>CM077672.1:217890036-220290036 GCA_039707655.1 Elymus sibiricus | reverse complement strand
TAGCAAAATAAAGCTAAGCTAAGACTAAGCTAGAGTAAGTTACAACATGGCATGGCTAAAGCTAAGCTAGGGCCAATTTGGTGTGTCATCTAAATTTGTTGCACGCACACGTACGTACGTACTAATAAGGTTGGCCTCTCATGCATGCATGTCAGTGATAGCCATGGCATGGGACACCTCGATCCAAGTTGACTTGAAACACGTACAGTACTAGTCACACACAAGACACATTGATCGTATAGTGTGCATGGAGATGGAGTTAAGTAGGGTTCCCTGCAGCCGTCCACACCTCTCCTCGATCTTCTATCCTTCCCTTCCATTAATAACCTACATGGACGAGCAGCTAGCGTGAGGGAGGGAGAGAGAGCTAGCGTGGATACCGAGACCAACTTACCATTCAAGCCGGCCGGATGCCGCAGCTAGTGCAGTGCAGCGCAGTGCCGTGCATGCATGCATGAGCTGCTAGAGCAATAACATCTTCAGCTTGCAGATGCCATCGTTTTGCTCTCTCTTCCTTCTTTCTTTCTTAGTAATTACTCCATTCAAACCCCAATTTATGGACCTGTGACCTTGCTTTTCCTACTGACATGTACTAGTATCTATTGCCCCCTTCCGCCATTCCTTCGCCCCCGCCCGTGGAGACTACTTGCCGGACGAGGCATCTCGGCACATTCCATCCTGCTCAAAATGCTGGTATCTAGTACTCCCTCCGTCCCAAAATAAGTGTCTCAAGCTTAGTACAACTTTATACTAAAGCTAGTACAAAGTTGAGACAGTTATTTTGGGACGGAGGGAGTATGTATGTTTAGTTTCCTTCAGCGGATTTATCATTTCTCAGAGAAATAACTATTTCCATGTCACAGTTAAGAATCGTTCTTTGACTTTTGATTCGTGTAAGTGTGAAAACTATGAGAAAATCTTGACCATACCGCAACCAACAGTTGACTGAGAGATGCCGACCACTACATAAGCTGCTGGCGGAGAAAGCTCAAAGAAATTAAAGTATAAGCCGCTGGCGGAGAAAGCTCGAAGAAATTGATGACCGCCTTATTGGAGTGTGTTGGTCAAAGTTGACATGTCATTAAACAAGAACTCATCATGCAACAACTCCAATAAGGTGTATATATAAGTTGCCCAATAAGAGGTGAGATATTATGGCTGCATGCATCGCCCAGATGCAGAGGCCGGGGGTAATCCTCCTTTTCAAAAAAAAAAGAGGTGAGATATTGCTCTCTTGTTTTACCTTGGAGTTTTTGAAGGCGTTGTTGGTTCATGTACATATAACCCTCTTCTCTCTACTTATCTACCTATAATGCGTAATAAAAGCACAACGCAGAATAAACAATAGTGGTATGACAGGAATTCTAAAAATACAAAACACTCGGTCGTTGATTTGGTGGACCATCTATTAATGAGTAGATCAGAACTGTTAGATCAACATAACCATACATAAAAAAAGTCGTGCATATTAGATCTACATAATCATATCTAAATATATCGCATCCGACCGTTCAAAATAAATATATCGCATCCGTTATATCTTGATAATTGCAAGTAAATAAACCATAACCGTTGGGTCTACATAACCGTACATTTTAAGTAAGAACCATGTGAGGGGTGGCCGGATAGAACATAAAATGTCAAATGGGCGTAGAGCTATAGAGCTATGCTAGAAAGTACACAACAACTCATCTAGCGGGCAGCCGGGCACACAGATTACATACTCGTTAACGAGGAGTATACATCGCACAATATTGGTTTATGAGTGCTGGACATTTGCATGGATGATGTACGTCCTCTGGCTAGACCGACCTCTAGGACTTTCCATGCCTGCAATACATTAAATCCCATTAATAGTGCATGCATGCTTGCCTGACCAATAGTTTTCTCTTGGGTTCTGCACCTGGAGTAGAGAGAATTCAGTCAATTCTCACTTTGCAGTTGAGCGACGTTAGCTTGCTAGGGAGACAAACAGTTTATTGCACCAGTCATGAGAGAGAGAGAGAGAGAGAGAGAGAGAGAGAGAGAGAGAGAGAGAGAGAGAGAGAGGGAGAGAGAGAGAGACTGTAGGGGCGCTAATCCGTTTTGGAGTCCGGTCTCCACACAGCTCTTTATTTTTTTAGCTGAAAAAACTTGATTTTACATATCTCGAATATTTATTAAAAAGTTTACACATATATACATATATAAATGTGTGTAGTATGTGAGTATAAATTTCCAGCAATATATATATATTAAATACATGGTTTATACAAAAAAAAGACAAAAACATGTACACAAATGGTCCTTCCCTTCAACGTTTTTGGGCCAGGATTTTGTCTTTTTTGCGGAGGGTACAAATCACCATCTAATTTTATGAAATTTTACATACATGTAAAAGACATATATATGTATCCGTGCGAAAATAATTGATTTTCTAAACTAAATAGCATTTTTGATCATTTCAAAATAATTGAAGTTGAACATCCGGGGATATCTAAATATTGAACCAGTGATTCAAAAGAATGGCCAGTCAGCGGTTATGTCAATGCCAATTGAATCAATGTGATTAGCTGTCAATTTTCTCGAAAATGCCACTCTCATGTGGGAGTACTTACGTGGGAATCCCTCACCAGGTAGGTCCACGGCGACATAAGGCTCGGCTAAAGGCCCGGGCCCATGAATGCTAAGGACCAAATAAACACCAATAGCAGGCACTAGTGCAGAGCCGTTCCCCTAAAAAAACTAGTGCTGAGCCGTCCTATGCAATTTGTTAAAAACCCCTTCCTTGACAAAGTTTTGACCGTCGCCTTGTGAAGGTGTTTGATAGGGGGGGTGGGGGTTCCATCGCACATGATACAGATTAATCGTCGAAGATAACTCCTTTGATCACACACGATAAGCACGGAAGTGCACGTGGACGATGGGGAGAGCTATCACAAACAATCAGGTGGAACAAGCTATGTGAGATGTGCTGAACATCCCACAAAGTTTGCTTAAAGAAAACGTTTGTGTTAGTGCAATGTATCACACACGATGCGGAGAAGTACATTTTGGACACCGGACCCCCGTGTCGCCCATCCCGCGGGCGACCCGGGCGGAACCCTAGCTGCCGGGCGAACTCCCTCCTCACCAGATCTCCCTCCCCTCGCCGCCGCCAGCAGGCGCTGCCGGGCAAAGCCCGCGCAGCATCGGCGACGGCGGGGCACTTAGGTTCTCCCTCTCGCGGGGCTCGGGCGTTGCGGGGCGTCCGCCGTGGGAGTGCGTGGTCGCCGTGGCGAGCTTGCGCCGGGGCTGCGCGGTGAGCGCATGCGGTGCGCGGACGCAGGCGTGGGGCTCTGGCTCTCATGGCGCAGCGGCGGCTGGCAGATCGGATCTCTAGGCGGCGGCCTCGATCGGTGGCGCGCGGTGCGGCCTGCCCGGCGGGCGGCATAGGGCGGGTGCAGATGGGCAGCCTTCCACGGCTGCGTGGGCGGCGTGGAGGCGGCGGCGCTGCGGCGGCTCCTCGATGGCCGACCGGAGTTCCATGGTAGGTGTCGTCTCCGACTCGACCTGCTCTGGTTCGTGCTGGCTACGGTACTTGGCGACTGCGGTCGACGTTTACCGGTGCTGCCTGGACGGATCTGGCGAGTGGGCATGGATCCAGGGGAAACTCCAGGCCGGCATGGCGGCCGCACCAAAATCGACGCCCCTCGGCGCCGATTCCCTTCCTGGAGGCTTCGGTGTGGATCCTGCTCCCCCCACCTCTGCCATGAGCGCAGGCGAAAGCCTCTGTCCCTCTGTTTGGGCGACGACGGCACCTTGGTGTCGTGTTCCTTCCTGAAGGCGTCGGCCGGGGACTGCTCAGGGTGGTGGAGTTGCTGGTAGTTCGGAGTCGACGCGAGATGGCATGTAGGTGGAGCGGCGCGGCATCAACCGTATCGTCGACGGTGGGTCTCGGCGGCATGGTGCAGCAGAGTCTCGGCGCTGGATGCATCCTGATGGACGTGCGTAGGGAGGTGGTGTTGTCTGGCATCATGGTGGCGTCGACGGCAGGCCTGGCATGGTCGATGCGTCAGTACCTGCTCTGAAGATGGATCGATGGAAGACGGCAGCGGCGGACTCTGAGAGTGTGCCGGACCGGTGTGTACCCCAGACCCGGCAAGCGGCTTGGCGGGAGCCTCCGGCTTTAGATGTTAGGATTTGGTGCGAGGTCTGTTTGGTATTCGGCTCGCACTTTCGGCACCCCTTCATCAACTGGATAGGAGTAGCGACATATGTTGCCAAGATGGTGGCTTCAGACTTACTGATGTATTATTTTGTAAGGTCTTTGTGAATAATTAATAAAATGGTTGCATGCATCGCCAGATGTAGAGGCCGGGGGCCATCCTCCTTTTCGAAAAAAAATCACACACGATGCGGCACACAAAATCATGTGAGATAGGGTGATCCATCACACACGTTTTCCTGTTAGAAACGTTTGCGGTCTGGCAGCGTATCGCACACGGTTGTCTTGGACGGCATCGTGTGTGGTGGTTCATTGATCACACACGCTCATTTTGTAGCAACTGTGTGTGTTGCTAGTGGTCATCGCCCACGGAACTTAATAAGTAACCATGTGCAATGCAATGACCCAATAGGCAGGTTTATCAGCCTATTCTTTTTAACCCTGTAGTAAGCAAATTCACATTTCATATCGAACAAATGTTCACCACGATTTCATATCGAACACATAATATATTTCATATCCATCTAATGGCCACCAGGATTACATAAATGACATCACAGTACACCATATGGCTAGTTTACCACACCACAATACACACACACACCAAGTTTCACATGTAACATCTTGAACCTTTGGAAAGTAGCATCATAGACGGTAAATTGATATATGAATCTCATCTGGAAAACTGCTGAAGCGGAAGGCGAATATTGGATGGAACCGATCACTTCATGGTTTTTTTTTGGAGCAAAAACAGTACGGTAAAAACCCTATTGTGACTCTTTTTCATTATATAAATGGAGCATATACATATGGATGTACAATGTTCTTAGGGAAGAAAAAACATCTAATAGTTTACAATGTGTCTAGACATGCTTGCATCCCCTCTTTAAGACTAGGTTTGGTTTTTTGCATGATCATCTCAAAGTGCTCCTTGAAACAGTGTATGCAATATGCCATGCTTCTCTACTTGTTATCAAAGATGATGTTGTTACTGTGTTTCCACAAGCTCCAGCAACCTACAATCATACATTATTTATAGCAATTTGAGCTAAATCTCATTTTGCCATCCATTAGCATGTCCATGATGTTTACCTCAGTATTCCATTGCATGCCCAATGTCAGCCAGAAATTCTGACTGAAATCACATGAGAAAAATAGGTGGATGTAATCCTCTCTGGGCTCATCATCACATAGGACACATGCACTGTTTTCTATGTAGAAAATCTTCCTGGTAAGTAGGTCTCTTGTATTTAATCTGTCCTGTAATAGCAGCCCAGAAGAAGAATTTCTGTTTTGGCAGGCATGATGATTTCCATATCCATTTAAAAGGCTTTGCTGCATCCTGTGGGTTTCCAATCAGTTCCAAATATATTCTTCTATTGGAATATGAGGTGCTTGCCCATTTAAAATTCCATATGTCCTTGCTATTTGTACTGATATTTTCCATGACCATCTCCTGCATTCTGATGCTCTGTTCAACAGCAATGGATGACATGGGGAGATGAAACATGCCATAGTAGTCAGCAGAAATGATTTCATGTGCAGTGGCTACAGTGGTGTCCTTATCTCTAGCATAAGAGTAGAGCTGTGGGAAAGTATGCATCAGTTTTTCCCCATTCCAGTCGTCATGCATGTCAGAGTTTGATTGTAGTACCAGATTTTAGTCTACATAAGGACATATCCTTAAAATTATTAAGAATAGAGCAACAGTCTCTCCACCAGAAGGAGCCAACTTTGGTTGGGTAATTTGGTACATGACCATTATTATAGTATGCACTCCAAATCATTGGACCCAAGGAATATCATGTTGATTGAAAAATTTGTATAGGAATTTGATCAGCAGGGTTTTATTATGGGTTCTCAGATCAAGCACACCAAGTCCTCCTACTTTCTTTGGCAGGTAAACATTATCCCATTTGACAAGACAGTTACCATGTTTGTTTATTTTCTTACCATACCATAAGAAGCTCCTGCCACATTTCTCAAAATGGTCCAATATGGTAAATGGTACTCTAATACAGCACATGGCAAATATGGGGAGAGCAGCAATTACTAATTTGAGGTGGGTCATTCTACCAGCATATGACATCATAGTAGCAATTGCAGATAGCCTTTTGTCCAACCTAGATACCATTGGCATCAGGTCATCCACTTTGGGCTTGGTAGTTCCCATGGGAAGTCCAAGATATGTGAAAGGCATAGCTTCTTTCTTGCATCCCAGCAATTGGGCCAGTTCAGTTGCCATGTCATCAGTGATGTTGATAGGTACTAATGAGGATTTAGAATAGTTAACTTTTAATCCAGTGAAAACTTTGATGATATTCTTTAGATTACAGATCTGGTCATTATTTGCTGGCATAATGATCAAAGTTTCATCAGCATACTGTATGATGGGATATGACATTTGATGGCTATTATCAAATGGTAATTGGAGGTCTCCATTCTGCCATGCTTGATTTACTAGGATCTGAAGCAGTTCTGCAGTAATGACATAAAGAAGAGGGGACAATGGATCACCCTGTCTGACACCACACTTGCATTTGATTTTTTTTTGCCAGGTACTCCATTAAGAATGACTGAAGCAGAAGCTGTGGATAGGATTAGCTTGATACATCTTATCCATTTCACACCAAAACCCAGGTGTTTAAGCATGTACAATATGGCATTGTTGTCCACTTTGTCAAAAGCCTTTTCAAAATCTATTTTAAAGATAATGATCTCCTTTTTGGATTTGTGGCACATGTGCAATATTCAAATGACCATGCCAGGCAGTCCTGGATATTCCTGGTTTTGATAAAACCATATTGGTGTTTACTAATCAATGGGATGATTAGTTTCTATGTCCTATTAGCCAGCATCTTAGTGAGTATTTTGATGAGCATGCTAACCAGTGAGATAGGTCTATAATCATTTGGACTTTCAGGATTGTCTTTCTTTGGGATCAGTGCAATGAATGCAGAATTAACAGGAGTTAGATCAATTTTCTCTTCATAAAAGTCCTGTAGGAAATTATAGAAAGTGTCCTTGATGATATGCCAACATTTTTTTAAGAAAATACCATTGAAACCATCAGGTCCAGGGGATTTATCATTGGGCATCTCTTGTATAATCTTATCTATCTCTTCCCTAGTGAAAGGTTGTTCCAAGTCATATAGAGTATCCATGTTGGCCAAATGTTCAATATGGAAGTTTGCAGTTGTGGGTTCAGTCTATCCAATTCTGTCTTTAAAAGAGTTCCATAGTATTGCAGCCTTCTGGTCATGATCATGCACCATCATGTTGTCAGTATTTAGAAGAAAAGAAATATAGTTCATTCTAAATACATGAGTGGCAATAGCATGAATTTTTTTGTGTTCTCCTTCCAAGCTTAGCCCATCTGATGTTGGCTCTTATTCTCTAGTATATTCTCTTTGCTTCTATTAATTTGTTGGTATGCATGATCAGCAGTTTTCTGTAGTTTTTCTTTTGTCTTGATAGTGGTCTCTGATCCTCAATACCATCCAGTAGAGTCACATAAAAGCAGCAATTTTCAATGGTCTAATTAAGCTGGGATAGTTTTTTGCTCCAGGCCTTGAGCCCTCTTCTGATACTTTTAAATTTGGCAACAATATTCTTTGCAGAATCAGAGAACTGAGTGCTATTGGTCCAATGCAGTTCAACAGTTTCAATAAATCCTTCAAATTCCACCCAAAATTCTTCAAACCTGAAGACCTTTGATTTTGGAATGTGGCTGTCAATCTGAACTTTAATAGGCACATGATTAGATGATAATTTATCCATAGGGGTTGCCATAGTGTTAGGGAAATTTGTGGTCCATTCAGCAGAAGAAAAAATCCAGTCAATTTTTTCTAGTAATGGAAAATCTTGCATGTTACTCCAAGTAAAAGCTCTACCTTTTAGTGGAATTTCCACTAGGTCTTGTGCCATGATCATGTTGTTAAAAACCATCATGTTGTTGTGGTCACCTCCATCCTTATTCCTGTTTTCAGGTACTCTGATATAGTGGAAATCCCCCATAATAAGCCAATATTTCATATTTGAGGTATCAAGGTTAATGAACCAATTTGAGGTATCAAGGTTAATGAACCAATTTGAGGTATCAAGCCAATATTTCATATTTGAGGTATACATTGGTGAGAAATCATTTGCTGCTGTCATGATTTGAAGTGAATTCCACTATAATCTGATAGTAATCCTTAGAGATAAGTTTGCCAGAGAAAAGAGTGGCATTCCATATAGTAATAAGACCACCAGAGCTGCCATTGGAGGGCTGGTAGATATACTGATTAAATCTCTTAGGGAATTTTTTTTTGATATATGCCATATCAAAACTCTCTTTCTTGGTTTCTTGTAAGGTCATGATGGAGCATGTACTTTACACAATTTTCTGCCTGATGTCATCCCATCTTCTGGATGAATCATACCCCTTACATTCCAATTTAATATGTTCCAGTTTTTACTCATATTTAACATTGGGGTCTGGGTATATATTCATACAATGGAAAGCATAGTATGAGTAGTGAATGAAATATACTGGTTCATAGTTGTATACTTCAGTTATATCAGAGTTTGCAGTGATAATGATGATACGTCCATTTTGCATCATATTTTGCTACTATTATTTATAGTGTTTTTAATCAATATAACACTTTGTGGAGAAATTCTAATGCCTTTTCTCTCTTAATATGCAAGATTTACACAAGGAGGGAGATTGCCGGCAGCTGGAATTCTGGACCTGAAAAAGCTATGTCAGAGATACCTATTCTGCACATCTCCAAATGAGCTGAAATTTTACGGAGATTTATTTTGGAATAAATAAAAAATACTGGAAGCAAGAAGTACCAGAGGGGGCCACCCAGGTGCCCACCAGGCACCAGGGCGCGCCACCCCCCCAGGCGCGCCCTGGTACCTTGTGGGGCCCCTGGCCAGCCTCTGGCCCCCATTTTCTGGTATATGAGCCCATTTGCCCTAAAAAAATATAGAGAAGACTTTCGGGACGGTGCGCCGCCGTCTCGAGGTGGAACTTGGGTAGGAGCACTTTTGCTCTCCGGTGGAGAGATTCTGCCGGGGGTACTTCCCTCCGGGAGGGGGAAATCGTCGCCTTCGACATCAGCAGCGATCCTCTCATCGTGGGAGGACTAATCTTCATCAACATCTTCACCAGCACCATCTCATCTCAAACCCTAGTTCATCTCTTGTATTCAATCTTTGTCTCAAAACCTCAGATTGGTACCTGTGGGTTGCTAGTAGTGTTGATTACATCTTGTAGTTGATGCTAGTTGGTTTATTTGGTGGAAGATTATATGTTCAGATCTATTATGCTATTCAACACCTCTCTGATCTTGGACATGAATATGATTTGTGAGTAGTTACTTTTGTTCTTGAGGACATGGGAGAAGTCTTGTCATAAGTAATCATGTGAATTTGGTATTCGTTCGATATTTTGATGATATGTATGTTGTTGATTCCCTTAGTGGTGTCGTGTGAACGTCGACTACATGACACTTCACCATCTTTGGGACTAAGGGAATGCATTGTGGAGTAGTAATTAGATGATGGGTTTCTAGAGTGACAGAAGCTTAAACCCTAGTTTATGCGCTATTCCGTAAGGGACTGATTTGGATCCATATGTTTAATGCTATGGTTAGAGTTATCTTAATTCTTCTTTCATAGTTGCAGACGCTTGCGAGAGAGGGTAATCATAAGTGGGAGGCTTGTTCAAGTAAGAATAGCACCCAAGCACCGGTCCACCCACATATCAAATTATCAAAGTAGCGAACACGAATCAAACAAACATGATGAAAGTGACTAGATGAAATTCCCATGTGTCCTCGAGAACGCTTTACTTACTATAAGAGATCGTTCCGGCTTGTCCTTTGCTATAAAAAGGATTGGGCCACCTTGCTGCACTCTTTGTTACTATTTCTACTTGTCACTTGTTACAAATTATCTTGCTATCAAACTACTCGTTACCGATAATTTCAGTGCTTGCAGAAAACACCTTGCTGAAAACCGCTTGTCATTTCCTTCTGCTCCTCGTTGGGTTCGACACTCTTACTTATCGAAAGGACTATGATTGATCCCCTATACTTGTGGGTCATCAAGACTCTTTTCTGGCGCCGTTGCCGGGGAGTGAAGCGCCTTTGGTGAGTGGAATTTGGTAAGGAAAAATTTATATTACGTGCTGAAATTTACTGTCACTTGTCACTATGGAAAGTAATCCTTTGAGGGGTTTGTTCGGGGTATCTTCTCCTCGACCGGAAACACAAATAGTTGCTCCTCAACCTACTGCACCTACTGAAAATATTTATTATTAGATTCCTCCGGGTATGATAGAGAAACTGCTAGCTAATCCTTATGCAGGAGATGGAACGGTACATCCTGATATGCACTTGATCTATGTGGATGCAATTTGTGGATTGTTTAAGTTTGCAGGTTTATCCGGAGATGGAGTTAAGAAGAAAGTATTCCCTTTATATTTGGAGGGAAAGGCATTAATGTGGTATAGGCTATGTGATGATACTGATACATGGGACTGGAACCGATTGAAACTGGAATTCCATCAGAAATTTTATCCTATGCATTTGGTTCATCGTGATCGGAATTATATATATAATTTTTGGCCTCGTGAAGGAGAAAGCATCGCTCAAGCTTGGGGGAGGCTTAAGTACATGATGTACACATGCCCCAATCATGAGCTCTCAATTGAAATTATCTTACATAATTTTTATGCTCGGCTTTCTCATGATAATCAAACTACGCTCGATTCTTCTTCGACTGGCTCCATTATGAAGAAAACTATTGAATTCAGATGGTATCTTCTGGAAAGAATTAAATGCAACTCTGAAGATTGGGAACTCGACAAAGGTAACGAGTCAGGTATAATACTTGAGTTCGATTGTGTTAAATCTTTTATGGCCACCGATGCTTTTCATAAGTTTAGCACTAAATATGGACTTGACTTTGAGATAGTAGCTTCCTTTTGTGAATCATTTGCTACTCATGTTGATCTCCCTAAGGAGAAGTGGTTTAAATATCATCCCCCTGTTAAAGAAAAGATTGAGGAACCCGTTAGTGTTAAATAAAAAATAATTGTTTATCATGTTGATCCAGTTGTGCCTGCTCCTTATATTGAGAAACCACCTTTTCCTGTTAGGATTAAGGAACATGCTAAAGCTTCAACTGTGGTTAGCAAAAGTAATATTAGGGCACCTAGACCCTCTGAACAAATTAAAGTTGAACCTGATGTTGCTATGGTTAAAGATCTCTTAGTCGATAATATAGATGGGCATGTTATTTACTTTTGTGAGGAGACTGCTAGAATTGCTAAGCCTGTTAGAAATGAACGAGATATGTTAGATAAGAACAAGCCCGTAGTTGGCATGCCTATTATTTCTGTTAAGATTGGAGATCATTGCTATCATGGTTTGTGTGATATGAGTGCTAGTGTGAGTGCTATTCCATTTTCTTTATATCAATAAGTAATGCATGATATTACACCTGTTGAGATTGAAGATATTGATGTTACTATTAAGCTAGCGAATAGAGATACTATTACACCACTTGGGATTGTTAGAGATGTTGAAGTCTTGTGTGGAAAAATCAAATACCCTACTGATTTCTTAGTACTTGGCTCACAACAAGATAATTTTTGTCCCATTATATTTGGTAGACCTTTCTTGAATACCGTTAATGCTAAAATTGATTGTGTTAAAGAAAAGGTTTGAGTTAAGTTTGGTGATATATCTCATGAGTTTAATTTCTCCAAGTTTCGTAGACAACCTCATGATAAAGAATTGCCTAGTAAATATGAAATTATTGGTCTTGCTTCTATTGTCGTACCTCCTACTGATCCGTTAGAACAATATTTGCTAGACCATGAAAACGATATGCATATGAATGAAAGAAATGAAATAGATAAGATGTTCTTTGATCAACCACCTATTCTTAAACACAATTTGCCTGTTGAAACTCTTGGAGGCCCTCCTCCACCTAAAGGTGATCCTGTGTTTGAATTGAAGCAATTGCCTGATACATTGAAATATGCTTATCTTGATGAGAAGAAGATATATCCTGTTATTATTAGTGCTAACCTTTCAGCGCATGAAGAAAAGAGATTACAAAAAACTCTAAGGAAGCACCGAGCTGCTATTGGATATACTCTTGATGATCTTAAGGGCATTAGTCCCACTCTATGTCAGCACACAATTAATATGGAGCCTGATGCTAAGCCAGTTGTCGACCACCAACGATGATTAAATCCTAAGATGAAAGAGGTGGTAAGAACCAAAATATTAAAACTTCTAGAAGCAGGTATAATCTATCCCATAGCTGATAGTAGATGGGTAAGTCCCGTTCATTGTGTCCCTAAGAAAGTAGGTATTACCGTCGTTCCCAATGATAAAAATGAACTCATTCCACAAAGAATTGTAACTGGTTATAGGATGGTAATTGATTTTAGAAAATTAACAAAGCTACTAGAAAAGATCATTACCCCTTAACTTTTATTGATCAAATGTTAGAAAGATTGTCTAAGCATACACACTTTTGTTTCCTAGATGGTTATTCTGGTTTTTCTCAAATACCCGTATCACAACCCGATCAAGAGAAAACCACCTTTACTTGTCCTTTTGGAACTTATGCTTATAGACGTATGCCTTTTGGTTTATGCAATGCACCTGCTACCTTTCAAAGATGTATGACCGCTATATTCTCTGACTTTTGTGAAAAGATTGTTGAGGTGTTCATGGATGATTTTTCCGTTTACGGAACTTCTTTTGATGATTGCTTAAGCAACCTTGATCGAGTTTTGCAGAGATGTGAAGAAACTAATCTTGTCTTGAATTGGGAGAAGTGCCACTTTATGGTGAATGAAGGCATTGTCTTGGGGCATAAAATTTCTGAAATAGGTATTGAAGTTGATAAAGCTAAGGTTGATGCTATTGAGAAAATGCCATGTCCTAAAGATATTAAAGGTATAAGAAGTTTCCTTGGTCATGCAGGTTTCTATAGGAGATTTATTAAAGACTTCTCTAAAATTTCTAGGCCTCTTACCAATCTTGTGCAAAAAGATGTTCCATTTGTTTTTGATGATGATTGTCTAGAAGCCTTTGAAACACTTAAGAAAGCCTTAACCACTTCACCTATTGTCCAACCACCTGATTGGAACTTGCCTTTTGAAATTATGTGTGATGCTAGTGACTATGCTGTTGGTGTTGTTCTAGGACAGAGAGTTGATAAGAAATTAAATGTTATCCATTATGCTAGTAAAACTCTAGACAGTGCCCAAAGAAATTATGCTACCACTGAAAAAGAATTTCTAGCAGTGGTGTTTGCATGTGATAAATTCAGATCTTACATAGTTGATTCTAAAGTAACTGTTCACACCGATCATGCTCCTATTAAATATCTAATGGAAAAGAAAGATGCTAAACCTAGACTCATTAGGTGGGTTTTATTGCTACAAGAATTTGACTTGCATATTATTGATAGGAAGGGAGCTGAGAATCCCGTAGCAGCTAATTTGTCTAGAATGGAAAATGTTCTTGATGACCTACTACCTATTAATGATGATTTTCCCGATGAACAATTAGCTGTCATAAATGCTTCTCGTAATACTCCTTGGTATGCAGACTATGCTAATTACATTGTTGCTAAATACATACCACCTAGTTTCACATACCAACAAAAGAAAAAGTTCTTCTTTGATTTAAGACATTACTTCTGGGATGACCCACATCTTTATAAAGAAGGACTAGATGGTATTATTAGACGTTGTATACCTGAGCATGAACAGGAACAAATCCTACGGAAGTGTCATTCCGAAGCTTACGGAGGACACCATGCGGGAGACAGAACTGCACACAAGGTATTACAATCTGTTTTTTATTGGCCTACTCTTTTCAAGGATGCTCGTAAGTTTGTCCTATCTTGTGATGAATGTCAAAGAATTGGTAATGTTGGTAGACGTCAGGAAATGACTATGAATTATTCACTTGCTGTTGAACCATTTGATGCTTGGGGATTTGATTATATGGGACCTTTTCCTAAATCCAATGGGTATACTCATATTTTAGTTGATGTTGATTACGTTACTAAGTGGGTAGAAGCTATTCCAACTAGTAGCGCTAATCATAACACTTCTATTAGAATGCTTAAAGAAGTTATTTTCCCAAGGTTCGGAGTCCCTAGATATTTAATAACTGATGGTGGTTCACATTTTATTCATGGTGCATTCCGTAAATTGCTTGCTAAATATGATGTCAGCCATAGAATTGCATCCGCCTATCATCCTCAAACTAGTGGTCAAGTTGAATTGAGCAATAGAGAAATAAAATTAATTCTGCAGAAAACCATCAATAGATCTAGAAAGAATTGGTCTAAGAAACTTGACGATGCATTATGGGCTTATAGAACTGCTTATAAAAATCCTATGGGTATGTCTCCTTATAAAATGGTTTATGGAAAAGCATGTCATTTGTGACACCCTGGTTTTTGGCAACATTTTCTTTTTAAAATCTCTTTGGCTTTATTTGCAATTTGGATGGTTTTCAGTTCACTTTGGACTTATGAATCTTTCTCAGTGATCCCAAGCCCTCATTATCTTGCCAAAATCTTGTCACACACCTTCTGGATCAATTTCCAATTCTCAATCTTTCCCAATTATTCATTTTCTTCCTTTGGGAAAATCTATCATCACTATGGGTTACAAAGCAACCATAGTTCTGGTGATCAGAAAAATCCCAAATTAATACCACACCTTCTTGTCATCATCTACTTCCACAATCTTCAAAAACATCTCATGGCCCAGTATAATATTTTGTCCAGAAAACTCCATTTGTCTTCTGGACAGTACTGGCCATTTGTGAAGCAACCTATATTTTCCCAACTCAGAAAACTCTCAGATAATTCCCTGAGCTACTAGGGAACCTATCTTGCCACAATATCCAAAAATATCATCTTGTCCAGTACAAATTTTCAGCAGCAATATTCTGCCAAGTTTCTGCTCATTTTGAACCTCTGTGAAGGAAGTACCAGCTAGAGGTATCCAATTGAGCTGAAATTTTTATGACAGCATCTACCCACCAAATAACCCTCCCACACCAATTTTCAGCTCTAGCAGATCAACCAGATGAGGGCTACAAGCTCATCTTGCTTCTGTTCCAGTAACAACAGTAGTTCTTGAGCTACCCTCAAATCTTGATGAAGTTTTCTCAAACTTGGCCAGCTTGGAGTCCTTCCAAGATAGATCATCCCAGACATCTCTGTTAGCTTCATCTCCAACTCATCTCTGCTCTAGAACCTCACCTAGTTTCTGGCAGTAAACTTCAGTTGGAGCTACCCTTCGATTCAGGAAGTCTCTGGGTGAGCTGGTGGTACGAGAGAGTCCTAGTGAGCAATGTCGACACACCAGACAAGGTCTGGCAGGCTGGCTCACGCCACGGGTGCCTGTGCACGCGGTGACCGCATAGCCAGCCCTGCCAAAACCGCGCTCTACGCAGCGCCAGGCTCGGGTCTCGTCGGAGGCCGACGACCGCGTCGCCGTACCTTGTCCCCGTGCGCCGACTAGCTCCTCTCCGTCCACCTGGCCGCCCTAGATCCTTCCCCCTCGCCGGAATCGCTCTCGCCGGATACGGCCACCGTGCGCCACGGGCGGCACAGTGGCATTACGGTAGCCGCGCTGGCTGTCCCTTTCCCCGCGAGCTGTCCTCTCGTGCATTTACTCCGCTGAGCTCTCCCGTCACTTCGCCCTACGTCACGACGGCCAGCTCGCCGTCCTCGCGCCAGCGATGTGGCCGAGGTCCGCCAGCTTCCAGAGAGGTCGCCCCCACCTATAAAAGACCACGACCAGCCTCCCTAGCTCCTCACCGCACTCCTCCTACTCCCAATCGAGCCCCCGAGCCACGAGCCAAGGCCGAGAGGCCCTCTGGCCTCGCATCTCGCCGGTGACCTGCCGCCACCCGAGCTCCACCACCTCGCCGATTTGCTCCATCCCAGCCTCCACTGACCCCACGCGCGAGCTCAGCTCACTCCCCTGACCCCGCCCAAGCCCTTGCTTGGTCGTAATACTGCCGGAAACGCCATCTCCGGCGACACCCGAGAGCAGCCGCCGCCGGAGAGGAAGAGGATGACGCCGTCCGGCCATATCTCGCCAATCCACGGGTACGTACTTGTTCGTCTCCGTGCGCTCAACCCGTTCCCGTAGTCGCCGGACCTCGTCGCCGTCTGTATCGCCGGCGACCATCGTCGGAGCTCCGCCGCTCTCTATTTCCCTCTCTCCCCCATTTAAATCTGACAGCGGGGCCCGCTCGTCAGCGACTCGCCCGCGCGCGCTGAAGCGGTAAGTGGAGGCGCCCCTCCACTTTATGCCTTCGACGTGGCCCCCTGTGGATTTTCTGATTTTTTGTTTTAATTCAAATTGACCATCCATAACTTTTTATCTATAAGTCCAAATCAATTGATTCTTTTTGCATTGGGTTTGTCTTGAGCTCCTCTATTTTCTGGAAAAAATTGGTATTTTTCCCATGCTCACAGAATTTCTGGTGCACAGAACAGTAATATGTGACATTTTCTTTTCCCCTTTTAAAATATTTTCAGAAGGAAATTTTGTTGACTTTGAAGCCCAGGAGTTTGTGGACAACCCAACAGAGCAAGGCAAGCCATGTCATCCATTGCATGAAGCATTTCAATAGTGTTGGTTATTTAATTGAATTACTTGCATTATTTTAATATGTGATAATTTAGGGTAACTTACTTTGATGTATAGCTACTGCCATGTTAAGTTATTCATGATAAATACCCATGCTTGTTAAATACTTGTTATAACTAAACTTAATTGGTTGATCAAGTGCCACCTATCCAGACTTATCCGTACAGCCACATTTGCCGGTATGGGACGGCCTTGACTTGGTCTGGCTTTGTGCTCTTTTATTGGTACCACCACACTAGGGAGGGTTATGCATGCGTGCTGCCCTGATCAGGTAGACGACAATAATCCTGTGAGCCCAGTTGAGTTATTTTGCCGGCGTCCCCGTTTGGGATAGTTTAGTTTGGCCACGACGGTGGCAGGTGTCACGAGGTGACACAGGGGCCACCCAGGACATGACCCTGGGAGGGTATGATTGTCGGTGGTACGATAGAGGAGTCACGGGTTAGGCAGGTTTCGTTGGAGCAGCACCGGTCCACCCGAATGGGAGCACGAGCCCAGGAGCTCCATAGTGTGCGTAAAGTGCGCAACCTCTGTAGAGTGTAAGAATCTATTCGAATAGCCGTGTCCACGGTATTGGACAGTCTGTACTAGGCCACTGATTGGTCAACCACAATAATGGTAATAATGATGGAAGAACTTGTCTCATGTTCGGAAGTACTTGAGGGGTTATGAGTATTTCGGGTTGTGGGACAACCCAAAGAGAGTAAGTTGATATTCGATAACAGGGAGTAAGCAACTTAATATGATTATTGCCATGCTGTTGTTTGTTGCATTGTTATGGTTGCCATGAGCTTGCGAGTACATTCCAAGTACTCACCTGGCGTATCATGCCAGATGCAGGAGAAGCCGAGGACGGAGGTCCCGATGGTTCGTGCTATGCTAACTAGGCCGTGTCCCCAGCAGTGTCCCTGTGGATGGAGTTTTCCGCGCTATGTTCCGCTACGCCGTAGAATCACCCAGTAGTATCGAGGCCCTGCTATGTTCCATAAATAATGTAGATGTTGTCATAGCACCTGATGTGCTTCTGGCCTCGCTATCGATGTAAATTATGAGCTTGTACTCGAGATATATCAATAAAGTTCAGTTCAGTTCTGTTCCAAGTTGTTGTGTGTTTCCAGAAGACATGATCTCTGGGTTGGAAACACTGGGTAAACCGGTCCTCTGAGCCGGGGTGCCACATCATTTACCTCTTGAGTTAGAACATAAAGCATATTGGGCAATTAAAGAACTCAATTATGATTTTAAACTTGCCGGTGAAAAGTGGTTATTTGATATTAGCTCATTAGATGAATGGAGAACCCAAGCTTATGAAAATGGCAAATTGTTTAAAGAAAAATTTAAAAGATGGCATGATAGAGGAATTCAAAAACGGGAATTTAAAGTAGGTGAGCAAGTTCTATTGTACAATTCTCGTTTGAGATTCTTTGCAGGAAAACTTCTCTCTAAATGGGAAGGACCGTATATCATTGAAGAATTTTATCGCTCCGGAGCCATCAAAATAAACAACTTCGAAGGCACTAATCCGAGAGTGGTGAATGGGCAAAGAATCAAGCACTATATTACAGGTACTCCCATTAATGTTGAAACTAATATTAATGAAACAATTACACCAGAGGAATACATAAGAGAGACCTTCCGGAACACTCCAGAACCCTGAAAAGGAAGAGGTATGTGATACGGTAAGTAAACCGACTCCAAAAATTCCATAAAAATACTTTCTGTCAGTTTTGGAATATTAGAAAAAATACAAAAATAAGAAACAGCCGAGGGGACCCACCTGGTGCCCACGAGGCACCAGGGCACGCCACCCCCCCAGGCGCGCCCTGGTGGCTCGTGGGGCCCACGTGAGCCTTCCCGACTTTGTTTTCTCCTGGATTACTTGTTTTGCAAGATAAATATTCTTTATATATACTCCCGTATGTTTTGACCACTGTATCGCAGAAATCTCCTCTATTCTTGTTTCGTGCTATTTTTCTGACAGATCTAGATCGCTATGGCTCCACCAAGCTCTTCCAAGGACAAGTTCTACGAGAAGGTCATCAACCCCTACCTACCGGAGGTGATGAAACACCCTCAAGCCATTGAGATGCGTGAGGGGGTGCTTCACATCCGGGATGTTCAAGGACCCAAGAAGACCGGGAGCGTGGAGTCCAGGCTCGAAGCAGTGGAGCAGGAGATCTTCAAGTGCCAAGGGATGGTGGAACGTGGACTCAGCGCCAACCACTCCATGATCACGGAATTCACTCGTAATCACAAGGTGGAGGGCCAATCAATGGGGGACATCATCTTCAAGCTTAATGAACGAATCGATTATCTCCAAGGCCAAATCTATGATCTTCAAAACCAAAATTTTGAGTATGAGGCAAGATTCAAAGGTATGAGTTTAGCTGCAAGTTTCAGGACTCCGAAGACTCGTTCACCTTTTTATGATGGGGAACCTATGCCATGGAAGCCAGAGGATAAGCTCACTACTTCATCATCACCACCATCACCGAAGAAGGAGACTTGAGTACATGGGTATGGGCACTCCCCTTGGCTTGTGCCAAGCTTGGGGGAGGTGCCCCGGTATCGTATCACCATCACTTTTATTATCTTTACCTATTTTTAGTTCGATCCTTAGTTATTGCGTGATCTAGTTGAATAAAAGTTTAGTATGATCTATTTTCGAGTGTTAGCTTCGTGATCTATCTATCTATGTAATCGAGTTGGGAGTTATATAATAAAGAGTAGTTTGAGTTTTGCTTCTTTACTTTCATGTTTCAATTCTAGCAATGAAAATAATGAAAAAGATCATATGCTAATCTTATGGAAAGTAATGACATTACATAAAGAAAAGTATAAGTGGTAAAATTTATTGGAAGTTAACAAACATAGCATTAGTCAATGATGCAATTCATGAAAAAGTTAATAAGGGAAGAGAAGATTCACATGCAAATATACTATCTTGGACATCTTTTATGATTGTGAGCCCCCATTAAGTATTTTATGTCAAATTGTTGATGTTGGACAAGGAAGACAACATAATGAATTATGTTTGTTCATATTCACATAGAAGTTATATTGTTATAGATCCTCCAACATGTGGTGCTTGCCCAATATCTTTGCTAGCCAAACATCCGCACCAAGTAGAGATACTACTTGTGCATCCAACACCCTTAAACCCAGTTTAATGTCATGGGAGTCCACTATATCTACCTATGGATTGAATAAGATCCTTCAAGTAAATTGTCATTGGTGCAAAAAGCAATAAAAATTGCCTCTAAATATGTCTGAACTTTTATTGTAAGGGAAATAAGCTTTGTACGAACTTGTGATGGTAAAGAAATAAAAGCGACAGACTGCATAATAAAGGTTGCTATCACAAGGGGCAATATAAAGTGACGTTCCTTTGCATTAAGAGCTCTTGCATCCAACAACAAAAAGCGCATGACAACCTCTGCTTCCCTCTGCGAAGGGCCTATCCTTTACTTTTATGTATTTACTTTTTATGCAAGAGTCAATGGTGTTCTCCTCTACTTTCTTTTTATTTTCCTATTTTGTAAGCATCATGTGGTGGGGAAAGAGCTAGGCATATATATCCAGTTGGATATGAGTGATCATGAGTTATTATTGTTGACATCACCCTTGAGGTGAATAAGTTGGGAGGCGAAATCACAAGCCCCTATCTTTCTATGTGTCTGACTGAAAATTTTTGCTCCATATATATGTCGTGAGTGTTAGCAATCATAGAAGACTAAATGATGGTTGAGTATGTGGACTTGCTAAATGGCTCCTACATGAGACCCTTCCTGAAAATATGATGAATTGCAATAGCATTGTTGACTGAGAACATAGTTTGTTAGTTTTCAAGAAAGTTTATGCCTTATACTCCATTGTTGTGATGAATTGTTACTTGCTTATGAGAAGTTTTATGATAATAAATATTGTTGTTATAATAATGATCATGATGCTACTATGTCCGTATTTTGTTTTTATCGACACCTCTCTCTTTAAACATGTGGACATGATTATCGATATCGGCTTTCGCTTGAGGACAAGCGAGGTCTAAGCTTGGGGGAGTTGATACGTCCATTTTGCATCATGTTTTGCTACTATTATTTATAGTGTTTTTAATCAATATAACACTTTGTGGAGCAATTCTAATGCCTTTTCTCTCTTAATATGCAAGATTTACACAAGGAGGGAGATTGCCGGCAGTTGGAATTCTGGACCTGAAAAAGCTATGTCAGAGATACCTATTCTGCACATCTCCAAATGAGCTAAAATTTTACGGAGATTTATTTTGGAATAAATAAAAAATACTGGAAGCAAGAAGTACCAGAGGGGGCCATCCAGGTGCCCACGAGGCACCAGGGCGAGCCCCCCCCCCCCCCAGGCGCGCCCTGGTACCTCATGGGGCCCCTGGCCAGCCTCTGGCCCCATTTTCTGGTATATAAGCCCATTTTCCCTAAAAAAAATATAGAGAAGACTTTCGAGATGGTGCACCGCCGTCTCGAGGTGGAACTTGGGCAGGTGCACTTTTGCTCTCCGGTGGAGAGATTCTGCCGGGGATACTTCCCTCCAGGAGGGGGAAATCGCCGCCATCGACATCACCAGCAATCCTCTCATCGTGGGAGGACTAATCTTCATCAACATCTTCACCAGCACCATCTCATCTCAAACCCTAGTTCATCTCTTGTATTCAATCTTTGTCTCAAAACCTCAGATTGGTACCTGTGGGTTGCTAGTAGTGTTGATTACATCTTGTAGTTGCTGCTATTTGGTTTATTTGGTGGAAGATTATATATTCAGATCTATTATGCTATTCAACACCTCTTTGATCTTGGACATGAATATGATTTGTGATTAGTGACTTTTGTTCTTGAGGACATGGGAGAAGTCTTGTCATAAGTAATCATGTGAATTTGGTATTCGTTCGATATTTTGATGATATGTATGTTGTTGATTCCCTTAGTGGTGTCGTGTGAACGTCGACTACATGACACTTCACCATCTTTGGGCCTAAGGGAATGCATTGTGGAGTAGTAATTAGATGATGGGTTGCTAGAGTGATAGAAGCTTAAACCCTAGTTTATGCGCTATTCTGTAAGGGACTGATTTGGATCCATATGTTTAATGCTATGGTTAGAGTTATCTTAATTCTTCTTTCGTAGTTGCGGATGCTTGCGAGAGAGGGTAATCATAAGTGGGAGGCTTATTCAAGTAAGAACGGCACCCAAGCACCGGTCCACCCACATATCAAATTATCAAAGTAGCGAACGCGAATCAAACAAACATGATGAAAGTGACTAGATGAAATTCCCATGTGTCCTCGAGAACGCTTTACTTACTATAAGAGATTGTTCCAGCTTGTCCTTTGCAATAAAAAGGATTGGGCCACCTTGCTGCACTCTTTGTTACTATTGCTACTTGTCACTTGTTACAAATTATCTTGCTATCAAACTACTCGTTACCGATAATTTCAGTGCTTGCAGAAAACACCTTGCTGAAAACCGCTTGTCATTTCCTTCTGCTCCTCGTTGGGTTCGACACTCTTACTTATCGAAAGGACTACGATTCATCCCCTATACTTGTGGGTCATCATATGATAATGTGGAACTGTACATAGCTGGCAGTGTGATCCCAATCATTTTCAGCAGATATATGCAGCTTCTGACAAGATTCAGGCAATAAAAAGAGTTGTAAACAGTACAAAATCCAAAAGAGCATATGGTCCAACCATGGTACTTATTACATAGATAGCAAATAGTGTGTGCACACAGGCACACAAATAACTGACATAAAAGCAAATAACATTTCAACATAGCAAAATAAAGATAACTAGAGCAGCACATAGGGAAGCTGCTCAGGTTCCATATAGTGGATCTTCTAATCATCAGAGCTGTCATAGTTCAAGGCTGCAGATGATACATCATTTGCATTCATCTTGCAAGGCCCTGTACCAATTGCTTGCATGGTATGTATTGGCAAGTGGGGAGGAGGAGGAGCACTCTTGTCTCTAACCATGGCATCAAACTTGGGCCCAAGGTTGATGGAACTAGCAGATTTCTTCCCCTTCTCTGTAGAAGTACACTGGGAGGAACTTGGCAAATTGGCAGCAGCAACACTGGCTTTGTCTTTGAATCCCATAGTAATCTTAGCAAGTCTGTCACTTCTTCTGACCTGAGATTCATCTATGATTGCTTTCTTCTTTCTCTTGTTGTTGTTGATCAGTGGCTTAGATGTCTCCTCATACATCTCTTCAGTGATCTCAACTAGGCTAGCTGAGCTGGAGTGAGCAGGTGGTTCTGCATGCACAGTTTGTATCTACAGATAGCATCTCTTGCTAGATCCCTGTGTACCATTGACATCAACAATGTTGCATGAGGCACCAACAATTTTACTGCCACCAAGCTTGGGGACTAATCACTTCACGGTAGTAGTATAATTTCGAGTCAGAGTTTCAGTTTTATCCCCAAGGAAATGTTGCCTAAAACTGAATTTAGAAATTGAAGTTGATATCTTTCGAACATGTTTTCACTGGGACTTTAGGACATTATTCAGATGTTGTTTTCTGAAGCATAACATTCTTCAGGTTGATGAATTATGAGAGTTCAAATTTGTATTCGGTATAAAAATACCATTGTAAAAAATCATTTTGTTTAATCAAGGGAAGATGGATTACATTGCTCCATTTCAAAACAAATTACATTATAAGTACTAGCATTAGTAAAATTTCTAGAAGAACTGATGTGTTGATGTTTTTAAAAGACTACTGATGACCCACAAGTATAGGGGATGGTGACAGTCTTCGAGGGAAGTATTCCTACCCAAATTTATTGATTCAACACTTGGGGAGCCAAAGAATATTTTTGTCTTGGCAGTTGAGTTGTCAATTCAACCACACCTGGAGAGATAACTTGCTTGCAACAATTTATCGCAGCATAGTAATATAATAGTAGTAGTGATAAAGTGACAGCTTGCAGAATAGTAGTAGAGTGCAGCGGTAGTGATTGTAACGGAAGCAACAATAATAAAAATGTAGGCATGGAGTAAGCGATACGTTTGTACAGATGAGATTCAATATGCAACGGTCATAACCTAGAGTGACAGCAAACTAGATCCAATTCATCAATCATATGTAGGCATGCATTCCATATATAGTTGTATGTGTTTGCGATAAGAACTTGCACAACATCTTTTGTCCTATCCTCCAATGGCAGCGGGGTCCTAACTGAAACTAAGGGTAATTAAGGTGCTCTTTTTAATATAGAAATGGAACAAAGCATTAACACATAGTGAACACATGTAATCCTCAAGGTAACGTCATCCCTATCGATATCCCAGTTATTGTCACTTTGGGGTCTAGGGTTCAGAACGATAACAGGTGCATACAACTTGCAGGTATGATCAACAAGACAAATATATTCATGGAAACGTAAATAGTTTACATATAAAATCATGGCACTCGGGCCCTAGTGACAAGCATTAAGCATAGCAAAGTCATAGCAACAACAATATCAGAACATAGTGGATACTGGGCATCAAGCCCTAACAAATCTGACATCGATTACATAAGAAATCTCATCCAAATCCCATCGACCTCCATGTGCCTACAGGGGGATTACTCACACATGGATGCAAGCATCATAGAACTGTTGTTAGAGAAGGGTTGGTGATGACGACGGTGACGAATTCCTCTCTTCGGAGACAGAAATGGACTCCAGATCAGGTCTCCAGAGGAAGAACGGGAGGTGGCGGCTTCTCCATTTTGCGAAAAGCTTCCATAATTTTTCTGGATTTTTTCTGGTATATATGGGATTTTATGGCGGTGGAATCATCGTAAGGCAGTATCAGGTGGGCCCACACATCCCCATGGCGCGCCCTAGGGTGGGGGCGCGCCACCTGGCCAAACCCGTCCCTGGTGGCTCCCCTCCAGCCCATCTCCGCTCCATAAATCCTTAAATATTCTGAAATAATTCTCCAAAAATCCCTGTCCAATTCCGAGAACTTTTATTTCTGCACAAAAATAACACCAAGGTAGTTCTGCTGAAAACAGCGTTAGTCCGGGTTAGTTTCATTCAAATCATGCAAATTAGATGCCAAAACAAAAGCATAAGTGTTTGGAAAAGTAGATACGTTTGGGACGTACCAACTCCCCCAAATTTAATATTCTCTCAACTTCTATTGACCATCGATACAACTCTACGCATGCTAACACTCACTTTACCTAGAACAAGAAATAAAACTACTTTGTATGTGTAATGGGATAGGTTTGCAGGATAATAAAGAATGTGGAAATAAAATTTAGGTGCTATTTTAATAAAAGAACAATAAATTTAATATAGCGATTGTGGAAAACTAGTGGTAGGCTATGCGGAATTGTCCCTAGGCAATTGATAACTAGACCAATAATCCTTATTGCAGTTTTATGTGTGGGAGAAGCCTAAGCTTACATACTTTCCATACTTGGATCATATGTTCTTATGATTGGAACTCTAGCAAGCATCTGCAACTACCAAAGCTTCATTAAGGTAAAACCCAACCATAGCATTAAGTAAAAAGTCCCCTTCGATCCCATATGCAACAACTCACGAACTCGGGTTTAGGTTTCTGTCACTCCCGCAACCCACTATAAACAAATCATTGACATATTGCAACACCCTACTGTGGCGATCCCACACGCTTGCACGACACGGAGGGCACCATAGGACATCACCAAAATAAAACATGCAACTCAAACCAATTATGATCACCAATCAACCCATAGGACAAAAAGAATCTACTCAAACATAATAGAGGTGCAACAAATCATTGAATAATATCATATATCACAAAGCACCATGTTCAGTTAGGGGGTACAGCGGGTTGCGGGAGAGTGGACTACTTTATAGATGGGGGAAGGTGATGGAGTTGTTGATGAAGACGGCTGTGTTGTTGGAGATGATTGCCTTCACGATGGTTCCCTGGCGGCACTCCGGTGCCACCGGGAGAGAGGGGGGAGCCCCTTCCTTCTTCTTGCTTGACCTTCCCCCTAGATGGGAGAAGGGTTCCCCCTCTGGTCCTTGGCCTCCATGGCCCGCCGAGGGGCGGGAGCCCCTCCGAGATTGGATCTCTCTCTCTCTCCTTTTCTCTAGGGTTTCTTCTTTGTTTTCAGGACTATTTTCCTGGCAGAGCACTATTTCTTAAATATCCGGAGATCCATAACTCCGATCGGGCTAAAACTTTAACATGATTTTTTCCTGATATTAGCTTCCTTGCGGCCGAAGGACACCTCCAACCGACTTACGAGGTGGTCACAAGCTCACCAGGCGCACCCAAGGGGTAGGAGCACCCCCTGGCTTGTGGTGCCCACGAGGCCTATCTTACATTGATTCTTGTGAAAAAAATTCAGATATATTCCTAAAAATTCAAACGTAAATTTTCAGGTCATTCCGGCCCCGTGAATTTTTCACCTAAAACCCCAAAAACGATAGAAAACAGGAACTGGCCTTTGGCACTAGGTTAATAGGTTAGCCCAAATAGAAATAATAAAAATTGTTGCCAAAAATATGTAAAAGTGGTATGATAATTGCATGAGACAATCAAAAAATTTAGATACGTCGAAGAAGTATCAGCATCCCTGAGCTTAATTCCTGCTCGTCCTCAAGTAGGTAAATGATAAAACAAAGATAATTTTTGATGTGGCATGCTGCCTAACAGAAGCTTGATCAAATAATTAATTGTGGTATGAATATTGGGACATGAGTGATTCAAGGCAATAGTCTATTAATTTGACATCAAAACAATAATACACAAGGATACTAGCAAACAATCATTGCCTTTCAAAATAATAATGCTAAAGAACGTTATCCCTACCACTTAATCATGTAAGCATGGCATGCCTCAGTCTTCCTAACACAAAGATATCTATTATGAGCACCCCGTTGCCAAACCAAGCAATTAAATCATACTTTTTCTCGCTTCAGCTTTTTCAACTCCCACGAAATATTTGAGCGTGAGCCATGGACTTAACACTTTGGATGGCAAAGAGAATGATGATGAGGGTGTATAAGTGATGAGTGATATTTTTACACTCATTTCAACCTTGTTTGAACCGAGATATTTCATTAAAAGAGAGATATTCACTCCGATATTGTCACTAATGGCTAATAAGTGCAAGGGATTCCACAAATCCTCTCTTTGATATTTTTCCACAGGAAATGGGCTAAAAAGGGAAGAAATCACGTGGGAGAAAGGAAAGGAAGGAAAATGGAGAAGAGATAAGTCACCAGGAGGCACCAGAAGGCCGCCAGAGTCAAAGACGGCGTTCCATGCGACCGCGAGTGCTCGCATGAGCAGTCGTTTGGCGTGGAAACCGAGGCAGGTCGTCCACCTGAACAACTTTTATAAAGGGAGCCCAGTCAAAATGTGAACAGGGAGCACGTCGGGAGAACATCGAGCACAGCCAGAACCTCTTCATCATCATCTTCATCCACAAACCCTAGCCGCCGGCATTTCCATCTCCATAGCCATCTCCACCACCATAGTGCTCTCTCATCTAGTTCATACTTGTAATCGTGCATCGCACAAGGCATCCATTGTAAGACATATTGCAATCAATCAATCTCAAGATGTGTTCTTCAATGTTTTCTTCTCGTGATTTGATCTCCATGTGTGAGTAGATCAGTAAGGTATGGGGTGAGGCATGAGCCTTGCAACCCCAGGTATTTGGTGAAGGGATCAATGGGAGTCTTTGACATAACATCTCGTATGCATGAAATAAAATTGTTTCGTGAAGTGTCTCTTGTCTTGTCCGCAATCTTCATCCCTGCAGGTACCCAAGATCATGGAGATTGAGCACCGGTGAGGCTAGGAGCAAGGGGACCGTGAAGTGTTATACCGAACACCGGTGACAGTAAGGTTTAGTAGGGTAACATGGATCATAACCTTGAGGATTCATGAGGTGTAGTCATTAAATGCCCAAAGCTTTTGTCTGATATTATTATCTTAATTATCGGGGCAACCCGCGAGACGGATAGGGCCAGCGGTAGGACAACTAATTCTTGATGAAGGACTCGATCCAGTCAAGATGTTATTTCGCCACATCCCCACTCCGATACGAAGCAAGCACCTCTTGATGGGTGACTTCCCGAGCACAAACTAATATCTTTTTTGATCCCAACACAATACATGGTTGTAAGCATTAAGACCTCATCCCCATACCTTCTTTTTACTATAAGTGTTTGAATCACAATTTGCTTGCTGATCCGGTCAAAAGCTAGATTTGACACTTTGGCAAAAGCTTGCTAGAGACCATTGCTTCAAGGGAATCTTCCTCTCATGGGTTCGATACCCAAGGTCAGCTCTGGGGAAATAGGTGCGGGATACCCTTTCTTGTTCCAATACCAGATCAATAAAAAGGAGATATCCTAAGGGAAGACAAAAAGGTATAAGAAAGTCTCGCATCAATGAGGCCGATCGTTAGGCAATGGATAGGCCTTACAATCGATGTTAATGCGTGGAGTAGGGATTGTCATGCAACGGATGCACTAGAACTATAAGTGTATGAAAGCTCTCTATATGAAACTAAGTGGGTGTGCATCCAACTTGCTTGCTCATGAAGACCTCGAGCATTTGAGGAAGCTCGTCATCAGAATATACAAGCCAAGTTCTATAATGTAAAAATCTCACTAGTATATGAAAGTGAAAATCATGGAGACTCTCTATATGAAATACATGGTGCTACTTTGAAGCACAAGTGTGGAAACAGGATAGTAGTGCGCCCCCCCTACCCACCTCTTTTTCTCTCATTTTTTCTCCCTTCTTTCTCTTTTTTACTTCTTTTTTTCTCTTTTTTTGGAACGGTCTCACGGACCTCATCCCCTCTTTTTCGAGGAATCATAAGTCTCCTCCAATTCATATCCTCATAGGTAGGGACACACTCTAATAATGATAATCATCACACTTTAATTTACTTACAACTTGAAAACTGAAAATTATGACTACATATGAATGCCTCTGGCAGTGTACCAGGATGTGCAATGATCTAGCATAACATGTATAACAATGATGAATGGTGGCTTTGCCACAAAATATCATGTCAACTGTTTATGATCATGTAAAGCAATATGACAATGAATGCTCAAGTCATGTAAATAGTAACGGTGGAAGTTGCATGGCAATATATCTCGGAATGGCTATGGAAATGCCATAATAGGTAGGTATGGTGGCTATTTTGGGGAAGGATATAATGAGGCTTATGTGTGAGAGAGCGTGTCATTTCACGGGATTTGGATACACCAGCGAAGTTTGCACCAAGTCTCGAGGTGAGAGTGGGCAATGCACAGTACCAAAGAGGCTAGCAAAATATGGATGAGCGGAAGTGCTTATAGTCCAAAAACTCACATTAGTCATAAAGAACTCAAATACTTATTGTGAAAGCCTATTAGCCCTCGAAGCAAAGCACAACTCGCATGCCCCTAGGGGGGAGGTTGGGAGGAGTTAACCATCGCGCTCCCCCAATCCGAACAACACAAATGATATCAATCAAGGATAAATCATGCTCCAACTTCCTCACTATGCCAAAGACTAACACTTTCATGAATAGACAATAACAGACCTTAACACCAATACTCTTACTAAATCAAAATCATTCACTAATACGCCCACATAGCATCATCTCAATATCACAAAAACTATTGCAAGGAATCAAACACATCATATTCAATGATCTACAAGTCCATGCAAGTTTTTATATATACCACCCGTACATACCTACGACTAACCATGCATATAGCCAATTTCTATTCAACTCTCCAAAAAGATATAAGTGAAGCAAGAGAGTTCTAATACTTTCTACAAAATACTCAACCATGCTCTAACAAATATAAGTGAAGCAAAAGAGCATTATACAAATAACAGTGTTCCAAATGTAGAGAAACGAGCATCCAAACTACAAAAGATATGCACGAAGCACACGAAGCATTCTATAAAGCCGTACTCAAAAGATATAATTGAAGTGCATAGAGCATTGTATAAATCAACCAAGGAGTATCCCATACCAGCAAGGTGAATAACTAAAATAAAAATAAAAAGGCACACGAAGCTCCAAGAATTTACGCATATCATGTGAACAAAATAAAAACCGAGACATACCGATAGTTGTTGAGGAAGAAAGATGGGATGCCTTCCGGGGCATCCCCAAGCTTAGACACTTGAGTATCCTTGAATATTTACTTGGGGTGCCTTGGCCATCCATGGGGCTTGGCAAAATTGCAAACATAACCAAATAAATAAACTATAACAATAATCTGTGATATACTTCTGTAACTCAAACAATTCTGAAAAATTAGGATGTAATAAACAATTTGAATATAAGTACTGTGTAAAAAATTCAGAATTTTTCACTTTCTAGTAAAATATGATAATTCAAATACTACAGCAAAAGTTTTTGTTTCTGCACAACACATATCACACAAGCAATTTAAACACCCTAAAGGTAAATCTTCACACATTATTTCCATAATACAATGGATTCGTACAAGGGGATAATTATTTTTTTGAAATTTTCCGTGATTCAAGATTCACAAAGTTTCCATGGGCATGAACAAAAGTTCAACGATGTCCCCCACTTCAATGATGCTCGTCCTTCTCACTTTCACCTTTCTTTTTGAAAAAGTTTTAGGTTTCCCTCTATATTTTTTTGTTTTTGAAATTTTCTATAAGCACACAATAAAAGAAAATGAATCTCTATAACTTCCGGGTTGTCTCCCAGGCAGTGGTTTTATCGAAGTACGACAATCTATGGGACCAGCAAGGTCCCTTTGTGGTTCAGCTATAGAGATCACAATGCACAAAGAGCAGATCCAACAATAGAGCAGACATAGTTTACCCAGGTTCGGGCCGCCGTGAGGCGTAAAACCCTACTCCTACTTTGGTGTATTATGAGTGTGGAGTGCCCAAGTTACAATAGAGCGCAAGCTTGCCAGCAAGGAGCTTGGAAGTGCAGCTACTTAGTGCAATTGGGCAGAGTGTCGACCCTTGTAAAGGTTGCCGCGGGCCTCCTTTTATAGATGAAAGGGGCTACCACAGTGGCAAGATGGTAATTACAAGGTGAGATGACAGCTACAGTGCTATCATACCTAACACGGACGGGTTAGGACAAGAGCATTAAAAGCTCCGATTGGTGTCACGCTGGGGAACAATGTCGGCAAGGTAACTTGCACCGCTCGCCCAGCTACCTTCTATTCTGCTGACACGCCACCTCGACTGGTGTCAATAAAGTTGCATCTTCGACAACGAACTGCCACGTGCCCCGACAAGCTTCACCTAACTGACTGCGCACTTGATACCTATTGGCGAGTCCCTGACAACTACCACGGTGGAGCGATGGAGCGGGGCTTGTCGGTCTTTAGGCTGTCGGTCTGATGCTTGTTGGTTTGTATTTTACCGGCTCCTCGAGTCTTCATCTTCAGTGCTTACTTAGTACTTCTCGATGACCTGCCTCGAGGTCTTCTTCATGGTTTTGATTACTAAGTCTTGGCTATTGTTGAAGTGTTGTCCTCCGACAAGCCCTTGCCATTGTGAGGGCTACAACTTGTCTGTGCATCGTCAGGGTATGAACACCCATGTTCAATACACCGACAGGAGCTCCCGGGCCTAGGCCACACACGCGTGTGAGGCGTTGTTGGGCTAGGCCCAAAATAGTGCGCAGACACACATGGCGGAGGTTACCTATTGTGATGATTACATTTACTACACGCCCACGATGGCGCAGTAAATGCAGACATGGGAGAGGTGGATTGAAACGGTAATCTGCAGTCGTGCGCCTAAAAAAGCGCGACCACGCCGAGCAGTGAAGAGCCAGCCCCCATGCCTTCCCCATAAAAAGGAATCTACGGGTGGCGATGCTCAATCCAGGTTTCCTTCATCTGCAATCCATCTCCCAGCGCCCCCTTCTTCTTCTTCTTCTTCTTCTTCTTCTTCCTCCCTGCGCAAGAACAGAGCTCTCCACCGCCGCACACCTAGTCAGCACCTCCCACCAAATCTCGCCTCCCTTTCATCGCCATGGCTCCAAAGAAGGTTGGCGTAGAAGCAGAGAGGACAAAGGTTGTCGTCGCCAAGCAGCAGAGAGAGAACATCGCCTTCCCGCCGGCACTGACTGCCGATGACCTCTTTAACAGATACTCATATATGTGTGGTCGGGGAAGACCAAGGATCATGAAGCCACGGAGGTGCTTCCAGGAACAACTCCCCGAACCAACGATAAGTACCATTTCTTCGCCAGGTACTTCTATTGTGGGTTGTGTCCCCTCTTCTCAGATTTCTTTGAAGAGGTCATGCATTCGTACGGGTTGAGATTGCTTGATTTTGCTCCAAATGCCATCACATGCATGTCAGTTTTTGCCCACCTCAGTAGTACCCATTGTGCCCCTCTTTCGCCACTTCTTCATCCCTCGGATTGAGAGCGGCGACACCCTCTTTGGAAGCGTTAGCTGGATCCTGATAACCCACAAGTATAGGGGATCGCAACAGTTTTCGAGGGTAGAGTATTCAACCCAAATTTATTGATTCGACACAAGGGGAGCCAAAGAATATTTGCAAGTATTAGCAGTTGAGTTGTCAATTCAACCACACCTGGAAACTAAATATCTACAACAGAGTGATCAGTAGCACAGTAGTATGATAGCAGTAGCAATAATAGTAACAGTAGCAGTAACGGTAGCAGCAGTAGTTTTGTAGCAATTGTGACAGTAGTAACTTAGCAAGAACAATATGTGAAAAGCTCATAGGCATTGGATCGGTGATATTCGTTGGATAACATTCATCATGTAACAGTCATAACCTAGGGCGACACAGAACTAGCTCCAATTCATCAATGTAATGTAGGCATGTATTCAATATATAGTCATACGTGCTTGCGATAAGAACTTGCATGACATCTTTTGTCCTACCCTCCCGTGGCAGCAGGGTCCATAAGGAAACTAAGGGATATTAAGGCCTCCTTTTAATAGAGAACCGGAACAAAGCATTAACACTTAGTGAATACATGAACTCCTCAAACTACGGCAATCACCGGAAAGAATCCCAATTATTGTCACCTTGGGGTATGTGGATCATAACACATAGCAGGTGCATATAACTTGCAAGATCGGATCAAGAACACAAATATATTCATGAAAACATAAAGGGTTCAGATCTGGAATCATGGCACTCGGGCCCTAGTGACAAGCATTAAGCATAGCAAAGTCATAGCAACATCAATCTCAGAACATAGTGGATACTAGGGATCAAGCCCTAACAAAACTAACTCGATTACATGATAAATCTCATCCAACTCATCACCGTCCAGCAAGCCTACGAAGGAATTACTCACTCCCGGCGATGAGCATCATGAAATTGGTGATGAAGGATGGTTGATGATGACGATGCCGGAAGATCCCCCTCTCCGGAGCCCGAAACGGACTCTAGATCTGGCCTCCCGATGAAGAATAGGAGGTGGCGGCGGCTCCGTATCGTAAAACGCAATAAAACTTCCTCCCTTATTTTTTTCTTCTGGAAAATGAATTTATAGCGTTGGAATTAGGTCAGACGGAGCCATGTGGGCCCCACGAGGTACCAGGGCGCGCTAGGGGGGTGGCGCGCCCTGGTGCCTCGTGGGCACTAGGTGGCCCCCTTCCAGTGGATCTTGGTGCCAGTATTTTTTATATATTCCATAAAAAATCTCCAAAAAGTTTCATCCAATTCCAAGAACTTTGATTTTCTGCACAAAAGCAACACCATGGCAATTCTGCTGAAAACAGCGTTAGTCCGGGTTAGTTCCATTCAAATCATGCAAATTAGGGGCCAAAACAAGAGCAAAAGTGTTTGGAAAAGTAGATACGACGGAGACGTATCAACTCCCCCAAGCTTAACTCATTGCTTGTCCTCAAGCAATTCAGTTGACAAACTGAAAGTGATAAAGAAAAACTTTTACAAACTCTTTCGTTCTTGCATCTATATATATGCTTAAGTAGTGCCCAAGTTTTCAACAAAGATTATAACTAACCATGCAAATGATAAGTCTTAGAAATTATATTCACTCATATCTATGGCATAATCAACTAGCGAGGAATAATAAGATATCTCAAATGCCAACACTTTGTGAAAACAATCATGATATAATATGACAACATGGTATCTCGCTAGCCCTTTCTGCGACCGCAAAACATAAATGCAGAGCACCTCCAAAGTTCAAGCAGCGACTAAACATTGTAATTCATGGTAGAAGAGATCCAGTCATGATGCACACAACATTAACTATACACAATGCATGAGAATGACAATAGTGCTCTCAGGTCTGGTGCTTGTTTGAGAAGGTGATGACTCAACAATAAAAGTAAAATAACATAAAAGTAAATAGATAGGCCCTTCGCAGAGGGAAGCATGGATTTGCAGAGGTGCCAGAGCTCGAAGCTTAAATCAGAGATAAATAAGGTTTTGGGAGGTATGCCTTTCCTGTCAACGTCACGACCGAGAGTTTTCAATATCTTCCATGCTAAACACATTAGCGGCGGTTCCCAAGCGGTAAAGTAAAGTTTACTCCCCCTCCACCAACAATCACAAGCCATGGCTAGCCGAATCCTCGGGTGCCCTCCATACCAACAACTTTCCGGGGGATCTTGTTTTATTATTTTGCAATTTTAATAATGGGACTGGGCATCCTGATTTCCAGCCCCTCTCGTGCAAGGACGAGTGAATAAACACTCATCATGAGAATAACCCGCTTAGCATGGAAGATACTGACCGCCTCCTGTCGCTCCATGAGCGGTACGGGCACACAAAACAGATGCTCATTTGAATAATTAGAGGTGGCACATGTAAATTTACTTAGAACGGCAGAGTAATACCGCATATAGGTAGATATAGTGGACTCATCTGGAATAACTTTAGGTTTAAAGGTTTTGATGCACAAGCAGTATTCCCGCTTAGTACAGGTGAAGGCTAGCAAATGGGTTGAGAAGCGACCAGCTAGAGAGCAAAAATAGTCATAATCATGCATTATGAATAATCAACATTGAATACTAGCATGAGTAGGATATAAGCACCATGAACATAAATATCATCGAGGCTATGTTGGTTTTGAATCAACTACATGTGTGAACATGTGCCAAGTCAAGCCACTTAAAACATTCAGAGGAGGATACCATATCATCATACTACATCACAATCATTTTCATGCATGTTGACACACAAGATAACTCATTATCCACTCCTAGCTACTTAAGCATGGCATGAGCAACTATAATCTCTAATTGTCATCATAAACATGTTTAATCATAATATGCTGAATCATGGATACTTAGTTAAACATATTTACAAAACAAAGAACAAGTTGAGTTCATACCCGCTTTTCCTTGCCAGAGTCACTTCATCAAATTATCGTCATTATTGCCTTTCACTTGCACGACCGAATGATATGAAAATAATAATAGTGCAAGAGCGCCGTGGACTAAGCTGGAATCTGCAAGCATCTTATTCAAAGGAGAAGACAAGGTAAAATGGGCTCTTTGCTAGATCAACAATAATTCATATGAGAGCCACTCAACATTTTCATCGTGGTCTTCTCCTTACAATGACTCAACAAAAGAAAAGAATTTCAGAGAAACACACCGAAATATTTTTGGAGTTTTTAGTTTTCTGAAGAAAGCAAATTAAAGAAGAAAACAAAAAACGAGAAAAGAAAACTATTTACACGGGAGAACTCCCAACAAGCAAAAGATGAAACGGGAAATATTTTTGGGTTTTCTTTTAATACTACGAAACTACAACTAATTAAACTAGAAAGAAAAATTGAAAAGAAGCGAGAAATGTTTTTGGATTTTATCAAAGTTTTTCAAACACACAAGAAGAAAGCGAGGAAATAAAACTAGCATGGATTATACAATGAAAAAGTATGAACACCGACAACTGGAATGAATGTGTGAACATGAATGTAATGTCGGTGAGAGATACGAACTCCCCCAAGCTTAGGCTTTTGCCTAGCTTGGTCTACGGCCATCCGTAGTAGCCATCCGGTCCCATGTGAAACTCCTGAGGAGGCGGCACCCGAGCGTCCCAATCCTGGGCCTCCTGCTCTACCGCTGCCAGGGCATTCCGGTAAGCAACGATGTCCAGTGGCATCACGGTATATCCGTTCCTGGCATGAGAATCAAACAAAGCAGGTGCAGGCAACGGAATAATATCATGAGTATCCTCACTAAAGACCAAGTTATAATAAATGTTGTGAGGAGGCTCAGGAGCATCAATAAAGTGGCGGTCCCTCATGGACTGGTGATCTAAGTAAACTCTGGGCACTGGGTAATCATGAGGGCATATGTTAACATTAAAACGTCTCGCCAAGCGAGTAGCATAAATACCACCATGAATTTTACCCCTAGTTCTATTAGTGTGTAAGCGGCGTGCAACGATAGCTCCAAGGCTATAAGTGTTATCATTATGCAGTGCGCGGCGTAAAATGGCCCAGTCAGGTGTAGCTGGCGCACTACCTTGTTCCCTAGCAATCAAGCATTTCCCTAAGAATAAAGTGAAGTAATGAACAGAGGGAAACTGCAAGCTAGTGGCTCGGGCCTTCGACACGCCCCTTTCCTCTCCCACAGTCAAAGTGCGGAGGAAACCCTCAAACTCCTCTAGTCGAGGCTCTCTAATTTCCCCATCAAAGGGAATCAAACATATCTCACAAAATTCAGCCAGAGGTATCTGATAATGTTCAGCATATAAATCAAAGCGCACCTCAGGGGGTTCAAGCCTACTCAAAAAATGAAAGTTTTGCACAAAGGAATTTGTAAGGATGTGGTGCTGGTCACACTCATCTGCGGGGAAGTCGGTCAGTCCGACATTTGCAACGACTTGCGCAAACTCTTGGTAGAATCCGGCTTCGTTCATGAAGGCATTGTGTGGCCATTCGCACGGCCGGACCTCCGTCCTACGCGGAATATTGAGGTCACTGTCCGAGGACTCCCCAAGGACTCCCTTGTCATTCCGCTTTGAGGAACTCCTCCGGAAGAAATTCATTTTCCTAAGAACAAATTCTGAAAAATTTTGGGTCACAAAATGATATCAATAAAACTTCACAAAATTGATAGCAACTACTCATATGGATGTCTAGAGGCTATATCAAGCATTCAAACTACTTGGAACTCAAAGAATTCAACATGCAAGCTTATTTTCTGTAGCACCAAGGGCAACTAATTATGCAAAATATAATCCACTAGAGCAAAAACTAATTGGAGCAATGGAGGAGTTACATACCAAGGAGCAATCTCCCAAAACAGTTTTGGGAACGAAGCTCCGAGCAAAGAGATCGAAAATTTCAGTTTTGTGAGCAAGAACACGAGAGAGAGAGCTACCAGGAATTTTTGCTAGAGGTAAGGGACGAAGTGAGCTGAAGGGATAAGTGAGGGGGTCCCTGTGGGGCCCATGAGGTACCTGGGCGCAACAGGGGGGGTGGCGCGCCCTAGTGCCTCGTGGGCACCTGGGGCACCCCCCTGGTATGTGTCCAGTGCCAAAAATTCTTAAATATTACATAAAAATTCATATCAAAATTTTATTGCATTTTGAGCACTTTTATTTCTGGGCACTTTTTTATTGCACGGATAAATCAGAAAACAGGATAATCATGGCATTTTATTGCATTTAACTAAAAATACAAGAAAATAAGAAGTGGGTACAGAAGGTTGTGCCTACTAAATTCATCGATCACATGCCTCTCTGAAAGAATCCATTAATAAGGTTGATCAGGTCTTATTAACAAACCATTTCCGAGTAACATGAAACCGAAGAACTTTCGTATAACACTAAGTTACCTCAACGGGGGTATGCATCTCCCCGATAATGAGAGTTTCATATTTCCTTTTGACAGTAGGAAGAGGGATTTGAAAGCTTCCAATAGTGATTGTCGGAGTCTTTTCAATAATATGAATACCATTTACTTGAAATTGTTTCTTCGGAAAGTGCACCGTATGTTCATTACCATTGATATGAAAAGTGACCTTGCTTTTGTGGCAATCAATAATAGCCCCTACAGTATTCAAGAAGGGTCTACCAAGGATAATTGACATGTTGTCATCCTCGGGCATATCAAGTATAACAAAGTCTGTTAGAATAGTAACATTTGCAACTACAACGGGCACATCCTCACAAACACCGATAGGTATGGCAGTTGATTTGTCAGCCATTTGCAATGATATTTCAGTGGGAGTGAGTTTATTCAAATCAAGTCTTTTGTATAAAGAGAAAGGCATAACACTAACACCTACTCCTAAATCACACAAAGCAGTTTTGACATAATTTCTTTTAATGGAGCATGGTATAGTTGGTATTCCTGGATCTCCTAGTTTCTTAGGTACTCCATCCTTAAAAGAATAATTTGCAAGCATGGTAGAAATTTCAGCTTCCGGTATCTTCCTTTTATTTGTGACAATGTCTTTCATGTATTTAGCATAGGGTGGCATCTTTATAATATCAGTTAAACGAGTACGCAAAAAGACTGGCCTAAGCATTTCAGCAAAGCGCTCAAATTCTTCCTCATCCTTTTTCTTAGATGGTTTAGGAGGAAAGGGCATGGGTTTTTGGACCCATGGTTCTCTTTCTTTACCGTGTTTTCTAGCAACGAAGTCTTTTTTATCATAATGTTTATTTTTAGTAGGTGGGTTATCAAGATCAACAGCAGGTTCTATTTCAACATCATTATCAGGTTCTTTATCATTATCTGGTTGGGTATCCACATGAACATCATCATTATTATTATCATCAGGTGGTTGTTCATTACCAGACTGTGTTTCAGCATCGGAAATAGAAACATCAATACTATCCTCTAAGGGTTTTTCTACCTCGGGTTCACTAGAAGCATGCAAAGTTGTATCATTTTTCTTTTTCTTTTTCTTTTTAGATGGACTAGGCGCATCTACATTAATTCTTTGAGAGTCTTGTTCAATTCTTTTAGGGTGACCTTCAGGATAAAGTGGCTCCTGAGTCATTCTACCTCCTCTAGTCATTACTCTAACAGCATGATCATTCATATTGTTATTCATTTCATTGAGCAATTCACTTTGAGATTTAGCAACTTGTTCTAATTGAGTTTGAACCATAGATGCATGTTTACTCACACTTTAACATCATTAGCAATTCTAAATAACAAGTCACTCAAGCGATCAATCATGTAAGCATTTCGTTTCAGTTGTTTCATGACATTTGCATTGAAATGATCTTGCTTAATAATATAATTGTCAAATTCATATAAGCATTGACAAGGAGGTTTGTTATAAGGAATATCACCTTTATCAAATTTTATAAGAGAATTTATCTCTACTACCTGTGGCGGTTTATCAAGACCATGTATTTCTTCAATAGGTGGTAGATTCTTAACATCTTTAGCTTTAATACCTTTTTCCTTCTGGCATTTCTTTGCCTCTTGCATATCTTCAGAACTGAGATGTAAAATACCCCTCTTCTTCGGAGTAGATTTAGGCGGTGGTTCAGGTAGTGTCCAATCATTATCATTCTTCAATATATTATTCAATAATTCCTCAGCTTGTTCAATAGTCCTTTCCCTGAAAACACAACTCGCACAACTATCTAGGTAGTCCCTAGAAGCATCGGTTAGTCCATTATAGAAGATATCAAGTATTTCATTTTTCTTAAGAGGATGATCAGGCAAAGCATTAAGTAATTGGAGAAGCCTCCCCCAAACTTGAGGGAGATTCTCTTCTTCAATTTGCACAAAGTTAAATATTTCCTGTAAGGTAGCTTGTTTCTTATGAGCAGGAAAATATTTTTCAGAAAAGTAATAAATCATATCCTGGGGACTACGCACACATCCAGGAGCAAGAGTATTATACCATTCTTTAGCATCACCCTTTAATGAGAAAGGAAATAACTTAAGAATATAATAATAGAGAATTTTGTCCTCATGAGCAAATAGGGTGGCTATATCATTTAATTTAGTAAGATGTGCCACAACGGTTTCAGTTTCATAGCCATGGAAAAGATCAGATTCTACCAACTTAATCAACTCAGGGTCAATAGAGAATTCAAAATCCTTATCAGTAACAAATATGGGAGAGATTGCAAACTTAGGATCGTATTTCATTTTCTCCTGCATAAATTTTTCTTTCATATCAGGAAGCAATTTTATAACTTCATGTCTATCATTACAAGCAAGAATGGCTCTAGCTGTCTCCCTATCAAAGCATTGTTCATCAGGTGTTTCAACTCTAGTAGGAGAGCTAGGCATAATAGGTGAATCATAATTCTCAAGAGTTTCAGCATTTTCAATTTCTTTAGCTTTAGCAAGTTGTTCACTAAGAAATTCACCAAGTGACACAGCATTATCAGGCATCAAGTGCAGGGCTAGATGGAAGTTCCTTACCTCCCCTCATCTTAGAGGGAACGATCTTGGTCTTAGCGTCTTTTAGATTCTTCATAGTGATCAACAGATATAAATCCCAAGTGACTTAGCAAATAAAGCTATGCTCCCCGGCAACAGCGCTAGAAAAAGGTCTTGATAACCCACAAGTATAGGGGATCGCGACAGTTTTCAAGGGTAGAGTATTCAACCCAAATTTATTGATTCGATACAAGGGGAGCCAAAGAATATTTGCTAGCATTAGCAGTTGAGTTGTCAATTCAACCACACCTGGAAACTAAATATCTGCAGCAGAGTGATCAGTAGCACAGTAGTATGATAGTTTGATAGAAGTAGCAATAATAGTAACAGTAGCAGTAACGGTAGCAGCAGTAGTTTTCTAGCAATTGTGACAGTAGTAACTTAGCAAGAACAATATGTGAAAAGCTCGTAGACATTGGATCGGTGATATTCGTTGGATAACATTCATCATGTAACAGTCATAACCTAGGGCGACACAGAACTAGCTCCAATTCATCAATGTAATGTAGGCATGTATTCCGTATATAGTCATACGTGCTTGCGATAAGAACTTGCATGACATCTTTTGTCCTACGCTCCTGTGGCAGCGGGGTACATAAGGAAACTAAGGGATATTAAGGCCTCCTTTTAATAGAGAACTGGAACAAAGCATTAACACTTAGTGAATACATGAACTCCTCAAACTACGGCAATCACCGGAAAGAATCCCAATTATTATCACCTTGGGGTATGCGGATCATAACACATAGCAGGTGCATATAACTTGCAAGATCGGATCGAGAACACAAATATATTCATGAAAACATAAAGGGTTCAGATCTGGAATCATGGCACTCGGGCCCTAGTGACAAGCATTAAGCATAGCAAAGTCATAGCAACATCAATCTCAGAACATAGTGGATACTAGGGATCAAGCCCTAACAAAAATAACTCGATTACATGATAAATCTCATCCAACTCATCACCGTCCAGCAAGCCTACGAAGGAATTACTCACTCCCGGTGGTGAGCATCATGAAATTGGTGATGAAGGATGGTTGATGATGACGATGCCGGAAGATCCCCCTCTCCGGAGCCCCAAACGGACTCCAGTTCTAGCCTCCCGATGAAGAATAGGAGGTGGCGGCGGCTCCGTATCGTGAAACGCAATAAAACTTCCTCCCCTATTTTTTTCTTCTGGAAACTGAATTTATAGCGTTGGAATTCGGTCAGACGGAGCCACATGGGCCCCACGAGGTACCAGGGCGCGCCAGGGGGGGTGGCGTGCCCTGGTGCCTCGTGGGCACAAGGTGGCCCCCTCCAGTGGATCTTGGTGCCAGTATTTTTTATATATTCCATAAAAAATCTCCAAAAAGTTTCATCCAATTCCAAGAACTTTGATTTTCTGCACAAAAACAACACCATGGCAATTCTGCTGAAAACAGCGTCAGTCCGGGTTAGTTCCATTCAAATCATGCAAATTAGGGGCCAAAACAAGAGCAAAAGTGTTTGGAAAAGTAGATACGACGGAGACATATCAGATCCCAAGGGCAGGCATGAAGAAGCGGTACCTTGACGGCAAGCTGCACATCAAATGGAATGAGTGGAGGGCAGATTGGTGCTGGATCGAGCAGGAGAACTTGCCAGCATACTGCGCTCCCAGAACCACGAAGATTGCAAGGAACCAGCGCTGGGGTGATGTAGGTCCACATGAAGAAAATCTTGGCCTTGCTTTGGAAAGGATCCTCAGTCTTCAAGCTGCTAGGTTGACCATTGAGATGGTGGGCACGGACATCATCTGGCGCCGAATCGCCCCTTTGCAGCAGAGAGGAGGCCAACGAGCTTGGGAGTACAAGAACCCAGCCAACACGATGCGGCTATATCCTGGGCTCCACAATAACTTGACGGCCATGGAGCACTACTGGTTGATCTATTAGCTCTTCAACATGGGTTGTCAGTTTGCCTTGCCGGCGACAGTGATTCCCCTATGCAACAATACCGCCAAGGACTCCATCCTGTCAATGATGACGGCATGCAATGCCAGGGGTGTCCTAGCAGACTGGAGGGTGCCCGGCAAGGCTGAGGTTAAAGCCTGGTTCACCAACTTGACAGAGACGCCTATCAGAGAAGAGAACGACAAGGTCCACCCCACCAAAGATGATGAACTCTAATTCATCACTCTGAGGGCGGAGGAATTGAAGAAAGCGTCATGCTCCAAGGCAGTGGTGGCCGACACTAAAGAGGAAGAGCCTACCGACAAGCCTGAGGGCCACGAAGAACGCGCAGAGGCGCAAGAGGATGAAGAAGAACATGCCGATGAGCGGCAAGGAGAAGAGGTGCGTGCCAAAGAGCGTGTGGAAGAGGAGGACAAGGAATAAGAGCCCCCTACCCCTCCTGCTCGAACGAGGGCCACTGCTGCAAGGAGGCCAACAAGGAAAAAGCAGACGCGCGACAAACTGGCAAGCAGCGAACCTGCCGGCATAGACGCATCAGTCCAAGCTCCCCGGCAGCAACCTCCCCGGCAACAGCGCAAACGGCCAGCTTCTCTGCGACGGACTCCATCAACCACAAAGGAAGCAGGAACTTCTTAGTCCCTGGCTTCAGTGATAGAGGAGCACATCCAATCTTCTCCACCTCCAGCCCCAGCCCCTGACACTGGAAATCAGGCGTACTGGGACCTCTCTCACCTTTCCGAGGAGGAAGAGTTAGTGCTTGCCCCTTCCTCTACTCATTGTATTTCTTGATTTTTCTGTTGTTGCTGATTTGATATACTATCTTCTCCGTCCTTGCAGAGACGAGGAGCCGCTATAGCATAGGTCTCGGAAGAGGCCAAGGACTGCTGAAGCAAGCCAGCCAGCGGCAAGCATAGACCAGGGAACGGCAGCTCCAAAAGTTGTCGTTCAATACCCGCTGGCAGGCACCACGACTGACGCTCCTTCCACCGATGCCGACAAGGAGACGGAAGGTGGCCGTCAAGAAGAAGAGCACCAAGACATTGATCCCTTGGCAACGTCTTCATCACCTGCCAGTCCGGAGAGCAGTTCACCGGAAAGGATCTCCGTTGACGAGCCCATCCGCACTGAGGACGTGCCAGCAGGTGGAGTTGCCAGCAGCCAAGCGACATCAACAAGTGTTGTCGGAGAGGAAACTGTCCCCTCTCAACAGACCATCATAGGTAATCAACTTCCCTAGAACGCTTCCCTTTCATTGTTGAACTTGTTTGTTTTTTGTTTTCTTTAGCTTGAATTCTTGGACTCCGACCTTGAACTCCATTTTCATCTTCTCCATCTTCGCAGATCCACCTCCACCAGAAGACATGGATGTTTCTGTTGACATTGAGGGGATTGCGAAAAGCGCCGCCGATGAGGCCACCAGGATTGCTGCTGAGGAAACCGACAAGGCTGCTGCAAAGGAGGCTGCGAAAATTGCTGCATAGGATGCCGTCAAGGTCGCTGCAGAGGAGGCCGCCAAGGTGGCCACAATTGAGGTCACTAAGGCCACTGGGGACATTCCTGTCCCAGGAGCGCCAAGCGCTGGCATGGATATAGCCATGGGAGCAGCCGACAACACCTTGCCGGCTGCTGGCATCCAAGCATCTACCTCCACTACTCCTCCGACAAGAGACTTCTTGATGTTCTTGGGCCAGCCACGAGAATACGAAGCCCCCAGTTCATCTGGTGCTGGAAATGACGCCCTTGAGGATGTGGAGTGCAAAATCGTCGTGCCCATGTCTCGGAGCACCGAAGAGGTGCGGGCTGCCAAGACAATGCTGCAAACCTTGCCTTCCTAAAGGCCATGGGAGATGGCTTCAAAGATGTGCAAGCGCGCTATAGCAAGCGTTGGGAGAAACTTCAAACCCGACAAACTGTCATGGAAATGGCCGAGGAGAAGCTCAAGGAGAAGATCGAAGAGGCCCACATGTTGTATGATGATCGGGTCTTGAATATCAAGGAGCATGAAATCCAGCTGGCCGCTGCCAAAGAAGCTTTCATCTTGGAGCAAGCCGATGCCGACAAGGCTAGGGAGGAAGCCGACAAGATAACTGCGGCAACCAATGCTGCTTTGGTTGAACACAAGATTGCCCTCGACTCTCACGAGGAGGACCTTGCCGCGAAAGAAGCAGACCTTGCCACCAGAGAGGCAACCCTTGCCACCAAGCTTTGCGCCAAGGATGACGAAATCCAATCTGTTCTGGTCAAGCGCACCGAGGAGCTGGAGCATAAACACTGAGAAGCTCTTCAAGCTCAAGCCACGGAACATGCCGGCAAGCTAAAAGAGGCTCTTGATGCTGTGGATGCTACAGATGCCATCAAGATCTAGCTTGAGTCCAGAATAAAAGAGCTTGAACCAGAGCTGGACACCAAGGATGCAAACATCGCTGCACTCAAGGAGTCAGCTCGAAAGGACACTCACATCTTGGCAGAGCTCCAAACTTCACTGGCAACCAAGAACAGAGAGCTCCAAACTGATGCTAACGCCAAGGAAGACCTGCTGTCTAGGCTCTCCGGCTCGGAGAAATCCCTTGAGGCCGCCAACACCAAGAACTGACTCCTGACAACGGAGTTGGAGAAAACCAAGGCTCTTCTTGTTAACGCCGAGGAGAAATTTGTGTAACTGCAGGATTATGTGGCTATCTGGACCAGCCGCCTTGTTGACATTGCTGAGCGCATCACCAAGCAATGGCTATCATGGAGATGGGAAGCTGGGGCTTCGCGCAGAGCTCCAACCAACCGGCAAGCGTGACGCTAACTCTGTTCTTCGAGGGCCTCTTGACGGCATTGGGCACACATCATAAAATCCACGCGCAGAAGTTTGCCGAAGAGGCGCACACACTCGTGCGCAATGCTTTCTTGAGGATCTTCACCAAGGTGGTGTACTACAACCCCGACGTCGACCTCTCCGATATCCTCAAGAAGACGCCTGACGGTGTTGACACCTCAGCCGCCAGGGCACAGGTGATGCCACTCGCCAACGAGATTGGAGAGAGATGCATCCGTCAACACGGCAACCTCCAAAACTAGTCTTGTGTCTTTACTTCTGTCCACTGCATAAAAGGCATGTACAGAACACATTTATCTCAAATTAGGCCTGTTTCGCCATATTTATGATATAACTTTATGCTTGGAATGAATGTGTTCATCTTCCTAGTTCAATTTTGTCCTTGTACTTATTGTGCCCTACGCTTGCCGGAAAACCTTCCCGGTGCGCGCATTCTAACAGCGCTTGAGGAACGGGTCCTTAGAAACTTGCCAAAAATGCCACTTCTCGGTTCAGTTAACACTTCCCGGTCTTGGCGCAGCTACTTACATTGCTGAGCGGACTCAAAACAAGTAAGAGCGCAACCAATCCCGACAAGGTTCCTTAGCGTGCAGGTTTTTCATACAAAGACGGAAATCGTTCAAGGAAAATGGCAATATTAACAAAGAAATTTGGTTCAAAGTTTTGCAACTTAGCTTTCTTTGTTGTGCTTGTTTCTTGCACTTGATGATAACTTGAACGTCATTGGGTTTCTACACCACTACTCCCCCTGGGAAACTTGCACACGGGGGAACCCTTCTACCTTTGAGAAAAAGAAAGAAGAGAAATGAGTGGCTAGAACCCTTGTCGGTTCATTAATCATCTCATACAAGATAAAAATGTAACACAACATTACAAGATAAAAATGTAACACAAATAAATATGTACTTTGACAAAGAGTTGTGAAACACTTAGCTTTATTCAACTACGCACGGGTTCTGCGCCCGGCTCTGTACAAAGGAACATGCCTTGCCGGCAAACTTGTACAAAAGAGGTTGCCGGGGGGCTCGGCAATCGCACCTTATGGGTAGAACTTGCGAAGATGCTCAATGTTCCATGACTTCTACACTGGAGTGCCATCTTCGGTCTCTAGACGGACTGAGCCAGGTCTAGTGACTTGAACTACCCGATAAGGGCCTTCCCACTTCGGCGTCAACTTGTTTGATCTCTTCGCGGACTGGATCCGACGAAGAACAAGGTCGCCTTCCTCAAGCTTCCGGGCATACACTTTGCGGCTATGGTAGCGGCACAAAGCTTGCTGGTAGCGTGCAGCACGACAGCAGCCCGGAGACGATCCTCCTCGAGGAGTGTGGCATTGTCATGCCTCGGCTCTTCTTGATCTGCTTCATCGAAAGCTTGGACTCCAGGTGATCCATACTTGAGTTCTGTGGGGAGCACTGCTTCTGCACCATAAACAAGAGAGAAGGGTGTCTGTCCGACAGCTTGATTTGGTGTCGTCCTGATCGACCAAAGAACTGTCGACAACTCATCAATCCAGCGTCTTCCACACTTGTGCAGCTTGTCAAAAGTTTTGGTCTTGAGACCTCGCAGCACTTCACCATTAGCTCTCTCTACCCGTCCATTCACTGGTGCAGTGACCTGCTATACAAATGGTTATTGCCCCCTTTCCGTGACAGAGTTTTAAACCGTCGCCTTGCCTGTGTGTGCGATAGGGGGGTCCTTCCCACACGACCCAGAAACCGTCAGCGATAGGGAGCACGCAAGCATATGTTTCGCAGAACTAAGCGTATGCGATGCCCGCATCTTTCCCAAACGCTCCGTCCTTGCTACTCGTGTGTGCTCGCAGTACCATCGCACTTGGTATTCTGTGGTGCAACGTTTACGATGCTTGCCCCATCACAAACAGTTCACAATTGTAAAACGTGTATGATAAGGAGACTATCACACACATTCACTTTTCCCAAACCATATGCGAGTATATAATTAATAAGATAAGTTAATCATCGTACGTATGTCGGATAAGTTTAGGAAACATCCGACTGTCGTACGAGTGTCGGACGGGATAACTATCGCACACGCTATTTTGTGGTGCAACGTTTACGATGCGTACGACAACAGAAACAGTTGATGATTGTAAAGCATGTACGATAAGGCAACTATCACAAACATTTGGTTTGCTCCCACTGTTTGTGATATTGTCTGACATCACACACGCTTTGCAAACGGCAATTGTGTGCATGGTCGCACACGTTTTCTCTCTATGAAACATGTCGGATTATGATGTATATCACACACGTTGTGCTTTACAGACCATGTGTGGCGTAATGACCTACAGAGCGTATTTTCACCCTAATTTAATCGCTGCAATTTAAAATTGTACCGAATTTGAATTTGAATTTGAAAGTAGCAATAACTTTATTCATATCCATCAGGTTCAACAACCAATGCATTATTCGATTCACAGGTACATATGTTCAAGAATTACATCAAAAAAAAAGAATTACATAAGCACCAAATAAAGAATGATAAACTAGGGTTGTGTACTTGTATTAAAGACGGTAAAGAAAGAGGCGAAAGACATTTTGGTTGCCGAACAAGGTGAAGTCGAATGCCCATATTGTGCCCTCCTCCATGCCGAAGGCACGCACGACTCTAGTCCAACCCCTTGTGATGGCCGACCGCCCATCCTTCACTGTCTTCATGAGGACTTCTAGATAGTCATTGTAGTCTGGTACAAATACTTTAACCTTTGCATGCCCACCAATCATGTAGTTTGAGAGGTAATCTTGAGTAAACTGCTTTGGGAACCACTGCAAAGGAAAAAGATTCAGACATTGTCATCTAACACAACTCATTATGGGCAGTGAAAAGAACCATGCAGAGTTCTTACTTACCATCCTGCAATTCACTATTGTCTTGGATAAAGTGTAAACAAATAGTTTAATTCCCATCTTTTGACCCATTTTACTAACAATCTTTATCAGTTTCCTCACTTGATGCTGGTTCATGAATATCTCATTGCCCCATACGCAAAAAGGGTCGAAGCGCGGATCTTTACCAATGACATATGTACCTACAAGCACCAAGTCAATATTAGATGCTAAACTGCAATTGCACAATGATTTAGTACAATTCTCCCTCCGTCCCATTATATAAGATCTCATTACATCCAATATACTCACATATTGGATGAATTAACATTGTATATTATGGGGCGGAGGGAGTATATATAAGCCATGGGATGAAACTAACCTCGATGGACAACAACAGTCGTACCCAATATTGTCATGTGTAAGTACATCGAAAGGCATGTTAAGCACAACAAGCTAAACATCAACCACCTATATCCATGGTAGACAACGTAATCTCCAAATGATAGCTACAGTGTGCAGGTATAAGCACGATAGTTAAGCAAACAAGTGGAAAGGTGTGTTAACTACAACAGGCCTAACAATTAACAACAACCAAATATAGTCATTCAAACTGGTATTGTGCAGGTTTATGCACACTAGTTATTGTAAAAATAAAAATGGAAAGGGGTGTTAACTACAACAGGCTTAACAGCAACCAAATTGTACTGCGGGTCAATACTTGTACATATAGAGCATCACATTGTGAATAACTAAAATAAACAAGGCATTCTACAAACAACCAAATATAGCAATTGAAACTGGACATATGCTTAGTACAAACAACAAAAAACCGTTAAACAAGGCATATGCTCACTACAACAGGCTTAACAGCAACCAAATATAGTCACTAATAGTGGTATTATTGAAATTGCATAGAATTAAGCTTGTGCTTAAACATCACATTGTATGATTGCACATCACATTTTGAGAAAACTAAAATAAACATGGGGCGTGTTAACTACACCAGCTTTAACAGCAACCAAATTTGGCCGTTGTAACTGGTGTTGATGAAATTGAACTACACAGTACATTCTTGCACATATAGAACACCACATTGTGAATAACTGAAATAAACAAGGCATACTACAAACAACCAAATTTAGCAATTGAAACTGGACATATGCTCAGTACAAACAACCTAACAACCAAAAACCATTAAACAATGCATATCCTCACTACAACAGGCTTAACAGCAACCAAATATAGTCACTCATAGTGGTATTGTTGAAATTGCATAGAACTAAGCTTGTGCTTAAACATCAAATTGCATGATTGCACATCACATTGTGAGAAAACTGAAATAAACATGGGGCGTGTTAACAACACCAGCTTCAACAGGAACCAATTTTGGCCGTTGAAACTGGTGTTGATAAAATTGAACTGCACAGTACATTCTTGCACATATAGAACATCACATTGTGAATAACTGAAATAAACAAGGCATACTACGAACAACCAAATATAGCAATTGAAACACGGCATGGTTAAAACATAGCATGGCAAAAGCTACGAGCGCGATCATATGATGTTTCCCCCTTGGAAGAGGCAAGGCAAAACAAATCATGGGTTTCCTCACTTGGCACAGATGGGCTCCTACCAATTGGAAGAGCACGGACTCTGGGTGTGCTCCCTGTTGTCGCAGATGCGCTCCTTCCCCTTGGAAGAGCACGACTGCAGGGTGCCCTCCCTGATGTCGTAGATGGGCTCTTTCCCGTTGGAAGATCCGGAGAGGGTACCCTCCTCGTGGTCGCCGTCAATGAGGTTTAACTTGGCAGTTGAGGATCCCAAACCAGCGACGCAGAACGTGTCCTTCAGATATGACAAAAGGGGCTCGATGGTGATGAAGGATGGCAAATTCTTGACAGTGAGGCATAGGAGATCAGCAGCGGGGCCATGGATGAGATCAACAGCGGTTGAACCCGAGGGGTTGGGGGTGGGCCACTTAACCTGTGACATAGCCCGCGTCAAGCCGCCTCTGTCGACGACCTCGATGTCGTAGCGGGCATCCATGAGATGTCGATATACATGACACCGCTGATGGAAAGCCTCCGGTGAGTCATTGTCATCAGCTTCCTCGGCGGCCTTGGTGGCCACCTCGCCATCGTCGGGCGAAGAGGCCGCGATAAACCTCTTTTTGGCCATTCGCTCCTCGAGCTCCCCGGGAATTGTAGCCGGGCTTAGGTAGCGACGCTCTAGATTGGGGGAGGGGGATGGGGATCTGTGGGAAAAGGGGTGTTTCACAGGCGTCATCTAAGGAACTCAAAGCAGCGAGGGCATGGAGATCAGTGGGTAACCTACACGGGCAAACCGGCAGAGGTTGACGGTCGAGGCGAGGCGGTGGCGGCAGGCTAGCTAGGGTTTCGAGCGAGGGAGGGGTGGTGTGTGTGTGAGCGGAGGTTTGGCTGGGGTGTGTGTTTGGGGGGGCAAGGTGGTGTTTGAGGAAATGTCGCGGTTAGTGAAAATTTATTAGGCATGAGTAAAATGCCGAGGCTACTGAAAATTTGGATGAAGGGATTGAAGCGGAGCGGGAGCAACAAACATCGTACACGGTGTAACACCCTGGTTTTCGCCCTTGTTTTTTTTCCTTCGCGGGATTTGACTCCCGTCTTTTTTTTCGATGTTATTGGATTTTCTCTCGCTCTTGGGTATATGAAGATGGTCATTTATCCTTGCCTTTCCTATCCAACCAGATTCTCTCCAGTCCAACCTTGCCACCCAAGACATATTCTCAGGATTCTGCCGCCGAAACCCTACCTTCCGAGTTGCCGGAAGGGAAACCCTAATTCCTTCCGTTACAAAGGAACCCCAATTTCCTTTGATCTGTTGCCTCCCAAAATTTTCCCAGAGACTCTCATTTATCAATCAACCCTGGATATGCAAAAATATTGCCAAGTCATTTGCAATATTTTTCATTTAAAATTAATTCCTTTTTCTGCCAATTAAAGGAACTAAATCCAGAAAAATATCTATCCATCTCCAAAATTCATGAAAACTTGTGGAGATATTCTCTGTGATAATATTGAGCTCTCATAAAAATATTGGCAATAATTAAATAGGGTAAATTGCATTTTTCCTATTTAAAGCCAATATTGCATTTTGGGCACTTTCCAAAGGAGCTACCATTTTGGTAGCCAGGAAAAATCCCAAATAATTTGTGGAGCTCCTCATATCCATATATTCACCATTTCCATCAAGAACCCAAGTTCCACAGTTCAAAGTTTGAGAGCACCATCCAATTCTTGTTTCTGGATTTATTTTGAGATTGTGAAGCAACTATATTTTATATTGCTTCAAAATTCTTGAAATTAATCCAGGACCTCACATTCTCTATATGATGTGAGCATGAAAAAACTCACATCATTTTACCTAGCCATTATTTCCCAAAAATTCCATCTAGTTTCTGTCCAGCAGAAAGTTTTGTGAAGGAAGTACCATTTAGGTTTATCCAAATGAGCTGAAATTTTTCCAGTATCTCCATATGCCCAAATCACCTCTCTACACCAAAATTCAGCTCATTTCATTCAACCATTTGAGCACAACATCAAAATCTAACTTCTGTCCAGATTTCCAAGTTGTGAAGGAAGTGTATACAAAGTGGGTCCAAATGACCTAAAATTTGGCAATCACTTACACCTTCCTAACATATTCCATTGTGACAAAAATCCAACTCCTCTCCTTCTTCCATTTTTCCAGAAAAGTCCATCTAATTTTGCTGTCAGAACCTGTTTTTGCAAGTATCTCTCACCTTGTGGCCTTCCAGTTGATTCCAGCCACTCCTAGGATCTATCCGACCTTTGAGTCACACAAGGGACAAAGTTTTGAAGCCATACGTGTGCCAGAGCAGGCGGTGCATGCGGTGACCGCGTGAACAGCGAGCAGAAACTGTGCTCTACGCGGTCGTCGCGTCAGCCAGCTAGCTCCGGCCAGTTTCGGCGTGTCTCGAAGTGTCTAATGGCTTCGCGGTGTCCACGTACCCCCGCTGGACCCTTCTCCCCCTCTGTTTTCTTCCTCGCCGGATGGCGACAAGCTCCGCCGTACCGCCACTGTTGCCACGCGGCTCCAGACGCGTTCGAGCTCTCCCGAAGCGCCAGCTAGCTTCTTCGGCACCGCGTCGCAATAGCCGCGGTCAGGTCGGCACCACCAGGCGTGTGCCACCTCGCCGGAGCTCCAGTAAGTGGATAAGAAGGCCACAGCGGCCGACTTTATCCGGCGAGCTCCCGCGGCTATAAATAGCCAGCACAGGCCTCCCTCGAGCTCACACCACTACCCTCTCCCTCCCTAGAACCCCCAAGCCCGAGCCCTTGAGCTCTCCCTCTCCAACCGCTCCGCATCACGCCGCCATGGCCGCCATAGCCGCCACTGTCCCCACTCGAATTTGAGCCAACCAGAGCTCCTCCCTCCTTTCTTTCTTCACTAGAGGAGCATCTCAACCACGGCGAGGCCCTCCCGAACCTCACCCCTCCCTCCCTACCACCATTGCGCCGAACCAGTCGCCGCCTGAATCGCCGTCTGCCGCGGGCAGCGTTGCCACTTCTCCGATTGTCCCCGGCGTCCGTGCCGCCCACCGTTGGATGCGCCTCTCCACGCTGAACTCATCCATGGGCGGAGCGTCGCCGGAGATGGCCTGTAGCTCCAGCTATCGCCGTCGGGAGCTGTCCCTCTCCTCGGTCAGGCGTGCGCCGGAGGGAGACAACAACCTGCAGGCGGGCCCCTCTAGCCAGAGAGAGGGGCGAGGCGCGCGGTGGGCCCGCGCATTTTAAGTAGAGGCGGTTTCCACTAGAACCATCTTCCCTAAGGGAAGGCGTACTCCAGGAAAACCGTCTTCTGCGTCACGCCCTCCCGCGTCTCGGCTGGGCCAGCCCAGTAACGGCCAAATTCGGCCCAAGACGTCCCAGTGCAATAGTGCGATTTCTCTTTTATCGATGGATTTACTGGCAAGGGCTTGTATGCAAATATAATAATTGCAGAAAGGTCCCTGGCAGAAAAACCATCATATCTCTTCACTCGTAACTCCGAATCAGGTGATTCCAAAGCCCACGTCCTCTGTTCATCGAGCCCGTTCCGATGATATCACTTTCAACATGTTTACACTTTCTGAAAGTGACAATTTTGCCCCTGCCCTTTATTCAGCCCTCCGTGAGGGAACCTTTTCCGGTGGATTTTCCTGCGAGGCTACCGCACCTCCTTCCGATGAACTCTTTGACCCCTAGGCAAGCCGACCATCTGATACATGCCCTAAAGCATTTCTCTGTGTTATTCTTGGTTGTTTAATTAATGAATATGCCTGTGTTAGAAATAATTGAACTCCTGCTAGGTTGAACTTGCTATTTGCATTACCTGCTAATGCTCATCAAAGAGGGGGTATTATGCGTGCGTGCTACCCTGGCCCGGTGACTCGTAGGTGACATTATGGAGATAGGTTGTTTGGTTTTCAGTGTGTATTACTGCTGTTATTGCAATAATTAAGAATGTGACTTAATAATGACAACAACCTCCTCCGTCGGCTGGATCGAGTCATTGTGCCACCGAACCGAGCTCAGCGAGTGCAACCGCACTTGCCTGGATGGGGAGGCCCTGACTTGGTCTGTTGTCTTGCCTCTTATCGGTACCACCAAAGAGGGGGGATTATGCGTGCGTGCTACCCTGGCCCGATAGGCGACGGTAATCCTGTGAGCCCAGTTAAGTTATATGGTACCAGGTCCCCGTTTGGGACAGTTTGTTTGGCCATGACGGTGGTAGGTGTCGGGAGTGACACAGGGGCCACCCAAGACTTGACCCTGGGAGGGTATGATTATCGGTGGGGCCGTAAGAGTGTCGGGCAATAGACAAGTTCTGTTGGAGCAACACCGGTCCACCCGAATGGGAGCACGAGGCCAGGAGCTCCATAGTATGGGAAAAGTGTGCAACCTCTGCAGAGTGTAAATCTATTCGAATAGCCGTGTCCTCGGTCATTGGACACAATTCGTACTAGGTCACACTATTTGGTCTGTGTCGAGTCTGGAGGAACACACTATATAATATTATTGCTAAGACTGAACCAGAGAATGGTAAGGTTTCTCAGGCTTGTAGTACAGATGCAGGGACATCGGATGATGCCAGGTATATGAGATGTTAGCCATGGGATGGCTAAGAGAGAAACGGTCGTATGACCGAAAGATTTGGATTGGATTTGGATCGGATTCGGATTCGGATTTGGATATGGATCGGGTTTGGATTGGATCATGAGAATATTCGGAGTATGGATTATTTACTGGATATGCTTTATCTTTGTCATACTGTATTTACTTCAGTATTTATCATGCTTGATAATCCTGTTATGTCATGATAATTTATATTGCTAGCTAGTTATGCCATGCCATGAAAATTAATATTGCTCTAATGATTGATGCATGCTTGAATGCCATGGATTGCATTGCTTGGTGTATATGTTATTTGGTTTGCTTGCGAGTACATTCAAAAGTACTCAGCGGCCTTCAATGTGGCCAGGTTCACCTAAGGATCCGACGTCCACTAGCGAGAAGCCGGAGTGTTCGCGGGCTAGAAGAGTAACCAGTCAGATCCCTGTGGATTGGAGCCGCACCAAGACCATGCTGCCTTAGATAGAGCTTTCCGCTGCCATCACCCTTGTAAAACATCATGTAAGACTTATATATCCATTAATAGAAATGTCTGTGTTCATGATACTTGTTGTAAAAGTGCATGCCAGTGTGATTTCCTGGGCTGGTGTGTGCGGCGACCGTCTGGCTACAGTGGTAATCAGGCGAGGCGCCACAACGGATGGTGTCAGAGCCAGGCTGACCATAGGTTACCCTAGCCAGATTTCATTGCCTCTGGATCAGTAGAAAGCTCAGATGGATTTCAGCCATCTTTGCCAGGCAGGCACGGCTACTATTGATCATAAGGCAACCCCATAGGTTTTTGGCTCCATCAGACCCCAACTCTCGTGGTCTTTGTCTTTGGGATGAAATGTCCGCACCAGGCAATGACCCGTGAGCCCTGAACCCCTAGGTAAATCAGATATCCCTACCCTGCTTGCTAGCCATGGCATTTCTCTTCTCAAAATCCAGCTTCCTTTGGGAAACGCCTATAAATTCCATCTTTTCCCTGACAACCCTAGGATCGTTGACTAAGCCACTTTGGCTATGGTCATGCGTCGAGTTTGATGTTCCCTAAGGAAGTAGTAGGAGCTTGACACCAATTGCTACCAGGAGCATTGTGTGGTTTTGCTTCTAAATCCTTAGAGGTGCATCGAGTGCGCTAGGTTAGTTATACTAGTGAATCTTTGGCCATATGTGTAAGGTCCGCAAAATTTGAGCTTTATTTGCTTTGTAGTATTCTTTTTGGGTTTTTCGCGGTTCTTGCTTCTTTTGTCAATTCCGTTCTCTTGCTCCAACTGGATCCATCCGCAAGTACCACTAAGAAGACCAGCATACAACCTGGATAATACCCAATAATCCAAATTCCGTAAGGGTCAAGCCAAGCAACTGCCCGACATTCAGAACAGCAACACCGGTTCTGTCAAGAATAAAGGATGAGTCAGAAACGGAATCTGCGTGCTACAGACAAGGCCAGAATATATCTGAGAAGGTTTGCCTCAGAACAAATCATACCTAAGGATGAGTCAGATGAGCTAACAGTAATGAACACCAAAAGGGACAAATTATTCCTTCCTCGACACAGGGATTATTTCAGTTAGTAGCGTGAACCTTGAGTCTTTCTCAATGGACTCAAAAATCATTTATTACCCACAGAAGACATATTTCGAGAATGGGAAGGTGCCGAGAGCCACAGCAAAACTCTGGTATGTTGATACAAATTTCCAAGCATATTCTGGAATTCACCGGTGTATATACAAATTTTCGGGTACTGTGAACAAGGTTTGCGAGGAATATGGATGAATTCACGGCTGCCCAGAATCGATGAGAATTCCAAACACTTGGAAGCTCAGCTAAATCGAATGGAATTATCCACCAACTGCTTACTATCGGCACTTGTTTGGATTAATTATCAACACGAAGTCGGTAACCGTTGCCATGATCAGACCAGCAGAAGGACAAGCGGTGTGCATGACCAACGGGATATCTTCAGACAAGGTATGGCCTATACCAAGTTTTGGCTCTGCTATGGGTAAATTCCGGATACTTCAGAAGGAAGCCAGAATTGGCCATAGACCCGACCGCATATCACAGCGAAAGGCTTTTGGTACAAGCAACCCAGCCTTTCTCCGCAAGCTATCAAGAGGAGCTTACGACACAAGACTCTCAATCTTCCTCGCTACGCCACTTGGAGAGAAAATCTTCGGGAGTACGACACTCCAATTTTCCTCAGCATGCTACCGTAGAAAGCTTCTGGCATAAGGTATCCGATCTTCCGCAGTAAGCCACATGAGGGAAAGCTTCTGCGGTACGATATCCAGCCTTCTTCATCATGCTACCTTGGCAGAAGCTTCGTGCATAAGGAATTCAGCCTTCTTCAACACGCCATCAACAATCTTGTCAGAAGCACAAACTAGTCTGGACACACATCTACCTCAGAACTCAGTGGTTATTTAAGATTTACCCTACTCCTGCATATGTTGTGAGCATGCAGTCCCGTAGATCAGTTCATGCGAGCCACTCGTACACGGGAATGACTGTGTTCAGAGAAACATCGGCCCCATAGTTCAAAGCAAGGATATGAGCACAACCACCCCTACGAGATATGCAAGAATAAATTGTGAATACAAGCCCAACAAGCTGGGATATGACCAAGGAGCCATGATGGCAGGTCATGACAAGTTCCCCAAAAGGAACCCTCAAGAACAAGGAAGTCTGGAATAAACAATCTCCACGACGGTCAAGGAAGTAAAGCTTCACAGACAAGGTGATATTGCCAATCCTTGTCGGACTCTTGCATATTCGGCCACAACAATGCAGCCAGCATGTCATACTCATCATGAATATGGGCCATCAACTAAGGGACTGCAAAGGATATATATGGCCGAGCTACCTCAGCGGTCGACAGAGTTTGACGGTCTATATGGAAACAAGGTGATATGGAAATAATCATTCAGTCCCGAAGGAAAAGCAGAAATATGGTATGGGACATGGGGAATCACTTGTTATGATATATCCCGTGTCAGCTCAGACCTCAGGATGAAGCAGCTAGCTCCAGGCCATGGAAACCAAGCTATTTGTCGATACTACCTGCTACCCACCAGGCCTAGGCAACAACCCACCAGGACAAAGGGTTTACCTGACAGGAAAGAGAAGGATTCAATACAGTCCTTGGGAAAGACGATACCTGAGCCATCAGAAGAGGCAGTTAAAAGGCCAGTAAACCGACGAAGACAAGAAAGCTGATGGATCCAAGTCACACACAGGTAAGTCCCCTTCACCGGGAGGTAAGCCTGGAAATCTCGAGGACGAGATTTTCTTAAGGCGGGTAGGTTTGTAACACCCTAGTTTTCGCCCTTGTTTTTTTCCCTTCGCGGGATTTAACTCTCGTGTTTTTTTCGATGTTATTGGATTTTCTCTCGCTCTTGGGTATATGAAGATGGCCATTTAGCCATGCCTTTCCTATCCAACCAGATTCTCTCCAGTCCAACCTTGCCACCCAAGACATATTCTCAGGATTCTGCAGCCGAAACCCTACCTTCCGAGTTGCCGGAAGGGAAACCCTAATTCCTTCCGTTACAAAGGAACCCCAATTTCCTTTGATCTGTTGCCTCCCAAAATTTTCCCAGAGACTCTCATATATCAATCAACCCTGGATATGCAAAAATATTGCCAAGTCATTTGCAATATTTTTCATTTAAAATTAATTCCTTTTTCTGCCAGTTAAAGGAATTAAATCTAGAAAAATATATATCCATCTCCAAAGTTCATGAAAACTTGTGGAGATATTCTCTGTGATAATATTGAGCTCTCATAAAAATATTGGCCATAATGAAATAGGGGGAAATGCATTTTCCTATTTAAAGCCAATATTGCATTTTGGGCACTTTCCAAAGGAACTACCATTTTGGTAGAAAGGAAAAATCCCAAATAATTTGTGGAGCTCCTCATATCCATATATTCACCATTTCCATCAAGAACCCAAGTTCCACAGTTCAAAGTTTGAGAGCACCATCCAATTCTTGTTTCTGGATTTATTTTGAGATTGTGAAGCAACCATATTTAATATTGCTTCAAAATTCTTGAAATTAATCCAGGACCTCACATTCCCTATATTCTGTGAGCATGCAAAAATTCACATAATTTTACCTAGCCATTATTTCCCGAAAATTCCATCTAGTTTCTGTCCAGCAGAAAGTTTTGTGAAGGACGTACCATTTAGATTTATCCAAATGAGCTGAAATTTTTCCAGTATCTCCATGTGCCCAAATCACCTCTCTACACCAAAATTCAGCTCATTTCATTCAACCATTTGAGCACAACATCAAAATCTAACTTCTGTCCAGATTTCCAAGTTGTGAAGGAAGTGTATACAAACTGGGTCCAAATGACCTAAAATTTGGCAATCACTTACACCTTCCTAACATATTCCATTGTGACAAAAATCCAACTTCTCTCCTTCATCCATTTTTCTAGAAAAGTCCATCTAATTTTGCTGTCAGGACCTGTTTCTGCAAGTATCTCTCACCTTGTAGCCTTCCAGTTGATTCCAGCCACTCCTAGGATCTATTCGACCTTTGAGTCACACAAGGGACAAAGTTTTGAAGCCAGACGTGTGCTAGAGCAGGCGGTGCACGCGGTGACCGCGTGAACAGCGAGCAGAAACTGTGCTCTACGCGGTCGTCGCGTCAGCCAGCTAGCTCCGGCCAGTTCCCGCGTATCCCAAAGTATCTAATGGCTTCGCGGAGTCCACGTACCCCCGCGGGACCCTTCTCCCCCTCCGTTTTCTTCCTCGCCGGACGGCGACATGCTCCGTCGTATCACCACTGTTGCCACGTGGCTCCAGACGCGTTTGAGCTCTCTCGAAGTGCCAGCTAGCTTCTTTGGCACCGCATCGCAATAGCCGCGGTCAGGTCGGCACCACCAGGCGTGTGCCACCTCGCCGGAGCTCCAGTATGCGGATAAGAAGGCCACGGCGGCCGAGCTTATCCGGCGAGCTCCCACGGCTATAAATAGCCAGCCCGGGCCTCCCTCGAGCTCACACCACTCCCCTCTCCCTCCCTAGAACCCCCAAGCCTGAGCCCTTCAGCTCTCCCTCTCCAACCGCTCCGCATCACGCCGCCATGGCCGCCATAGCCGCCACTGTCCCCACTCGAATTCGAGCCAACAGGAGCTCCTCCCTCCTTTCTTTGTTCACCAGAGGAGCATCTCAAGCACGGCGAGGCCCTCCCGAACCTCACCCCTCCCTCCCTGCCACCATAGCGCCGAACCCGTCGCCGCCCGAATCACCGTCCGCCGCGGGCAACGTAGCCACTGCTCCGATGGTCCCCGGCGTCCGTGCCGCCCACCGTTGGATGCGCCTCTCGATGCTGAACTCATCCATGGGTGGAGCGTCGCCGGAGACGGCCTGTAGCTCCGGCTATCGTCGTCGGGAGCTGTCCCTCTCCTCGGTCAGGCGTGCGCCGGAGGGAGACGATGACCTGCAGGCGGGCCCCTCTGGCCAGAGAGAGAGGCGAGGCGCGTGGCGGGCCCGCGGATTTTATGTAGAGGCGGTTTCCACTGGAACCGTCTTCCCTATGGGAAGACGTACTCCAGGAAAACCGTCTTCTGCGTCACACCCTCCCGCGTCTCGGCTGGGCCTGCCCAGCAGCGGCCGAATTCGTCCCAAGACGGCCCAGTGCAACAGTGCGATTTCTCTTTTATCGGTGGATTTACTGGCAAGGGCCCGTATGCAAATATAATAATTGCAGAAAGGTCCCTGGCAAAAAATCCATCATATCTCTTCACTCGTAACTCCGAATCAGGTGATTCCAAAGCCCACGTCCTCTGTTCGTCGAGCCCGTTCCGATGATATCACTTTCACCATGTTTACACTTTCTGAAAGTGACCATTTTGCCCCTGCCCTTTATTCAACCCTGCGAGAGGGAACCTTTTCCGGCGGATTTTCCTGCGAGGCTACCGCACCTCCTTCCGATGAACTCTTCGACCCCCAAGCAAGCCGACCATCTGATATATGCCCTAAAGCTTTGCTCTGTGTTATTCTTGCGTATTTAATTTGTTGGAAATATGCCCTAGAGGCAATAATAAAATGGTTATTATTATATTTCCTTGTTCATGATAATCGTTTATTATCTATGCTATAATTGTATTGGTTGGAAACACAAATACATGTGTGGATACGTAGACAACAACATGTCCCTAGTGAGCCTCTACCGGACTAGCTCGTTGATCAAAGATGGCCATGGTTTCCTGGTCATAGACATGAGTTGTCATTTGATAACGGGATCACATCATTAGGAGAATGATGTGATGGACAAGACCCAAACTATGAACCTATCATATATGATCGTGTCAAGTTTATTGCTATCGTTTTTGCATGTCAAGTATCTATTCCTATGACCATGAGATCATGCAACTCACTGACACCGGAGGAGTACCTTGTGTGTATCAAACGTCGCAACGTAACTGGGTGACTATAAAGATGCTCTACAGGTATCTCCGAAGGTGTCTGTTGAGTTGGCATGGATCAAGACTGGGATTTGTCACTCCATATGACGGAGAGGTATCTCAGGGCCCACTCGGTAATACAACATCATGATAAGCTTGCAAGCAATGTGACTAAAGAGTTAGCCACGAGATCTTGTTTTACGGAACGAGTAAAGAGACGTGTCGGTAATGAGATTGAACTAGGTATGGTGATACCGACGATCGAATCTCGGGCAAGTAACATATCGCCGGACAAAGGGAATTGCATACGGGATTGACTGAATCCTTGACATCGTGGTTGAACCGATAAAGATCTTCGTTGAATATGTAGGAACCAATATGGGCATCCAGGTCCCGCTATTGGTTATTGACCGGAGAGGAGTCTCGGTCATGTCTGCATATTCCCGAACCCGTAGGGTCGCACGCTTAACGTTCGGTAGCGCTAGGGTAGTATTGAGATATTAATAGTGGAAAGTCCGAAGGTTGTTCGGAGTCCCGGATGGGATCCGGGACATCACGAGGAGCTCCGGAATAGTCCGGAGGTAAAGATTCATATATGGAAAGTTGTTATCGGGGTTCCGGAAAAAGTTCGAGTTTTTTCGGTATTGTACCGGGAAGGTTCTAGAAGGTTCCGGAGTGGGGCCCACCTGCATGGGGGACCCACATGAATGTGGGTAGTGGGAAAGTCCCCACAACCCTGGTCTAGGCACACCAAGATCCTCCCTTAAAAGGAATAGTATCATATCCCAAAGGGATAAGATCAGGATCCCTAAAAAGGGGGGATAGTGATCGGTGGGGAAGGAAAGGAGGGATTTCCTTCCTCCCCCTTTGGCTAACGACCCTAGGGCCTTGGAGGGAAAGCCACCAGCCCCCTCCATGCCTATATAAAGGTGGGGAGGTGTTGGGGGCAGCCACCCCTTGGACCCTTGCCCGTTACCTCTCCCAACTCCTCCCACGTTTCACCGGTACGCGCTTGGCGAAGCCCTGCCGGAATTCCGCTGCCACCACCACCACCATACCGTCGTGTTGGTCCCGATATCATCTACCCCCTCTCTCTCGCTTGCTGGATCAGGAAGGATAGGACGCCGTCGAGCCGCACGTGTGCTAAACTCGGAGGTGCCGTCCGTTCGGCACTTGATCGGGAGTTCGTGGACGGATCGTGATTGGATCGCGAAGACGTTCGACTACATCAACCGCATTTCTTAATGCTTCCGTTTAGCGATCTACAAGGGTATGTAGATGCAATCTCTCCTCTCGTAGATGTTCATCTCCTAGATCGATCTTGGTGAGCGTAGGAAAATTTTTGTTTCCCATGCAACGTTCCCCAACAGTGGCATCATGAGCTAGGTCTTTGCGTAGATGACATCACGAGTAGAACACAAAGGAGTTTGTGGGCGTTGATATTCAGATTGCTTGCTTCCTTAGTCTTTTCTTGATTCAGCGGTATTGTGGGATGAAGCGGCCCGGACCAACTTTACATGTCCACGTACATGAGACCGGTTTCATCGACTGACATGCGACTTTGTTGCATAAGATGGCTGGCGGGTGTCTGTCTCTCCTACCTTAGTTGAATCGGATTCGACGAAGGCGGTCCTTGTAGAAGGTTAAATAGCAACTTGCATATCACCGTTGTGGTTTTGCGTAGGTAAGAATCGTTCTTGCTAGATACCCATAGCAGCCACGTAAAACATGTAATAACAAATTAGAGGACGTCTAACTTGTTTTTGCAGGGTATGTTGTGATATGATATGGCCAAAGACATGATGAAATATATTTGATGTATGAGATGATCATGTTTTGTAATAGTTTATCTCGACTTGCATGTCGATGAATACGGCAACCGGCAGGAGCCATAGGGTTGTCTTTAATTATTGTATGACCTGCGTGTCAATCATTAAGCGCTATGTAATGCTTTACTTTATCGCTAAACGGTAGCAGTAGTAGTAGAAGCATGGTGGGCATGACAATCCCGATGGCGACGCGATGATGGAGATCATGATGATGGAGATCATGGTGTCATGCCGGTGACGATGGAGATCATGTCGGTGCTTTGGAGATGGAGATCAAAAGCACAAGTTCATGGCCATATCATGTCACTTATGATTTGCATGTGATGTTAATCCTTTTATGCATCTTATTTTGCTTAGGACGACGGTAGCATTATAAGGTGATCCCTCTCTAAAATTTCAAGATAAAATTGTGTTCTCCCCAAGTGTGCACCGTTGCGAAAGTTCGTCGTTTCGAAGCACCACGTGATGATCGGGTGTGATAGACTCTACGTTCACATACAACGGGTGCAAGCCAGTTTGGCACATGCGGAACACTTGGGTTAAACTTGACGAGCCTGGAATGTACAGACATGGCCTTGGAACACAAGAGACCGAAAGGTCGAACATGAGTCATATAGTAGATATGATCAACATGGAGATGTTCACCATTGAAACCACCTCATCTCACGTGATGATCGGACTTGGGTTGGTGAATTTGGATCATATTACACTCGGACGACCGGAGGGATGTCGATTTGAGTGGGAGTTCTTAAGTAATATGATTAATTGAACTCTTTATCATGAACAATAGTCTAAACTATCTTTGCAAATTATGTTGTAGATCAATGGCTCGCGCATTAGCTCCCCTGAATTTCAATGCATTCCTAGAGAAAGCTAAGCTGAAAGATGATGGAAGTAACTTTGTAGACTGGGCTCGTAATCTGAGGATTATCCTCACGGCTGCCCAAAAGGCTTATGTCCTTGATGCACCGCTTGGTGAGCAACCCCCTCCGGCGTCTGTGGATGTTATGAACGCCTGGCAGGCGCGTGTTGATGACTACTCAATAGTTCAGTGCGCCATGTTGTATGGCTTAGAACCGGGACTTCAAAGGCATTTTGAACGTCATGGAGCATATGAGATGTTCCAGGAGTTGAAGTTTATTTTTGAGAAGAATGCCCGGATCGAGAGGTATGAGACCTCCGATAAGTTCTATGCTTGCAAGATGGAGGAGAACGGGTCTGTCAGTGAACACATACTCAAAATGTCTGGGTATTACAACCGTCTGGCTGAGTTGGGAGTTGTGCTCCTGCCAGAGGCGATCACTGACAGAGTTCTTCAATCGTTACCACCTAGCTACAAGAGCTTTGTGTTGAACTATAACATGCAAGGGATGAACAAGTCAGTCACCGAGCTGTTTGCGATGCTGAAAGTCGCTGAGTCAGACATCCAGAAGGAGCATCAAGTATTGATGGTCAATAAAACCACTAGTTTCAAGAAGAATGGCAAGGGCAAGAAGGGAAACTCCAAGAAGAGTGGCAAAGTAGTTGCCCCTCCCGTGAAGAAACCCAAGGCTGGGCCGAAGCCGGAAACTGAGTGCTTCTATTGCAAGGGAACTGGCCACTGGAAGCGGAATTGCCCCAAGTATCTGGCCGACAAGAAGGGGGCCAACGCCAAACAAGGTATATATGATATACATGTTATTGATGTGTACCTTACCAACTCTCGTTGTAGTGCCTGGGTATTTGATACCGGTGCGGTTGCTCACATTTGCAACTCAAAGCAGGAACTGCGAAATAGACGGAGGCTGGTGAAGGACGAAGTGACGATGCGCGTGGGAAATGGTTCCAAGGTTGATGTGATCACCGTCGGCATGCTCGCTCTTCGATTACCATCGGGATTAGTGATGAACCTGAATAATTGTTATTTAGTGCCTGCGTTGAGCATGAACATTATATCTGGATCTTGTTTAATGCGAGATGGTTACACATTTAAATCAGAGAATAATGGTTGTTCTATTTATATGGTTAATATTTTTTATGGTCATGCACCCATTGTGAGGGGTTTATTCTTATTGAATCTCGATAGTGATGATACACATGTTCATAACATTGATGCCGAAAGATGTAGAGTTGATAATGATAGTATCACTTTCTTGTGGCACTGCCGCTTAGGTCATATTGGTGTAAAACGCATGAAGAAACTCCATGCTGATGGACTTTTAGAGTCACTTGATTTTGAATCACTTGACACATGCGAACCATGCCTCATGGGCAAGATGACTAAGACCCTGTTCTCCGGAACAATGGAACGGGCAAGTGACTTGTTGGAAATCATACATACTGATGTGTGCGGTCCAATGAGCATTGAGGCGCGCGGTGGATATCGTTACTTTCTCACCTTCACCGACGATTTGAGTAGATATGGGTATGTTTACTTAATGAAACACAAGTCTGAAACGTTTGAAAAGTTCAAGCAATTTCAGAGTGAAGTTGAGAATCATCGTAACAAGAAGATCAAATTCCTACGATCTGATCGAGGGGGAGAATATCTGAGTTATGAGTTTGGCAGTCACTTAAGACAATGTGGAATTGTTTCACAGTTGACGCCACCTAGAACACCACAGCGTAATGGTGTGTCCGAACGTCGTAATCGAACCTTATTGGATATGGTGCGTTCTATGATGTCTCTTGCCGATCTGCCACTATCATTTTGGGGTTATGCGTTAGAGACAGCTGCATTCACTTTAAATAGGGCACCATCTAAGTCCATTGAGATGACACCGTATGAACTATGGTTTGGCAAGAAACCAAAGTTGTCATTTCTTAAAGTTTGGGGATGCGATGCTTATGTCAAAAGGCTTCAGCCAGATAAGCTTGAACCCAAAGCAGACAAATGCGTCTTCATAGGATACCCAAAAGAGACGGTTGGGTATACCTTCTATCTCAGATCCGAAGGCAAAGTGTTTGTCGCTAAGAACGGGTCCTTTCTCAAGAAAGAGTTTCTCTCGAAAGAATTGAGTGGGAGGAAGATAGAACTTGATGAGGTTGTTGAACCTTTACTTCAACCAGAGAGTAGCACTGCGCAGAAAGATGTTTCTGTGGAACCTACGTCAGTTGAAGAGGAAGCTGATGATGGTGATCATGAAGCTTCGGATCAAGTTACTATCGAACCTCGTAGGTCGACAAGGATACGTACTGCTCCTGAGTGGTACGGTAACCCTGTCTTAAAGGTCATGTTGTTGGACAACGATGAACCTACGAGCTATGGAGAAGTGATGGTGGGCCCGGATTCCGACAAATGGTTAGAGGCCATGAAATCCAAGATGGGATCCATGTATGAAAACAAAGTATGGACTTTGGAAGTATTACCTGAAGGGCGAAAGGCCATTCAGAATAAATGGATCTTCAAGAAGAAGACGGACGCGAACGGTAATGTCACCGTCTATAAAGCTCGACTTGTGGCAAAGGGTTTTTCACAAGTTCAAGGAGTTGACTACGATGAGACTTTTTCACCCGTAGCGATGCTTAAGTCCGTCAGAATCATGTTAGCAATAGCTGCATTTTTTGATTATGAAATTTGGCAGATGGATGTCAAAACAGCGTTCCTTAACGGTTTTCTTAAGGAAGAGTTGTATATGATGCAACCAGAAGGTTTTGTCGATCCAGAGAATGCTGACAAAGTTTGCAAACTCCAGCGATCCATTTATGGACTGGTGGAAGCGTCTCAGAGTTGGAATCTTCGCTTTGATGAGGTGATCAAAGCGTTTGGGTTTATACAAGTTTACGGAGAAGCTTGTATTTGCAATAAAGTGAGTGGGAGCTCTATAGCGTTTCTAATATTATATGTGGATGACATATTGCTGATTGGAAACAATATAGAACTTTTGGGAAGCGTGAAGGAGTATTTGAACAATAGTTTTTCAATGAAGGACCTAGGAGAAGCTGCTTTCATATTAGGCATCAAGATCTATAGAGATAGATCAAGACGCTTAATAGGACTTTCACAGAGCACATACCTTGATAAAGTTTTGAAGAAGTTCAAAATGGATCAGTCCAAGAAGGGGTTCTTGCCTGTTTTGCAAGGTGTGAAGTTGAGTAAGACTCAATGCCCAGCGACTACAGAGGATAGAGAAAAGATGAGTGTCATCCCCTATGCTTCTGCCATAGGCTCTATCATGTATGCGATGTTGTGCACAAGACCAGATGTCAGCCTTGCCATAAGTATGGCCGGAAGGTTTCAAAGTGATCCAAGAGTGGAACACTGGACAGCGATCAAGAATATCCTTAAGTACCTGAAAAGGACTAAGGAAATGTTTCTCATTTATGGAGGTGATCAAGAGCTCGTCGTAAAGGGTTATGTCGATGCAAAGCTTTGACACTGATCCGGATGACTCTAAGTCTCAAACCGAATACGCATATATACTAAATGGGGGAGCGGTAAGCTGGTGCAGTTCCAAGCAAAGCGTGGTAGCTGATTCTACATGCGAAGCGGAGTACATAGCTGCCTCAGAGGCGGCGAAGGAAGGTGTCTGGATGAAGCAGTTCATGACAGATCTTGGAGTTGTGCCCAGTGCACTGGACCCGATGACTCTGTTCTGTGACAACACTGGTGCCATTGCTCTAGCCAAGGAACCAAGGTTTCACAAGAGGACTAGACACATAAAGCGACGCGTCAATTCCATCCGCGATGCGATCAAGGAGGAGGACATAAACATTTGCAAAGTGCACACGGATCTGAATGTTGCAGATCCGTTGACTAAACCTCTTCCACGGGCAAAACATGATCAACACCAGAACTCTATGGGTGTTAGATTTATAACCATGTAATGCTAGATTATTGACTCTAGTGCAAGTGGGAGACTATTGGAAATATGCCCTAGAGGCAATAATAAAATGGTTATTATTATATTTCCTTGTTCATGATAATCGTTTATTATCCATGCTATAATTGTATTGGTTGGAAACACAAATACATGTGTGGATACGTAGACAACAACATGTCCCTAGTGAGCCTCTACCGGACTAGCTCGTTGATCAAAGATGGCCATGGTTTCCTGGTCATAGACATGAGTTGTCATTTGATAACGGGATCACATCATTAGGAGAATGATGTGATGGACAAGACCCAAACTATGAACGTAGCATATATGATCGTGTCAAGTTTATTTCTATCGTTTTCGCATGTCAAGTATCTGTTCCTATGACCATGAGATCATGCAACTCACTGACACCGGAGGAGTACCTTGTGTGTATCAAACGTCGCAACGTAACTGGGTGACTATAAAGATGCTCTACAGGTATCTCCGAAGGTGTCTGTTGATTTGGCATGGATCAAGACTGGGATTTGTCACTCCGTATGACGGAGAGGTATCTCAGGGCCCACTCGGTAATACAACATCATGATAAGCTTGCAAGCAATGTGACTAAAGAGTTAGCCAGGAGATCTTGTATTACGGAACGAGTAAAGAGACATGCCGGTAACGAGATTGAACTAGGTATGGAGATACCGACGATCGAATCTCGGGCAAGTAATATATCGCCGGACAAAGGGAATTGCATACGGGATTGACTGAATCCTTGACATTGTGGTTCAACTGATAAAGATCTTCGTTGAATATGTAGGAACCAATATGGGCATCCAGGTCCCGCTATTGGTTATTGACCGGAGAGGAGTCTCGGTCATATCTGCATATTCCCGAACCCGTAGGGTCGCACGCTTAACGTTCGGTAGCGCTAGGGTAGTATTGAGATATTAATAGTGGAAAGTCCGAAGGTTGTTCGGAGTCCCAGATGGGATCCGGGACATCACGAGGAGCTCCGGAATAGTCCAGAGGTAAAGATTCATATATGGAAAGTTGTTATCGGGGTTCCAGAAAAAGTTCGAGTTTTTTCGGTATTGTACCGGGAAGGTTCTAGAAGGTTCCGGAGTGGGGCCCACCTGCATGGGGGACCCACAGGGATAAGATCAGGATCCCTAAAAAGGGGGGATAGTGATCGGTGGGGAAGGAAAGGAGGGATTTCCTTCCTCCCCCTTTGGCCAACGACCCTAGGGCCTTGGAGGGCAAGCCACTAGCCCCCTCCACGCCTATATAAAGGTGGGGAGGCGTTGGGGGCAGCCACCCCTTGGACCCTTGCCCGTTACCTCTCCCAACTCCTCCCACATTTCACCGGTACGCGCTTGGCGAAGTCCTGCCGGAATTCCGCTGCCACCACCACCACCATACCGTCGTGTTGGTCCCGATCTCATCTACCCCCTCTCTCTCTCGCTTGCTGGATCAAGAAGGAGAGGACGCCGCTGAGCCGCACGTGTGCTAAACTCGGAGGTGTCGTCCGTTCGGCACTTGATCGGGAGTTCGTGGACGGATCGTGATTGGATCGCGAAGACGTTCGACTACATCAACCGCATTTCTTAACGCTTCCGCTTAGCGATCTACAAGGGTATGTAGATGCAATATCTCCTCTCGTAGATGTTCATCTCCTAGATCGATCTTGGTGAGCGTAGGAAAATTTTTGTTTCCCATGCAACGTTCCCCAACATAATTAATGAATATGCTTGTGTTAGAAATAATTAAACTCCTGCTAGGTTGAACTTGCTATTTGCATTACCTGCTAATGCTCATCATATTATCGCACAGTGACTCGTAGGTGACATTATGGAGATAGGTTGTTAGGTTTTCAGTGTATATTACTGTTGTTATTGCAATAATTAAGAATGTGACTTAATAATGACAACAACATCCTCCGTCGGCTTGATCGAGTCATAGTGCCACCGAACCGAGCTCAGCGAGTGCAACCACACTTGCCTGGATGGGGAGGCCCTGACTTGGTCTGTTGTCTTGCCTCTTATCAGTACCACCAAAGAGGGGGGATTATGCGTGTGTTCTACCCTGGCCCGGTAGGCGACGGTAATCCTGTGAGCCCAGTTAAGTTATATGGTACCAGGTCCCCGTTTGGGACATTTTGTTTGGCCACGACGGTGGCAGGTGTCAGGGGTGACACAGGGGCCACCCAGGACTTGACCCTGGGAGGGTATGATTATTGCTGGGGCCGTAAGAGTGCCGGGCAATAGACAAGTTTTGTTGGAGCAGCACCGGTCCACCCGAATGGGAGCACGAGGCCAGGAGCTCCATAGTGTGGGAAAAGTGCGCAACCTCTGCAGAGTGTAAATCTATTCGAATAGCCACGTCCTCGGTCATTGGACACAGTTCGTACTAGGTCACACTATTTGGTCTGTGTCGAGTCTGGAGGAACAAACTACATAATATTATTGCTAAGACTGAACCAGAGAATGGTAAGGTTTGTCATGCTTGTAGTACAGATGCAGGGACATCGGATGATGTCAGGTATATGAGATGTTAGCCATGGGATGGCTAAGAGAGAAACGGTCGTATGACCGAAAGATTTGGATTGGATTTGGATCGGATTCGGATTCGGATTTGGATTTGGATCGGGTTTGGATTGGATCATGAGAATATTCGGAGTATGGATTATTTACTGGATATGCTTTATCTTCGTCATACTGTATTTACTTCAGTAGTTATCGTGCCTTATAATCCTGTTATGTCATGATAATTTATATTGCTAGCTAGTTATGCCATGCCATGAAAATTAATATTGCTCTAATGATTGATGCATGCTTGAATGCCATGGATTGCATTGCTTGGTGTATATGTTATTTGGTTTGCTTGTGAGTACATTCAAAAGTACTCAGCGGCCTTCAATGTGGCCAGGTTCACCTAAGGATCCGACGTCCACTAGCGAGGAGCCGGAGTGTTCGCGGGCTAGAAGAGTAACCTAGTCAGATCCCTGTGGATTGGAGCTGCACCAAGACCATGCTGCCTTAGATAGAGCTTTCCGCTGCCATCACCCTTGTAAAACATCATGTAAGACTTATATATCCATTAATAGAAATGTCTGTGTTCATGATACTTGTTGTAAAAGCGCATGCCAGTGTAATTTCCTGGGCTGGTGTGTGCGGCGATCGTCTGGCTACAGTGGTAATCAGGCGGGGCGCCACACACGGCCCAAACATAATAATCGTGTGCTATGAAACAGAAAAACCCTCCTAGTGGGTAGATATTTTTAAGGGGAGCGGGAGCATCAAACATAGCACACGGCCCAAACATGATAATCGTGTGCTATCAGACAGAAAAACCCACCAGGCGGGTAGATATTTTTGAGATTGCGAGGGATGCAGGCGGGAGTAAAGGTAGATGTTTTTGAGATTGCGAGGGATGCAGGCGGGAGTAAAATGCCGGGGCTACTGAAAATTTGGATGAAGGGATTGAAGCGGAGAGGGATCAACAAACATCGCACACAGCCCAAACATAATAATAGTGTGCTATCAAATAGAAAAACCCTCCACGCGAGTAGATATTTTTGAGATTGCGAGGGAAGCCTCTGCTACTTGTAGATTGCGTTGGTATTTCCCCGAAGAGGAGAGGATGATGCAGTATAGTAGAGATAAGTATTTCCCTCAGTTAAGAACCAAGGTTATCAATCCAGTAGGAGAACCACACAGAACCTCGTTAGCAACACCTACACACACAAAAGCAAACACTTGCACCCAACGCAAATAAGAGGGTTGTCAATCCTCTTAGCAGTTATTGGCAAGGATTAATTCTGATAGTGATAGATAGATAAAGTAAAATACTAAATAAAATAAAAGTAAATAAATTGCAGCAAGGTATTTTTGGATTTTAATATATGATAAAAGTAGACCCGGGGGCCATAATTTTCACTAGAGGCTTCTCTCTCGAACACATAGAATACGGTGGGTAAACAAATTAATGTTGGGCAATTGATAGAAAAGAAAATAATTATGACGAATGCATGGCAATGATCATGCATATAGGCATCACGTCCGAGACAAGTAGACCGACTCCTGTATGCATCTACTACTATTACTCCACCCATCGACCGCTATCCAGCATGCATCTAGGGTATTAAGTATAAAACAGAGTAACGCCTTAAGCAAGATGACATGATGTAGACAAAGTAAACTCAAGAAATATGATTAAACCCCATATTTTTATCCTTAATGGCAACAATACAAATATGTGTCATGTCCCTTTCTGTCACTGGGATTGAGCACCGCAAGATTGAACCCATCACAAAGCACCTCTCCCATTGCAAGACAAACCAATCTAGTTGGCCAAACCAAATCGATAGATCGGAGAGAAATACAAAGCTATAACAATCATGCATAAAAGAGTTCAGAGAAGACTCAAATATTTCTCATGAATAATCTGATCATAAACTCACAATTCATCGGATCCCAACAAACACACCGCAAAAGAAGATTACATTGGATAGAACTCCAAGAACATCGAGGAGAACATGGTATTGAAGATCAAAGAGAGAGAAGAAGCCATCTAGCTACTAGCTATGGACCCGTAGGTCTTTGGTAAACTACTCACACATCATCGGAAGGGCAGCAAGGTTGATGAAGAAGCCCTCCGTGATTGATTCCCCCTCCGGCAGAGAACCGGAAAAGGCCTCCAGATGGGATCGCCGAAGAACAGAGGCTTGCGCGGCGAAAAGGTTTTCTCTTCTGTATTTTTGGTATTTTGGGAATATTTGGGAATTTATAGCGCTGGAATTAGGTCAAGAGGTGCCATGAGGGTCCCACAAGCCTAAGGGGCGCGCCCCGTGGACTTGCCACTTCCTCGTGGCTCCTCTGGTCTTCTCCCGAAGCTTCCAGGGTCTCTTCTGGTCCAGAAAAATTAATCCAAAGTTTTTCTTCGTTTGGACTCCGTTTGATAATGATTTTCTGAAAAGGCAAAAACAGGCAAAAAACAGCAACTGGCACTGGGCACTAGGTTAATAGGTTAGTCCCAAAAAATGATATATAATGGCATATAATTGCATATAAAACATCCAAGATTGATACTATAATAGCATGGAACAATCAAATATTATGGATGCGTTGGAGACGTATCAAGCATCCCCAAGCTTAATTCCTGCTCGTCCTCGAGTAGGTAAATGATAAAAACAGAATTTTTTATGTGGAATGCTACCTAACATGTTTCATCATGTAATCTCTCTTACGGTATGAATAATAAGATCCGAATAATTCAAAGCAATAGTCTATAGTTTGATATAAAGACATCAATACTCAGGCATACTAATAAACAATCATGTCTTTCAAAATAAAAATGCTAAAGAAAGTTATCCCTACATAATCATATAATCCTGTCATGATCCATCTTCTTAACACAAAGTATTTATCATGCACTACCCTGATGACAAGCCGAGCAATTGGTGCATACATTTTAACGCGCTTCAGCTTTTTCAACCCCCACGCAATACATGAGCGCAAGCCATGGATATAGCACTATGGGTGGAATAGAATGTGGTGGTAGAGATTAATAAGGGGAAGTCAAAAATAAGAAGATAGTCTCACATCGACGTGGCTAATCAACGGGCTATGGAGATGCCCTCAATTGATGTCAATGCGAGGAGTAGGGATTGCCATGCAACGGATGCACTAAGAGCTATAAGTGTATGAAAGCTCAACATGAAAACTAAGTGCGTGTGCATCCAACTTGCTTGCTCATGAAGACCTCGGGCATTTGAGGAAGCCCATCATCAGAATATACAAGCCAAGTTCTATAATGAAAAATTCCCACTAGTATATGAAAGTGACAAAATAGGAGACTCTCTATATGAAAAACATGGTGCTACTTTGAAGCACAAGTATGGAAAAGGATAGTAACACTACCCCTTCTCTCTTTTTCTCTCATTTTTTTTCTTTTTTTCGTGGGATCTTTTTGGCCTCTTTTTTTATTTCCTCACTAGGACAATGCTCTAATAATGATGATCATCATACTTCTATTTACTTACAACTCAAAAAGAAAATTACAACTCAAAACTAGAACAAAATATGACTCTATATGAATGCCTCTGGCAGTGTACCAGGATGTGCAATGATACTAGTGTAACATGTATGAAAAATGATGAACGGTGGCTGAGCCACAAATACTATGTCAGCTATATGATCATGCAAGGCAATATGACAATGATGATGTGTGTCATATAAAAAAGAACGGTGGAAGTTGCATGGCAATATATCTCAGAATGGCTATGGAAATGCCATAATAGGTAGGTATGGTGGGTGTTTTGAGGAAGATATAAGGAGGCTTATGTGTGATAGAGCGTATCATATCACGGGGTTTGGATGCACCGGCGAAGTTTGCACCAACTCCCGATGTGAGAAAGGGCAATGCACGGTACCAAAGAGGCTAGCAAATTACGGAAAGGTGAGAGTGCGTATAATCCATGGACTCACATTAGTCATAAAGAACTCACATACTTATTGCGAAAGTTTATTAGCCCTCGAAACAAAGTACTACTATGCATGCCCCTAGGGGGATAGATTGGTAGGAAAAGACCATCGCTCGTCCCCGACTGTCACTCATAAGGTAGGCAATCAATAATAAATCATGCTCCAACTTCTTAGCATAATGGCAGGCCATACGTGCATGCTTTGGGAATCACAATCCTTAACACCAATATTCTTACTAAACCACAATTATCTACTAGCATGTCCCACATATTACCATCTTAATATCGCAAAACTATTGCAAGGAATCAAACTTATCATATTCAGTGATCTACATGAAAGTTTCTATTATATCCCTCTTGAATACATATCATATTAGGACCAAATTCATAACCCATGCATATTACCATTGCTATTTATTAGACTCTCAAAAAGATATAAGTGAAGCATGAGAGTGCAACTATTTCTTTAAAATATAACCACCGTCGTGCTCTAAAAGATATAAGTGAAGCACAAGAGCAACTGCCTAGCTCAAAAGATATAAGTGAAGCACATAGAGTATTCTAACAAATCACGAATAATGTGTGTCCCTCTCAAAAAGGTGTGTTAAGCAAAGATGATTGTTACAAACTAAAAAGCAAACAAAATCAAACAAACTATAGCACAAGACACTCCAAATAAAACAAATATCATGTGATGAATAAAAATATAGCTCCAAGTGATATACCGATAGATTGTAGACTAAAGAGGGGATACCATCCGGGGCATCCCCAAGATTAGACGCTTGAGTATTCCTTGAATATTACCTTGGGGTGCCTTGGTCATCCCCAAGCTTAGGCTCTTGCTACTCCTTATTCCTTTATCCATCGTAGTCTCACCCAAAACTTGAAAACTTCAGCACACAAAACTCAACAGAAACCTCGTGAGATCCGTTAGTATAACAAATAAATCTTAAACTCTAAGTAATATTGTAAATTGATTCATATTTAATATTGGCATAATCCTACTGTACTCCAACTTCTGCATGACTCATACCCCCCGATACGATCCATAGATTCATCAAAATAAGCGAAGTATGCAACAAAAACAGAATCTGTCTAAAACAGAACAGTCTGTAAAGATCTGAATTAAAGTCATACTTCTGTAACTCCAAAAATCCTGAAACATTAGGAAAACGTGGGCAATTCATACATCAATAATGTGTAAAAAATCAGAACTTTATCACGCTCACAGAATGAAAATTCCAGAACTAAGCGCAAAAGTTACTCTTTTCAAACAGCATCAATTATACTATCATCCAAATCATCCCAAAGGCATTACTTGGCACAAACACTAATTAAAAGATAAAAACACAATCATAACAGAGGCTATAATTGTGTAAATACACAAAAATAGAAGGTAAAACAAAATTTAATTTTATTCATTGGGTTGCCTCCCAACAAGTGCTATTGTTTTTATGCCCCTATCTAGGCATAATGCATAGTTTCAAGTGTTGTCATCCTTCAAATTTATTTCATAGGTGGCCCTCATAATGGATTCATATGGTGGCTTAATTCTCTTTCTTGGGAAGAGTTCCATCCCTTTCTTTAATGGAAATTGAAATCTTATATTACCTTCTTTCATATCAATAATAGCACCTATGGTTCGTAGGAAAGGCCTACCAAGTATTATAGGACAAGACGGATTGCATTCAATATCAAGCACAATAAAATCCACGGGCACATAATTTATATTAGCAAGAATAAGGACATCATTTATTCTACCCAATGGTTTTTTAATAGTGGAATTTGCAAGATGTAAATAAAGGGAACAAGCATCCATATCGGTGAGACCTAACACGTCACATAAAGATTTTGGTATAGTAGAGACGCTAGTACCTAGATCACACAAGGCATTACATTCATAATCTTTAATTTTAAATTTAATAGTAGGTTCCCATTCATCATGTAATTTTCTAGGAATTGAAACTTTCAACTCAAGTTTTTCTTCATGAGCTTTTATCATAGCTTCTACAATATGTTTAGTGAAAGCTTTATTTTGTTCATAAGCATTAGGTGAATTAATCATGGATTGCAACAAGGAAATGCACTCAATTAAGGAACAATTATCATAATTAAAGTCCTTGTAATCCAAAGTAGTGGGCGCATCACTATTTAAAGTTTTGACCTCTCCAAACCCACTTTTTTCATTTTTATCATTAAGATCATCACCCTCCAAACAATTGAGACGCCCTCTAGATAAAGTTGACTCATCTTCAGTCCCTTTTCATCAATTTTTATAATGCTAAATAAAGATTCAATAGGGGTGACGCCAATCATTTTAATATCTTCATCATTACTTTGATAAAAAAACGGGTGGAATAGCTTTTTCTAGAAATTCTCGCTTAGCCCTCAACCTAGCGGTTCTTTATTTACTTTCATTAATGGATACATTGATGGTTTTAATAGACTCATTTATATCATGCTTGGGTGGCAAAATTTTAATTTTGAGAGTTTCAACATCATGAGCAATTCTATCCATGTTCCTAGCCATATCATCAACTTTATTCAACTTTTCTTCTACCATAGCATTGAAAATATTTTGAGAATTAATAAATTATTTAATATTACTTTCAAGATCAGAGGGTATCCTACTATTATTATAAGAATTACCATAGGGATTACCATAATTATTAGAGGAATTTCCAAGAAACGGTCTAGGATTGAAATTACCCCTATAAGCATTGTTGTTGAAATTATTTCTAGAGACAAAATTCACATCAATAGCATCATTATTTTGCTCAATCAAAGTAGACAATGGCACATCATTAGGATCAATAGGAGCACTTTTACTAGCAACCAATTTCATAAGAGCATCCATCCTATCACTCAAAGTATTAATTTCTTCAACGGAATTTACCATCTTACCAGTTGGAGTTCATTCAGTGTGCCATTGAGAATAATTTGTCATAATATTATCTAGGAGTTTTGTAGTTTCTCCCAATGTAATTTCCATAAAAGTATCGCATGCGGCAGAGTCTAGAAAATTTCTAGAAACAAAGTTTAGTCCCGCATAAAATTTTTGTATGATCGTCCATAAGCTTAAACCATGAGTAGGGAAATTTCTTATCATTAATTTCATTCTCTCCCAAGATTGTGCAACATGTTCATGCTCAAGTTGCTTAAAATTCATAATTTTATTTCTTAAGGAAATAATCTTAGCGGGAGGAAAATACTTGGCAATAAAAGCATCCTTACACTTATCCCATGAATCAATACTATTTCTAGGCAAGGATGAAAACCAAGTCTTAGCACGATCTTGTAGTGAGAACGGAAACAATTTCAATTTAGCAATATCAATATCCACATCTTTTTTCTTTTGCATATCGCATAACTCAACGAAAGTATTAAGATGGGATGCAAGATCTTCATTAGGACTACCAGAAAATTGTTCTTTCATAACAAGATTAAGCAAAGTAGCATTAATGTCACACGACTCCGCACTAATGACGGGAGGAGCAATAGGAGTACTAACAAAATCATTATTATTAGTATTGGAAAAGTCACACAATTTTGTGTTTTCTTGAGACATCGCGACGAAGCAAGCAAACTAGCAAGCAAACAAAAATATTTTTGTGTTTTTGTAAAATTGTTTTAGAAGTGGGGGAGATGAAAACGAGAGGCAAATGCAAATGAAAAGGCAAATAAAATAAATGCAAGTGGATGATAGTTTATGTGAAGGTACTTGATAGATTTTGGTGATGTCTCCTCGGCAACGGCGCCAAAAATTCTTCCTGCTACTTGTAGACTGCGTTGGTATTTCCCCGAAGAGGAGAGGATGATGCAGTATAGTAGAGATAAGTATTTCCCTCAGTTAAGAACCAAGGTTATCAATCCAGTAGGAGAACCACACAGAACCTCATTAGCAGCACCTACACACACAAAAGCAAACACTTGCACCCAACGCAAATAAGAGGGTTGTCAATCCTCTTAGCAGTTATTTGCAAGGATTAATTATGATAGTGATAGATAGATAAAGTAAAATACTAAATAAAATAAAAGTAAATAAATTGCAGCAAGGTATTTTTGGATTTTAATATATGATAAAAGTAGGCCTAGGGGCCATAGTTTTCACTAGAGGCTTCTCTCTCGAACACATAGCATACGGTGGGTAAACAAATTACTGTTGGGCAATTGATAGAAAAGCAAATAATTATGACGGATAAATGGCAATGATCATGTATATAGGCATCATGTCCGAGACAGGTAGACCGACTCCTGCATGCATCTACTACTATTACTCCACCCATCGACCGCTATCCAGCATGCATCTAGGGTATTAAGTATAAAACAGAGTAACACCTTAAGCAAGATGACATGATGTAGACAAAGTAAACTCAAGCAATATGATTAAACCCCATATTTTTATACTTAATGGCAACAATACAAATATGTGTCATGTCCCTTTCTGTCACTGGGATTGAGCACCACAAGATTGAACCCATCACAAAGCACCTCTCCCATTGCAAGATAAACCAATCTAGTTGGCCCAACCAAATCGATAGATCGGAGAGAAATACAAAGTTATAACAATCATACATAAAAGAGTTCAGAGAAGACTCAAATATTTCTAATGAATAATCTGATCATAAACTCACAATTCATCGGATCCCAACAAACACACCGCAAAAGAAGATTACATTAGATAGAACTCCAAGAACATCGAGGAGAACATGGTATTGAAGATCAAAGAGAGAGAAGAAGCCATCTAGATACTAGCTATGGACATGTAGGTCTGTGGTAAACTACTCACACATCATCGGAAGGGCGGCAAGGTTGATGAAGAAGCCCTCCGTGATCGATTCCCCCTCTGGCAGAGTACCGAAAAAGGCCTCCAGATGGGATCGCGGAAGAACAGTGGCTTGCGGCGATGGAAAGGTTTTCTCTTCTGTCTTTTTGGTATATTGGGAATATTTGGGAATTTATAGCGCTGGAATTAGGTCAAGAAGTGTCACGAGGGGCCCACAAGCCTAGGGGCGCGCCTACCCCCCTGGGCGCGCCCCCTGGACTTGTCGCTTCCTCGTGACTCCTCTGGTCTTCTCCCGAAGCTTCCAGGGTCTCTTCTGGTCTAGAAAAAATTAATCCAAAGTTTTTTCTTTGTTTGGACTCCGTTTGATAATGATTTTCTGAAAAGGCAAAAACAGGCAAAAAATAGCAACTGGTACTGGGCACTTGGTTAATAGGTTAGTCCCAAAAAATGATATATAATGGCATATAATTGCATATAAAACATCCAAGATTGATACTATAGTAGCACGGAACAATAAAAAATTATAGATACGTTGGAGACGTATCAGCATCGTGGAGCCCAATCAACTGTGCTGATGTGACAGGGGCACGGGCTTGGCACACGGGTACTCTGAGGGAACCGTGTCTGTTGTGTCTATAAATTTGGCAAAAAAAACACGGGAAAGGATCAGAACACAAACACACATGCATGTGGACCAAATATATGTATGAAAAGGGGGGTTTGATGTTCAAATATCCAATGCACAACTTTGATGTGGCACCTGTTTTACAAAGCGCACAGTTATGCTCGTCCGGCCCCACTTTGTGTCGGCAGGAGGGGAATCATAGCTATGAAAGCATGCCCCCAAATAGCTAGGTCTGGCATCTCACCCCCACCGTAACACAAAGTCTATAGGAATCCATCATGGTCAACCCCCACCCCCCCCTCTTGCTTCCGGTCAATAAGGTGGACCATGCAGGCCCACAAATGTGCTTGTGCACGGGGGATGGGTGAGACTACGAACCACCTGCCAGTGGCAATGTATGAAAAGGGTGGTGTGATATTTAAATACCCATTTCACAACTTTGATGCGGCACATGCATGTCGCAATCCGGACATCCCCGACCCCACGGAGGTCCGGGACGTACGGAGTAGTGCCCCCCCTCCCACACACACACACTTCGAGTCGGTGGGAGGGCATATCACTAAGACCTACTGTAACACGGACCAAGAAGAATCCACCTTGGTAATCTCTCTCGTTGTCGGTCGAAGTGATGGACGTCCACGCGGGCCCACAGATGGGCTTGCCGCCGATAACCACACGAGGGAGTGCCCGAAGACAACCACTACCTACATGTAGCCCAAACATATGTATGGAAGTGTTGTGTGTGATACGTCTCCAACGTATCTATAATTTTTTATTATTCCATGCTGTTATATTATTAATCTTGAATGTTTTTATATGCATTTACAGCAATTATATATCATTTTTGGAGACTAACCTATTAACTTAGAGCCCAGTGCCAGTTGTTGTTTTCTGCCCTGTTTTTGTTTTACAGAATATCAATACCAAACGAAGTCCAAATGCCACGAAACTTTTTGGAGATTTTTTTCTGGACATATACAACACTAGAAGCTTTGGGAGGAGGCCAGAAGCCCCAGGGGGTGCCCACGAGGCACCAGGGCGCGCCTGGGGGGGGCAGGCGTGCCCTGGTACCTCATGGGGCCCACAGAGCTCCGTTTGACCTAATTCCTCCTCTATAAATTCCCAAAAAATCAAAAACCCTCAGAGGAGTCCACGAAATACTTTTTCTGCCGCCACAAGTTTCTGTTCTCGAGAGATCCCATCTGGAGACCTTCTCCGGTACTCCGCCGGAGAGGGAATCGATCACGGAGGGGCTCTACATCAACCTTGCCTGCCCTTCCGATGATGCGCGAGTAGTTTACCATACACCTTCGGGCACATAGGCAGTAGCTAGATCGCTTCTTCTCTCTTTTTGATCTTCAATAGAATGTTCTCCTCGATGTTCTTGGAGTTCTATCCTATGTAATCACTTTTTGCGGTGTGTTTGTTGGGATCCGATGAATTGTGAGTTTAAGATCAGATTATCCATGAATATTATTTGAGTCTTCTCTGATCTCTTTTATGCATGATTATTATAGCTTCGTATTTCTTCTCTGATCTATTGATTTGGTTTGGCCAACTAGATTGATTTATCTTGCCATGGGAAGAGGTGCTTTGTAATGGGTTCGATCTTGCGGTGCTCAATCCCAGTGACAGAAAGGGACATGACACGTATGTATCATTGCTATTAAGGGTAAAAATATGGGGTTTATTCATGAGTGAGTTTACTTTGTCTACATCATGTCACCGTTCTTAAGGCGTTACTCTGTTCTTTATGGACTTAATACATTAGATGCATGCTGGATAGCGGTCGATATGTGGAGTAATAGTATTAGATGCAGGCAGGAGTCGGTCTACTTGTCTCGGACATGATGCCTATATACATGATCATTGCCTTGTTTATCGTCATGATTATTTGCTTTTCTATCAATTTCCCAACAGTAATTTGTCTACCCACCGTATGCTATTTTATTGAGAGAAGCCTCAAGTGAAAACTATGGCCCCCGGGTCTACTTTATCATTTACTAAAACCCTAAAAATACTTGCTGCAATTTTATCTTATTTATTTTATTTTGTATTTTTGTTTCAATCTATCTATCTATCACATACAATTTAGTGTTGCAATTTACCGTCGAGGGATTGACAACCCCTCGTTTGCGTTGGGTGCAAGGATTTGTTGTTTATGTGCAGGTGCTGCTAACGAGGTGTTGCGTGATTCTCCTACTGGTTCAATAACCTTGGATTCATAATTGAGGGAAATACTTATCTCTACTGTGCTGCATCATCCCTTCCTCTTCGGGGAAAATACCAACGCAAGCTACTAGTAGCAGGAAGAATTTCTGGCGCCGTTGCCGGGGAGACATCATCAACATCTATCAAGTACCTTTGCATAAACTCTCATCTCCTTGCATTTATTTTATTTGCCTCTCATTTTCATCTCCCCCACTTCTAAAAAGTTTTTACAAAAATACAAAAATATTTTCCGTTTACCTTTTTCTTGTTTGCTTGTTCGCTTGCTTGAAGATTGTTATCATGAGTGATTTGGGCATGGCGGAAACTGATGATGGTAAAACTCCCAAAATGGGAAATTCTACCAATCTTGATGCTAAAACTTTTGTGTTGGGACATGGTAATGTTATAGGAAAAAGTGTGATCCAAGAATTCTTTAATTGCATTGGGACCTTGGCTGTTGATGATGCCCCTATACTTAAAGAAATTAAGAATTATGCCGATGCTATTTCCGCACTTATTCTCAAACTTGAAAGAAGATTTATTCGCACCCATCCTACTTTGCAAAGATTATTTTATGAGTTACCGGTTATAAAAGATCCTAGAGCTAAGAAAATAGCTACTCTTGTAGTCATGAATGAATTTGATCACATAGTGCGAGAAGCTAGGGAGATCTTTGATTTTTATGGTATGAACCGTGAAAAACCGGTAATAGATGAGATCCTTTATAATAATGATTACTTGTTGAGATATTTGTTCCGCAATGACCACATCTTTGATGAAAATATTAAAAAAGAAGTTCCTCCTTTGAATATAATCCAACAAGTTTTCAATAGTGTTAATAGACAATACTCTTGGATTGTAGCCGGTAATCAAGAAGGATTTACAGATGGACAACATGCTAATGCTAAAATTTCTATGGATGATGTGTTTCATATTACCTTTGAAAAACCCTTGGATGAAAGTGCATCTTTGGATAAGAAGAAGAAAGATGACAACGCTTGAAACTATGCATTATGCCTAGCTAGGGGCATAAAACAATAACGCTTGTTGGGAGGCAACCCGATGAATAAAATAAAATTTTACTTTTTGTTTCTGTTATTGTGTGTTTTTATATTTATGCTACTGTTATGCTTGTGTTTTTAATTAGTGTTTGTGCCAAGTAAAACCTTTAGGATGATTTGGAAGATAGTATAATTGATCCTGTTTGGAAAACTGAAAGTTTTGCGTCCAGTGCTGGAATTTTAGTTCCGTACTGGAGCGTCAAAAAAATATGAAATTTTTACAAAGTATTGGTATATGAATTTCCCACGTTGTAATAATTTTTCAGAATTTTTGGAGTTACAGAAGTATGGATTTTAAATAGATTACTACAGACTGTTCTGTTTTTGACAGATTCTGTTTTTGATGTGTTGTTTGCTTGTTTTGACGAAACTATGGATTGTATCGGGGGGTATACGCCATGGAGAAGTTAGAATACAGTAGGTATAATGCAAAAATAAAATATGAATGGGTTTGCAACAGTACTTAAAGTAGTGATTTATTTTGTTATACTAACGGATCTCACGAAGGTTTTGTTGAGTTTTGTGTGATTGAAGTTTTCAAGTTTTGGGTGAGATCACGATGGATGAAGGAATAAGGAGTAGCAAGAGCCTAAGCTTGGGGATGCCCAAGGCACCCCAAGGTAATATTCTAGGAAGACTCAAGCGTCTAAGCTTGGGGATGCCCCGGAAGGCATCCCCTCTTTCTTCTACCAACCATCGGTAATTTTACTTGGAGCTATATTTTTATTCGTCACATGATATGTGTTTTGCTTGGAGCGTCTTGTATTATATGAGTCTTTGCTTTGTTTGATTTTTAGTTTGTCACAATCATCCTTGCTGAACACACCTATTTTGAGAAAGCCACACGTTATCATGATTTGTTAGAATACTCTATGTGCTTCACTTAAATTTTTTGAGCCAGGCAGTTGCTCTAGTGCTTCGCTTAAATCTTTTTGAGCACGGCGGTGGCTATATTTTGAAGAAATAAACTCTCATGCTTCACTTATATTATTTTGAGAGTTGATAAGATTAAAATTTTGAAAAATATTTGCACTCTCATGCTTCACTTATATCTTTTTGAGAGTTGATAAAAGTAACGGTAATTTGCACAAGATATGAATTTGGTCCCAAAGTGATGAATATTCTAGAGGGATATAATAAAAACTTTCATATAGATCATTGGATATGATAAGTGTGATTCCTTGCAATAGTTTTGAGATATGGAGATGATAATATGTGAGTCATGTTAGTGAGTAATTGTGATTTAGTAAGAATATTAGTGTTAAGGTTTGTGATTCCCTATGCATGCACATTAAGTCAATAGTTATGCAGAGAAATTATATCCTACTTATGGTGCATTATTCGGTGTTAGTTATGTTCAATGCATGTTTATGACCGTTTTTGCTTTTTGGTTGGTTGCTTCGCAATCTATTTGCTAGCCTTCATTTGTACTAAGCGGAAATACTGCTTGTGCATCCAAACTCCTTAAACCCAAGTTGTGCCAAATGAGTCCACTATATCTACCTATATGCGGTATTTCAATGCCATTCCAAGTAAATTTGCATGTGCCAACTCTGATTTTCAAAATAATTTTTCCGTTTTGTGTGCCCGTACCGATCATGAAGCGGCAGGGGGTGGCCAATATTTTCCATGCTAGGTGTGTTATTCTCACGATGAGTGTTTATTTACTTGTCATTGCACGAAAGAGTGGCTGGTAATAGGGATGCCCAGTCCCACAATGAAATCAAAAATTAATAACAACAAAATTCCTTGGAAAGTGAATGGTATGGAGGGCACCCATGGATACGGCTAGCCATGGATTGTGAAAGAATGGTGGAAAGGAAATAAACTTTACTTTCTGTTTGGGAACCGCCTATGATGTGTCTAGCATGGAAGATATTGGGAATTCTCGGTCGTTTTCGTTGACAGGAAAAGCATGCCTCTCAAAATATTTTCATCTATCTAATTTAAGCTTTAAGCTCTGGCACATTTGACAAATCTCTGCTTCCCTCTGCGAAGGGCCTATCTATTTAATTTTATGCAATTTTTATTTTTACTTTGAGTCTCCATCTTCTCTTATAAAGCCCCAACTAGAGGGCACTATTGTCATACTTGTGCATTGTGTGTAGCTAATATTTGAGTGTGTTTCATGAATGGATTAATGATTGAGCATAATGGGCTAGGGATAACTTTCTTTAGCGTTGATATTTTGAAAGACATGGTTGCTTGTTAGTATACTTGAGTATTTATATCTTCATGTCAAATTATAGACTATTGCTTTGAATCATTCAAGTCCAATGTCCATGCTATAAAAGAAAAGAATATGTGATGAATATGATAGGCAGCATTCCACATCAAAAATTCTGTTTTTATCATTTACCTATTAGAGGACAAGCAGGAATTAAGCTTGGGGATGCTGATACGTCTCCAACGTATCTATAATTTTTGATTGTTACATGTTGTTATATTATCAATCTTGGATGTTTTTATATGCATTTACAGCAATTATATATCATTTTTGGAGACTAACCTATTAACTTAGTGCCTAGTGCCAGTTGCTGTTTTCTGCCCTGTTTTTGTTTTACAGAATATCAGTACCAAACGAAGTCCAAATGCCATGAAACTTTTTGGAGATTTTTTTCTGGACATATACAACACTAGAAGCTTCGGAAGGAGGCCAGAAGCCCCAAGGGGTGCCCACGAGGCACCAGGGCATGCCTGGGGGGGGGGGGCAGGCGCGCCCTGGTACCTCGTGGGGCCCACAGAGCTCCGTTTGACCTAATTCCTCCACTATAAATTCCCAAAAAATCATAAACCCTCAGGGAAGTCCATGAAATACTTTTTCCGCCGCCGCAAGTTTCTGTTCTCGAGAGATCCCATCTGGAGGCCTTCTTCGGTACTCCGCCGGAGGGGGAATCGATCACGGAGGGGCTCTACATCAACCTTGCTGCCCTTCTGATGATGCCTGAGTAGTTTACTGCAGACCTTCGGGTCCATAGGCAGTAGTTAGATGGCTTCTTCTCTCTTTTTGATCTTCAATTCAATGTTCTCCTTGATGTTCATGGAGTTCTATCCGATGTAATCACTTTTTGCGGTGTGTTTGTTGGGATCCAATGAATTGTGAGTTTATGATCAGATTATCCATGAATATTATTTGAGTCTTCTCTGATCTCTTTTATGCATGATTATTATAGCTTCGTATTTCTTCGCCGATCTATTGATTTGGTTTGGCCAACTAGATTGATTTATCTTGCCATGGGAAGAGGTGCTTTGTAATGGGTTCGATCTTGCGGTGCTCAATCCCAGTGACAGAAAGGGACATGACATGTATGTATCGTTGTTATTAAGGGTAAAAAGATGGGGTTTATTCATGCGTGAGTTTACTTTGTCTACATCATGTCACCGTTCTTAAGGCGTTACTCCGTTCTTTATGGACTTAATACACTAGATGCATGCTGGATAGCGGTCGATGTGTGGAGTAATAGTAGTAGATGCAAGCAGGAGTCGGTCTACTTGTCTCGGATGTGATGCCTATATACATGATCATTGCCTTGGATATCGTCATGATTATTTGCTTTTCTATCAATTGCCCAACAGTAATTTGTCTACCCACCGTATGCTATTTTCTTGAGAGAAGCCTCTAGTGAAAACTATGGCCCCCGGGTCTACTTTATCATTTACTAAAACCCTAAAAATACTTGCTGCAATTTTATCTTATTTATTTTATTTTGTATTTTTGTTTCTATCTATCTATCTATCACATACAATTTAATCTTGCAATTTACCGCCGAGGGATTGACAACCCCTCGTTTGCATTGGGTGCAAGGATTTGTTTTTTGTGTGCAGGTGGTGCTAACGAGGTGTTGCGTGATTCTCCTACTGGTTCGATAACCTTGGTTTCATAACTGAGGGAAATACTTATCTCTACTGTGCTGCATCATCCCTTCCTCTTCGGGGAAACTACCAACGCAAGCAACAAGTAGCAGTGTGGTGTTTGAATACCCAATGCACAACTTTGGTGTGGCACCATGCTTTGGAACCGGAAAGTCCCCACACGGTGCGAGGGTTCACGACGCGCAGTATGTCGCTCCCCCCACCTCGAGCCTACCGTAAAACAAACCAAGAAGAGTCCACCTTAATTGGTAACCCCTCTCGTTATCAGTCGAAGTGATGGACGTCCATGTGGGCCCACGAATGGGCTTGCCGCCGATAGCACGCGAGGGAATGTTCGAAGACAACCACCACATGCATGTGCGATAACATATGTATGGAAGTGTTGTCTCATGTATATATGAATCATATATAGACCCACAACTATGATGTGGTGCCTGCTTTGGAACCGGAATGTCCCCACACGGAGCGAGGTTCACAACGCGTAGTATGCTGGTCCCTCGGCCCCACTTCGAGCCGGTGTGAGGGATTTATGCGTACGTACGCGTGCGCTCAAACTTTGGTCTAGAATCTCACCATGACCTACCATAAAATGAACCAAGAAGAATTAATCCACCTTGGTAACCTCTCTCGTCGTCGGTCAAAGTGATGGACGTCCATGTGGGCCCACGAATATGGGCTTGCCGCCGATAACCACGTGAGGTATAGTGTCCAAAGACAACCATCGCCTGCATGCATGTGTCCCAAACATATGTATGGAGGTGTTGTTGTGTGATGTTTGAATGTATACCCAATGCACAATGTTGATGTGTCACCTGCCTCACAAACCATAAAGTCCCCAAACGGAGCGAGGTCCATGACGCATCGTGTGCTAGCTGCCCCCCCCCCCCATTTCGATCCATTGTGAGGGATTCATGCGTACACATGCACTCAAACTATACTATAAATGTAATCTTAGCATGACCTATACGCAAGAGAAACCAAAATTTAGTCCCCTCCTATGTCAAATATTAACCTCTCTTGCTGTCGGTCAAAGTGATGGACCAAGCGCATACACAGATGGAAGCATCGCCGATAATCGCGTGAGTGAGTGCCAGAGGATAGCCACCGCTTGCATGTGTGGACCAAACATATGTATTGGAGGTGTTGTGTGATGTTTGAAAACCCAATATGCACAACTTTGATGTGGCGCCTGCCTCGGAAAACGTAAAGTCCCACACAGAGCGAGGTTCACGACGTGTAGTATATGATGCCCCCCTCTTCTGCGCGTGCTATATATATATACTCCTACCGTAACACAAACCAAAAAGAATCGTCCTTGGTTAAATTAACCTCTCTCGCTGTAAGTCAAAGTGATTGACCTCACGGGCCTACAGATGGAAGCATCGCCGATAAACCGTGCGAGATAGCTATAGGACAACCACCGCCTGCATGTGGCCCAAAGAGGTGTTGTGTGATGTTTCAATACCCAATGCACAACTTTGATGTGGCACCTGCTTCGCAAACTAGAAATGCCCCACACGGAGGTTCACGACGCGTAGTTCCCCTCACTTTGAGTCGGTGGGATGGATAATTCGTGTGTACGCACGCACTCGAACTTTGGTCTGGAATCTCACCATGATCTACACCGTAACACAGGCCAAGATGAATCCACCTTTGGTCAAATGCCTCTCGTTGTCGGTCAAAGTGATAACCTGCGCGGGCTAACGAATGGGCGCATCGCTGATAACCAAACGAGGGAGTGTTTGAGGACCACCACTGCATGCATGCATGTGGCCCAAACATATGTATGAAAGGGTTGTGTAATGTTTAAATACCCAATTCACGACTTTTATGTGGCACCTGCCTCACAAACCGGTCAATCCCACATGGAGGCTCACGACGCGTAGTGTGCCGGACCCCCCCCCCCCACCCACCGCACCACCACCGCCACTTCGAGGCATGCATGTCAAACTTTTTCTGCAGTGAACATGTGACCAAAGGAGTGTCGTGTTAAAATTTGAAAAAACTTCAGAGATCATTCAAACATTTTTATACATTGATTGATTTCCTAGGGATTTAATGTGTAAATATCAAATTTGAACTACATGCACACGTGATAGTTCACCAAAATGGATTGGAAAATCATATGTGTGTCCTTGGGTGCATGTTTAGTCCCCATGCAAGAAAAGGCAAGAAATTTCAAACATTGAGAATCTTGTTTTTTAAAAAATTCCAGTAATTCCAAGACTTATTTGAAATTCATGAAACTTGTCGTGGTGCCATGATATGACACCAATAGACTGTGATATTTTTTGGGTCAAATTCGAGACAAGTTTTAATATAAGTTTCTTGCAAGTGGGAGATTATTAATAATTGGAACACAATATCGCAAACGGTTTATTTATTCGAACCGTGGGCGTTAGGCTAACAATGTACGTGACATGCTTTGGTTAATTAATAAAACGGCAGAATCAATCCTCAAAAAAGAAAAACAACATACGTGATGCCCCGCGTCCCGCGTGCCGTGTGAGCAGGCTTGAGTTGACGGGATGCATGCGAGCAGTCCGCCGCGCAGGCAGACTGGGAGGCGTGCGAGCAGGTGTGTGAATCACTGAATTGACGGGAGGCATGTTCGCTGTGCAGTGTCATTGAGAGACGTGCGAGCAGCTGTGTGACATGATGTTAGGCATGCGAGAAGTCCGCTGCGTAGGCTCGCCGGGAGGCGAGCCAGCCCTTTGACTGGCGCCCGCCTCGCTCCCACTGCTCCATATTAATGGGGCGCCCGAGCCGCTGGTTATAATAGGCGGCCGCACCCCCCATTCTGGCTACACACACAATCCTCTCTCTGTGCCTGCATCCTCGACACCGTTCTCAGTCGTCACCGCCGTCTGAAGTGTATTAGGATGCCGACGAAGCGCACCATGCGAGGGAATGGGGATGCCGGGGCTGGTAAAGCACAGCACCGCGTGAAGCTGGACACAGAGGTTGTCGTCGCTGCGAGCGAGGTCTCGTGTAGGCAGCAACGGGGCCTTGAAGTCGGCGCCGATGTCGTGCTTCCCTAGCCGGGGCCGGAGGTCCACAGCGACCCCGACGACCACTCCGGCGACGACTCCAACGACCACTCCTGCGATGACTCGGACGACGACGGAGAACCGTTTAGTCATCTATACCCATTTTTTGGCAAATTTAATCCTAGGTTTTCTCTTGTTAGTCCTGCCTCCCCCCTATTTGGAATATAAATCCTATGGTTATATGTTCTCTGCAAATATAATCCTCCGTCTAGGGTTAGTGATTAATTGTTAGTTCCGTACAAATGATTTTTGCTATTAATCGTTAGTGTTTCTGCTAATATTTTGTAGCCAGATCTTGAGAATTGATTTTTAATGTCCTACATATATGTTTGTGCCAAAAAAATCAGATTGGTTTGAACATAGATGATTGTGCTAAAAAAAATCGAACCAAAATCTTGCTAATAACATGTCTAGGGTTAGTGATTAATTGTTTGTTCTATACAAATGATTTTTGCTATTAATCCGACTAGGGTTAGTGTTTCTGCTAATATTTCATAGCCAGATCTTGAGAATTGATTTTTAAAGTCCTACATATATGTCCTACAAATGATTTTGAATGTACATAGATGATTGTGCTAAAAAAACCAAACCAAAATCTTTGGATCTGTCTAGAATAACAGCCATCAAATCATAATCCTACTTTACGGCATGTAAATTGGTTTGATGCCAAAAGTTGGCATGCCTAATTTTGGCAACTGCCAAATGTTGGCTAGAGATTGGTTGCATATACCAAATTTCATTGCCAATCTCAGAAATGTTGGCAACTTTTTATTTTGCCAAATGTTGGTAGCAAACCAACCAGCCTCTTAATTTTGTTGCACTAAGTTGTGTGCTCTCAATTTATGCATGCTGAATTCGCATTATACTATGTTTCATAAACTCTGCCTGCCGAATTCGCATTATAAAATATACAGACGCCACATTTTCTACTATATGTATAGGTTCTATATGACTATGTCGACAGCGAGGATGATGATAGCCAGAGGAAGTTCAAGGAGCAAAAGCTCAGGGAGCTTTATGCTGGAGAGCATAACAGGCGTGTTATGACCCAGAATGGGGGCTTTGGATGCTCGTTCTGCAACCAAATCCTTCATGATGCGCTTGAAATTGTTCTGGCGCATGCAAGAGGAAGAGTCATTGGCTCCTTCAAGCAGAAGTATTCTTGCAGGGTGGCGCACGCCGCGTACGCTGAGTACCTAGAGAAGCTTCACCTTCGTGCAGGCTGGGAGACCCGTTGAACTATGATTATGTTCAGAAGTACCCTAGCTATCTAGTGTGTGCATATTAATTATATCTAGGTTTGAGTATGCTTATTATTACCGGTGGAACTATGGTTGAGCTATGCTTGAGTACACTTATTATCTATGTCTGAGTATGTTTATATCTATGCTTAATTATATCTAGATGTGGGATGAGTATGCAATCAGTTTGGTTGATGGAATTTTATGCTTCTCTTAGACCAACCTATGATTGCCCACAGCACACACAGCTTATTAGCGTGAATCATCAGTGTTACTTTCGGTCTTCCCACACAATTTTATACTAGCAACCGTTTGCCCAAAACACGCACAGCTACGTGTGGAGAGTTGGCAAAAAAATTGAACATGTATGGTGCATATTAGGGTGAATGTTTAGCATGGGTAAAAAATTCAGTGTCAACCGACGAAGGAAATGTGGACCTTGGAACCGTCTGCGATGACTTTTATTGTGTCACGGCACGTGTGTTCTGATTGGCCAGAACGCATCCCCACGGATCACACGTCTGCACCGTAGGATGTACACAGATCGAATGGCAGTGCGTATTGCCCTCACACCAAAGTGATGTTAACACACACGGTTGGGTCTACCAAATCGTTGCCTCCAAAACGCATTCTGGGACAGAAAACCCTCACCACCCAATTCAAAAAGGAAAAAAGAAAACCCTCACCACCCCCACGTCACAAAACCCTCACCTGCCTGCCACAACCCCTCCCCCCCGGTCCCCAGTCGCAACTGCACTCCTCCGTGACTCTGCATGTCACCGCCTATCGCCACGGCAACCACTTAGCTCGACACCTGTCGCCGCCGACGGCTACCGGCAAACCCCACCGCATTTCGCCACTGCCGCTTGCCGCCACCTATCACCATCGACTTTCTCGACGCTGCTCGCCTTCGACCTAGCTTTGCCTGATTGGGGAATCTACGGTATTGGAGGTTTTTCTCATGGAGAACCAGGTAACTAATTTACTGAAATATTCGCTCATCTCTTATCCCAGTCCGTCTGCCCCTTTTAATCACCCGGCCAAAATCGTCGTAAATTTATTTTTCTTCTAGCTGATTCGAGGGTTTTCTTTCATTCATAGAGTGTACAGAAAAAGGAGACATCAGGCCTATGCGGCCTCGGCCAGACGGCCGAGGAGTTCCATCTCACTGTACCAGATGACTTCATGAAGCGCAGGTATGTTCAATCTCACCCTACCTCGATTGGCATGGCCTACTTTTCTGAACATATACTATATATTGCTACATTTGGATAAAAGGTGCCACATGCAGCATATACGTCAAAGAGGATTTTTCTTCTTTCTATATTAGGCAAATTAATGCCGTAATGTTCTTTCGATTACTCTCATATTTGCATGACATCATGGTTACACTATCTGTTTAATTATAAATTTGTGTCCTTTGATTTCAACTGTTGTGTACTGTTCTTTCAATTACTCCCATATTTGCATGTTACCCTGTTCTTTAACAATCTTATCATTTCCTGCAGTACATCCCTTGCTTTGCAACAGCAACTGTAGTACACAATCTTGGCCTTTACATAACTGAAGACTCTAGGAATGTCATATTGAACACAAACCATGGATTTACAATCGTTGCTTCTGTAAAACTTGATGAACATGGTCACTTCTATTTTTGCGCGGGCCTTTGGACAGAAATTTCTAAGTTTTATGTATTGAAAGCTGGCACTAAAATTGCACTGCACCTAAAAGAGCCTGGTCATATGATATATGCTAACTTCCCCGATGATATCATCCGTCCAGACTTTGTTCAAAGTAAGTGTTCTTTTTTCAAGTATCTGCATGTTGACTTACCTAGCAATATCAAAGTAATTGTGTAGTATTTAAACAACCAATTGGGATTCCATTTTCTGACTCTGTTAAGTCTGTTCCTACCTAGTAACTTCTAGTTACCAATACACTTTTCTTCTACCCTGTTCTAACTAAATATTCCCTATCCTCCCACTCCTCCACTCCAATCAGATTGCGTCGCCGCCGAGGAGACTCCGGAGGTGGAGGACGAGGATGCCAACAAGCGGAGGCGGGTCGAGAAAGAACCGCAAGCGACTCCGATGGACCTAGACTTCATCAGCAGCCTCCCCGATGATATGTTGATCATCATCATCTCCCTCCTCCCAATCAAATATGGCGCGCGGACAACCGTCCTTTCCCGGTGGTGGTGCCCCCTATGGCACTCCACCCCTCTCGACCTCATCGACATCCACAAGCTCTGCCATGGCTATCACAAAAGCTTGGACGCATTGTCCCAGATCCTCGGTAGGCACCTTGGCCCAATCAGAGGCCTTATCACGAGCAAGTTCCATTCTAACGGCAAGGACCGAGCCAAGCTTGACGAGTGGTTCTGATCCCCCGCCCTAGATCACCTCGAGGAGCTCAGTTTTAATGATGGACATATGCGCTTCATGCCACCGTCCGCGCTTTGCCTTGCGCCCACGCTGCGGCTCGCCAGGTTCATGAACTGCCATTTGCCCCGGATTAATGACGCACCCGCTCTTTTTCTCCCTCGACTGAAGCACCTCGAGCTCGTCGCCATCTGCATCCCCAAGGATGACATGGAGCACCTGCTCCACGGCTATACTGCACTCAAGTACCTTCGTCTTCAGGCGATCAATGGGTTGAGTAGCTTCCACATCACCTCCATGACTCTCCGGACAATTTATGTGTGTTGCTGGTGCTGCAACAAGAGATCACATAAGGTGTATTACAGTATGGTCATTGAGGACACACCTTTACTTGAGAGATTACTTGTAGTTGATCAACAAGGTCCAACAAGAATTAGTGTCATTTCTGCACTGAAATTGACAGTGGTGGGCTACTCGTTTATTAAATTCTCCGAACTTGTTATTGGATCCACACCCGTTCAGGTACAACAGTCGCCTTCTTCTTCTCCTTCTTGAAATTGACATTTTTTTTCTAATTTTGAAGATGTATGTTCATCTGTCATCCAAAAAATGAACCCGACAAGCTTGACCCCGTATCTGCGCACAGTGAAGGTCTTCGCACTAAAATCTATCGGCCCCAACCTGGACGAAGTTGCCACTTTCCTGAGATGCTTTCCGTTCCTGGAGAAGCTATATATCGAGGTGATGCTCCTTTCCTGTTAAATGTTAACCATAAGGGAGTTCAATTTTTTGGTACCTTTTCCCAAGTTTACAATGACGAATGTACTACAATTTTTGAAGGAATTTTGGAGGATTTCAGTACATAGATGTTTTTTCCCTATAGTGGTTGCTTGATTCATAAGGTTACAATCCATATGCATTTCTCCTTTGGATTCATCTGTACTACTTCTCGTAGGGAAATTTCCATCCACTCCAACCTCTTGGGAAGAAGCCAACGTTTTTCTAGATTGTAATCAAATGCCCATGTTAATCATGTAGGATCGAAGATGGCATGTCACTCTATTCATGTATTTTAGAAATCCTGCAAATCAAAGAGGCATGTAGTAGTGTTCAAAACTGCATGTAGGCACTAATACGTTCTCTTCTTTTGCACATAAGATTAGGCCCGGTAGTGGATAATGTTATACAATATAACAATCACATCGAATGCCTTGATTTGCATCTCTCAGAAATTACTTTGAACTCCTACCGAGGGACCTTACCGGAGATTATATTCGCCAGGTTCTTTGTTGTGAGAGCAACGGTGCTAAAGGGAATTAATGAGGTTTGCCCTACATTTGCTTCACAAAACTGAATGGTTTACTGATCAGCGCCGGCGGCTAGGGCGGAATGGAAAAGACTCTGCAGAAGCTGAATTTCATTTTGGAAGTTCAGTTGATAGAGTAATCGGAAGTCATTATGTCAAGCCCATACATGACTTGTCAGTGGCTGATCCCTTTGCAGAAATGTTGAGGTTTCAAAACAGGTGTTACAAGTTGTAATATTAGTTTGAACCTCTCATATGTCCATGTTCAGCTGATCAGCGCAGGCGTCTACAGCTGCATGAGCTGAATTTCATTTCTAATAACAGTTTGAATCTTGTAATCTTCGAATTTGAGCCTTCTAACTCTGGAATTTGAACCTTGTAATATTTCGGGCTTTTGTGGTACAATCGTTGAAATGGCATCGTATGAGACTCGTATATTGGTAGTACTATTTTAACCTTTATATGCAATGGACGATTAATATCTGGACCTCAATGGACTTGATTTTATTTACCATTGTCGAATGTGTTTCCCTTATCGATCTCATCGCAAACGATCTATATTGCGGACTCGATAGCGATTTTCGACATTATTGTACACAGTTGGTTTCTTCAAATGTGTGCCCAGAATTATTGCACTCGAGTGTCCATCATTACCCGTCTGTGTAACATTGACCTCATCACCCACGGGTAAACTTGGTGCCTCTTCGAGCCCACGCGTGGTCAAATGAAACGTGTGTGGGGTGCTCAAGCGTGCACTGGAATCCTCCGCTAGGAACGCGGTGACAAGACGTGACAATTACAGGTCGTCCGGCCCCCATTTATTACAGCGGCCATTTAACCCTTGTGTCTCTTCAACCTTTCGATCGCGCCCTAGTATTACAAGAAGCACACCCACGATGACAAATACAGAGAGGGTATCCTGCGCGGCTCCAATGGCGCTCCCAGCGGCTGCGGACGACGACTGCTAGTTCACCATGCATGCCGTAGTGGACACCCACAGAAGGTTCACGGAGCTCTCGGTGGTGTACACCAACAACCCGATCTGGGTGGGGAACTCCATCCACACTATGGAGTGGTTGCTTGCTGCGGAGAAGTACAAGGTGGTCTGGTTCGACCTTGAGTACACCCGCGCTTGTGCTGGGTCTCGTCACAAGGTCAGCGTTGCCCAGATGTGCGTGCGCAATCACATCCTTGTCTACCACTACTGCCTGGCCACAAGGCCTTGCGAGCGTTTTGCCAGGTTTGTCAACAGCCCCCACTACATGTTTGCTACGGTGGACATCACCAATGATGTAAAGGTGCTCAAGAATTCGGGCATCGCCTGCCAGAACCTTGTCGACATCCAGGGCCAATACAAGATCTGGGGCAGCAAGAAGCATGAGAAGGACTCACTGGTTCACCTCGTCGAGGCCATCATCAACCCCTACTACAGAGACGTGAAGGATTCCTGCAACAAGGACAAGCGTGCCTGGCACTCGGCCTGGATGGAGAAACTCGATGAAGCTCACATTGTGTACGCGGCCAAGGAGGTGTACACGAGCTACGAGATGTATAGGCGGATCGTTGACATGAGGAAGTGCCTCCTTCTTCCACAAAACGGCCAGGGATCCAGCCAAAAGTAGAGCAATGGCAAGCGTCGTCACAACAAGAAGTAGATGATTAGATGATCATTTCTCCTAGTTTAGAATGCATGTAATTGTTTATTGAGGTATGTGCAAATGTTTTGTATAGTCACCTATGTAATTGAATGTTTAATTTGGTTATATATGTTGTTCTTCTGTAGACAGAGCAAATTACATCGCAGACGGACTAAACTAGGGAACCCGTCGGTGATGATTTCATCAATCGCTGACAATTGTATAAAAGAAAGCGTTTGCATACAACACACACAGGTTATTAGCAGGAATCGTCTGTGTTGTTATCCGTCTTCCCACACATTTTAGATTACTGACATGTTTGCCGCGTATCACACACATCTTGTTAAGTTGAACCATTTCTGTTGTGTTGGGTAATCGCAAACAGTTCATCCGAATGAACTGTATGTCGTGTATCGCACACACCTTGATCTGTTTGACCATTTCTGTTGTGTTGGGTAATCACAAATAGTTCATCCGAGTGAACTGTATGCCGTGTATCGCACACACCTCGAACTGGCTGCCGATTTCTGTTGTGCTAGCTCATCGCAAACAGTTCATATGGATCAACTGTATGCCACGTATTGCACACGCGTCTCTAATCTGAATCGTGCTTGATGTCTCCGCCATCGCACACAGTTCGTCTTATTGGTGACGGTTTTATTATGACACCGTTTGCGATTCATGCATCGCACACAGTTTGGTCGCGGGGTCTCTGATTCATGTGTCACGTTAGCGGTCGCCTGCAGTAGTGATTGTTTCTTGGGTGAGCAACAGAGGCATAACAGATCTTGCTTCCAATTTCTTGACAGTATGCTGTGAAGGCGCGCCCCATGAATTGGGTGCCGTTGTCAGTGATGGTCCTATTGGGTACGCCAAAACGAGCAACCAATCCCTTGAAGAACTTGATAGCTGACTGTGTTGTCACCTTCCTCACTGGTTCTACCTCGGGCCACTTTGTGAACTTGTCGATTGCTACGTACAAGAACTCAAAGCCCCCGGTTGCACGAGGAAAGGGGCAGAGGATGTTGAGCCCCCAAACCGAGAAGGGCCAGGAGAGAGGTATAGTTTGAAGAGCTTGATTTGGCTGATGTATGTTCTTGGAGTGGTACTAACAAGCTTCACATCTTGTTACCACCGCCGTTGTGTATTGGAGGGCTGTCGGCCAATAGAAGCCTTGCCGGAAAGCTTTTACGACAAGGGCACATGACCCAATGTGGGAGCCACACATGCCTCCATGTATCTCTGCCAGCAGCGCTTGTCCATCTTCCCGACAAATGCACTTCAATTTCACCCCATTTGGCCTCTTTCTGTATAGAATGTTGTCCACAAACTGGTACATAATTGACTATCGGGCTACTCTTTAAGATTCTTCTTGATCGTCGGGAAGTTGACCTGTCTGAAGGAAATGGACGATCTGATGTGCCCATGCCGGAGCCTGTGGCTCATCGACAAGGAGCAATGGCTATTCTTCCTCTGCGAGAGCGCATATCTCAACGGCAAGGGCTTGGCTTGTCAGAGACTGCCGCTCATCGGCAAGAGGTGTCTTGTCAGTGGCGTCTACTTTGCCGGCTGGCGTTGGTAGCTCTGCCAGAAAGTAACCACCAGTGTTTAATTTTCTTGTCTTTGATGGCCTTGTTGATGGTGTAACAGATGGCTGAGTCAGTTGTAGCACAAAAGTTCCTGGTTCCACAGGTGATCTCTTGGCGGCACGCTTTGATAGGTCGTCGGCAATCTCATTTTGAGCACGGGGGATGTGCTCCATTTGTAGACCGTCAAAGTGCTCTTCCATCTTCCTCACTTCATCAACGTATGCTTCCATCAATGGGCTCTGGTAATCTTTGTTCACTTGCTTCACAACAAGCTGCGAGTCGCCTCTGATGATCATCTTTCTGATCCCAAGGTCTACTGTGATCCGGAGACTGGCAAGTAGCCCTTCGTACTCAGCAGTGTTGTTGGTAGCCTTCTCCCTAGGAAAATGCATCTGAACCACATACTTGAGATGCTCTCCGGTGGGTGCGACAAGCAGTATGCCGGCACCGGCGCCCTGAAGCGTAAAAGCACCGTCAAAGTACATGATCCAATCATCATTTGTTTCCTTGCCAGGAAGAGAAGTTTCTTGAATTTCTTCATCTTGCGTTGATGTCCATTCTGCAATGAACTCTACCAAGGCTCTGCTCTAGATTGTTAATGTACTTTCAAACTTCAAATCAAAGCTTGACAGCTCCAACGCCCACTCCACTATCCTGCCGGTGGCTTCTAGATTTCTCAAGATACGTTGCAAAGGAAAGCGAGTGACGACGGTAACTTGATGTGCTTGGAAGTAATGGCACAGCTTCCGTGAGGCCATGAGGAGGCCAAAAAGCAGCTTCTGCACACCAGAATATCTTGACCTAGCCCCCTGTAACAAAGAGCTGACAAAGTAAACTGGGCGCTGCACCATCTTCTTCTTCAGTACAGTTTGCTGTTCTGGACCATTTTCCCATGCTAAACTCAACTTGTCGGCACCTTACCTTGCCAGAGAAGATTCTGGCTTGTCAGCTTGCAGCTTTGCAGTTGCTGCCTCTTCTTCATCCATTTCTCTTTCAGCAACTAGTGCGGCACTTACCACTTGATTAGTTGCCGCCAGGTATAATAGCAACGGCTCTTGTGGTTTAGGCACAACTAGCACTGGAGGATAGGAGAGGTATTTCTTCAAGTTTTGGAGTGCGGCCTCCGCTTCTGGGTTCCATTTCATAGGACCTACCTTTTTCAAGATTTTGAAAAACAACGAGGCGCGCTCAGCTGACTTGGAAATGAACCTGCTCAGTGCGGCAACACAACCGGCAAGACGCCGTACGTCCTTGACGCGCTTCGGTCTTGTCAGGATTGGCTTCAATTCCACGTTGAGAAACAAAGAACCCGAGAAGTTTACCGGATGGAACACCGAATACACACTTCTCGGGGTTGAGCTTCAAGTTGATCTTGCGCAAGTTTGCAAATGTCTCTTCTAGATCTTGTATAACTGTTAACTTGTCCTTGGTTTTGACTACTATGTCATCCATATATGCTTCCACATTTTGTGCAGCTGAGGACCAAAACCAATCTGGACAGCCCTTGCGAATGTAGCTCCAGCACTCTTTAATCCGAAAGGCATACGCACGAAGTAGTATGTGCCACATGGAGTTATGAATGCAGTTTTCTCCTCATCTTCCTTGGCCATGAAGATCTGATGGTAACCAGAGTAGGCGTCAAGGAAAGAGAGGAGGTCGCAGCCGGCAATGGAGTCAACAATTTGGTCAATTCGTGGCAAAGGAAAAGAATCTTTTGGACATGCTTTGTTGATATCAGTGAAATCAAAACAAAGTCTCCACTTTCCATTTGCCTTGTGAACTACCACAGGGTTAGCTAACCATGTTGGATGTAACACTCCTCTGACTAAACCTGCTGCTTCAAGTTTTTGGATTTCTTGGGCGATGAATTCTTACCGCTCCAAAGCTTGCTTCCTGACCTTCTGCTTGAGGGGGCTCGCATTGGGACAGACGGCAAGGTGGTGCTCAATTACTTTCCTAAGAACGCCGGGGATGTCAGATGGTTGCCATGGAAACACATTAACATTCGCCCACAGGAAAGCAATGGGCGCTTGATACATCTCCAACGTATCTATAATTTTTGATTGTTCCATGCTATTATAGTATCAATCTTGGATGTTTTTATATGCAATTATATATCATTTTTTGGGACTAACCTATTAACCTAGTGCCCAGTGCCAGTTGCTGTTTTCTGCTTGTTTTTTGTTTTTTAGGAAATCAGTACCAAACGAAGTCCAAATGCCACGAAACTTTTTGGAGATTTTTTCTGGACAAAAGAGACCCTGGAGACTTGGAGAGGAGGCCAGAAGGTTCACGAAGCCTCCACAAGGCAACAGGGCGCGGGCCCAGGGGGGCGCGCCCTGATGCCTTGTGGGGCCCTCATGGCTCCGTTTGACCTAATTCCACTTCTATAAATTCTCAAATATTCGGAAACCAACAGAGAGCAACCTCGAATAACTTTTACGCCGCCGCAAGCCTATGTTCTTCCGCGATCCCATCTGGAGGCCTTTTCTGGTACTCTGTCGGAGGGGGAATCGATCACGGAGGGCTTCTTCATCAACCTTGCTGCCCTTCCGATGATGTGTGAGTAGTTTACCACAGACCTATGGGTCCATAGCTAATAGCTAGATGGCTTCTTCTCTCTCTTTGATCTTCAATACCATGTTCTCCTCGATGTTCTTGGAGTTCTATCCGATGTAATCTTCTTTTGTGGTGTGTTTGTTGGGATCCGATGAATTGTGAGTTTATGATCAGATTATTCATGAGAAATATTTGAGTCTTCTCTGAACTCTTTTATGCATGATTGTTATAGCTTTGTATTTCTCTCCGATCTATCGGTTTAGTTTGGCCTACTAGATTGATTTATCTTGCAATGGGGGAGGTGCTTTATGATGGGTTCAATCTTGCGGTGCGCAATCCCAGTGACAGAAAGGGACATGACACGTATTTGTATTGTTGCCATTAAGGATAAAAAGATGGGGTTTATTCATATTGCTTGAATTTGCTTCTCTACATCATGTCATCTTGCTTAAGGCGTTACTCTGTTTCATACTTAATACCCTAGATGCATGCTGGATAGTGGTCGATGGGTGGAGTAATAGTAGTAGATGCAGGCAGGAGTCGGTCTACTTGTCTCAAACATGATGCCTATATACATGATCATTGCCATGAATCCGTCATAATTATTTGCTTTTCTATCAATTGCCCAACAGTAATTTGTTTACCCACCGTATGGTCTGCGCTCGAGAGAGAAGCCTCTAGTGAAAACTATGGCCCCCGGGTCTACTTTTATCATATATTTAAAACCAAAAATACCTTGCTGCAATTTATTTACTTTTATTTTATTTATTATTTTAGTTTATCTATCTATCACTATCAGAATTAATCCTTGCAAATAACCGCTAAGAGGATTGACAACCCTCTTATTTGCGTTGGGTGCAAGTGTTTGCTTTTGTGTGTGCAGGTGCTGCTAAAGTGATTTTGCTTGGTTCTCCTACTAGATTGATAACCTTGGTTCTTAACTGAGGGAAATACTTATCTCTACTATACTGCATCATCCTCTCCTCTTCGGGGAAATACCAATGCAGTCTACATGTAGCAGCGCTATATCCTATTTGTCATCAAGGGTGGCACTTATGGTGAAAGTGCCTCCCATGCCATCTTCCTTTGCGTAGACTTGCTTGGTTGCAGGTGCAGTGGCTTTGGACTTCTTGATCTTGTCGGCAGAGGTCTATGGCTCCTCAACGGATGTGCTGCACTCTGCAATGCGCTTTCCGGAGGCCTTGGACTTGCCGGTCCTCTTCCCCCCGAGAGCTTTGTTGGCAGGAGCAAGTGCCTTGCCGGCAGTTACTCCAACTGTGTCCCGGTACAGCTTGTCGACATAAATGACAGCGTCCTTTTTGTCGGACTGGATGGTGATCACACCCATGGGCCCCGGCATCTTCAGTGTATTGTAGGCATAGTGGGATGCTGCCATGAACTTTGCCAGGGCCGGGTGTCCAAGAATTCCATTATAAGGCAATGGAATCTTGATGACGTCGAAGACAATCTTCTCTATTCTGTAGTTGAGCTCGCTGCCAAAAGTGATCGGCAACGTGATATGACCTTTGGGCTTGGTTCTTCCTGGATTGACTCCTTGAAACAATCCCATCTCTTGGAGCTCCTCGTCGGAGATCTGCAGCCTCTTGATCACTTCTGGAGAGATCAGATTCAGGCCAGCGCCACCGTCAACTAGCATTTTTGTGACCTTGAGGTTGCGAATTGTTGGTGAAACCAACAACGGCAAGCATCCAACCGCAGTTGTGCGATCAGGATGGTTCTCAGCATCGAAAATGATCGGTGTGTAAGACCACTTCAGCGGCTTCTGCGCTGCAACTGTTGGCTCTGCTACATTGACCTCACAGGCTAAAAGCACATTTGCTCCCTTGGTGGTTTTGGTAATCAATATCAACATACATGTTGTTGGACTAACACTTTTGTCTAGTATATTTCAGACAAGTTCAACAATGGCATGGCAAGGACAAGAAGATGTGGAACCCTTCAAAATGGCAAGGACAAGTTTAGCATCCACAAGACTCTCCATCTTCATTTTTAGTGATCCAAGATCACATTGAATCCCTTAGGAAAGCCAATACTATTAAAAGGGGATGAGGTGTTAATGATGAGGTTGTTGCTCAAAGTGCTTAGTGGTATTGCTCCAAAAACCCTCAGTCATTCTCCCACAATCACATCTGTCCAAACCCTAAACTTCTATCTCGGTCCCACCAAAACTTCTCCATCCAGACTCACCGAGATCATCACTCACATTGCCATAGTCAAACCCTAGCAAATCGGTTTCACCGAAAAGGATCTCGGTCCCACCGAGATGGCATGACCGAGTTGCTGTAACGCCATTATTTCACTTCGGAATCACCGAGTTGAAATAATCGGAATTACTGAAACTAAGTCTGCCCTAGCCATTGCACTTTCGGTCTCACCGACTTGTTCCACTTCGGTCCCACCAAAAAGCCTAAAGTTCATACTTTTTACACTAATCGGTCTCACCGAGTTTGTGTTCGGTCCAACCGATTTTGGGTCAAAAGTGTGTAACGGCTGGATTTTTGGTGAAGGCTATATATACCCCTCCACCACCACTTACTCTAAGAGAGAGCCATCAGAACGTGCCTATACTTCCACCATACATTTTCTGAGAGAGAACCACCTACTCATGTGTTGAGATCAAGAGATTCCTATCCAACCATTTGAACCTTGATTTCTAGCCTCTTCAAGTTGCTTTCCACTCCAATCCTTCTCCTACCCAAGCCAAATCTGTGAGAGAGAGATTGAGTGTTGAGGAGACTATCATTTGAAGAACAAGAGCAAGGAGTTCATCATCAACACACCATTTATTACCTTTTGGAGAGTGGTGTCTCCTAGATTGGTTAGGTGTCACTTGGGAGCCTCCAAGATCATGTGGAGTTGAACCAAGGAGTTTGTAAGGGCAAGGAGATCACCCACTTCGTGAAGATCTACCCCGAGTGAGGCTAGTCCTTCGTGGACGGAAGCCATGGTGGAATAGGCAAGGTTGCTTCTTTGTGGACCCTTCGTGGGTGGAGCCCTCCGTGGACTCGCGCAACCGTTACCCTTCGTGGGTTGAAGCCTCCATCAACGTGGATGTACGATAGCACCACCTATCGGAACCACGCCAAAAACCACCGTGTCTTCATTGCGTTTGATCTTCTTTTCTCTACCCCATTACTTTCCGCACATTTGCATGCTTTACTATTTCCGCTACTCTATCTCTAGATATGCATGTGTAGAAAGTCTTGGTGATATCTTAACTAGTGCCAAAATCTGCCTAAATTCCAAGAGAACTAAAAACTGCACCTTTGGTTGGTTAAGAGTCTATTAACCCCCCCCCCCCCCCCCACCCCTCTAGACCTATCTCCTTAACCCTACAATTGGTATCAGAGCTTTGGTCTCCATTGCTTTGGTTTAATCACCATTGGAGGGAGATGGATGTGTCTACTTTGGGGAGTCTTAGACGTAGAGTGCCTATTCTCAATGGGGAGTATTATCACGTTTGGAAGGATGAGATGCTTGATATCTTTGATGAATTTAACTTGAGCAAGTACATTCATAATCCTTATGTGCCTCCCATTGATCCCTTGCATCCCACTCATGAAGAGGAAATTGACATGCTTCGTAATCTTAGAACTATCAATCTTATCATTAGAGGATTACCTAAAGTTGTGCTTGGTTGTATGCAAAACTTTGAGTGTGCCTATACTCTATGGAATGACTTGGAAAAGCGATATCCCAACTACTCTTTAAAGAATCTTGATGAGATTCTTCATAAGACTATTGCTTTTCACAAGATGAAGCCTAGTGATCCTAACTTTGATGATTGCTTATTTGAGCTTCATGATCTTATGCGTGCTAAAGGAGATGTTAGAACTATTAGCAACATTATCATGGAAGCCATTAGAATTCATAAACTTAAACATTGTCATGATCATGAAACTAACGAATTCATTGCCCTAGGTGATGATCACATACATGTTGATGATGATGACGTTGAGCATGGTTACTATGATGAGGACGAGGAATTCGATATTGAATATGAGAAGACTATGAGGAATCTTAGTCTCATGGCAAATCTTCGAGATTATATGGCCGGAGGAAAAGAGTGGATTCTTGATAGTGGATGTACCGATCACATGACCAGAGATAGAGACATGTTTCGTGTGCTTGCAAAAAACGATGGTCCACGCAAGTATGTGACTTTTGGAGACAACTCCAAGGGTAAGGTACTTGGCCTTGTTAAGGTGGCCATATCCAATGATAGCTCCATTCAAAATGTTATGCTTGTTGAATCTCTTGGTTACAATCTTCTTTCCGTATCTAGACTAGCTGACTTTGGTTTCAATGTTCTATTTACCGAAGTAGATTGCCAAGTGTTTCGTCGAGATAATCATAATATGGGCTTCACCGGCATTCATAGAGGTGATCTATACATTGTTGATTTCACTAAGAAAGCCCAACCTCGTACATGTTTAATTGATAAATCTTCTAAAGGTTGGTTATAGCATAGAAGGCTTGGACATGTTGGCATGCGTAATCTTGATATACTTGTTAAGGGAGATCATATTCTTGGTGTGAAAGATGTTATCTTTGACAAGGATAGACTTTGTAGTGCTTGCCAAGCAGGAAAACAAGTTGGAGGAAATCATCCCGTGAAGAACATTATGACCACAAGGAGACCACTCGTACTACTTCATATGGATATCTTCGGTCCCAACTCCTATAAAAGTTTTGGGGGTAACTCCTTCGGTTTGGTCATTGTTGATGATTTTTCCAGATTTACGTAGGTGTTCTTTCTCGATGACAAATCGCAGGTACAAAATATCTTCAAAAACTTTGCTAGGAAGGCCCAAAATCAATTTGAAGTCAAGATCAAGAAGGTTCGGAGTGACATCAGAATGGAGTTCAAGAACGCCAATGTGGATACCTTTCTTGATGAAGAAGGCATTCCACATGAGTTCTCGGATACATACACACCTCAACAAAATGGAGTTGTTGAGAGGAAGAACCGAACTCTTATTGAAATGGCAAGGACAATGCTAGATGAATACAAGATGCCAAAACACTTTTGGGCATAAGCGGTTGAGACAGTTTATCATGCTACAAATCGACTTTATCTTCACAAGCTTCTTGGAAAAACGGTGTATGAACTACTCACTGGTAACAAGCCATGCTACTTGTAGACTGCGTTGGTATTTCCCCGAAGAGGAGAGGATGATGCAGTATAGTAGAGATAAGTATTTCCCTCAGTTAAGAACCAATGTTATCAATCCAGTATGAGAACCACACAGAACCTCGTTAGCAGCACCTACACACACAAAAGCAAACACTTGCACCCAACGCAAATAAGAGGGTTGTCAATCCTCTTAGCGGTTATTTGCAAGGATTAATTCTGATAGTGATAGAAAGAAAAGTAAATTTCAAAATAAAATAAAAGTAAATAAATTGTAGCAAGGTATATTTGGATTTTAATATATGATAAAAGTAGACCCGGGGGCCATAGTTTTCACTAGAGGCTTCTCTCTCGAGCACAGAACATACGGTGGGTAAACAAATTACTGTTGGGCAATTGATAGAAAAGCAAATAATTATGACGGATTCATGGCAATGATCATGTATATAGGCATCACATCCGAGACAAGTAGACCGACTCCTGCCTGCATCTACTACTATTACTCCACCCATCGACCGCTATCCAGCATGCATCTAGAGTATTAAGTATAAAACAGAGTAATGCCTTAAGCAAGATGACATGATGTAGACAAAGTAAACTCAAGCAATATGATTAAACCCCATCTTTTTATCCTTAATGGCAACAATACAAATATGTGTCATGTCCCTTTCTGTCACTGGGATTGAGCACCGCAATATTGAACCCATCACAAAGCACCTCTCCCATTGCAAGATAAATCAATCTAGTTGGCCAAACCAAACGGATAGATCGGAGAGAAATAAAAACCTATAACAATCATGCATAAAAGAGTTCAGAGAAGACTCAAATATTTCTCATGAATAATCTGATCATGAACTCACAATTCATCAGATCCCAACAAACACACCGCAAAAGAAGATTACATCGGATAGAACTCCGAGAACATCGAGGAGAACATGGTATTGAAGATCAAAGAGAGAGAAAAAGCCATCTAGCTACTAGCTATGGACCCGTAGCTCTATGGTAAACTACTCACACATCATCAGAAGGGCAGCAAGGTTGATGAAGAAGCCCTCCGTGATTGATTCCCCCTCCGGCAGAGTACCGGAAAAGGCCTCCATATGGGATCGCGGAAGAACAGAGGCTTGCGGTGGCGGAAAGGTTTTCTCTTCTGTCTTTCTGGTATACGGGGAATATTTTGGAATTTATAGTGCTGGAATTAGGTCAAGAGGTGCCACGAGGGGCCCACAAGCCTGGGGGGCGCGCCTACCCCCCCTGGGGCGCGCCCTCTGGACTTTCCACTTCCTCGTGGCTCCTCTGGTCTTCTCCCGAAGCTTCCGGGGTCTCTTCTGGTCTAGAAAAAATTAATCCAAAGTTTTTCCTACGTTTGGGCTCCGTTTGATAATGATTTTTTGAAAAGGCAAAAACAGGCAAAAACAGCAACTGGCACTGGGCACTAAGTTAATAGGTTAGTCCCAAAAAATGATATATAATGGCATATAATTGCATATAAAACATCCAAGATTGATACTATAATAGCATGGAACTATCAAAAATTATAGATACTGTGACACCCTGGTTTTCGCTCTCCGATTTTTTTTCCTTCGCGGGATTTGACTCCCGTCTTTTTTCGATGTTATTGGATTTTCTCTCGCTCTTGGGTATATGAAGATGGTCATTTAGCCTCGCCTCTCCTATCCAACCAGAGACTCTCTCCAATCCAAACCTGTCACCCAAAATTTATTCTCAGGATTTTGCCGCCGAAACCCTACCTTCCGAGTTACCGGAAGGGAAACCCTAATTCTGACAGTTACAAAGGAGCCCCAATTTCCTTTGATATTTTGCCTCCCAAACTTTTCCCAGAGACTCTCCCACATCTATAAACCCTGGATATGCAAAAATATTGCCAAGTCATTTGCAATATTTTTCATTTAAAATTAATTCCTTTTTCTGCCAGTTAAAGGAATTAAATCCAAGAAAACATCTATACATCTACAAAGTTCATGAAAACTTGTGGAGATATTCTTTGTGATCATTTTGAGCTCCCATAAAAATATTGGCAATAATTAAATAAGGGAAATTGCCTTTTCCTATTTATAGCCAATATTGCATTTTGGGCACTTTCCAAAGGAGCTACCATTTTCGTAGCCAGGAAAAATCCCAAATAATTTGTGGAGCATCTTATATCCATATATTCACCATTTCCATCAATAACCCAAGTTCCATAGTTAAAATTTTGAGCACAACATCCATTTGCAAATTCTGTCCAGATTTCCAGTTTGCAAAGGAAGTGCTTGAACCCTTGATCTTTTTGGGCTGAAATTTTTCAGGGTGGTTAACAATGATAAGTCACCACTGTATACAAAAAATAAGCCCATTTCATCTAGCCAATTTTCCTAAGTAAATTATCTAAGTTTCTGTCCAGTAGGAAGCTTTGTGAAGGAAGTACCACTTTGGCATTTCCAAATGAGCTGAAATTTTTCCAGTACCTCTATACCTCCAAATAATCACCCTACACCAAAATTCAGTTCATTTCATCAAGCCATATGAGTGCAACATCAAAATCCATTTTCTGGACCAAATTTGCATTGCAAAGGAAGTATATGCAAAATAGGTCCAATTGGCTTCAAATTTTTCCAGCACATGCACCTTCCTACTACATTTCCCTATGACAACTTTCCCAGCTGGTTGGCACATTTCTCTGACCACAACTTCCTGCCCAAGTTTCTGTCCAGAAACTTTTCTGGATCCCCTCGACCCACCTAGACCTTTCCTGGCTTCTCCAATGACCCATCTTGTCCATTTGAGCAGTGGTACACCTGTTAGACAAGGTCTGGCGGCCAGACTGGCACTGGAACGCACCGTGCCCGTGGTGACCGCGCAGCGGCTGCGCAGAAACGGCGCTCTGGGTACGGACCTCGTCGGGTAGCTCACTCCGGCCAGCTCCGGCGTGTCCCGACATATCTACTGGCCTCACAGCACCCACGTACACCCTCTCCCGTAGCTTCTCCCTCCCCTTTCTTCTTCCTCACGCCACGGCGTGCCCCGCCACCGCACTGCCTCGCCCGTGACCACCGTCGTTTTGCTCATGTCCCCTCCCTTCCGTTGGCCTCTTCCTTCCTGAGTCGTCGCCTCCCTCTGAGCTCGTCAGGTCGGCAACGCTCGCGTCCACGGCCAGCTCGCCGCGAGCAACGGGACGCCGGCCAGCTCATCGGAGCGGCCATGCCTATCGCCTCGGCCAGCCGGGCTATAAATAGCCCATGCCCGGCCTCCCTTGAGCTCGCCCCACTCCTCTCTCCCTCTCTGGAGCCCTCCTAAACCCCAGCCCCGAGCAGCCGCGTTCCCTAGTGCCCGAATTCCGGCGAGCACCGCCTATGGCCGCCGCCCTCCTCCTAAATCCACCCGTCTCCGACCTTCCCCGCCTCCACCGAGCCCATCACTGGAGTCCCCTCTCGCCATGGACCACGCCCACACCCTTGCCCAGCCTCCTCAGCCACCAGAACACCCTCAGCAACCGGAGCCGCGCCTGCTGCCACCGCACGCCGCCACTCCACCAGCTCTCCTCAGCCGCCGTGCTACCCACCCCCGGATGAGGTGCTCGCCGGCGTACCCATCCATGGCCTCGCCCACCCAGGAGGCTCACCGGAGAGTCGCCGACCACCGGAGCCGGAGTCCTCTGTGGCTGCGTCGGGGAGGAGGTAGGAGGAAGAAGGAGGTGGAGGGAGGAGAGAGAAGACCCGACAGGTGGGGTCCGGGCCCACCTGTCGGCGACTAGGGGCCGGCCACGTCATTTAAGTGGAGACGCCCCGGCGGCAGTACGTTTTTCCCTCTGGAAAATGTATTTCCTCAAAATACGCTTTCTCTCTCTCAGCCCACTGCCGAACTAGTTAATGTATGAACGTTCACCCGTTAAGGGCTAAAGTGGACAGTTTCTGTCAGTTTTATCACTTAACGAACGAACGATCATTTCTCCGCGACCGTAACTCCGATTGAGGTAATTCCAAAGCCCACGTTCTCAGTTCGTCGAGCCTGTTCCGATGGCACTATTTTCATAATGTTCACACATTCTGAAAATGCCCGTTTTGCCCCTGTCCTATATCCAGCCCCTCCGAGAGGGAACCCTTTCCGGCGAATTTTCCGCGAGGTGATCGCACTTCTTCCCAGAGTATTCCTCGACCCCCAGGCAAGCCGACCGTCTGATATATGCCCTAAAGCATTGCTCTGTGTTATTCTTGCATGTTTAATTAATGAGTATGCCTGTGACAGAAATGATTAAACTCCTGCTAGTTTGAACTTGCTATTTACATTACCTGCTAATGCTCATCATATTATCGCACTAGTGACTCGTAGATGACAATATGGAGATAGGTTGTTATGTTTTCATCGTGCATTATTGTGGTTATCGCAATGATTAAGAATATGACCTAATAACAACATCCTCCTCCGTCGGCTGGATCGAGTCATAGTGCCACTGAACCGAGCTCATCAAGTGCAACCACACTTGCCTGGATGGGGAGGCCCTGACCTGGTCTATTGTCTTGCCTCTTGTCGGTACCACCAAAGAGGGGGGATTACGCGTGCGTGCTACCCTAGCCCGGTAGGCGGCGGTAATCCTGTGAGCCCAGTTAAGTTATATGGTACCAGGTCCCCGTTTGGGATAGTTTTGTTTGGCCACGACGGTGGCAGGTGTCACGGGGTGACACAGGGGCCACCCAGGACTTGACCCTGGGAGGGTATGATTGTCGGTGGGGCCGTAAGAGTGTCGGGCAATAGACAAGTTTTGTTGGAGCAGCACCGGTCCACCCGAATGGGTGTATGAGGCCAGGAGCTCCATAGTGTGGGTAAAGTGCGCAACCTCTGCAGAGTGTAAATCTATTCGAATAGCCGCGTCCTTGGTCATGGGACACAGTTCATACTAGGTCACACTATTTGGTCTGTGTCGAGTCTGGAGGAACAAACTACATAATGTTATTGCTAAGAGCAAACCAGAGTAAGGCAAGGTTTGTCAGACTTGCAGTGCCGATGCATGGACATCGGATGATGTCAGGTATATGAGATGTTAGCCATGGGATTGCTAAGAGAGAAACGGTCATATAACCGAAAGATTTGGATTGGATTTGGATCAGATTCGGATTCGGATTTGGATTTGGATCGGATTTGGATTGAATCATGAGAATATCCGGAGTATGGATTATTTACTGGATATACTTTATCTTCACCATACTGTATTTACTTCAGTAGTTATCTTGCTGATAATCCTGCTATGACATGATAATTAATGCTACTAGATGACTAGTCTTGCTAGATAATCCTGCCATAACATAATAGTTAATACTGGTAAGATAACAAATGCATGCTTGAATGCCATGGATTGCTTTGCTTGGTGTATATGTTGGTTTGGTTTGCTTGCGAGTATATTCAAAAGTACTCAGCGGCCTTCAATGTGGCCAGGTTCACCTAAGGATCTGATGCCCACTAGCGAGGAGCTGGAGTGTTTGCGGGCTAGAAGAGTAACCCAGTCAGATCCCTGTGGATTGGAGCTGCACCAAGACCATGCTGCCTTAGATAGAGCTTTTCCGCTGCCATCACCTTTGTAAAATACCGTGTAAAGACTTATATATCCATTAATAGAAATGCTTGTGTTCATGATACTTGTTGTAAAAGCGCATGCCAGAGTGATTTTCCTGGGCTGGTATGTGCGGCGACCGTCTGACTACAGTGGTATTCAGGCGGGGCGCCACAACGGATGGTATCAGATCCAGGCTGACTGTAGGTTACCCTAGCCAGATTTCATTGTCTCTTGATCAGTAGGAAGCCCAGATGGATTTCAACCATCTTTGCCAGACAGGCACGGCTACTATTGATCATAAGGCAATCCCATAGGTTTTTGGCTCCATCAGACCCCAACTCTCGTGGCCTTTGCCTCTGGTGGGCAATGTCCGCACCAGGCAACGACCCGTGAGCCCTGAACCCCTAGGTAAACCAGATATCCCTACCTTGCTTGCTAACCATGGCATTTCTCTCCTCAAATCCAGTTTCCTTTGGGAAACACCTATAAATTCCATCTTTCCCCGACAACCCTAGGATCGTTGACTAAGCCACCTTGGCTATGGTCGTGCGTCGAGTTTGATGTTCCCTAAGGAAGTAGTAGGAGCTTGATCCCAACTGCTACCGGGAGCATGGTGTGGTTTTGCTTCTAAGTCCTTAGATGTGCATCGAGTGCGCTAGGCTAGTTATACTAGTGAACCTTCGGCCATATGTGTAAGGTCCGCAAAAATTTGAGCTTTATTTGCTTTTTGGTTTTTCGCGGTTCTTGCTTCTTTTGTCGGTTCCGTTCTGTCGCTCCGACTGGATCCATCTGCAAGAGCTACCAAAGAAGACCAACACACAACTTGGATAACCCAATAATCCAAATTCAGTAAGAGTCAAGCCAAGTCAACTGCCTGATATTCAGAACATTATCACCGGATCTGTCAAGAATAAAGAATGGGTCAGAAGCAGAATCGGAGTGCAACCGACAAGGCCAGATTATACCTAAGGGAATTTGCCACAGAATAGATTACACTTAAGGGACAAATCCTTCCTTCGTCGACACAAGAATTATTTCAGTCAATGTGGTGGAACCTTGAGTCCTTCTCAATGGACTCAAGAATCATTTATTATCCACAGAAGACATATTTCAAGAATGTGAATGTGCCGAAAGCCACCACAAAATTCTCGTATGTTAATATAAATCTCAAAGCATATTCTGGAATTCACCGGTGCATATACAAAATTTTCCAGGCACTGTGAACAAGGTTTGCGAGGAATATGGATGAGTTCACGGCCGCCCAGAATCAATGAGAATTTCAAATATGTGGAGGTTCAGCTAAACCGAATGGAATTATCCGCCAACTGCTCACTACCGGCAACACTTGGTTTGAATACAAAGGGTATTTTGAATTAATTACCAATATAAAGTATGCATCAGTTGTGCAACCTTTACAGCACCAATGATCAAATCAGCAAAAGGATAAGTGGTATGCATGATTAACGGAATGTCTTCAGCCAAGGTATGGCCTATACCAAGTTTTGGCTCCGCTATGGGTAAATTCCGAATACTCTAGAAGGAAGCCAGAATCGGCCACAGGACCGACTACATACCACAGTAAAAGGGCTTCTGGTATAAGTAACCCAGCTTTCCTCCGCAAGCTATAGGAAGGAGCTTACAACACAAGACTCCCAACCTTCCTCGCTACATCACTTGGTGAGAAAATCTTCTAAGGTACGGCACTCCCATCTTCCTCAGCGTGCTACTGCGAAAAGCTTCCGGCATAAGGCACCTGACCTTCCACAGTAAGCCACATGAGGGAAAGCTTCCGAGGTACGATACCCAGCCTTCTTCGGCACGCTACCTTGGCAGAAGCTTCAAGCATAAGGAATTCAACCTTCTTCAACACGCCATCGTGCCCCCAACAATCTTGTCAGAAGCACGAACTAGTCCAGACACACGTCCGCCTCAGAACTCAGTGGTTATAAAAGGATTTATCCTACCTCTGCATATGTTATGAGCATGCAGTCCAGTGGATCAGTTCATGCGAGCCACTCGTACACGGGAATGACTGTGTTTAGAGAAACACTGGCCCCATATTTCAAAGAAGGATATGAACACAGCAATCCCTACGAGATATGCAAGAGTAAGTTGTGAGTACAAGCCCAGCAAGTTGGGATATGACCAAGGAACCATGTTCGCAGGTCATGACAAGTTCCCCAAAAGGAACCCTCAAGAACAAGGAAGTTTTGAATAAACAATCTCCGCGATGGTCAATGAAGTAAAGCTTCACAGACAAGGTGATATTGCCAATCCTCGTTGGACTCTTGCATATATGGCCACAACAATGTAGCAAGCATGTTGTACTCCTCATGCGCATGGGCCATCAAACAAGATAAGAGACTACTGTCTATGATTACCTTGTGACCATGCCGGACAATTCAGTTGGGGATCCCCTGAGGACAAAGCCCGAATGCATATGACAGAAGAAAGCACCCGTATAGAACCCACATCCAGACTAAGGATTTATCCTAAGCAAGACACAGGGACAATTGTCCATAGATACCCAGGAGGAAAAGTGGATGTATGCATGCAATGCCATGCCCAAGGAAAGATGTTTTGCCCATGACAGTTAGGATACGGAGTATCACCATCAGCATGAAATCCGAAACAACTAGCTCCAACCCTTGAAAATGAGCTATTCTGTTACCAACCAACCTCGGGTTACAAAGTACCAGAATAGAAGGTTTGCCTGACAGGAAAGAGAAGGATTCAACGTAGCCGTTTGAGAAGGCAGTAACCGAGCCATTAAAAGAGGCAGTTAAAAGGTCGGTAAACAAATGAAGACAAGATAGCTGACGGATCCAAGTCACACACAGGTATGTTCCCCTTAGCCGGGAGGTAAGCCCGGAAATCTCGAGGATGAGATTTTCTTAAGGGGGGTAGGTTTGTGACACCCTGGTTTTCGCTCCCCGATTTTTTTTCCTTCGCGGGATTTGACTCCCGTCTTTTTTTGATGTTATTGGATTTTCTCTCGCTCTTGGGTATATGAAGATGATCATTTAGCCTCGCCTCTCCTATCCAACCAGAGACTCTCTCCAATCCAACCCTGTCACCCAAAATTTATTCTCAGGATTTTGCCGCCGAAACCCTACCATCCGAGTTACCGGAAGGGAAACCCTAATTCTGACAGTTACAAAGGAGCCCCAATTTCCTTTGATATTTTGCCTCCCAAACTTTTCCCAGAGACTCTCCCACATCTATAAACCCTGGAGATGCAAAAATATTGCCAAATCATTTGCAATATTTTTCATTTAAAATTAATTCCTTTTTCTGCCAGTTAAAGGAATTAAATCCAGGAAAATATCTATCCATCTCCAAAGTTCATGAAAACTTGTGGAGATATTATTTGTGATCATTTTGAGCTCCCATAAAAATATTGGCAATAATTAAATAAGGGAAATTGTATTTTCCTATTTAAAGCCAATATTGCATTTTGGACACTTTCCAAAGGAGCTACCATTTTCGTAGCCAGGAAAAATCCCAAATAATTTGTGGAGCTTCTTATATCCATATATTCACCATTTCCATTAATAACCCAAGTTCCATAGTTCAAATTTTGAGCACAACATCCATTTGCAAATTCTGTCCAGATTTCCAGTTTGCAAAGGAAGTGCTTGAACCCTTGATCTTTTTGGGCTAAAATTTTTCAGGGTGGTTAACAATGATAAGTCACCACTGTATACCAAAAATAAGCCCATTTCATCTAGCCAATTTTCCTCAGTAAATTATCTAAGTTTCTGTCCAGCAGGAAGCTTTGTGAAGGAAGTACCACTTTGGCATTTCCAAATGAGCTGAAATTTTTCCAGTACCTCTATACCTCCAAATAATCACCCTACACCAAAATTCAGTTCATTTCAACAAGCCAAATGAGTGCAACATCAAAATCCATTTTCTGGACCAAATTTGCATTGCAAAGGAAGTATATGCAAAATAGGTCCAATTGGCTTCAAATTTTTCCAGCACATGCACCTTCCTACTACATTACCCTGTGACAACTTTCCCAGCTGTTTGGCACATTTCTCTGACCACAACTTCCTGCCCAAGTTTCTGTCCAGAAACTTTTCTGGATCCCCTCGACCTACCTAGACCTTTCCTGGCTTCTCCAATGACCCATCTTGTCCATTTGAGCAGTGGTACACCTGTTAGACAACGTCTGGCGGCCAGACTGGCACTGGAACGCGCCGTGCACGTGGTGACCGCGCAGCGGCCGCGCAGAAACGGCGCTCTGGGTACGGACCTCGTCGGGTAGCTCACTCCGGCCAGCTCCGGCGTGTCCTGACATGTCTAATGGCCTCGCAGAACCCACATACACCCTCTCCCGTAGCTTCTCCCTCTCCTTTCTTCTTCCTCACGCCACGGCGAGCCCCGCCACCGCACTGCCCCGCCCGTGACCACCGTCGTTTTTCTCCTGTCCCCTCCCTCCGTTGGCCTCTTCCTTCCTTTGCCATCGCCTCCCTCTGAGCTCGTCAGGTCGGCAACGCTCGAGTCCACGGCCAGCTCGCCGCGAGCAACAAGACGCCGGCCAGCTCATCGGAGCGGTCATGCCTATCGCCTCGGCCAGCCGCTCTATAAATTGCCCATGCCCGGCCTCCCTTGAGCTCGCCCCACTCCTCTCTCCCTCTCTGGAGCCCTCCTAAACCCCAGCCCCGAGTAGCCGCGTTCTCTAGTGCCCGAATTCTGGCGAGCACCGCCTATAGCCGCCGCCGCCCTCCTCCTAAATCCACCCGTCTCCGACCTTCCCCGCCTCCACCGAGCCCATCACTGGAGTCCCCTCTCGCCATGGACCACGACCACACCCTTGCCCAGCCTCCCCGGCCACCGGAACATCCTCAGCAACCGGAGCCGCGCCTGCTGCCACCGCACGCCGCCACTCCACCAGCTCTCCTCGGCCGCCGTGCTACCCACCCCCGGATGAGGCGCTCGCCGGCGTACCCATCCATGGCCTCGCCCACCCAGGAGGCTCACCGGAGAGTCGTCGGCCACAGGAGCCGGAGTCCTCTGTGGCTGCGTTGGGGAGGAGGAGGAAGGAGGAAGAAGGAGGTGGAGGGAGGAGAGAGAAGACCCGACAGGTGGGGTCTGGGCCCACCTGTCGGCGACTAGGGGCCGGCCACGTCATTTAAGTGGAGACGCCCCGGCGGCAGTACGTTTTTCCCTCTGGAAAATGTATTTCCTCAAAATACGCTTTCTCTCTCTCTCAGCCCACAGCCAAACTTGTTAATGTATGAACGTTCACCCGTTAAGGGCTAAAGTGGACAGTTTCTGTCTGTTTTATCACTTAACGAACGAACGATCATTTCTCCGCGACCGTAACTCCGATTGATGTAATTCCAAAGCCCACGTTCTCAGTTCGTCGAGCCCGTTCCAATGGTACCATTTTCATAATGTTCACACATCCTGAAAATGTCCATTTTGCCCCTGCCCTATATCCAGCCCCTCCGAGAGGGAACCCTTTCCGGCGAATTTTCCGCGAGGTGATCGCACTTCTTCCCAGAGTATTCCTCGACCCCCAGGCAAGCCGACCGTCTGATATATGCCCTAAAGCATTGCTCTATGTTATTCTTGCGTGTTTAATTAATGATTATGCCTGTGATAGAAATGATTAAACTCCTGCTAGTTTGAACTTGCTATTTACATTACTTGCTAATGCTCATCATATTATCGCACTAGTGACTCGTAGATGACAATATGGAGATAGGTTGTTATGTTTTCATCGTGCATTATTGTGGTTATCGCAATGATTAAGAATATGACCTAATAACAACAACCTCCTCCGTCGGCTGGATCGAGTCATAGTGCCACCGAACCGAGCTCATCAAGTGCAACCACACTTGCCTGGATGCGGAGGCCCTGACTTGGTCTATTGTCTTACCTCTTGTTGGTACCACCAAAGAGGGGGGGATTATGCGTGCGTGCTACCTTGGCCCGGTAGGCGGCGGTAATCCTGTGAGCCCAGTTAAGTTATATGGTGCCAGGTCCCCGTTTGGGACAGTTTTGTTTGGCCACGACGGTGGCAGGTGTCACAGGGTGACACAAGGGCCACCCAGGACATGACCCTAGGAGGGTATGATTGTCGGTGGGGCCGTAAGAGTGCCGGGCAATAGACAAGTTTTGTTGGAGCAGCACCGGTCCACCCGAATGGGAGTATGAGGCCAGGAGCTCCATAGTGTGGGTAAAGTGTGCAACCTCTGCAGAGTGTAAATCTATTCGAATAGCCGCGTCCTTGGTCATGGGACACAGTTCGTACTAGGTCACACTATTTGGTCTATGTCGAGTCTGGAGGAACAAACTACATAATGTTATTGCTAAGAGCAAACCAGAGTATGGCAAGGTTTGTCAGACTTGCAGTGCCGATGCATGGACTTCGGATGATGTCAGGTATATGAGATGTTAGCCATGGGATGGCTAAGAGAGAAACGGTCGTATAACCGAAATATTTGGATTGGATTTGGATCAGATTCGGATTCGGATTTGGATTTGGATCGGATTTGGATTGAATCATGAGAATATCCGGAGTATGGATTATTTACTGGATATGCTTTATCTTCGTCATACTGTATTTACTTCGGTAGTTATCTTGCTGATAATCCTGCTATGACATGATAATTAATGCTACTAGATGACTAATCTTGCTAGATAATCCTGCCATAACATAATAGTTAATACTGTTAAGATAACAAATGCATGCTTGAATGCCATGGATTGCTTTGCTTGGTGTATATGTTGGTTTGGTTTGCTTGCGAGTACATTCAAAAGTACTCAGTGGCCTTCAATGTGGCCAAGTTCACCTAAGGATCCGATGCCCACTAGCGAGGAGCCGGAGTGTTTGCGGGCTAGAAGAGTAACCCAGTCAGATCCCTGTGGATTGGAGCCGCACCAAGACCATGCTGCCATAGATAGAGCTTTTCCGCTGCCATCACCTTTGTAAAATACCGTGTAAAGACTTATATATCCATTAATAGAAATGCTTGTGTTCATGATACTTGTTGTAAAAGCGCATGCCAGAGTGATTTTCCTGGGCTTGTATGTGTGGCGACCGTCTGACTACAGTGGTATTCAGGCAGGGCGCCACAGATACGTTGGAGACATATCAAGCCACAAGTTGGATACTTTCGAGTATTTGGCTCAAAATGTTACATTCTTGATAAGCATCGTCGTTCAAAATTTGCTCCTAAATCTCATGAAGGTTTTCTACTTGGTTATGGATCGAACTCTCACACTTACCGTGTCTACAACAACTTCACTCAAAAAGTTGAAGAGACGGTAGATGTGAAGTTTGATGAGACTAACGGCTCGCAAGTCGAGCAATTGCCAATTGATGTAGGAGATCAAGAACCATCGGAAGCAATCCAAGACTTGTCTATTGGAAAGATTCGTCCCTTGGAGGTGAAGGAGAGTACTTCGTCCATTCAAGTGGAAGCCCCAACTTCACGTCCAGGCGAACCACAAGTTGATATGGAGGCATCTACAAGTGGAACACGTCAAGACGATGGGAATGAGAAAGTGCAACAAGATGATCCACCTCAGCCTCCTTCTTCTCCACCTCCACAGGTGAGCAATGAAAACCACAACAATGAGGAAGACAATGATTATGATGATGAGGAAGCCTCACCACATCCCAAGCAAAAGCTACCTCGAGTTAGAGTAAGAATTGACAAGAATCATCTCGTCGAACAAATTCTTGGCGATATCAAATCCAGGAGAATCACTCGCTCTAAATCTCATTTAGCTAACTTTTGTGAGCATTACTCATTCATCTCTAGTGTTGAACCTTTGAAGGTAGAAGAAGCTCTCGAGGATCCCGATTGGGTAAATGCAATGCATGAGGAGCTACACAACTTTGAGAGGAATCAAGGTTGGACATTGGTTGAGAAGCCTAAAGATGAGCAAAACATCATTGGAACCAAATGGGTGTTTCGGAATAAGCAAGATGAAGATAGACAAGTTATACGCAACAAGGCTCGTCTCGTAGCACAAGGTTACACACAAGTCGAAGGTATGGCTATGGTGAGACCTATGCCCCCGTTGCTAGACTTGAGTCCATTCGCATTTTACTTGCTTATGCCAATCACCATGATATCACTCTTTACCAAATGGATATTAAAAGTGCTTTCTTAAATGGTGAAATTGAGGAGGAAGTTTATGTTAAACAACCTCCCAGCTTTGTTAATCCCAAGAAACCTAACCACATTTATAAACTTTGTAAAGCTCTTTATGGTCTCAAACAAGCCCCTAGAGCTTGGTACAAATGCTTGACCAAGTTTTTGCTTGAAAAAGGTTTCGAAATTGGGAAAATTGATTCAACCTTGTTCACTAAGAGGGTTAATGGAGAATTATTTGTATGCCAAATATATGTTGATGATATTATCTTTGGATCTACTAATCCCTCTTTTAGTGAAAAGTTTGGAAGGTTGATGTCAGAAAAGTATGAGATGTCTATGATGTGTGAACTCAAATTCTTTCTTGGTTTGCAAATCAAGCAAACTAAGGAGGGTACCTTTGTTTCTCAAACAAAATATACCAATGACGTATTCAAGAAGTTCAACATGCAAGAGAGTAAAGGTATGAAAACCCCATGCCCACAAGTGGACATCTTGACTTGACTAAGGATGGCAAACCGGTTGATATAAAGGTTTATCAATCTATGATTGGTTCATTGTTATATCTATGTGCCTCCCGTCCCGACATTATGCTAAGTGTGTGCATGTGTGCATGATACCAAGCAGCACCAAAAGAGTGTCACCTTAAGGCTGTGAAAAGAGTTGTGAGATACTTGTTACATACACCAAACTTTGGCATTTGGTATCCCAAAGGATCTTCTTTCAATCTTGTTGGCTATTCCGATTCGGACTATGCCGGAGACAAGGTTGATAGAAAATCCACTTCGGGTACATGTCAATTTCTTGGTAGATCTCTTGTGTCTTGGTCCTCCAAGAAACAAAACTCGGTATCTCTATCTACCGCCGAAGCGAAATACATTGCCGCGGGATCATGTTGTGCTCAATTACTATGGATGACACAAACTCTTAAAGACTATGGTGTGCATGTGAAACATATTCCACTACTATGTGACAATGAGAGTGCTATTAAGATTGCACACAATCCCGTGCAACATTCTCGAACTAAGCATATTGAGGTTCGTCACCATTTCATTCGAGATCATGTTGCTAAAGGTGACATTGACCTCAAGCATGTTCGTACCAACAAGCAATTGGCGGATATCTTCACTAAACCTATTGATGAGAAGATATTTTGTCACTTGAGGAGTGAGTTGAATATCATTGATGTTTCAAACGTGAACTAGAGACTCACTTGGATGCATGCAAGGGCATGAGCATTCTTGACTAATCCATGATACTTCTATGTTTATATTATATCTTGGACACTTTGCTCCCTTGTATTGTATCTAACCTCTTGTAGGTACTTGGATGAATATCATTTCATAAGGTTGCTCACAAAATCCTATCTTGAGCAAGAAAATTGGACCAAGTATCTAAACTTTTGGTGTGTCAAGGAACAAGACAACTCAAACATATCCTTTGACAACATTTGACTCTATACTTCATTCTTGTCATCTTGGATACACATGTTGTTCCTTGCAAATTTAACCCATGTAGGAAGATGGACTACAAACGATAGGATCGCTCCCAACTTCACTCTATGAGCATCCACTTCAAGTTCAACTACATGATGGACATCACCACCAAAACCCCAATGTAAGTTCTCACATCTTAGAGAAGCTTTACTCAAAGAGATGAGTTAAAGTAACTCAACAAGATGTGAATACATTGAAATGCTTAAAGGAAAAATGACAACCCCATTTTGAGCTTAACGATGAGTATGACCTATGATCAAGTGTTCTCACTTGACTCCTAAGTCAATATACTCTAACATAGGTGACCTAGTCTCCGACCCCTCTAGATGAAGTTCTCTAGTGTTTCTCTTGTGTCTTTTGAGTTTCTCTTTATCAAAAAAAACTTCATCTAGATTTTTCTTTGTTTCTTTCTTTTCTGAGTTCTTATCTCTTAGCTAGTCTCTTAGTAAATTCATTGCAAATCTTTGTGAGAATTTCTTGCCTAGTGAGCTGAGTTGACAGAATTTTTCTCTTTGCACTAAACTCGGTCACACCGAATTGTTCCAACTTGGAGTCACCGACTTTATTGCTCAAAGGAATCTGCTGTCAAATCCTTTTTGTGTTTTCTGCTCCAGCTCCACTCAATGATTCTTTCCCTCTGTTTGCATCTGGAACTACATCATGGCTAGCTATGTTTCTCAAGGACCACACCCACTTTACCAATAACCTTGAAGCTATCCCTTCTTGGAAATTGATGTCAAAGGGGGAGAGAGATGCACATCAAAGCTTATTACTATAATCTCTTCCATGTCAAAAGTTATATCCTAAGGGAGAGTGATGCATTTTACAAGAGGAGAGAATGATACATGTTTCTAAGAGGGGAGAAACATGATCTATTTTCTGTTTTCTGTTTGCTCTTGTTTTCTCACCCTACCTACTCCCAATATCCAATGTCAGATTCAGGGAGAGAGGCAGTTCTTTTAGGGGAAGTAAACTAATTCTAATTCTATTTGATCTTTCTTTTGGGGACATGTCTGCTTCTGACAGAAGTATTCACTCAGTGATACTTTCTTCTATATGTCATCCCAATCTTGGTTTCTTATTGATCTTGTGTCTTTTCTTGGAGAAATTATCTTGTGTTATCTAACCCTATTTTCTCAAGTGTATTTCTTCAGGTATATGATCAAGAACTTCGAGGTAAGTATGTGCATCATACTCATGTGCATGCTGACTTCTTGCTTTTGCACATATTGTTTGCAAGAAAATAGTCATGAACATGAGGGTACTTCAACTTCATTTTGTTGCTCTGATGCATATAGCCAAGATACATGTTACATGTGTATTTCCTTCACTTTGTGCTTCTACTTTCCATAAGCTATCATCATTTACTAGCTGCACATCTTTAGGGGGAGCTCATACATGTTACATGTTTCCTTCAAAGCTCTCATACAATCTTCTATTATATCTTTATTTCAAACTTTGATGTATGTTGTCATCAATTACCAAAAAGGGGGAGATTGAAAGCACATTTGCTCCCTTGGTGGTTTTGGTAATCAATGTCAACATACATGTTGTTGGACTAACACTTTTGTCTAGTATATTTCAGACAAGTTCAACAATGGCATGGCAAGGACAAGAAGATGTGGAACCCTTCAAAATGTTAAGGACAAGTTTGGCATCCACAAGACTCTTCATCTTCATTTTTAGTGATCCAAGATCACATTGAGTCCCTTAGGAAAGCCAATACTATTAAAAGGGGATGAGGTGTTAATGATGAGGTTGTTGCTCAAAGTGCTTAGTGGTATTGCTCCAAAAACCCTCAGTCATTCTCCCACAATCACATCTGTCCAAACACTAAACTTCTATCTCGGTCCCACCGAAACTTCTCCATCCGGACTCACCGAGATCATCACTCACATTCCCACGGCCAAACCCTAGCAAATCAGTTTCACCGAAAAGGATCTCGGTCCCACCGAGATGGCATGACCAAGTTGCTGTAACGCCATTATTTCACTTCGGAATCACCGAGTTGAAATAATCAGAATTACCGAAACTAAGTCTGCCCTAGCCATTGCACTTTTGGTCTCACCGAGTTGTTCCACTTCGGTCCCACCAAAAATCCTAAAGTTCAAACTTTTTACACTAATCGGTCTCACTGAGTTTGAGTTCGGTCCCACCGGTTTTGGGTCAAAAGTGTGTAACGGCTGAATTTTTGGTGAAGGCTATATATACCCCTCCACCACCACTTACTCTAAGAGAGAGCCATCAGAACATGCCTATACTTCCACCATATATTTTCTGAGAGAGAACCACCTACTCATGTGTTGAGATCAAGAGATTCCTATCCAACCATTTGAACCTTGTTCTAGCCTCTTCAAGTTGCTTTCCACTCCAATCCTTCTCCTACCCAAGCCAAATCTATGAGAGAGAGATTGAGTGTTGAGGAGACTATCATTTGAAGCACAAGAGCAAGGAGTTCATCATCAACACACCATTTATTACCTTTTGGAGAGTGGTGTCTCCTAGATTGGTTAGGTGTCACTTGGGAGCCTCCAAGATCATGTGGAGTTGAACCAAGGAGTTTGAAAGGGCAAGGAGATTGCCTACTTCCTGAAGATCTACCCCGAGTGAGGCTAGTCCTTCGTGGAAGGAAGCCATGGTGGAATAGGCAAGGTTGCTTATTCGTGGACCCTTTGTGGGTGGAACCCTCCGTGGACTCGCGCAACCGTTACCCTTCGTGGGTTGAAGCCTCCATCAACGTGGACGTACGATAGCACCACCTATCGGAACCACGCCAAAAACCATCGTGTCTTCATTGCGTTTGATCTTCTTTTCTCTACCCCATTACTTTCCGCACATTTGCATGCTTTACTATTTCTGCTGCTCTATCTCTAGATATGCATGTGTAGAAAGTCTTGGTGATATCTTAACTAGTGCCAAAATCTGCCTAAATTCCAAGAGAACTAAAAACTGCACCTTTGGTTGGTTAAGAGTCTATTCACCCCCCCCCCCCCCTCTACACCTATCTCCTCGACCCTACACAGGCCCACTGCTTGAGTTTCCGGTGAGAGGAGTGCAAAGATGCACCTCCATCAATGCACATCACGCCCACAGCGTTCTAAAACTCTTGTTCAGATCCCTCTTCTTCATTGTCACCATCGTCCTCTTCATCTTCTTTCTTGTCACGGCCGCATGCAGGCTTCTCCTTCTGCTTGCCAGCCTTGCCGTGGCGGCCTTCGTGGGCACCACGGTTTTTCTTGCCGGATCCACCAGCACCATTCTTGCCCTTCTCCTTGTCATGCTTCTCGTACTCGAGCTTCTGCTTTTCAGCAAGATGCTCGACTTGCCGGTACTCTTGGAGATCATGTCTAGCTGTGCGGTGGATCTTGCAGTAATGCCCTTCTGTCTTTTCACCGGTAGCAGCCTCATGGCTACAGGTGCAAGTGGCAGCCTCCTTGCCGGCACCTCCAGCCTTGGGATTCTTGCCGGTGTTACCAGACCCTTCTACTGCCATGACAGCCTTTCCTTTCCGCTTGTGATTGCGCTTGCGGTTCTTCTTCTTCGAGGTAGCTGCGTCATCATCCTCTGAATCGACAGCAGCCCCGGCATCCTCACCAGGGAGTCGTCTCCCTTCTTCAGCCCGCGCACACTTATCTGCCAGAGCGTATAGCTCGGAGATGCCCCTGACCTTGTTGATAGCCATTTCCTCCCGCATCCTGCGATTGCGCACATTCATATGGAACGAAGCAATCACAACAGCAGGGTGGATGTCGGGGATGTTGTGATGTACACGACTGAACCTCTGAATTTATTTTCACAGGGGCTTGCCATCCCTCTGTGGGAGCACATGCAGATCGCTGGGCTGACTGGGAAGCTTGTGGCCTCCGGTGTAGGCGCCAACGAACTGATGGCACAGATCTGCCCATGACGAGATGGAGCCCTCCGGCAAGTTCATCAGCCAAGACCTCACATTGGGCTTGAGTGCTAATGGGAAGTAGTTGGCGAGAACCTTCTTGTCTCTACCTCCCGCGGCCTGGATGGCTATGGTGTAGATACCGAGAAACTCTGCCGGGTTGAGCTTGCCATTGTACTTGTCTGGCAGCTCCGGCTTGAAGCTTCAGGAGGACAGCCATCGAACTTGCCATAGCTCATGAGTAAAAGCTGGGTAGCCGATGTCATATGACAAGCACCCAGGGTACCCTGGCACAGTCTCATTCACTGCCGGCCCGGCACGGTCATCAGATTGATGACGTGCTTCCCGGTGCCGCTCGATAGTGGTACGAGCGTCTTCGACTCGCCGGTCTTGCAGCACCCGGCACTGATCTTGATGGCTCCGCGGCTCGGACGATGCCATGGACACCTCGTCCTGCGCGTCGGTTCACCGGGCTTGCCGCTGCTGTTGTGGAGGAGACTGCACCGTTAGTGCAGCGCCTCCGGTCCGCTCGCCAGCTGGTCTTGCCGGCGTTGTGGGTTGCTGGCGTGAAGGTCCCGCCAACCGTGCGCCGTCGTTGTTGGCGAAGCTGGTGAGGCTCTGTATAGTAGTCCTCCACTCCTCCATCTTGTCGGCTGTTGGTGGAAAGTTCAACAACATTTGGGCCCATGCCATGGCCTCCGCCGGTGTGCTAGGCATGGCCGAAAGTGAGAAATGAGATGGTTCTTTACTTCTGACAGAGCCAGAAGGAGCTCCATCCAGTGCCTGTCACCGCGGCACATTTTTGCCAGCGGGCTGACGCGGTGGTGGCCCATGAGCGTCCTGAGAACGATGCTCAGGGTTCTTGTCTTGACGTCGTCCAGAGCTGCCAGCGTCGCGGGGAAGCGTGTCGCGCCCATCTTGCGATGGCCTTGACATGTGCTTCGCCATGCCGTTCTTGGACGTTGCTGCGTCATTCTTGGACGTTGTCACGCCATCCTTGGACGTCACAGCAATGGGGTCTTGAATCGCATGACTCCAGACAACGCATGTCTGGTGACTGGGATCACCAAAGCGGCGAGGAAGTTAGCCGCCTCTGCCACCTCCGCCTGCACCGCTAGCGGACGTCTGGGACGGCAGCTTTGATGTAGACGGAGCAGTAGCGGTCGCGCCCTTGTCCTTCTTGGGCGCCATGGATGATGAAGCTAATGCTCACATTGCTGGAGCAGTTTCGCGCACGCGATCCCCTGCCTGGCGCGCCAAAGATGTCGAAGTACGAAAATCTATGGGACCAGCAAGGTCCCTTTGCGGTTCGACTGTGGAGATCACAATGCACAAAGAGCAGATCCAACAATGGAGCACACAGAGTTTACCCAGGTTCGAGCTGCCGTGAGGCGTAAAACCCTACTCCTACTTTGGTGTATTATGAGTGTGGAGTGCCCAAGTTACAAGAGAGCGCAAGCTTGCCGGCAAGGAGCTCGAAAGTGCAGCTACTTAGTGCAATTGGGCAGAGTGTCGGCCCTTGTAAAGGTTGCCGCGGGCCTCCTTCTATAGATGAAATGGGCTACCACAGTGGCAAGATGGTAATTATAAGGTGAGATGACAGCTACAGTGCTATCATACCTAACACAGACGGGTTACGACAAGAGCATTAAATTCCCCGTTAGGTGTCACACTGAGGAACAATGCCGGCAAGGTAACCTGCACCGCTCACCCAGCTACCTTCTATTCTGCTGACACGCCACCTGGATGGGTGTCAATAAAGTTGCATCTCCGACGACGAGCTGCCATGTGCCCTGACAAGCTTCACCTAACTGCCTGCCCGCTCGACACCTATCGGCGAGTCCCTAACAACTGCCACAGTGAAGCGGGGGAGCGGGGCTTGTCGGTCTTGAGGCTGCCGGTCCGATGCTTGTCGGTTTGTATCTTGCCGGCTCCTCGAGTCTTCATCTTCAGTACTTACTTAGTACTTCTCGATGACCTGCCTCGAGGTCTTCTTCATGGTATTGATTACTAAGTCTTGGCTATTGTTGAAGTGCTGTCTTCCGACAAGCCCTTGCCGTCGTGAGGGCTACAACTTGTCTGTGCATCGCCAGGGTATGAACACCCATGTTCAATACACCGACAGCTTTCTTTAAAGCCATTAAGCTAGGTATAAAGTGCTCAAGTAATTGATCCACCAGGATCCCAAGGTATATCAAAGCCAATTTTAATTAACAATGATTTATAATTTAGTAGTAAGCACAAAGTAACATATATCATATAACAACGAAGTCTAACTCTCTTCCTATGCATTGGCATGTCATAGGAGAACAATTCATGCACACACAATAAAGGCCAATACACAGTATAAGCAATTTCTTGCAATTTTATTGCATTAGAAACATAGAGAAGTGGAGATGTGGTTCCTCATAATAATTGCAAGTATAGGAGCAGCAAGCACATGCATATTATATCCATCAAAATCATCATGTGCAATGGTAAAATGCAACCCATCAATATAATCCTCAATAAGAGCAAACTTCTCCGATATAGTGTATTGGGAGAATTCAAAAAGATAATAGGGTTATCATGTGTGGGTGCAACAGAAAAAAATTCATTCTTAACATAAGGAACTATAGCAAGTTCATTTCCATAAGCATAATTCATAGTGCCATCATGGCCATAAGCATAGCAAGCATCAAGTTCATCAAAAAGGGATATTTCAAACGAATCCAAGGGATCATAGCAATTGTCATAGCATTCATCCTCCGGTAAGCATGAAGGGAAATTAAACAATGTATGAGTTAAAGAGTTACTCTCATTAGAAGGTGGGCACAGGTGATCAATCCGCTCTTCCACCTTTTGTTCTTCACTCTCCTCCTCATCTTTTTCATCTAATGTGCTCATAGTTTCAGCAATTTCTTCTTCCATAGGCGCCTGCAAAATATTAGTCTCTTCCAAAGAAGCTGACATTCTCTCAATAAATTCATTAATATGAGCATTGTATTCATAATTTTCATAGCAATATTTAAGTCTGGCAAGATTTTCAGATTTGTAAAGAGCATCATCACACTTTTCATATTTTTCAAGCAAACAAGCAATTTCATAAGCACCCTTAAAAGCAACAAATTCTTCTACTTGCTCCACATCATAGTAATCATATACACCATTAGCATAAGAATCCAAGGTTTCATTATCATTAAATTCACATTGAAAGGGAAGGTGTGGAGCCTACATCTTGGAACAACAAGTATAATCATACATAGAGCACATATTCCAAGCATACCAACGCAACATTTTTATTTGATCCCATAAGTGTTTCCCTTTTTGAGACAAGCGATAATCCCTAAAGTATTCGCGCTGATCCAAAGTGTGTCCCATTATCATGTTGAGCGGGGATTTATCAGGATTATCAAAGTAGTATTTAATATTTCACACATAACCAACATCGAGGATTTTAGGAGGTTCCTCATCTCCATGAGTAGCAAGTACAACTATTTTTTCGGTGTTTCGTGTTCAATACCCATAACTAAAGATAGAGAACAACCTAGAATAGGAAATAAATACTACTTAGAGATAAAGTAAACAAGCACACACAAGAATATTCACCCTGTGCTATTGCTCTCGGCAACGGCACCAGAAAAGGTCTTGATAACCCACAAGTATAGGGGATCAGTTGTAGCCTTTTCGATAAATAAGAGTGTCGAACCATACAAGGAGCTAAAGGTAGAATTAATATTCTCTCAAGTTCTATCGACCACCGATACAACTCTACGCACGCTAATGCTCACATTACCTAGAATAAGAAATAAAACTACTTTGTAGGTGTAATGATAGGTTTGCAAGATAATAAAGAATGTGGAAATAAAAGTTAGGTGCTATTTTAATAAAAGAGCAATAAATTTGGTGTTGTCCTATGGTACCCTCCGTGTCACGCAAGCGTGTGGTATCACCGCTGTAGGGTGTTGCAATATGTCAATGATTTGCTTATAGTGGGTTGCGGGAGTGACAGAAACCTAAACCCAAGTTCGTGAGTTGTTGCGTATGGGATCAAAGGGGACTTTTTACTTATTTTGCTATGGTTGGGTTTTACCTTAGTGAAGCTTTGGTAGTTGCGGATGCTTGTTAGAGTTCCAATCATAAGAACATATGATCCAAGTATGGAAAGTATGCTTGCTTAGGCCTCTCCCACACATAAAACTGCAATAATGATTATCGGTCTAGTTATCAATTGCCTAGGGACAATTCCGCATAGCCTACCACCACTTTTCCACACTCACTATATTAATAATCTGATTATTCACTAAATTTATTTGTATACAAAAGCAAATGAGTTTGTAAAAGTTTTCTTTATCCTTTTTAGTTTGTCAACTGAATTGCTTGAGGACAAGTGATACGTCTCTGACGTATCTATAATTTTTTATTGTTTCATGCTGTTATCATACCACTTTTACATATTTTTGGCAACAATTTGTATTATTTCTATTTGGACTAACCTATTAACCCAGTGCCAAAGGCTAGTTCCTATTTTCTATCGATTTCGGGTTTTTAGGTGAAAAAATCACGGAGCCGGAATGACCGGAAAATTTACGTGGATTTTGTGTGGAATATATCTGAATTTTTTGTGCAAGAATCAACGCAAGATGGGCCTCGTGGGCTCCACAAGCCAGGGGCGCTCCTACCCCCCTGGGCGCGCCGAGTGAGCTTGTGGCCACCCCGTAAGTCGGTTGGAGGTGTCCTTCGACCGCAAGGAAGATAATATCGGGAAAAAATCGTGTTAAATTTTTAGCCTGATCGGAGTTACAGATCTCCGGATATTTAAGAAACGGTGCTCGGCCAAGAAAATAGTCCCGAAAACAGAGAAGAAACCCTAGAGAGAGAGAGAGAGAGATAGATCCAATCCCCGAGGGGCTCCCGCCCCTCGGGGGCCATGGAGGCCAAGGACCAGAGGGGGGAACCCTTCTCCCATCTAGGGAGAAGGCCAAGCAAGAAGAAAAACGAGGGGGCTCTCTCGCGGTGACGCCGGAGCGTCGTCGGGGGAACCCACGTGGCGGCGATCATCTCCAATAACACCGTCATCTTCATCAACAACTCCATCACCTTCCCCCATCTATAATCAGCGGTCCACTCTCCCGCAACCCACTGTACCCCCTAATTGAACATGATGCTTTATGCTATATACTATTATCCAATGATTTGCTGCACCTCTATTATGTTTGAGTAAATTCTTTTTGTCCTATGGGTTGATTGGTGATCATGATTGGTTTGATTTTCATGTTTATTATAACAAGGATTATAGTGTAACCATATGCATGATAACACTTAGAAGCCATGTTCACTTATGTCAATAGCATAATCAACTAGCGAGGAATAATACTATATCTCAAATATCAACACTTTGTCAAAAGGACCATAATATAATATGATAGAACGGTATCTCGCTAGCCCTTTCTGAGACCGCAAAACATAAATGCAGAGCACCTCTTAAGTTCAACCAGCGACTAAACATTGTAATTCAACATAGAAAACATCCAGTCAAGCTCCATTCAACATTAATTAGACCCAATGCATGTTAAACTAAGAATGACAATAACGCTCTCTATGTTGGTGCTTGAAGAAGGTGATGACTCAAGAAAAATAAAAATAACAATAAAGTAAAAGATAGGCCCTTCGCAGAGAGAAGCAAAGATTAACATGTACCAGAGCTCATTGGTTTAAAATAGAGATGGATTTATTTTGAGAGGTGTACTTTTACTGCCAACAGTTTATGACAAAGGTTTCCAATATCTTCCATACTAAACACATTAATGGTGGTTCTCATGCTTTTACACTCCCTCACAACCATACTAACACAAACCATGGCTAGCCGAATCCACGGGTGTCTGCCAACTTTCAACTTTCTAGGGGATTATCTTTATAATAATTCGGGACTGGGCATCCTTTTACCATCCTCCCTCATAAATTTGACAAGTCAAATAAAATCTCGTCGTGAGTAAAACACATTTAGCATGGAATATATTGACTACCCCCACCGCTCGATGAGCTGTATGGGCACACAGAACAGAAGTTTATTTGAAGGTTTAGAGGTGGCATGTGCAAATTTACTTGGAATGACAGAGGAATACCATATGTAGGAAGATATAGTGGACTCTTTATCACATAACTTTGTTCCGGGACTTGGATATGTAGGAGATATGCCCTAGAGGCAATAATAAATGTTATTATTTATCTCTATGTTCATAATTAAGTTTATATTTCGTGCTATAACTGCTATGGTTCTCGAGTCTGCAATAACCACGAGGCTCGAAGGAAGACTCATATGCACATGTGGAATAATAAATGATAAAATGTATTCCTAGTCTAGCCTCTAAGACTAGCTCAAGTGTTGCATGATGATCCTGTTTTCCTGATCATGGGCATGACTATGCCAGCAAACTTTGAGGGCACATTGTTAGAAGAACACTTGTGTTGAATTGACCTGAATTGATGTTATGCTATGAGATACATTCGTCACAAGTTAATGGTTTATAACACAGAGAAAGTTAATGTTTGCATAATTCCTTAGACCATGAGAGTATCGAGTTTCTTCATGCTTGCTTCATGAACTTTGGGGTTTGTTAAACGTCATCCGTAACTGGGTGGCTATTACGGCGGCTTACGGGTTCATGGGAAAGTATGTCAAGGGACTTGATAGCTCAAGATTGGGATTTGCTCCTCCGACGATGGAGAGATATTCTTTGGGCCCTCTTGGTGTTACGGTATCCATCATCGTCTCGCCAGACACATTGTGATTTGATCACAGGGATGCCGGAACACGGGAACGAGAAAAGAGAACAAAACCGGTAACGGGGTCACTGGCATTGTGGACAAGTGTTGATCCACGGGGATGCCAATAAATCTCACCTCGGGTGTTTGTAACATATCGCGAAGCAACATGATAAGCACACGGCAACTGGAGGTTCACTCGAATATTTATTCATGTGGGTGTAGGGGTCAATATGGGTGTCCACGGCTCCGATGTTGATCATTGGTCGGAAAGTGTTCCGGTCATGTCTATACTTCACCGAACCTATAGGATCACACGCTTAAGGGTCATCTATCTGCTGAATGCTAGACAGGGAGTCTGAGAGAAAGTCACCGGAAAAGTTTTGGAGACAACGGAAGAGTTTCGGAGAGAGAACACCGGAAGAGTTTTGGTAAAACTGAAAAGTTGTTTCGGGGTATACCATTAATTCAAATTGGTTTCGGCACATGCCTGGAAATTCTTGGAGGGTGCCAGAATTGTTCTGAGAACTTCTGGGGTTTTTCCGGAGAAAAAACCGAAAATGTTCCGGAGCTGCCGGAACCGCTTTGGTTGCTTTTCGCTGAGGAAAATCATTGATCTGGAAATGTTTCAGAACACGTTCAGAATTGATTTAGTGGGTGCTGGAAATGTTCTGGACCTACAGAAATATTTTCGTATTTAACGAACGCAAAAAATTGTCTTCATGAATAGTGAAAACGCATTCTTGTTTGCTTTTCGCTGATGAAAATCATTGATCCGGAAATGTTTCAGAATGCGTCCAGAATTGTTTTTGTGTTTACTGAAAATGTTCTGGACCTACAGAAATATTTTCAGATTTAACGGTCGCGGAAAAATATTTTCATGAATAGTGGAAACACTATTTGGTAGCTTCTTTGGGAAGCCACCTTTGAGGGCATTTTGGTATTTCCAGGTGTCCTCTACCCCTTGGGCTTGGCCTATAAATAGGGGTGGAGGGGGCTGCCCAAACACACTCTTTCTCTCATACATTATGCCATGCAATGATCTGGCTTCTTCTCTCCCTCACAAGAAATGGTTTCGTGAGCCGAAAGGTTGTCTGGGTTCCGGTGGGAACTAGTTCTGGACGGCGAAGCCCTGCCGGATAGCTGACACTGTATGTGTGCAACCCCGTAGTGAGGTCGTAGGTTTGATCTTTTGCCCGAGGAGCTGTTCGATGGTCCTCCCGAAGGGCTGTCCGAGTTACTGTCCGAGTTTCGAGGGTCCTCCCGGATGGTGATACGTCTCCAACGTATCTATAATTTTTGATTGTTCTATGTAGTTATATTATCAATCTTGGATGTTTTTATATACATTTACAGCAATTATATATCATTTTTTGGGACTAACCTATTAACTTAGTGCCCAGTGCCAGTTGCTGTTTTCTGCCCTATTTTTGTTTTACAGAATATCAATACCAAACAAAGTCCAAATGCCACGAAACTTTTTGGAGATTTTTTCTGGACAAGATAAACACTAGAAGCTTTGGGAGGAGGCCAGGAGCCCCAGGGGTGCCCACGAGGCACCAGGGCGCGCCTGGGGGGGCAGGCGCGCCCTGGTACCTCGTGGGGCCCACAGAGCTCCGTCTGACCTAATTCTTCCACTATAAATACAGAAAAAATCAGAAACCCTCAGGGGAGTCCAGGAAATACTTTTCCGCCGCCGCAAGTTTCTGTTCTCGAGAGATCCCATCTGGAGGCCTTCTCTGGTACTCCGCCGAAGGGGGAATCGATCACGGAGGGGCTCTACATCAACCATGCTGCCCTTCCGATGATGCGTGAGTAGTTTACCACAGACCTTCGGGTCTATAGTTAGTAGCTAGATGGCTTCTTCTCTCTTTTTGATCTTCAATACAATGTTCTCCTTGATGTTCTTGGAGTTCTATCTGATGTAATCACTTTTTGTAGTGTGTTTGTTGGGATCCGATGAATTGTGAGTTTATGATCAGATTATCCATGAATATTATTTGAGTCTTCTCTGATCTCTTTTATGCATGATTATTATAGCTTCGTATTTCTTCTTCGATCTATTGATTTGGTTTGGCCAACTAGATTGATTTATCTTGCCATGGGAAGAGGTGCTTTGTAATGGGTTCGATCTTGCGGTGCTCAATCCCAGTGACAGAAAGGGACATGACACGTATGTATCATTGCTATTAAGGGTAAAAAGATGGGGTTTATTCATGCGTGAGTTTATCTTGTCTACATCATGTCATCGCTCTTAAGGCGTTACTCCGTTCTTTATGGACTTAATACACTAGATGCATGCTGGATAGCGGTCAATGTGTGGAGTAATAGTAGTAGATGCAGGCAGGAGTCGGTCTACTTGTCTCGGACGTGATGCCTATATACATGATCATTGCCTTGGATACCGTCATGATTATTTGCTTTTCTATCAATTGCCCAACAGTAATTTGTCTACCCGCCGTATGCTATTTTCTTGAGAGAAGCCTCTAGTGAAAACTATGGCCCCCGGGTCTATCTAAATCAAATTACTAAAACCCTAAAAATATTGCTGCACTTTTCTTTTATTTATTTTATTTTGTATTTTTGTTTCAATCTATCTATCTATCACATACAATTTAATCTTGCAATTTACCGTCGAGGGATTGACAACCCCTCGTTTGCGTTGGGTGCAAGGATTTGTTGTTTGTGTGCAGGTGCTGCTAACGAGGTGTTGCATGATTCTCCTACTGGTTCGATAACCTTGGTTTCATAACTGAGGGAAATACTTATCTCTACTGTGCTGCATCATCCCTTCCTCTTCGGGGATAATACCAACGCAGGCTACAAGTAGCAGGAAGAATTTCTGGCGCCGTTGCCGGGGAGACATCATCAACATCTATCAAGTACCTTTGCATAAACTCTCATCTCCTTGCATTTATTTTATTTGCCTCTCATTTTCATCTCCCCCACTTCTAAAAAGTTTTTACAAAAATAAAAAAATATTTTCCGTTTGCTTTTTTGCTCGTTTGCTATCTTTGCTTGTGTGCCATGTGCCTTCTATTTGCTTGCATCTTCGCTTGCTAGAAATCTATTGATATGGATCCTCATCCACTTGCTAATCTTTTCAAAAGATCCAATTATAATGAACCAATTGCTAGTGATTTGAGTGCCCTTGATTTTCTCTATGAAGTTTTGCTTGAAAATCATGAATCTGAAAATTGTGATGAAGTGTTAGAAGAAAAATTTATAAAGTGATTCATGATAGCTCCTTGATTGAAAAGCATGATTGCAATGATGTTACTATAAATTCTATTAATGTGAATTGTGCTAATAATATGCAAAACTACAAGCTTGGGGATGAAAATTTTGGAATGTGCACTACTTATTGCAATGATCACGATTGGGGTGATAATGCTTCTTATGATCTTGAAAATTTATTTAAACCTCATTGTGAGTGTAAAAATCGGCAGACCTCGGGGTAGGGGGTCCCGAGCTGTGGATCTCGGATCGGTGGTAACAGAGACGAAGGAGACGATGTTTACCCAGGTTCGGGCCCTCTCGACGGAGGTAAAACCCTACGTCCTGCTTCTGTTTATATTGATGGAGATGTATCAAGTACAGAGTTGATCTACCTCGAGATCGTAATATGTGTCTAACTTCTAGGGCTAGGTGAGCGATATTGTGTTGATGTCCCCCTTACGGGCTAAACCCTATGGCTTATATACACGCCAAGGAAGGTGTCTAGGGTTACAAAGTCGGTATGCTAGGAGAGAAGTGGCAGGAGAGATCTTGGAGTATATGTCAAGTCTTCAGTAGAGACAGTCTTGATCACGCTTCATGCGTGCAGCCTCCGGAGTCCATCTTGATCACGTACAAGGGCCCATCGGCCCAACCGAGGAGACGGGCCGACTAGGTTAGCACCCCCTATTCCAGGACACCGTCAGTAGCCCCCGAACTGGTCTTCTATGCCGAGGACGACTTTCAGAAAACATCACCTCGGATCCAGAGTCCTTGGCTTGATAGACGAGTTCCCCTTCACACTTCATTCATCGCAATAGGACAAGAATGTCTGAGGTTCATCCAAGCTCGCACCCTGTCCGAAGAGGACAGTTATCTTAGCCTCGAAGGCCTGTCGTTCGGGTATGAACCGTCCAATCCGACCTGACAACTTTTGTCGAAGAGGCTTGCCCCACGACAGGCTAAGCAATTACTGCCTCCCCCTCAAATCGTGGTTCGAGTCAGCCTTTTTACTGGCACGTCCCTTCGAGGCAGAGATCGTGTCCGCTTTCTTAGGGATATCATTTGTTTCCCCCCATATGCTTCAACGGCATGTTTGATGGCAACCGGGAGTTTATCGGCGCAGCGAGGGGGACTCTTGGCCTTTCACAGGCTTATAAGAGCAAAAGGGAGAACAGCGCAATCGCCCACGCTCCCATTCTTCCCCCACTACTGCTTCACCTAGCTCCAGCGCCCAGATCCAACCAGCCCGCCTTTCCTTTTTGCGAACCTAACCCCTCAATCAGCCATGGCCGACACCCTCAAGGGGCACTGGGGCGGCTCCATTGTGACGGCCACGACCATCTCAGAGCTGCGCAGCGCGGGGTATCTAACCCCCGCCATCGCCGCCCGCGCTCCAACGGCCGGCCAGCTGGTGCCTGCTCCCATCGCCGGGGAGCGGGTGGTCTTCGTCCCCCACCTCATCCGAGGCCTAGGGTTCCCGCTGGACCCCTTTGTGCATGGGGTAATGTACTATTATGGGTTGGACTTCCACCACCTGGCCCCCAACTCCGTTCTCCACCTCCATGCCTTCATCACGGTCTGCGAGGCCTTCCTCTGCTGTGAGCCGCACTTCGGCTTGTGGCTGAAGCTCTTCGGGATCAAACCGAAGTCGAGCGGCTCGGATCTCGCGAAGTGCGGAGGGGCCATGATCAGCAAAAACCAGGGGGGCACCTGGTTCAAGGGCACTTTCATCGAAATGGTGAAGGAGTGGCAGAGAGAGTGGTTTTACATCACCGAGCCACTCGCCCCTGGTCAAACCGAAGTCCCGGCCTTCTCAGCCGGGCCTCCCAAGAAGCTCAAGTCCTGGAAGGAGAAGGGCGCCGCCTGGGGGAAGCCAGAAGAAGTGGAGACCCTGATCGACAGGATCTTGTGGTGGTCCACCACGGGGAAGGTTGAGCTAGCCGACGTCATCAATGTCACGCTCAACCGCCGCATACTCCCTCTCCAACTTCGGGCTACCCCGATGTGGGCACAAAAGCCCAAGGACATGGACACCATCACCTCCTTCTTCCACTCCACCTTGGCCACCATGTGGACGAGGCTCATGAAGCTGGCCAAGGACAAGATCCCCAAGGAAGGGGAGGACCGTGGCCTCGAACACGGCTATGAGGCCCCCCGGTGAGTGGTTCCGCCCTTCAATCATTGTTTTTTTTGCTCATTGCACTGAGGAGTAAAGCTTTTACTTGAATCGTCGTTGTTTTGATGTTTTGCAGAAGTGGTTGGCCTGGGTACAAGGGGTACGATGCCCGGCCCCACTGCCAGAGCAGCCTCCAACTCCCCTGCTCTCTGCGCTTCTGACCGAGGAGCTGCATGTGGTGGCCCCCAAAGGTACGAAGTCCCAGAAGGGGAGGTCAAGTGCTCGGACCCGGGGGACTTCGGTCACCCGGTCCGAAGAGACCCACACCTCCGCCGCCCGAGACGGCGACACCGAGGAGGGTGAGGAGGAGGAGGCTCCCCCTCCGAAGGGGAAGAGGTCGGTGTTAGAAGACGCCGGCGTGGGCATGCCGCCAAAGGGCCCAAAGAGGCCGAGGCGAGCCTCATCCGAGGCTGCCAACAAGTCGTCGGAGAGGGCCGAGCTCTCCGGCGACTCAGAAGAAGACCTCCTTGCTGGGGGGGAAGAAGTCGGCGCCCCGAGGGTAAGCCGTCATCTTTCCATCCTGCCTGTTAATATGACAAGTCATTCCTAAGCAAGGGAAACTTACAAAGGCATCTCTTCTTATGTAGCCCATTGAGGGTAATCCCCAGTGGTTCTTCAAGCGGGTTGCCATCCGCCAGCGGGACTCCGGAGCCCGCTGATCCTCCCCCAATGCATTTCGGGCTAGGGGAGGCAACATCCACCTTGGCCCCCGATGTCAATACGACGGGGGCCGACGAGGTGGCCATCATGGCCGAGGTCGACACCTCGACCCAACAAGACCCGGGGGAGAAGCGCCCCGCGGTCATCGAAGAAGGGCTGGGCCAGTCATCGGCCCAGCCAACATCTACCTCGGCCCTACTGCCCCAGGCGGAGGCTACCCGGATAGATGTATCTGAGGTCCTCCCTCCTCCCCAGCCAACTGTCCAAGGTCGGGCTGGTGCGGGGTGGACCAAAGAGGTGGAGGACGCCCTGAAAGGCTCCTCCATCAAGGAAGAGCACCGTGCCTTGATAGGCACGGCGCTACAGGGCTACCGGTCCATAGGGGCCGGCCTGCATGAGGTTTTCAAGAACCTCATGGCAGGTTTCGAGGTACGCTTTCTGCCAGTCTAATTTGTTTATTTGAGCGTTTATGATTTATGAATTCTTGTCCGAGGACATTAAAGTACAGCCTGCTAAACGGCTTAGTGAGTGAGTAGCCCCCGAGCCCGAAGTCAGTTTCAAGAAACCGGCATTGGGGTCGTTTAATTAAGTAGGAGCCCATTAAGTAGCCCCCAGGGCGCTGCTTGAGGCAGCCATCCTGGGGCCTTTTAGTGTTTTAAATTTTCTCTTTACAATGAGTATCTCTGTTGTTGTGCCAGGTGTCGACCGCAGTTCCGGACTCTGTCTCTGAGGAGATCGCGGAGATGAACCGGAAGCTAGAGAGGTCCCAGGAGGAGCTCATCCTGGCGAACCAGAAACTCGAGCAGTCTCAAGGTAAGCAAGTTTAAACTTGCCCTGTACTCTAGACGAAGGAGGTATGACATGTTTTGTTAAAGAAAACAACTAAGGCCGAACTGTTTTGACAACAGCAGCGTTAGCTGAGCTAGAGACGCTCAAGTCCGAGCTCGAAAGGGCTCGGAAGGAGGTGCGGCAGCAGGAGGCTGCTGCCGCCGCGGCCAAGAAGGCCCAGGCCGTCGAGAAGGCAGCCGGGGAGAAGCACCAAGCGCGGGTGCTGGAGGTCGAGGAGACCCTGAAGGGCGTGTTCGAAGCACGCGACAAGCTTCAAGAGGAGGGGCAATGAACGAAGGAGGAGCTCGAGAAGCTTCAACGTGCCCACTCCGAGCTCAAGACCTCGGCCCGAGCTGACCGCGAGGTGCTCCAGCAAGTGGAGCAGATCGCCTCGGGTAAGATATTTTTGCTGCAGTGTTCATTTGGCGGCAAAGGGTGTGTCGAGCTCACCCAGTTATGGCGTTCCACAGAGGTCTTTGCGGATCTCCCGCAGAGCACGGCAGATGCGGTGGCATACTTCGGCCAGCTGGCGGGCCACGAGGCGGAGAAGGCCTTCTGGGGGAAGTTTCCAGGGTCGCCGTCCACGCAGCTGCTGAATCATCGAGTGAAGCAGCTGGTGGAGCTGTTTCGCATGACAAGACCGCCGCTCCAGGACCTCTGCATCGCGTTGTGGCCTGCCGAAGACATGCCGAAGAGCCTCTTCGGCCTTACGGCCCGTCTCTGAGACGCCGTGCCCTGCGTGGATCACTGGAAAAGGTCCGCATGCTTCGAAGGGGCGCGGAGGGCGTATGCTTGCATGAAGACGCACTTCCACAAGGTTGATGTGGAGACATGTGCCGCGGGCCCTCCTGCCGACAAGCCGCGCACCGCCGAGCAGTTCTTCGCCGAGGTGGAGGTGGGAGCTCGGACCACAGAAGCCATGTGTCCCAAAGACACTATATTTCTAGATGATACTTCGGAATGCTGGAGTATACGATGTAAAAACTTTATCTTTGGTTGAATGAAAATGGCTTAAAATTCCATATGTGTTGTTTTATAATTAATTTTTCCTCCGATATGACTGTTTAAAATGAGAGTGGCCAGTCGTCGGCTTCAGCCCCAGTGTAGGTCATACAAAGGGTGTTCCTTAAGGCACACGAGACCCTTAGCCGACGTCTCGGTACCCGGAGGCGGTTGGTGCCTCATAGGAACTAGGCAATCAGACTATAGTGGCTTGATATCTTTCACTTAGTCATAGGAGTTTGACTGTGGGGGCTGATGACCAGCCCCCGGTGTGGGAAGTGCTCGGCCAAGTCGGCCGAGGTCTAGGCCATAGCACACTTCGGCTAGGAATGAAAGCCCTTCGTTTAACACGGGTGATCTCTATCGTCACATCGGTTGACGCGGTCTTCGGATGGCAGACCAGTTTACGCCTACCTAGATAGTCAGTTTTCGGCTTTCTCCACTGAGGCGCCATGCCAATTGACCTGGCAACGCAATCGCAGTGGTTCTCCCATTACACCCTTAGCCGAATTCATCGAAAATGTAAGGGGTACACGTAGGAACCGGGCAACCCAACTATTGACCAAAATCTAGGTTCAAAACTGATGCATATAAGGCCAAAATATGAGACGCCGAATACCTCGGACTTTATTGTACAATTGCATCTTTTTAGAAAAATTCTTCGTCCCAGAGGGGCTATGCGGATAAAGAAATACGATAGAGACCTTAAAGGGACATGGTTTCTTTATTTCATAATATCAATCGTGTACATGCCCAGCTGTGACGAGAGTAATTGAAAGAGTACAATGTAAATGATAAAGAAGGAAGAGGAAGAAACAGGGCGGATAATTGCTAACGGATTTTAAAGAATCCGGGCCGCTACCTGCCGCACGTCTGCGTTTCCGAACTGTTGACCAGATGTTCACCATTAATGGTGAGGAATTTGTGAAGGTGGATGCCCTTCCGGCCCTTTATACACTTTAAGTGTTTGATTGACCGAGCTCCTCTAAAGGAGGTGTTGCCAAAGTTACTCGGTGGTTAAAACCACATAGACGTAGTCATATTTGGCTATTTCTTTTACAAATACTTGCCTGTGCAGGGGCTCTAAGCCACGTCTTTGCTTGGTTGATCTGCGCTGACGTTTGGGTAAGTGTTCTGGCTCCTCGACATCCCAGGGAATCTTTAGTGCGAAATTATGCACTCTGGGGACGTAGTGCCCACTCCAAAGAGGGCACACGAGGAGCCCACATCCCAATTTCGGGTGCGGGGGTACCTGGCCGAGGTCGATTTGTGCAGCCCGGGCGCGCTTCAAAGAGCGGGCAGCGCGTTTATCGCAGCGGGCTGCCTCCTCGGACGCTTGAACCTCGGCTGCGAAAGCCGCGGTCTGTTCCTCTGTCCGGAGTGAACGTTCTGTGTTACCGTTGACTGTAATAACACCGTTAGGTCCCGGCATTTTGAGTTTGAGGTAGGCATAATGCAGGACTGCGTTGAAGCGCGCGAAGGCTGTGCGCCCTAAGAGCGCATGGTATCCACTCCGGAAGGGTACGATATCGAAGATTAACTCCTCGCTTCTGAAGTTCTCGGGCGAACCGAAGACTACCTCTAAGGTAACTGTTCCGGTACAGCGGGCTTCAACGCCCGGAATGACACCTTTAAAGGTGGTTGAGCTCGGCTTGATCCGAGATGAGTCGATGCCCATTTTCCGAACTGTGTCCTCATAGATGAGGTTGAGGCTGCTTCCCCCGTCCATCAGGACGTGCGTTAGATGATAACCATCAACAATAGGGTCCAGGACGAGTGCCGCTGATCCACCATGCCTGATGCTGGTCGGATGGTCATGCTTGTCAAACGTGATCGGGTAAGCCGACCATGGGTTATACTTCGGGGCGACGGGCTCCAGCGCGTATACATCCCGAAGCGCACGCTTTCTCTCCCTTTTAGGGATGTGGGTGACATAGATCATATTGACCACTATTACCTCGTCAGGAAATTTCTTTTGGCCTCCATTATTGGGCCGCCGAGGTTCATCCTCGTCTTCGCTGTGGTGTTGGGTTTTACTCTGACCCTCTGCCGCTATCTTGCCGGCTTGTTTAAAGACCCAACAATTCCTATTAGTGTGGGTTGCTGGTTTTTCCTGGGTACCGTGAATCCCACATGGGCGGTCCAGGAGCCTATCAAGCTGGCTAGGTCCATCTTTGTTCCCTTTAAAGGGTTTTATTTTCTGCCCGGATTTAGGTCCGGTGAACCCTGCGTTGACCGCAGCGTCTTCAGTGTCACTTCCGCCATTTTTATACCTGCGCTTATTTTTGTTGTGCTTGGGTTTTCCATTGGCGTCGCGAGTTTCTGAGGTGCCTGCCTCGCCGTTATGAGTACTGCGAGCAAGCCAGCTGTCCTCTCCCGCACAAAAGCGAGTCATTAGTGAGGTCAGGGCCGCCATGGTCCTCGGTTTATCTTGGCCGAGTTGGCGAGCTAACCATTCATCTTGGATATTGTTTTTAAATGCAGCGATGGCCTCGGCTTCGGAGCAGTCTATGATCTGGTTCTTGTTGGTGAGGAACCTGTTCCAGAATTTCCGGGCTGATTCGCCTGGCTGCTGGGTGACACGGCTGAGGTCATCAGCGTCCGGAGGTCGGACATATGTGCCCTGGAAGTTTGCTCGAAAAGCGTCTTCTAGGGCCTCCCAGCTGCCGATAAAGTGAGGAGGGAGGTTGTTAAGCCAATGCCTCGCCAGCCCCTTTAGCTTGAGCGGCAGATATTTAATGGCATGGAGATCATCTCCATTGGCCATGTGTATATGCAGGAGGAAATCTTCAATCCATACTGTTGGTTCCGTGGTGCCATCGTATGACTCTATATTGATGGGCTTAAATCCTTCCGGGAATTGATGTTCCATCACCCTGTCTGTGAAGCAGATTGGGTGAGCCGGTCCTCGGGACCGAGGAGTGTCTCGTCGGAGGTCGGGGGAAAGCCGTGAGTAGGCTTGATCTCGGGCACGGCCGTTCCTGTCCACCCAGTCATCGTAGCCGTCGAGCCCAGCGGGCGCGCGTCCCCTTGATCCATAGATGGACCGAGGGGGAGCCCTGTTTTCCTCAATGCAACGTCTAGCGTCGCGAGGATCTAGGTCATCCATGGGGTCCTTGCCATAACGGCGTGGAGGTGGCCGTTCACTGGGGTCTTCTCGTCTTGGCCTGTCCCGGCCTCTGTGGGGGCGGTCGAGGTCGTCAGCGAGCTCCTCGTCGAACTCCGGCAAGAGACACCTACGTGGGTATGATTTCGGCGCACTATGGCGCCGGTTCTCCATGTCTTGCTCGACGGAGAGCACTTTGATCCACTTTTCATTTAGCGCATCGGTATTGGCCTGCAGCTGCTGCTGCTTGCGCTTTAAGCTCCGGGCCGTCACAACGAGGCGTCGCCGGAAGCGCTCTTGTTCAAAAGGGTCTTCGGGGACGATGTAGTCCTCGGTACCGAGGCTTTCGTCCTCCTTGGATTCCGGCATGTAGTTGTCGTCGGCCCCTTCGAAGAGGTCATCGAGATCTGAGTCCCCAAGAGGTCGGTCCGGTGTGCCATTCCTTACTGGGGGGGTTTGAACGTCCTCCTCATGGTTACCGGCATCGCCGTCCTCCACGTCGCCGTTATTGCCACTGGGTTCCCCATTATTGCCCCTTCGGCGCCTTCGCTGACATCTTGGAGGGGATTTGGGGGTGTCCACCATGTAAACATCATAGGTGGACGTGGCGGTCCACCTGCCCGCGTTTACCGGGGGCAAGGTGTTCTCGATGGGGTCATTGGCATCTTCCTCCATGTCTGAGGCTTCGCCATAGTCCAACACGTCGGTTAAATCATCGATCGTGGCGACTAGGTGGGTGGTGGGTGGGATGTAAATTTCCCTATCATCGGTTTTAAGTCCGATCTGGTTATAAACCGAAGTCTTGCCGTCCGAGATGGACATGCTCTGGATGCGGTCAAGCATCTCATCAAGGTGAGATAACTCTTCGGGATTCATGGATGCGCCATAGGCAGGGCTGACTCGAAGTACACCCGGCGTGTAACCGGAGGCGTTTTCGGAGCGAAGGGAATCTGAACATAATTCCGGGCTCTGCACCGAAGTCAGTTCTGGCACTGGCATAATTTCGGGAGTGGGAGCCGGATCTATCTCCGGATTGGCGATTGGGGAGAGACCAGCCGGAGTGGTGGCGTCAGGGGTCTCAAGAGGTGCTGTGACAGAGTTCGGTTCCGGAGTCGAGCCTCCAGAACCGGCCAAGCTCTCGATCCGGCCGGGAGTCCATCCCGATAGGACGAGTTCGCCACGGGAGTCCGCAGTGTACTCAAGGCCACCGAAAGTCACGATCCGACCTAGGGCGTAGTTCTCGACAGAGGTCAGGTGACCCGTCGAGTCGGCGCAAAATACCATGCTACCGAAGACGAAAAGCTGGCCGGGGGAATAAACGTCCCCGTGGCCGTTGGCGCAGTTGATCTGCAGGTGAGCCATCGATCCTTCTAGTGATTATGCAGCGGAACTCTCAATGAAAGCACCAGTGTCGGTGTAAAAACCGGCAGACCTTGGGGTAGGGGTCCCGAGCTGTGGATCTCGGATCGGTGGTAACAGAGATGAAGGAGACGATGTTTACCCAGGTTCGGGCCCTCTCGATGGAGGTAAAACCCTACGCCATGCTTCTGTTTATATTGATGGAGATGTATCAAGTACAGAGTTGATCTACCTCGAGATCGTAATATGTGTCTAACTTCTAGGGCTAGGTGAGCGATATTGTGTTGATGTCCCCCTTACGGGCTAAACCCTATGGCTTATATACACACCAGGGAGGGTGTCTAGGGTTACAAAGTCGGTATGCTAGGAGAGAAGCGGCAGGAGAGATCTTGGAGTATACGTCAAGTCTTCGGTAGAGACAGTCTTGATCACGCTTCCTGCGTGCAGCCTCCGGAGTCCATCTTGATCACGTACAAGGGCCCATCGGCCCAACCGAGGAGACAGGCTGGCTAGGTTAGCACCCCCTATTACAGGACACCGTCACTATAATGAATATGTTATTGATAATAATGTTTGCAATAATTTTGAAAGTGGGTTTGGAAGAGCGTCAACTTTAGGTAATAATAATCCCACTATTTTGGAAGACTATAAGAATTTTATGCATGTGGATCATGGAGAGAAAATTTCATATGATAGTTATATTGTTGAATTTGATTATGATCCTACATGTAATTATTATGAGAGAGGAAAATATGGTTGTAGAAATTTTCATGTTACTAAATTACCTCTCGTTATGTTGAGATTGTCAATGTTTTACTCCTCTCCTTTGCATATGCTAGATATTTCTCGTCTTGATAATTTGTTTGCATATAAAATCCCTATGCATGGGAAGTATGTTAGACTTAAATGTGTTTGTCACATGTATTATGATGCTCTCTTTGTGCTTCAATTCTTATCTTCCATGTGAGCATCATTGAAATCTCAAAGCCTATCTTAATGGCTATAAAGAAAAGAGCTTCTTGGGAGGCAACCCAATGAATAAAATAAATTTTTACCTTTACCTACTGTTATTGTGTGTTTTCACATTCATGCTACTGTTATGATTGTGTTTTTGTGTTTTTAATTAGTGTTTGTGCCAAGTAATACCTTTAGGATGATTTGGAAGATAATATAATTGATGCTGTTTGGAAAAGAGAAAGTTTTGCGTCCAGTGCCCGAATTTTGTTTCTGTACTGGAGAGTCAGAAAAATCTGAAATTTTTACACAGTATTGGTATATGAATTTTCCACGTTTTCCTAATTTTTCACAATTTTTGGACTTACAGAAGTATGGATTTTAAATAGATTGCTACAGACTGTTCTGTTTTTGACAGATTCTGTTTTTGATGCACTACTTGCTTGTTTTGATGAATCTATGGATTCTATCGGGGGGTATAAGCCATGGTGAAGTTAGAGTACAGTAGGTATAATGCAAAAATAAAATATGAATGGGTTTGCAACAGTACCTAGAGTAGTGATTTATTTTGTTATGCTAACGGATCTCACGAAGGTTTTGTTGAGTTTTGTGTGATTGAAGTTTTCAAGTTTTGGGTGAGATCACGATGGATGAAGGAATAAGGAGTAGTAAGAGCCTAAGCTTGGGGATGCCCGAGGCACCCCAAGGTAATATTCAAGGAAGACTCAAGCGTCTAAGCTTGGGGATGCCCCGGAAGGCATCCCCTCTTTCTTCTACCAACCATCGGTAATTTTACTTGGAGCTATATTTTTATTCGTCACATGATATGTGTTTTGCTTGGAGCGTCTTGTATTATATGAGTCTTTGCTTTGTTTTCTTTTTAGTTTGTCACAATCATCTTTTCTGAACACACCTATCTTGAGAGAGCCACACGTTTATCATCATTTGTTAGAACACTCTATGTGCTTCACTTAAATTTTTTGAGCTAGGCAGTTGCTCTAGTGCTTCACTTAAAAAAAATTAGCACGGTGGTGGCTATATTTTGAAGAAATAAACTCTCATGCTTCACTTATATTATTTTGAGAGTTGATTGATATTTTGAAGAAATAAACTCTCATGGTTCACTTATATTATTTTGAGAGTTGATTGAAATTTTGAAGAAATAAACTCTCATGCTTCACTTATATTATTTTTGAGAGTTGATTGAAATTTTGAAGAAATGAATTCTCATGCTTCACTTATATTATTTTGAGAATTGATAAGATTGAAATTTTGAAGAAATATTTGCACTCTCATGCTTCACTTAAATCTTTTTGAGAGTTGATAATAGTAATGGTAATTTGCACAAGATATGAATTTGGTCCCAAAGTGATGAATATTCAAGAGGGATATAATAAAAACTTTCATATAGATCATTGGATATGATAAGTGTGATTCCTTGCAATAGTTTTGTGATATGGAAATGATAATATGTGAGTCATGTTAGTGAGTAATTGTAATTTAGTAAGAATATTAGTGTTAAGGTTTGTGATTCCCTATGCATGCACATTAAGTCAATAGTTATGCAAAGAAATTATATCCTACTTATGGTGCATTATTCGGTGTTAGTTATGTGCAATGCATGTTTATGACCGTTTTCGTTTTTTGGTTGATTGCTTCTCAATCTATTTGCTAGCCTTCATTTGTACTAAGCGGAAATACTGCTTGTGCATCCAAAATCCTTAAACCCAAGTTGTGCCAAATGAGTCCACTATATCTAACTATATGCGGTATTTCAATGCCATTTCAAGTAAATTTGCGTGTGCCAACTCTAATTTTCAAAATAATTTTTCTGTTTTGTGTGCCCGTACCGCTCATGGAGCGGCAGGGGGTGGCCATTATTTTCCATGCTAGGTGTGTTATTCTCACGATGAGTGTTTATTCACTTGTCATTGCACGAGAGGATGGTTGGTAATAGGGATGCCCAGTCCCACAATGAAATCAAAAATAATAACAACAAAATTCCTTGGAAAGTGTTGGTTTGGAGGGCACCTGTGGATACGGCTAGCCATGGATTGTGAAAGAATGGTGGAAAGGAAATAAATTTTACTTTCTGTTTGGGAACCGCCTATGATGTGTCTAGCATGGAAAATAATGGGAATTCTCGGTCATTTTCGATGACAGGAAAAGCATGCCTCTCAAAATATTTTATCTCTTTAATTTCAGCCTTGAGCTCTGGCACATTTGACAAATCTCTGCTTCCCTCTGCGAAGGGCCTATGTATTTACTTTTATGCAATTTTTATTTTTACTTGAGTCTCCATCTTCTCATATAAAGCACCAACTAGAGAGCACTATTGTCATACTTGTGCATTGGATGTAGCTAGTATTTGAGTGTGTTTCATGAATGGATCAATGATTGAGCATAATGGGCTAGGGATAACTTTCTTTAGCGTTGATATTTTGAAAGACATGGTTGCTTGTTAGCATGCTTGAGTATTTATATCTTCATGTCAAATTATAGACTATTGCTTTGAATCATTCAAGTCCAATGTCCATGCTACAAAAGAAAAGAATATGTGATGAATATGATAGGCAGCATTCCACATCAAAAATTCTGTTTTTATCATTTACCTACTCGAGGACGAGCAGGAATTAAGCTTGGGGATGCTGACACGTCTCCAACGTATCTATAATTTTTGATTGTTCCATGCTATTATATTATCAATCTTGGATGTTTATATATACATTTATAGTAATTATATATCATTTTTTGGGACTAACCTATTAACTTAGTGCCCAGTGCCAGTTGTTGTTTTCTGCCCTGTTTTTGTTTTACAGAAAATCAATACCAAACGAAGTCCAAATTCCACGAAACTTTTTGGAGATTTTTTTCTGGACAAGATAAACACTAGAAGCTTTGGGAGGAGGCCAGAAGCCCGAGGGGGTGCCCACGAGGCACCAGGGCGCGCTTGGGGGTCAGGCGCGCCCTGGTACCTCGTGGGGCCCACAGAGCTCCGTTTGACCTAATTCTTCCACTATAAATTTAGACAAAATCAGAAACCCTCAGGGGAGTCCACGAAATACTTTTTCCTCCGCCGCAAGTTTCTGTTCTCGAGAGATCCCATCTGTCGGCCTTCTCCGGTACTCCGCCGGAGGGGGAATCGATCATGGAGGGGCTCTACATCAACCTTGCTACCCTTCCGATGATGCGTGAGTAGTTTACCACAGACCTTTGGGTCCATAGTTAGTAGCTAGATGGCTTCTTCTCTCTTTTTGATCTTCAATACAATGTTCTCCTCGATGTTCTTGGAGTTCTATCCGATGTAATCATTTTTTGCGGTGTGTTTGTTGAGATCCGATGAATTGTGAGTTTATGATCAGATTATCCATGCATATTATTTGAGTCTTCTCTGATCTCTTTTATGCATGATTATTATAGCTTCGTATTTCTTCTCCGATCTATTGATTTGGTTTGGCCAACTAGATTGATTTATCTTGCCATGGGAAGAGGTGCTTTGTAATGGGTTCGATCTTGCGGTGCTCAATCCCAGTGACAGAAAGGGACATGACACGTATGTATCATTGCTATTAAGGGTAAAAAGATGGGGTTTATTCATGCGTGAGTTTATCTTGTCTACATCATGTCATCGCTCTTAAGGCGTTACTCCGTTCTTTATGGACTTAATACACTAGATGCATGCTGGATAGCGGTCGATGTGTGGAGTAATAGTAGTAGATGCAGGCAGGAGTCGGTCTACTTGTCTCGGACGTGATGCCTATATACATGATCATTGCCTTGGATATTGTCATGATTATTTGCTTTTCTATCAATTGCCCAACAGTAATTTGTCTACCCACCGTATGCTATTTTCTTGAGAGAAGCCTCTAGTGAAAACTGTGGCCCCCGGGTCTATCTAAATCAAATTACTAAAACCCTAAAAATATTGCTGCACTTTTCTTTTATTTCTTTTATTTTGTATTTTTGTTTCAATCTATCTATCTATCACATACAATTTAATCTTGCAATTTACCACTGAGGGATTAACAACCCCTCGTTTGCGTTGGGTGCAAGGATTTGTTGTTTGTGTGCAGGTGCTGCTAACGAGGTGTTGCGTGATTCTCCTACTGGTTCAATAACCTTGGTTTCATAACTGAGGGAAATACTTATCTCTACTGTGCTGCATCATCCCTTCCTCTTCGGGGATAATACCAACGCAAGCTACAAGTAGCAGAGGGCTGTCCGTGACATCGTCCGGGGGACTGTCCGACCGCCTCCCGGAGGGCTGTCCGAGGGACTGTCCGAGGGGCAGGCGAGGGAGTACATCCTCGTGGTTGGGAGGTTGTAAATCCTAGCTGCGGGGATCTGCACCAACGATCTACATCGACTCTACTTCCGCTGCGCTACGAGTCGGTAACGATCAGATCAAAAGCCTTGTATGCATCTCCATAGTGATCCTGGGCGTGCTCGCTGTACCGAAATTTTTTGTTTTCTGTCGCGTTCCCCTACTGTGGCATCATGAGCCGTGCTATGCGTAGATGCAGGTTACGATCTAGAATACATAGAGATGTATGGGTGTTGCACAATATAATTTGTGGTAGATGAGTTCTATTACTGAAAATTATTTGTGCAGGTAGCAGATGAAATTTATTACCCGATGTTCTTGTTGCTTCCCTGGAATTTGCGTATTTCTGATCTTGATAACGGTATGGTGGAGTTTCAAAGTTCTGGCAATCCGCGATCCTGATAGATCAACGAAGTGCTAACAGTTCGTTGAATTCCACCATAGTTAAAAGAAAGATGAAATTTCGCAAACGAAAGGGCAATGCAGATATGATCTGCACAGGGGTCATGCGTATGACGAAGTTCAGTATGGGGCTCGAGATTTTATTATCTCATGTTTCATACACCCCGCAAAGTTAATCTAGCGACTTGAATAATCATACTTGATGATAAACGTTGGTAGCTGCGGTTTAAGTCAAAACCTTAGAAGCCATGTAAAATAAAATTTTGCATAAACTGATTAGAGGCGTCTAACTTGGTTTTGCAGGATGTGCATGTGATGTGGTATAGGAGTTCTCATATTAATTCGATTATGTATGAGATGACTATATGATGTAAATTATTAACATGACCTGCGAGTCATGATTCGGCATGATGGCTGGAGCCATATGATTGTCACTTTAATGACCTGCGTGTCAACCTTAAGTATTGCACTTATTTTATTCGCTATAGAGATAGCAATATTATCTGGTGCATCGACAAGGTGGTGGAAATCTTTGCGAAGGTGAACACCGACGCAAATGCAGAAGACGAAGAAATAAAAGACTTCTCCGTCAGAAAGGGCTATACCATATCATGCTATTATGAATTGTCTGAGATGTTTGTCCCTTTGATGCACCCTTCTTGATTGCGCGGTAGTCGCTTTTTATTAGGGTGATCTCTCACTAAAAATATCAAGTAGTTAGTGTTCTCCCAAGTGTAGCACCGTCACGGCACCTATCTCTTCAGGGTATCACATGGATGCATGGGTACGAACGATTAGAGAAGTGTGAGGCGGGTGAGTTGAGACCTCGCAGCAAGATCACTTGGTTGTCTTGACATTCCAGAGGATCGTCCTGAGCTCGGAACACGCCCATCGAAAGTGACAACAATTTCATGTGATTGGCAAGTTGGCCTACCAAATGAAATTCTCGTCACTTGAGATGGATGCATCCTTGGCGTCGAATTGAAATGCGGATCTTGAATCACTCACAATCAATTATGAGAGATATTGATTTGAGTAGGAGCGCACTGTAGAATTAACTTGTTTAATTCTCAGTGCAATTAATTATGAACTTTGTCTAAGTGAAATTTGCATAATAGTTGTAGAATAAAGGCTTGCGCTTCCACCTTCCCTATTAAAATTGAATAGCTGTTATATATCTGGTTAAAACTTTACGGTTGGTAACGTAATGTGAGGATTGTCCTCAAAAGTGCCGAGAAGGACTTTGTCCTATCGCATGCTTTTGGTATCCTCCCGCTAATGCTATGGATGATGTGACTCTCGTCCTTTGATCCAAAAGCTAGAATTCCGTTATGGTCAAGTGCAATATGTTTGCTTCCATGAGACCCGAACTTCAAAAGTTTGGGATAGTTGTATGATATTCATGGAATTTAAAATTATTTTCAGATGCAGACAAAGGCTAAAAGATATAAAATATCCAAAGCAATGTTTGTTTGCAAAGTATTAGTAACGTGTTTACTGGGCACTTGACTGATGAGAGAGAGATCCAGTAGAACGCCTATCATATGATGAAGGTGAATAAAACAACAACTTAAAGCGAAAGGAAATGTCCAAAGGGTGTTAGTGTGACTTACATGCCTAGGAAGTCCGGGGCTAACGCCACTCTTAAGTTGAGTGCTTCTTCTGAGAGTAGGAGAAATACTGAAAGTTAAACTGTTAGAAGTATAAAGGCAAAAAGAGAGAAGACTGGAATGTCCAGCTCATGTATGAAAGTCATACAAGCTATTGATGTATAGAAGGCTGGTCAAAGAAATAGTTCTTGGCAATTATGATTAAACATGTTAATCACCGATTCTTGGGTATTGTGAGTTGATCACAGAGATACCCGCTCGATTGCATTCTGTTGCGACTCGATGCAAGAACTACTATGGCCTAAAAGACTTGTCGGGAATGAGGTTTAGATACGCGCTGGGAACATAGTAAATGATACTATACCTTCCATCGGTATATTACCTATGTATTTATTTTCATAATTCATTTTTGGAGTTTCATACACTCTAGCCCATTGCATAAGGTATCTTGCAAGAAGGTTGTTCATAAGAGAACTTTTGATGTTCGGTGTTATGAATAACATAAGGGCCATACTTTCATTATGAATGAGATGTATGTTATGAATATTGATAATAATACATTACCTCTGTATTTACTTTCATAATTCATTTTAGAGTTTTATACACTCTAGCCCATTTGCATAATGTTTGTTGCAAGAGTGTTGTTCATAAAAGAACAATTGTTGTTCAGTATTATGAATAACATAAGGGCCATACTTCCATCATGGATGGGATGTATGTTATGAATATTGATGGTAATATGATACATCCATAACACTGACGCTAAATGTCGCAAGACTAAAAGAATACCACACATGTGTGGCACTGCATTTGGTCACATTGGAGAAACCCGCATGGAGAAATTCCATAATGATGGATTTTGAAGTCGTTTGATTATGAATCATCTGACACTTGCAACTTTCCTCCGAAAAGTGAAGTGACTGAAATACCGTTCACATGCCATAAGGAACGAGCAAAGAACTTATTGGTGATCATACATCATGATGTGTGTAGTCCGATAAATGTTGTTGCTGGCAGTGGATTTGTCTATCTTATGAAATGACTCAAGTAGATATATGGATATTTACTTGATGAGACATAAGTCTGGATCTTTTGAAATCATTCAAAAGGTTTTCAAAATGAATAAGAAATTATTGTAACAAGAAAATTATGTTTCTGCAATGAGATTGCGGAAAGGAATATTTGAGTTACAAGTTTAGCGACTGTCTGATGAGTTGTGAAAAGAGTTCCATAACTTACACCTCCCGGAACACCACTGTGAGTGGAATGTCCGTGAAGATGTAATCAAACCATTTATGACATGGTAAGATCAAAGATGACATAAATCAATTTGCCATTATCCCTTTTAAAGTAATGCTTTAGAGATTGCGGCTTTTACACTGAAAAGAGCGCCATCAAATCTGTTGAAATGACGCCATGGTATGGTACACCCAACCATGTTATGTCTTTTCTTAACATTTGGAATATGGGGCTTGTGTAAAATATTTACAAACCTATTCCAAATCAGACAAGTGCTACTTGGTAAGTTATCCTAAATTATTGGGTATTCCTCCATCACTATACTGAGGCAAAAATGTTTGCGACAAAGAGCGGTATGTTTTTGAAGAAAATGGTTCTTGCAAAAAGGTGAGTGGGAGGACAGTGCAACTCGACGAGATAACAGTATATTCGTCATCAGGTCAAGGGAAAGAAACCTTGGAAGTGATTCCAGAGTTTCCTGCTGCGACTGATACGGAAGCCTCTACATGAGATGTATGGACTTCGGTCGAACTTGCAGCTGAACCACGTAGGCAAAACTCGTGTAAACCTCTCAGGTGCGCAGACGAGATATTGTTGCTACACAACAGTATACCTACGATACACAAGGAAGCGTTGATGGGCCCTGAGTCCGGAATTGGCTAAATGCCAATATAATCCAAGATAGTTTCCATATAAATGATTCAAGATTTGATCTTGATAAACCCTTCGGAAGACTTGAAGTCTAACAAATATTAATGGAACTATAAACTGATACGGATAAAAATGTTTTATCCATAAAGCTCGACTTGTTGCTTATAACAAATTCAAGGAATTAACTGCGATGAGATTGTCTCACCATAGCGATGCTTAAAGTCGGTTCGGGTTAAACTAGCAATTAATACATATTTCAATGATGAGATATGATACTTGGATGCCAAAAGGATTTCCATGTGATGAAAATGCTACCTAGGACTTGCATGTGATACAGTCCAAGGTATTTTGTCTATCCATAGGATGCTAGTGAGTATGCAAACTTCAGAGTTCCAGCAATGGACAGAAGAGAGCAAAATGGAGCTGGAATCTTCGTTTTTGATGAAATAGTCAAAAGAGTTTGATTTCATCAATGGATAACGAAGATGCTTGTGGTTACAAGAAAGTAAGTGGGAGCATAATAATATTTCTAAAAACCTTGTGTGCTTGACACATTGTTGAATGGAATTTATTTCTTGACACAAATTAGGACTTCATTAAAAATTAGTTTTTCGATGAAGTACTTGGGCTAAGTAGCCTTGATATTAGGCATATTTATCTACGAAGATAGAATCGCCTAATAGGCTAAGCCAAAAATACATATTGACAAGATGCTAAAAACAGTTTAGCATAAGAACGTCAAGGAGTGATTCTTGCCAAAGTCACATGGAAAGAGTTTTGCAAGACTCGGTGTCCTAAAACACTGATGAGCAAAATACATGATGGAGATTCCACACACTTTTGTGTTTGGATTAATCATGTATTCCATGGTATGTAAGACAACCAGATATGTCCAATACTCTCAAGTTGTTGCGAGTATAGATACCAAAGTGATTAAAGTGCTGATCACGGGACAACAGTGACAAATGTCATTGTGTACTAGAGTAGCACTGATGACATGTTTTCTCGCAAGCTGAGATTATGAAGTACTCGTTGTGAGTAATTACATCGAAACAATCTTCATCAATGCTCCAAGCGATTTTCGATTTAAGTTAAGGGTTTTGTGTAATACACGATATGGTGGCATGGTAGTTGGAAATTGTTCCAAATAGGTTACTGTGGCGAATTCTATAACAAAGGCTAAGTATGTTGACGCTTTGGAAGCGACAAAGAAGATGTTGAATCATATAGTTCATTCATGAACTTAGTATGGTTCCAAGATGGCTTTGGTTAATGGAACACTATTGTAGATAGTTGCTCCATAGCTCAGTCTGAGAAATCAAGGTTCGACCAGTGATTCACATATATACAAAGCCAAGTCCACACAAAATATGTATTTTGTGAAAACGCGAGGATATGCAGAGATACACACGGCCCTGAAGTTGTCAGATCCGTTAGACGTAGACTATACCACAAGCGAAGCATATTTTACACCGGTATGCCATAGGTGTAAAGTTCATTAGCATTGACTAGATTATTGACTCTAGTGCAAGTGGGAGTCTGTAGGAGATAAGCCCTAGAGGCAATAATAAATGTTATTATTTATCTCTATGTTCGTAATTAAGTTTATATTCCGTGCTATAACTGCTATGGTTCTCGAGTCTGCAATAACCACGAGGCTCGAAGGAAGACTCATATGCACGTGTGGAATAATAAACGATAAAATGTATTCCTAGTCTGGCCTCTAAGACTAGCTCAAGTGTTGCATGATGATCCTGTTTTCCTGATCATGGGCATGACTATGCCAGCAAACTTTGAGGGCACAATGTTAGAAGAACACTTGTGTTGAATCGACCCGAATTGATGTTATGCTATGAGATACATTCGTCACAAGTTAATGGTTTATAACACAGAGAAAGTAAATGTTTGCATAATTCCTTAGACCATGAGAGTATCGAGTTTTTTCATGCTTGCTTCATGAATTTTGGAGTTTGTTAAACGCCATCCGTAACTGGGTGGCTATTACGGCGGCTTATGGGTTCATGGGAAAGTATGTCAAGGGACTTGATAGCTCAAGATTGGGATTTGCTCCTCCGACGATGGAGAGATATTCTTTGGGCCCTCTCGGTGTTACGGTATCCATCATCGTCTCGCCAGACACATTGTGATTTGATCACAGGGATGCCGAAACACGGGAACGAGAAAAGAGAACAAAACTGGTAACGAGGTAACTGGCATTGTGGACAAGTGTTGATCCACGGGGATGCCGATAAATCTCACCTCGGGTGTTTGTAACATATCGCGAAGCAACAAGAATAGCACATGGCAACTGGAGGTTCACTCGAATATTTATTCGTGTGGGTATAGGGGTCAATATGGGTGTCCACGGCTCCGATGTTGATCATTGATCGGAAAGTGTTCCGGTCATGTCTATACTTCACCAAACCTATAGGGTCACACGCTTAAGGGTCATCTATCTGCTGAATGCTAGACAGGGAGTCTGAGAGAAAGTCACCGGAAAAGTTTCGGAGACAACGGAAGAGTTCCGGAGAGAGAACATCGGAAGAGTTTCGGTAAAACTGAAAAGTTGTTTCGGGGTATACCATTAAGTCAAATTGGTTTCGGCACACGCCTGGAAATTCTTGGAGGGTGCCAGAATTGTTCTGGGAACTTCTGGGATTTTTCCGAAGAAAAAAACGAAAATGTTCCGGAGCTGCCGGAACCGCTTTGGTTGATTTTCGCTGAAGAAAATCATTGATCCGGAAATGTTTCGAAACACGTTCATAATTGTTTTAGTGGGTGCTGGAAATGTTCTAAACCTACAGAAATATTTTGGATTTAACGGACGTGAAAAATTGTCTTCGTGAATAGTGAAAACGCATTCTTGTTTGCTTTTCGCTGATGAAAATCATTGATCCGGAAATGTTTCGGAACGCGTCCAGAATTGTTTTTGTGGGTACTGGAAATGTTCTGGACCTACAGAAATATTTTCGGATTTAACGGTCGCGGAAAAATATTTTCATGAATAGTTGAAACACTATTTGGTAGCTTCTTTGGGAAGCCACCTTTGAGGGCATTTTGGTATTTCCAAGTGTCCTCTACCCCTTGGGCTTGGCCTATAAATAGGGGTGGAGGGGGCTGCCCAAACACACTATTTCTCTCATACATTATGCCATGCAATGATCTGGCTTCTTCTCTCCCTCACACGAAATGGTTTCGTAGAGCCGAAAGGCTGTCTGGATTCCGGTGGGAACTAGTTCTGGACGGCGAAGCCCTGCCGGATAGCTGACACCGTATGTGTGCAACCCCGTAGAGAGGTCGTAGGTTCGATCTTTTGCCCGAGGGGCTGTTCGAGGGTCCTCCCGAAGGGTTGTCCGAGTTTCGAGGGTCCTCCCGGAGGGCTGTCCGTGACATCGTCCGGGGGACTGTCCGACCGCCTCCCGGAGGGCTGTCCGAGGGACTGTCCGAGGGGCAGGCGAGGGAGTACATCCTCGTGGTTGGGAGGTTGTAAATCCTAGCTGCGGGGATCTGCACCAACGATCTACATCGACTCTACTTCCGCTGCGCTACGAGTCGGTAACGATCAAATCAAAAACCTTGTATGCATCTCCATAGTGATCCTGGGCATGCTCGCTGTACCGAAATTTTTTGTTTTCTGTCGCGTTCCCCTACAGGATATACAAGCAAGAATTACCACTTAGTATAGGCGAAGGCTAGCAATAAGCGGGGAAGCGAGCAACTAGAGAGCGACAACGGTCATAATCATGCATTTCGAATAACTAACATTAAACAGTAGCATGGTGAGGATATAAACACGATGAACATAAATATTATAGAGGCGAGATTGGATTTGAATCAATTACATGCGTGAACTTGTGCCAAGTCAAGCCACTTAAACTCTTTAGAGGAGGATACCATCCCAACATACCATGTTATAACTAGTTTAATGCACGTTGACACCTAAGATAACATATGATCCACTCCTAGCTAATTAAGTATGACATAAGAAAACAAGAACTCTAATCATCATCACATGCATGTTTATCCATAATAAGCTATAACCAGATCACTGAGATAAACATATGTACAAAAAATAAAAATAAGTAGAGTTCATACCAGCTTTCTTTACCACCGCCACTTCATCGAATCATTGTCATTATTGCCTTTCATTTGCACAACCAAATGATGTGGAAAATAAATAACATAGTGCAAGTGTTGTCGTGGACTAAATTTAATTCTGCAAACAACTGTACACAAAGGAGAAGACATGGAAATTATTTCGGGTCTTTTTATTAGTTCAGAGATAAAGCATATAAGAGCCAACTGGAATTCTTTTTGTTGCCTTCCCCTTTTGAAACAAGACTCAATAAGACGCAAAGAAAAATTAAAAGAAAAGACAAAGAAGAATTGAAACAAAAGAACAAAAAGAAACAAAAGAAGCGAAAGAAAAAGCAAAAGAAGTCTTTTTGGTCTTTTTGAAAAAAATTCAAAAACAAAAAAGAGTTCAGAGAAACACACAGACATATTTTGTTGTTTTTTATTTTTCTCAAGAAGGCAAATATTTTGTTTGGTGTTTTTATTTCTTCTCTGGTTTTCTTTTGGTTTCTTTGTTTCGTCGTTATACTTTCGTTTTTTGGGTTTTTCTTTCGTTTTTCTTTGATTTCTCTTTGGTTTTTCATGGTTTTCTTTGGATTTTCTTTTCTTCCTCAGTTTCCTTCTTTTTTTTCTTCGGTTTTATGTTTCTTTCTGGGTTTTCAACGGTTTTCTTTTGTTTTTCTTAGTTTCTTTATTTGTATTCACTGTTTTCCATTCCTTTGCACTTGTTTCTTCTTTTTCTTGTTTCCTTTGTTCTTTTATGTTTTTCATTGGTTTTTTCAATTTTCTTTTTTTTTGTTTTCATTCTACATTTTTCATATACATCAAGAACATTTTTCTAATACATGTTTAACATTTTTCAAATATAGATTTAACATTTTTTAAATACACAATCAACATTTTTATATATACATTTTAACTTTTTTAAATGCTTGATTAATATTTTTCAAATACATGATTAACAATTTTTTAATACATGGTCAACAATTTTTCTATAAACATTTTACCATTTCCAAATGTTGATTAACATTTTTTAAGTACAAGATTAACATTTTTTAATACATGGTCAACATTTTTTCTGTACACAATTAACATTTTTAAATGTTTGATTAACATTTTTTTCAAATGCAAGATTAATATTTTTTGAATGCATGATCAACATTTTTCCTATACACATTTAACATTCTTCAAATGCTTGATTAACATTTTTGAAATACTTGTTTAACTTTTTCTTTCAAATGCTTTATTAACATTTTGAAAATACATGATCAATTTGTTTTCATACACATTGTATTTTTTTGTATACATGAGAAACATTTTCTCTATACGTACATTTAACATTTTTTTCAAATACTTGGTTAACATTTTTTCAAATGTTTTTATGTAAAGTGTTTTTAATATCTTTATTAAGAATATTTGGAAGTAAAAAAAGAAAGCAAAAAATGGAAGAAAAAAATGAAAACATAAACAGAAAAAAAGAGGTTGTGGCCTCCCGCGAGCTGGGCCGGCCCATCTGGCTCTTGCCTTGACGCGAGGGTTCCCTAGATCTCGCTATAAGCGAGACATAGGGGCGCCCGTCTAGATGTGCATATCGAAGATGATGTCATTCTTTGTGATTCCTTTTTCCCCTCCCAGCAGCCTTGCCGTCTGGTCATTGTGTACTGTCGATGTGTGTTTCTTTGTAGCCATGTCCTTGTACCAATTGAGCCAGTGCTCGCTCGTGTTCTTTGATGCGATGCTCACGTGTTGGGCTAGCTCATTAGTCACTATCACTAGACCACTGGAAAGGTAGCATTCCGCGGGTGCTCCTAATCGGTGCCTTTAGCGCCGATTCATTGATCTGGCGCCCACTGCGCGCCTAAGCAGGCTGAATTCGGAAAGTCCACTCGGTCGCACGTGTTACAACTCTTTCTTTCGCTCGTGGTTCCTATTGCGTTCGATCGTTCAGGTCGATCAATCGCACGATCGATCGCTTACTGTTTTTTATAACTGATCGCTTCCTGTATACTTGGACAATTTGTGAACAATTTGACTGTTGTTTGTTCACAAATACAAACAAGAAAACAGAAAAAATATTGGTCAAAAGAATTGTTGGCTGAACATGTTATAGCAGACTAGTATAACTGGAATTCGAAAAAAGTATATAGATTTTTGAAAAAAGTTCGCAAATTTGGAAAATGTTCATCGATTATGAAAAAAAAATCATCAAATTTTGAAAGTTCACCAATTTGAATAAAAACCATTCATTTTTGAAAAAAAGTTAATCTATTTTCAAAAAGTACACAAAAAATTTAAAGAAGTTCATCCATTTTAAAAAGTTTATCAATTAAAAAAGTTCACAAATTTGAAATAAGTTCATCGAGTTTGAAAAAAAAGTTCATTAATTTGAAAAGGTTTAAGGATTTTGGAAAAAAGTTCACCAGTTCGAGAAATAGTTCACAAATTTGAAGAAAAGTTCATGTGTTTTGAAACAATGTTCACAAATTTGAAGAAAAGTTGACGGATTGAAAAAAAATCACGAATTTAAAAAAGAAAAAGAAAATGAAAAAAGAAAGAGACAGAGGAAAATAAAAGACTAGAAGACAAACCGGTCAAAACAAAAACCAAAACAAATAAGACCAAAACAGGGAAACCACTACCTTCTTTTTTAGCTTTATTGAAGAAGAGAAAAGAAGTATAAAAATCACAACACATGAGGTGTTCCGTTGGTAAAACCTGCCTAGCGGTATCGAATTCGATTCACATCCGGCACGATTTTTTTTGAAAATTTTACAGAAAGGAGAATAGGATGTACATGGGCCAGCCCATGGCGGAGGTAGGGTGTGCGCCGGTTGGTGACTTCGCCTATAACTGACGACTTAAGTGCCGTTTAGGAAATGCCGCATTCCGCACGTTCTTTTCTTTTTTTAGTTGTACGTCGATCTTTTTAGCTACGGGTAAAAAAACAACCACTGCATGTGTTGTGTGCACGACTAGAAAATATTCAAGAATTAAAAGTTATTTATAAATTTTATGGAATATACACGAATTTATAAAATATTCATCGGGCTTAAAAATGTCTGCAGAACTAAAAAGTTTACAAATTTAAATGTTCACCGCTTATTTAAAAAATATTCATCATGCATTTTTAAATTGTTCAACATCATTTCAAACAATGTTCATCACATTTTTTAAAATTGTTCAACTTGTATTTAAACAGTATTTATCGTGCCTTTGGGCTGGTTGTATGTGTAGTTGTGTACACATGTGACAGATAAAATATTGCACACACAGCCCCCTAGTTCTAGGCTTATAGGGAAGTCAAAATAAAACTACGCAGTAACACATCCAGGCCCCACATCAGAGTTTTCTGTTAATTTTAATTTTTTGGTGAAATTAAAAAATTGTTCATACATTTAAAAAATGTTCACAAATTTCAAAATACGTTCTTGAATGTGATTTTTTTTCGCAAAGTCAAAAGCATTGACAAAATTCAGGAATCATCACAAATTTGAAAAGTATTTGCGAATTTGAAAGACATTCGCAGATTTGAACAAAAAATCATGGGTTTACCTTTTCCCCATGATTTTAAGAAACAAATCATGCTTTTTAAAACAAATGAAAACTAAAAAAATCGTGAACATTATATAAAAAACGTGGACATCTGGCCGACAACCCCTTCTCGCCCCAGTTGCAGTCGCGTTGTCGCCATTTAGTTGTAATCGAGTTACATCGGTTGCAGAGACAAGTCTAGTGGTGGACATGCAACTGGCCAACAACCCTCCTACCACCCCAGTGTAGGGAACGCGACAGAAAACAAAAAAATTGGGTACTGCGAGCACGCCCAGGATCACTATGGAGATGCATACAAGGTTTGGATCTGATCGTTACCGACTCGTAGCGCAGCGAAAGTAGAGTCGATAAAGATCGTCGGTGCAGATCCCCGCAGCTAGGATTTATAACCTCCCAACCGTGAGGATGTACTCCCTCGTCTGCTCCTCGGACAGTCCCTCGGACAGCCCTTCGGGAGGCGGTCGGACAGTCCCCCGGACGGTGTCACGGACAACCCTTCGGGAGGCAGTCACAGAAACTCGGACGGTCACTCGGACAGCCCTTCGGGAGGCACTCTCGAACAGCCCCTCGGGCAAAAAGATCGAACCTACGACCTCTCTACGGGGTTGCACACATACGGTGTCAGCTATCCGGCAGGGCTTCGCCGTCCAGAACTAATTCCCACCGGAACCCAGACAGCCTTTCGGCTCTACGAAACTATTTCGTGTGAGGGAGAGAAGAAGCCAGATCATTGCATGTCATAATGTATGAGAGAAAGAGTGAGTTTGGGCAGCCCCCTCCACCCCTATTTATAGGTCAAGCCCAAGGGGTAGAGGATACTTGGAAATACCAAAATGCCCTCAAAGGTGGCTTCCCAAAGAAGCTACCAAATAGTGTTTCCACTATTCATGAAAATATTTTTCCGCGACCGTTAAATCCGAAAATATTTCTGTAGGTCCAGAACATTTCCAGTACCCACTAAAACAATTCTGGGCGCGTTCCGAAACATTTCTGGATCAATGATTTTCATCAGCGAAAAGCAAACAAGAATGCGTTTTCACTATTCACGAAGACAATTTTTCGTGTCCGTTAAATCCGAAAATATTTTTGTAGGTCCAGAACATTTCTAGCACCCACTAAAACAATTCTGAACGCGTTCCGAAACATTTCCGGATCAATAATTTTCTTCAGCGAAAACCAACCAAAGCATTTCCGGCTGCTCCGGAACATTTCCGGTTTTTTCTCCGAAAAAATTCCAGAAGTTCCCAGAACATTTCTGGCACCTCCAAAAAGTTCCAGGCGTGTGCCGAAACCTATTTGGCTTAATGGTTTACTCCGTAACAACTTTTCGGTTTTATGGAAACTTTTCCTGTGTTCTCTCCCGGAACTTTTCCGTTGTCTCCGAAACTTTTCCGGTGACTTTCTCTCAGACTCCCTGTCTAGTATTCAGCAGATAGATGACCCTTAAGCGTGTGACCCTATAGGTTCGGTGAAGTATAGACATGACCGGAACACTTTCTGATCAATGATCAACATCGGAGCCGTGGACACCCATATTGACCCCTATACCCACATGAATAAATATTCGAGTGAAGCTCCAGTTGCCGTGTGCTATTCCTGTTGCTTCGCGATATGTTACAAACACCCGAGGTGAGATTTATTGGCATCCTCGTGGATCAACAACTTGTCCACTATGCCAGTTACCTCGTTACCGGTTTTGTTCTCTTGTCTCGTTCTCGTGTTCCGACATCCCTGTGATCAAATCACAATGTGTCTGGCCAGACGATGATGGATACCGTAACACCGAGAGGGCCCAAAGAATATCTCTCCATCGTCAGAGGAGCAAATCCCAATCTTGAGCTATCAAGTCCCTTGACATACTTTTCCATGAACCCGTAAGCCGCCGTAATAGCCACCCATTTACGGATGACGTTTAACAAACCCCAAAGTTCATGAAGCAAGCATGAAGAAACTCGATACTCTCATGATCTAAGGAATTATGCAAACGTTAACTTTCTCTGTGTTATTAACCTTTAACTTGTGACGAATGTATCTCATAGCATAACATCAATTCGGGTCGATTCAACACAAATGTTCTTCTAACATTGTGCCCTCAAAATTGCCGGCATAGACATGACCATGATCAGGAAAACGTGATCATCATGCAAACACTTGAGCTAGTCTTAGAGGCATGACTAGGAATACTTTTTATCGTTTATTATTCCACACATGCATATGAGTTTTCCTCCGAGCCTCATGGTTATTGTAGACTCGAGAACCATAGCAGTTATAGCACGGAATATAAACTTAATTACGAACATGGAGATAAATAATAACATTTATTATTGCCTCTAGGGCATATCTCCTACACCCAGTTGCAGTCATGTTGAGGATCATGCAGTTGTAGTCGGGTTACAACGCTTACATGTCAAGGATGGACTTGCAACTAGTTCGGACAAGTTGCGTGTCAAAAGGTGGACATGCAACTGGGTCGAATAAGTTGCATGTCAAACGATGGACAAGCAACTGGGTCAGGTAGGGCCAAGTCATGTGTCGAGGGTGGACATGCAACGAGTTGTAGGTGTCGGAGGGCAAGTTGCATAACGAGGGTGGACATGCAGATGGGTCGGGGTCAGGCAAGTTGCGTGTTAAGGTGGATATGAAATTGAGTCGGACAAATCATGTGCCAAAAAGCTGGAGTAAAATGAGAATAGGAGTGAGAAGATAGAGCGTCGAATGGGGGAGTGATAAGAGAGAGGAAAAAAGATGAGACCTCCTATTCGGTGGCACCCAAAGGTGTAACTAGCGCTCACTATATTTCCTTGTGGGGTCGCGGCCCAATAGTGCCACCTCTTTCTCTTGCGCCTACTCTCTTGCTTACGAGGTTCGGTGGGTTTTTTTTTCATTCGCTATTTCCTACTGTACTAACATGGCCACATGTTTTATATATAGTTTAAAAATAATTTGTGCACTTAAGAATTAAAAAATCATGAATTATGAAAAACCTTGCAATTTTGAAAAAAAATCATGAATTTGAAAAATAGTTTGCAGATTTACAATAGATCCTAGATTTGAAAAAAGTTCATGGATTTGAAAAAATGTTCACGAATTTGAAAAAAGTTCGTAAAAAACTTGAAAAATGTGAAGGAAAAAAACACGAATGTAAAAAAAGTTTACGCACTTCAATAAAAAATCGCGAATTTGAAAATAATTACAGATTTGAAAACGTTCTTGAATTTGAAAAGGTTAACGAATTTGAAATACTTCACACATTTGAATAAGTTCAAGAATTTAAAGAGATGTTCACGAATTTGAAAAAAGTTTGTGAATTTGAAAGAATGATTGCCGATTTGAAAAAGTTCATGCATTAAAAAAAATGGATTTGAATAAACTTTCATGAGATATAAAAATAGGTAAAAGAGAAAAGATGAAAAATAAAAAATAAAAAGGAAAAAAGAATAAAAGCGAGTGAAAAGATCAACAAAACCGAATAAAAATGAAAAGAGGAAAAGTGGACCGGAAGCCCAGAAGCTTCCCAAAACCGACCCAAACCGGGAATGCAAAACACTTAGATGGGCCCACGCGTTAAGTACCAAGTAGGATTAGAGGAAAAAGATTGACTCTTCCAATTGTACAACGACAGCATAGACTCGAAAAGAAAACGCAACCCACGGGGCGAAACATATGCCTGTAACAAAAACAGCCCATGCAGCAGACACGGGAAAAAACATGCCCTCAATCGAGAGCAACTAATTAAGTAGTACTCCTTGTGGAGCCCCCGCAAGGGTCACTTTTGGTGCGCTCTCAGCCGCCGCCACGTGTCGCGCTCTGGGCGCTCCCTCCAGATTTGTTTTTTTATTTTACTGAGCATGTTTTTGGCTTTTAGATGATTTTTTTTTTGTTTTTTTTTCCTTTTCGGTTTTCCCCCAGTTTTTCTTAGGTTTTGGGTCAAAAAAACTAAAAAAAAATGTGTGAAAAAACGCATTTTTTTCCTTCCGCGAGAGGCACAGATTTACTTCTCATGGAGGCACGGATTTGCTTCAGATTCATGCCTCTCGAAAAAAGAAAAAAACACATTTTCTTTTTCTTTTCCTTCCGCGAGAGGCATGGATTTACTTCTCGTGGAGGCACGGATTTGCTTCCGCGAGAAGCACCATTGTGCCTCTCGGAAAGGGAAAAAATATGTTTTCTTTTTTTTTCTTTCTGCGAGAGGTACGGATTACTTCTCGTAGAGGCACGGATTTGCTTCGCGAGAGGCACAGTCGTGCCTCTCGGAAAAGGAAAAAAAGCTCGTTCTCTTTTTTTTTCTTTCGTGAGAGGCATAGATTTACTTCTCGTGGAAGCACGGATTTGCTTTCGAGAGAGGCACAGTCGTGCCTAGGCACAGTCGTGCCTCTCCGAAAGGAAAAAACGCGTTTTCCTTTCTTTTTTTTTCCTTTCGCGAGAAGTACGGATTTACTTCTTGTGGTGGCACGGATTTACTTCCGCGAGAGGCAAAGTCGTGCCTCTTCGGAAAGGGAAAAAAGTGCTTCCGATTCAGGTTTTTTTCATGAAAAAAAAGTTTATCAAAACCTATCAACATGTGATCTATTTTTGAACATCTCAACGCGAGGAATCCAACGGTGAAAACGGTTCGAGATTTGGACGCACGGAGATAAAACGTTTTGAATAAACGAATCTACGAAAATAAAAACTCCCAGGTTGCGACAAGTGGCGCGCATGCGGTGCGCCACTTGTCACAACCTGGGATAGAAATGATGTTTCTAAAGAGTACTTCTTAATTAGTGATTTCGCCTCAACCCGACGCAGGGGACACATCAACGCAGGGCTGGATGTGGGCCCCGGCTATGTCTTGCTTATAGCGAGGCAGAAAACAGCCTCGCATGCTCAGCTGCCTTCAGGAGCCACTATTGGGCCGGCCAGTAGGGACCTGGTTTGGCAACGCTGACATGATGATGACATCATGATTATGTCAAACTAAATCTGTTTTTCTTTTTTTATTTTTATTTTAAATAAATCAATTTAGAAAACATATATTTACTCTTTTTCAAAAGATCGTGGAATTACAAAACGTTAACATCGTATAAACAATTTGTTAACACAATTTTTAAAAATGTTGATAGATTTTAAAAAACTATTCTTGACACTAAAAATATGTTCCCACGTTTCAGAAGATGTATGTTAATTTTTCAAAAATTGTGTATACAATATAAAAACAATGTTTGTGCGATATAACAAAAATGTTTCATACCATTAAAATATGTACGTAACAATTTAAATATATATTCTCATGTTTCAAAAAGTTATTCATGACATTTGGGAAATGTTTATGCAAATGTTAAAATTTTCTTGTGTAGGTTAAAAAATGTTTATTGCCATTTAAAAAATGTACGTGACATTTAAAGAAATATTTTGCATTTTTTGGAAAAAAATTTGAGACATCTAAAAAATGTATATATGATGTAAAAAAATGTTCAAGTACTTCAAAAAAAATGTGATTTGCCATTTTTCTTCGATGTAAAAAAATTCAAGAAGTTCAAAAAAATATTTGTTGCCATTTTAAAAATGTACATGGTATTTAAAAGAAATATTCTCGCATTTCAAAAAATGTTCTCCACATTAAGAAAAACGTTATGCAATGTAAAAAAAATGTTAGCGTAGTTTAAAATTTTATTTATTACCATTTAAAAATGTACCGACGCATAATTTAGAAAATTATTGTGTATTCAAAAAAGTGTTCAAATCATGTATTTAAAAAAAGTACGTCATGTATTTGAAAAGTGTCGAACGTGTATCACAAAATTGTTTAATGTTTGCACTTAAAATGTACACTTTGACTGAGAAAAAGTAGACATGTGCTAAAAATAGAAAACCGATAAAACCGAGAAACAAACAAAAATGATGAGTGAAGATACGAGGGAAATCAAGAAAGAAACAAAAAAACAAAGTATAACAAAGTATAACGAATAAAGAATGGTAAACAAAAAAAGTTGAGAAAACAAAGAAAACCGAAGTATAACAAAGAAAAAAACAATGAAAACCAAAGAAGAAACAAAGAAAACCGAAAGAAAAAAAGCAACGAAAAAAAATAGAAAAAAAAAAGAACGGACGCAACAGCAATCAGACCCGAACGAAAGGAACGCACACATTACTAGGCCGGCTCATACGCATCGTCACTGCAGGGCGCTGTGGGCGAGACGGATGCTATACACGCTATAAGCGAAATATAGTATTCACGCTGGATGTGGTGGTTAAAATAGAGAGCAAATCGATGGTGGTGCTTTTTCTTCGTGTTTGTCTTCCGAGCTTCGATCCTCCTCGAGTTCGTCCGTTTAGACGTAGTCGACGGAGCTCCGGCGTAGATTCCTGTCGTCTCCTTGGGGCAGTGAGGTTAGGGTTTCTCGTCATATGGCGAGATTTGATGGCAGGTGCTCCAGATCTTTGCAAAGGCCAAGTCGACGAGTCGTTTTGGCGGCAGTAGTGGTCGTTTTGTGGTCTCGGAATCTTGATGTGATTTTTATTATGTTTGAGATGCTTTGTACTTCCGATGAACTTTTATAATAGATCTGAACCTTTATGCAAAAAAAAAAAGAGGACGCGGGATCAGACAGATTTGCATGTATTTTAAAGCAGCTAGATCGTGTGGTAGCCAACTTATATGAGACAATAGATAATTTTCATCTAGATGAAAACTAGCAGATCCAAAAGCTTTCAGTTGAGGACCAATTTTCTTGGAAGACCGCTTCTTCGTTTAGCTTGCTTGGGCGAGAAAATTATTCACTGTGATCTGCCACAAGAGCTGGCGTCCTTTTTTGCAGCTGCCACAAGAAATTACCCAAGTTTCCACAAATGCCCATACTATACCAACTTCGCAAAGCCAGGATAGAGAAATGCTACAGCAGTTGCATAATAATATTACATTTGTTGTTGTCTTCTACGACAGAGATCAACTAGCTCAGGCCATACAACGTCCAAGGTTGATCTTCGAACTACAAAATCAACCCCCAACATCTGAAGAACATGTAAAAGTTCGTGCCCTGTGTCTAGTTGATTGTAGTGAGAGGAACTCTCTCCATCTCAATTGCCAAATCTAAGCGCTTCGCGTTTCCAGTCACGAGTTTCGACGGAGTTCTACTGTCCCAGAATGACTTGACGAGGTCTTCCAGTGGAGTTACCAAGCCCTCGATCGATTGGCTGCTGGGGATGTTAATCTGGCGCCTTGTTGGTGTTGAACAAGTTGGTTCATCCACCTGCGTTAAAGTAATAAAACAGAGCGTTGAGAAACACTAGAAAGCCAGTTCCTACCCAATTGATAAACAAACTGGCGCCCAGACTGATATATATGCTCACCTTGTAGTCATCCCCCAGTGATCTGTTGGCATTCCCTGATATCCCCAGCGTCTTCTCATGGTGGCTACTTTGAAGGTCACCAAGCTGCGTCTGTGATGCGATGATGATAGGTATCACAGTCTCGCAGATCCCATGGTCCAATCTTAGCGAATCTGGCAAGATACAGTTTGTAGGGAATGTAAATGCAAATATTCAGTCTGAAAAGGGAGCAACTCTATGGTGAGATATACAGTACCGTCAATAGAGCAAACAAGAGCTTCGCTTGAAATATCATTATCTTCAAGAGCAGTGCTGACAGCAGATGAAAATCTCATGTGAAGTTGGCTGTTTGCCTCATTTCCATCGCTTCATTCAAAGGAGACATATTTAGCATAAATCAAGTTTTCTCATCTTCAAACTAATCAGTGTGACAATTGTAATTACCTGATGACTGAACCTATTGTTTCTGCATAGCTCCTTCCAAGAGCCAGTACTGAAGTTTGCGCGTTGCTCCATTGTTCTGAGCATAATTGTGTCCTTGTTTTGCTGGAGAATGGGGAATATATGTATATGTTACTTCTTGTGTTAGAGAAATTCAAGATCTAGTAGGCACTGTCAGAAACTTACCACTGCTGGAGATTCTCCACCAAGCAACATTTCTTCTGTTCAACAGAGGATATGTTTCTGTGAAATGCCTCTTCGGTTGTCTCCACGTAGGCTTCCCATTGCTCACTCATAGAAGATGTGAAATCATGAAACTTGGTGGTTTCAGTTTGCAAACTATTGGATCGCTCAGAAGCCATCTTAGCAAGGCTGCTTATGTCATCTCGAACCTAGTGAAGTGACCACATCTAACATTCATCAACAAGTTTTCAGCCTGAGGGTCACAAGTAATAATGTGCGCACTGGCGTGTGCGAGCACAAGGTCCACAACTGTAGCCTCTACATTGTGTTGCGCGATCTGAATATCAACTGATGGAACGAAAGTGTGCTAGTACTAACAAAGTAGAATGTGCATACCATATTTTTCTTTCTAGCATTTGATTCTGCTAATAACCCTGCTACCTTCTCCATCAGATACTTCTCTTCATCAGCAGCACAAACCTAAAACCATATTTTTCATGTCAACAGCTATTGAACTATGCCTAATAAACTTTCAAAGAAATCTTTAGTGCAGAATTTACATATTCTACAACAAACGATTACCTCAAACTTCGTTTGGAGCTGGAGAAGTTGCTTTTGATGTGATGCCTGTGATTCTTCCAATATCCTTTTGAGTTCCAATGCATGAGCATCTATTGTTCTAAAGAAATTCATTGTAGTTGCTGAGATAGACTTTGTTCTCTCCACATTTCTACTGAGTCCCTGTTTGAGTTTGACAGAATTTCTTAAAACAATTGTAATCACAAGTGAACATTTGGGGAGAATTAATAATTAGCATCGTGGTAAACCTCATGTTGCTGCTCAACTAATGTAGTTAAGCTCTCTTCTTGCTGAGAGAGCCCATTTTGTAGTCCAATGAGTAATTGGTCAGCATCAGCTAAGAGGCCCTTCAAACACTGCAGGAACCAAATAAGACAAAGTTTACCAACAAACCATCACAGTAAAAATAGAGCAAGGTATTCAACAAATCACAGAAAACAAATATGCTAATGAAGTGTACTTACATCCTCCAGATCAGATGTGTGTGCACTAACTTGGGCATTCAGCTTCTCAGAGCTTAATTGGGATTTGAGGTTGAGCTCATTAGCAAAGCCATGCAATTCTGCAATCCTTGAACTGAAGCTCTCTTTCATTTCTCTTGCATGATTTTGAAGTCCTCCAGCAACCTATGGAAGTTTGCAATGGTTAGTTAAGCTTATAGATAATACACTGGTAGAGACATGTCTTTGTGCTAGCATACCTTGCCCTTTGAGGTGATAAAAGATTGCATCTCCTCTTCAAGTACTTTCAGTTGGCTCTCCTGTTGAGAGACCGAAGTTGAGATGTTTCTATGCAAGATATTCATGTCTTGAGTGAGCTGAGAATGGAAGTGTCCAACTATATTTTTGTTTGCATCTTCAATCTTGCCCTTCCTTTCTGAAAACCATAACATGGATGTATATCATGAAATTTGAAGCGAAAATATTCCTCTTGATTTTTCTGTTTGAAAAAAAATGATATTTAAAGTAAAAAGGAGGAGAATGGGGGGAGAGGGAGGAAAGGAGATGAACCTAATTTTGAAAATAGCCCAGATAAATCGTCTGTTGTATTCTCCAGCTCTGATCGAAGCGTGTGAGCTTCATGAACAAGAACTTTTTCTAAAAAGATTTAGAAAAGGGAAAACACAGATGGGTAAGCAAAACACCTTTAGCCACCAATGCAAATATCTCGAAGAAAAATGTAACGGGCTAGTGAAATAAAGAAGCCCAAATAATGAACAGTAAATGGACAGTAACGTGTAAAGGGCTGCAGTTTGTTCCCAGTTTACGGTGTTGGCCTTTGCGTATGTAATGAACTTCCTCCATGAAGACAATGTAATGAACTAGTGAAATGAAGTGAACACGGACAGTGTAGTATAAGGAGATGTGGTGTGTGCCCAGCTCAGTGTTGAGCTTTGTATGTATAGTATAGGCATACATGCAAACCGACAAATCAGATTGTAAGGTAAAAAAGAAACAGTGTCTTGTACATGATAATACTATACATGAATTAATTCTTAAGCATGTTACAAGATACCTCGTCTATCATGCTTGATAAACACTAACAGAAACTTAGAAGTGGTTTTTTTCTCTAACCTGTTTTAAGAAGATTTTCTATCAGATACTCCTTCTCTTTTATTGTATTGTTTGCCTGCATATACTTCTCTTCAAGGACTGCTAGGGCGCACTCAGTTTCCTGCATCTTTTTCTGGAAATGAATGAAAAAATATGTAAATACAAGAATGATCATTCAGTCATTCCATAGGCATATGACAAGAACACATCTGTACCTGCAATGTCTGAAGCTTATCGCTTAAGTCTGCACTTAACACTTTCTGAGAATCGTACAGTCCTTGGAGCTCATCTAATTGCTATACAATTATAAATCATAATTTTAGTTTTCAAGTCAGTAGGAATTGCAAATCCACCTCACCACCAAGAATAAAGGTATACCTTGTCTTTTGACTCCAAACCAAGCTCTAAACGGTCTAGCTTCTCTGACATAGCCTGAAATGTTTATCCATCATACTCAAGCAGAATATTTACAGCCTAGTGTACATGTATAAATAGCACGAAGAGTATAGTACCTTCTTTTCAGCTTCATCGGCTAGGTATTGTTCCCCTGGAATATAAATACCATTCTTTTCCCTAGCAGCATACAGTTCTGCCATAGATAAACAAACTGAATAACTATAGCGACTTAAAGTATATGGCTTTCAAAATGGCCTATGCTCAAGGTGAAGAAAATGTTTGCAGAAAAAAAAAATTATTTCATAGACAGATCCAAAATCAATCAAAATCTCCTCACTAGGCCTAGCATTTACATACGTGTTTTTATGATTTGTGTGGTGATCAAGGGACTGGAATTGGAACCTTAGAAAAATAATAATTCCGCAACATGGATGTTAATGATAATTTAACTTGTTGAATGCTATCTCCTTAAAGATGTTTAGGTGTGTGGTGGCAAACACATGGTATGAAAGCACTTGGCTAGATGTCAAAAATACAAGAAAACATGCAAGCAACCCCTCATAATTATGAAACATTACACACGGCATAATTATAATTATGTTTCAGAAAACAAGCTTATGACCAGCATATGTTTTAAAGAAGAGATGGTTGCATCGTGTTTTCATGAAATTGATAATGCCATATATTCAGGCACACTTCTAAGGAAAAACATACCTTGCTTGAGGCGGTCCATTTCGAAGTATAAATCTTTGATGAGTGCAGATTTCATCATCTTCTGATTAACCTGGAAAATCATGTGCACGTAATTAATTTCAACTATCCAAGAGGAAAGATAACTTTGTCATTCAGAATTAGTTTGACAGATACAAGAGCCCAACCTCTGGTTTGTTCTTGATATTTTTGGCACGGTGCGCGTAGTCTAGTGTGCTTAATGTCTCATCAAGGCAATGCACTGAAGGCGCAATGGTTGCGATGATGCAAGTCTTTGTCTTTCCACCCAAGGAATCTCTTAACAATCTCGTCAACTTGCTATCTCTGCATGACAAAACAGAAATGTCAGATGATGAGCATTTTATTGGCGTGACATGATTGAGCAGATTTCCATAAGGAAGCCCCATAAAAGCTAGTGTTTACCTGTATGGTATGTGACCAGAGTGCTCCACGAGAGTATTAATGACACGCCCAAGTGTAAGCAAACTTTTGTTGATCTCTCCTGCTTCTCTGGCCCGTCCCTGTAATAGATGACAACAGCGTAAGTATATCTCACAGCCTCATAGGCGCAGCTTGATCATAGTAGGGAAACAAAAGTGAAATGCCCCAAGGCAGAACTCACATCTCTAGCACCTGACCGGGATATGTTCTCTGAACCAGCAAGATCAACAAGATTAAGCTTTCCACACTTGATCATTTCTTCGCCCTCTGGTGTGCATTCCTTAATATGGATGGTGATTGAGAAAATAGAGTGCGACCGACTACTTTGCTTGTTGAGAAAAGTTTCAGCGGTTTTTCTTTTGCCAGAACCTCTCTCAAGTATCTTGTATATCTCACTGGCTGAAGAAACAACTTCTTCTTCCAGTCCCCTAACAAAAACTCCTCCCTTCCCATCTTCCATGAGTGCCATGGGCTTCTTGGACTTGTCATCTGAGAATTTAGACTCCTCTGGAGCTAAAAGATCAGTGAGTTCCTCGTTATACAATTCAAGAAATGAGACCTTCATGCTGTATTCTGCATTCTGTGCCTCGAGAATATCAAATATTCTCTTGACAGCCCTTGGAATAACACCAGCATCAGATGGAAGCTCGCCATTCTACACAAACACGGCAGCAGTTATAACTGACATGGATACACAGTGCATCAACAACATCGGTAAATTGTGAACTCTGAATTACCTGTGTTTTGCCCCCTCCTCCTTCCATTGTGTATGTTTTTCCAGTTCCAGTCTGCCCATAAGCAAATATTGTGCAGTTGTAACCATCCAGAACTTCACCAACAAGTGGAACAACGGCATGGTTGAACACATCCTGCTGTTTAGACTTTGGTCCGAACACCTACATTCATATGTAATGGAGTAATTAGACGAATTCCATACAACTTGAAGTAAGTGAGGTTGAAACAGTTTCAATGGAGAATTTGTAAACCTTGTCAAATACAAATGTTCGATCAATCTGTTTGTTTGCAATGTTCTGGGCAGCGGAAACCTCTCGCCTCTGCTCGTTGCAAGTGATCACCACAGGAGTGTTTATGCTCAGTTCCTCCATGCTTAAAGGCCTACATCGGCAACAAATACCCAAACCATAAGTTTACAGCCCACTGGGACAGTACACATTGTTTTGTGATCCTAATTACTTGAACAAAGCAAGGACAGTGGCAACCAGGCTATGCATATATACACTAACTATAGAGTGGACAATCTTCGCGACAAACAGAAATTGGTACTCTAGTTTCTAGTTTTATCAAATATAAAAATTATCTCGCCAGATGTATCCACGAATTCACATATGTATCATTAAGCTGCTGTTGTTCATTTGGGCAATAAACACTAGTGCTTCATACAGACGGCCGTTCACAGAGGAAGCCCACCATTTATGAATTAATATCTGCACTGACTTGCAAATTCGGTAGATCTCCATGTAATGAACAACCAGCAATAAGAGCATAGAATGCTACAAGTGTCAGGGCAGTATGACACCCCTACTTACACAGATGCTATATATAAAACATATGAGTAACTCGTGGATGGGTGCGCTAACAAGGCAAGCAATTGAAGGAGAGGCAAGGGTTTTGGTCTGACGGAGACGCTCGCGTAGTATATATACCTGCATCTGAGGAGGACCTGGATGTTAACTCCGCCGCCGCCCCCCTTGGCAAGGGAAGGGGAAGGGGAAGGGGAGGAGGCGACGATGGCGGCGCCGTTGTTGAGCGGTCGTTTGGCCTTGGTGGAGGAGCGCGGGGTGTGGGAGGGGGAAGGGGACATGGAGACGTAGGAGGACGCCGCACCAGCGTCCGCTGCTGGTGCCCTGCGGGGGGTGCTGGTCTCCATCGTCGGCCGGCAGCTGCAGCGGGGATTTTGGAATTAGAATAGGGAAATAGAGGCGACGAGAGAGGAGTTGAAATGGAATGGACTGGATCGGAGCAGAACCCAGCAGATCGTTCGTACCTCGATAAGGGAGGGGAGCTCGGAGACGTACGGATCTCGGGTGGCGCCGGCGAGCGGCGGGCGGAGAGGAAACGGAGAGGCGGAGGGGGGAGGGGGAGGAGGGTTTGGTGTTATGTCGGGTTTGAATTGGTTTGAATCGACCGGCCGGCGTGGCTTATACAAAGCGTAGTGAAGTGGAGGTGGGGAGGGAGGGAGCCGTTATATACAACAAGAAAAACAAAACGGAAAAGTGGGATGGGAGCACGTCGAGGTCGTGCGGAGCGTGCGACTCCGGCTCGAATCTTAATTCAAAACTTGGTCACACACAACTTGGTCCGACCCGACCGTTGGGGGCGTTCCAAATGGTGCACTCTCGAATTCAACCTGAAATGGTCACACACGCAGAGCCAAAATTCCTAGGTTCCAATTTTCAAAACAAAAATAAAGTTCCTAGGTTTCCAAGTAGACTGTTATCTAGCACTAGTGCTGAACCCTCCTAAGACGAGACATCTATCGCACACCCTTCAACCGAACTGTGTGCGATGCATCGCAAACGGTAGAAAAATAGAATCGTCAGAAAGAAAAGGAAAGGTGTGCAATGGCTGAACCATCAGGTACGATTTAGAAATGATATGCGTGTGCGATATACGACATACAGTTCATTGGGAAGAACTGTTTGTGATGAGTGAAAATAACACAAACGATTCGCTGCCGCAAGGCATGTGCGATATACGGCAATCAGTTGGTTAAACATAACTGTTTGTGGTGACTGAAACTAATACAGACTATTCCCATCGTAATCGTAGGTCGTGTCTGTTACGCGCAAACGGTTGCCAGGAAATAATTGTCTGTGATTATGGCAATAATCACATATCGTGTTCCTTGGTTTAACTGTTTGTGATGTGACTAGCTCTATCTGAACAACAATATATATGCTCTGTCTACAGAACCGCAACATATACTTATAAAACATGATTGCATAACCAAATTAAATATCCAGTACATAAGTAAAGGCAACTACTCGATAGAATAACTCTCGATAGAATCAGACACCTTCCCATCTACACCATTGTATTCCCTCGCATGAGGTATCCCATCTCCATGAATAACAGAACAAGCAGTATGTAGGGTATTACTCTTCGGAAGTCCGAACCTGGCTAACTTGTGCGTGCAAGCTTCGTCCCGGTACTTCCGGCCACGCTAGGCACCCTACCGAGAGTACTGACGACTTTCTGCTTCGTCAGAGGCCATAGTAATATAACAAACCCCTTAAGAAAGGATAAATTGGAAAACCCAAGCCCCTGATGAGGAAAAGGACGAAGCATACCCGCTCGTTCCCCTGAGGGCTGGGTGTCGGGGTTAAATCCGGCGGATCTCGGGTAGGGGGTCCCGAGCTGGTGATCTTGGCTAGATGGTAACAGGACAAACAAGAGACACGATGTTTACCCAGGTTCGGGCCCTCTCGACGAGGTAAAACCCTACGTCTTGCTTTTGTTGTAGTGATTGCGATGGAGTACAAAGTACAGGATGATCTACCTCAAGATCGTACGAATGAATCTAACTTAACTTAACCCTATGGACTAAAATCCCTCGGCTTATATAGGGACCAGTGGTACCTAGTGTCGGGGTTAAATCCGGCGGATCTCGGGTATGGGGTCCCGAGCTGGTGATCTTGGCTAGATGGTAATAAGATGAACAAGAGACACGATGTTTACCCAGTTTCAGGTCCTCTCGAAGAGGTAAAACCCTATGTCATGCTTTTGTTGTATTGATTGCGATGGAGTACAAAGTACATGATGATCTACCTCGAGATCGTAGGAATGAATCTAACTTAACATAACCCTACGGACTAAAACCCCTCGGCTTATATAGGGACCAGGGGTACCTAGGGTTATATGTAGGTCGATTACATCTAGGGATAAGCTTGCCGATGATTTGAATATGTCTTGAAGTGTACGCCAAGTCTTCAGAGGATTCCATCTTGAGTACGCCGGTGGTCATGGTGAACATGGCCCATTCTTCGGTTGTCTGAGGGTCCTTGGCCCGGCCCATGACTGGTAGGCCACCACAAAATTTGCTCTATTTTGCGACGCTTCACTTGTGTCACGTATAACCATTTTTCGTCACGGAATATATACTGGCGACGTTTTCAGGCCGTCACCCCCACCGTCACTGAAGCGCCGTCATAAAAAATAAAATCTTGACGGTACCACTTCCTCCGTCACGCAGGATCGTATCTTAGGTGATGAACCAAAAATTGTCACTGATGGCCGTTTTCGGTGACGGCCAAGAATGTCAACTATGATAGGCCAATCTGTCGCGTAAGAGGATTGATTACCTTTTTAAGTCAAGAAAAGAAAGGAAAGGGCCCACCCATTTTATGAAAAAGAAGGAGCATGGTATTATTCAAATTCAAAGCGCTTCGTAATCTTCAACCAGTTCTGCATTCGGGGATTTTAATGTAAAAACACGTGCACTTTGCCGACGATAATCCGTCACTGGTGATCGGTCCGCGTGTTTGACCCGTCAAAGATTCTGACAAGCGGGGCCAGCAGATGCTGACGTGATTGCTTCCATGTGGGTCAGCCTTGGGTTTTATCGCCGACGGTTCCGTCAGTAATAAGTCGGGCGTCAGTTTTGACCGGTCAACGCTGCTGACATATGGGCCCAGAAGATGCTGACGTGGCTGCTTACATGTGGGTCCGGACGGTGCTGACGTGGCTGCTTACAAGTGGGGACACGACTGTGGTGACGGTTTCAATTTTTATCACCAGTACCGTCAGAGGTTTTATTATATCGTCAAATTGTGCACGGTTGATTTTGTAGGCCAATTTGAATTTGAATTAGAGAAAAATTGAAATTTAACATTGCCATCACAACTTTTATTATAATAACAATGGGACTTGACATTTCTCACAGCAGTGATCCACATATTAAAATGAGCATCCAAATGACATATTATCAAGCATTACAAATAAGACACTGGAGAAGGCATCATGACGAACAGTAGTGCACCATCAGTGATTGATGTGTTGTGACACAGTCTCTTGCGAAGACTGCGATGACTTCCTTAAGAGATGACTAAAAATTCCCTCCATTTCATGTTGCTTTTTTTTTTCAAAGCCTCTGATTTTTCTCTCCTGGTCCATCTTGATAACTTCTATTTCTACTTGCTGTTTCCTTTTGAGCTCTTTGATTTCCTGCATCTGTGCACTAAGTAGGACATTCAGATTTTCTGCAAATGTGGCATTTGCCTGTTTTGTGTCTGTCGCTTGTGCTGTAATCTTCGCTTCTAGCTCATGGATGCATTGTTCAGAGGATGAATTATGTGATGAGACAAAAACTTGAAAGTAACGTGGCGGAGGAGCTCTTTTCCTCAATAATCTGCACGTCAGGTACTTGCGGCGGAACTTCTTGTAAACGTGCCCTCTTTGTGGTCCGCGTCATGATTGAAAGCGTTGTTCATTCACTGTTAGTACATTACACTATGATGGCTCGCACAATAATTTTGAAACCAAAACATTATAAATTACTTACGGGTGCTTCTTCTGCAATCTGTCTCATACTGGAATCCTTCTTGATGTTGTGGGAGTTTCCAGAAAACTCCGAACTGGATGCTCTCTTCTTGCTGTTTTTGGCCTTATGGAATAAGGACACTCGCATCAGTACTGCACATCATGTAATAATCAACAATATACATGATTTCAATAACTTATTTATATTCTTACCATAGAGCTATGAGGGGTATCATATTTTGAACTGCCAGTCGTACCGCTTACCACCACAGCATGTATGTTTGCTTTTCTCTTGTCAGAAAATTCCTACGACAAGAAGCAAAAACTTAGTATGGCAGGGAGTGCATAAGTCTGAAATCTCAAGAGGAAGCTGAAGTATTATGTACGGTTTCTGACCTTGTTAGAACATTTGGTCATAAAGTTATATTTCCGGTGTTGAGCACTTTTTTTTGCAAGATGACAGTGCAAAATTCTTCTGCAAATGCATCCCTCAAGTAAATTCCGAGTTGTTCCTGAAGAAACCATGTACCCATGAAAGTTATAACATATGCAGTGCACAGTTTAATGAATGTGTTATAGCAGAATTGCATAACACAGATGCATGACAAATCAGCAAAGGAAGTTTACCTTGTAAATAGCTGGGGTCCATTTATTATTTTTTGTAACTGAAGATGAAGGTACATATTCATCCATGTCAACATCGTAGACATCAGCGTCCTCCTCTGAATTGCTTTCTGAATCATCATCTGTTTGCGCGCGAGCATGCAGAAAAGAATGTGCTATACAAGCAAAATCTGGTGGACCAATGGTACCAGCACGGTGTTTCTTCATGCGTGCAGATATTCGAGCAGCGTTGTCCTTCATTGTTTCCACCAGTACCTGCTCGTATACTTTTGTTGATTTGCCGGTAGCAGCTGAGAATCAAAGACCAATTATTCACGTCCATGTTCATCATTGATGCGAATATTTATGTTTCAGTTATCAATTAATCTTAAAATACACAAGTATCAGCAAATAATTAGGATCTGCCTAATAAGAGCATGTGAAGTGAACTAGATACCTAGATTGAATGAACCGAAGTACGGACCGTAATACATACAAGAAATTTGAGTTGATTTAGAAGAATTGAAAGGTGCAAGTACATCAAGAGGCCAAAATGAAGCACATGTATAAATCCAGTTGGGTGTCGCAAACATAGATAGGGTTGTGGGGTGGGGATGGCCGGAGAGGTACTTCTCACCTGGTAGCGTATCATAAGGTTTTGGGGTAGACGGCGGAGATTTGCGGACTTTGTCCACTACTGCAGGATGGTCCTAACGCGACACATGCATTAGAGACCCCTCGACCAAACTGTGTGCGATGCATTAATCGCAAACGGTGTCGTACTAAAACCGTCACCAATAAAACGAACTGTGTGCGACGGCGGGTCCATCAAGCACAATTCAGAAAAGATTTGCGTGTGCGAATCGTGGCATACAATTGATCCATATGAACCGTTTGCGATGAGCCAGAACAACAGAAACGGTCAGCCAGATCAAGGTGTGTGCGATAGACGGCATACAGTTCACTAGGATGAACTGTTTGCGATGATCCAGTACAATAGAAACGGTCAGCCAGATCAAGGTGTGTGCGATAGACGGCAAACAGTTCACTCGGATGAACTGTTTCCGATGAGCCAAAACAACAGAAACGGTCAGCCAGGTCAAGGAGTCCGTGATATACGGGCACACATTCTAATTAAAAGAATTGTGTGCGATGGTAATAACAAGCACACACGGTTGATGGAACAAGTCGTGTGCTGACATCGCCGATTGCAGTGCACACGCCACGTACGCATCCGAGAACGCTTGCCCACATTACGCCATCCGGGAATCGTGCCACACTTCGAAACCGGAACCGTCAATAAATTTTGAGCTTGTTTCCCGTCACATTCCAAATTACCACGCTATATTTAATTGCAAACCTGTTCACACCTATCAAAACCTAAACGTTTTCCCACTTAGCAGCTTATTACTAGGTTATAAATACCACCTACTTGAAAATGACTGCACATTCCTCCTCAATTCCTCATCAATAAACAAACAAGTCTTTCTTCGTCGTTCCTTGCGTCTGCCATGGCCCGTAGGAGTTCTTGGTCGAGAATTGACCAGGGAGCGATGAGCATGGAAGCGGAAGCAGCAGAGATGTCCCGCCTCACCGCGATAGCAACCGCGAGGTCCCGCCTCGCTGCCGAAGCAGCACAGAGGCCCCGTCGTGCCGCCGAAGCAGCAGCGAGGTCCCGCAACACCGCCGAAGCAGCAAGGATGACCCGCCGCGTCGCAGAATCAACAGAGAGGTCCTGCCTCGCCGCGGCGGCCTGGGAAGATCTCTTCCGGGAAGGCGAGGGCCTTCACAGGCGCATGCGCACTGAGCTCAATAAGCTGAAGGATGAGATCTCCGGATGGGCGAAGCTGCATGAGGAGGTCAATGCCTCATTTGATAAGGCGATCGGTGTCATCCGGGGACTAAGGGATGACAAGGCAAAGCTCCGCACCCAGCGCGACCTGCTAAGGGCGAAGATCGCCGACAGTGCGAAGCAGCACGAGGAGAGCACTGCCGTGTTGAAGAAGACGGCCGCCATGGCTAAGAAAATTATGGACGAGAATGCCAACCTCCGCATCGAGCGCGAAAGGCTGGTGAGGGAATCCAAAGCTGTTGTCAAGTGAAGTATTGAGGACGTGAAAGAGATCATTGATGTTCGCCGCGGGAACTCCATCGCCATGGATGCAATGACGAAGATGGCTGAGGAGAGGCGAAAGGAGATGAAGGTCGTGGAGGCGATGAAGAAGGAGTTGGAGGAACTCCATGCCCTGCAGCAACCCATCAAGAAGGAGTAGAGAGTAGCGACCCAGATTGTTGTCTGCGTCTTCTTCCTTCTTTTTCCCCTGTGTCTTTCGGGCATTGCCGCATGTGGCATTTTAAATTATCTTCCTGAATATGTAAGACAATTACTATCCATTGCCATCGTCATCATATATATCAGTCTTGCTAAGTCTTCGTTCAGTTTCAGTCGAGGCTATGTCCGTGAGTTATCCGTGCAAAATTTTGTTTTTAAATTTTATTTTTTCTCCCTTAAATCTCAGTCGACTAAGATCTAGCCACACCATTAAGCGCCTATAAAACAGGGGCTCGGGCGCCATTAATGGAGAAGTTGGGAGCGAGGTGGGCGGCGGATGGAGGTCAAAGGGCTCGCCTCCCGGTGAGCCTGCGCAGCGGTCTGCTCCACGCCTCCCGTCTACTCAAATAGCTACCCCTCATGGCGCCTTCTAGCCAATAAAAATGGGGACACGTGGCGGCACGTAAATGGTTAGTACAACACCCACGGTTTGAATAACACTTGTGTTTCCGATTGTAACGTGGCAGCTCTTTGTTCCAAAATGACTTGGTTGGTTGTTAATGTGCGCTCCTTCAAAAAAACCGGACAAATTTTTTACCACAACATGTTGGTGCCATGTCAAGGCAACATGCCAAGTTTCATGATTTTCAGGCAAGTTTTGGATTTATAGGAATTTAAAAACCAAGTTTGTCAATGTTTTCGGCCGAGCCACGACGCCCGGATGTTTGAAATTCATTCCCATTTCTTGCATGGGACCTAAACATTCACCCAAGGACACATATACGATTTTTCAACCCATTTTGGTGCACTGGAGCATGTGCATGTAGTTCAAATTTGAATTATGCACATTAAATGCCTAGAAAACTCAATAAATGTATAAAAAAAGGCCAAACGAACCCGAAATAATTTCAAATTTTAGCACGACACTCCTATTGGTCTTTGTTGCCTCTATAAAAAAATTCAAGGTAGGAAGAGGCAGCGTATGTCGTTTCGCCCACAAAGGTGACACATTCCCTATCGGAACCATGAGCCTTCTTGAGAGAAGCTCCGGTTTGTAAGAAGCTTATACCAAAACTTGTCCCAAATCGAACAAAAATTTTACCACATCATGTTGGTGCCATGTCAAGACACCATGCCAAGTTGTGTGATTTTTAGGCAATTTTTGGATTTACAGGAATTTAAAAACCAAGTTTCTCAATGTTTTCGGCCGAGCCACGACGCCCAGATGTTTGAAATTCATTCCCATTTCTTGTATGGGACCTAAACATTCACCCAAGGACACATATATGATTTTTCAACCCATTTTGGTGCACTGGAGCATGTGCATGTAGTTCAAATTTGTATTATGCACATTAAATGCCTAGAAACTCAATTAATGTATAAAAGAGGCCAAACGAATCCGGAATAATTCTAAATTTTAGCACGACACTCCTATTGGTCTATGTTGCCTATGTAAAAAAAAGGCAGGAAGAGGTAGCGTATGTCATTTCGCCCATAAAGGTGACACGTTCCCTATCGGAACCATGAGCCTTCTTGAGAGATGCTCCGGTTTGTACGAAGCTTATACCAAAACTTGTCCCAAATCGAACAAAAATTTTACCACATCATGTTGGTGCCATCTCAAGACACCATGCCAAGTTCCGTGATTTTTAGGCAATTTTTGGATTTACAGGAATTAAAAACCAAGTTTCTCAATGTTTTCGACCGAGCCACGACTCCCAGATGTTTGAAATTCACTCCCATTTCTTGTATGGGACCTAAACATTCACCTAAGGACACATATACGATTTTTAACCCATTTCGGTGCACTGGAGCATGTGCCTGTAGTTCAAATTTGAATTATGCACATTAAATGCCTAGAAAACTCAATTAATGTATAAAAAAGGCCAAACGAATCCGGAATAATTCCAAATTTTAGCACGACACTCCTATAGTTGCATGTTCACTTCAAAACTTTCAACACATAGAGAGGAAACATGATATTATTGAGATATGTAGAAGCATATGATCCTCTCTCATAATAATTTTTAGTAGCATCATGAATGAATTCAACAATATAGCTATCACATAAAGCATTCTTTTCATGTCCTAAAAGCATAGAAATTTTATTACTCTCCACATAAGCAATTTTCTTCTCATTCATAATAGTGGGAGCAAACTCAACAAAATAACTATCATGAGATACTTGATTGGCATAATCCAATTGAAAATTAAAATCATGATGACAAGTTTCATATTTATCATTATTCATTATAGCATACATGTCATCACAATAATCATCATAGATAGGAGGCATGCAATCATCATAATAAATTTTCTCATCAAAACTTGGGGGACTAAAAATATCATCTTCATCAAACATAGCATCCCCAAGCTTGTGGCTTTGCATGTCATTAGCATCATGGATACTCATAGAATTCATACTAACAACATTGCAATCATGCTCATCATTCAAAGATTTTATGCCAAACATTTTATTGAATTCTTCTTCTATCAATTGAGCATAATTTTCCGATCCATCATTTTCAAGAAAGACATTATAAAGACGAATAATATGAGGCAACCTCAATTCAATTTTTTGTAGTTTTCTTTTTATAAAATCAAACTAGTGATAAACAAGAAACTAAAAGATTTGATTGCAAGATCTAAAGATATACCTTCAAGCACTCACCTCTCTGGCAACGGCGCCAGAAAAGAGCTTGATGTCTACTACGCAACTTTATTCTTGTAGACTCGTGTTGGGCCTTCAAGCGCAGAGTTTTGTAGGACAGCGGCAATTTTCCCTCAAGTGAATGACCTAAGGTTTATCAATCCGTGGGAGGCATAGGATGAAGATGGTCTCTCTCAAACAACCCTGCAACAAAATAACAAAGAGTCTCTTGTGTCCCCAACACACCCAATACAATGGTAAATTGTATAGGTGCACTAGTTCGGCGAAGAGATGGTGATACAAGTGTAGTATGGATAGTAGATATAGGTTTTTGTAGTGCGAATAATAAAAAAACAGCAAATTAGCAAGTAACAAAAGTGAGCATAAATGGTATTGCAATGCTTAGAAACAAGGCCTAGTGTTCTTATTTTTGCTAGTGCAATCTCTCAACAATGCTAACATAATTGGATCATATAACAATACCTCAACGTGCGATAAAGAATCACTCCAAAGTTCCTATTAGCGGAGAACATAAGATAGAAATTGTTGTAGGGTACGAAACCACCTCAAAGTTATCTTTTTCGATCAATCTATCTAGCCATCCCTATAAGTGTCACAAACAGCCCTAGAGTTCGTACTAAAATAACACCATATGATACACATCAACCAACTCTAATGTCACCTAGATACTCCAATGTCACCACAAGTATCCGTGAATTGATTATACGATATGCATCAAACAACTTCATAATCATAATATTCAATCCACACAAAGAACTTCAAGGAGCACCCCAAAGTTTCAATCGGAGAAAAGATAATGAAAACGCGCATCAACCCCTATGCATAGATTACCCCAATGTCACCTCGGGAATCCACGAGTTGAGTGCCAAAACATACATCAAGTGAATCAATATAATACCCCATTGTCACCACGGGTATTCATATGCAAGACATACATCAAGTGTTCTCAAATCTGAATATTCAATCCGACAATAACGAAACCTCAAAGGGAAAAGATTCGATTCATCACAACAAAGATAGAGAGGGAAGAAACACCATATGATCCAACTATATTAACAAAGCTCGCGATACATCAAGATCGTGCCATATCAAGAACACGAGAGAGAGAGAGAGAGATCAAACACATAGCTACTAGTACATATCCTCAGCCCCGAAGGTGAACTACTCCCTCCTCGTCATGGAGACCACCGGGATGATGAAGATGGCCTCCGATGATGATTCCCCCCTCCGGCAGGGTGCCGGAAAAGGGCTCCAGATGGGATCTCCTTGGTATAGAGGCTTGCGGGTGCGTAAAAACTCATCTAGGTTAACTTTCGGGGGTTTCTGAATATATATGATTTTTCAGCGTTGGAATCACGCGAAGAGGGGCCACAGGGGGCCCACGAGGCACCAAGGCGCACCGGGGGGGCGCCCAGGTGGCTCTTGGGGCCCCTGTGGCTCTTCTGCTGCTCCTCCGAAGCTTCCTGGGTCTGTTTCCTTCCAGAAAAAATTGTCAAAAAGTTTCGCTGCATTTGGACTTCATTTGATATTGATTTTCTGGAAAACCAAAAACAAGCAGAAAACAGCAACTGCCACTGGGCACTAGGTTAATATGTTAGTCCATAAAAATCATATAAAAGCCATATAAAAGTGCACCAAAATCATACAAAACTATAATAAACATGGCATGAATACTTCATAAATTATAGATACGTTGGAGACGTATCAGCATCCCCAAGCTTAATTCATGCTCGTCCTCGGGTAGGTAAATGATAAAAGAAATAATTTATGAAGTGTGAGTGCTAGCATAGTGCATAAGTTTGATCAATGATAATTTCAATCACTTTTCCTAGCATCATAACAACAACTTTTTCTCATAAAACTCATCATGATAAAGTAGCAATCAATTCACATGTTATGGTTCAAACAATGCATTCTCTTGAAACTTAACAACCTATGTTCTTAGTCACCAAACAATTGCAATTCAACTTAATTTCAACAAAGTCTAAGTAAGAGCTCCACATACTCAGTTATCATATAGTCTTCTATGATTGCTAGCACTCAAAGCATATTTTTAGAACAAATGGCATCCATCGAACACAGAGAAAGATAGGGGCTTAGTGTTTCGCCTCCCAACTTATTTATCATAGAGATAATTGTCAACAATAATAATTCATGATCAAATATATTTGACTGGCCATATGTGCCTGGATCTTTCCCCACCACATGATGCTTGCCAACTAGAGAATAATTAAGGTTGAAATGAGAATGAATACTTATTGACTCTTGCATAAAGGTAAATTCATAAAAGTAAATACATAAAAGTAAAAGATAGGCCCTTCGCAGAGGGAAGCAGAGGTTGTCATGCGCTTTTTATTTTTGGATGCACAAGCCCTTAATGCAAAGGAACGTCACGTTATATTGCCCCTTGTGATAGCAACCTTTATTATGCAGTCCGTCGCTTTTATTTCTTTACCATCACAAGTTCGTACAACGCTTATTTTCCCTTACAATAAAAGATCATACATATTTTAGGAGCAATTTTTATTGCTTTTTTGCACCGATGACAACTTACTTGAAGGATCTTATTCAATCCATAGGTAGATATTGTGGACACTCATGGCAAGAAACTGGGTTTAATGGTTTTTGGATGCACAAGTAGTATCTCTACTTAGTATGAAGTTTTGGCTAGCAAAAGATCCTAAGCAAGCACCACATGTTGGAGGATCCATAACAATATAACTTCTATGCAAATATACCCAAACATAACTCATTACGTTGTCTTCCTTGTCCAACTTCAACTAATTTGCTCAAGTTTGAAAATAATTAATGGGTATTCACAATCATAAAAGATTTCCAAGATAATATATTTATATGTGAAAGTCCTCTTCCTTGTACTAATCATTCATGAATTGCTTGTATGACCAATATTGTGATTGTCAAGCTTCAATAGATTTCACTTTCTAACCCAATGTGAAACTACTACTAGACATGATACAAGCATATGAAGCACATATAATTTCAACTTTATGATATTCAATTTATTCAACAATTTACTCATAGGATATAAGTGAAGAGCAAGAGTAAATGACAAACTACTCCAAAAAGATATAAGTGAAGACCAAATGAGTAGTTAAGTAAATAGGTAGTTATGTGAGGACTCTATCTCATTTAAAATTTCAGATATTGATAATTTTATTCAAACATCAAACAAAATAAAAATAAAAGACACTCCGAGAATATCACATATCATGTGAAGAAGCAAAAAACTTAGGCTCAACGAAAACTGACCGATAGTTATTGAAGAAGAAAGGTGGGATGCCTACCGGGGCATCCCCAAGCTTAGATTCTTGAAACTTCTTGTAATAATAACTTGGGGTGCCTTGGGAATCCCCAAGCTTGAGCTTTTGTGTCTCCTTAATTCCTCTCATATCACGGTTTCCCTAAATCTTAAATACTTCATCCACACAAAACTCAACAAGAACTCGTGAGATAAGTTAGTATAAATCAACTCAAAACCTTAACATTCTCTACTGTAGAAAATTACTAGAATTATAATTAAACATTGCATACTAAATGCCTCTGCATATTTAATACTCCTATCCACAAAAAGAAACATTAAACAAGCAACATATGCAAACAATGCAACTATAACCGAAATCTGCCAAAACAGAACAATCTGTAAAGGGGGAATAAGAATCCATACTTCCCTAACTCCAAAAATTCTGAAAAATTACCATGTGACATCGAACTCATGCATGCTTACTGTGTAAAAATTTCAGATTTTTATCATGTTCTGACTATTCAGGAATATTCTGGACATAACAGAAAACTTTCTGTTTTCAAACAGCAACACATGAACTTGCAAACTGAGCATGGTAAAGGCTATAATTGACATTTTATTGAACTAAAAGACACAAAACATGATTATTGATAACAGCAAGCAAATATCAACAAAATAAAATGATGCTCCAAACAAAACACATATTATGTGACGAATAAAAATATAGCTCCAAGTAAGGTTACCGATAATGTTGAAGACGAAAGAGGGGATGCCTTCCGGGGCATCCCCAAGCTTAGTTGCTTGGGTGTTCCTTGAATATTACCTTGGGGTGCCTTGGGCATCCCCAAGCTTAGGGTCTTGCCACTCCTTATTCTCATCATATCGATATCTCACCCAAAACTTGAAAACTTCAATCACATAAAACTTAACGGAACTTGTGAGATAGGTTAGTATGATAAAAATAAATCATCCACTTAGGTACTGTCAAGACAAGATTCATAATTGTTCTCACATAATTCCTACTGTATTCCATCATTTACACAATTTATATTACTCAATATAAGCTATGGAAACGCTAAAACAAGCAAACTATGCACTAAAAACAGAATCTGTGAAAAACAGAACAGCATGTAGTAAGTGATTTAAAAACCATACTTATGTACCTCCAAAAATTCTGAAAAATTAGTAAAACGTAAAAAATTTGTAACCCAATACTGTGTAAAAATTTCAGAATTTTTTAACTCTCCAGTACAGAATAGAAATTCCAGCACTGGACGCAAAAGTTTCTGTTTTTGCACAGAATCAAATCAACAAGCATCCACACTATCCCAAAGGCTTTACTTGGCACATTATTGAAAGAAAACATATAAAACATGATTAATACAGTATATTAATCATGTGAACATGCAAAAACAGTAGGTATAAATATTGGGTTGTCTCCCAACAAGCGCTTTTCTTTAATGCCTTTTAGCTAGGCATGATGATTTCAATGATGCTCGCATAAAAGTAAAGAATTGAAACACAAAGAGAGCATCATGAAGCATATAACTAGCACATTTAAGCCTAACCCACTTCCTATGCATAGGGATTTTGTGAGAAAATAGTTTATGGGAGCAAGAATCAACTAGCATAGGAAGTCAAAACAAGCATAACTTCAAAACTTTCAACACATAGAGAGGAAACTTGATATTATTGAGATATGTAGAAGCATATGATCCTCTCTCATAATAATTTTCAGTAGCATCATGAATGAATTCAACAATATAGCTATCACATAAAGCATTCTTTTCATGACCTACAAGCATAGAAATTTTATTACTCTCCACATAAGCAATTTTCTTCTCATTCATAATAGTGGGAGCAAACTCAACAAAATAACTATCATGAGATACTTGATTGACATAATCCAATTGAAAATTAAAATCATGATGACAAGTTTCATATTTATCATTATTCGTTATAGCATACATGTAATCACAATAATCATCATAGATAGGAGGCATGCAATCATCATAATAAATTTTCTCATCAAAACTTGGGGGACTAAAAATATCATCTTCATCAAACATAGCATCCCCAAGCTTGTGGCTTTGCAAATCATTAGCATCATGGATACTCATAGAATTCATACTAACAACATTGCAATCATGCTCATCATTCAAAGATTTTATGCCAAACATTTTATTGAATTCTTCTTCTATCAATTGAGCACAATTTTCTGATCCATCATTTTCAAGAAAGACATTATAAAGACGAATAATATGAGGCAACCTCAATTCCATTTTTTGTAGCTTTATTTTTATAAAACCAAACTAGTGATAAACAAGAAACTAAAAGATTTGATTGCAAGATCTAACGATATACCTTCAAGCACTCACCTCCCCAGCAACGGCGCCAGAAAAGAGCTTGATGTCTACTACGCAACTTTATTCTTGTAGACTCGTGTTGGGCCTCCAAGCGCAGAGTTTTGTAGGACAGCGGCAATTTTCCCTCAAGTGAATGACCTAAGGTTTATCAATCCATGGGAGGCGTAGGATGAAGATGGTCTCTCTCAAACAACCCTGCAACCAAATAACAAAGAGTCTCTTGTGTCCCCAACACACCCAATACAATGGTAAATTGTATAGGTGCACTAGTTCGGTGAAGAGATGGTGATACAAGTGTAGTATGGATAGTAGATATAGGTTTTTGTAATCTGAAAATATGAAAACAGCAAGGTAAAAAATAGTAAAATAGAGCACATACGGTATTGCGATGCTTAGAAATAAGGCCTAGGGTTCATACTTTCGCTAGTGCAATCTCTCAACAATGCTAATATAATTGGATCATATAACCATCCCTCAACGTGCAATAAAGAATCACTCCAAAGTTCCTATTAGCGGAGAACATAAGATATAAATTGTTTGTAGGGTATGAAACCACCTCAAAGTTATCCTTTCCGATCGATCTATTGAGCCATTCCAATGATTGTCACAAACAACCTTAGAGTTCGTACTAAAATAACACCATATGATACACATCAACCAACCCTAATGTCACCTAGATACTCCAATCTCACCACAAGTATCCATGAGTTGATTATATGATATGCATCAAACAACTTCATAATCATAATATTCAATCCACACAAAGAACTTCAAGGAGCACCCCAAAGTTTCTATTGAAGAAAAGATAATGAAAACGTGCATCAACCCCTATGCATAGATTAGCCCAATGTCACCACGGGAATCCGCGAGTTGAGTGCCAAAACATACATCAAGTGAATCAATATAATACCCCATTGTCACCACGGGTATTCATATGCAAGACATACATCAAGTGTTCTCAAATCTGAATATTCAATCCGACAATAACGAAACCTCAAAGGGAAAAGATTCGATTCATCACAACAAAGATAGAGAGGGAAGAAACACCATATGATCCAACTATATTAACAAAGCTCACGATACATCAAGATCGTGCCATATCAAGAACACGAGAGAGAGAGATATCAAACACATAGCTACTAGTACATACCCTCAGCCCCGAGGGTGAAATACTCCCTCCTCGTCATGGAGACCGTCGGGATGATGAAGATGGCCTCCGGTGATGATTCCCCCCTCCGGTAGGGTGCCGAAAAAGGGCTCCAGATGGGATCTGCTACTTGTAGCTTGCGTTGGTATTTCCCCGAAGAGGAAGGGAGGATGCAACACAGTAGAGATAAGTATTTCCCTTAGTTATGAAACCAAGGTTATCGAACCAGTAGGAGAATCATGCAACACCTCGTTAGCAGCACCTGCACACAAACAACAAATCCTTGCACCCAACGCAAACGAGAGGTTGTCAATCTCTCGGCGGTAAATTGCAAGATTAAATTGTATGTGATAGATAGATAGATTGAAACAAAAATACAAAATAAAATAAATAAAAGAAAATGGTAGCAATATTTTTTAGGGTTTTAGTAATATGATTTAGATAGACCCGGGGGCCATAGATTTCACTAGAGGCTTCTCTCGAGAAAATAGCATACGGTGGGTAGACAAATTACTATTGGGCAATTGATAGAAAAGCAAATAATCATGACGATATTCAAGGCAATGATCATGTATATAGGCATCACGTCCAAGATTAGTAGACCGACTCCTGCCTGCATCTACTACTATTACTCCACACATCGACCGCTATCCAGCATGCATCTAGTGTATTAAGTCCATAAGAACGGAGTAATGCCTTAAGAACGATGACATGCTGTAGACAAGATAAACTCACGTATGAATAAACCACATCTTTTTACCCTTAGTAGCAACGATATATACGTGTCATGTCCCTTTCTGTCACTGGGATTGAGCACCCCAAGATCGAACCCACTACAAAGCACCTCTTCCCATGGCAAGATAAATCAATCTAGTTGGCCAAACCAAATCAATAGATCGGAGAAGAAATATGAGGCTATAATAATCATGCATAAAAGAGTGCAGCAAAGACTCAAATAATTTCATGGATAATCTGATCATAAACTCACAATTCATCGGATCCCAACAAACACACCGCAAAAAGTGATTACATCGGATAGAACTCCAAGAACATCGAGGAGAACATTGTATTGAAGATCAAAAAGAGAGAAGAAGCCATCTAGCTACTGCCTATGGACCTGAAGGTCTGCGGTAAACTACTCACGCATCATCGGAAGGGCAGCAAGGTTGATGTAGAACCCCTCCGTGATCGATTCCCCCTCCGGTAGATTACCGGAGAAGGACCCCAGATGGGATCTCTCTGGAACAAAAACTTGCGGCGGCGGAAAAAGTATTTCGTGGACTCCCCTAAGGGTTTCTAATTTTTTCTGAATTTATAGTGGAAGAATTAGGTCAAACGGAGCTGGGTGGGCCCCACGAGGTACCAGGGCGCACCACCCCCCTATGGCGCGCCCTGGTGCCTCGTGGCCCACTGCTCCATCTTCTGGTCCTCTCTTGAAGCTTCCAGTACTTCTTATGTCCTATAAAAAATCTCCAAAAAGTTTCGTGGCATTTGGACTTCGTTTGGTACTGATTTTCTGTAAAACAAAAACAGGGCAGAAAACAACAACTGACACTGGGCACTAGGTTAATAGGTTATTCTCCAAAAATTATATATAATTGTTGTAAATGATTATTAAAACATCCAAGATTGATAATATATCAGCATGGAACAATAAAAAATTATAGATACGTTGGAGACGTATCAGCATCCCCAAGGTTAATTCCTGTTCGTCCTCGAGTAGGTAAATGATGTGGAATGCTGCCTAACATATTCATCACATATTCTTTTCTTTTGTAGCATGGACATTGGACTTGAATGATTCAAAGCAATAGTCTATAATTTGACATGAACATATAAATACCCAAGCATGCTAACAAGCAACCATGTCTTTCAAAATATCAACGCTAAAGAAAGTTATCCCTAGCCCATTGTGCTCAATCATTGATCCATTCATGAAACACACTCAAATATTAGCTACATCCAATGCACAAGTATGACAATAGTGCTCTCTAGTTGGTGCTTTTGTAAGAGAAGATGGAGACTCAATTTTTTGTGTGCATAAAAGTAAATATATAGGCCCTTCGCAGAGGGAAGCAGAGATTTGTCAAATGTGCCAGAGCTCAAAGCTGAAATTAAGGAGATAAAAATATTTTGAGGGGCATGCTTTTCCTGTCAACGAAAACGACCGAGAATTCCCAATATTTTCCATGCTAGACACATCATAGTTGGTTCCCAAACAGAAAGTAAAGTTTATTTCATTTCCACCATTCTTTCACAATCCATGGCTAGCCGTATCCACGGGTGCCCTCCATACCAACACTTTCCAAGGAATTTTGTTGTTATTAATTTGATTTCATGTGGGACTGGGCATCCCTATTACCAACCATTCTCTCGTGCAATGACAAGTGAATAAACACTCATCGTGAGAATAACACACCTAGCATGGAAAATAATGGCCACCCCTTGCCGCTTCATGAGCGGTACGGGCACACAAAACGGAAATTATTTTGAAAATTAGAGTGTGCACACGCAAATTTACTTGGAACGCCATTGAAATACCGCATATAGGTAGATATAGTGTACCCATTTGGCACAACTTGGGTTTAAGGATTTGGGATAATTGATTTTATGCCCCTAGTTGGGTCACACTCGACAGGTTTACCCCTAGTTTCCAAAAACACTCGTTCCCGCCCAAACCACTTTGCTCCTCTTATGCTTTTGCCCTTTGACCGCTTAACCGTCACTTTGAAAACTTCATAAAAAAATTCATACTAACTCAGAAAATTCAAATAAGATATCAAAATGTTCAAAAAAATATCACCTATATGTGCATGTCATTTGCATTCATGAAAAAGTGTTGGCCAGTCCCCATCTCAGTTTTAGCTCATGTGATCTTAGCATGAACAGTAAAATCTAAAAAAATTCAAAAAATTCTAAATTTTTTGGTGGCAAACTTTGACCAATGTTTTGAGTGCTTGCCAAGTTTCATAAGGGAATGACATTCGTGGAAGTCGTGGCAAAAAAACGAAATTTTGGAGCATTGATTTTCATTTTTTTGCCACGACTTCCACGAATGTCATTCCCTTATGAAACTTGGCAAGCACTCAAAACATTGGTCAAAGTTTGCCACCAAAAAAATTTAGATTGTTTTGAATTTTTTTAGATTTTACTGTTCATGCTAAGATCATATGAGCTAAAACTGAGATGGGGACTGGCCAACAATTTTTTTCACGAATGCAAATAACATGCACATATAAGTGATGTTTTTATGAACATTTTGATATCTTATTTGAATTTTTCTGAGTTAGTATGAAGTTTTTAAAGTGATGGTCAAACGGTCAAAGGGCAAAAGCATAAGAGGAGCAAAGTGGTTTGGGCGGGAACGAGTGTTTTCGGAAACTAGGGGTAAACCTACCGAGTGGGACACAACTAAGGGCACCAAATTAATTATCCCTAAGGATTTTGGATGCACAAGCAGTATTTCCAATTAGTACAAATGAAAGCTAGCAAATAGATTGAGAAGCAACCAACCAAAAAACGAAAATGGTCATAAACATGCATTGAACACAACTAACACCGAATAATGCACCATAAGTAGGATATAATTTCATTGCATAACTATTGACTTAACGTGCATGCATAGGGAATCACAAACCTTAACACTAATATTTTTACTAAATCACAATTACTCACTAACATGACTCACATATTATCATTTCCATATCGCAAAACTATTGCAAGGAATCACACTTATCATATCCAATGATCTATATGAAAGTTTTAATTTATATCCCTCTTGAATATTCATCACTTTGGGACCAACTTCATATCTTGTGCAAATTACCGTTACTATCATCAACTCTCAAAAATATTTAAGTGAAGCATGAGAGTGCAAATATTTCTTCAAAATTTGAATCTTATCAATTCTCAAAATAATATAAGTGAAGCATGAGAATTCATTTCTTCAAAATTTTACTCTTGTCAATTCTCAAAATAATATAAGTGAAGCATGAGAATTCATTTCTTCAAAATTTTAATCAACTCTCAAAATAATATAAGTGAAGCATGAGAGTTTATTTCTTCAAAATATAGCCACCACCATGCTCAAAAAGATTTAAGTGAAGCACTAGAGCAACTGCCTAGCTCAAAAAATTTAAGGGAAGCACATAGAGTATTCCAACAAATGATGATAAACATGTGGCTCTCTCAAAATAGGTGTGTTCAGCAAAGATGATTGTGACAAACTAAAAAGCAAACAAATCAAAGACTCATATAATACAAGACACTCCAAGCAAAACTCATATCATGTGACGAATAAAAATATAGCTCCAAGTAAAATTACCGATGGTTGGTAGAAGAAAGAGGGGATGCCTTCCGGGGCATCCCCAAGCTTAGACGCTTGAGTCTTCCTTGAATATTACCTTGGGGTGCCTCGGGCATCCCCAAGCTTAGGCTTTTACTACTCCTTATTCCTTCATCCATCGTGATCTCACCCAAAACTTGAAAACTTCAATCACACAAAACTCAACAAAACCTTCGTGAGATCCGTTAGTATAACAAAACAAATCACTACTATAGGTACTGTTGCAAACCCATTCATATTTTATTTTTGCATTATACCTAATGTACTCTAACTTCACCATGGCTTATACCCCCCGATACAATCCATAGATTCATCAAAACAAGCAAGTACTGCATCAAAAACAGAATCTGTCAAAAACAGAACAGTCTGTAGAAATCTGAATTATGGTCATACTTCTGTAACTCAAAAAATTCTGAAAAATTAGGAAAACATGGGAAATTAATATACCAATACTGTGTAAAAAATTCAGAAGGTTTTGACGTTCCAGAGAAAAACCAAAATTCCAGCACTGGACGCAAAACTTTCTGTTTTCAAACAGCATCAATTATACTATCTTCCAAATCATCCCAAAGGCTTTACTTGGCACAAACACTAATTAAAAACACAAAAACACAATCATACCAGTAGCATGACAGTGAAAACACACAATAACAGAAAAAAATTATTTTATTCATTGGGTTGCCTCCCAACAAGCGCTATTGTTTTATGCCCCTAGCTAGGCATAATGCATAATTTCAAGTATTGTCATCTTTCAAGTTGATTCCATAAGTGGCCCTCATAATTGATTCATATGGTGCTTTAATTATTTTCCTAGGGAAATGATCCATACCCTTTTTTAATGGAAATTGAAATTTTATATTCCCTTCTTTCATATCAATAACGGCACCTATAGTTCGTAAGAACGGTCTACCAAGTATTATGGGGCAAGAAGAATTGCATTTAATATCAAGAACAATAAAATCAACGGGCACATAATTTCTATTTGCAAGAATAAGAACATCATTAATTCTACCCAAAGGCTTTTTAATAGTAGAATCCGCAAGATGCAAATTAAGAGAACATTCATCTATATTGGTGAGACCTAGCACATCACATAAAGATTTTGGAATTGTGGAAACGCTAGCACCCAAATCACATAAAGCGTTGCACTCATAATTTTTAATTTTAACTTTAATGGTGGGTTCCCATTCATCATATAATTTTCTAGGAATTGAAACTTCTAGTTCTAGCTTTTCTTCTAACGCTTTCATCATTGCTTCTACGATGTGTTTAGTAAAAGCCTTGTTTTGCTCATAAGAGTTGGGTGAATTTAACATGGATTGTAACAAAGAAATGCACTCAATCAAAGAACAATTATCATAATTAAAATCTTTGTAATCCAAGAGAGTGGGCACATCGCTATTTAAAGTTTTTACCTCTCCAAACCCACTTTTAGCAATTTTCTTATCAAGATTTTCACCCTCCGAATTATGGGGACGCTCTTTAGCTAAAGTTGACTCTTCTTCAGTCCCCTTTTCATCAAGTTTTATATTGCTAAACAAAGAATCAATAGATGAAACACCAATCATTTTAATATCTTCATCATTACTACGATAAAAACCGGGAGGAATCGCTTTTTTAAAAAATTCTCGTTTAGCTTTTAGCATGGCGGTTCTTTTCTTACTCTCATCCATGGAGACATATAAAGCTTTAATTGATTCACTAATATCAATTTTAGGTGGCGAAATTTTAGTCTTGAGATTTTCCATATTATGAATAATTCTATCAATGCTCCTAGACATATCATCAATTTTACTCAATTTTTCTTCTATCGTAGTGTTGAAAACTTTTTGAGTATTAATAAATTCTTTAATATTACTTTCAAGATCAGAGGACATCCTATTATTATTATAAGAATTACCATAAGGATTGCCATAATTATTAGAGGAATTTCCGGGAAACGGCCTTGCATTGAAATTACCTCTATAAGCATTATTATTAAAATTGTTTCGCGAGACAAAATTCACATCTACGGGATCATTATTTTTCTCAATCAAATTGGACAAAGGCACATCATTAGGATCTATAGGAGCATTTTTGCTAGCAACCAATTTCATAAGCGCATCAACTTTATCACTCAGAGTATTAATTTCTTCAATAGAATTCACCTTTTTACTAGTAGGAGTTCTTTCAGTATTCCATTGTGAATAATTTTCCATAATATTATCAAGCAATTTAGTACCTTCACCCAAAGTAATTTCCATAAAGGTACCACCCGCGGCGGAATCTAAAAGATTTCTAGAGACAAAATTGAATCCCGCATAATTTTTTTTGTATGATCATCCATAAATTTAAACCATGAGTAGGGCAATTTCTTATCATTAATTTCATCCTCTCCCAAGATTGGGCAACATGTTCATGATCAAGTTGCTTGAAATTCATAATTTGATTTCTAAGAGAAATAATTTTTGCGGGAGGAAAATACTTAGTAATAAAAGCATCTTTACACCTATCCCAAGAATCGATACTATTTCATGGTAAAGATGAGAACCAAATTTTTGCATGATCCCGCAATGAGAATGGGAATAATTTTAATTTCACAATATCATTATCCACATCTTTTTTCTTTTGCATGTCACACAATTCTATGAAAGTGTTAAGATGGGATGCAGCATCTTCATTAGGACTACCAGAAAATTGATCTTTCATCATAAGATTAAGCAAAGCGGCATTAATATCACAAGTCTCCGCACTAGCGGCGGGAGGAGCAATCGGAGTACTAATAAAATCATTATTATTAGTATTGGAAAAATAACACAATTTTGTATTTTCTTGAGACATCGTGACTACGCAAACAAGATAGCAAGCAAGCAAACAAGCAAGCAAGAAAGAGGCAAACGGAAAATATTTTGGTATTTTTGTAAAAACGTTTTAGAAGTGGGGGAGATGAAAACGAGAGGAAAATGGCAAATAAAGTAAATGCAAGGAGATGAGAGTTTGTGCAAAGGTACTTGATAGATGTTGATGATGGCTCCCCGGCAACGGCGCCAGAAATTCTTCCTGCTACTTGTAACTTGCGTTGGTATTTCCCCGAAGAGGAAGGGATGATGTAGCACAGTAGAGATAAGTATTTCCCTCAGTTATGAAACCAAGGTTATCGAACCAGTAGGAGAATCACGCAACACCTCGTTAGCAGCACCTGCACACAAACAACAAATCCTTGCACCCAACGCAAACGAGAGGTTGTCAATCTCTCGGCGGTAAATTGCAAGATTAAATTGTATGTGATAGATAGATAGATTGAAACAAAAATACAAAATAAAATAAATAAAATAAAATGGCAGCAATATTTTTTAGGGTTTTAGTAATATGATTTGGATAGACCCGGGGGCCATAGATTTCACTAGAGGCTTCTCTCGAGAAAATAGCATACGGTGGGTAGACAAATTACTGTTGGGCAATTGATAGAAAAGCAAATAATCATGATGATATCCAAGGCAATGATCATGTATATAGGCATCACATCCAAGATTAGTAGACCGATTCCTGCCAGCATCTACTACTATTACTCCACACATCGACCGCTATCCAGCATGCATCTAGTGTATTAAGTCCATAAGAACGGAGTAATGCCTTAAGAACGATGACATGATGTAGACAAGATAAACTCATGTATGAATAAACCCCATCTTTTTACCCTTAGTAGCAATGATACATACGTGTCATGTCCCTTTCTGTCACTGGGATTGAGCACCGCAAGATCGAACCCACTACAAAGCACCTCTTCCCATGGCAAGATAAATCAATCTAGTTGGCCAAACCAAATCAATAGATTGGAGAAGAAATATGAGGCTATAATAATCATGCATAAAAGAGTGCAGCAAAGACTCAAATAATTTCATGGATAATCTGATCATAAACTCACAATTCATCGGATCCCAACAAACACACCGCAAAAAGTGATTACATCGGATAGAACTCCAAGAACATCGAGGAGAACATTGTATTGAAGATCAAAAAGAGAGAAGAAGCCATCTAGCTACTGCCTATGAACCCGAAGGTCCGTGGTAAAGTACTCACGCATCATCGGAAGGGCAGCAAGGTTGATGTAGAACCCCTCCGTGATCGATTCTCCCTCCGGCAGATTACCGGAGAAGGACCCCAGATGGGATCTCTCTGGAACAGAAACTTGCGGCGGCGGAAAAAGTATTTCGTGGACTCCCCTGAGGGTTTCTGATTTTTTCTGAATTTATAGTGGAAGAATTAGGTCAAACGGAGCTGGGTGGGCCCCACGAGGTACCAGGGCACGCCACCCCCCCTGGGGCGCGCCCTAGTGCCTCGTGGCCCACTGCTCCATCTTCTGGTCCTCTCCCAAAGCTTCTAGTACTTCTTATGTCCAATAAAAAATCTCCAAAAAGTTTCGTGGCATTTGGACTTCGTTTGGTATTGATTTTCTGTAAAACAAAAATAGGGCAGAAAACAGCAACTGGCACTGGGCACTATGTTAATAGGTTAGTCTCCAAAAATGATATATAATTGTTGTAAATGATTATAAAAACATCCAAGATTGATAATATATCAGCATGGAATAATAAAAAGTTATAGATATGTTGGAGACGTATCAGGATCTCCTTGGTACAGAGGCTTGCGGAGGCGTAAAAACTCATCTCTACTCCTAATGGAGCAGTTGGTAGTCTCCGTTCTGGGTTTTTTTGTCCCACCTCCCAACTTCGTCTGGTTTTTTTTCGTCACTTCTCCCACCAACTCTGATTTTTTTTGGTCCCACGAGGGCTTCCCTCCCACGTAGAAAAAAACCAGGGAACAAGGCCCCCTCATATGAAACAAAAAAAATCAGATGAAAGAGGCCCCTTGAACTCCGACGCGAACGAGACTCCCCTCGCTACTTCCATCATCAGGCACGCCCTGGCCATCACGGAGCCCATCGCGGGACACGCCGCCGAGGTCCGCAATCGCCGCCGTCAAGGTCGTAGGGTTGAAATCCTAGGGCGTGGTTTTGGGACGCCGCCGCCGCCGCCGCCATCGCCGGGGTTCCCAGCCTCCGCCGCCCTATTTTGTGCTCCTCCGCCGACCTCTGAGACCGCCGGCGCCGGCGCCATCGCAACCCCCGGTCATGGCAGGATTCAAGGGAGGTTGTGGTTCCCCCCAATCCGTCTCAATCTCACCGTCCCGCCAAGGAGGACATGCAACGACCGGCGTTGGCGCGTCCTCACGGGTGGCGGCGAGGAGGATGTCCCGCGGCAGCCCCCCGAAGCACCACCACGACGGCACCTCGCCGCGGCCGCTCATCATGGATTGGCGCCTCCTGTCCAAGAGATGGGTAAGCTCCAGTGATTCCCATCCTACCCCTCCCCTGAATTCCTAGACTCCCTCCCTTCTCGATCCCGCCCATGCTCCGATCCGAAAGCTGATGCGGCACTGGCCGATTGCCGATAGGAAATCGAGTTCCTGCACTGCTAGATTGCTTGTGCTCTCCAACGACCGCTTGAGTGGGTAGCGAGTGGGTTCGAGCTCGATTTCGTTGCGGATGTGCAGCCTCTTGTAACAATTAGGGCGAGATGTATAATGTGTCGGCTAGGATCTTCATTGGGATTTTGCATGTAGTTGTTGATTCAATGATTTGCCTCTGGTAAGTGTGAGTGAGCACCGATCCATCATCATATGCCTGCTGAGATGAGTTGATGTTGTGATTAAAATTTTGTTGGTGCTCCAGGAGTAGATGCACTAGAGGAGGGAAAGGAGCTCCTGGTTGATCATGAGGCTTATAAGTATCTCCTTGCTGAATATCAGGTTGTGTTCTCTCTCTACTTCATGTTTTGTCTTACAAGCAAATATAGTTTGCAATTCATATTTTTTGACGGACAGTAAGTGGCAATCTTTTGTTCAATTGTCATTTACAATCATTTGTCTGTAGACACCATTTATTTGTCTGATGCATTCTTAAGTTACAAAATTAACTACGGGCTCTAGCTAATGTTGCAGCGACTCACCCTGTAAATGCAGGTTTGACTTTTGGCACCATTGCATTAATATCTGTAGAACTTCTTTGCAGTGTACCATACTATTGTCAATCAAGTCTTCAGTCGCAACAGGACAATCATCTTGCCACATACGTGTCCGCTGGCAAGGCTCCACCCTGTTCAAGGGTGGTATGTTCCACCGGAGGTGGCTGCTGTGAGAGTCCCACTGCTGCATCTTTCAAAGGTCTAGATAAATGATTTCCTCCCGTGCCCGGCGCAAGAAAAGACAAATGATTCATGTGAACTTTTGGCAAAAAACTAAAGCTACGCAATTATGGTTTTGATGCTCCCTTCTGATAGTACGAGAAAATGGCATCTTCATGAACTGGAGGTCGTCGCTCATCAGGTTGCTACTACACTTTCCCCTAATTTCTTTTCAGTAGTTTATAACATATACTTTTAATCTTTTAAAAACAGTAGGACTGTGTAAATATACTCCTTGAGATAAAGCATAGAGTTGCTTAGTTGTTGTTTCTCTTTTAGGCCCAAATAAACAACTATATATTATATACACTGCTGTACTGCATGAAACCATATGCAAGTATAGAACACTTGTACATCTTGAATGGACCGGGGTGCAGGTTAGCCTGTTGTTCCTCCTCGAAAACCATGTTTGGTGGTTAGGAATATGGTGTTATTTCATTTTTACATACAAGATATATGTTTAGCTTGGGTATCCTGGGCTTAAATTTGTCTGCAATTACAGAAGTAGCATTGTGATCTAGCAAATACTGTTTTTATTCTCTTTCCTCTCCTTGGTGTGGGGAAGCTGTTGTATTTTCTAATGAATAAAGTAGTGAACCTTTTCATGTAGTTCTTCTTATTCATATGTAGCTAATATTTTTCATAATGAACATAAATCAACTTTCTATGTAGTTTTTTATTTTTCTATTTTTTCAGTGGAAAAGCCATGTCAAAAAGGGTTAATTCGCACAGGAAGTGACCATTAGAAAGTTGCTATATCTGATACTACAATGCACAATTCTAACATGATGTTGTTTCAAGTACACAACGAAAATCATTCCCTCATTTCTCTACAGAAGACGGCGGGCGGTGGCGTATATAACCTGCCTATAAGATCTTTAGACCTTCTTTTCTTGGGAATTTTCTTCAAAGCATAGCTGGCTAATGATGCTTATGGTTCAGGTATGTTATGTCCATGGTTTTTCTCAGACCTCTAATGTATAACAACCTGAAAATATGTGAGGTTTGTTCATTATCAGATATACTGGATACCGATGCATGTTTAGCATACCGAGTGCATTCACCTACAGTGATTGAGGTTCTATGTTTATTAAAAAAATTGTACATTACGCGTGATCGGGTGTTAATTTTATCTACACCTGTACAATGTGTGTTGTATTACTCATCATTACCAATATTTATGAACTCTCTATTTGAACTATCAGGAATCATTGAACTATTTGGTATGGATTTAGAATTTAAGATGATTGTGTTCTTATTGATGTTTCTGTGCTATAATGCCTGCAGGAAATAGGAAATGTTATGTTTTCTTGATTCTTACTTATGGTTAAACTTGCGGAGTATTTTCAGATATTGTTATGTAGATTGCTTTGCACTGCAGTTATGGAGCTGGATTATTTACCTGTGTTCGTTAGCTTCTGCAACTTCGTTTGGTAAAGAAGATAGTTTTGCAGTTCTTTTTGTCGATATGGTTCTGCAAACCATGTATAGTTCGCACCTCATATTGGGAACTTGCTCTTAGATTGATCATCGGTTATAAACCACTTTCCATCGTGCATGAATTGTTTATCGTAGTTGAGGTCGCACATACAATGCGGAAATAGATCATGGGTACAGTATTCAGGTTTTCTGAATTTTACTGCAGTATTCAGGTTTTCCAAATCGCGGCAGAGGACGTGAGCGGCCATGACCTCAGCGAGCCGAGTGGACGCAGGCTTGGCGAAGTGAGTTGGCGGGGCAGACATGGGAAGCTGGGCAGGGAGCCAGCGGAGTGGCAGGCGTTCCGACGGAGTTCGGAGGACGTATCATGGTGGGAGGTGGGGCAACATGGGTTTTTGGTCTGAAGAGTTATTCTTCTCAACTGTTTTTGGATATAGTTCTCTCAGCGGCTCTGTCTGTAGGTGGCATGTTGGAGAGGCTAGGAGCAAGGATTTTGTAGTAGAGATATGGTCTGGTATGGAAACAGATTTCGGAGATATGTTGCTGGGAGCAAAAGAAATTGTACTTGTCATTTTTCCTATTATTCTCTTTCTCTCTCTGTCTCATTGCACTGACATGTGGTTTTAGCATATGTCCGTGCACAAATTTTATCCAGAAACCAAAAAGAAGGAAATATTTAAACCTGTTGATGGCACCTTAGGAGCCGCTGCAGGCGCCGACCATATGGACTAGGTTTTGTCGATTAAAAACATACATGTATTTCTTGTAAGATACTTTCAACTATTCTCTAATTTGCTTGCAGTATGAATTTTTCACCAAATTGGCTTTAGGAGAAAATGCTTGCTTGAGAATTTAAGACTTGAATGCTGGAATGACCGAATTATGAGATATTGAGAAAGGAAATATTGCCTTTAGTGTGTCCAGTTAATGAAGTGATTGGCCTCATTTGCAAAAAAATAAAGAAAAATGAAGTGATTGGCCTCTTTTCTATTTTTTGCCATGTTTTTAGATTTGACATTGGGCATTGAGATACAACTAAATGTGTTTTCATTTGTTTTTTAAGAAATTCTATAATTTGTATTGTTCTTATGCAGAAATCAGTCGACGCCATTGCCCAGGTCATGCTCCCAACCTACACCAAAAGTTTGTCCGCCGACGAGTGGTATTGACATGCAGGAGGACGTCCATGTCAAGCATTCTCGGGATAAATAGCCTGTGAAGTCAAGACCCTAGAAAGGGCCAAACTGCTGCTCCTTCTGTCTAGGCCGCATGGTGGAGAGAGGTAGAGCCATAAAGATCTCTCATCAATTGTCGATGAGTCCAATGAAGGAGCTCATGGGGTAGGATGCCCCCGGAGGAAAGCTATGGCTCGAGGAGTGCCCTGGTAAGCTTCTGCATCTATGCAAGTTTCTGTGATTTATTTTTTGTTCTTTTTGTCAATTTGGGTGTGCTTGTAGTGGTCTAATCAAAATTAAAGAAGGTCCACTTTATGTGCATGATGTGAACATACAGGGTGAACTCATGATGTGCAATTTACTCTTTAGATTGAAAGATGATTTCCTTATATCTCATCTTGTCTTTCCTTTGCCAGTCCTTGGGTTTGATATGGATCCAGTAAACCATGCACAGTTTACTAATCATACATGTATATAATTGGGCTATTTGATACAAGTGCAAGATATCTGGCATGCCTAAATATTTCCCACTATGCTTTATCTCAGGATACTCGACTTTGGAGGACAATGTCTCAATGGCAATCAGTTGTGGTATCTTATTGAAGGACTGGCGGAAAATGAATTACTGTACCATACAAATTTGTTAACAGGTGAAATGACCATTACGACTTATTCCCATCCTTCATGTTAAAGAAAAAAAAACAAGTTGATTGGTCTTCACTGATACTTCATTGTGATGGCAAACAATTAATCATCATCTCCTTTTAATGACAGCGAAATGGTTTATCCCATATAAGCATGATATTTATTTATTTTCTCAATAGTTTTTTTATGTACCATGTTATTTATGCTGTTCAGACTACGTTGGCACTGTTTCCTTTCATGTAAAACTTTTCTCAGCTTCCATTATTCATATGGTTATTTCTTTTGTACAAAATCTTGTAGTGGTCTTCGTAAATGAACTCTTATTAGAATTTGCTAATATATGTTCAAACGATCTGCGGTTTGTGACCCAGTTTTAGGCAATGATAGCAAACTGTATGGTCCTCATGATTTAGTACATGTTTCAAAAGAGAAGGTGATTTAACCCTTTTCAACTTGCTAAGTTTATCTTTTGTGATATCAAATGTTGGGAATTGCTTATTCTACGGTGTTTAGCATGTTTATAGAAAAACACATTTTTTTACTAGACTCCAGCATCCATTATTGACAACTTCTACAAGTCATGCATTTTATTGATATTAGTTTTGAGGGAATATGGTACCACATGATGGAGGATGGTGGAAAATCAGTTCTAAATTTGCACCAAATGTGACTTTGCCTTTGTCACTACTGCAACTATGATAATATTTTTACTGTATGATTCTTTAAATAAGCTATATTTTCCATAGCACCTTTCAGCTAACATTTGTAGATTCCTAGCAAGTCTTGCACTGATTTTCCTATATGGTTAGTGCCCAATTACAATATCTACCTATAAGGTGCTGTTTTGGGTTGGCTTGGATTTTCCGGCCAGACATATTGGTTGTATAACTAAGATTAGTGGTTAAATTAACATTTAGGATGTTGATACAGAACAGAAGTGTTACTCTAATGTTGTTTCAGTATGGTTTATTTAATTAGCTTTCGTCTGATGATGATCGTGTTATAACTTTTCATTTTTTCTAGATGTGTGTGGCTTTATGCTTTGCTCTGTAGTGTTGGAAACTATATATAGCATATTCCACGGCATATTTGTTCCACCTATTCTGCACCTTGGTCGATTATGGTCATCTTAATATGTATGGCTTGCGTGTCTGGTGAACTAAACATGTGAGGCGCCGTAAAAATTCTTGGTGGATTTATAATTTAGTTGTAAATTAGTTTGGCCGGTTGATTTCTATGAAGTTCTGAGGTCTCTTTCACTATAAGAAGCCATATTTGTCTTTTTCTATCTTTTTCTAAGTTGATATTTTTGTTTTGTTTTGAATCATTATCCTTCCTCCAAGGGTCCTTCCTTAAGATGTATACTCCCTCTGTAAAGAAATATAAGAGTGTTTAGTTATCTAAACAGTCTTATATTTCTTTACGGAGGGAGTAATTATGTATTCCTGTAGACATATCAAATTCTTCAAGGTTCACTATTTTTGTTTTGTTTTGAATCGTCTTTTGTACTCTATGGTTCTTCTTAATATGTATTCCTGTAGAGATATCGAAGTCCTCAAGGTGACAGGCTTGTGCCCATTGCTGCTCATGGCACTTCAGCTATAGGTTACAATATGCCTTATATGGAGGTTTCTGTTCCTTGACCAAAAGTGTGGTTCATATTTCATACAGGTGCAAAGTTTATAATTGCTAAGTCAATGTGAAGGTTATGTTTTCCAACTGCCTATCTTGTTTATAGTGCAGAAAGGTCTACCATGATTCGCGGATGTTTTACACAATGTACATATGGAAATGTCTTGCGTCAACACTACACCTAACGCTGACATTCATAGGGATAACTGCCAATCGGCCAGGTTTCTGATCCTGGCGCACGTGCTAAGTATTGAGCGTTGGAGCGTCCCTGAGTGGATGATCAAGGACCACAACAAAGATGTAGCAACAAAAATGTAGCGGCATAGTTCATTAGATCCGATGGTCTGATGGAGAAGGATGAATGGAGGAGAAAAAAACCACATGTATCTTAGCGAGGTGAGTCTAGAGAAAGAGGTCCCTCTAGATAGAAAACGGGGAACTAATGTTGGGGTTCTCTATATAACAATAGTAGAACACTTTTTTTCAAGCACACGCAAGAGAATTGTGCGCTTTTTATATTAAGGAGAAGGAGAAATTTACAAAGTGTTACAATAGTAGAACACTCATTTAATCTGTGTGGTTACATAAATTTTTTGTTATCCAGTGGCAACATATGTACATTCAAGTGATTGATAAGGAAAAGATATGCACATCTTTTCCTAAAAATTAGGATATTTGTTTATCCACATTGTCGCCCGTAGCAACACACGGGCATTCTACTAGTCTAGGATAACTTTCGGGGGTTTCTGAATATATATGATTTTTCAGCGTTGGAATCACGCGAAGAGGGGCCACAGGGGGCCCACGAGGCACCAGGGCTCGCCTGGGGGGGTAGGCGCGCCCAGGTGGCTCGTGGGGCCCCAGTGGCTCTTCTGCTACTCCTCCGAAGCTTCCTGGGTCTGTTTCCTTCCAAAAAAAATCGTCAAAAAGTTTTGCTGCATTTGGACTTCATTTGATATGGATTTTCTGGAAAACCAAAAACAAGCAGAAAACAACAACTGGCACTGGGCACAAGGTCAATATGTTAGTCCATAAAAATCATATAAAAGCCATATAAAAGTGCACCAAAATCATACAAAACTATAATAAACATGGCATGAATACTTCATAAATTATAGATACGTCGGAGACGTATCATCAGGTAATCCACACCCCACCCCCATCCTCCTCCTCCTTCTCCATCCCACATGCCTCGACCGCCGGCGCGACACCTTCCACCCAAATCACTGCCCCATCCCCCAAATAAGCGCCGCCCATATATAGCCATGATGCATGCATTATATCCAGGAGCTCAAGGAGCATCTGGCAGCGGTGAAGCAAATCACGGCCGCACGCGCGGATGAGGTCGCGATGGCTGCCATGATTGCCGACCGCCAGATCTTGGAGGAGCACCTTGATACGTCTCTAACGTATCTATAATTTTTGATTGTTCCATGCTGTTATATTATCAATCTTGGATGTTTTTATATGCATTTATAGCAATTATATATCATTTTTGGAGACTAACCTATTAACTTAGTGCCCAGTGCCAGTTGCTGTTTTCTGCCCTATTTTTGTTTTACAGAAAATCAATACCAAATGAAGTCCAAATGCCACGAAACTTTTTGGAGATTTTTTATTGGACAAGATAAACACTAGAAGCTTCGGGAGAAGACCAGACACCAGAGGAGGTGGCCGCGAGCCACCAGGGCGCGCCTGGGGGGGGGGCAGGCGCGCCCTGGTGCCTCGTGGGCCCACCCCAGCTCCGTTTGACCTAATTCTTCCACTATAAATTCAGAAAAAATCAGAAACCCTCAAGGGAGTCCACGAAATACTTTTTCCGCCGTCACAAGTTTCTGTTCCAGAGAGATCCCATCTGGAGGACTTCTCCGGTACTCCGCCGGAGGGGGAATCGATCACGGAGGGGTTCTACATCAACCTTGCTGCCCTTCCGATGATGCGTGAGTAGTTTACCACAGACCTTCGGGTCCATAGTTAGTAGCTAGATGGCTTCTTCTCTCTTTTTGATCTTCAATACAATGTTCTCCTCGATGTTCTTGGAGTTTTATCCGATGTAATCACTTTTTGCGGTGTGTTTGTTGGGATCCGATGAATTGTGAGTTTATGATCAGAATATCCATGAATATTATTTGAGTCTTTGCTGCACTCTTTTATGCATGATTATTATAGCCTCGTATTTCTTCTCCGGTCTATTGATTTGGTTTGGCCAACTAGATTGATTTATCATGCCATGGGAAGAGGTGCTTTGTAATGGGTTCGATCTTGCGGTGCTCAATCCCAGTGACAGAAAGGGACATGACACGTATGCATCATTGCTATTAAGGGTAAAAAGATGAGGTTTATTCATACGTGAGTTTATCTTGTCTACATCATGTCATCGTTCTTAAGGCGTTACTCCGTTCTTTATGGACTTAATACACTAGATGCATGCTGGATAGCGGTTGATGTGTGGAGTAATAGTAGTAGATGCAGGCAGGAGTCGGTCTACTTGTCTTGGACTTGATGCCTATATACATGATCATTGCCTTGGATATCGTCATGATTATTTGCTTTTCTATCAATTGCCCAACAGTAATTTGTTTATCCACCATATGCTATTTTCTTGAGAGAAGCCTCTAGTGAAACCTATGGCCCCTGGGTCTATCTAAATCATATTACTAAAACCCTAAAAATATTGCTGCCATTTTATTTTATTTATTTTATTTTGTATTTTTGTTTCAATCTATCTATCTATCACATACAATTTAATCTTGCAATTGACCGCCGAGAGATTGACAACCTCTCGTTTGCGTTGGGTGCAAGGATTTGTTGTTTGTGTGCAGGTGCTGCTAACGAGGTGTTGCGTGATTCTCCTACTGGTTCGATAACCTTGGTTTCATAACTGAGGGAAATACTTATCTCTACTGTGCTGCATCATCCCTTCCTCTTTGGGGAAATACCAACACAAGCTACAAGTAGCAGGAAGAATTTCTGGCGCCGTTGCCGGGGAGACTTCTTCAACATCTATCAAGTACCTTTGCATAAACTTTCATCTCCTTGCATTTATTTTATTTGCCATTTGCCTCTCGTTTTCATCTCCCCCACTTCTAAAACGTTTTTACAAAAATACAAAAATATTTTCTGTTTGCCTTATTCTTGTTAGCCTCTTTGATTTGCTCATCTTGTCATCATGACTAGCGCAACTATCCCTCCTTTGTCCCCGGATTTTGAAGTGCTTTATTTCAAACAGAAACAAGGAGAAAATCTTAAAGATGCTTGGTATAGGTTAATGGAATCCTACCATGTTTGCTCTATAAAAGGGGATTTAAAAATTTTGCTTCGCAATTTCTATATAGGTTTAACCATGCATCATAGACAACTTTTTGATTTTGCCGCAAAGGGGAATTTTATTGATAGTGAGGCCAATACTGCCTATGAAATAATAGAAGGCATATTGGGTATTCCTCCACCACAAAAGGGTTTTGCTTTTACTCAAGAGGGGGCTCAAATATTAGACAAAGGGTGATATGCAGAGAAATTTGGTTGAGTTGCAAAAGTCTAATTAGCCTCTTAAAAATATTAGTGGAAATCTCAACCGCACGAACACTTTGATTTCTTTATGCAACAAGCGATTGGATATTTTGGATCTTAAAATTGCCTCTTTTTCTGAGAATAATGGGAAGCGTAAAGAACCTCCCGGGCTTGAGAAAACTCCCATAAAGATTACCAAAACCAAAGACGACAATACTTGAAACTATGCATTATGCCTAGCTAGGGGCATAAAACAATAGCGCTTGTTGGGAGGCAACCCAATGAATAAAATTTTTTTTTTCTGTTATTGTGTGTTTTCATAATTATGCTACTGGTATGATTGTGTTTTTGTGTTTTTAATTAGTGTTTGTGCCAAGTAAAGCCTTTAGGATGATTTGGAAGATAGTATAATTGATGCTGTTTGGAAAACAGAATGTTTTGTGTCCAGTGTCTGAATTTTGTTTCTGTACTGGAGTGTCAGAAAAATATGATTTTTTACACAGTATTGGTATATGAATTTCCCACGTTTCCTAATTTTTCAGAATTTTTGGAGTTACAGAAGTATGGCTTTTAAATAGATTGCTACAGACTGTTCTGTTTTTGACAGATTCTGTTTTTGATGCACTACTTGCTTGTTTTGATGAATCTATGGATTGTATCGGGGAGTATAAGCCATGGTGAAGTTAGAGTACAGTAGGTATAATGCAAAAATAAAATATGAATGGGTTTGCAACAGTACTTAGAGTAGTGATTTATTTTGTTATACTAACGGATCTCACGAATGTTTTGTTGAGTTTTGTGTGATTGAAGTTTTCAAGTTTTGGGTGAGATCACGATGGATGAAGGAATAAGGAGTAGCAAAAGCCTAAGCTTGGGGATGCCCGAGGAACCCCAAGGTAATATTCAAGGAAGACTCAAGCGTCTAAGCTTGGGGATGCCCCGGAAGTCATCCCCTCTTTCTTCTACCAACCATCGGTAATTTTACTTGGAGCTATATTTTTATTCGTCACATGATATGTGTTTTGCTTGGAGCATCGTGTATTATATGAGTCTTTGCTTTGTTTGCTTTTTAGTTTGTCACAATCATCTTTTCTGAACACACCTATCTTGAGAGAGCCACACGATCATCATAATTTGTTAGAATACTCTATGTGCTTCACTTAAATTTTTTGAGCTAGGCAGTTGCTCTAGTGCTTCACTTAAATCTTTTTGAGCACGGTGGTGGCTATATTTTGAAGAAATAAACTCTCATGCTTCACTTATATTATTTTGAGAGTTGATTAAAATTTTGAAGAAATGAATTCTCATGCTTCACTTATATTATTTTGAGAATTGACAAGATTAAAATTTTGAAGAAATGAATTCTCATGCTTCACTTATATTATTTTGAGAATTGATAAGATTGAAATTTTGAAGAAATATTTGCACTCTCATGCTTCACTTAAATATTTTTAAGAGTTGATAATAGTAACGGTAATTTGCACAAGATATGAATTTGGTCCGAAAGTGATGAATATTCAAGAGGGATATAATAAAAACTTTCATATTGATCATTGGATATGATAAGTGTGATTCCTTGCAATAGTTTTGCGATATGGAAATGATAATATGTGAGTCATGTTAGTGAGTAATTGTGATTTAGTAAGAATATTAGTGTTAAGGTTTGTGATTCCCTATGCATGCACATCAAGTCAATAGTTATGCAAAGAAATTATATCCTACTTATGGTGCATTATTCGTTGTTAGTTATGTTTAATGCATGTTTATGACCGTTTTCATTTTTTGGTTGGTTGCTTCTCAATCTATTTGCTAGTCTTCATTTGTACTAAGCGGAAATACTGCTTGTGCATCCAAAATCCTTAAACCCAAGTTATGCCAAATGAGTCCACTATATCTACCTATATGCGGTATTTCAATGCCGTTCCAAGTAAATTTGCATGTGCCAACTCTAATTTTCAAAATAATTTTTCCATTTTGTGTGCCCGTACCGCTCATGAAGTGGCAGGGGATGGCCATTATTTTCCATGCTAGGTGTGTTACTCTCACGATGAGTGTTTATTCACTTGTCATTGCACGAGAGAATGGTTGGTAATAGGGATGCTCAGTCCCACAATGAAATCAAAATTAATAACAAAAAAATTCCTTGGAAAGTGTTGGTATGGAGGGCACCCGTGGATACGGCTAGCCATGGATTGTGAAAGAATGGTGGAAAGGAAATAAACTTTACTTTCTGTTTGGGAACCACCTATGATGTGTCTAGCATGGAAAATATTGGGAATTCTCGGTCGTTTTCGTTAACAGGAAAAGCATACCTCTCAAAATATTTTATCTCTTTAATTTCAGCTTTGAGCTCTGGCACATTTGACAAATCTCTGCTTCCCTCTGCGAAGGGCCTATCTATTTACTTTTATGCAATTTTTATTTTTACTTGAGTCTCCATCTTCTCTTACAAAAGCACCAACTAGAGAGCACTATTGTCATACTTGTGTGCATTGGATGTAGCTAATATTTGAGTGTGTTTCATGAATGGATCAATGATTGAGCATAATGGGCTAGGGATAACTTTCTTTTGCGCTGATATTTCGAAAGACATGGTTGCTTGTTAGCATGCTTGAGTATTTATATCTTCATGTCAAATTATAGACTATTACTTTGAATCATTCAAGTCCAATGTCCATGCTATAAAAGAAAAGAATATGTGATGAATATGATAGGCAGCATTCCACATCAAAAATTCTGTTTTTATCATTTACCTACTCGAGGACGAGCAGGAATTAAGCTTGGGGATGCTGATACGTCTCCAACGTATCTATAATTTTTGATTGTTCCATGCTGTTATATTATCAATCTTGGATGTTTTTATATGCATTTACAGCAATTATATATCGTTTTTGGAGACTAACCTATTAACTTAGTGCCCAGTGCCAGTTGCTGTTTTCTGCGCTATTTTTGTTTTACAGAAAATCAATAACAAACGAAGTCCAAATGCCACGAAACTTTTTGGAGATTTTTTATTGGACAAGATAAACACTAGAAGCTTCGGGAGATGACCAGACGCCAGAGGAGGTGGCCACGAGCCACCAGGGCGTGCCTGGGGGGGGGGGGGGGGCAGGCGTGCCTTGGTGCCTCGTGGGCCCACCCCAGCTTCGTTTGACCTAATTCTTCCACTATAAATTCAGAAAAAATCAGAAACCCTCAGGGGAGTCCACGAAATACTTTTTCCGTCGCCGCAAGTTTCTGTTCCAGAGAGATCCCATCTGGAGGCCTTCTCCGGTACTCCGCCGGAGGGGGAATCGATCACGGAGGGGTTCTACATCAACCTTGCTGCCCTTTCGATGATGCGTGAGTAGTTTACCACAGACCTTCGGGTCCATAGTTAGTAGCTAGATGGCTTCTTCTCTCTTTTTGATCTTCAATACAATGTTCTCCTCGATGTTCTTGGAGTTCTATCCGATGTAATCACTTTTTGCGGTGTGTTTGTTGGGATCCGATGAATTGTGAGTTTATGATCAGATTATCCATGAATATTATTTGAGTCTTTGCTGCACTCTTTTATGCATGATTATTATAGCCTCGTATTTCTTCTTCGATCTATTGATTTGGTTTGGCCAACTAGATTGATTTATGTTGCCATGGGAAGAGGTGCTTTGTAATGGGTTCGATCTTGCGGTGCTCAATCCCAGTGACAGAAAGGGACATGACACGTATGTATTGTTGCTATTAAGGGTAAAAAGATGGGGTTTATTCATACGTGAGTTTATCTTGTCTACATCATGTCATCGTTCTTAAGGCGTTACTCCGTTCTTTATGGACTTAATACACTAGATGCATGCTGGATAGCGGTCGATGTGTGGAGTAATAGTAGTAGATGCAGGCAGGAGTCGGTCTACTTGTCTTGGACGTGATGCCTATATACATGATCATTGTCTTGGATATCGTCATGATTATTTGCTTTTCTATCAATTGCCCAACAGTAATTTGTCTACCCACCGTATGCTATTTTCTTGAGAGAAGCCTCTAGTGAAACCTATGGCCCCCGGGTCTATCTAAATCATATTACTAAAACCCTAAAAATATTGCTGCCATTTTCTTTTATTTATTTTATTTTGTATTTTTGTTTCAATCTATCTATCTATCACATACAATTTAATCTTGCAATTGACCGCCGAGAGATTGACAACCTCTCGTTTGCGTTGGGTGCAAGGATTTGTTGTTTGTGTGTAGGTGCTGCTAACGAGGTGTTGCATGATTCTCCTACTGGTTCGATAACCTTGGTTTCATAACTGAGGGAAATACTTATCTCTATTGTGCTGCATCATCCCTTCCTCTTCGGGGAAATACCAACGCAAGCTACAAGTAGCACACCTCGCCGTCGAGGCCACCATCGACCCCTCGCGCGCGGACGCCGCCACGCGGTTGGCTGCTTTAAATGACAGTTCGTGGTGTTTTCTCGAGGCCGCCTCTGGTGCCTTCTAGTGAATTGTCCTCTGCAATGTTAATATGCAATCTGATCTTCTGAAATGTGATGTTCAGTTAACAGTTTGGTTCATTTGTTGTGATGTTCAGTTAACTGTTTGGTTCAATTCTGAAATGTGATGTTTAATTCGTATGGGTACAAAAAAATTATTGTTATGCATGTGAGGAATAAAATCAAATTTCGATGTACTCTATACATGAGAAACATACACAAATGCTATATTTCGTAGTAGTTCTTAAGCATGCTTGGCTTGCTTAACTGTATGATCTTCTAGTATATGTTCTATTCTGCAATGTGATTCTCAGTTAACTGCTTGCTTCATTTGTTGTGGTGTCCAGTTAACTGTTTGGCTCAATTCTACAATGTGATGTTCATTTGTTGTGGGTACAAGTTTTCATTAATATAGTCTACTGATAGCATGCCAACTCTCACTTAAACTGATCAATATCTGCCTTATATGTGTTGCAGGGAAACAATGGGAGGCACTAAGGTTTACCATCGAGGTTTGCACATGCATGGTCCTTTGGCTAATAGCACATTATTGTGCAATTGCAGGAACCATTCTAATATTTAGGTTTTTAACAATTTGGTCTTGCACATGTAGGTCCTCCTGTCAGAGGTTTAGACCCACTGTTCGATCCATTTTGCATATGGGGAAATGAGATGTACATGAATATCAGTCAAGTCAAGAAACTCAGAAAGATTGTTAGGATAAAGAAACTAGCGATGAATAACAACAAGATCTTTGTTTGCACAATGAAGAAGACATCAGTCAACTATAGGATGGTACTAACTCTTTTACCTTGTGTTTTTTCCTATGCGCCATTTCAAAATTTAGAACAGATATTTTTGCATATCTTTGTTTTCAGTCCTTTCCAAAGCAGTTCACCGATGATTACCTCTCAAACCACTTGCATGGTCAAGAGGCGAGGGAGGTACTCATTCGACACCCACGGTACAATATTGAAGTCTTCCTCAAGAGGACGAAGGTTGGGCGGGCAATCATCCGCAGCCACTGGCCTAAAGTTGCAAGGACATTCAACATCATTGAAGGCTCAATATTCGCCTTCAGATTCAGCAGTTTTCTAGATGAGATTCATCTGTCTATATACCATATATGATGCTATTTTCCAAAGGTTTTAGATGTTGCATGTGAAACTTCGTGCTATTGTGTAATGGCGTAGCTAGCTATATGCCTACATGGTGTAACTGAGTGCTGAAGCTATGTGATGTTGTACTCTGATGTAATTCAGCTATGAAATCCTGGTTGTCGTAATACGGCTATGAAACATATGGTGTGTTTGATATGAAATGTCAATTTCATTACTAAAGGCATTATCAATAATAGGATAATTAGCCTGCTTATTGGGTTTTTGTATTCCAGATAGTTTCTCAGACAACACCGTGGGCGATGACCTCAAACAACGCACACAGTTTCTAGAAAGTAGCCATGTTGGATCCATGAACAATCACACACGACTTCCGCCCGACAAATGTTTGCGTTAGGCCACCTTGCACAAACATTTCCACATAAAAATTGTGTGCGATGTACATATGAACGGAAATGTTTGTCTGAGATTCACTGTGTGGGATGTACATACGAACGGAAACGATTGGACCAGTATAATTGTCTGCGATGGCTCTCCCGATCGCACATGAGCTCTTTTTGCCCCTCGTGTGTGACCGGAGGCCCTATCGCCAACGGTTTCTGGGTCGTGTGGGAAGGACCCCCCTATCGCACACACAGGCAAGGCGACGGTTTAAAACTCTATCGCGGAAAGGGGGTAAACACCATTTGTATAGCAGGTCGCTGCACCAGTGGTCGCAACGGAGTGTCCCGGCCATCGCGTTCACCGGAGATGGAGCCATAGGTCACCAGGAGGGCAGAAAATCTGAGGGAGAAGAGAGGGATGAGGTAGCGGTGAGAGTCAAGTCGTGGGTATTTAGGAGGAGGTGTTGAAAATTGAGCGCGTCATTCAAAATCGGTGGAGGGAACGAAAACATTGGTGGGAGCAAAAATTAGGAGGGAAAGACAAAAAAATTAGTCGTGTAGGGAAAGACAATTTGGGGCCGGTGGTAAGTATTCAAGTTGTTGTACCAAATAGACGTGACAACCATTCGGGTTTTCTATCCATTTTCCACTAAAAAAAGCAATCCAGCAGAATTGTTGGTCAAAAAATTGTACACTTTGTCAAGTAGTATTATTTTGGCCCTATTTGTGAGGTCGAAAAGTCTCTCAACGAATTGCAAATGTTTGGTTTGACATTTGCTTATGAATAGGTTTGATCCAACACAATGTGATGCACGATTCAACAAGAGAGGTTTGCAATGAACGGACCTTTACATTTTCCATGTGACATGGAAAATATTGAGCACGGATCATGTCTTTAATCCATTGATGATCACAAGTTCGACCTCACATTCGAACTTGCCACGTGACGATGTGGACTCGGGGTTTACTAAGACATGATCATTTTGAATCACCTTGCAAGAATAGCAGTTTAAAAGTCGTGCACACAAGGTCTCCATGATGTAGGAACCACATTGTACATGTATTGCCCACCCGCTCACGTCACATATCTCATTTGCTTGTACTTTGTCACCATTGGGGTTTACTTTCCATTTCACAATTTGACGGGAGAGGTTTGCGTTGGACGGACCTTTACATTTTCCATGTGACATGGAAAATATTGAGCACGGATCATGTCTTATTCCATTGATGATCACAAGTTCGACCTCACATTTGAACTTGCCACATGATGATAGTTTACCAAGACATGATCATTTTGAATCACCTTGCGAGAATAGCAATTTAAAGTCGCACACACAATCGGTTTTCTCTTCATTTTTCATTACAAAAAATAAATAAACAACGTAGTTTGATTCATGTCTTGGTACATTTATGCTCTAATCTTTCAGGATTTCTTCCTACTGCTGTGCTGCGTATCCCATAATTTCGTCCATGGGCAATATGGACGATGATTAGGTTCCCCTGATTAGAAATAGTATGTACCAAATCTGAACTTCTATGTGTTTTTCATAAGGTTCTTTATTTGCATTTCAGTTGTATTATCGTTCCCCTAAAGTTGTTCGAATAGCGTATGCCACAAAGGTTCAGTTGGATGTGGAATATGGTCCTGTTAACGACGTAGCCATGTTCACTGTCCGGAGCGGCCTATTTTCAGCTGCATTTGCTGTTGCATATGCTATCCATCAGACTTTAGGTCACTGCGACTTCAAGACTGCTGATCATGAAATCAAGCATGTTGTTCTGGTGGAATTTAAGAACCAATCCTCTGTTTCCTTGATTCATGGCTGCAGCCTCAAGTTAGCAGAAGGCACCTCAGTGTAGGGTAACGCAGCAGAAAACAAAAAAAATTCGGCCTACGCACCAGCCCAGGACCACTATGGAGACTGCATACAAGGTTCGATCTTTTCGTTACCGACTCGTAGCGCAGCGGAAGTAGAGTCGATGACGATCGGCGGTGCAGATCCCCGCAGCTAGGATTTACAACCTCCCAACCGCGAGGATGTACTCCCTCATCTACCCCTCGGACAGCCCTCCGGGAGGCGGTCGGACAGTCCCTCGGACGGTGTCGCGGACAGCCCTTCGGGAGGACCCTCATAACTCGGACGGTCACTCGGGAGGACCCTCGAAACTCGGACAGTCACTCGGACAGCCCTTCGGGAGGCACTCTCGAACTAAGACCGAAACTACGATCTCTCTACATAGTTGCACACATATGGTGTCATCTATCCGGCAGGGCTTCGCCGTCCAGAACTAGTTCCCACCGGAACCCAGACAGCCTTTCGGCACTACGAAACTCTTTTCGTGGGATGGAGAGAGAGAGAGCCAGACGAGCATGGAATGTGTATGAGAGCAAGGGATGAGTGTGGAGAGCACCTCTCCACCTCTATTTATAGGAAAGTCAAGGGGTAGGGATGCCATTCCAAAAACCCAAAAATGCCCATGTATGGAGTCCTCCACAAGGGCATAAAAGGGAAGTAATGGAGCAAGTGGGGCTCCATGGAGGAGCCCCTCATGTGGCCGGCCACCCCTCATGGGGGCCCCCCCAAGGGGGGTTTCTTAGCCCCCAAGTCCTTCTAGAAGCCTTTTGAAAAAGCCCTAAAAGGTGGCTTTCCATAAAGTAACCAAAAAGCACTTCCACTATTCACAGAAACATTTTTCCACGACCGTTAAATCCAAAAATATTTTTGTGGGTCTTAGAACAATTCCAGTACCCACTAAAATGATTTTGGACGCGTTCCGAAACAATTCCGGATTAGTGATTTTCATCTGCGAAAAGCAAACAAAGCGGTTCCGGCAGCTCCGGAACATTTCCGGTTTTTTTCTCCGAAAAATCCCAAAAGTTCCCAGAACAATTCTGGCACCCTCCAAGAATTTCCAGGCATGTGCCGGAACCAATTTGACTTAATGGTATACCCTGAAACAACTTTTTAGTTTTACCGGAACTATTCCGGTGTCCTCTCCGGAACGTTTCCGTTGCGTCCGAAACTTTTCCGGTGATTTTCTCTCAGACTCCCTGTCTAGTATTCAGCAGATAGATGACCCTTAAGTGTGTGACCCTATAGGTTCGGTGAAGTATAGACATGACCCGAAACACTTTCCGATCAATGATCAACATCGGAGCCGTGGACACCCATATTGACCCCTATACCCACACGAATGAATATTCGAGTGAACCTCCAGTTGCCGTGTGCTATTCCTATTGCTTCGCGATATGTTACAAAACCCGAGGTGAGATTTATCGTCATCCCCATGGATCAACAACTTGTCCACTATGCCAATTACCTCGTTGCCGGTTTTGTTCTCTTTTCTCGTTCCCGTGTTCCGGCATCCCTGTGATCAAATCACAATGTGACTGGCCAGATGATGGTGGATACCGTAACACCGAGAGGGCCCAGAGATATCTCTCCATCGTCGGAGGAGCAAATCCCAATCTTGAGCTATCAAGTTACTTGACATACTTTTCCATGAACCCGTAAGCCGCCGTAATAGCCAGCCATTTACGGATGACGTTTAACAAACACCAAAGTTCATGAAGCAAGCATGAAGAAACTCGATACTCTCATGGTCTAAGGAATTATGCAAACATTAACTTTCTCTGTGTTATTAACCATTAACTTGTGATGAATGTATCTCATAGCATAACATCAATTCGGGTCGATTCAACACAAGTGTTCTCCTAACATTGTGCCCTCAAAATTGCCGGCATAGACATGCCCATGATCAGGAAAACATGACCATCATGCAACACTTGAGCTAGTCTTAGAGGCATGACTAGGAATACATTTTACCGTTTATTATTCCACACATGCATATGAGTCTTCCTCCGAGCCTCGTGGTTATTGCAGACTCGAGAACCATAGCAGTTATAGCACGGAACATAAACTTAATTACAAACATGGAGATAAATAATAACATTTATTATTGCCTCTAGGGCATATCTCCTACACTCGGCTGAAGCACTAATGATGGAAACCAAAGTTTCAGAGCTGATGCCACGTACTCCAGAATTGTATGGCATCACCAGGACTATCGTAATGTCGGTTCCCCGTAATGCTTTTGAGGATGAGGACGATGAAGATGCTGGAGGTGATGAAGATGATGGAGCTGCTGCAGGTGCTATTGTAGGGGTTGCTACAGGGGCTGGCGATGCTGGAGGCTGTGGTGTTGGAGGTGCCATTGCAGCTGCTTGAACCCTAGGAATTATGCCTGCTCTTTTATGGAACTAGTGATGTACAAGACTATGTTTATGTATGTTTGTTGTCTGCTATGTCTGAAGTGGCAAGATATGCAACTGAACTTTTGTGATGTTTTAAGTGCCAGAATATGTGAACTTATGTGAAGCTTTAAGTGCCACTATATGTGTGCACATTTAGATGCTTTATGGAACTTCAGTTGTATGTCTAATTATTTTATGGAAAATTATGTTTTTGCCACTCTTAACTTTTGCCAATTTTGCTTATGCCACTCAAATTTGACATTTCACTTTTGCCACTCTAGCTTTTGACAATGTATCTATAGCGACCCGACCTCAAATGGTCAAGCATCTGTGTATCTGTGCCATCCCTGGATCGGTATGCTGGCACACACAATACATCAATGTATATATCAAAGTGCAATCACATGTATAAATAACGTAAAACTGATATATACCTCATAAGTCTCAGCGGAAACAATTAAACGGGTGTGGAGTCCCATCAACGCCATCGGCAGGTTGAGTGTAGACCGTAACCCTATATTCGTAACTCTTACCCGTCGTAGAAATACCTGCAACATGATACGTTGCAGCCGTGTAGGTCAGTACATTGAATGTACCGGCAAGATCACAATAAGAAAAACAGACGATGAAACTATTCTATATGCAATATGGCTTTGAGGCTCTGTGTCTGAGTTTTTGCATAAAAGTTGGTTTTATTTTCCCTACAACAAAGGAATAAATCAGGAGTTTTCACTACAGAGTTATCTATTTTGACATGGTTCCGCCAACCCATGTCTCATAGCCCATAAGTATCATAAGTTGCCCACAATTAGTTATCAGTCCGGTGTTGAGAGTTCCGAGATAGATCCAAGTCCAGAGGCTCAAATTTTCCGTAACCGGGGACACGGCTAATCGATTAGGTTTTAACTCTGCAGAGTGTTGCGCACTTTACCCACAAGATTCGATCCCTCTTTTTACGTTCTCGCACTTCAGGGTGTTTGAGAACAAGACGACCGAAACATGGTCTTCCGAAGAGTTCCTCTAACCACTGTCCGGTGCTCATCTAGTCCTACCGTAGTTCTACATCTGCTAGCACCGTCCCAGCCAGAGTCACAACTAAGGTCAACCAAGCCAGAGCCCATAATGACTTGCGGTTGCACAGGTAAGCTTCCGGGCATGAAGTATTCTTCCGTCTCTTTGAGTCTGGGTGAAGTTTTCCGCAAGATGTCATGGCGCTTCTCCATGCATCCCGGCCATCCACTGGTTGCTCCAGGGTGCCCATCAAATCCATCTTTCACCCAGTAGTGTGTATTAAAATCTTGTCTCGAGTCCCAAAATCTTGAGGCCTTGAAGATGCAGTCCTTGCAGATGCCATCATGAAGTTGTCGTCATTGACGCAGAGTCCACCTTCTCACACCACTCCCGGGCACTCTTACCAAACCCCGTCTACTTTAGCGTAGCATTAAAACTAAACAACGTCCCGGGCTTGGTAACAGGGAGATGGGTTCCTACCTCATGCATTCTACTCAACTACAAGATTTAATATCACTACTGGAGGAATTGTTGAAAGGATGATACTACATGCAAATAAAACTTAGGTAAAAACAGATGGTCAAAGTGAACTTGCCTGGTATAGTTGATGAAGATTATATCGCTCTCAGAGAAATCCTGATAGTACTATTCGTCACTCTCCGAAGAAAATCTATATAATCAAACATAGTATTCACATAAGCAAACACTCTAGCAATCAATTCTATCAATCATATTAACACTCAATCAAAATAAAAGCAACAACTAAATCAAAAGAAATCAATAATAAAAAAAACCAAATAAAGTCCAAAGAGCAAATTCCAAAAGGAACTTCACTAAAGAAAACTACTACTGAAACTTTATGACTTTGCCACAACCAACAGAACTAGTTTTATCCTAAATAAAACTTAACAACAAGTAAAAACACTCAACTAATAATTTAACAGAAAATAAATAAACTCTTTATTAAAATAACAGAAAGAATTTTGCCTAAAGTTTTCTATACAAAAAGAATCAATCCTAAAAACTAATATAAAACTCTAGTTATGGGCTATACTAGCTTTAATACAAAACAAAAGAAAATAATTTTATTTTAAAATAAAAATAAAATTGTCTACGGTTCCCTAACAGAAACAAAATAAATTTTGTCAAAAGTGACAAACAGTTTTAATTAAAAACAAATAAATACTAAAGGAAAAGAAATTAACACTAAACTCTACAAAACAGTACTGTTTTGGCTAAAACTAAATTTTAAAATAAATGAAAATAAAATTTTGAAGTGCTACTGGATACACAACTAATCTAGTGACAAAGTGCAAAAAGAATCAACTAAAAACCTATTTTTAAATAAAAGTTATAAGTAATCTAGTGATTTGAACAAATTTCATCAAGTTCAAAATTAAAACTTTCAAACATGTCCAAACTTTAAATCTACAGAAACTAGACAAAATTATTGATCTAATGCAAAAAGAATCACTCAAAAATAATTAAAAACATAAAAGATATAGCAAATCTAAAATTGAAACTAAATCTGTTTTTAAAACAGAAACGAAAATAAGGAAAAAGCTTCGGATCGGCCAGTGGCCACGTGGCGTGCTATGAGTGGGCGAGAGAGGCGACCGAACGAGCGCTACGGACGGACGGCCGATTACTAGCGGAAACGATTCGAAGACTGAAATAAAAGAAAGTAAATCAACCCTGACGGTCAAATCCAGATCGGGCGGCTACAGGGTGTTCGTTGTTTGCACTAAACGGCGGACAACCGCTAACTAAAACCTACCGGTTCGAAATAAAAAAAAATATGCGCGATCTAATCTAAACCCTCTGTTCTAGATCAAACGACGGAGAGCGACGGCGGCTTACAGCGAGGGTGGTCGCCGGCGAGGCGGCTCGGACGTCGTCGTCGGCGGTGCTCCGGTGGTCGAGGGCGACGGCGGAGGCGTCGGAGGGATGCGGCGGAGCGAGGCGAGTCCAAGGGTGGTCTCCATGCCGCTTGGTGATGACGGTGACGAGCGGGGCGACGACGGTTTAGCTCGGGTGAGCCGTGACTTCGGCGAGAGCTCGGCGTGGTCGGGGACGACGCTGCTGGGCAAGGGAGACGACGGGAGCATGTCAAACGGGACCGTGAATATGAGAGTGGCTGATGGCTAGAACTTGGGGGGCTAGGGATGCTCACCGGCGGCGTTCGTGACGGCGGAAAGCCTCGGGTCTGGCGGAGATGCAAACGGCGAGGGCATCGACTAGGGTAGGTCTTGGCGAGGGGTTTTTAGGGGGATCGAGAGAGGAGAGCGTGGAGTTTATATAGGGCAACAACTTGGAGGAGGGGGCGATCTAGGATCGCGATCCCGAGATCTCCGGGATTCGGCGGCGCGGCCGGGCGCGCTCTGAACTCTGGCGTTGCGTGCGGGAGGGGAAGAAAGGAGGCGGGGCCCACCTGTCGGCGACCGTGGGAGGAGAGCGAGGGAGCAGGCGGCCGTGGCGAAGGCGTTTCGCGGGCGCGGCGCTGACGGGCCGAAAGGCCAAACGGGCCGGTTGGCTAGGGTGGCTTCGGCCTATTTTTTTTTGTTTTTTTAAAAATAAAGACAGACAAGTAAAGTAAAATATAACAAATAAAATAAAATATTATATAGACATATTATATATCAAAATTTTCAGAAAATTAAATCCTAAAACATGGACTATTTTTTAAGTCCAAATAAAATTCACAAAAATTCATATAATTCAAACAGTGCTACTGTTGCATTTAAAATGCAAATAAAATTATTTTAAAATATCAAAATGATTTCAAATTTATTTTTCTCCATTTTTTTATTGAAGGGAATCATGTTACCCTATTTTCCATATATTTTATTTTTGGAGAAAAATAATTTGAATAAAAACCAAATAACTCTCAATTGGATTTGAATTTGAAATTCAAACCAATTCCAAATCTTTTCTGTTTTAGCCGGGCCAAATATTTCAAATGCCTCTGAATATTTGAAGTGTCATATTACTTCTCTCTGTTGGAATATTTCCAGAGATTTTGAAATTTGAAAATTCAAATTACTTCAAATTGAAAGTGGGTTTCAAAATACTTCCAAATGGCTTTCAGTATGATTCTTTTAAAGTTCCAACTCATATTTCATATAATTTAAAGAAGTCATTTTATCCTCTCTCATGAAAATCATTGAGTTGCATAAAGTCTCTGAATTTGAAATATTTTCAAATGGAATTCAAATTCTTTCAAAACCCTTTTCATTTAAATGGAAGACGTCATGTCATCTTCACTCCAGGGTTTTGTATTGAAATGAATTTAAATTCACTGAGTTCAAAAATGCAAAGTGAAAGTTTTGGGAAAGTCGTTTCATTCCCTCTCATTAAATTTTCAAAGAGGTTCAAATTTCACTCACTTTCAGTCAATCAATCAAACAAACAATCAATCATATTTATTTAATATAACATTCCAAAATTTAGAATTTTGGAATGTTACAGTATCACAATTGCCATTTTGTGGCAAAAGCAAAAAATATTAATTTCACTTTTGCCACTATTAGCTTTTGACAATGTGTCACAATTGCCACTCTAATTTATTTGCTTTTGCCACGGAATGTCAATTATGATACATTGTCAAAACCTAAGAGTGGCAAAAGTGAGATGTCAAATTTGAGAGTGGCATAAGTAAAATTGGCAAAAATATAGTGGCAGAAACAAAATTTTCCCATTATATTATGTAGTGTATATATGAATTAGGATGCCAATGCCATATGGTTCTCTAAATATAAGACCTAAACATAAAATAAATTCAAACAGAGGCAAAAGAATTGTTCACGTGAACAATTTTACTACTTAAAGTTACCAGTACTCCTACGTACTTGTGTGTCTATAAATTTATCAGTACCGCAACCTTACTACACTGGCCATGCAGATGAACTAGGCAGATGCAGGTTCCTGGTTCGAAGCCCCCGCAACACTAATTTTTTGAGCTATATTTTAGCTCCAATTCGTTCAGACAACTGGACCATAGAACCATACAGTCGATGACATGTGGGCCAAATCCATACGAACAGTCTCGTCACATTAAGAGAAAACCCCCGTCCCTCCTTCCTCGCTCCCAAGCCGCCTCGTAGTCCCCTCCTCTTTCACAACTCTGCTCAGACACCCGAGGTCACAGCCGAATGTCGTCGTAGATTGCAGCCACCTGCAGATACAACCGCCTTTTGCATCTCACCTTAGCACCGCCGGCTATTGGCAGTGACTAACGCCGATGTTTCTGTCGCTGCCTACCAACTGATGGCTCGGCAATTTGTGATGTTTTTTGAGTGATTCTTATTTGTTTTTCACCGGATCTTGGTTACTTCTCATTTATTTCTAACGCTAATTCCTCGAAAGAGAAGAAAATCTGTTTCTCCATTGTTTGGCAGAAAATATCATATATGGAAGGAAACCAAGGAGGATTACTACAGATCAAGTCAAATGGAGCAACTTCCATGTGGAGAGCCAAGCCTCCAGGCGCAGCAGAGCAAAATACGGCCTTCCATATGACCGCAAGCGCTCGTATGAGCATTCGTATGGAGTGCCAATAGCTTCGCCACGTCTATACAAGACACTTTCATGAAGGGACCCAGGGGAGAAGAGAACCCTAGCCGCCGCCACCACCATAGCCAGAACAGAAGAGGAGGAGATCGGAAGAACCTTTGGAGATCTTCTTAGTTTTGGTCCTTTCATCTCCATCATCATCATCTCACCCTTCACTATTGTAAGAGGAACTCCAAGTTGTGAGAACAATTGTACTCTATTCAATCACATCTGGAGATCAAGACTATTTGAATTATCCATTTTATCTTATTGTGGATCTTCACGGTATTATCGATATGGTTTTCATTGGTTTAATCTCTGGTGTGCTTGATTTCTCTCTTATGATGTGTGAGTAAACCCCCATAGGCATGAGAGATGTAGGTGAGTGGTAAGATTCATTTGTGCGTAATCTATATGTCATCATTTGTATTTGTAATAGTATGATCTGTCTAGTACGTTGTTATACTGTGGACTACCCTATGTGTGTTGTCCAATTTAAGGGCCTAGGCAACATGATCTCAAGACCTACATAGGTAACACATATTGTTTAGGGAATTTGTGACCTCTGATGTGACAGGTGGAGATATCTATGAGGACCGAAGACAATATGAGATAACAGTGATCCACGAAACTTAATGCTTGGTTCCGGTCCAAGGACCTTAATTGTGGAGACGACCACTCTGTGGCAACGGCAAAGCAGGACCATAGAATGAAATATAATCCCGAGAGGAGGAGTTTCATTGCACCTTGCTTAAAATGCCTTGAACGTGAAAATGCAAATTCTTCAGCTGAATGTTCAAATGCTTTAGTACCTTCAATTGCTTCAACTGCTTCTATGGCTACTAACCCCTCATCTGAGGAAGCCACCACTGTTACTGACGAAAATGCAGGGTTGAAGTAATTGTATGTCACAGGCATGTACAAAAGCCTCAAAGGGCATCAAACCCTTTGTGATGTGCTCAAGAAACAAATTCTTAACAGGAACCCTAGGAAAGAGGGTATTGCCTTTGAGAGGAAACTCAATGCTGATGGATCTTACTGGAAACCTGAGAAGTATCCCAAAACCACCTGGGTTGCTGCAAAAGGACCACCAGTAGATCCATCCACTCTGACTGGTTACAACTGTGATACTTCATATTCCTCTGATGAGTCATTTGACTCCAACTATAAACTGTTCAAAAATCAGAATGGTGAAGTATTTGCCAGATTTGTTGTTGCTAATTGCAGGAATGGTCCCCCAGTGAAGAAAATCTGGGTGCCCAAAAGCCTTCTGGAAAATCTTCATGTGAATGTCATCATGACACCACCGATGAAGAAGAAAAACCCTAGGGCAAATTCTTCACATGGACCAAAGTCGTCAAATGGACGCACACCTACTTATGGTCATGCTAAGCCTCTATTTCGCAGGGAAATAATCATCGGTTTGATGAATATGTACATCATTCTTCAAACCATTATGTTCACAAACCCTCGAAGAATTTCTCTGCATATTCATTTGAATATTCTAACCCCCCTGTGAAGAGGAATGCATATTCTTCAATGCCTAAATTCTCTATCAATGCGCTTCAATACATTGCTTCTCAGCCACCCATTCAGATGTGGGTGCTTAAGAAGAAGAACTAATCTCTTCTGCAGGGTCAGGTCTTCAGAAGAATTTGAACATCTGATGAATTTGCTGAAGACCTGACAAATGCTTGTTGGGACGCAAGCTAATCATGATGAAATGAATTCTTCATTTCTCTCATCCTATATGCTACTGAAATTACTATCACCTTAGAAAATTCTCTGACGAATTTGATTGTCATATTCTTCACTTTGAAGTATATGAATTTGTAAGTCAGACTAATGCTTCTGCAGGATGACACACCCAAAGCCACTGAATGGGTCCTGGACAGTGGCTGCACTAATCACATGACTGGTGGTAAGAATCTACTCACTGATGCTCCCCTTAACCCCGTCTCATTTGAAGCATATCACATACGCTGATAAAGGGAAAAGCAATGTATTGGGTCTGGTAAGGTTGCTATCTCAAAGGATCGGCAAATGGAAAAAGTGATGCTTGTCGAATCCCTTGGATACAATCTCATGTCCGTCTCAATGCTTTGTGATCTTGATATGATTGTCATCTTTGGCAAATATAGATGCATTGTGCTGTTGGACTCTGACAAATCCAAAGTCTTCGAAGGCTTTAGGAGAGGTGATTTGTACATTGTAGATTTCTCTCTAGGTTCACAGCCTGCCACATGTCTATTGGCAAAAGCTTCAGAATGCTGGCTATGGCATCAATGACTTGGACATGCTGGCATGAGGAATTTGAGCACTCTCGTCAAGAAGAAGCACATCATTGGCATCGAGGGTGTCAAATTCGTCAAGGATCATCTCTGTGGTGCTTGTGAGTCTGGGAAGATGACGAGATCCAAGTACCCCTCGAAGACAATCATGACCACTACTCGTCCCTTTGAATTACTTCATATGGATCTGTTTGGCCCTACTCATTATGCCACACTAACCAATGCAGCATCACTCTATGGCTTCATCATTGTTGACGATTACTCTCGTTACACCTAGGTGCATATTATCATGTATAAGACTGAAGTGCAGGATGTCTTCAGACGATTCTCAAACCGGGTCATGACGAATTATGGCGTCAAGATCAAGCACATCAGGAGCGACAATGCCACTGAGTTCAAGAACACAGGTCTTGGTGACTATCTTGACGAACTTGGTATCACTCATGAGCTCTCTGCTTCTTATACGCCTCAGCAAAATGGAGTCGTGGAGCGCAAGAACATGACACTCATCGAGATGGCTCGCACCATGCTTGACGAATACAAGACTCCTTGTAACCTCAGATTGGTACCTGTGGGTTGCTAGTAGTGTTGATTACATCTTGTAGTTGATGCTAGTTGGTTTACTTGGTGGAAGATTATATGTTCAGATTGTTGATCGCATATTATTCTCCTCTGAGCATGAACATGAATATGATTTGAGGGTTGTTCCATTTGTTCTTGAGGACATGGGAGAAATCTTGTTATAAGTAATCATGTGAAGTTGGTACTCATTCAATATTTTGATGATATTTTATGTTGTTCTTCCTCTAGTGGTGTCGTGTGAATGTCGACTACATGACACATTACCATTTTTGGGCCTAGGAGAAGGCATTGTGGAATTAGTAAGTAGATGATGGGTTGCAAGAGTGACAGAAGCTTAAACCCTAGTTTATGCACTATTCAGTAAGGGGTTGATTTGGATCCATATGTTTCATGCTATGGTTAGAGTATCTTAATTCTTCTTTCGTAGTTGCGGATGCTTGCGAGAGGGGGTAATCATAAGTGGGTTGCTTGTTCAAGTAAGAATAGCACCCTAGCACCAGTCCACCAACATATCAATTTATCAAAGTAGTGAACATGAATTAACTAAACATGATGAAGTTAACTAGAAGAGATTCCCATGTGTCCTCGAGAACGCTTTGCTCACTATAAGAAGTACTTTCGGCTTGTCCTTTGCAATAAAAGGATTGGGCCACCTTGCTGCACTTTGTTACTTTGGTTACTTGTTACTTACTATCAATTATCTTGCTATCAAACTATCTGTTACTACTACTTTACAGCACTTGCAGAGAATACCTTGCTAAAACCGCTTATCAATTCCTTCTGCTCCTCGTTGGGTTCGACGCTCTTCCTTATCGAAAGGACTATGATTGATCCCCTATACTTGTGGGTCATCATGAGGCAGTGACTCTTCGCTTGTTTCCCAGGCGTCATGAGTTAATCATGCACGAAAATTGAGGGGACAATGATTAAATTACCGCATATATCAGAGCACGACCCCTTTACTGACGGGACGTAGCAGTAGTGGGGCCTCGAGCCACGTTCACATGTTAGGATGACTGCTGAAATGATGGCACACCAATATTATGTGGGAAAATGGATAGAGCTGGTCACTGTTTTTAGAATGAGACTGGACCGTCTTCTTGATCCAAGCGCGGGAACTCTTTGAGGATAAGGCACCGCTATGCGGGAAGAATTCCAACCCGAGGTGTGGCGTGAAAACAACAAAGCGTTTGATGAAGGCCAAGAGAACCTAAAAGGGGGCTCCTCGGAAGCCCGACGCGGAAACACTCCGATAAAGCTTCGGCGATACGCCAGAGTCGAAAATGGGAAGATTTGTTGAACCAGCTTTCAAGAGTCACGACTGAAGACGAAGAACAGTTTGGATGATCCGAGGAGCATCCCTGACTTAAACACTGGTTCAGGGGCCACTGATGGTGTCCTGGAATAGGGGTCACTCACCACGTCCTCTCCCGACTACGTGGGTCGGGCCGAGGACCCCCCCCCCATGGCGGTTCTCCAACATGCCATCTCCAGGAGGCCAATTACGCTAAGAAGGAATATTCCCGAAGACTTGGCACATACTCCAAGACTAAGAGGTCATCTACAACACAATTACCTTATGCGTCGCCGACCTATCTGTAACCCTATACCCCCTGGTATCTGTATAAATCAAGGGGTAGGGCTCGTAGAAGAACAATCTCGTGGTAGATCAACCTGTACTTTGTACTCCATCCCAAATCAATGCAAACACAAGCAGGTGTAGGGTATTATCTCTTCGAGAGAGCCCGAACTTGGGTAAAAACCTCGTGTCCTTGTTACTATCGCATCTAGACTACTGGCTCGGGACCCCCTACTCGAGATTCGCCGGAATCGACTCCGTCACCTGGTCCCACGAATAAGGCTCTGGGAATCCCTTCGTCAGTTTGCGGCAGCCGCTCCTGGTTGAAGAGATTCCCCCACCTGTTGGCTAGAGTTACCCCCTGACTGGGGTTTTCTGTGATAGAAAAAACCCCGAGCCCCCTACGCCGTTCTAAGGATAGAACCTACGCAGGTGATTTATGTTCCAAGAATTGGACACCGGACCCTTCCTCCTTCTGTAGTTGTACAGCCCCCGGCCGAGAGGTGCTAGTTACGAGGAAGGGTCCTTCCCCATGGGTGAGAGCTAGTTCTTGCCTTCTCGGGATTGGATTCTTCGGAGGACCAGATCTCCTGCCATGAGTTCCCTCGGCCAAATTTTTGTCTGGTGATACTTATTCAAACTCTGTTGATATCGGGCAGCCCAGATGGCACCCTAACAATGGAGGCTTTCAATGAGGCTGACATCCTCAAGCCGTCATTGAGGTTGATCACCTTCCTTGTAGGCCTGCACTCGAGGGGAGCTGTGAATGAGCTCAACCGGGAGGACGGCTTCAACCCCATAAACCAAAAAGAGGGAGGATTCCCCCGTGGCTTTGCTTTTAGTGGTCCACACTGCCCAAAGGTAGAGGGATGCTCATTCACCCATTTTCTGGCCATGCTTCTCAAGTTTGTTGAAAGTCCTAGCCATGAGCCCCCAGAGGAGCAGCCCGTTTGCCCGTTCCACCTGGGTGTTGCTTCGTGGGTGAGCGATAGAGGCAAAGCATAGGCGAATCCCAAGCTCTTCAAAATACTCCATGGAAGACCGACTAGTAAATTGGGTCCCATTATCAGTGCTGATGCGGTTGGGCATGCCAAATCTAGAGACGATCCCCCGAATGAATTAAATGGCGGTATGGGCAATAACTTTTGCAACTGGCATAGCTTTTGCCCATTTAGTGAACTATCCATGGCCATGTAGAGGAATTCATATTCCCCTGCGGCACATGAGAAAGGTCCTAGGATGTCTAGCCCCCATATCGCAAATGGCCACGAGAGGGGGATGTTTTGAAGGGCTTGAGCGAGCTGATGGGATTTTTAGCATGGAATGGGTAGGGCTCGCATCGCCGCACAAGCTCCTCGAAATCTTGTAGGATGGTGGGCCAATAAAAGCCCAATCTGAAAACCTTCCCGCCCAAGGCCCGAGAGGAGGCATGTTTAACGCATCCCCCTGGACGTCGGCCAATATGGCAAGTCCATCTTTGCGTGGGATGCACCTAAGCAAAATTCCGTTAAGCCCTCGTCGATAGAGGTTTCGTCCATGAGTTTGTACCGCTTTGATTGCCTGGTGATTCTCTCTGGTTGGGCATCCTCATTCGGGAGCACGTTATCCCTAAAGTATGTTTGAATTTACATGACCCACGAGGGATGGAGGGGTCAATGGCTGCAACCTCCTGCCCGTCCTGTAACTTATCAGGTGGCGGCGCGGCAGGAAGCGATACTGGGCTCGTGGCCGGAGGAAGGGCGCCTTCCTCCTCGAGGCCCGGGACGATTGCGGATTGACGTGTGAGCTTCTCCTCAAAGACTTCGAGGGGGACAGGTGACCGCTCTGAGGCCAATTGAGCCAACTCGTCTGTATCAGAATTGAGGCCTTGTTTGATATGCTCAAACCGCAAACCAGAAAAGCGTTGCTCCAGCTTTCTGACTTCTTGTCGGTATTCCATAATCTGAGGGAGTCCCTCGCATAATTAACCGCTTTATCCCCAGTGAGAGGGCAGCCCAGCGAGCAACCCCTAGTACCTAGCCATGTTATTGGAAGCTCCGTCGAACGAGAGTTATACCACGTAGTGAAGTTTATCCCCCTCCGAGGATGTGAGGAGGACTCCAGTACTAGCGCCCTATAGAGTGAAAGATCCATCAAAATGGAGGGTCAAATCCCTTCCATCCCCTTGGGCTAGGGCCACTGGCACTTCTTCTTCATCGTCTATTTGAACCGACATCCACTCGGCCACAAAGTCAACCTATTTTTTAGAATGTCACCCCCATTTCATTCAACTAAAACATTCTGCGGTATACAGAGTAAGTCAGGCGGATCTAGAAGTCACACATGGCGTCCCATATCTAGGGTAACAGAAGCCTTCGCTAAGTCATGCGCCTCCCAGATATGCTCTCTTTTCTCGTGCTCAAAGTGAACTTGTACAAAATCTTCCATCTTCATATTTATGTCTTGAAAAATCGCCCTATTTGGACCCATGTACGCACCCTTCAGATGAGCTATAGTTGCAGCACAAACAGTGGCAATATGGATTCTGCTCAGGTAAAGATCAGAGGCCAGATTAAGTGCTTCCCTAAAGGCCATTGCCTCAAGACTTTCTGGCTGGACTAGATCCTGGGTTACTAGCATAGAAGCTCCAACAAAAGACCCCTGGTCATCCCTACAAATGACAGCACATGAACCCTCATCTTGGTTCCTGCTGACTGCAGCGTCGACATTTAGCTTCATGCATCCCTGAGTAGGGGCTTTCCAACTTCTCCTTCCTTCTCGTTGATCTGTAGCCGAAGAGCTTGCTGGTGCAGCCACCCTTTGAGAAATTAAAGAGAGATCTCCAAGGAATCTCTGAATAAAATTAAACGTGGCGAGAGGTGAGTGAAAAATATGTTCATGTATAGCCTTCCGGTGCGCCCACCATATGGCCCATAAACAACTAAAATCCGAATGAACTCCTCCTCCCTTGTTGATTCCATGAGCTCCATCAACCACAGCCTCGCATCAGCATGCCCACACGCAATCATATGTTCAACCAGCATTTCATCAAACAAAACCCATACACATTTTGTCATGTTGCAGTCTACTAATGCGTGACACAATGAATCTTCAGCATTGTTGCATATCTGACACACGCTTGAATCAGTCATATTCCTCCGCTGATGAACTACCTCTGTAGGATTGAATTCCTTGCAAGTCGCCACGCGAATTTGTTCACTTTCCCAGGGACCTTAATCTTCCAAAGTTTTCTTCCACTCCTGCTACACCTCTTTTGCGTTTGACGGTGCAGGCCGCCCCTCTAGCCATGCCTCCCTCCTCTTTTTTGTATTGATCAGCAACCGGCAAGCCGATCTAATAGTAAAAATCCCGCTCCTTTCATAGTGCCATGCCCAGCTATCTTCCAGATTGCGCGAGCTTAAAGGGATGTTCAGCACAACTTGAGCATCCGGAGGTTGAAGATGTTCCCAGACCATCTAATGATTCCAAATTTTCATTGGTCCATCGATCAGGTCAGACACCAGGATTGGTGGATTTGGAGTCCTCGGGTGAAGGGTCCTTAACATGAAATCAAGTGGGATCCAATTGTCCTCCCAAAGCTTAATAGACCGGCCATTTCCAACACGTTTTATAAGCCCCTGTTTCAAGACTGTGACACCCGCACACACTGCCCTCCATACTTGCAATGGGTGGTTTCCCAGTTCAGCTTACAACACATCAACATGAACATAATAAACAAAATGTAATATCCTTGCACTAAGAGATTCAGGGTCTAAAATCAGCCTCCAGGCTTGCTTGGCTAACATTTCGAGGTTGAAAAGTTCTGTATCTCTGAAACCTAGCCCACCTTGGTATTTTGGCATAGTTAGAACATCCCATGATACCCCATGCTACCTTTCGTTCACCATTCTTGCTGCCCCCCAAAAAACATTCTCAGCATCGTGTCAATGTGTTGGCATAAACCTCTTGGCAGTAGAAAAGAAGACATGGAAAAAGTAGGGACGACTTGAGCTACGGACTTTTTAGAATCTCCTCCCCGGCCGAAACCATGCATCTCTCTATCCATCCACGTACTTTGCCCCATAGTCTATCTTTGATATACTTAAAAGAGTCATTTTTAGATTTACCAACATATGACGGGAGTCCCAAGTACCTCTCTGATAGGGGTTCATTGGGTACATCAAGCTTCTGTTTGATCATAGCTTTCCGGTCATTTGGACACCCCTTGCTGAAAAAAATACTTGACTTGGAGAGATTGACTCGCTGTCCCGAAGTGTCACAATAACTCTTGACAATTTCACTCATTGTGTTGGCACCTTCTTCATTGACTTTGGAAAATAATAGGCAATCATCCGCAAAAAGAAGATGGTTAACCGGAGGAGCACCCGGTGCAACAACCACCCCTTCACTTGATCATTTATACTATTGTCCTTTATAAGCAAGATAGTCCTTCAGCCGCCAGTAAGAAAAGATATGGTGAGATGGGACCACCTTGACGTATACCTCTTGAGGGCTTGAACTCTTGTAATCTGCCGCCCTTTAATAATGGGCAGTGATAGGCGCCGGTCAACCGGCCCAAAATTCAGCCGGTCGCCGCGCAACCGTTAGATAGAGCCATCCCCGTACCGTTGGATCCTTCTACCGCATCATCTCCTTCCTCCCGCCTTGGTCAACGCGGACAGAAAAAAACCTGCCTGTTCCACCACGGGCGCCTCTGCCTCGGTCCCCATGTGTGTGCCCTCTAGCGAGGGGCGGTGGCACCCCCCCTGCATTGCCGGTCGTTGCAGCATCGCCGTCATAGCCCTCCTGCCACCCCTTTGCTGAAGGCCGGTTGAAGCAATTTGTTGCCCCCGCCATGGTAGCAGCACCCACCCGTGAGCTCGCTGCCCACTTAGCCTCGGTTACGGCACCCGCCAGCGAGCTCATAGCGCATGTTGCCGCGGTAACCAGATGTAGCACCATGGCAGCTCCGAATAGACGCCGGTCGCAACAAAAAAAATTTGTCGGTCCCAGCAAAAATGATCACCGGTTCCAGCAAAAAGCATGGTTCGTTGTCGATGGGTCGTAGCAAAAAATCAAAGCCAGTCCCAACAAAAAGGGATGCCGGTTCCAGCAAAAAAACACCTTGCCGGCGTTCGTCGCATCACTTTGGCGCCGTCAATGCAGCTCTGCCGCGCCGACGCTCGCAAACTTGTTCCAGCACAGTTGTCCGCCGGTTGTAGCTCCGGCTCCAGCCGGTTGCAACTTCCTCCTCTGCTAGTTCCAGCATGGCCGATTTGCGGTCCCAGCGCGGCCGTCGGCCGGTTGCAGCTTCTCGCCAAGGGGTTCCAACAAAACTACCGACCGGTTGCAGCTTCTCGCCGAGAGGTTCCAACACAACCACCCACCGGTTGCAGCTTCTTCCGTCCGGGGTCCCGGCGGTAGCCCCCCACATCCTACCGCCAGGTCCCCTGGCGGTAGGTGACGGGACGGCGCCTGACGGCCGTCAGCTGCAGCTGACGTGGAAAAGGACCCTACCGCCATAGGACCTGGCGGTAGGCTACTGAAACCTACCGCCAGGGTCCCTGGCGGTAGGGTCCTGGGGTGGATAAGGTTGGGAGGGGCTGGTGTGTGGGCCCCACCACCACTCTTCTTCCCCATTCTTCTTCTTCCCCGTGGTGAGCTCCTCTCCTCTCTCTCTCCCCCACCCAAACACCCCCTAGATCCACTCCATTTGCTTGAGATTTCTCCGGTGGATCCGGAGCATTTTCATCACCCAAGGTACCTCTCTCAATTCCCCTCATTTTGATTGGTTGAAATCTTTGTTTTGTGTGCATTTGCTCAATTTATTGCAAACCCTAGGTGTTGATCTTGTTGTGTGCATTTATGATGCATTGATGGCACATTTATGATGCATTTATGGCTATGTTTGTGCTTGCCTAGGGTTAGGGGTTAGTGTTAGGGTTAGGGTTATAGTTATGGTTAGGGTTATGGTTAAGGTTAAGGTGAAATTGACTATGAATAGAAGTTATTTGTCTAGTGTGTGCATAAATTATGTTATTGCTCCATTTGAATTGGTTGGATGACATATATGGATGACTTTATTGTTTCCATTGTTCTTAGATGCATAAGCTCGTAAATGTTCATTATTTGGACAAGACGACATTTATGAATGGAAATGACGATGAAGGGGAAGAGGCTATGGTTTTTGACACAAGTCCAAGCTTTGATGATCTTGTAGTGAAAGTGAGAAGCGTCTTACATTGGAATGACCCAAATGCGGAGGTTAATCTTATTGGGAGGTATGACGTTGGATCTGGAGTAAAGTCCCGATTAAAGAGTATGCCCATCACCTCCCAATTGCATTGGAATGTGTACAAGGACAAAGTAGACGCATCACAAGACAAGTCTCTTGAGATATTTGTCACAAAGGTTGATCCTCCTCCCTTACAAATTGATTTGAACCGCAATGTATCCTCCCCAATAGATAATGGTAGTGCCGAGGTGTATGTCCCCAATTGTTCTAGCCAACCACCAAGTAGCCAACCCATAGTACTCCGAGATGATGCTATTCCTCTTGTTCAAGAAGATGCTAGTGGTCATGTTGATGATGATGCTATTGTTGCTCAAGAGGATGCTTACGCGGAGAATGAAGAGATTCATTACAATGCCATTGGTAACTTGGATGTCATTGTGCGGCAACAAGACATGGACCGTACCCTTCCTTATAACCGTATGTGTGGGTATGGCTCGGATGACGAGGGTCCGGAGGAAGAATTGGATGAGGATGGGTTCACGGCGCAAGAAAATGAAATTTACAAGAAGGTGACCGGCAAGGAAAGAGGGCCGTCGTTGTTTAGGGATGTGAGTCTTGTGGACAAGGCCGTTGTTGATGGTGGGATGAGATTGGGGTTGTTTGAGCCAACACCGTGCCCCAATGTCGGTGATCCTCGGCCAAAAAATGAGGATGAGAATGCTCATTTGAAGAAAGGCATCAAGTTTGGTTCTTTGGAAGAGTTCAAGATATGGTTGTGTGACTACGCCATTAGGAACCATAGGCCGTTTGTTGTTGGTCATTCCAATCAAAATGTTCGGTACACAATCAAATGTGACCAAGAAGGTTGCCCTTGGAGGGTCTGTAGAAGAAAAATCAAAGAAACCGGGCATTGGGTGTTGAAGAGTTGTGTTGCCACTCACACGTGCGTACTCCCGGACAAGGCCGACCGAAGCAATGGACACCGTCAACTCACGTCTAAGTATCTAGGCTACAAATTGTTGAATCAAATAGCACATGATCCAACCGTGAAGGTCAAGTTTCTCATGACTTCGATTGAGGAACTATTCGGATACCCGATCAAGTATGGGAAGGCATGGATGGCCAAGGCAAATGCTATTAGGATGTTGCATGGTGATTATGAGGCCGCATATAACATTCTGCCGAAGATGTTGGCAGCCATTGCTCATCGGAACCCGGGCATGCGCCATCGGGTCGAGTCAATTGATGGAGTGTTTCACCGTGCCTTCTGGAGCTTTGGCCAATGCATCGAGGCATTCACGTATTGTCAGCCGGTCATGTCTATAGATGGTACATTCTTGACCGGCAAATACAAGGGCACATTGATGGTGGCAATGGCCCACTCGTCAAATGATAACGTGTTGCCGGTGGCATTTGCCTTGGTGCCTTCGGAGCACGATGACAATTGGGAGTGGTTCATGGAGCATGTGAGGACAAAGGTGATTGGCAAGAGAGAGGTATGCATTATATTGGATCGCCATCATGGGATTCTCAAAGCAATAGACGTTGATATTCCAGGTCTTCCAAAGCTTCAACACCGTTGGTGCATGAGACACTTTGTGGCAAACTTTTATCGGGCATGCAAGAGCAAGGAGTTTTGCAAAGACCTTACCCTTGTTTGCGTTGCATTCAACACCAACACATTCAAAAGCCGATATGTTAAACTCCTCAAGACGTTGGAGAAGAACAAAGGGGGGAAAGAATTCTTGACTAGGCACGAGCCGAATAAAGAAAAGTGGTCACGCGCTTACGATGAAGGAGGTATGCGATATGGGGACATGACAAGCAACATGGTGGAATGCTTCAACAATGTGTTGAAGGTTGTCCGTTCCTTGCCGGCGACCGCAATACTCAAGTACACTTTCATCTAGCTCAACGAGTACTTCCTAAAGCATTCCAAAATCACGGCCAAGTGGATTGGCGAAAAGATGGAGTATCCATTCAAGGTTCAGGATTGGTTGTTGCATCAAGCGCGCAAGTCTTCCCACCAACAAGTGATAAAATACAATGAAATAGAAAAGATCTATCAAATTGATGAGCCGGGTGGGACAACAAGGGACGGTGTGTCTTATGGTGGAGTTGCGTACGAGGTGCACATCAAAAACCGGTGGTGCCAGTGTGAGAGGCCACACAAGTATCATTGGCCTTGCTCGCATTTGATGACCGCAACACGGGCGAGAAACTTGCCCGTATCCGATGGTACAACGGTGCGGTTGCACGAGTTCACATTGGAACGAATGAGGTTGACGTGGGCGCCTCGGTTTAATCCTTTCCTTGATCCGTCACAGTGGCCTGAGTATGATGGCCCACACATTGTGCCAGATCCCGCACTCATGGTGCCTATGAGGGGAAGAAGAAGAAAGAAGAGGTTCAGGAGTGACATGGATGATCTAGCTGGATACACCGGAATGAAGCAATTTGGTAGTGGTCATTTCATGGAGGCACCAGACACCAACAATTGTGGAGAATGCAACGACACGGGACACAACGTTAGGAGATGCACGAAAAGACCCAGAACCAGCACGAGCACTAGTCAAACACGTGGCGGTAGAGGAGGTTCTGCCGGCACACGAGGATGAAGGACTAGTCTTGGAGGGGGCCGTGGAGGAAGGACTAGTCTTAGAGGGGGCCGTGGAGGACAGACGAGAGGTGGTGGTCGTGGATCTGGTGGTTCTAGGACACGTCGGGTTGATAGAGGAAGGCCTATCGACGTGTTGCTAAATCCGGATGGTTGAAATAATGTGAATGGTACTACTTGTCTCCATACATGTCAATTTGTTGATATATTTGCTTAACATCTTTAATTGTTTGCTTCTTTACATGTCAATGTGTTCATATGTTTGACTTAACATCTTTAATTGTTGTAGGCATGGCTTCATCCGGTTTCATGACGAGGCCACCGTGTGCTAACCAAGAAGACATGCCAAACAAGTGGGAGAATGCATCTTTGGACAAGGTGAAGGAGAAAGATGTGAAAAATCCCACCATGTTGGTGTGGAGATGTTTGCAAGGTGAAGGTGTCCACCGACCGAAAGAAGTCATGGACGGAGGGAAGGAGATATTTTGTATGCCCCAACTATGCCCATGATCATGCGCTTCCAACTAACCCCTATGACCTACCACCAGTATGTCTTAGAAGTAACATGTTGCTCTCAAATTTGTGTGAACACTAACGAATTTTGTGTATGCAGTCACCGCCTCCTCTATGCAAGTACTTCACATGGATACATCATGAAGTGCCAGAAGATGTCCAAAAGGACCAATATCAAGATTGCCTTAGGCGCCAACGGCGGTTCGAAGAGGTTTGGAGGAGGAGCGTCGTCAGAAGGAGAGGTTGGAGCAGAAGAAACGAGAGGAGGAGAGGGCACGCCAAGCGAAGCTTGCTCGTGAGGAGGAGAGGGCAAGAAAGCTTGCAAAGGCTCGCGAGGCGCAAGAGGAGGATGAGGCACGTGACAAGAAGGGGAAATGGCCTCGTATGACTCAGTAGGGCCTTCGCTTCGGTGGACTCGTCATGTAACTGGATGAAGCCATGCCACATTTATATGAACTATCTAGTACTAAGGCAAGAAGCCATGTGTCGTGAACTACCTCGTAGACCTAAATTTGTCATTTGTAATGAATTTGTCGTGAGAACTATCTCGTAGACCAAAGTTTGTCTGGAATTTCTTTGTTATTGTGATGAATTTCTATGATAAACTGTTGTGCGATGTGTTAAATGAACACAAAGGTGTGCTCTGTTTTTAAACCTACCGCCAGGGTCCCTGGCGGTAGGGTGCAAGAACCTACCGCCAGACGGCCTGGCGGTAGGGTGCCCCCCCTCCCGAATTTGCTTGCTGTAACGAATGTGGGGCATTTTTTCCCGGTAGGGTTGGCTACACTACCGCCAGATCACTTGGCGGTAGGATGCCAACCCCCTCAAATCTTTGCTGTAACGAACATTGGGCGTTTTTTTCCGATAGGGTGGGCTACCCTACCGCCAGACCCCTTGCCGGTAGGGTGCCAACCCCATCAAATACCTTGCTGTAACCAAGATTGGGCGTTTTCTGGCGGTAGGGTTGGCTAACCTACCGCCAGACCAGTTGGCGGTAGGGTGGCAACCCATCAAAATAGAGTTTCCACCCCTTTTTTACAAACTTCTATCAACTAACATCCACAAATGACATCCAGAAATGATCAAGTAGCAAGGACATACATAACTCAGCATAGTCATTACATCCACAAATGACACTTGTTCAAGTGACTTAAAACATCTACCGATTCGAATGACATGAGTTCAAACTACAAGCTCAAGCTCGAGCATACATTTTCCACACCGGAAAAATAGCTCTAAAACGTATAAGACGTTCAATTTGTTCGTCATGCTCATGATTAGGCTTCAGTCGAAAGTCGGCGGATCCTGCCCAATGACCCAACACACCATTCGTTTCGCGGAACCAGCCCCATCGAGCACGACGGTCTGGATTCTCTGACACGCCTTGTTTGATTGCCCATCCAATGACCTGTCCGGGTTTTGTCAAGTCCAGCTCCCGGAATTCTTCTTTGCTGACAGAGAACCAAATCTCCATTGCCAAAGCGTGTCTGCAAGCATATTCCAGCTCCCGCAGCTCATCAAGTATCTTCTCTTTTTCTTTCACAAGACTCCGGAAAACTTTTTTCTCCTCACCATCACAAGGTTCCTCGATAAAGTGATACTTGCTGAAATCCTTCATGGCCGCATTTGCCTCATCACAACTCTTTAACCATGCTTGAAGCTCCCTCATCATACCATGGTCTCGCTCCGCTACAACCTTCTCACACGCTACCGCCAGACTCATAGCTGCAATGTCCATCCTACATGAATATACGGGTTTAAGATGACAATCAAGAAAACACAAAATAAATCAAATAGAGCACAACACTTGGTTACTATTAAGGTGATCTTAGCCTTAATTATTTTCTTAAGCCTAACCCTAACCCCAAAGATGACCACTAATCATAGCACTAGATCTAGGTACACAAACAATTCTACAAACAATTCTAGGCACATAATACATAAGGAAATCACAAACATAACCCTAAATGCATCATATTAATTGATTTGACCACACCAAAATGATGAACTAGGGTTTGCAATAAAATGAGGAAATGCACACAAAATAATGATCTCAACCAATCAAAATGAGGGGAAATGAGAGAGGTAGAGGTACCTTGGGTGATGAAAGTGCTACGAATCCACCGGAGAAATGTCAACCAAATGAGAGAGATTTGAGAGGCTCTTGTGGTAGAAAGAGAGAGGGGGGTGACTTGAGCTCGGGGGAGAGGTGTGAGGGGTGACTTGTGCTGAATGAGTGGGTATGGGGGAGCAAAGATCCCCCCTCCCAACCTTATCCACCCCAGGACCCTACCGTCAGGGCCTGTGGCGGTAGGGTCCTTTTCCACGTCAGCTGCAGCTGACGGCCGTCAGGCACCGTCCCATCACCTACCGCCAGGGACCATGCGGTAGGGTGTGGGGGGCTACCGCCAGGACCCATGGCGGTAGGTAAAAGGGTCAAATCCCGAATTTTTTTGACACGGGGGTCAGATCCTGAAATTGTACCAGAAAAGGGTCAAAACACGAAATTCTGCCGCCCCGTGAAGGGATAAGGTAATGTGCTTGAGCGGTTCGTGGGGCCAGTCAGCTACATGTCTATCACGAGAGAGAGCGTCGTGCACGTTATTAGCCGTGCGATGACAGGCAATCCAATGGGCCACTCGTGATCGGCGATCACTTCGGCCGGTCGGACAGGTAGCAACATTTCCCTTTAATAATACCGTGAAAGAAACTGTCATGACACATTGTATAATCCTTGCAACCCATTGAGAGTTGAAGCCCATCTTTAACATTACCGCTTGCAAGTAGGTCCATTCGACACGATCATAAGTCTTCATCATATCCATTTTCAGAGCACAAAAAGCATTATTCTTACTTCTATTTCTTTTCATAAAATGCAAACACTCATATGCTGCAATAATATTATCCGTAATGAGCCTTCCAGGGACAAACATGGACTGCTCAGGTGAGATAATGTCCGGTAAAATCCTCTTCAACCGATTAGCATAAACTTTGGATATAATCTTAAAGATCACATTACATAAGCTTTTATGGTTCGGAATTGAGTAAGGGAGGTTGGGTTGGATACCTTAGGGATCAATACGATGAACATCCCGTTTATTACCCCGGAGAATCTTCCCCATTCAGAACACACAAGACCATCTTGATCACCTCATCACCACACACCCCCTAGTTTTTCTGAAAAAATTGCGCTGGAAAACCATCGGGTCCTGGCGCTTTGTTCGGAAACATTTGGAATAATGCCTCCTCTACTTCACTGGCTACATATGGGGCATTGAGCATTGCATTCATATTTGCCACAAAGTCATCCAGAGCACGAAATCAGCGGCCCATTCGACGATCCACCTGATATTCTCCCGGTTCCGAAGGATTGGGCCGAGGGCAAAAGATGATACTGTACTGATATGAGTGTGCTTGGAAACAGTGATTGCTTTTCTCTGGCGTGGTGTCCAGGATACGAAACCCATTTTGTTGCCGACTTTAGATTGGCTGCGCTGGGTCCAGGCGAAGATTGCAATTAACAGACTCCAATCGATTTTTAATTATTTTCGATCAATCATCGTCAATAAACCTGTGGTTTTGTCGTTCCAACAAGAATGAAACCAAGTGCTGACAATAACAAACACAGGCTCGTTTTTAAATGGCAACACAGTGTGGATTTTGTACACTCAAAGGTAGTAGTACACAATATCCACTAAAAAGGTAGTACACAATACCTATCAGTCAACCAACCATGATACAACCTTGAGATTTGCTAACACACAAAACACTCGAGATAGTGTGTCCCTCTGTCTTAAAATAAGTCGATTTCTAGTTTTGTGGCAGGTAAAACCACCTCAAGTTTAATCAAGCTTATAAAAAAAAAGTACCAGTATTTATGACACCGAATTTGTATCACTAAATCAATCATATAAATGTTTCAAATATCGGCCAGTTAATCGGCATCTTAGTCAGTTAATCACTACTCGGTGGGTCAACGAATAGCCGATTAACTGATTTATCAGCCGATTCACTAATTTATTACCGATTAACCGGCCGATTCGCCTATTTATACCTACTTAGCACCTGACCGATATAGTAACAGTTACCAAAATCCTGAACATTGCATATAAGTTCTTTTCATTATATAATTATTTGGTATCATAGATGTTAGTACTCTTCTCTATAGACTTTATCAAACTTCAGATATTTGACCAAGGACAAGACTAGAAATCAACGTATTTTGGGACAAGAGGGAACATAATCAATTTCGAGTGTACTTAGGCTTTCCCCGTCTTAGAAAAGACAAAGGCAGCAATAAGTGAGGCTGTCGTCCAAATCGTTAATTTTTTGAGACTTTCATACCTGGAGGTCAAAAAAACCATAATTAGAAAACCAGGCCAAGAACATTGCTACATATATAAAAAACAATAATGTCAGCTTACTTTTCTGTGGATCTTCTATCACGTAGTTCAAGTTCTTGAAGCAATTGGGAGTGCTTCTCCAACACCTGATTGGTATTCTCGCGAGTCATAGCCAAGGCTTCACGGATTTTCTTCTCCTCCTCCACCAGCTGTTTCTTGTGTTTTAAGATGTAAAAGTTTCCAGCGTGTTCCTAAACAGACAGAAAACCATGTATTTGTATCAGAATTTTGGTGCAGAGTGAATTGCTCAAATTGTTACCAGTACCAATTTTGCATGGCCATGGTTTCCGATACTATCAGTACAGCTTACTGCCACGGTGCGAAATGTCTAGCACGTTTTGACAGCTACCATGTCCTTACAGTCATGTTATTACTCCAAACATTTGAAATTATGAGAAAGTTTGTATGTACTGATGCCAAGTTATTAGCAAAAAGAAAAGATAAAAGTTAATATACCAAATTTATTTGTTTATTTAGTTATGTACACAGAAGAGTTTGCCTTTACAAGGGAAAGTTACTTTTAAGCCTGTTGGCTCACTAAGTAATTTGGAGTAGATGGTAGGAAATGATATGTCCTTATATTCAACTGTGGCATTTATTACAGTTCGGTACAGCCGGCAAGTGTTGATGGCGCCGCCTCCTCGCAGCGCCGCTCTTCTTCTACTTCTCGTTGTCTCTCACAACTCTCTCTTCTCTCAAGAGCACAAGAACACACACACAAGGGAATACACACACACGCACGCATACACAAGGAGAAAACCAGCCGCTGCTTTGCCGAGGCGCTCTCTCCTTGGTCACACGGAGGCTACATCTTTTCTGCTGCCCTCTCGTCCTCTTTCCATTACACAGTGCAACTTATATACACACAGCCAGCACCCGTGCCATCTAAACTCACGCCACTACTTTGACCCACTAACTAACTACCTAGCTAGCATGCACACACGCACACCACTTCTGCCATGCATGCACACACAATGGCCAGCCACACACATTGACTTGGTCCGTTTATAACTCAACTGACAAACACCACACACGTTCTGGCTTGAGTCGCTTCCAAGTTTCTGCAGGCCACTAGCTGAACTGGCGCATGCCACAACTAATCCTCTCCACCTGCACGCAACTCGGCCATCTGACTCGCGGAGCTTTGATGCATGCATCTAACTAACATGCCTGACTCAACTCACTCGATGAAATAAACATGATGAACACCTATACAACAAGGTTAACTCTAACAATCACCCCCTTAACCTTGTTGTCACTTGTTACCCTCATGAAGCCCACGGCCATCGATGTAGTCGGTGCAACACGTAGACGGACGCCAATGCCATCTTGTCACACCGATTGTCGCCGCCGCCGCTGGCCACGATGAGAGGGACACCTCCCATGCCTTCACCTTCTTCACGAGCGCGCCGCCATCGCACGCTTGTTGCCGCATGTTTGCCACCGGTGTCGCAACTCGCCGGTGACTCACCTCCATGTTCGCCACCGGTGTCGCAACTGACCGGTGACTCGCCTTCATGTTCGCCACCGGTGTCGCAACTCGCCGGTGGCTCGCCTCCATGTTGTCGACCATGACTCACCTTATCGACGACTCGGACATGGACGAAGATCTCCTCATGGCAATGACCTCCGCTCCATGGCCATCACCTCCTTGGCGCCGGTGACACAACTTACCGGGCGACATACCTTTCGCCATCGCTCGTGACGCAGCTTGACGAGGATGAAGACACGCACCGGACGCTAGCAGCATCGCGCCGCCAACGGCGTCCACCTTCCGCCGCTGACCTCCACCTCACATGGAGTCCGCCGCGTCGTCACCGCCTCGGATCAACAAGGCTCTGAATACCAAGTGATGGCGCCGCCTCCTCGCAGCGTCGCTCTTCTTCTACTTCTCGTTGTCTCTCACAACTCTCTCTTCTCTCAAGAGCACAAGAACACACACACAAGGGAATACACACACACGCACGCATACACAAGGAGAAAACCAGCCGCTGCTTTGCCGAGCCGCTCTCTCCTTGGTCACACGGAGGCTACATCTTTTCTGCTGCCCTCTCGTACTCTTTCCATTACACAGTGCAACTTATATACACACAGCCAGCACCCGTGCCATCTAAACTCACGCCACTACTTTGACCCACTAACTAACTACCTAGCTAGCATGCACACACGCACACCACTTCTGCCATGCATGCACACACAACGGCCAGCCACACACATTGACTTGGTCCGTTTATAACTCAACTGACAAACACCACACACGTTCTGGCTTGAGTCGCTTCCAAGTTTCTGCAGGCCACTAGCTGAACTGGCGCATGCCACAACTAATCCTCTCCACCTGCACGCAACTCGGCCATCTGACTCGCGGAGCTTTGACGCATGCATCTAACTAACATGCCTGACTCAACTCACTCGATGAAATAAACATGATGAACACCTATACAACAAGGTTAACTCTAACAAGTGTTTCTTTGGTTAAAGCGTAAAATTCTTAGTAATGGAGGAAAGGACATTTCAGTGATGCTGGCTTATACGCTTTTCCATCCATTGAGTTCAGTCTGTAATCTAGATTATTGTCCAAAATTTTGTGGTGTATTTGGTGCCGGTCTAGTGTGATTAGGTGCTAAACTAATCCGACTTTAAGCGTTATCACTCTGTAAATTTTCCATCAACTCCCGCATGCCTCTTTTGAACGAACTTGCTCAGATTAATTTATTTTTGAAATGATTAATTGTTGTACGGCTTTGGTTGAAGGAGAATGATGAGAAGAGCAAGGACGAGGGGTTGCTTCAAGCTTCTACTGAGGTCAATATTGTGTTGCATGTTTTTGGCTTGGATGAACTTTTATTTGGTGCTGGAGGATCTTGTGATGATTTTTATTTTTTGAAATGCTTAATCATCGTTGGTTTTGGGTTGCAGAGCGCAATGAGAACAAAGGCAAGGAAGTGCTGCCACAAGCCTTTGGTGAGGCCAGTATTTTATTCTAAACAGTTCCCTGAGATCTTTCATAAAACGATGACCCTTATCTTTTTCACTATTTTGTTGGATTTCTCAATTCCAGAAGGAAGATGCAAATTGGAGAACTGAGGCCACAAGACCAAAAAGAATGCACTGACATCAATGGATCATGTTTCTTCTCTTCTCAAGCCCAAGATCACGCAACTTAGGAGCGGTTGAATACTTTAGTGGTAGATGTGTGTAAGCCATAAGGTGGAGAACTCTACTTTCTTGCTGATACTCCCATCCTTTCAGCTATTAGGTTTCAGGCATGGTGGATGAATGATTAGGATTGTTTCTGTATATTGTTCCTATATTCGGTTTCTTCACACTTTATGCATTTCCTATGTATGTACATGAGAAGCAAAATCAACATATCTAGAGTGTGGTCTTCACGAGTTGCGAAAAAGACAAGTTTGTTGCTAGGTCAGATGTTTAAAGTAGCTGGACAGTATTCTGATAGGTTCCCTCATTGCATTGTTGCAAAAGAAGTTTCCTTCATGTCACATGCATATTTGTCTTTCCTAATGCTAAAACACTAACATGTGTACTCCCTCCGTTCACAAATATAAGATGTTTTGGATATTTTAATATGGACTACATATTGACTGAAATGAGTGAATAAACACACTAAAATGTGTCTATATACATCTGATTCAGAAATACTCAGTAGAACATCTTATATTTGTGAACGGAGGGAGTAGTTATCACTAACCAGAATAATAGATGTATAACCAAAATAGAGTGAGCAAAGTAAAATGAGAACTACAAACTAACTAATATAAATATATCTATGAGAATAAAAAACCGCCCAGCACAGCACGCCTTTGCTTATAGTTTTGTTTATTGTTGAGGAAAGCTCTGCCGAGATTAGATGTGCGTTTAAACTAGGGAAAAGGTACCCGTCTTTTTTTAGGGCGATTGGACGAAAACACACATATTCTTACCACATAATTTCAACCCTATATTCCAATTGATGCGTAGATTGTGTAATTCCACAGATCGAGGAGAAGGTTACCTTAGTTGCTTGTTTCCTCTGAGCGATATCGGAGCTGAAGAGGCGCGGGTTCTCAGTGACCGGCCATGGGAGAGAGAAGCGATGTCGGACCGACCGTGTTCGCACACGAACACGTCACCGTGTACCCTCGATGCCGGGGGTGATGCACCGCAGCTCACGTCGAAGGAGACCCGTCCGGAAGCGCGATACGCAAGCAATCCGGCGGGCGCTTTTGTTGACCCGAAACCCTACACGCCCGGGAGGGACCCCGTCAGGGCGCGCGGTGGCTATGGGCTGCCCTAGGTCGACCTGATCGCCCCTAGGGCCTTGTGGATTCGCTGCCTCCAATCTTGAAGAACGACGAAGAACGAGAAGAAGATACAAGGGAGAGGGATAAAAAGTAGATGAACACGAAAAAGTAGTAGATTGATTTGTTCGATTGTGTGTTGTCCAATCGGCCGTCACCTCTCATCTATTTATGAGGCGGCTGGACTTCCCGTACAAGAAAAGGACTCCAAATCCCGTCCAAATCTTTCCAAAATTAACCGAACTCAGATTTAGGTAAGTCTGAGACATCAATTCGGTTTTTGGGTCTTACAGGCCACAAACGACCTCGGATGAAGATGCGCCCAAAAGCAAATTTAACCGTTTCGACGAGACGCCCAAAACAGACAATTACTGGCGCTACCCATCAGACATCAGCCATATGAGTGTCTGATGGGGCGCGCCACGTTTTGGCTCGTGACAGGGCCGCACTCCGGTGGCTCTAACTTTTGCATACGACCTTGGATTGAGACGATTTTTATATCAAAATCAACCGTTTCGACGAGACGAAGAACTTTCATGTTGAAACTTTTTCCATCTGAGGCCATCTTAATTATGTTTCACGCCATTTTCTAGTCTGATGTCAACACAGGTATCGCCGAAATTGCCATACCTTTTGCATCTGAGCTCCGTTTTGGACCATCTTCATATCTATTTCGATCATCTTGAAGAGACATCAAATGATGACATGAAATCATAATTTTAACCTCATTTCATTATAACCTCAAGTTACTCTTTGCGATCATGCCATTTTTGAGCGTCAACACATGCCCCCCTGTTTTTCGGCAAAGCTTGGATGCTGAAAAATAATTTGCCCAGAGTTTGTTCTAAGGACGATGTCAACACTCCATCAGCCATTTATATGTGCTTAGGGCGATAATTATATATCGGCCATGTCTTCTCTTAGGGCGATAGTTATATATCGGCCGTTGCCTATCTAGGCTTCTTGCCACACACTTGGGTGGTACTTCTTTAAATATTTACCATTGAGAGCTCGAGGTAACAATGTGCCTTGTACGGATTCCACCAAATATGAGTTTCCGGGAACTACTCTTGTAATCTTAAAAGGACCTTCCCAACTTGGAGACCACTTCCCGAATTTTCTGTCTTTTGAACCAATTGGTAGAATCACCTTCCACACGGGATCGCCAACTTGAAAATTCTTCAACTTGACCTTCTTATTGTAAGCTCTTGCCACCCTCAACTTATCTCTCTCTATGGCCTTCAAAGCAGCCAAACGTTTATCGGCGACTTCATCAATATTGTCGATCATCAAATTATAAAAGTCCACCGCCGATAAATCATTTTGTTTGGCTATTCTCAAAGCATTCAAATTCACTTCCACTGGTAAAACGGCCTCTTGACCATATATGAGCTCATATGGAGTTACCTTTGTAGCACCATGCCTTGAGATTCTGTGCGCCCACAAAGCTTCAGACAATAACTTATGCCATCTCCTTGGATTATCCTCAATCTTCTTCTTGACGAGCTTGATTAATATTTTATTGCTAGACTCAGCTTGTCCATTGGCTTGGGCATAATACGGAGAGGGATTGAGCAACTTTATCTTATATGATTTGGCAAATTCTCTAACTTGATGTGACATAAAGGATGAACCTTGGTCCATAGTTAATGTTTGAGGAATGCCAAATCTATGAATAATGTGCTCAGTTATGAATTGAATTACCTCTATATGCGTCATATTTTTGAGTGGTATTGCTTCAGACCATTTAGTGAAATAATCAGTTGTCACCAACATGAACCGATGCCCCTTTGAAGAAGAAGGATTAATCTCTCCAATAAAGTCTAATCCCCAACCTCTAAAAGGCCACGGCTTGATAATAGGATGCAACATAGCAGCGGGAGCCAACTGAATATCACCAAACTTTTGACAAGCTTCACATCCTTTATAATACCTGACGCAATCATTAATCATCGTCGGCCAATAAAACCCAGCCCGTCGCAATAACCATTTCATCTTGGGAGCCGACTGATGAGTGCCACAAATTCCTTCATGAACCTCTCCCATAGCAACTCTCGCTTGGTCCTCATCCAAGAATTTTAAAAGAAGATCATCCACCGTTCGGCGATAAAGATCATCATCTCTCATCGTATATTTGAAAGCCATACGCCGAACGGTCCTGCCCACCCTTTTACTAGGATCACGCAAATAATCAATAATGGGTTTCCTCCAGTCTTGATTTTCACCTGTACTAGAATTTTTGTTAGTGGCCGAAGCAGTGAGCTCTGGTTCGGCCTCTACATTGGCGAAGCTAGTCATCGGCTTTTAAGAAATATGAAACATGCCATGATCAACATGATAGCCGGATGCTTGGTGTGCCAACTTAATTGCTCTCCAATTATCATGTCTAGATATATGAGCAATGCTAAAATAATCCAAAGTAGAAATTATATCTAGACACTTATCAAGATAAACATTAAGTGATTCGTCCAAACACTGAAAAACTTTGGATATTTGTTATACTACTAATAACGAATCACCAAAAGCCTCAATATGTGTAGCACCTATGGCTAGCAACATCTCCAAGCTGAATAACAATGCTTCATATTCGGCCTGATTATTTGTGCAAAAATACTCTAAGCGGCATGAGGCTTCAAAAACAGCACCATGAGGAGATATATAAACAACACCAACACCTTGGCCATTGCTACAAATTTAACCATCAACTTATAATCTCCATGGTACTAGAGAGACAAAGCTAAAATCAATATTATGCATGATGTCAATATGATGCTCAATAATAAAATCAACAATGATTTGGCCTTAGATAAATTCTGAAAATTAATAAGCCAAAGAACACCCAATCAAAACATAATTCCACTCTGCAATTTTGATGAATTGGTCCATGCATAATATCTTCAATGGCATCAATTTGACAAGTTTCTATGCAAGCACTTGTCTCGATCTCTAATCAAACTAAAGACGACATTAGAATACCTCACTGGCCATTTTTAGATATATTCTTAGGGCGATAGATAAATATCGGCCACCTCCATAAGGTTCATGTAGACTTCATCCGCCAAAACATGTATAGCCGAAATAAACAAATGAAATAACAATCAAATATTTCGGCACTTTTGGATTAGCAAAAAAAATGTAACTAACCAAATGTATAGTGATTTGGTAATACCCTCTCATGATGTAGAAAATTATGTTGCATCCATGGATCAAAATAAATCCATGGAGGGTAATTGATCATACCTGGGGATGAATTCCATGGCAAAGGCATCAATGGCATGGTTGAAGAATATGGATGATGTGCTAACCGAAGATTTTGATAGGGTGATGGAAACCTTCGGCTGAATTGTTTACTACTTTCATTCTTCTCCTTCTTCACTTTTGTTGTACTTGTTGCAATAGAAGCTTGCACATCATTTTTGTTTTGATTGTCCCCCTTGGGAACCCATGCCATGTTCTTCTTTCTCAGCTCTTGTGCACAAAGCTTTTGTAATTCCTTCTTTTGCCAATACGATAAGCCGAGTGGGCGCCCTGGCTGTGATTTTGTTTGAAGCAATGGCAATCCTTGTTTTACCTTGTGCACTCTTAACTTCTTCTCTTCAGATTTGGCACTTGATTGACTTGCCTCATTGCGTTTAGTAGCCAATGTCAACACTTTAATTGGCTCTTTTTCACTTGAGATCAAATCTGAAGTAGTACTCTTACGACCATCTTTTTTAACGCGGTAAACTTGCTTGACCACCTCTTTCTTGTTCCCTGAGCTCTGGACCGATTCCTTATGATTGAAACGGTTTTTGACATGTGATTGTTTCTCAAATGTTGATCTTCTTGGAGCTGCATAATGTTGGTGAGATGGTCTAAAATAAGATGGAGAATGTGTCCTTGTATCATACCTGTCCCATGATGGATACGGATTTACGTGAGCATAGGAAGGCATCCACGACATTGGCATTGGCGGCCTAAAATAAGGATATGAATATGTTGCATTGAAAGTCTCACTTTGCCAATACCGATCATCAGATTTTCGCCAAGGGGGTGATCTTGATGCTTTTGAATTACTTGGCCGATAAGCATTTTTCTCTTCACTCTTCTTTTGATATTTATCTAATAATTGTGCAAAAGTGACTTTGGATTTCTTATGCTTGTGCTTATTTCGGCCTTTGTTTTCTTTGGGTTTGCTTGCATCGATCATTGGATTTTCTTGCTGCCCCCTGGTACTTGGCATCTTCATTGTAGCTTCGATGGAATTTTTGCCCTCAAGAATATTATCATTGTGCTCTTGAACAACTTCCTTACTTGAAAGCTTGATCCCATTATCTGTAGTTTTTACCGTCTCATGTTTAAATGGATCGGCTTGAAGCAGCCGATGCAAAAACCATTTGCCATTAGGACCAATCGGAATAGACTGTTCATCCCTTGGTGTTTCAACAAATCTCAATCGTCCTTTGTGACACCCTGGTTTTTGGCAACTTTTTCTTTTCAAAATCTCTCTGGCTTTATTTGCAATTTGGATGGTTTTTGAATCTTTTCAGTTGACTTTGGACTTGTGAATCTCTCTGAATGATCCAAAGCCCTCAATATCTGGCCACAACCTTGCCACCCATCTACTGGATCAAATCCTAATTCTCCATCTTTCCCAAATATTCATTTTCTTCCTTTGGGAAAATCTGTCATCACTATGGGTTACAAAGCAACCTATAGTTCTGATGGTCAGAAAAATCCCAAATTAATACCACACCTTCTTGTTATCATCTACTCCCACAATCTTCAAAAACATCTCATGGCCCAGTATAATATTTTGCCCAGAAAACTCCATTTACCTTCTGGACAGTACTGGCCATTTGTGAAGCAACCTATATTTTCCCAACTCAGAAAACTCTCAGATAATTCCCTGAGCTACTAGGGAACCTATCTTGCCACAATATCCAAAAATATCATCTTGCCCAGCACAAATTTTCATCAGCAATATTCTGACAAGTTTATGCTCAAATGGAACCTCTGTGAAGGAAGTCCCATCTAGAGGTATCCAATTGAGCTGAAATTTTTATGACATCTTCTGTCCACCAAATAACCCTCCCACACCAAATTCCAGCTCCAGCAGATCAACCAGATGAGTGCTACAAGCTCATCTTGCTTCTATTCCAGTAACAGCAGTTGTACATGAACTATATTCAAACTTTGATGAAAGTTTCTCAATCTTGGCCAGCTTATAGTCCTTCCAAAGTAGATCATACCAGACATCTTTATTGGCTCCATCTCCAGCTCACCTCTTCTCCAGATCCCTCTCACAGTTTCTGTCAGAAACTGTAGCTGAAGCTACCATTCGAATCAGAGTGAACCTAGCCAAACCAAGGGCATAGGGGCACTAAGTGATCAAAGGAGAACATGCTTGACATGGTGCGCCAGACTTGCGTGGCCTCCAGGTGCCAAACCCCGTGGTGAGCACGACACTGGCATGCCAGTGCGCACGCTCTGCACCTCGTCCGCGTCTAGTGTGGTCATTCCGGCCGTCCCGCGCTGTCACTCGGTGTCTGGTGGTGCCAACGTCGTCGATGCCGTCCACGTACCCCTCTCCCGAAGCTTCCCCTCGCCGGAATCGCCCTCGCCGGCCGCCACCGCAACATGGCACTGTGACACCCGTGCAGGCACAGTTGCCCTGTCGCCCGTCGTCTTCCTCTGCAAACAGCCACCGCCGCATTAACTCCTCCTGCCCTCCTCCGTCCCATCGCCCGCTCCCAGCCAGCGAGTGCGGCGTCCTCGTGCCGGCGACGTGGCCAAGCTCCGCCCGCTTCCAGAGAGGTCGCCCCCGCCTATCAAAGGCCATGGCCAGCCTCCCGAGCTCCTCACCCCACTCCTCCACCTCCCAATCGGCCCCCGAGCATCGAGCCAAGGCCGAGAGGCCCTCTGGCCTCGCATCTCGCCGGAGAACCGCCGCCACCCGAGCTCCACCACCTCACCGATTCGCTTCATCCCAGCCTCAACCAACTGCACCCGCGAGCTCACCTCACTCTCCTGACCTCGCCCAAGCCCTTGCCCGACCGAAACTCTGCCGGAATCGCCATCTCCGGCGACACCCGAGAACCACCGCCACCTGAGAGGAAGGGGACGACGCCGTCCGGCCATCTCTCGCCAATCCACGGGTACGTACGTGTTCGTCTCCGTGCGCTCGATCCATTCCCGTAGTCACCGGACCTCGCCGCCGTCTGTATCGCCGGCGACCATTGCCGGAGCTCCACCGCTCTCTGTTTCCCTCTTCCCCTTTTAAATCTGACAGGGGGGTCCGCTCATCAGTGGCACGCCAAAGCGGTAAGTGGAGGCGCCCTGGCAAAGTACGCCTTCGACGTGGCCCCCTGTTGATTTTCTGATATTCTGTTTTAATTCAAATTTTGACCAGAAACTTTGACCGTCCATAACTTTTTATCCATAAGTCCAAATCAATTGATTCTTTTTGCTCTGGGTTTGTCTTGAGCTCCTCTATTTTCTGGAAAAATTTGGTATTTTTCCCATGCTCACAGAATTTCTGGTGAACAGAACAGTAATATGTGACATTTTCCTTTGCATTTTTTAAAATATTTTTAGAAGGAAATCCTTTTGACTTTGAGGCCCAGGAGTTTGTGGACAACCCAACAGAGCAAGGCAAGCCATGTCATCCATTGCATGAAGCATTTCAATTGTGTTGGTTATTTAATTGAATTATTTGCATTACTTTAATATGTGATAATTTAGAGTGATTTACTTTGATGTATAGGTACTGCCATGTTAAGTTATTCATGATAAATACCCATGCTTGTTAAATCCTTGTTAAAACTAAACTTAATTGGTTGATCAAGTGCCACCTATCCGGACTTATCCGTGCAGCCACATTTGCCGGTATGGGATGGCCTTGACTTGGTCTGGCTTTGTGCTCTTTTATCGGTACCACCACACTAGGGAGGGTTATGCGTGCATGCTTGCCTGATCAGGTAGACGACGATAATCCTGTGAGCCTAGTTGAGTTATTTTGTTGGTGTCCCCGTTTGGGACAGTTAGTTGGCCACGACGGTGGCAGGTGTCACGGGGTGACGCAGGGGCCACCCAGGACATGACCCTGGGAGGGTATGATTGTCGGTGGTACGATGGGAGAGTCACGGGTCAGGAAGGTTTCGTTGGAGCAGCACCGGTCCACCCGAATGGGAACCCGAGGCCAGGAGCTCCATAGTGTGGGTAAAGTGCGCAACCTCTGCAGAGTGTATGAACCTATTCGAATAGCCGCGTCCACGGTATTGGACAGTCCGTACTAGGCCACTGAAGGGTCAACCATAATAATAATAATGATGGAAGAACTTGTCTCATGTTCAGAGATACTCGATGGCTCATGAGTATTTCGAGGGTTGTGGAATAACCCCAAAGAGAGTAAGTTGGTATTTGGTAACAGTAAGCACCTAAGCACCTAATATAATCATTGCCATGCTATTGTTTGTTGCATTGTTATGGTTGCCGTGAGCTTGCGACTACATTCCAAGTACTCACCTGGCGTATCATGCCAGATGCAGGAGAAGCCGAGGATGGAGGTCCCGGTGGTTCGTGCTACTCTAACTAGGCCGTGTCCCCAGCAGTGTCCCTGTCGATGGAGTTTTCCGCGCTATGTTCCGCTACGCCGTAGTTCTACCCAGTAGTATCGAGGCCCTGCTATGTTTCATAAATAATGTAGATATTGTCATAGCATGTGTAGTGCTTTTGGCCTCGCTATCGATGTAAATTAAGAATTTGTACTCGAGATATATCAATAAAGTTTAGTTCAGTTCTGTTCCAAGTTGTTGTGTGTTTCCAGAAGACATGATCTCTGGGTTGGAAACACTGGGTAAACCGGTCCTCTGAGTTGGGGTGCCATCCTTTATGAATGGCCGATTTAACTATTTGACGAAACATATTGCAATCCTCAAAATTATGTTTGAACGAATGATGCAACCTACAATACATTCATCCTTGGATTGATGGCTTGACATGGTGATCAAGAATTCTAATGTAATTATTTTTCAACAACAAATCAAATATTTGATCACACATGCTTGGATTGAAGGAATACTTTTTGTTTTCTAGCCGATCTTGGTGTGAGAACGACTTTGGAACTAAGCACATGAATGGTTCAAATTTGGAATGTCCCCATTCGGCTATGCATTGTGTTTTGCACCCTATCACCGATGTCTTTGGATAAGATATTATACTAGCATTAGTTTTCTCAATAGAATTTAACCTTGGCTTTAAATTTCTAAAATGAAAATAGTAGAACACATATGTCTCAATTGAGACCAAGTGTAAGCCAAGTAAGAAACAAGCAAAGCTACCCACTTAGATATAAACTTCACATAAAACAATGGGAAAAGCTTTGGCTGCAATAATAAGTCACTATCAGTCTCTTTGAATGGTACAATGTGTTGACCGATATGCTTTGTAACAATTTTATTGCTAACAAGTAAATTACCCTTCATCATTGGTCTTTCAAAATTACTTATAAGATTTTTCCTAATAGATGCATCAACAATAAAGTTGTGACCAAATCTGAAAATAGGTAAATCACTTGCTAGACATACCTCTTCATACACGTTGGGAGAGCATGATGGTTGTATGACTTGAATAATACCTTGCTCCACTATTGAATGGTTCTCCAATGCCTTGTACTCATCTTTTTCTTGATTCCGTCCATCATTACTTTGAAGATCTTTGTCAACCGAACTTTGTTCGGCTACTTGTTCTTGTCCTTGAGGCTCGTCAATTCTTATGGCACGAAACTCATAGGGCAAGAAGTAGGTTCCATTAACTTCAGAAAAATCAAGCACAACTGTTTTGCTATGCTTGTCATGCCCTTTCTTAACAATACTTGCCTCTTTGGATTTGATGGATTCGGAACGTATAGCATTTGATTCGGCTTTTTCAACCGAAGCACTTTCATTACTCGAATCATCATTCTTTTCATTGGTTCTATCAATTGGCAAGACTTCTTTTTCTTTAGTTGATTCGGCACACGTACTATTTGATTCGGATTTTTTAATAACCGAATTGTCTTCGTTACCCGAATCAATACTTTTGTCTTTTTTAGTTTGCAAGGCTTCTCGTTCTTGTCTAAGTTTAGCCCACATCTCATTTTGGCGAGCTTTAAACTTTTTCATCTCAATTTCCATCCACTCTTGATAAGGTTGCCCCCTATGCTTTGAGACTCTTTCGGCAATGACTTGCCGAAACTTTGCGATTGTTTAGGGGGTACACTGGATGCTACAGTACTGGGTGAATGCACCATTTGCACAACTCTAGCTTTTATAGCAGCAAAATCATGAGGCTTCCCGCCTTCTATCAATTCCTGGCGAATAGTGTTGCACAAATCTAAAGTGTATGTAAGCTTGTTCTCAATTACCCAGTCTGGATATGGTTGCCCCCAATGCTTTTAGACTCTTTCGGCAAGGAAATGTTGCCGAAATGCTGTAATTGTGTAGGGGCAAGATTATATGCTACGGTACTAGGTGAAGACACATGTGGTCCAGTGGAATTTTCACTTATTCGGCCATGAGCATGAAGGTGCGGAGCCGAATTATGAACATCTACAGTTGCGTATGGTGCCAAAAAATTATTAACATGAGGTGTAGCATATGATGGTTGAGGGTAATTGGCCGAATAGCTAGTAGTAGCATGGCCAATTCTCCCATTCATCGACATAGTTGGACTAGTATAGTGCAAATTAGTTGCCGATGAATAAAAGGGTGAAACACTTTCTTGCATGCTATTGAAAGTTCCTACATGGGGTGTTTCAACTTGATTAACAGAACTCATCATGTTGTTCATCGGCATACGAATTTGTGGGGTTGCCGATGCATGAGAGTTGGAATACATATGTTGCATGTTGCTAAAATTATATGAAGTTGAAGCATGGAGATTATTCTGAATCGGCTGTTGCACATAATTAGATGCATGCTTGATAAAACTAGGGCTAGCCGATACATTATGCTCATTAAGTGATCTAGCAACAATATACGCATTATTTGCATCTACATAAGTGAATTGGGTAGTCATATTACCTTTGTAGATTGCAAACCCTAGATGACGATCTCTTCGTAGCAAAAACGGGCTGGAGACCGCTTAGAGCTTCGTCCCCAGCGGAGTCGCCAAAAAGTGTGTTCGCACACGAACACGTCACCGTGTACCCTCGACGCCGGGGGTGATGCACCGCAGCTCACGTCGAAGGAGACCCGTCCGGAAGCGCGATACGCAGGCAATCCGGCGGGCGCTTTTGTAGACCCGAAACCCCACACGCCCGGGAGGGACCCCGTCAGGGCATGCGGTGGCTATGGGCTACCCTAGGTCGACCTGATCGCCCCTAGGGCCTTGTGGATTCGCTGCCTCCAATCTTGAAGAATGACTTAGAACGAGAAGAAGATACAAGGGAGATGGGTAAAAAGTAGATGAACACGAAAAAGTAGTAGATTGATTTGTTCGATTGTGTGTTGTTCAATCGGCCATCACCTCTCATCTATTTATGAGGTGGCTGGACTTCCCGTACAAGAAAAGGACTCCAAATCCCATCCAAATCTTTCCAAAATTAACCGAACTCGGATTTAGGTAAGTCTGAGACATCAGTTCGGTTTTTGGGTCTCACAGGCCACAAACGACCTCGGATGAAGATGCGCCCAAAAGAAAATTTAACCGTTTCGACGAGAGGAACAACTTTCATGTTGAACGTTTTTCGATTCGAGGCCATCTTGAAGGCCGAATAGCTCATGCAAAACAGACAATTTCTGGTGCTACCCATCAGACATCAGCCATATGAGTGTGTGATGGGGCGCGCCACTTTTTGGCTCGTGACAGGGCCGCACTCCGGTGGCTCTAACTTTTGCATACGACCTCGGATTGAGACGATTTTTATATCAAAATCAACCATTTCGACGAGACAAAGAACTTTCATGGTGAAACTTTTTCTATCTGAGGCCATCTTAATTATGTTTCGCGCCATTTTCTAGTCTGATGTCAACACAGGTATCTCCGAAATTGCCATACCTTTTGCATCTGAGCTCCGTTTTGGACCATCTTCATATCTATTTCGATCATCTTGAAGAGAGCCATCAAATGATGACATGAAATCATAATTTTAACCTCATCTCGTTATAACCTCAAGTTACTCTTTGCGACCATGCCATTTTTGAGCGTCAACAGACCGCCTGAGCGCACCGGCGGCAGATTGAAGCAGCAAAGCTGACATCCTTCCCCAACCCTAGTTCTTTTTTCCCAGATGAGTACTCGTGGGAAATCTGTGTCTGTGCGCTCCTAGTGGGCCTTTTTTATGGACGCACCAGAAGGATTCCCCGCCTTGCAGCGGAGTCGAGAAAGTCTCTCTTATCTATCGGACCGATGCTTCTTCTGGACCAGCACAATCGATCGGATCAATCGGACCAAGCCCACACAAGCGACAAAGCCCGACAAAAAGCCCAGCTTGACTAGAGATCGATCCAAGCCCACGTGAGCGTGTTGGCGTACCACTCCGACGCCATTCGACACAACCGTCGCGGGTTGGAGGAGGGCCAGGTTGAGCACATCGGGGTGGCGGTGGGCTGCACACCGCCGCTCTCGTTTTAGCATTGTTTTTTAAATATCTGAAGATCCGTAGGTCGGACTGAAATTTTAAAGAATTTTTTAATAAATAAGTAGTTTTCTTGTGGTGAAAGAAAATCTCCGACCGACATCCACAGTTGCCACATGGACCCCCCCGCCCCCCCGGTGGGGTCAGGGGCCAGCCGCGCCCATAGGCCGTCTGTCGCCCTCGTGCACCGCCTTACGCTGATTCCTTCACCCAGAAATCTCATAATTCCCATAAAAATTTAAGGTTGTTCCAGCTCTGTGAATTTTCACCTAAAAACGCAAAAACAATATAAAACAAGAGTTGATCTTTAACACTGGATTAATAGGTTAGTCCAAATAAAAATAATATAAGTTGTTGCCAAAAGTATGTAAAAGTAATATGATAATAGCATGAAATAATCAAAAATTATAGATACGCTTGAGACGTATCAGTTGCCAGGTTTGCAGCGTGGCCATGTGAGAATTTGACGTTAGCCAGAAACGTGCATTCCTTAGTAAGTGTCCATGGTGTAGTATACTTCTTGCAAGAATATTTCTTCTTCGGGTATTTTTACAGCCAATGATTTTCCCTGATCCCGAGATGTTGTAAATCCAATCTTGTGCTGACGGTATCCTTGTTCTTACCATAAGTTCAAGGAACCAATTATACTCTCACATATATTCTTCTCAATGTGCATAACATATAGTTTGTGTGGTAACATAAGATCATTCCAGTATGGCAAATCATGTAAGCTTTCCCGCAGGTGCCATGTGGGATGATCCACTCACTTTCTCTTTCAACTTGCATTTTCTGGGTACTTCCCTGGTTTAAAATTCTCCTTAGCACGTTGTAAGTACTGATCAACTTTAAACGTTGCTTTCTTTCCTATGCTCTGTCTTGTTATTAAACGTTGCTTTCTTCTTTATAAAAGCATAGTCAACGGGAAGGAATCGACGATGGCTAATATATCCAATTTTATTTTTTAGTTTCTCAATGCAAGGATTCTCATTGCAATGCATACATGCATAATAACCCTTCGTACTCCGACATGAGATAGAAACTCTCGGTAGCAATCTCATACACCATTATAAACTCCTCGCTCGAGGTATCCCTCCACCATGAATAACGAAAACAAGCAAGACGTATGGTATTACTCTTCGGAGACCCGAACCTGGATAAACCCCTCGTGTGACCTCCGATCTATGACCTCTAGCTACGCTTGGACCCCTACCGAGGGATCTGACGGTATTTTGCACTGTCAGCGGTCGCCATTACGGCAATTCCTGCATGGGCACAACATGTCTTCAACCCCGTCGTTGTGAGCAACTTCGAACTCCACAAATTATTGTACGCCATTGATGCATTGCGTCAGCATCCTCACTTCATCAGTAATCCATGTGATGGAGTCAAATCCAGCAGATCTCAGTTAGGGGGTCCCAAGTTGGTAGCCTTGGCACGATGGTAACAGATGACACAGGGATTTACCCAGGTTCGGGCTTTCTCGAAGAGATAATACCTTACATCCTGCTTGATTGTATTGATTTAGAGGGAGTACAAGTTATAGGTTGATCTACCGCGAGATCGTATGTGTATGAGAGTTGCCCTGTATGGTTCTCACCCCTCGTCTTATATAGATACCAGGGCTGCCCACCTTGGCGCATCTAGGCCCGATGAACGCGGCCCACTGGTTAATTATCTTGGGGGTCCTCGACCCAGCCCATATGGTCGGGAGTCGATGTGCCAAGCACCCCCTAGTCCAGGATACCATCAGTAGCCCCTGAACCGGTCTTCAAGCTGAGGGCACTCCTCGATCCTTCCGAGCTATTCTCCATCTTCGGTCATTGGTCTTGCAAGCTGGTTCAACAAGTCTCCATCTTTAGTTGAGCATACTTCAAGCATCCGAGGAGCCCATTTAGTGTTTCCATGCTTGTTTCTTGACAAAATGATTATTGTCATATCCGAGGAGAACCTCGGATTTGAGGATTCTTTCCCACGCAGGGCTACCTTAACGGTGTAGCTTGCCCGCGCCTGGACAAGGGTGACAATGTCCTGCTCTGACAACCTTGACCAACCCGAACTATCACAACGCACTATATAGTAGTGTAGTCATTTTAGATGTCATCATAACGTGCTAGTGCGGCTCGAGGCCACAGCTATTAGCATGTCTAATCAATAAAGAGATCAAGCCCCCGATTTGCAGCGATTCTATCAACAGACCCCTCGATTCCTGCGCGTGCTTAATGCACATCACATGGGGAACTTGTGAAATTACTACCACACGACACACGTAATCTGTGTTCTTACATGCCCATAAAAGGCTAAACGTGAGAGAAACTTGGCTTTATGCTTCCAATCTCGCTCTCGCCTTCATCATCCTCGAACTCTAGCACCCAAAAACCAGAACCTGAAAAAGCTTCCAATTTCATCTTCCCCCTTCCATCTTTGAGAGATGGCCGGTGAAGGCACCCACACTATGGCGGCGAAGCTCTCGAAGGGCAGCCAAAAGGCCACCGCGGGAAGCGAGAAGGTAGTCGGAGAAGGCCAGAAGGCCGCGAGCACGAGGGAGCTATGGCGTCCCTCCGTCGTCATGAAGGAAGACATCATCGCGCTCTAAGACATTAGGTACATCCCAGCGCCTGAGGTAGCCCCAGCTCGTTCTCCGCTCGTCCAATTGTCGATGGGTCGCTCCTCCGTTAGGGTCCCCGAGCCTCACGGCGGTGATCATGTTGTCTTTGTTTCTCATCTCCTCCGGGGTCTAGGATTTCCTATCCATCCCTTCCTCCGAGGCCTTCTTTAGTTTTACGGTCTCCAATTTCATCGTCTCGCCCCCACCTCCATTCTCCACATCGCCTGCTACGTCACATTCTGTGAGGCGTTCGTATGCATCAAGCCCAACTTTGGACTCTCGCTCGAGATTTTCTTCGTCAAGACGCACAGGAATGACAACAAACCCACGAGGTGTAGGGCGACCATGATTAGCAAGATTTCAAGCACCAAGTGGTTGCCGGGAAAATTTATCGAAACCGTGAAGCATTGGCAGGAGGAGTGGTTCTACATGGCCGATGTGCCATCAGGCAACCTAGAAGGGATCACCACCGCCTTCTCGGCTGCCCCTCTAGAAGGCTCCACTCTTGGAATCCCAAGAACATCACTTGGGGTGGGAGGAGGAGTTGACGAGACTCCTGGAGAGGGTGGACTTCTTCGTTAAGAGGGGCATCACATTGATTGACGTGATGTATGTGGCGCTCCATCACGACATTTAGCCCCTTCAAGCTCGAGCTCACCCGATGTGGAAGTTTGTCGAGGTGAGTGATGAGACCTCGGTCATCCGAGGTTTCTACGGGAAGAAGACCATCACTGGGATGCCAACCCTCCTCTTTACCAGCAAGGATTAATCCTTCAGGGTTGAGGGGCCCGACGACGGCTACTGGGCGGAAAGCCAACCTAATAAAGTTTGATACCTTGTTCCTCCCCTTATTTTGAGGTGTTTTATGATGCCAGGTTGATGGATTTCCTCTGCCTCAACCTATCGCAGGAATGGTGCACCTTCTCGGCCTGCGTCAAGTCATTGGCACCCTAGCCCATGGAGCCCGTCGATGCGATCCTGGAAAATCTACTAACCGTGGACCACTCTACGGCTCCGGTCAAGGCCAAGCAGGCCAAAGCCTCTAAGGGTGTGACCATCTACGACAACACATTGAGCCCTCCATCTAAAGCAATCAGGGTTCTAATGCCGAGTCTGGCGCTAAGTACTAGCAGGATGAAAACAACGATCTGCCACCGCCGTCTGGGACCAGAAGGATGAGCTCAGTGCTCCTCTCGGACAAAGATGAACTGTCTCCTCCTCCTAAGGGTGTCAAGCACGAGAGGGCATCTGATGAGCAGGCGCCAGGCCCGTCCACGGCACCGAGAAACCAGGATCCTAGTCCTCGGGATCCTTTCAAGGATTCATGGCCCTCGAACCGATCTCGTCGAGTCTGACCTCGAGCCGATACGTGAGGTTTTTACAAACCCTAGTTCTATGACTTATCTCATAAGTGGGTATTCTCTTAATATCTCCTGCATTCTTTCATAGGAAGCAACACGCTATTGAGGAGGAGGTGACATCACTACTGCAGGCGACCGCTAACGCGACACATGAATCAGAGACCCCGCGACCAAACTGTGTGCGATGCATGAATCGCAAACGGTGTCGTAATAAAACCGTCGCCAATAAGACGAACTGTTTGCGATGGCGGAGACATCAAGCATGATTCAGATTAGAGATGCGTGTACGATACGTGGCATACATTTGATCCATAACGAACTGTCTGCGATAAGACAGAACAACAGAAACGGGCAGCCAGTTCGAGGTGTGTGCTATACACGGCATACAGTTCACTCGGATGAACTGTTTGTGATTACCCAACACAACAGAAACGGTCAGGCAGATCAAGGTGTGTGCGATACACGGCATATGGTTCACTCGGATGAACTGTTTGTGATTAGCCAACACAACAGAAACGGTCAGGCAGATCAAGGTGTGTGCGATATACGGCATGCGGTTCACTCGGATGAACTGTTTGCGATTACCCAACACAACAGAAATGGTTCAACTTAACAAGATGTGTGTGATATGCGGCAAATAGGTCAGTAATCCGAAATGTGTGGGAAGACCGATAACAACACAGACGATTCCTGCTAATAACCCGTGTGTGTTGTGGGCAAACTCTTGCTGGTAAACAATTGTCAGCGATTGATGAAATCATCACCGACAGGTTTCGTAGTTTAATCCGTGTGCGATGTGATTTGCTCAGTCTGCACAACATCTACGCTCTCTATGTACAGAACAATATTATTTTATGTGAATAGTGTGCTCTGTTGGGCACACGAGATATATGGATCACACCCGTGGGCAAGCAATGTGCGCGCACGCGTCGTTCTAGCTCGCGCTTCCTTCTATGCTAACTTTCCATTAATTGATGGCGTTTTATGAACATGCCACCGTTTTCCGCCATTTCCCCACCAGTTTCCCGCCGCCACCCAGAGATTGCGCATAAGCCTAGGCGGTGCGTGACACACCGAGGCACAAGCGCAGCCTATAGCCCCTCTAGCTACCTTTTCCAAGCATGCCAACCCACCGAAGCGCCGCCTCTACCATCAACCTTCTCGACAAGGTAAACGAGCAGGCGCCACGGCCCGTCGAGGCGGAGGGTGTCCCCGGGATGGACGACGCCGTGCAGCGCGTCATCGCCAGGGTTGAGCAGACCCTTGGTGGACGGCGCTTCAGCGCCGCGGATCAAGAAAGACAACTCAGCGCCGAGAGGCTGCAGCTCGATGCACAACAAGATCGGTGGTGCCCCGCAGCGCAAGATAGGCGCATCCGCACCGATAGGCTGCGGCTCGCCGCACAGCGAGACCGATGGACCACCGCAGAGCGAGAGGCACGGCGCGCCGCACTGCAAGAGCGATTCCATCAGCGCTTGCCTGCTGTCGACAGGGCGTTGCAGCTGGCTACACGGCCCGTCAGTAGCCCTATTCCTCGCCAGGAGTGGGCAGAGGCCGTCTGCGCCGTACTAGCACCAGAGGCCAGCCACGCCGTGCTTGCACCGGACGTCGGCCGCGCCATTTGCATGGGTCGTGCCGTTTGCCTTGTCCGCGGCCCGCTCGATGCCAACGTGCTGGTCGCTAGGCTCGAGCGCCTCCTTGGCCCAGGTGTCCACATAGGCACAGTAGAGGAACATGGCCGTCGCATCCTCGAGCTGGTGATCTCTGATGAAATAGCCAACTTGGAGCTCGAGATCGCGCTCCATATGTACCGCGAGCGTGTCAACTGCTTGGACGAACGCCTGCACGAGTTCAGGCAGAGGAAAGAGCTACCGTAGGCAGGGGTGGTAGTCATGGACGCGTTTTATTTTGTTGAGTCATTTCGACGTTGATCGCTATGTATTCCCAACAATCATAATATTGCTCTGTTTATTGCTCTATTTCAATGTGTGTACTCTATTTCCGTTCTTATATATTGTTTTGTTTCAATGTGTATGTTTTCCATTTTGTACATGTGGATGGTAAACAGCTAGATAGAAATTAGTACGAAAACGAACAATACGTGATGATACTTAAGTGTGATCATACTTAACTACTAAGTACAATGCATAAAATTGAAAACGAACAATACTAAAACTAATAATCCCTCCTTATGCGGCTAGTATTCCGACAGCCCCTCACTAGCAGCTCCTTGGTGCGCGGCGGCTTCCCAGCGCGGAGGGAGTTCTGCGCTTCCTCCTCCTCGCAGCGCTTGACGTGTCGATCTGCCTCTTGCTGGCAGACGCGCGCGAACGATCTTGCCATTTCGTTGGGCGCCAACCGAAGATCCTCGTCGGTAGCACGCTGGAGCTTATTGGCCCACCTCCACGCAGCGATGAGGCACCTAGCGCCTTTGGCCTTCCTGGCGAAGTACTGGCCATCTTCGTACACCTCGTCCGCACGTCGACGCGCCCACCGCCAAAGCTCCAGCTTCTCCTTTTCCCAGGCGGCCTCACGGGCTTCACAGGCCGCCTGGTCTCTGGTGCGCTCCTCCGCCAACTCCTTCTTGAACGCAACTTGTCTGGCTTTCTCAGCCAGCGGCAGCGCTTTCCACAGACAAAGATTGTACTGGCCCCAAAACCACTCCAAAGTTGGGGGTTCCGGCGCCTCGTCTGGTGGCACGTAGGGGTCCTCCTCGTCACTGCTCTGCGCCTGGATGTCCTCGCGGGGCGGCGCCTCCTCCTTGACGGGTGGGCAGATCGTCGGCGCCATGGCAGAGTTTTGTGAGAGAGAGGGGGGGCGAGCGAGAAGAGAATGTAGATGAGAATGCAGGCGGTACAACATGGGCGGGGTCGTATTTATTGGCGGCCAGAATCTAGATCGATGGGAGCAGTAGAAGCGCCGGTGGCCGGAATTTACGAGTACTATAGCTTGAATTACACATGATTCCTGCATCAAAATCTGTGTGTGAAATAAATCACTGATGGTTCCCAAGACTGAACCGCGTCTGATTAATTACCCGCGCCACTCACCTTCCAAACCTCGCGGCGCGAAACAGAGTGCCAATCATGGGGGCCCAGTTGTCTTGCCAGATATTTACATTTTCTTTCCAAATGTTTTCATGCATGCTTATTTCGTGTTACCATGATATTGTTGGAAAATGTATTACATAAATGATTTTTCCAACCCATTATGATATTTTGTTGTATGTACATGTAGTTCAAATTTGAATTACGGCCATTAAATGGTTAGAAACTCACTTAATGTCTTAAAAATGTCAAATAACCCCTGAAAATTTCCAAATTTTAACATGAAAGTTGTATTCGTGGATGTTAACGGTAGAAAAAAAATGCCAAGCCATAAGAGGAAGCCACTGTCACTGTCGGTTCGTCATCAAACATGCATATTCTTCCCTGTCGGAACCACGAGTCTTCTCGTGAGATGCTCCGATTTGTGAGAGGTGTGTGCCAAAACTTTCGTCAAAGTGGCCAATTCTTTTACCACAGCATCTTGGTGCCATTTCATGACATCAAGCAAGGTTTCATGTATTTCTGATCATTTTTGATTTTCTGGAATTTAAAAGCCATGGTTCTCACTATTTGTGTCCAAGCCTTGACACCAATATGTTTGAAAATTCCTTCCAGTTTACTGCACAGGGCATTAACTCGCACACAAGGACACAAATATGATTTTCCAACCCATGATGGTTTGCCGTTGCATGTACATGCAGTTCAAATTTGAATTACGGCCATTATATGGCTAGAAACTTACTTAATATCTTAAAAAGGTCAAATCAACACCAAAAATTTCAAAAATTTAACATGACAGTTGCATTAGTGCATGTTAACGGTAGAAAAACATTCAGGGTCATACAAGGAAGCGAGCGCCAGTTCGTCATCAAACATGCATTGTTCCCTCTCGGAACCACGTGTCTTCTCGCGAGATGCTCCGATTTGTGAGAGGTGTGTGTGCCAAAACTTTCGTCAAAGTGGCCAATTCTTTTACCATAGCATCTTGGTGCCATTTCATGACATCAAGCAAGGTTTCATGTAATTATGATCATTTTTTACTTTTTTTAATTTAAAAGCCACGGTTCTCACTGTTTGTGTCCAAGCCTTGACACCAATATGTTTGAAAATTCCTTCCAATTTACTGCACAGGGCATTAACTCGCACACAAGGACACAAATATAATTTTCCAACCCATGATGGTTTGCCGTTGCATGTACATGCAATTCAAATTTGAATTACGACCATTATATGGCTAGAAACTCACTTAATGTCTTAAAAAGGTCAAATCAACACCGAAAATTTCAAAAATTTAACATGACCGTTGCATTAGTGCATGTTAATGGTAGAAAAAAATTCAGGGTCATACAAGGAAGCAAGCGCCGGTTCGTCATCAAACATGCATTGTTCCCTCTCGGAACCATGTGTCTTCTCGTGAGATGCTCCGATTTGTGAGAGGTCTGTGTCAAAACTTTCGTCAAATTGGCCAATTCTTTTACCACTGCATCTTGGTACCATTTCATGACATCAAGCAAGGTTTCATGTATTTTTGATCATTTTTGAATTTTTTGGAATTTAAAAGCCATGGTTCTCACTATTTGTGTCCAAGCCATGACACCAATATGTTTGAAAATTCCTTCCAATTTACAGCACAGGGCATTAACTTGCACACAAGGACACAAATATGATTTTCCAACCCATGATGATTTGCCGTTGCATGTACATGTAGTTCAAATTTGAATTACGGCCATTATATGGCTAGGAACTCAATTAATGTCTTAAAAAGGTCAGATGAACCCTGAAAAATTCCAAATTTTAACATGACAGTTGTATCAGTGCATGTTAACGGTACAAAAAAATTCGAACAATTTCGATCACCATCCGTTGCCAGTGTACTCCAAATTAGTCTGCCGCAGGTAATTAAAAAATGGACTACATCGCACACAGTTGGTTATAAGAACCATTTGCGATGAAAATTCGCGGGTCTTTTTATGTTTTCCTCCATAAGCTTCGCCGGATTCGTCTGCTCAAGCGTTGTTCACCCCCGAATCCTCGAGTCCCCGATACCAATTCCCCATCCCCTTCTTGCAAAGAATGACGCCGTGGAGACGCTTTGTGAGGGCCCGTACGGTCATCGGGTCCTCCCCGAGCAGCTCTGCCTTCGCCGAGAGTGCGGCCGCTTACGCCGAGAGTGCGGCCGCATCCGCATTGAGTGCAGCCGCATCCGTCGAGAGGGCGTCTGCGGCAGCCGACAGGGCAGCTGCAGCAGGTGAGATGGCTGCAGCAGCTACTGCGACAGTGGCTGCACACGCCGAGAGTGCTCGAGTAGCTGTCCGTGCCGCGGAGGTCGCCCTGGCCCGGGTCGAGGACATCCATGCCCAGGTCGAGGACGCCCACGCCAAGATATTCCAGGCCTCCTCGGAATCCAACATGCACCCCACATCTGAAAAGGCGGCAGAGATGCTTGTCTACGATGCGACGGCGGAGGCCATGGATCCCCTGCTTCCTCATGAGATTGCCGAGCGGGAGCTGGAGATGCAGGAGGCGGCGGAGATCGAGGAGCGCCAGGAGGAGGAGTTGCGCGTGGCTAAGGAGGAGGTAGAGAGCCGCCTGTCCATCGAGGAATCGGCGGTGGAGTACCAACGCGAGCTCTAGCGCTGCCACTACTATGAGTACTACAACCTTGAGGGCGGCGCCGAGGACGAGGATGAGGACGACAACGCGGTCGACTTCAGCCTGGGGGACGCGGAGTCCACCAGCGGCGGCATGTCGCCAGGACAAGTCATCGACATCTCATCTTACACTGGCGAGGCATAGGGTGGCGGCGCATCGGCGGCTTTGTTTAAATTATGCGTACTTAGCCTTTGTTTATAACATTGGTCCTTTGTTAGAGCAATGTTTAGGTCAACTGGATCTGTTTAATTACTAAAATTGCTCGATTCAGTAAGTGTGGTCCGTGTGCTGTAGGCTCTTTTGTGTACCCCCCAAATTAGCAAGTGATGTTAAATATGCAATGACGTGGATGAGCACTGTACCCAGGGAAATTTCCACCAAAATTTGAGTGCTCAAACTCATCGCATGCGCGTAAAGCAGAAGAATCGTTTGCGATGCACACATTTGTTCAAAGTGAAAGGTGGCCGATGACACTGCGCGCCTAGTTCCCCCCCCCCCCCCACCTTTCGATTTTTTTTGCGTACCACCGAAATATCTAAATCTTCCCCCCTTCCCACCCCCTTTTCTCCCCGACCACGAGCCACATTTCCCCTGTTTACTCCTTCCTTCCTTCCCAAGTGTAGGTACTAAAACCGGCAGATCTCGGGTAGGGGGTCCCAAACTGTGGATCTTGGAGTTAATGGGTAACAGGGGACGTAGAGACATCGTTTACCCAGGTTCGGGCCCTCTCGAAGAGGTAAAACCCTACGTCCTGCTTGATTGTATTGATGTGTTGGTATGACAATTATAGAGTTGATCTACCTCGAGATTAGATGAACTAAACCCTAGGTGGGTATGATGATAATGGTTTCCCCTCTGCGGACTAAACCCTCTGGTTTATATAGACACCAGGGGTACCTAGGGTTACATATGGTCGGTTGCCACCAGGGGATAAACATGCCGACCATGCTAAACTTTTCTTGGAGGAGACACCAAGTCTTCGGAGGTTTCCTTCTGGAGCCCGGGGTCGCCTGTAGTCCGGCCTTCCTTCGATGAATTAGGAGCAGCCCATCAATACGGCCCACGAGAGACAGGCCGACGGCGTGAGGACCCCTTAGTCTGGGACACCCTCAGTAGCCCCCGAACTAGTCTTCGAAGCCAAGGTATATGCCGAACATTATCGGCTTTGTAGACCAGTTCCTTCCCTACTGTGGTATTTGTGTCGGGCCCGCAATCCCTCTAAATCAAGTCCTCGATGGTTGCTTGGTCATTTCCGGCCATATATTTCCCGGATTATGCTTCGGTTTCCGAAGTGTATAAATAACTTAGCCCCGAAGGCCAGTCGCACAAGTGTGAACAGTGACCTCATCTGACAACTTCTGCCGAAGGGTCAAGACCTGCCACGACCACGAGCCAGTTAGGAAAACTCAATTCGTGGTTCGAGGCGGTTTCTCCATTGGCGCATCCCATCAATATGGAGATCGTGCCCTGTTTTTAAGGGATACGATCAATGATTTGTGATATCCCACGCACGCATAATGGCATGATTATACAGGGAAATGGCGAGGTATGCGGCGCAGTAAAAGGGCTCTTGGTCTTACGGTGGCCCATAAAAGGGAGGCGGCCACCATTTTCTTTGCACACTCTCACTCCCACCTGCGCCGCTACTTTCCCAATCTTCTGAGCTCCAGCACCTAGATCCATTTCCCCCCCTAAGAACTCCTCCGACTATCCCCTCAATCTGGTCATGGCTGGCTCTGGGTCCAAGGGCAAGTGGGAGGCCTCCATCGTCACGAAGAGCGCTATCCAGGAGCTGAAGGGTGTGGGTTACCTCCCCGCCGACGTCGCTCACCACGCTCCAGAGGAGGGCCAGGTCGTCCCCACGCCGAAGCCCGGCGAGAGGGTAGTGTTCCTCCCCCACTTTATTCGGGGACTAGGTTTTCCCCTTCACCCCTTTGTTAGGGGTTTGCTGTTTTTCTATGGGCTAGATTTTCACAATCTAGCCCCGAACTCTTTCCTGCACATTTCGGCCTTCATCATTGTCTGCGAGGCTTTTCTTCGGATCCAGCCACACTTCATCTTGTGGTTGAAAGTGTTCAACGTCAATCCGAAGATCATGGACGGCCAGCAAGCAGACTGCAGGGGGGCGATGGTAAGCAAGCTCCCCCGGGTTGAGTGGCAGAGGGCACTTTTATTGAAACTGTCAAGATCTGGCAGAAGGAGTGGTTTTACATCACAGAGCCGCGAAACGCGGATTGGGCGGTGATTCCCGCCTTCAGATCTGGACCCCCCACGAGGCTTGTTTCGTGGACCAAGAAGGGCCTAGACTGGGGGTCAGCCAAGGAGGTAGAGCTGCTACAGAGCCGGATATCCAGGATGATCGAGCAGAAGGTTGAATTGCCCAACGTGATTCAGATTATGCTCCGCCGCCGCATCCTCCCCTTTCAAGACTGGGCCTCCCCAATGTGGGCCTACAAATCCGAAGACCCTGCCACCGTGCTCAGCTTCTACCGCACTACCCACGCCCAGCTGTGGAAAGTGCTATTTAAGCCGTAGAAGGAGTGGCCGGCCGAGGAGGAAGACATTGGCCTCGATGCCGAAACCGCCCCTTGCGAGGTATGATAAGTTTTACTCTTACGTTCGGATGTTCCTTTTTGACAAAGCACTCAACTCTCTTTTCTCCCATCCACAGAACTAGCTGAAGAGGGCCGGCCCCAGGACGGCCTTGCTGACGGCCATGTTGGCCGAGGCGCCATATGAGGCGCCGGAGAAGAAGGAGAAGAAGAAAGAGAAGAAGAAGGAGACCAGAGAAGGTCTCCGTTCCCGAGGACCTCCGGACACTAGATCCGGGGACACCCAAACCCCCTGCACCCTTGAGGGGGAGAAGGGACAGGAAGAGGACGGGGAGGAAAGCGACTCTTACCGAACATGGAAGAGGGCTACGTCTGAAGACGTTGAGGAGAATCAGCCTCCTCCCGCCCCAAAAAGACCATGCAGGGCCAAGGTGGTCTTGTCCAATAATAGCTTGGCTTCTGCCGAGCACTCCGAGGCCTCCGAAGAGGTTCCCCGGAATACCCTCAGGGTGAAACCACTGGCCCAAAGGTATGTATCTTAAGATACACCTATCCACTTTTGGCCGAACTAAGCCTGCTATTGATTGCGTGCTTGCCTTTAATATTGCAGCCCACTGCGTGACCTCCTTACCGACCAGGTCTCGGAAGGGGACTCTCCACCAGCCGCGCTGGCGGAGAGCGGGACCGAATCGCACGCATCGCCTCCCCCGGTCATTGAGGAGGCCGGGGAGGTTCTGTCAAGGAGGGCCCCTCCTGTGTCGAACACAGAAGAAGCGGCCGATGTTATTATGGCTAAGGTGGGTACCTCGGCCGCCAAAGACCAGGAGGGAGGAACCCTTCTGGAGAACGAAGAGGGGGAGCCCGGGCAATCCGAGCTCTCCACAAAAGTGGTTCCGGAGCTGTTAAGGCACCAGGAGCCGACCATCCCGGTCTCCACAGGGGGAGGGGCCGAAATGCCCCCGCCACCCCCGCCCGCCCCAGGGCGAGCCTCGACTGGGTGGCCGGATGAGATGGAGGAAGCTTTAACAAGCTCCTCTATCGCCGAAGAGCACCGTGCCAGGGCACGGTTTTGCAAAGTCTTCGGTCCATGGACAACAGACTGAAGGAGGCCTTCGGCGGCCTTCTGACAGGCTTCTAGGTAGGCCATGTAAAGATTTTTCCTTAGAAAATTTCTTTTATATGATCATGCAACCTCATACACAGTAGCCCCCAAGCCCTGTGTGAGTTTGAAAAACTCATGAGGTGGTCAAATAACTTTAAGATATAGATGATCGCAAAATGAGCAGTAGCCCCTGAGACTCTGGGCGGATTGAGAAAGCCGGTCAGGGGATAGAAAATCGATAACTCAGGAATCTAATGTGCTTAGTCTAATGTGCAGGTGTCATCCTCGGTGGTAGCTGCCAGCGCCGAGGAGCTGGCCGAGCTGAATCGGAAGCTCAAGAGCTCCGAGGACGACCTCGATCTGCTGAATAAGTGGTTTGACGAGGCGCAAGGCAAGTCCAAGCTAAATTGTTTACTACAACGGTTATTTATTAAAGTTAGGAAGTTAATCCAAACGGAATGCAACTGACATTGCTGCAGCTGCCACCGCCGAGGTCGAGAACCTCAAGACCGAGCTTAGGAAAGCTTGGCAGGAAGCCGCGGAGCAGAGGGCTGCTGCCGAAAAGGCAGCCACCGAACTGGCCACGGTGAAAACTGTTAGCCAGAAGCACGAGGCCAGGGTGTCTGAGGTGCAGCAAGAGCTCAAGGATGCTATCACAAAATGTGAGGTCCTTGAGCAAAAGAGTAAGGATCAGGCCACCGAGCTAACCTCACTGAGGTCGGCGTCTAAGGAAGCGCGAACAGAGGCGTGGGGCTACCAGGAGGAAGTCCGCCAAGTCAAACTTATTGCGGATGGTAAGCCATACTTACTGCAAAGTGTCTTTGGTGGTAACAGGTTCGCTTTGCTCACGCGAGTATGGCGTTCCCCAGGCGCGTTTGCGGAGCTCCCGAGGAGTGCATCAGACGCAGCTAGGTACTTTGCGTCCCAGGAGGGTCGTACCGAGCAGAGGCTGTTTTGGGCGCAATTTCAAGTACCCGAACACCCTCCCCTCCTTAACAACCAGCTAAACCAGCTGATGGAGTTGCATCGGATGGCGGAGCCGGCGATGAAGGACCTCTGCGTCAAATTGTGGCCTTCAGAGCCGCTGCCGAGCAGCTACTTTGGCTTGGTGCAGAAGTTGTGTGACGCCACGCCCCGGATCGATTTCTGGAAGCGCTCCGTATGCATTGAGGGAGATCGGATGGCCTTCGGCAAGACCATGGTGCATTGGCCGAAGATCAAGCCGACCGAGGTGGCCACCGGACCACCTCCCCCTGGGAAGGAGCACAGACGCCCCGAGCAGTACTTTCCCGTTGTGATGGATGGTGCTCGAGTGATAGAGGCCCAGTGTTCGAAGGATGTAATTTATGAATGAATTTTTTTTCTTGTATCCAAAGAAGTTGGAACTTTTGTGCTTTATAGTGCAACTGGTCGGCTTTATATATAATGCCTTATGTGTATATTTTGACTCCTGTGTGGCCGTTTTAAACTGAAAGTTACCAGTCGTCGGCTTCAACCCCCTTGCAGATATTGCATGGGGTGTTTTTCCTTAACACCTTAACCCTACGGTGCCCGGAGGCGGTTGTGTGTAAGGAAAACAAGGCAATCGGACTATGCGGCTTTAGTTCTTTCACTTAGCCATAGGAGCTTGACTGTGGGAGCTAGTGACTAGCCCCCAGTATGTGTGATATTCGGACGTACCGAGGTTGATGCCATTATCACTTGGTTCCTGTGACAGCGAACCCTTCGTTTGACACGGAATAACCTCCATCGATTTTTAGTTTAACACTTTTCATCGGATCGCCGACCAGTTCTCGCTTATTATGATAGTCAGTTTCGGCTTTCTCCACTGAGGTACTTAACCAAGCGAGCTAGAAGTACAATTGCAGTGGTTCTCCCTTTACCCTCCTAGCCGAACAATGTGGAACGTAAGAGGGCAAACACAGGAGCCGGGCAACCCAACTATTGACCATAGACATAATTCGGAACTGATTCATATAATGCAATATCCAAGACACCGAGCACATGTAATGAAATTAGTGCCAGAATGATGCTTGGGGCAAGATTTATGGTCGAGCCCCCGGTCTATTAGCCGATCGCATCTAAAAAAGAACGTATCATAATAGGTTACTTCAGCCTATAAGCGGAAAGGAATACGCAACACAAATGACTGCAGTATGACCGGAGAAGAATGGTCTTTATTTCCTTTGAATTCGTGACGTCCAACCGTACAATCCGAACTACCGAAGCAACTTTTATAGATACTTTAAAAAATAAACTTATCAGAGGAAAGGTTTACACAGGGCCTCCATAAGTGGTTTGATGTCCCTACTGTGCCCTGCTGCACGTCTGCGCCTTTGCTCTTTATGAAGCTTCCATAGGTAACGTGTGATTGAAGTCGCTGCTTGTATGCACGAGGGAAGTGAAAGTGTTCGACGGACGAACCCATGAGAAAGGGTTTTGAGAAGTCGCCGTAGGGTATCAGCTTTACGCTGATCAGGCCCTAGATGGTGCCTGTTGTTGATGTTAATCCGAGAACATCTTTGGCTATGGCTCGGTCGAACCGAGCGTTCGACCCTTGTAATGTTTGCCGCCATAGCTGCCCACGGAATTTTAAGCGCGAAATTATGTACCCGAGGTACATATTTCGCGGCTGGGGAGGCCATGCTGTGGGGCGCGTGTCCCTATTTAGGGTGAGCACGGGAGTGCTCTGGGACTGAGGCCGTTGCTCGGGCGCGTTTCTGTGCGTCTAGCGCCTTGATGGTAGACTGGGCCTTCGACGCTTCTTCGGCGGCCTGGACTTCAGCTGCCAGAGCCGCTGTGTGTTCCTTGGTTCAGAGCGAGCGCTTGGTGTTACCATTAACGGTAATGACACCCCTAGGTCCTGGCATCTTAAGCTTCAGATATGCATAGTGTGGGACGGCATTAAAGCGAGCGAATGCTGTTCGGCCGAGGAGTGCGTGGTAACCGCTGTGGAAAGGAACAAGTCGAAGATTAAATCTTCACTACGGAAGTTTTCGGGCGAGGCGAAGACCACTTCCAAGGTCACGGTTCCTGAGCAGCGTGCCTCGACGCCTGGGATTACACCTTTAAAGGTAGTGTTACTGGGTTTGATCCTTGACGGATCGATTCCCATCTTCCTCACTGTATCCGAATAAATCAGATTGAGGCTGCTGCCTCCGTCCATAAGGACTCTAGTGAGGTGGTATCCATCCACGATGGGGTCGAGCACCAGAGCCGCCGTTCCTCCATGATGGGTACTGGTTGGATGGTCTCGCCAGTCGAAGGTGATCGGACAAGCCGACCATGGGTTGTATTTCGGGGCCACTGGCTCTAAGGCGTAGACATCCCGAAGTGCACGCTTCCGCTCCTTCTTGGGTATATGCGTGACATAAATCATGTTCACGGTTTTTACCTCGGGAGGGAACTGCTTTTGGCCTCCTTTGTTCGGCCTGTGAGGTTCGTCGTCATCCTCGCTGCGGGGGCCCTTGCCCAGCTCCTCGGCTAGAAGCTTGCCGGCCTGCTTGATTACCCAACAATTACGGTTGGTGTGGTTGGCGGGCTTGTCCGAGGTACCATGGATCTGGCAGGGCCTATCCAGGATTTTGTCCAGCGCGGTCGGGCCGTCCCGGTTCCCTTTAGGGGGCTTCTTTCGTGGTCCTGATTTCGAGCTGCTGAACCCGGCGTTTACCGCCGCGTCATCGGCTTCACTGCCGTTGTTTGTGTGCCGACGCTTGTTATTCTTGTTGCGCCGGGGTTTCCCGTTCCCGTCCCGGACTTCTGAGGTGCCGGGGTCGTCGGGGTGGTTGCTTCTATGAGCTAACCAACTGTCTTCACCTACGCAAAAGCGGGTCATTAAGGAGGTGAGGGCCAACATTGTTCTCGGCTTATCTTGGCCGAGCTGGCGAGCGAGCCATTCATCCCGAATATTGTGCTTGAATGTGGCAATTGCCTCAGCATTCGGACAATCGACAATCTGGTTCTTCTTAGTCAAGAACCGATTCCAGAATTACCGAGCTGACTCCCCGGGCTGTTGAACAACGTGGCTCAAGTCGTCGGCATCTGGCGGCTGAACATAGGTGCCTTGAAAGTTGGCTCGAAAGGCATCCTCGAGCTCTTCCCAGCTCCCAATGGAGTTTTCGGGTAGGCTATTCAACCAGTGCCTTGCCAGTCCTTTAAGTTTTAATGGCAGATATTTAATGGCATGGAGGTCATCTCCTTGGGCCATATGAATGTGGAGAAAGAAATCTTCGATCCACACAGCCGGGTCAGTTGTCCCATCATACTGTTCTATGTTTATGGGCTTAAACCCCTCGGGGAACTGATGCTGCATCACCTCATCTGTGAAACACATTGGGTGTGCGGCGCCCCTGACCCGGGCCACGTTGTGCCGGAGATCGGTTATCATCCGAGGATGGTGCTGCTCCCGAGCACTATCATTCCTGTCGCGCCAAGCTTGGTATCTATTGGGGATATTCACCAGCAAGGAGACCCGGCAGAGTGTTGACCCAGCCATAAGGCGAGCTTAATGGGCCAACTCACTGCGGGGCTGAAGTCTTTATATGGGCCGGCTTAGCAAGGCCGGTAAGAGTAGGCCGGCTTACATAATGAGCCGGCTCACGGCGAATCAGATGGCAAGGAGAGCTGTCTTGAAGAACAAGTAGGAAGGAATAAAGAGGCGGGTCAAAGAACGACTCGGACTCTCATGTAATCTAGGGTTCCACCTGTGTATATAAAGGGGAACACCTATACAGAAAGATTAAGTTGCAATCCCCTCGAGAGCTAGGTTAGCGAATCCGCATCCTTGTAATCGAGGTCCACAGCAATATAAACAAGCAGGACGTAGGCCTTTACCTCCACCGTGAGGGGCTGAACCTGGGTAACCCGGCGTCTTCTCGTTCCCGCTCAACCCCGCTAAGCTTCCACGTTAGTGCGATGGCTTCATCTCTAAGTCCTACCAGGACATCTATCGCGACAAAACCATGACAGTTGGTGCCCACCGTGGGGCTCACGCACGGTGGAGTTGAGTTCTTAGCGGGATCCCTTCCAGGGTTCGGGAAGTATGCGGTTGGCATGATCACCAAGAGCCGCCGCGGGAAGTTCTACATCGACGATTCATATTGGGGCCCTGACGCCGACTCAGTCGAGTACGGGTACCGGGTACCCTTCGGCAAGATCCATTCCTTCATTGGTGTGGTCGGCGAACCGGCCGCCGGGTTGGAGGGCGTCGCTGGTGTCGAGTCAGCGCACCGGCTCGGTCAGCTCCCGGCGAGACCCGGCCCGTGTCAAGCCGGCCAAAATCACGCCTTCGTGGGCTTCACCCAAGGGGTGGCCCTGTCAGAGAACTCCCTATCTCAGGACGACACGCTGGTCCAATCTGACGGCGAGTCTTCGATGGGGGAAACCGAGTCAATTCTCCCGCTGCATGATGGTAGGCTGGGGCACACGGACGACGTCTTCCCGAAAAGCCCTGATCCGCCTCGCTTCGTGGCGGTGTACATGGCAGGTAGGGAAGATCCAGCGCGAGACCCGGCCAATCCGATGGCGGGACAGAACAACCTCCTGGCCGGCTCAGGAGGAGCCGGCGCCTCGGCCTCCGACTCTCAGAAGACCGGAGTTCATGCACTCGCGGACTTGATGACAACGCTGGCAACCCTGTTGGCTGAGCCGGTTACTGCAGAGAATGCGGCGGCGCGCAACACGGAGATCGTGAAGTGTCGCGAGGAGATGGCCAAGATCCAGGAGGACATCAACGCAGAGAGCGCCCGCATGTTACAGGAGCAGGCACAGATCGCCGCGGAGAGGCAGCGCCTTGACGAGGAGACACGGTACCTGAGCCGCCGGCAGGCTGAGTCCGAGCTTGTTCTCCGGAGGCGTCGCCAGAGCCGGCTTCCGGCTGATCTCGAGCCGACTCAGCTGTTCACAACGCGGCCGGCTCCCACAAACCTGGGGGCTGGAGTTATCCCCCCGAGAGAGCCGCTACAGCAGCTTATTCAGCAGCGAGAGCCGGCCCGACTTCGTACACCAGATCAGCAGCAGCAGCTGCCGTCTCACCGGTTCCAGACCCCAATTGGACACTACTCCAACCCGGGGGATAACGTGCTGGCAGCAACCCAAAACTTGGCAGCTATTCCGATTGAGGGGGACGGCCCAATTCAGACAGAGGCGAGGAATGCCATTGCGATGCTCAAGACGGCAGTGGTGCAACAGGCCAATTACTCGCATAGCCAGCATCGGCTTCACTCAACCCCTCATCAGAGCCGCTCCAGGAGTCAGCGCCCTGAGTCGCCCGCGGTCTCCAGCAGCGCGCACCGCCGGAGGGCCGCCCAGCCACTGGTGGAGCAGCAGCAGCCCAGGATCCCGCAGGACGTAGCTGACGCAGCCCGGATTCTGCGAGCATGGGAGGAAGAAAACGCGCGTGCAGGGCGTGACCCGCCGGCACACGTCAGCGCGCCGGCTCTGCTTCCACGCGTAAACCCGCCGCCGAATGCTAACCCGCCGGAAGTACATCGTTCGCCTGAGATAACCCGGCCTGACGGACGGCCTGAGAGCTCGTCGAGCCGCCTGGGTGGAACCCCTTGCTTGGTACCAGCGCTGCGAGAGGCGCGCATTCCCTCAGATTTCAAGGGGCCTCGCAAGGTTCCTAACTACACATCGAATTTGGAGCCTACGGAGTGGGTCGAGAGCTATGAGCTAGCGATGGACTTGTTGGGTGCAAGCGAATCAGTCCTGGCACGTTACTTGCCGTTGATGTTGGAGGGCCCTGCACGTACCTGGATGAAAAACTTACCGGCAAACTCTATCTGCACCTAGCAGGAGCTGAAGGAGCGTTTCATCAAGAACTTCCAGGGGACCTGCAAGAGGCCAACCACAATTGTGGATCTTGAGCGTTGTGTCCAGCGCGAGGATGAGTCAGCACACCATTGGGCTCGCCGGGTTGCAGAAGTTATGCACAGTTCTGACAGCATCACGGCGGCTCAGGCGGTGCTTGTTCTGGAGCGAACATGTAAGTTCCAGCCGCTGGTTCAGAAGCTCGGGCGGCTCAAGCGAAAGGTTCAGGACATGGGAGACCTCATGGATGTTTTAACCCGGTATGCGGAGTCGGATAACACCAAGGATCCGCTGTCAGACGAGGAGAAATCTGGCAAGGGAAAGAAGGCTAGCGGTAAGGGTCAGCAGCAGAACAACGACAACGGTCAGAGCAACAACGGTGGGAAGCGCAAGGGTCACGATGGTAGCTCGGATTTGGTGGCGAACACGAACGCAACAAACAAGGGTCAGTGTCAGGATGACAGTTCTAGGAAGCCGTCCTCCGGCAATCGCCCTCTCACTTATGAGGAACTCCTCAAAGCTCCTTGTCCGAAGCACAGTTATAATGGTAAACCGTCCACTCACTCCTGGGAAAATTGCTATGTGATGCAAGAGTTCGCCAAGCGTGCCTTCCAGCATCATCATCATGGTGGGGGCAACGGCGGACAACCCACCAACCCAGGACCCGGCTTCTCGGGGGCCGGCTTGCAGGGGCCTTTTTTCGGACCCAGCTTACAGGGTAATGGTGGCCAAGGCGGCGGGTTCCAGGGGCCTGGGAATCTGGGAGGCGGCAATCAGAGAGGCAACCAGGGAAACCAGCACCAGGCTGGCGCGGCAGGATTTCAGAGTAACCCGAAGCAGTTAAATAGCGGACAGTATCACGTCTTCACCACTAGCACCTGTAAGCGGGATCGGAAGGTGCAGCGGAGAGCCGCCCACGTGGTTGAGCCGGCAACACCGTACTACCTCAACTGGTCGGAGCAGCTGGTCACCTGGAGCAGGGCAGACCATCCAGTCATGCTCGATCACCCCGGCCACTTGGCTCTGGTGGTTGCGCCACAAGTCGGCGGTTATACCTTGACAAAGGTGCTCATGGACGGGGGCAGCGGCATCAACATCCTGTATTATGAAACGTTCAGGCGGATGAATCTGTCTGATAGGCAGTTAACTTCGTCTTCTACAGTCTTTCACGGCATTGTTCCTGGCAAGTCGGCATATCCCATGGGAAGAATTTCCCTTGAGGTGGCCTTTGGCTCAGAAGATAACTGGCGTTCTGAGTTCCTGTCCTTCGAGGTGGTCAAACTCAAGAGCCCATACCACGCCCTTTTTGGCCGGCCGGCTTACGCGCGGTTCATGGCGCGCCCATGTTATGTCTACCTGAAAATGAAGATGCCAGGGCCAAGGGGAACCATCACAGTAGAAGGAAACCGAAAAATCGCACTCCAGTGCGAGGAAGGGGATGCAGCTTACATGGAGACGGCTTGCGCCGCGGAGGAGTTGCGGTATTACAAGGATAATGTTGACCCGACTGACAGGACGTCTTTAAAGAAGCCCACTACGGAGTCTGACCCCCTGCTCAAGTTTAAGTCGGCCAGAGATACAAAGCAAGTTGACTTCACCCCAGGCAACTCTTCGGAGCAGTTCACCATCGGGGCGAATATGGATCCCAAATAGGAAAGCGCGCTCATCGAGTTCATCCGTGAGAATCGGGACATGTTCGCATGGAAACCTTCTGACATGCCAGGTGTACCGAGAGAACTCGCTGAGCACTCCCTTAATGTGGATCCAATGTTTAAACCAGTTCGCCAGTTTCTCCATCGCTTCAACGAGGAGAGGAGGAAAGCCATTGGAGAAGAAGTGGCCCGGCTCCTAGCTGCCGGGTTCATCGTCGAAGTCTTTCATCCCGAGTGGTTGGCTAACCCAGTGCTTGTTCTAAAGAAAAACGGGACTTGGCGGATGTGTGTTGATTACACAGACCTGAATAAGGCTTGTCCAAGTGACCCCTTCGCCTTACCCCGTATTGACCAGATCATCGATGCTACGGCTGGTTGTGAGAGTCTATGTTTCCTGGATGCTTATTCTGGTTATCATCAGATCAAGCTGAAGCCGGAAGACCAGGCAAAGACGGCTTTCATCACTCCCTTTGGAGCCTTCTGTTATACAACAATGTCATTTGGTCTGAAGAGCGCCCAGGCGACTTACCAGCGTTGTGTTCAGAATTGTTTCCACAAACAGATCGGGTGGAATGTTCATGCTTATGTGGACGACATCGTCGTTAAGTCGCGGAAGAAAGAGACTCTATTGGAGGATCTCAAGGAAACATTTGACAATCTCCGTATCTACAAGATGAAGCTTAACCCAGAGAAGTGTGTTTTTGGTGTCCCTGCAGGAAAGCTTCTGGGGTTCCTTGTCTCTGAGCGTGGCATTGAAGCTATCCCGGAAAAAAATCAAAGCAATCACGACCCTGGCTAAGCCGGCCAAGTTAAATGATGTGCAGAAGCTGGCTGGGCGGGTTGCGGCTTTAAGCCGGTTTATAAGCCGGCTTGGTGAAAAGGCAATTCCGCTATATCAGTTGCTCAAGAAATCGGATGACTTCGTTTGGAGTATGGAGGCAGATCAGGCTTTGGAGGCCCTTAAGAAGCAGCTATCTGAGCCGCCTGTCCTTGCTGCCCCTCGCGAGAAGTAGCCAATGCTGTTGTATATTGCTGCCAATAACAGGGCTGTAAGTGTGGCGGTTATCGTTGAGCGCAAAGAGGATGGCAAAGAATATCCTGTCCAGCATCCTGTGTATTACGTCAGCGAGGTGTTAAGCGAGTCTAAGCAGCGATACCCGCATTGGCATAAGCTGGTTTACGGAGTGTTCATGGCTAGCCGCAAATTGAAGCATTACTTCCACGAGCATCCAATCACGGTGGTTAGTTCAGCGCCCCTTGGGGATATAATCCAGAACCGGGAGGCCACAGGCCGGGTTGCTAATTGGGCTATTGAGCTCGGCCCGCATAATCTAAAGTACCTGCCTCATACAACAATCAAATCTCAGGCGTTGGTTGACTTCATCAATGATTGGACAGAGTTGCAGGCTCCTGAAGAGAGGCCCGACACAACATACTGGTCTATACACTTCGACGGCTCGAAGCAGCTCGAAGGCTCGGGGGCTGGAGTTGTGATTACTTCCCCACGAGGAGACAAGTTCTGTTACGTCTTGAGACTCATGTTCACTTGCACTAATAACGCAGCTGAGTATGAGGCGCTGCTTCACGGGCTTAGAATGGCCAAGGAAATGAATCTGAGCTGGGTCAGGTGCCTGGGCGACTCAGACCTGGTGGCCCAACAAGTTTCAGGTACGTGGGATTCCAAGGACCCACTTATGGCGGCTTACCGACAGGCAGTCACCAATATTGCTGGACACTTCAAAGGTTATCAGGTCGACCATATTGATCGCCGGCAGAACGAGGCGGTAGACGCACTCTCTCGTTTGGGTTCTCAGCATAAGCCAGTGTCACCCAATGTGTTCCTGGACGTCCTGCACAACCCGTCTGTCAAGTTGCCAACGGAGGAGGATATGGCTATTCCTAACCCGGAGGCGGCTCTCGTGGCAGCTATCCATGCCATCCCTGTTTGGACGGTCCCCTACTTGGCTTACTTAAGCCAGGGAGAACTGCCAACAGAGGAGCTCATCGCTCGATAGATCATCAGACGATCTAAGTCTATGGCGATTGTCAATGGCGAGTTACACAGGCGAAGCGTCACTGGTGTTTTTCAACGTTGTGTTTCACCTGACGAAGGCCGCGCAATTCTCAATGAGATTCATTCTGGCGATTGCGGGCACCATGCCGGCTCAAGATCACTGGTCGCAAAGGCTTTCCGGCATGGGTTCTACTGGCTTACAGCTCATGCTGATGCAGAGGACATTGTCCGTAAGTGCGATGGTTGCCAGAAAGACGCTCGTCAGGCCCATGTGCCGGCTCAGGAGTTGAGGATGATTCCAATCACTTGGCCTTTCGCGGTCTGGGGGCTTGACATGGTGGGGCCCTTCAAACGTTCCAAGAACAAGCATACGCACCTCCTGGTGGCTGTAGATAAGTTTACCAAGTGGGTGGAAGCAGAGCCGGTCGGCAACTGCGATGCAGCAACGGATGTCAAGTTTCTGAAAAAGCTGATCTTCCGATTTGGTTACCCGCATAGCATCATTACAGACAATGGAACCAATCTCTCCAAGGGGGCTATGGAATAGTTCTGTCAACAGGAGCACATCCGGCTTGACCTGGCATCGGTTGCGCATCCTCAGTCCAACGGGCAGGCGGAAAGGGCTAATCAGGAATTACTGCGCGGTATCAGACCCCGGCTCATGGTGCCTCTGCAGCGCACGCCGGGTTGCTGGGAAGAAGAGTTACCATCAGTACTTTGGAGCATACGGACTACTCCCAACAGGTCGACAGGCTATACGCCATTCTTTATGGTCCATGGTGCAGAAGCCGTGCTCCCAAGCGATATTCGTCACGACTCCCCTCGAGTGGCGGCTTATGTGGAGACAGATAATGAGCTGGCACGTCAAGACGCTCTTGATGCTTTGGAGGAGGAGCGTGACCTTGCTGCATCTAGGTCAGCAATCTATCAGCAAGACCTACGCCGCTATCACAGCCGTAGAGTTCAAAGCCGTGCTTTCCAGGAAGGTGACTTAGTGCTCCGTCTGATTCAAGACCAGACAGGCATGCACAAGCTTTCGCCGCCTTGGGAAGGGCCCTTTGTGGTCAGCAAGAATCTCAACAACGGGTCATATTACCTGGTTGATATACGGGAAGCAGAGAAGTCACGCACGATTGACGAGGAAACAAGCCGGCCGTGGAACATAGCCCAGCTCCGGCCGTATTACACCTAAGTCATTGACTAGGTTACACCTTGTACATACCTTCTATCATGTATATACCTCTTTTTGATCAAATATAATTTCGACCAGCAACACTGTATGAGGGGGTTTGTTTAGCCTCAAAACTTGTGTACTGGATCTTTATTTGTTGATCTTGGTTACTTGGGGGCTTCCAACTCAATTGAGTTTAGCTTACAAAACCCTCCTAACCCGGCGAGATGCCACAACGTTGGTTAAACCTGCCTGTTAGCAAGATGCTACTCCCTATGCAAACGACCCGGCGTACGTCTGATGAGTCAATCACGTATGTGACCCTGAACTCATCCGAGTTAAAACGTTCGATTGGTTGTGGAGAGCCGGCTTTCAGAAAGCGAGGACAAACCAGCAGGCCAAGTGCCAGCTTCATGAAAGCATCTTTTGGTTTGGGCTTTCTAAGCCGGCCGTTTCAATCATAGGCCGACTTGCAATTTTTTCGCATACATACATTCTTGCACACATACTTACATTCAGGCATATCATCTCTGCATACATACATACATCCATGCGTGTCATTCGCTTAGGTCTATTTGAGCTACTTGACTTGTTGAAAACAGTAACAAAGATTACTTGTTCAAAGTGGCATTTTCACTATATGGTTATATTGCTTCGGCAGATTCATTCCATTGCAGTCCGGCTCTCAAGGCCAAAAGGAGGATTCACAGAAATGCAAAGTATTTACGCTGATATCAGAAGTTTATGCTACCCTATTACAAGTCGCCCATCAGCTGCGGCCTTGGCAAATATTTTCTCTCAAGGATCGGCCTGCTACGATAAGCCGGTGTTTACGCCGCCGGGTCAGAGCTGGCGCCAGTGCCTGATGGATCACCATGAGCCGGTTTTCATGGCCGTCGTCATCCTTCTCTTCTTGGCTTGAGTCGCCGGTCGACCACTGAATTGAGCGCAATGCTTCAAATAGGGCGTCTTCGGATATCAGGGAGGACGGATCGACGTCAGGAGCAAAGGATTGCTTACGTGTATGGGTTAGAGCCACCGGCTGATGATTTGGGGTCTCGATCCATTCATTGTTCTTTGAATAAGGCGCCTGATATCTGCTCAAGTCAGCTTCTTCTGCAATGGCGGTGGCCGCAACCCGGGTTTCCTTGAGGCAGCGTTGGAAGTCCTTCTTGGAGAATGGCGTGTCATCGATATTGAACTCTGGGTATCCGCCTGCCACCTGAGCCGGGTCAAGCTCCGGCACGTATGCTTTAGCCCGCGCAAGCGCGGTCAGAGCTCCCGTGCGGCAACACGCTCTTTTCCAGTCGTCGAACCACCTGGGCATGATTGACAGCTCTTTTATTGTATCCGCAATCAGCTGAGGTGGTGCCTTGGTATTTTTGGCGGCCATTATGCAACGGCAGCTGCCTATATACAGTTGTTCTACCAAAGTGTAGACCGCCTTCAGTTTCACCACTGGTAGCTGCACAAGAGTTTGATTTTTTTGGCCTGCAAAGCACAAGTCCGCACGATCAGTTAAGCCGGTCCAATGAATTATGCTCAGTTTTGCTTACCAAATATGGCTCGACACATGGCGGTAATTTGACCTTTCAGAGTTGTCAGTTCTTGGGTTGCCGGCTCAAGCTTGGCCTTCGCTTCTTCGGCTCTCGTGGCTTGGGCGGCTCTTGCAGCCTCAGTCTCTTGCAAGGTGGCCTGTACAACCGCCAAAGCTTTCTTCGCCTCCGCGGCGGCTTCCTCATATTCTTGGCGCAATTTCTTCTCTTTTCTGGCCTCCTTTCGAAAGCCGGCGGCCTGGGTTTCTACTTGGTCCAGCATCTCCTACAGGGCAGACTGTTATACATGACATGCATATGACCCGGACCGCCCTGAAGGACAGCCCGGCTCATGGGGGCTACATATTATCGAGCTTCACAATAAGCAAGGAAGTCCCATGCAGTTGCGGGCAATCTACATGGCACTTGGGGGCTAATGCATGAGTTGATTTTTCTGTTTAGTTGTGCAGACCCGCCCATCATGAATGCTGAGCCGGCCTTTGGGGGTTACCGATTGAAGTTGAGCTACCAAATTATCATACTTTGGAAGTTCCGGGTCATTATTTCATATTAACCCGGCCCTTGGGGGCTCATGCATCCATGGATCTATTCTGTTAAATTATGGAGACCCGCCCGTCGTTAATGACGAGCCGGCCCTTGAGGGCACCAGTGGACGGTTCTACGTACAAGTTTCAGTTGAAAGTTCCGGATCGTTATTGCATAATGACCCGGCCCTTGGGGGCTACATATATATATGGTACAAGAAGAAGGGTGCAGCTTACCTCATATTTCCGCTTCAAGGCAGAGACCATGGCGATTTCTGTGTCCCGGCTTTCAACTAGCCGGGTTAATACAGCTCGATGGAGGGTACTGGCGTCTTGGTCTTCAAACTTAGGAAGCTCAAGGGCCGTCTTCTCTTTGTCCTTCGATGCCGGTTCAGGTTTGGTCGGGACTTTGGTAAGGGCGGTGGAGGGTTCTGGCGCAGCAGTTTGCCGTACACTCGTCACCGCTACTTCTTCGTGAGCCGGCGCTTCTTCTTGAGCCGGCACATCGGGCTGCGGAACGGGTTGATCTTCAACTATATTCTCCTCTTGAGCTGGTGGGGAAGCGTGAGCCGGACTTGTCATGTTCAATGGCGGCGGGCTGTTTTGGACGGCCGGCTCGTCCTGGGCTGCCAAAGTGGTTTCTTCTACTTGAGGGCCTGTCTGAATGGCCGGGTCAGATGACTCGGCAGCTGCTTTCTTCTTAAAGGCTTTGGCACTGTACAAGGGATGGGGGAGTTACTTATTCACAGGGATGAAAAATAAGAGGTCAATATTCATTACAGGAACGTTTGCTTACCCAGGGTTGATATTGAAAGCCGGCACCTGTGTGGCGCTTGACTCGCCTGAGGAATGTGACGTCTGATAGGCCAAGTCGTTAAAGGGTAAGGGTTCTTTATAAAGGCCAGCTAGAGGAAAAGGATAAGTTGGGCTAAGAGGCACGTCAGCTCGAGCTTTGCGGGATAGCGGCTCATATGGAAGCCCGCTACTTAGTTCGCCTTCACTGCTCCGGGTTTTCCTTTTGGAGGTCCCGGCTCGACGAGTTTTCTTCAAAATAAATTTGGGATCCAAATGAGCATCTTGGTTGGAAAAGGGCACCTTACGAACGGCAACCCGGGGCTTCCTTCGAACCTTGCGAATCATAGCCCGGGTTTTCTTCCGAATAGGTGTTGGTGAGTCAGAATCAGAAGAGATTAAGGTTACCTCCGGCTCGTCGGTATGGCTAATTTCAGTTTCATCCTGAAGAGAAGAGGCATCAGCAAGTTGAATGAAAAGACAGCCAAGTGAGTCAAGTTCTACCTCATCCTCGTCCTCTGCAGTCGGCTTATCAGTACCGGCCGGCTTATCCTGCTGTTCCGCTGGAGCGGGGACGGGTTGTGGGGGCTTCTTCTTCTTCCAAAATTTGTCGTTTGCCTGTATTAAGACGAGTTGACAGATGAGGATGGTGACTTAAGAACAGAGTAAACAAAAAAAGGCGGTGCAAACACTTACTGAAGGCACCGGGTTGGTTAAGCAAAAGGGGGCCAGCCCGGTTTTGTTGCATTTCTCCTGAGGCTCTCCTAATAGCCTCTTGATGGTTTTGTTGACATCACTCGCCGATAGATTGACTTGACTGAACCATTGAGCATCAGCCGGCTCACCAGTGTAATTGCACATCAGGTCGCCTCTGTGGCTAAGAGGCTGGATTCGCCAGCTTACCCAGCACCGGGTCAGATCAATCCCAGTAAGGCCGTTGGCAACAAAGGCCCTTAGTTTGGCGTAAACCGGGGCAAATTGCTTGCGTTCTTCTATTGATGGCCAACCCGGAAAGGCCACTGTAGCATTAAGCCGGTCCGGTCTGTAACCCGGCAGGGGATTTTCACCTTGAGGGGCGGTGCTCTTGCAGTAAAACCAAGTCTTGTTCCAGCACCTTGGGTGGCTTTCCAGTTTGGCCTCAGGAAAGGGAGTGTTTCTTCGCCTTTGAATGGAGACGCCGCCAAGCTCTATGCTAGGGCCATCGGTGAACTCAGTCTGATGATTGATATAGAAGAATTCGTGAAAGAGCAGGACAGTTGGTGCCATTTGAAGGTACACTTCGCAGAAAACTTGAAATTGGCAGAGGTTGGTAATTGAGTTTGGTCCAAGATCTTGCGGTCGGAGGTCGAAAGAATGGAGAACGTCACGGAATTTTTTTGACCCGGGCGGTAGAAACCCCTTTTGCACATGTTCTGCGAAGACTACCACTTCACCTTGTTGGGGCTGAGGGGTGCTTTCCTCCTCAGGTGCCCACCAGTCGATTGCGGTTTGAGCCGGCAAGAGGCCTTGCCCTACGAGCTCATTCAACATCAGGGTTGAGACTTGTGATCTGAACCAGTTGCAGGATTTGTCGGTCTTGGGGGCCATGGCGGCTTAAAAGTTTAGCTGCAAGGACAAAAATGACAAGCCGGTGGGTTAGCTTAAGAAGGACAAGCCGGCAGAATATAAGACCCGGTCGGATGATGCAAGTCAAGATGTCTAAATTCGTAACCCGGATTCCGGCGCGCCGCCTCAGGCAATCATAAGCCGGTGTTGACGACAGTGGATGTTTGGATTTCTCTAAGTATGGAGCTAGTGACAAACAAGAATCTGACGGTGTAGTTATTATTGCGGATCTGAAAATACCATGGAAATGAAAACTTAAAGGGGATGCGTGAGGATGGATCTGACGGTACCATGTATAATGGGATCTACGGAAGGCACTATAGCGATTAGAATGGGGAAGACTGGTGTTACCGCAGTATAAAAAATGCTTATTCGGGTTATTTCGATGGATATGGATCTGTTAGCAGAGAGGGCCGATGAGCTCTGTTGCATACTGACGAACACCGACGAACGGCAAGAAAACGAATGAGGCGCTGCAGATCCAGAAAGAAGGATTAAGGTGTACCTGGCCGCGGCGGATGTGGTCGGAATATTTTTGAAGAGCTCCGGCGACGATGGGGCAGCGGAGAAGAGTGTTGTCGAAGTCGATGGAGAACTTGAGGGCGGCGACGCTTCGAGCGTACGAGATGGCAGTTGTGAGGAAGAAGACGAGTATAGGGTAGAAAGTGAAAGTGGGAATGAGGTGGCCTCTTTATAGGCCCAATAAAGGTAAAACGGCAAGGGCGGGACCCTAGGCGGTGCAGTAATTTTCGGCGGTGTGGTTCCTCGATTCTCGCGCCTGACAAGACAGGACGTACCCACTCAAGGATTTGAGATGATATCATTCCGGATTTCGCGGAAGTGGATTGTGACGTCATGAGGGACAAAGGTTGAAAATGCTAAGTTTGAAGCTGAAGGGGTGAGCCTGGCGGTCACCTTAACCCGGCAATTTGAGCCGGTCCAGATGGCGACTTAAAAGAGCGACTTGGGGTGCGCTTGGGAATGTGTTGCTAATGCTTTGCTCTTTCAGGATGGAGTTTAACGTGAATAAATTCAAGTCAAATTGAGGGATAATGTTGGGGATATTCACCAGCAAGGAGACCCGGCAGAGTGTTGACCCGGCCATAAGGCGAGCTTAATGGGCCAACTCACTGCGGGGCTAAAGTCTTTATATGGGCCGGCTTAGCAAGGCCGGTAAGAGTAGGCCGGCTTACATAATGAGCCGGCTCACGGCGAATCAGATGGCAAGGAGAGCTGTCTTGAAGAACAAGTAGGAAGGAATAAAGAGGCGGGTCAAAGAACGACTCGGACTCTCATGTAATCTAGGGTTCCACCTGTGTATATAAAGGGGAACACCTATACAGAAAGATTAAGTTGCAATCCCCTTGAGAGCTAGGTTAGCGAATCCGCATCCTTGTAATCGAGATCCACATCAATATAAACAAGCAGGACGTAGGCCTTTACCTCCACCGTGAGGGGCTGAACCTGGGTAACCCGGCGTCTTCTCGTTTCCGCTCAACCCCGCTAAGCTTCCACGTTAGTGCGATGGCTTCATCTCTAAGTCCTACCAGGACATATGTCGCGACAAAACCACGACAGTATCCGTCCTGTCCAGCGGGCGTGTGTCCTCTGGATCTGTAAATGGATCTTGTCTGTGCCGCTCTGGCATTTAAGTTGTGCCGCAGATCATATGGATCATCTGGTTGTACTGGCTCCTTGGCCGCCCGGTGAGGGAGCATAGGTGGGTTTTCGGCTTCTCCAGCCGTCCTGTCCCGTCCTTGAGGGGGGCGGTCAGGCTGGTTTGCCTGAGTTCGTCTGGGGGTTATGGGCTCAAGGGCCTCGTCGTCAAATGACGGAAGCAAACGCCACCGTGGGTAGCTTTTGTTTTGATCCTATCGCCGATTGTCGAAGCCCTCTTCGGCTGCAAAGACAAACGTCCACCTATCATTAAGGGTATCCTATTTAGCTTTTAGCTGCTGCTGCTTCTTCTTCAGGCTTCGGGCGGTGGCTATGAGTTGCTGCTTGAACTTTTCCTGATCTAGAGGGTTCTCGGGGACGACGAAATCCTTGGGTCCGAGGCTGTCCTCCTCTTCGGAAGGAGGGAGGTAGTTGCTGTCCTCGGAATCATCGGGGTCCTCGGGGTTACCCTGGTCCTCATACCCTTCAGAAGCGTTGCGGTGCTGTTCGAGGGTGGTGTTGTCGCCTAGCTCCTCGATGTTGTCTGGAGTATCATTATCTCCGGTGCCGTTTGTGTCTGTGTTCGTGTTGCTTTCCCTGCCCTTTCCCCGTCCCTTGGATCATTTTCATTGGCGTCGGCATTTGGGCGGCTCCTTGCCGGGGTCATCGCCATCCTTTCTGGGGGTGTCGACCATATAAACGTCGTAGGTGGAGGTGGCGTCCACTTTCCAATGTTGGGAGTGCCAAGGGAGGGAGTAGTATAGGACATGACGTCGATATCCTCGTCCATGTCGTCAGCCTCCTCGGAGGCGTAGTCTAGGATGTCAGTTAAGTCTTCGACAGTGGCTACTAAGTGGGTGGTGGGTGGGACGTAAAATTCCCCGTGGTTGGCCTCAAGTCTGATCTGGTCATAGACCGAGGATGGGCCATCCGCGATACTCATCATCTTGATCCGATCTAACGTCTCGCTTAACAGCGAGAGGTCTGCCAGATTCATCCTCTGACATCTTTCGGGGTTAACCTCCAGTATGCCTGCGTCGGGGGCGTGTTCGGCCAAGGCAGACCCCTGGTTCTCGGACGCTGAGATCGGATCCGAACTCAAAGCCAGATCCGAAATAAAGGCCGGCCCGGAGATGGGGTCGGGGAGAAGATCCGAAGTTAAGGCCTCGGGATCACTAGGCCCCTCAGGTAAAGCTGAGAACCCAGTAAAGATCAGATCGCCCCGAGAGTCGGCGACGTACTCTAGGTTACCAAACTTGATTTCCTGCTCAGGGGCGAAACTGTCGATCTAGTCAAGGTGACCAGTCGGGTTGGCGTGTAGCACGATGCTGCCAAACGCGAAGAGCTGGCCGGGAACGAAGACGTCCCCGCTGCGGATGCCGTCACTCATGATTAAGCAAGCCATTGATCCTTGATGATCCTACAGTGGAACTCTCAATGAAAGCACCAATGTCGGTACTAAAACCGGCAGATCTCGGGTAGGGGGTCCCGAACTGTGGATCTTGGAGTCAATGGGTAACAGGGGACGTAGAGACAGCGTTTACCTAGGTTCGGGCCCTCTCAAAGAGGTAAAACCCTATGTCCTGCTTGATTGTATTGATGTGTTGGTATGACAATTACAGAGTTGATCTACCTCGAGATCAGATGAACTAAACCCTAGGTGGGTATGATGATAATGGTTCCCCCTCTGCGGACTAAACCCTCTAGTTTATATAGACACCAGGGGTACCTAGGGTTACATATGGTCGGTTGCCACCAGGGGATAAACATGCCGGCCACGCTAAACTTTTCTTGGAGGAGACGCCAAGTCTTCGGAAGTTTCCTTCTAGAGCCCGGGGTCGCCTGTAGTCCGGCCTTCCTTCGATGAATTTGGAGTGGCCGATCAATACGGCCCACGAGAGACAGGTCGGCGGCGTGAGAACCCCTTAGTCCGGGACACCCTCACCAAGCTATAGCCGCTTCCTCGCTTGCTTTCCTTGCTCTCGCCGTCTCGCATCCGACCGCCGCGGACGCCATGGTCTTCTTTGACCTCTCCAGCGGTTCCTCCTCCTCCGACGAGTATGTCACCAGCTGGGTATGCCTATCTCCTCTCTCTCGCCCCCTAGGCTTAGGGTTCTGATTTGTAATAAAGGATTTTAACTCGGAGACCGATTTGAGCCATTTGTTCCTCTTGTAGCTCCCTAGGACCATCACTTGCAAGGAATGGAGTGGGGTAGCTGAAGATCTGCCTGCTCATTGTCACCATCAATCTCCATGCATGAAGTTAGTGGCTTTTGAATCTATGGACAGTGGGAGGAAGTTTCTAGCATGTGCAGAGAAGGTTAGCCTCACTTTCGTTGTTACAAATCATTTGTTAGATGTGATTCAGACACTGTCACTGTGCTATGTTAATATGGATGTGATTAAGACACTGTCAAAGTTTCTACCTAGTATCTAAAAATGTTGCCATCTCATCAGCGGTGCCCTGAGAAAATTATTTGGCACCGCTTCAGTAGTTTGTGCACCCAAGTTTGCTTCACACATCCGAGCAGCCAAGTAATAAAATACTAATACTTTATGGCAGGAAGGAACCGGGCATCGGAGCAACTAGGTGCTCCAGTTCCCTGAATTTTTCCTCCGGCAACGACTCGGCAGTGCAGGATACCGGTGCCAAATGTAGCAACAGTTGATTTGACACCGGTTTTGGGCTACATAGTGGAGGGCCTTTATTGGTATTAGTTCTATGTTATTAAATTTGTGCATGTACATACCTGTTAGTATTAATTTGATGGCATTGAAACACTATCGCTGTGCTGTTGCAGTTATATTTAGCTTCCTCATAAAATGGTCAATTTGTTATTATAGTACCTGACTAAGAACTTAATTATAGCTTGTGACGTTCTTGAATTTGGTTGTTGTCTTAGTTGCAATTAATTCATTTGCACATTGAACTTTTTGAGAAGATATGTCATAATAAACGTGTTTCTTCAGTTTTTCAAAATAGGTATGTGGTGATTTTCTATGTTGCTAGAAACCCATTTACCCTACAACTGTAACTGATTTAGTTTTAAATATTATAGGATGAACGGAAGTGTTCTTACCTGGAGTGGGTTGATCAAGAGTGACCACCGTCTTTGAAGATGTGCCTAGCAAAGCTCTGGAGCATGTTTGAGGAAGAGGATAGAGATAGCCTTAGAGAAAAAGTTGTCAACGCTGAAGAATATTTCAAGGTACTAGAAAAAAGAGGAAGATGGAGAATGAGCTTAGATTTTTTAAATAAGACTTTGCTAAGATGGAGTTCGCGAAGGAGGAGGCACTTTCCTAGTTGGTCAGTGCAAAACTGTGGCACCCCGGCTCAGAGGATGTGGCACCCCGATAGAGGGCCGACGCACGCCAGTCCTAGGATAAGACCTGGCGCATGTCTGAGACATGGTACAGCAATTCCAGACACAAAATGGCTTTATTATATGAAATGGAGTATTACAATACTATTGCTTACAACAATATTACATGGCTCCCAAGCTAACTAAATGGCAGCGGAGCTCTTGGTTCAGCGGCAACGACATCTCTGCCTGGGCTCCACAACGCACAAGACTGGTTGGGTTACGATCTAGCACGACGAATCTTCTCCTGCAACTGGCCACATGCAAGGCCAGGTGAGTACTTTGAATGTACTCGCAAGACAACCAAATACATAGCATCCAGACAAACAGATAACAAAGCAAACCCTATGTTTAGATAAGAGTTTATTTTAAACATGGCATGGAATTAACAGGAAAACATGGATCAAACATGGCATAACATGGATCCGGCATAATAACTACACATCACGGCAAAGCAAGGTTATTTCTATGAAGCATGGTATCCAAAATTAAACTGGAACCTATACTATGCTTACCTCCCGTGAAGCATTAAAGTGATGTGTTGTGACATTATTCAGTTTACTGCCCCTCCGGGCTATCTCATGACTCACCCGAATCTCACTCCGTGATCATGTCGGAATTCATTGTGAACACTTTTATCCAGTTTGTTATAACAGGTTTGTCCTCCAGATCGACCAAGACCAAATAGTGTGACCTAGTACGAACTGTGTCCAATACCGTGGACTCGGCTATTCGAATAGATTCTTACACTCTACAGAGGTTGCACACTTTACCCACACCATGGACATTCGTCGAACGAAACTTGCCTAACCCGTGACTCCTCTATCGTACCACCGACAATCATTCCCCCTCCGGGTCATGCCCTGGGTGGCCCCTGTGTCACTCCTGACACCTGCCACCATCGTGGCCAAACTAAACTATCCCAAACAGGGACTCCCGGGCTAAACAAACAACTGGGCTGACAAGATTATCGCCGCCTACCTGATTAGGGTAGCACACGCGCATAACCTTCCCTCTTTGGTGGTATCGATAACAGAGCACAAAGTTAGACCAAGTCAAGGCCGTCCCATATCGGTAAATGTGGCTGCATGGAAAAGCTTGGTTCAGTGGCACTATGACTCGATCCCATCGATGACGGAGGAGGTTTAGTTTACAAGTTCAATTTAACTTCCACCATCGTTCCATAACATCACCATTTAGGCAGGAACAATCTCTTAGCAATAGCATAGCAACCTCATAACAGTACTGACAGTCATGGCATGAGATCAAATCATAGTACTAATAGGATAATGGTATTAAAAATGTTGCTACTAACATGGAAAAATATGGTACGGAAGCAAGTCTTGATATTATATAGAAAATACCACTAACATCTAGTACAGATAAAATAACAGGGCTATGCTAGTGCAGACTAACAAACGATCCGAAACATGCAGCAATACACACATAGGGTGCAAGCAAAGTCAACAGGCAATTCCGGGACTCATGATAAGAGGTTGGCTTGCCTTGGGGTTGATGGAGTCACTGGGAAGAAGTGCGATGAGCTCGCGGAAAGATTTGCCGGAAAGGTTTCCCTCTCGAAGGGGCTGATTGAAGGGCAAGGGCAAAATGGTCATTTTCACAGTGTGAAAACATTATTTAAATGACACCATCAGAACGGGCTCGACGAACAGAGAACGTGGGTGTTGGATTTACCTCAATCGGAGTTATGGTTGAAGAGAAATGGCCGTTCGTTCGTTAAGCGGTAAAACAAACAGAAATCTGTCCTTTTTAGCCCTTAACGGGTGAACGTTCACTAAATAGCCCCTTCAGCCGGCGGCTGAAAAAAAATGAAAACGCCTTTTCCCGATTACGCTTTCAATAGCGGAAAGCGTATTTCGCCGAACGCGTTTCCAGTTAAACCAGCCGGGCCCGGGCTATAGTCACTTATGGGTGGGCCCCACCTCATCCCTTCTCTCTCTCCTCCCTTCTCTTCCTCCAGCTCGCAAAACCGGCTAGAGAGGGCAGCGGCCGTCGCGGCTTCGGCCGTTCTGCCGCTCGAGGAGCCGAGCCGGTGACCGGGGCGGCTGCCTCGTGCCACGCCGCGCTCGCAGGTGGTTGCCAGGCTCGTCGGGGCTGCTGGCATCGAGTGGTGGGTCGGCAAGGGCAGACGGCGGTGATGGACGTCGACGGAACCGTGTCGGCAGGGCATCCCCAGCATGAATGGGAGTGGTGGCGGCTCGCGGTTGCTCAGGGGAGGCCGAGGGCAAGGAGAGAGGGGAGGGGAATGGCCGGAGCGCCGGAATCGCCGTGGAGGTCCGGTGGCGGTCCTCGGCCGTTAGAGAGGCAGAGGGCCTTGCAAGCTCGAGGGGGAGGGTCTAGGCTTACGGGTGAATAGGAGGGACTCGGAGGCGCCTTATATAGCAGCGGGGGAGGGGCTACACGACGATGGCCGAAGCTCCGAGACGGCGGCGCCGTGACCGCGTCGCAATAGGACGTCGGGGCCGGCCACGGGCTAGGAGACGAGGGGAGAAGCAAGCAGATGATGCACGTGTACGTTGGGAAGCCCGTCGACGCTCCTGGCAAGCCGAAGCCTACCAGAGGAGAGCTCCCGAAGGATCTGGCACGCGGTGCACTGCTTTGGCGTGCTCTCCACGTAGTCACCACGTGGCCACTGCGTTGCCACACCGCACTCCATGCCAAACCTTGTCTAGGGTGTTCTCCTTCCTTCCCGGAGTTAACTTGTGCAGCTAGACGGCACGGGAGAGCTCTGGTGTGACTGCACCTAGGTCAAACAGTTTCTAGCAGCAAAATGTTGACAGGTGGTGTGGCCACCACAGGGCTCCTCTTGGCCTGATCTTGGGCAGGGGTTAGTCATCTATCAAGGTGATCATCTTGGCCAAAAATCAGGTCAAATCCACAACTCTAGCTGGCACTTCCTTTGTAAACTTGGAATCTGGCCAGAAATGAAAATGGTAATGCTGGGCAGGATTGGCTAGATGGATTTGGCTGATTTTTGGTGTAGAGTGATGACATAGTCATGAGAGATATCTGGAAAAATTTCAGCTCAATTTGATCATCTATGAAGGTACTTCCTTCACAGAGCTGCAATCTGGACAGAAACTTAGTTAAATTACTGGGGAAAATTGGCTAGATGAAATGGGCTGGTTTTTGGTATCCATGGGTGATTTATCAATGTTAACCACCCTGAAAAATTTCAGCCCTAAAAGATCAAGGGTTCAAGCACTTCCTTTGCAAACTGGAAATCTGAACAGAATTGGCAAATGGATGTTGTGCTCAAAATTTGAATTGTGGAACTTGAGATTTTGATGGAAATGGTGAATATATGGATAGGATAATCTCCACAAATTATTTGGGATTTTTCCTGGCTACCAAAATGGTAGTTCCTTTGGAAAGCCCCAAATTGAAATATTGGCTTTAAATAGGAAAATGCAATTTACCTTATTTAATTGTGGCGAATATTTTTATCAGAGCTTGAGATAGGTACAAAGATCATCTCCACCAATTTTCAAGAAATTTAGAGATGTCTAGCTATCCTTCTGGATTTAATTCCTCAGAAAGGCAGAGAAAGGAATTAATTCTAGATGAAAAATATTGCATATGCTTGGCAATATTTTTGCACATCTAGGGTTTATGAGTGAAGAAGGATCTCTGGAAATTTTTGGAGGATCAAGAAAGCAAGGAAAATGATAGCTCCTTTGTAAACACAAAGGCAGGATTTCCAGTTCCAATATTTTGGAACTAGGGTTTGAATGAGGTTCGGGGTTTACAGACGGGAGCTTGACTAGCACAAGAGCATGGGAAAGGCATTGAGAGGCTGAGGATTGTCTGGATTCACCTGGTCACTCACCAGATTCCAGAGAAAAAAATTTGGGAGAGGAAAGCTAGGAAGGAATAACAACACAAAAATCGATAACTCGATTTTTGGGGTGTTACAATCCTTCCCCCCTTAAGAGAATCTCGTCCTCGAGATTCCTAGGGTTAGCCCAAAACAACAACTACTCCTCCTGGGAAGACCTCTGGGTTGGGTTTTAACCCTGCGGTTGAAAACAACTGAGTTAAAAGCACCAAAAATTGGTACACCCAGATCGAGATACGGATATTGTGGGATCTACTCCACGGGTAGGGGTCGCTGGGTTCTCTCGTAGCCCTAACATTTTCAAAAAAAAGGAAAAATTTCCTTTTTCCAAAAATGCTAGGGGCACCTCTTTGAACAGTGGCCTTTCTCGCTGATACGTGGGCCCGGGGCCCACTGGCAGCCTCCTTCTTCTTTCTCCGGCCAATGGCCCTCTCTCGCTCCCGTGCTGTTGTGGGTGCGGCTAGGCACTACGCACGCCTAGCTCCTAGGGCATAAAGCACCCTACGGTGATAGTGCGCGGCGTGCACGAGGCCGACGTAGAGAGCACTCCCATCTCGGGCCAGCGCCGATCGGCACTGCTCGCGGATTCGCCTCCTGGACGCCGGTGTTCGAGCGACACGCGGTTCTCCTGGACCTCGCTCACCGTACACCAGGTTTGGGCTATAAGAGACGACGGTAACGCGGCTCTGTCCACACACACACCATGCCTCTCTTCCATCTCTTCGGTTTGGACGAGCTCGAGCCACGATCCTTCGGTGATGCGGTGTTCCTGGTGGTGCTACGGTGGTTCCTCACTGCGCTGCTGGCTACGCTGATCGGTTCGTCGCTCTGCCTGCTGCAGCTCATCCTGCTGGAGCGGGCTTGCAACAACGAGGGTCCTGTTGCGGCGGTTCAAGGCGAGGAAGACGCTGGCGGGGCGGATGGTGATCAGCCACGCTAGTTCCTTCGCCGTCTCAGGCGGGCGGAATAAGCGCGCAATGCGGTGGGGCGAGGTGGCGGCCTGTCCAGCGTCACTCAAGACGGTGACAGAGGCGCCACTGGGTCCGTGGTTAGTGCGGTGTGGTTAGCGGAGCTGTACCAATGCAGAGACCACGCTGCTGGTAGCTCCTCGTCGAACGACATCCACCACGAGTGGGTATTGGAGTAAAATCGGGGTTTAGATCTTGGACTGGTGGAGTTGTAACGGTTTATGCTGCAATAAAATTTCTCAGAATTTCTCCGAGATTGCAGCTGGGCTCTGGGAAAAAGATTTAGGGACGGGGGAAATTTTTGGGGAGAACTGGCTCTCCAGAGTTCTGGGTTTGGGAGGCTGGCAAACGGAGAAAGCACGAATGGATGAGGGCATGCGGCTTTGCATTCCACTCATGTACTGCTGCGATTGTACTCAGGAGGATGAACCTGGCGTGCAAACATTGCTTACACACGTGCATTCTATTCAAACCAATATGCAAGCAAATGTAGAATGCATATAGAAGCAAAATACATGAAAAGAACACATCCAGCGGATTACACTAAGGTGTTTTAATGCTAGTGGGTGTATGTACTCCTGGTATACATACACCTACACCAGCTCACACTTTGTTAGGGACTCCGGGCGAGTCCATTGTTATTAGGTGTAAGTGCCCTACTGACTAAAATCTTGTTTAAAATCCACTGCCAGCTCGGCTAAACATTTCTGCTTAACAGAGAGACAGATGAACCAAACACATAGAACAAATGGGCATACATAACATTACAACAACACACAAGTTACAAGCCATACAAGCATACAACAACGCACAACCTTACTAGGCAGCTAACAGCAACTACTCACTCCGAACTACAAGGTTCTACTCCTTGACGAGAGCGAAAAGGCGGTCTTTGCAGCACACCTACTCGCAGCACCTCCTGGCTTCACTTACTGTCGAAGCCACAAATGGGCCTACTCTTGCTGGGGCTCTCCTGGGGGACGTAGGCTGAGCCAACTTCCATCTTCATCGTCGGACACCTCTATGGGTTGGGGCGCAATTGCTTGGGTTGCGGCTAAAACTTGACGGAACACATCTCGACGATGAAGACGCCGGATAGCTCGGGAGAAGGAACTTGGGTGAATGATGCCTGGTCGATATGAGTTCATGGGCTGTGAGGGTCGCACTAGCTGCGAAGGTGGCACTGGGTTTGGCATCGCGGAACTGGTGGCCTGGGATGCAGCTTGACGGGCCTCACGGTATGCTTCCGTAACAACCCGAGTGGTGTCACGGTTAATGGCTTTAAACTCTCCGAGAATGTCAGTGAGCAGCAGCTCCTGGGCAGCAATGAACTGAACCAGGCGAGCTATTGCCGGGTCGGCATCCTTGACTGTGCTGGTGAACTCGCAACCTGTGCTGGATGCAGAGGGAAAGTAGCGAAACTCCCGCATCTCCGCTGCTTACGGAAACTGGAAACGAATACGCGCGATGGCTTCCGCAGCAGCTGTCTGGACAACCAATGCGGGGGTGGGCATGGGTTTGCCCTGAAAAGTCAAGGGTTTCCCATCCTCTGCTGGACCTGGGCAGATATGCGCATGCGCATAGTATCAGCAAAGGTGAGGGACGGGTTCCGATTGGAACACCAAATACACCGAACTAGTACTACAGCCAAGGCCTTGGGTGAGCATACTCGAAAGGATGGGCGGGAAGCCGGGATAACCATTAGCCAAAGTTCGGCTATGGAAAGTGGGTACTCTAGAAGAACTAGCCATGGCTGCTGGTTTGTGGATACTGGCTTAGGTTCTCTTGCGGGGATCTGGCCTACTGAACGGAGAGGGCTGCGTCTCGCAGGTGGGAGGGGTTTTAAATAGGCAGCCAGGCTGGGACATACCAGCATGGCATGGATCCTTCTTGTGCCGGGTAGAAAATACGCCGATACGGCCGACCACTGGGTATGGTCGCAGTACAATCCAGGGACGACTGGGTGGCTGGACAGCTGGGTAGGGGCACGTCGATTCCAACTGCTCCGCCTGTTGATCAACAGTGGCCGTGTCAGATGCCAGTGATGGGTCACATCTATTGGGCTCACTGCCAGTTGAAAATAGGGGTGGTTCGGTGCTAGGGTAACCTACAGCCAGCCTGGCTCTGATACCACGTCCTGTGGCACCCCGATAGAGGGCCGACGCATGTCAGTCCCAGGATAAGACATGGCTCACATCTGAGACATGGTACAGCAATTCCACACACAAAATGGCTTTATTATATGAAATGGAGTATTACAATACTGTTGCTTACAACAATATTACATGTCTCCCAAGCTAACTAAATGGCAGCCGAGGTCTTGGTTCAGCGGCAATGACGTCTCTGGCTGGGCTCCACAACGCACAGGACTGGCTGGGTTACGATCTAGCACGACGAATCTTCTCCTGCAACTGGCCACGTGCAAGGCCAGGTGAGTACTTTGAATGTACTCGCAAGACAACCAAATACATAGCATCCAGAAAAACAGATGACAAAGCAAACCCTATGTTTAGATAAGAGTTTATTTTAAACATGGCATGGAATTAACAGGAAAACATGGATCAAACATGGCATAACATGGATCGGGCACAACAACTACACATCACGGCAGAGCAAGGTTATTTCTACGAAGCATGGTATCCAAAATTAAACTGGAACCTATACTATGCTTACCTCCCGTGAAGCATTAAAGTGTTGTGTTGTGACATTATTCAGTTTACTGCCCCTTCGGGCTATCTCATGACTCACCAGAATCTCACTCTGTGATCATGTCAGAATTCATTGTGAACTCTTTTATCCAGTTTTTTATAACTGGTTTGTCCTCCAGATCGACCAAGACCAAATAGTTTGTCCTAGTACGAACTGTGTCCAATACCGTGGACTCGGCTATTCGAATAGATTCTTACACTCTGCAGAGGTTGTGCACTTTACCCACACCATGGAGATTCGTCCAACGAAACTTGCCTAACCCGTGACTCCTCTATCGTACCACCGACAATCATTCCCCCTCCAGGTCATGCCCTGGGTGGCCCCTGTGTCACTCCTGACACCTGCCACCATTGTGGCCAAACTAAACTTTCCCAAACGGGGACTCTCGGGCTAAACAAACAACTGGGCTCACAAGATTATAGCCGCCTACCTGATCAGGGTAGCACGCACGCATAAGCTTCCCTCTTTGGTGGTACCGATAAGAGAGCACAAAGTCAGACCAAGTCAAGGCCGTCCCATATCGGCAAATGTGGCTGCACGGAAAAGCTCGGTTCGGTGCCACTATGACTCGATCCCATCGATGACGGAGGAGGTTTAGTTTACAAGTTCAATTTAACTTCCACCATCGTTCCATAACATCACCATTTAGGCAGGAACAATCTCTTAGCAATAGCATAGCAACCTCATAACAGTACTGACAGTCATGGCATGAGATCAAATCATAGTACTAACAGGATAATGGTATTAAAAATGTTGCTACTAACATGGAAAAATATGGTACGGAAGCAAGTCATGATATTATATAGAAAATACCACTAACATCTAGTACGGATAAAATAACAGGGCTATGCTAGTGCAGACTAATAGACGATCCGAAACATGCAGCAATACACACATAGGGTACAAGCAAAGTCAACATGCAAGTCTGAGGCTCATGATAAGAGGTTGGCTTGCTTGGGTTTGATGGAGTCACCGGGAAGAAGTGCGATGAGCTCGCAGAAAGATTTGCCGGAAAGGTTTCCCTCTCGAAGGGGCTGATTGAAGGGCAATGGCAAAATGGTCATTTTCACAGTGTGAAAACATTATGAAAATGACACCATCAGAACGGGCTCGACGAACAGAGAACGTGGGCGTTGGATTTACCTCAATCGGAGTTATGGTTGAAGAGAAACGGCCGTTCGTTCGTTAAGCGGTAAAACAAACAGAAATCTGTCCGTTTTAGCCCTTAACAGGTGAACGTTCACTAAATAGCCCCTTCAGCCGGCGGCTGAAAAAATGAAAATGCCTTTTCCCGATTATGCTTTCAATAGCAGAAAGAGTATTTCGGCGAACGCATTTCCACTTAAACCAGCCGGGCCCGGGCTATAGTCACTTACGGGTGGGCCCCGCCGCATCCCTTCTCTCTCTCCTCCCTTCTCTTCCTCTAGCTCGCAACACCGGCCAGAGAGGGCCTCGGCCGTCGCGGCTCCGGCCGTTCTGCCGCTCGAGGAGCCAAGCCGGTGACCGGGGCGGCTACCCCGTGCCACGACGCGCCCGCAGGTGGCTGCCAAGCTCGCCGGGGCTTCTGGCATTGAGTGGTGGGTCGGCAGGGGTAGACGGCAGCGACGGACGTCGACGGAACCACGCCGGCAGGGCTTCCCTAGCATGAATGGGAGCGGCGGCGGCTCGAGGTTGCTCAAGGGAGGCCGAGGGCAAGGAGAGAGGGGAGGGGAAGGGCCGAAGCGCCGTGGAGGTCTGGTGGCAGTCCTCGGCCGTTAGAGAGGCAGAAGGCCTCGCAAGCTTGAGGGGGAGGGGCTAGGCTTACTGGTGAAGAGGAGGGACTCGGAGGCACCTTATATAGCTGTGGGGGAGGGGCTACGCGATGACGGCCGAAGCTCCGACACGGCGGTGCCGCGACCGCTTCGCAATAGGACGCCGGGGCCGGCCACAGGCTAGGAGACGAGGGGAGAAGAAACCAGATGATGCACGTGTACGCGGTGCACTGCTTTGGCGTGCTCTGCACGTAGTCACCGCGTGGCCACGGCGTTGCCACGCCGCACTCCTTGCCAAACCTTGTCTAGGGTGTTCTCCTTCCTTCCCGAAGTTGACTTGTGCAGCTAGATGGCACAGGAGAGCTCTGGTGTGACTGCACCTAGGGCAAACAGTTTCTAGCAGCAAAATGTTGACAGGTGGTGTGGCCTGCACATTGCTCCTCTTGGCCTCATCTTGGGCAGGGGTTAGTCATCTATCAAGGTGATCATCTTGGCCAAAAATCAGCTCAAATGGACAACTCTAGCTGGCACTTCCTTTGTAAACTTGGAATCTGGCCAAAAATGAAAATGGTGATGTTGGGCAGGATTGGCTAGATGGATTTGGCTGATTTTTGGTGTAGAGTTAATACATAGTCATGAGAGCTAGCTGGAAAAATTTCAGCTCAATTTGATCATCTATGAAGGTACTTCCTTCACAGAGCTGCAATCTGGACAGAAACTTAGTTAATTTACTGGGGAAAATTTTCTAGATAAAATGGGCTGCTTTTTGGTATCCATGGGTGATTTATCAATGTTAACCACCCTAAAAAATTTCGGCCTAAAAAGATCAAGGTTTCAAGCACTTCCTTTGCAAACTGGATCTGAACAAAATTGGCAAATGGATGTTGTGCTCAAAATTTGAATTGTGGAACTTGAGATTTTGATGGAAATGGTGAATATATGGATAGGATAAGCTCCACAAATTATTTGGGATTTTTCCTGGCTACCAAAATGGTAGTTCCTTTGGAAAGGCCCCAAATCGAAATATTGGCTTTAAATAGGAAAATGCAATTTCCCTTATTTAATTGTGGCCAATATTTTTATCAGAGCTTGAGATAGGTACAAAGATCATCTCCACCAATTTTCAAGAAATTTAGAGATGTCTAGCTATCCCTCTGGATTTAATTCCTCAGAAAGGCAGATAAAGGAATTAATTCTAGATGAAAAATATTGCATATGACTTGGCAATATTTTTGCACATCTAGGGTTTATGAGTGAAGAAGGATCTCTGGAAGTTTTTGGAGGATCAACAAAGCAAGGAAAATGATAGCTCCTTTGTAAACACAAAGGTAGGATTTCCCGTTCCAATATTTTGGAACTAGGGTTTGAATGAGGTTCGGGGTTTACTGACGGGAGCTTGGCTGGCACAAGAGCATGGGAAAGGCATTGAGAGGATGAGGATTGTCTAGATTCACCTAGCCACTCACCAGATTCCAGAGAAAAAAAAATTGGGAGAGGAAAGCTAGGAAGGAATAACAACACAAAAATCGATAACCCGATTTTTGGGGTGTTACAGAGGATCGGTTTACCCTGTGTTCCCAACCTAGAGATCATGTCTTCTGGAAACACACAACCACTTGGAACAGAACATAACTGATCTTTATTGATATGATACAGGTACAAGCTCGGATGTTACATAGGATAGTGAGGCCAGGAGCACTACTCGTGCTATGACAGTATCTACATTATTTATGAAACATCTCAAGGGCCTCAAAACTAGTGGAAAATTTCTCCAGCGTAGCGGAACATCGGGTGAGACACTCCATCCCATAGGGACACTGTTGGGACACGACCTAGTTAGCGTAGCACGAACCACCGGGACCTCCATCCTCGGCTTCTCCTGCATCTGACATGATACGCCAGGTGAGTACTTGGAATGTACTCACAAGCTCACAACAACCAAAATAGTGCAGCAAACAACAGTATGGCAGTGACTAGAATAAATGCACAGGAAATCATCATGCATTGAAATGCTCAACTTACTATTATCGGTTATCAACTTACTCTCCTTCGGGTTCACACCATGACCCCCGGAGCACTCGTGACTCATCGGTCACGTCTGAGCTTAAGATGAGTTCTTCCATCATTAATGTTGACCATACAGTGTGACCTAGAGTGGACTGTTTCCATTATCGTGGATGCGGCTATTCGAATAGATTCTTACACTCTGTGGAGGTTGCACACTTTACCCACACCATGGACATTCGTCCAACGAAACTTGCCTAACCCGTGACTCCTCTATCGTACCACCAAAAATCATTCCTCTTCTGAGTCATGCCCTGGGTGGCCCCTGTGTCACTCCTGACACATGCCACCGTCGTGGCCAACTAAACTGTCCCAAATGGGGATGCCGACAAATAACTTAACTTGGGCTCACAAGGTTATCGTCGTCTACCTGATCAGGGTAGCACGCGCGCATAACCTTCCCTGTTTGGTGGTACCGGTAAAAGAGCACGAGGTTAGAACAAGTCAAGGTCGTCCCATTCTGGCAGATGTGGTTGCACAGGTGAGTCCGAGTCGGTGGCACTTGATCAACCATCAAATTTAGGTTTTAATGAATAACATAACATGCATCAGACAAAGTTATCTTGTCATACTTGCTAGTGTTTACCATGACACAAAACAATATGAGCTAGGTTATTTTTATCTTTAATTAAATTAATGAAAAAAGAATTCAACATAGAGCCAACACTATTGTAATGCCTTATGCAATGGATGATGTGGCTTGCCTTGCTCAAATGGGGTGCTAGCAAACTCCTGGTCTTCAACACCAAGGCAATTTCCTTCTGAAAATATTTGTAAAGGGCAAAAGAAAATGTCACATAAAGCATTTCCGTTGGCCAAAAATTCTGTACATACAGGAAAAATACCAAATTTTGCAAAAAATAAAGGGGCTCAAGACAAAATTGTTGCAAAAATAATCAATTGATTTGGACTCGTGGTTTAAAAGTAGTGGACAGTCAAAGTTTCTGGTCAAATCTGGAATTAAAACAGAAATTAGAAAAATTCCCAGCGGGCCACGTCAAAGGCGTAAAGTGGAGGGGCGCCTCCACTTACTGCTTCGGCCGCGGGCCTGTGTTGCTGGCAGGTGGGGCCCTCGGGTAGGTTTAAAAGGAGGGAGAGGGGAACAGAGAGAGGGCGGCTCACCGGCGGTGGTTGCCGGCGATAGAGACGACGGCGAGGTCAGGAGACGATGGGAGTGGATCGGGCAGTCGACGGCGGTTCTCCCTATACCCGTAGCTCCTCCAGAGGTGGTCGGACGGCGTCGCCCCCTTCTTCTTCGGCGGCTGCAGGCTACGGGGGTCGTCGGAGATGGCAATTCCGGCAGCACCTCGGCTAGGGAGAGGGTCAGGAAGGACCAGGGAGACTTGCTGGACTCGACGGTGGGCTCAGGCGCAGTTGGGGTAGACCGGGAGAGGGTGGGGGTGAAGCTAGCTCAGCGGTAGAGCTCTGGTGAGATGCGAGGCCAGAGGGCCTCCCGGCCTTGGCTCGGCGGGCTGGGGCTCGATTTATGGAGGGGGGGAGTGGTGCGGAGCTAAGCGAGCCGAGAGGGGGCTTTTATAGGCGGGAGGGGGTCGACAGTGGCCGCTGGCCGCCATGGCCTTGCTGGTGAAGCAAGGATGGCGAGCTGGCCATCGCGGAGTGCAGCGAGGTGATGGAGGAGGGCAGAGCGGTTAATGCTCGAAGCGACGGCACCGGGGAAGGCTCCAGCTAGCTCAGCCACAGTGCTGCTACTGTGCCGTCCGTGGCGCACGGTGGCCGCATCCGGCAAGCTTGCTACCGGCGAGGGGGAGGGTTCTAGAGTGGCTACGTGGACGGTGGGGAGGTCGTCGGCGCTCGGGGACAAGGTACGGCAACGCGGGCGTCGCGCTCCGACGAGACCCGAGCCTGACGGCGCCCAGAGCGCAGGTTTGGCAGCGTTGGCCGCGTGGTCACCGCATCCATTGGTGCACACGGCGCGAGCTGGCCTTCCAAATCGTGTCTGGTGAGTCGACCCTAGGTCCCGTAGTCTCCCCATGCCACTGATCTGGCTAGATACATCCTGAGCTGAATGGTAGCATCAAGAACAGTTTCTGGTCAGAAACTTGGGAGAGTTCCAGAGAGCAGTTGAGCTGTGAAACAAGCCAAATTGTTTCTCTAGGGTATTCTAGGTTGGAAGGACTACATGCTGGGAATGTTTCAGGAAATTTCATCAAGTTTTGAACATGGTTCATGTACAAACCATATTTTGGTCCAGAAACTTGTTGAAGATGATGCACTCACATGGATTGGCTCCTTGAGGTGGAATTTGGTATTTGGGGGTTATTTGGTGGTGGCAAGATGCTGTAAAAATTTCAGAGCCAATGGACACTTCTAGCTGGTACTTCCTTCACAAAGGTTTCAAATACCAGAGGCTGAAAAGAATTATCTTGCTGAAAACTTGAATTGGACTATGGAATATTTTTGGATATTGTGGAAAGATATGGCTCCTAGTATTTCAGGGATTAATTTGGGAATTTTCTGAGTCATAGAAATATAGGTTGCTTCACAAAGGGCCAATTCTGTCTAGAAAGTAAAAGGAATTTTCTGGGCAAAATTTTAAATTGGACAATGAAATATTTTTGGATATTATGAGAGTAGATGTTGTCAAGAAGGTGTGGTATTAATTTGGGAAATTTTTGATCAACAAAGCTATAGGTTGCTTCACAACCCATAGTGAAAATAGGCATTTTCAAAGAAGAAAATGAATTATTTTGGAAGGATAAAAATTAGGGTTTGGTCCAGAGGGTTGGTGACAGGGTTTTAGTGAGATTATGAGAATCTTGGCACACTTGGGAAGAAAAAGTGTGCTCAAGTCCAGAGTCCAATGAATTGACTCCAAAAACCAGCAAATTGCAAATAAAACCAGAAAAGTTTTGAAAAGAAAAAGTTTGAAAATCAGGGCGTGACAAACCTACCCCCCTTAGGATGAATCTCGTCCTCGAGATTCGGTTGCTCAGGGAACAAATACAGATATGCTGACTTTAGGAAATCTTCTCTTTCCCAGGTAGCTTCTTCTTCGGTATGGTGATCTCACAGTACCTTGTAAAACCTGATCACCTTACTCCTAGTGGTTCTTTCCACCTCATCCAAGATTCTGACAGGCTTTTCCTCATAGGTCAGATCCCTGGTTAACTCTAGTTCACTCATATCTGCATGTCTGATCGGAGGTGCAATGCACTTTCTCAGCTGTGATATGTGAAAGACATTGTGAACGTCGGACAATTTTGGCGGTAGCTCCAACTGGTAGGCTACCCTGCCTCTTCTAGCAATCACTTCAAAGGGACCGATATATCTGGGCGCAAGTTTTCCTCGGGTATGAAACCTTTTTACCCCTTTCATGGGAGTTACTCGGAGGTAGGCATACTCTTCGGGCTCAAAAGTTACTTCCCGGTGTTTAGGGTCATAGTAGCTCTTTTGACGGGACTTAGCTGCTTGTAGACGCTCTTGAATTTCCTTAACTTGCTTCTCAACCTCGAGCATCAAATCTGTGCCAAAGATATGGCTGTCTCCTGTCTATGACCAGTTTAAAGGGGTGCGGCATTTATGCCCATACAATGCTTCAAATGGTGACATTTTGAGGCTTTCTTGATAACTGTTATTGTAGGAAAATTCTGCATAGGGAAGACTATCCTCCCACTTAGACCCATTGGTGAGGGCACAAGACCGAAGCATATCTTCCAATATTTGGTTCACTCATTTGGTCTGCCCGTCTGTCTGTGGATGGTATGCCGTGCTTTGCTTTAACATGGTTCCTAGAGCTTGGTGCAAATGTAGCCAGAATGCTGAAGTAAACAAGGACCCTCTATCTGATGTGATGGACTTGGGTACTCCATGAAGGCTGACGATCCGGGACATATAGAGCTGTGCAAGCTGGTCAGCTCTGAAAGTGGTCTTTACTGGAAAAAAGTGAGCCACTTTAGTGAGTATATCCACGATAACCCAGATGGCGTCATGGCCTCTCGTTGACTTGGGTAGCCCAACAATGAAGTCCATGCATATGTCATCCCATTTTCACTGGGGAACCTGTAAAGGTTGTAACAATCCGGCTGGTTTGTGGTGCTCAGCCTTGACCTTATTGCATATATTGCAACATGCAACATAGTAGGCGATGTCTTTTCGCATTCCTGGCCACCAGAAAGTTTCCTTTAGGTCCTGGTACATTTTTGTTCCTCCCGGGTGAATGGAATATGCGGATTCATGTGCCTCTCATAATATTTGTTGTCTCAGGTTTTCTTGATCAGGTACGCATATTCGGTTGTCAAACCATAATGCTCCCTGATCGTCAATACGAAAGGACTTGGCCTTTCCGTATTGTATGTTTTCCTTGATCTCCTGTATGCTCTTGTCCGCTTTCTGAGCTTCTTTGATTTCCCCCATAAGTGTTGGAGTGATTTCCAACGTATCCGGGTTAATCAGACCACAAAGTACCAAGTTAAGCTTGGCAAATTCTTCTTGTAACCTCGGATGGATACCTTCAGTTATTGCATTCACTGTACCTGGTTTTCTGCTGAGGGCATCTGCGACCACATTGGCTTTTCCCGGATGATAATTGATCCTGAGGTCATAGTCCTTGACTAGTTCAAGCCATTTCCTCTACCTGAGGTTGAGATCAGGTTGTGTGAAAATATACTTGAGGCTCTTATGGTCCGTGTATATTTCACATCGCTGCCCAATGAGATAATGCCTCCAAATTTTTAAGGCGTGAACCACGGCTACCAGTTCCAGATCATGGGTGGGGTAATTCTCTTCATGGGGTCGTAGCTGTCTGGATGCATACGCCACAACCTTTCCTTCCTGCATTAACACGCAGCCAATTCCACGCCTGGAAGCATCACAGTATATGTCAAAGCTCTTGTGGATATCTGGAAGAATTAGGACGGGGGCTGTGGTTAACCTCGTCTTTAGCTCCATAAAACCGCTATCACATTCCTCCGTCCAAACAAACTTGTGATTCTTTTTCAACAATTCTGTCAGTGGCTTGGCTATCTTAGAGAAGCCTTCAATAAAATGATGGTAGTAGCCGGCCAATCCCAGGAAACTGCGGACTTCGATTGTAACGTGGCAGCTCTTTCTTCCAAAATGACTTTGTTGGTTGTTAATGTGCGCTCCTTCAAAAAAATCGGACAAATTTTTTACCACAGCATGTTGGTGCCATGTCAAGGCAACATGCCAAGTTTCATGATTTTCAGGCAAGTTTTGGATTTATAGGAATTTAAAAACCAAGTCTGTCAATGTTTTCGGCCGAGCCACGATGCCCGGATGTTTGAAATTCATTCCCATTTCTTGCATGGGACCTAAACATTCACCCAAGGACACATATATGATTTTCAACCCATTTTGGTGCACTGGAGCATGTGCATGTAGTTCAAATTTGCATTATGAACATTAAATGCCTAGAAAACTCAATAAATGTATAAAAAAGGCCAAATGAACCTGGAATAATTCCAAATTTTAGCACGACACTCCTATTGGTCTTTGTTGCCTCTGTAAAAAATCAAGGCAGGAAGAGGCAGTGTATGTCGTTTCGCCCACAAAGGTGACACATTCCCTATCGGAACCATGAGCCTTCTTGAGAGAAGCTCCGGTTTGTAAGAAGCTTATACCAAAACTTGTCCCAAATTGAACAAAAAATTTACCACAGCATGCTAGTGCCATCTCAAGACACCATGCCAAGTTCCGTGATTTTTAGGCAATTTTGGATTTACAGGAATTTAAAAACCACGTTTCTCAATGTTTTCGGCCGAGCCATGACGCCCAGATGTTTGAAATTCACTCCCATTTCTTGTATGGGACCTAAACATTCACCTAAGGACACATATACGATTTTTCAACCCATTTTGGTGCACTGGAGCATGTGCCTGTAGTTCAAATTTGAATTATGCACATTAAATGCCTAGAAAACTCAATTAATGTATAAAAAGGCCAAAGGAACCCGGAATAATTCCAAATTTTAGCATGACACTCCTATAGTTGCATGTTCACTGCAGATAAATGTTCTAGCAATTCAAACACCGACCTTTCCTCCCATAACCCCATTTTGTCTTTCAAATCAAAAAGAAAAAATCAAGTACACCACAAACAGTTTATTAGCAAGAATCGTGTGCGATGCAGTATAATATATCTTGGGGCTCCCTCATGTATGGCTTACGTCGGAAGCTTACAGTCCACTGGCCGCACGTCAACCACACTTGCGCGCCAGTTTTTCGCTGCACTGTTTGTAAATTTTTGGCAACCGCGGAATTATCTAGGTCCCCGCCCCCACCAAAAGCCACATTTCCACTGTTTCCTCCTTCCTTTCCAAGTTCAAACCTTCACTGCTTGCTTTGCAGCACCGCCTCCTCGCCGGTGGCACTCCTTCCCGCTGCGTGGCCTCGTCGATATAGTTAAGTAATCCACACCCCACCCCCATCCTCTTCCTCCTTCTCCATCCCACATGCCTTGACCGCCGGCGTGACACCTTCCACCCAAATCACTGCCCCATCCTCCAAATAAGCGCCACCCATATATAGCCATGATGCACACATTATAGCCAGGAGCTCAACAAGCATCTGGCAGCGGTGAAGCAAATCGCGGCCGCACGCGCGGATGAGGTCGTGATGGCTGCCATGATTGCCGACCACCAGATCTTGGAGGAGCACCTTGCCATCGAGGCCACTGTCGACCCCTCCCGTGCGGACGCCGCCACGCGGTTGGCTGCTTTAGACGATAGTTCATGGTGTTTTCTCGTGGCCGCCTCTGGTGCCTTCTAGTAAATTGTCCTCTATAATGTTAATATGCAATCTGATCTTCTGAAATGTGATGTTCAGTTAACAGTTTGGTTCATTTGTTGTGATGTTCAGTTAACTGTTTAGTTCAATTCTGAAATGTGATGTTCAATTCCTGTGGATACAAAAAATTTATTGTTATGCATGTGAGGAATAAAATCAAATTTGGATGTACTCTATACATGAGAAACATACACAAATGCTATATTTCCTAGTAGTTCTTAAGCATGCTTGGCTTGGTTAACTGTATGATCTTCTAGTATATGTTCTATTCTGCAATGTGGTTCTCAGTTAACTGCTTGCTTCATTTGTTGTGGTGTCCAGTTAACTGTTTGGTTCAATTCTGCAATGTGATGTTCATTTGTTGTGGGTACAAGTTTTCATTAATATATTCTACTGATAGTATACAAACTCTCACTTAAACTAATCAATATTTGCCTTATATGTGTTGCAGGGAAACAATGGGAGGCACTGAGGTTTACCATCGAGGTTTGCACATGCATGGTCCTTTGGCTAATAGCACATTATTGTGCAATTGCAGGAACCATTCTAATATTTATTTTTTAACAATTTGGTCTTGCACATGTAGGTCCTGCTGTCAGAGGTTTAGACCCACTGTTCGATCCATTTTGCATATGGGGAAATGAGATGGACATGAATATCAGTCAAGTCAAGAAACTCAAAAAGATTGTTAGGATAAAGAAACACTACAAAAAAACACTTCCGTGATGATACGTGTTTGTCATAGTAGGTCACGTTTTCTGTCATGCATGTACATCCGTGACGATTTTATGACAGAATCAAGATAGTCATACCTGTGCTGTCGTAGAAGTGTTCCGTGACAATACTCAAATTATCATCACGGAAGTGTCCACTTCCATGATGATAAATGGCGCGTCATGGAAGTGTTTTCGTCAAGGGTAACCGACACATGGCACCCACCGTAACGGGTCGCCGTTAAGCTATTGGTTAAGGTTTTGGATCCGATAACCCGCTAACAGCCCCGACCAATGGCAATTTTCCACGTGTAAATATCTGATTCGCCAGAGGATCCACGTGCCAGCTCCCCGTGGCGACAGATGGTAACCGTCCAATGGACAGGAGTCGCCAATGAAACATCGACACGTGGAACGGCCCAGCATTGGCCCATTTAAGGTAAAAGGGCCAGCCCAGCAAAAGGCCCACAAGATTTCGTCAGATACTAATGGGCCGACCCGTTAACAGCCTGCCATGTTTTGGGCCAAATTACGGCCCATATCAGATCCAGCCTGTTGACAGGGTGCCATGTTTTGGGCCAAATTACGGCCCATATAAGATCCGGCCCGTTAACAGCATGCCATGTTTTCGGCCAAATTATGGCCAGTATCAGATCCAGCCCGTTAACAGCCTGCCAAGTTTTGGGCCAAATTACGGCCCATATCAGAACCGGCCCGTTAATAGGCACTGCGCTTTTGGGCCCATTGCTGGCCCGATTTGGACTTCGGCCTCTTAAAGGCCCGTTTAACAGTTCGGCCCGATATTAGTTTCGGCCTGTTAGCGGCCCTTGGTACATTTGGGCCATTGTCGGCCCGGTTTCACTTTCGGCGTCTTAACGACCCGTAGTCTTCGTGGATACATTTTAGCCCAACCTGGCTATCGGCCTGTCAAAGGCCCGTGATATAATTGGGCCTAATTATGGCCCGCATTGCATCCGGCCTGCTTACAACCCATCATGTGATTGGGCCAACCAAGGCCCGACATAAATTTTGGCCTGTTAAAGGCCCGTCATGTCATTGGGCCATTCATGGGCCGAGGTATCTTTCGGCCTGCTGTCGGCCCGTGAATTGTTCGGCACAATTCAGGCCCAATCTACTTTTCAGCCTGTTAAAAGCCCATTGTATTTTCTGGCCCATCTAAGGCAAGCGGTTTACTCGGCCTATTAAAGGCCCGAAACTAATAGTGGGCCAGTTTACGTCTAGGCTAGATAATGGCCCAAGATGATTGTGAGCCCACGATTCGGCCCATTTATAGCGATTGATGGGCCAGCCAGTTTTAGTGCCATAATGTTTTTTATATAAACCTAACGATTTGGCCCATTGTGCTTGGTCGAAGCTTACAGCCTTTTTAGTTAGTGACGATAGCATATACAGTAAATAAATTACAGCATCATGACGAAGAATTAACCTAGACTATACAATAAACAAATTATGGCATATTACATCCACTGGGCATTAAAGTTCACCGCCAGTGATAATAAAGCGCAACCAGACGGCAAATTACATATACTGGGCATCAAAGTTCGCCACCAGTGCAAATAAACATGCCGACAAAATAATATACAGAACTGACAGCACTTCAACACAGTTCAAGAAAGGTTAGCCCTGCCCGAGACCTGCAGCGCAAGCAGCTGAGCAAGCTGATGAGACTGCGCTTGTTTGACACTTATATCCTCCAACTCTAGCTGCATAGCATCAATAGATGTTTTGTACTTTTGGTTAATCTTCCATAGAGATTGGAGTTCTAGTTGGAGCTGAGCTGAAGCATGTCTTTCTGCTTGAATTTGAGACTGAAGAAGTCGAACAGATTCAGGCGGTGACTTCATCGAGCTTGTGTCACTGCTATTAGCGAGTAACTTCGACACTACATCAAGACATGACTTTGGGGTTGTATCACTATCCCCAAGATGTGTTGCCTTCTTCCCTGCAATACATGTTAGAGGGACAAGCAGTGGGTTTGTCTCACTATCATTGTGGCAGTTCTTCCTGGTGTCAGAGATATCACTCTGAAAGACAAACAAGAAAATAGATAACAAGTTTTGCACGTATAAGCATCAATGCTGTCAATTCATCCCATTTCTTATGGGCAAATAAAGAGACCTGGTTTAAAATACCATTAACATCATATGGCATTGTTCATAGTTAAGACATGGTAGGAAATGGCATTGTGCAGGAGTGGCCAGCTTCACCACACCACTGGATTACAGATCAAGAACACAAGCATACATGCGGTGCTAAAGAACGTATAAGCATCAATGGCCATTGTGCTGTCAATTAATCCCATTTCAGATTGGTAAATAAAGAGACACGATTTAAATAATATTAACAAAATATGCCATAGTTCATAGTTAAGACATAGTAGGATATGCCATTGTGCTGGAGTGGGTAGTTTCACCACACCCTTGGATTACAGATCAAGAACACAAGCATGCATGCACTCTAAAGAAGATCACTTGCTCTGTTTAGTTTCATTTACATGGTATGAATAAGGAACTTGGTTGTACAACTAAAAACTGAAATTGAGAAGGACAAACTTATGTTTATGAACTTCTTCATAAGAAACTTTAAACATGCAATTTGACGCAAACGCGAAAAATAAACAGTAGTTACAGTCATGCCTATCCAAATATACTCAGCAAAGTTTGAAGGCTCGAGAAGGACAAACTTACGTTAGTAGTGAAGACCGGCTCTTTAAAGCCCTTGTCCATGCTGATGCGGGGGGGGGGGGATTCAAGTAGTTTACCCAGAATCTTCTTCATAACCATTGCCTTTATTCTACATTTTGTTAAGCGTAAATATAGATGTGATAATATAGGAACAAATGGAGAATATTTAAGCTAAGATGCAGAGTGATGCTACATAATCAACTAGCTAGAAATGTAATTATAGCGGTACAGGCGAAAAGGTACTGACAAGAGCAATGCAAAGCTAAACTTCTTCAGTAGCATTTGTTTTATTCAACATTTTGGTAAGAGTAAATATAGATCTGATAAGGTCTAAAAAATGGAGGGCATGGGGAAATAAGCTGCAGAGTGATGGTACATGAACAACTAGCTGTCAATATAAGTACAGTGATAAAGGACAATAGGTACTTACAAGAACAATGCAGAGCTAAACTTCTTCATAAGCATTGGGTTTATTCTACATTAATGTAAGCATTAATATAGATCTGATAATTTGGAGCGAACAGTGGATAAGCAAGCTATCATGCACACAGATGTCACATAATCAACCAGGTATGAATGTAAGTACAACGATACAGGGCAGCAGGTACTAACAAGAGCAAAGCGGTGAGCAGCATAGTTGCGATATCCCGTCGTCCATTTCAAACCGTTATTCTTCTTCGAGCAGTTTTCCTACAAAAGAGATCGATAAGGCACATGCAAAAATGTAGGAGTTCAAATTGTCATGTGATCTTATAGACAGTATCTCTTCCTGGGGACGAGACCAGTACATAACAAGGTTTTTCCATTCAATATCTTGTAAATTTAGCACAAGAGACTTCACCAAAATTTCGTTTATAGATTTGCCATCAAAGTGTGTTTGCCTCAGGTAACACCAATACTGCTGCAACGCGTCCTTGAAAAGCGCAAGCAAGCTTTGCTTGTCATGACTATCCAGATTGACCCTCTCCTATTTAGAAGAATGTAATGTAAATCATTGATGTGTTCAATCAACAGAAAACAAGACAATAATCACCATGAATAATAGCACTTACACGTAAGTGCGACAGGACGATGTGAAAATGGTGTTTGTCTTCACTATAATCTTCCCATGATGGGAAGATACGCACATGGTTCCTAACAACATTGAAAGCATTATCTTTTAAACTGGGAATAACTGGAATGGGGTTCCAATTTGCAGGAATTGGGGCACTTTGCAGTTGGAATAGGTCTTTGGCCTGTGGATTTGGTGTACTTTTTTGCTGGAGGGATTTTTCTGTGGTACGGCCGGTGCTATGGCAACTGAAATCGGCATACCTTTTACTGGAGTGCGGTTCCTATGTGGTGGGGCTAGTAGTATGGACAGTGGAGTATGGGTACAACCTGCTGGAGTCGAGCCTAGGTTTTGTGGCGCTGGTTCTGTCGCCAATATAAGTGGGGTGCTATCTGATTTCTCCGGTACCACCACCTTTTTCAAAGACTTTGTTTGTACTCCTTCGGGTTCTGCAATCACCCTCTTCCTTTTGGATGTTTGATACACAAGAACATCATTTGAATGGAAAAACATGGTATGATGATAGATGGAATAGGTGTTGATAATGGATGGGCATGGCATCTTCACATATATGATGAGTAAACTAAGCAGATGGCGGTGCAACAAAGTAGAAGAAATGTAAGACACCTTATGCAAGATACGTGCAACCAATAAAACCTTGCCAAATTAGAGCAGGAACCTTGATGGGTGAACATGATAGGCGATCTGCCTTTGACTGCACGAGCTCAGAATAGTCATTAGGATCACATTCTGAACACGAATCTGTAGGTGGGGAGCGTGTGGGTTTCATTCCATCTAGAATGGAACTCAATCCCTTGATGCCAAGTTTGTTAGCCATTGCACTTTTCCGCAGCATTCCACTGATGCACACATTCTCATATTCATTGTGATCATCTTCAATATCTGATATGCATGAAAACAGAAATAGTAGTGAGATTATCTTTGAAATGCATAGGATATCCTAATATAATAGGGGCTCCCTGTAAACCATTGTGTGCTACCTCTGGAATTCTGATGAGAGAGACCATGTGTGCTACAATTTGGTGCGTACATTAATATAATCTGGCACTATTGCTCAAAAAATAGGCTCCCTGTTAAGAGCTCCAGAAGTAATGATAGTTGGCAGATGATAGGTTCAAAATATACTGTATGCAAAGTTTATTGCCAAAGCATGATGACGAGAGCGCACAGAGAAATAGTATTCCCTCATGACTCTATATGTGGCGCACATGCATTTCAAAACTCGCATAGTAACATTAGCTAACCAATTAAATGTGTCTCTATTTTATTAGTATCTGTATCGTATCATATTTGAATTTGAAAACTAAGCTTTGGAATTATGAGTGGCATGTAGTTTAGCTTCAAGGATGGAGTGCTGCTAGTACGACACGAAGCATCTAGGCAGATAGTAGTGTAGATAAAAGGGGGAAACCATAACATCATAAATAAATCTGGAAAGTGGAACTGGATCGAAAATATGGGGTTGTATTGCAGCTACTAATCGAAAGCATTTCGATCCCCTATAGATAAGCTCTATTCAACTGAAGGCGCACTACTGTTACTATCAGTCTAGTCTCTCAAAGGCCACACAGCTCCTAGCATTTCCTGGATATTATGGCAGACCAACTCGAAGTGCTGAAAGCATCTAGCAGAAGCGGCCAATAGACTTGTTTACTGCAGATCTCCCTGCTCCCCTTCCTGACAAGGAACATACTGTACTTATTAAAGAAGAATAGAAGAGGAACATGTTAAAGAATAGAAGAGGAAGCATATTATGGAGATTCCACTTCTTTCTATACATTTGGAAACTAAGCTCATGATAAACCAGGCCACATGCATTTGGAAACTCAAGTGGGAACATTAGCTGACCAATTAAATGTGTCTATTAACTAATATCATTATCATATCACATTCGGATATGAACAACTAAGCATTGGAAATATGAGTGGTGTGTTGTTTAGCTTGAAGGGTGGAGTGCTGCTAGTACGACACAAAGCACTTACGCAACTGATAGTGTAGATAAATTGGGAAGACCCTAAGCATCACGAGTACAATTGGGAAAGTGGATCTAGCTGGAAAATATGGGCTTGTATTGCCGGTACGGCTACAAAGGCTTTGTATCCCCTACAGGGGCAGTTCTCTTCAACTGAAGGCGCACTACTGTTACTATCAGTCTAGTCTATCAAAGGCGACACAGCTCTCAGCATTTCCTGGATATTATGGCAGACCAACTCGAAGAGTTGAAAGCATCAATCAGAAATGACCCAATAGACCTGTGAACTGCAAGTGTCCCTGCCCCTCTTCTCGACAAGGAACATACTGTAGTACTATACTTATTAAAGAAGAACAGAAGAGGAACATGTTAAAGAAGAGCAAGCAGATTTTGGATAATACAATGTTCGTTGCCCTGCCATGATGAACCAGAGCGCACAAAGAAATGCAATTCCCTGCTGTCTCTCTATATGTGGCCACGTGCGTTTGGGAACTCAAGTGGAAACATTAGCTGACCAATTAAATGTGTGTCTGTTAACTAATATCATTATCATATCACATTCGTATATGAACAACTAAGCTTTGGAATTATGAGTGGTGTGTTGTTTAGCTTGAAGGGTGGAGTGCTGCTAGTTGACACAAAGCACATACAAATCATAGTGTAGATAAAATGGGAAAACCCTAAGCATCACGAGTAAAATCGGGAAAGTGGAACTAGCTGGAAAATATGGGCTTGTATTGTCGGTATGGCTAGATAGGCTTTGGATCCCCTACAGGGGCTGCTCTCTTCAACTGAAGGTGCACTACTGTTACTATCAGTCTAGACTCTCAAAGGCGACACAGCTCCCAGCATTTCCTGGATATTATGGCAGACCAACTCGAAGAATTGAAAGCATCTATATTATGGCGACACAATAGACCTGTCGACTGCAAATGTCCCTGCTCCTCTTCCAGGCAAGGAAAATACTGTACTACTATACTTAATAAAGAACAGAAGAGGAACATGTTAAAGAAGAGCAAGCAGATTTTGGATACTACAATGTTCGTTACCCACCCATGATGAACCAGAGTGCATAAATAAATGCAATTCCCTGATGTCTCTCTATATGTGGCACACATGCTTTTTCGAAACTAAAGTAGGAACATTAGCTGACCAATTAAACATTCTCTATTTTAGTAATATTAGCATCATATCATATTCGTATTTGAACAACTAAGCTTTGGAAATACGAGTGGCATGTTGTTTCGCTTGATGGGTTGAGGAGCAGTGCTGGCATGACACGAAGCACCTAGGATGATGGTAGTGAATATAAAAGGGGAAAACCATAAGCATTGTGAGTATAGTGTTGAGCATACCATGGCAGATCTGAAGGTGCAAAGGAGACAAAGGCTACTTCGTAAACAATGTTTGCTTTCAACTAAGAAGTAAGATTCTAAGTGATGGACAAGAAACCACAGTAAAGCAGTGGCGATCTATTTTCTGGCCGAGATAAATAACTTGAGCAGATATGGAAGAGTACCGCCTCTGTTGCGGCACCGTGTAGGCATCTGCTAAGAAGTTGAGGGTGCTGCGGTTGCGATGGCTGTCGGCGGCGTGGAAGCAGATCTGGCATGGCAGACGGTGGCGGTGGGGGATATGTCCCGGCGCGGTGGACGAGACGGTTGTAGGAGCGGCCCCGGCAAGGTGGACGACGGCGCGGATGAAGCGAGAGGACGCGATGCAAGGATCCTGGTCCGGAACCGTGGATGAGAGACGTCGATCTCTTGTAATGGACGACGGCGTCGGGGTATTAGCTCCGGCATGGTGGAGGAGGACAGCGGCGGATGGGGTGGCGGACGAAGGAGGCTGGGGTGGAGAGGGTGTTTTGGTGCCCACGGAGTACGAATGGGGAAATGGAGGGAGAGAGAGGTAGGGGGAACCATGTCTTTGGGACGTGATTGTCTCAGATGCGGGGAAAGTTACAAACTTAGCCCCCGTTTAAAATTTCAGACATCAAAGTGATATTGGTCAGTTGGGGGTAGGACGGTAATCTCGCATACCCCGAATATTGGGCGAGAACGATTTCGGCCGAGGAGAGTTTGTTTTGGCGCCCACAGTTGGCGCCCACCGTGTATGAATCGGGGTGAGAGGTGGTTATGTCACGTTTGAGTGAAATTATAAACCTACCCCTATCAAGACCTATAGAAATCGAGCCTACAGGTTTTGCGTGTCAGGGTATAGGCAGTAATTTCCATCACCCAAAATTTGGTTTCGGGCGGTTACGGCCGATGAGGGACTGGGTGTTTCACCGCTTCGTTCAAATTTTAGGAGAATAAACTTGCACGTTTACTGTGCCATGTCAAGTCGAATCCATTTTGTATTCTTTTTTTTTCGGGCAGGATCCAGTTTGTATTGGAATACAAATCTATATACATCATTTTTATATATACTTTCAAAAGCACAACACCCTTTATATATATAAATGATTTACAAATGCCATAATCTCAAATTCATAAGGTTGAATTCAAATATTTGAAACCACTTTATGTTCAACTCAAGTGCTTGGATCACTAATATCAAGAAATTAAATAACATACATGTGCCCAAATTCAAATGAATATGCATGTTTGATAGATCAATTTTGGTTCGAGTATGAATTACATGTATCATCATCTCTAAATCAAATATTTGAATCCCTTTTATGTTGACATCTTTTACACACGCAACTAAATATTTGAATCTCCTTTTATGCCCATCTCTCTCTAGGTCTCTCTCGCGTGCTCCTTCATATAGCAGTATAGCTATCACTCTCTTTTCTCTATCTCACCCGCACACTCAGTACATGTTTCTCTTTTTTCACAAACACAGTCTCTCGCTGTCTCTCTCGACACGTGTCACACTCTCTCTATCTCTGTAGACCACTCGGCTTTCATTATCACTACTGTAGGCGACCGCTAACGCGACACATGAATCAGAGACCCCGTGACCAAACTGTGTGTGATGCATGAATCACAAACGGTGTCGTAAAAAAACCGTCGCCAATAAGATGAACTGTTTGCGATGCCGGAGACATCAAGCACGATTCAGATTAGAGATGCGTGTGCGATACGTGGCATACAGTTGATCCATATGAACTATTTGCGATAAGCCAGAACAACAAACATGGTCAGCCAGTTCGTGGTGTGTGCGATACACGGCATACAGTTCACTCGGATGAACTATTTGTGATTACCCAACATAACAGAAATGGTCAGGCATATCAAGGTGTGTGCGATAAACGGCATGCGGTTCACTCGGATGAACTGTTTGCGATTACCCAACACAACAGAAATGGTTCAACTTAACAAGATGTGTGTGATACGCGGCAAACAGGTCAGTAATCCGAAATGTGTGGGAAGACGGATAACAACATGGATGATTCCTGCTAAAAACCCGTGTGTGTTGTGGGCAAACGCTTGCTGGTATACAATTGTCAGCGATTGATGAAATCATCACTGACGGGTTTCCCTAGTTTAGTCCGTCTGTGATGTAATTTGCTCAGTCTACAGAAGAACAACATATATAACCAAATTAAACATCCAATTACATAGGTGACTATACAAAACATTCGCACACACCTCAATAAACAATTACATGCATTCTAAACTCGGAGAAATGATCATCTAATGATCTACTTCTTGTGACATTGCCGCCACTACTCTACTTGTGGCTCAATCCCTCGTCGTCCACAGGAAGGAGGCACTCCCTCATGTCAACGATCCATTTGTACATCTCGTAGCTTGTGTACGCGTCCTTGGCCACGTACTTGACGTGTTCTTCATCCAGTCTCCACACCCAGGCCTCGTGCCAGGCATCCTTGTTATTTTTGCACTCATCTTTCATGCCTCTGTAGTAGGGGTCGATGATGGCCACGGCTAGGTCAACCAGAGAGTCACTTTCCTTGTTTCTACCCCAGACCCTGTTCTAGCCTTGGATGTCGACAAGATTCTGGCAGGCCAAGCCCGTAGTCTCGAGCACCTTTAGATCGTTCACGGTGTCCACCATAGCGAACCTGTAGTCGGGGCTGTTGATAAACATGGCGAAATGCTCGCAAGGCCTTGTGGCCAGGGAGTAGTGGTAGACGAGGACGTGATGGTGCATGCACAACTGGGCAATGGCAACCTTCTGATCATACCCGGCACGACCGCCGGTGAACTCGAGGCCGAAGCCGACCACTTGGTACTCGTCCTCAGCAAGCAACTGCTCCATAGTGTGGATGGAGCTCTCCACCGAGACCGGCTCATTGGTGTACACCACCGAGAGGTCCTTCCCCCTCACGTGGGTGTCCACTACGTGAGGCGTGGTGAATTGCCGCCCGTCGTCATCGTCAGCCGCTGGGAGCGCCATTGGAGCCGGGTGCGCCATTGGAGCCGCTGGATATCTTCTCTGTATGTGTCGTCGTGGGTGTGCTTATTGTGTCGTGGGGCGCGAGAGATGAAGGTAAATGGACGCGGGAATAAATGAGGGCCGGACGGTCGGGATTCTTGGCACGTCCGCAAGGCAGTTTTTGCCGCACGTAACTGCGTCGTGGCGCCGCGTCCGGCATAACCGCATGCATAAGGCACCCCGAACGTCCGTGATCGTGCGCCGGCTGAAACGCTTGCAGCGCGCGCGGAGGGACGCGGGCAGAGTGCGTGGAGGGACGCAAGCAGAGCGCGCCGCGGCCGCCTCAACCGCGAGCAACCACACACATAGAGTAGTTGAACACGTAGGGAATGGCCGTCTACAAGCCGGCCGGCATTTGCAAGCCAGCGGCGTCATGTGAAACTACGTCGCGTTCTACATCACACAGTGGGCGAACAATCGTTCGCGACACTGCATAGAGAGTGTCCGTGTGCTAGGTAATTAAATCGCAAACGTTTTTTTATTAACCGTTTGTGTACATGTCATTTCGTCCGCCTATCGCATGTCTTGTCACCGCGTTGCCGCAGAAGGCTTCGAGCGCAAGCTTGAGCACCGCACAGGCATTCTTTTGGCCAAACGTTAGCTCGAAGAGGCGCCAATGAATCGTCGGTGAGCCCGTTCCAGCGCAACCGTGCAGGTTCCCACGCGGAACCGTGCAAGCTTCCCACCCAACTCGGTGAAATCCCAAAAAACCCCAGTGCTTACCGGCCTGCTATATAAACAGTCACGGCCGGCGAGTCGGCATCGCATTTCCCCCTCCCTCCCCGTAGCTTATCTCGTCTGCTTCTCCCACCATCACCAATGGCACAGGTTCGTCGTCGTCGCTCAGCCACTCCGCCGTCGTCTAAGGACAGCTCCAGCTGGGAGGCTACACCGTGGCGGTGGGGCAGTCCCCGGCGGCGTGTACTGCCTTGGCGTCCCTGTTGGGCGTGCGCACAACACCCGCCACACACTTCACCGCCGATGCCCGACGGCAGCTATTGCCGGCAGCCGTTGCCGCCACCCCACCGTCGGCCGCCATGGCCGCCGCACCACCAAAGCCCGCCAGGGCCATCGACCGCTCCGCCACCGCGGCCCGAAGGTGGGTGGTGGCCATCGTGGCCGTCAATATTTTTATGGCATAACGCGTTTTATGGTGACCGACCCCCTTCATAACATTATAACACTTATGGTGTATGGCGTGGCGACATCATAGACACAACCTTATGGCGAATGATAGCAAATTAAATCAGCAGTAAATAAGTTGTACATGACTACATGATTTGCCCATGTAGTACAGATTGTTTTCCCACTTGCTCGTCTCTCTTCTTTTCTCCAAAGCAGACTGCATGAACAATGAAAAATAAGTACATATTCCACAACATAACAATAACAGCAAGTTGCAACACAATATATAGCAACAACCAGTACAGGTACATGAGAAATTCAGAAAACATAAGAGAGAAGAAACAGAGCACAACAGAGATGGGCAGGGGGAGGAAGAACAGGGAGAAGGAGAGAGGGAAGGCTAGAGGCAGCATACCTTGCTGATCTGATGGCCTGATGCACGTAGTAACAAGTGGTGGCCGGATTGGAGCCTAGTCTGCCAACGTGGCCTGCCCTACAGCTTGAAGATCTAGAGTTTGAGCACTAGCTGAAGCTGGAGAGGAAAGGGGGCTGACGGGAGGAGGGGATCGTGGCGGGGGCGGAGGGGAGGTGGTGCGTAGGCCGGAGCTTCTTCCGTTGGGTGGTGATACGTCTCCAACGTATCTATAATTTATGAAGTATTCATGCCATGTTTATTATAGTTTTGTATGATTTTGCTGCACTTTTATATGGATTTTATATGATTTTCATGGACTAACATATTGACCTAGTGCCCGGTGCCAGTTGCTGTTTTCTGCTTGTTTTTGGTTTTCTAGAAAATCCATATCAAACGAAGTCCAAATGCAGCGAAACTTTTTGACGATTTTTTCTGCAAGGAAACAAACCCAGGAAGCTTCGGAGGAGCAACAGAAGAGCCACAGGGGCCCCACGAGCCACCTGGGCGCGCCTGCCCCCCCGCCCCCCCCAGGCGCGCCCTAGTGCCTCGTGGGCCCCCTGTGGCACCTCTTCGCATGATTCCAACGCTGAAAAATCATATATATTCAGAAACCCCCGAAAGTTAACCTAGATGAGTTTTTACGCCACCGCAAGCCTCTGTACCTCAACGATCTAATCTACAGCCCGTTTCCGGTCTCCATGACGAGGAGGGAGTAGTTCACCCTCGGGGCTGAGGGTTTATACCAGTAGCTATGTGTTTTATCTCTCTCTCTCGTGTTCTTGATTTGGCACGATCTTGATGTATCGCGAGCTTTGTTAATATAGTTGGATCATATGGTGTTTCTTCCCTCTCTATCCTTGTTGTGATGAATCAAATCTTTTCCCTTTGAGGTATTGTTATTGTTGGATTGAATATTTCAGATTTGAGAACACTTGATGTATGTCTTGCATATGAATACCCGTGGTGACAATGGGGTATTATATTGACTCACTTGATATATGTTTTGGCACTCAACTAACGGATTCCCGTGGTGACATTGGGGTAATCTATGCATAGGGGTTGATGCACGTTTTCATTATCTTTTCTTCGATAGAAACTTTGGGGTGCTCCTTGGAGTTCTTTGTGTAGATTGAATATTATGATTATGAAGTTGTTTGATGCATATCGTATAATCAACTCACGGATACTTGTGCTGACATTGGAGTATCTAGGTGACATTAGGGTTGGTTGATGTGTATCATATGGTGTTATTTTAGTACAAACTATAAGGCTGTTTCTGACAATCATAGGAATGGCTCAATAGATCGATCGGAAAGGATAACTTTGAGGTGGTTTTGTACCCTACAAACAATTTCTATCTTATGTTCTCCGCTAATAGGAACTTTGGAGTGATTCTTTATTGCACGTTGAGGGATGGTTATATGATCCAATTATATTAGCATTGTTGAGAGATTGCACTAGCGAAGGTATGAACCCTAGGCCTTATTTCTAAGAATTGCAATACCATTTGTGCTCCGTTTTACTATTTGTTATCTTGCTGTTTTTATATTTTCAGATTACAAAAACCTATATCTACTATCCATACTACACTTGTATCACCATCTCTTTGCCGAACTAGAGCACCTATACAATTTACCATTGTATTGGGTGTGTTGGGGACACAAGAGACTCTTTGTTATTTGGTTGCAGGGTTGTTTGAGAGAGACCATATTCATACCACGCCTCCCACGGATTGATAAACCTTAGGTCATCCACTTGAGGGAAAATTGCTACTGTCCTACAAACCTCTGTGCTCGGAGGCCCAACACGAGTCTACAAGAATAAGTTGTGTAGCAGACATCAAGCTCTTTTCTGGCGCCGTTGCCGGGGAGGTGAGTGCTTGAAGGTATATCTTTAGATCTTGCAATTTAATCTTTTAGTTTCTTGTTTATCACTAGTTTGGCTTATAATAGAAAACTACAAAAAAATGGAATTGAGGTTGCCTCATATTCTTCGTCTTTATCATGTCTTTCGTGAAATGATGGATCGGAAAATTGTGCTTGATTTATAGAAGAAGAATTCAATAAAATGTTTGGCATAAAATCTTTGAATGATGAGCATGATTGCAATGAAATTAGTATGAATTCTTTCAATATCCATGATGCTAATGATATGCAAAGCCACAAGCTTGGGGATGCTATGTTTGATGAAGATGATATTTTTAGTCCCCCAAGTTTTGATGAAAAAATTTATTATGATGATTGCATGCCTCCTATCTATTGTGATGACATGTATGCTATAACAGATAATGATAAATATAAAACTTGTCATCATGATTTTAATTTTCAATTGGATTATGCCAATCAAGTATCTCATGATAGTTATTTTGTTGAGTTTGCTCCCACTATTATGAATGAGAAGAAAATTGCTTATGTGGAGAGTAGTAAAATTTCTATGCTTGTGGATCATGAAAAGAATGCTTTATGTGATAGCTATATTGTTGAATTCATTCATGATGCTACTGAAAATTATTATGAGAGAGGATCATATGCTTGTAGGTGTTGCAATAATATCAAGCTTCCTCTCTATGTGTTGAAAGTTTTGAAGTTATGCTTGTTTTGCCTTCCTATGCTAGTTGATTCTTGATCCCATAAATTGTTTGCTCACAAAATCCCTATGCATAGGAAGTGCGTTAGGCTTAAATGTGCTAGTCATATGCTTCATGATGCTCTCTTTGTGTTTCAATTCTTTACTTTTATGTGAGCATCATTGAAATCATCATGCCTAGCTAAAAGGCATTAAAGAAAAGCGCTTGTTGGGAGACAACCCAATATTTAACCCTACTGTTTTTGTTTGTTCACATGATTAATCTACTGTACTAATCATGTTTTATATGTTTCTTTCAATAATGTGCCAAGTAAAGCCTTTGCGATAGTGTGAATGCTTGTTGATTTGATTCTGTGCAAAATCAGAAACTTTTGCGTCAAGTGCTGGAATTTCTATTCTGTACTAGAGAGTGAGAAAATTCTGAAATTTTTACACAGTATTGGGTTAGAAATGTTTTACGTTTTCCTAATTTTTCAGAATTTTTGGAGGTACATAAGTAAGGTTTTTAAATCACTCACTACATGCTGTTCTGTTTTTGACAGATTCTGTTTTTAGTGCATAGTTTGCTTGTTTTAGTGTTTCCATAGCTTATATTGAGTAATATAAATTGTGGAAATGATAGAATACAGTAGGAATTATGTGATAAAAATCATGAATCTTGTCTTGACAGTACCTAAGTGGATGATTTATTTTTATCATACTAACCTATCTCACGAAGTTCCGTTAAGTTTTGTGTGATTGAAGTTTTCAAGTTTTGGGTGAGATATCGATATGACGAGAATAAGGAGCGGCAACACCCTAAGATTGGGGATTCCCAAGTCACCCCAAGGTAATATTCAAGGAATACCCAAGCAACTAAGCTTGGGGATGCCCCGGAAGGCATCCCCTCTTTCGTCTTCAACACTATCGGTAACCTCACTCGGAGCTATATTTTTATTCGTCACATAATATGAGTTTTGTTTGGAGCATCAATTTATTTTGTTGATATTTGCTTGCTGTTATCAATAATCATGTTTTGTATCTTTTAGTTCAATAAAATGCCAATTATAGCCTTTACCATGCTCAGTTTGCAAGTTCATGTGTTGCTGTTTGAAAACAGAAAGTTTTCTGTTATGTCCAGAATATTACTGAATAGTCAGAACATGATAAAAATCTGAAATTTTTACACAGTAAGTATGCATGAGTTCTCTGTCACCTGGTAATTTTTCAGAATTTTTTGAGTTAGGGAAGTATGGATTCTTATTCCCCTTTTACAGACTGTTCTGTTTTGGCAGATTGCTGTTATAGTTGCATTGTTTGCATATGTTTGTGTGTTTAATGTTTTATTTGTGAATAGGAGTACTAAATATGAAGAGGCATTTAGTATGCAATGTTTAATTATAATTTTTGTGATTTGCTACAGTAGATAATGTTAGGGTTTTGAGTTGATTTATACTAACTTATCTCACGAGTTCTTGTTGAGTTTTGTGTGGATGAAGTTTTTAAGATTTAGGAGAAGCCATGATATGAGAGGAATTAAGGAGACACAATATCTCAAGCTTGGGGATGCCCAAGGCATCCCAAATTAATATTTCAAGAAGTCTCAAGCATCTAAGCTTGGGGATGCCCCGGTAGGCATCCCACCTTTCTTCATCAACAATTATCGGTCAGTTTTGGTTGAGCCTAAGTTTTTGCTTCTTCACATGATATGTGCTATTCTTGGAATGTCATTTTATTTTGTTTTCTTTGCTGTTTGAATAAAATACTTAATATCTGAAATTTTTAAATGAGGGAGAGTCCTCACATAGCTACCTATTTACTTAACTACTAATTTGGTCTTGACTTATATCTTTTTGGAGTAGTTTGTCATTTACTCTTGTGCTTCACTTATATCCTATGAGTAAATTGTGAAAGAATTGAATATCATAAAGTTGAAATTATATGTGCTTCATATGCTTGTATCATGTCTAGTAGTAGTTTCACATTTGGGTTAGAAAGTGAAATCTATTGAAGCTTGACAATCACAATATTGGTCATACAAGCAATTCATGAATGATTAGTATAAGGAAGAGAACTTTCACATATAAATATATTATCTTGGACATATTTTATGATTGTGAATACCCATTAATTATTTCCAAACTTGACCAAATTAGTTGAAGTTGGACAAGGAAGACAATGTAATGAGTTATGTTTGGGTATATTTGCATAGAAGTTATATTGTTACGGATCCTCCAACATGTGGTGCTTGCTTAAGATCTTTTGCTAGCCAAAAATTCCTACTAAGTAGAGATACTGCTTGTGCATCCAAAAACCCTTAAACCCAGTTTCTTGCCATGAGTGTCCACCATACCTACCTATGGATTGAATAAGATCCCTCAAGTAAGTTGTCATCGGTGCAAAAAGCAATAAAAATTGCTCCTAAAATATGTGTGATCTTTTATTGTAAGGGAAAATTAGCGTTGTACGAACTTGTGATGGTAACGAAATAAAAGCGACGGACTACATAATAAAGGTTGCTATCACAAGGGGCAATATAACGTGACATTCCTTTGCATTAAGGGCTTGTGCATCCAAAAAATAAAAGCGCATGACAAACTCTGCTTCCCTCTGTGAAGGGCCTATCTTTTACTTTTATGCATTTACTTTTATGTATTTACTTTTATGCAAGAGTCAATAAGTATTCATTCGCATTTCAACCTCAGTTATTCTCTAGTTGGAAAGCATCACGTGGTGGGGAAAGATCCAGGCACATATGTCCAATCAAATATATTTGATCATGAATTATTATTGTTGACAATTATCTCTATGATCAATAAGTTGGGAGGCGAAACATTAAGCTCCTATCTTTCTCTGTGTTCGATGGATGCCATTTGTTCTAAAAATATACTTTGAGTACTAGCAATCATAGAAGACTATATGATAATTGAGTACGTGGAGCTCTTACTTAGACTTTGTTGAAATTAAGTTGAATTGCAGTTGTTTGGTGACTAAGAACATAGGTTGTTAAGTTTCAAGAGAATGCATTGTTTGAACCATAACATGTGAATTGATTGCTACTTTATCATGATGAGTTTTATGAGAAAAAGTTGCTGTTATGATGCTAGGAAAAGTGATTTAAATTATCATTGATCAAACTTATGCACTATGCTAGCATTCACACTTCATAAATTATTTCTTTTATCATTTACCTACTCGAGGACGAGCAGGAATTAAGCTTGGGGATGCTTACGTCTCCAACATATCTATAATTTATGAAGTATTCATGCCATGTTTATTATAGTTTTGTATGATTTTGGTGCACTTCTATATGGATTTTATATGATTTTCATGGACTAACATATTGACCTAGTGCCCAGTGCCAGTTGTTGTTTTCTGCTTGTTTTTTGTTTTCCAGAAAATCCATATCAAACGAAGTCCAAATGCAGCGAAACTTTTTGACGATTTTTTCAGGAAGGAAACAGACCCAGGAAGCTTCGGAGGAGCAGCAAAAGAGCCACAGGGGCCCCACGAGCCACTTGGGTGCGCCTGCCCCCCTCCAGGCACGCCCTGGTGCCTCGTGGGCCCCCTGTGGCACCTCTTCGCGTGATTCCAACGCTGAAAAATCATATATATTCAAAAACCCCCAAAAGTTAATCTGGATGAGTTTTTACGCCACAACAAGCCTCTGTACCTCCACGATCTAATCTACAGCCCTTTTCCGGCACCCTGCCGGAGGGGGGAATCATCATTGGAGGCCATATTCATCATCCCGGCGGTGTCCATGACGAGGAGGGAGTAGTTCACCCTCGGGGCTGAGGGTTTGTACCAGTAGCTATGTGTTTTATCTCTCTCTCTCGTGTTCTTGATTTGGCACGATCTTGATGTATCGCGAGCTTTGTTAATATAGTTGGATCATATGGTGTTTCTTCCCTCTCTATCCTTGTTGTGTTGAATCGAATCTTTTCCCTTTGAGGTTTCGTTATTGTTGGATTGAATATTTCAGATTGAGAACACTTGATGTATGTCTTGCATATGAATACCCGTGGTGACAATGGGGTATTATATTGATTCACTTGCTATATGTTTTGGCACTCAACTCGCGGATTCCCGTGGTGACATTGGGGTAATCTATGCATAGGGGTTGATGCACATTTTCATTATCTTTTCTTCAATAGAAACTTTGGGGTGCTCCTTGGAGTTCTTTGTGTGGATTGAATATTATGATTATGAAGTTGTTTGATGCATATCATATAATCAACTCATGGATACTTGTGGTGACATTGGAGTATCTAGGTGACATTAGGGTTGGTTGATGTGTATCATATGGTGTTATTTTAGTACGAACTCTAAGGTTGTTTGTGACAATCATAGGAATGGCTCAATAGATCGATCGGAAAGGATAACTTTGAGGTGGTTTCATACCCTACAAACAATTTCTATCTTATGTTCTCCGCTAGTAGGAACTTTGGAGTGATTCTTTATTGCACGTTGAGGGATGGTTGTATGATCCAATTATATTAGCATTGTTGAGAGATTGCACTAGCGAAAGTATGAACCCTAGGCCTTATTTCTAAGCATTGCAATACCGTATGTGCTCTATTTTACTATTTGTTACCTTGCTGTTTTCATATTTTCATATTACAAAAACCTATATCTACTATCCATACTACACTTGTATCACCATCTCTTCGCCGAACTAGTGCACCTATACAATTTACCATTGTATTGGGTGTGTTGGGGACACAAGAGACTCTTTGTTATTTGGTTGCAGGGTTGTTTGAGAGAGACCATCTTCATCCTATGCCTCCCACGGATTGATAAACCTTAGGTCATCCACTTGAGGGAAAATTGCTACTGTCCTACAAACCTCTGCGCTTGGAGGCCCAACACGAGTCTACAAGAATAAGTTGTGTAGTAGACATCAGGTGGTCGCCAGACAGGACCAGGTCGAGGTACGCGGCTAATTCCCCCCGCCATTGCCACCTCTCTCTGCCTCTCTCCCGCTCACTCACTCTCTCTCTCCCCTCCCTCTGCCTCTGGAAAGATCTTTTCCCTCCCGATCCCCTTTTCCTTCCCGCCATGGCTGCTGGACCCACATGCGCCAATTTCCCTAGTCCCAAGCACGGGAGACCAAGGCTACCGGCGCGGGAGACCAAGGCCACCCATCCATGGCATCGCGATTCAGGCATGGCAATGAATATTGCCTCACATGGACGACATGGGGACGGCATGTGGGTATGGCGGACGCCACAGACCAAAAATATTGCACGCCTCGATGCCTTGGGCTGGGACCATGCCACGATGTTATATCGTCACTATAGCGACGCTATATCGACGCCATAAAAACATTGGTGGCCGCCTCCCCACTGTCGGCCGCCATGGCCATCACCCGCTCCGCCACCGCGTCCCGAACGCGGGAGGTGGCCGCCACCCCATCGTCGGCTACCGTGGTGGCCACCCCATCGTCGACCGCCGAGGTCATCACCCGCTCCGCCACCGCAGCCCGAAGGCAGGATGTGGAGGCCCGCACGAGCATCAACGACCTTGCCGCATGCTACATCGAGTTCCTACGGGAGGAGGAGGAGCGCCTGGTCGAGCACGTAAAGCGTCTTATCGCCGCCGTGGCCGTAGCAGAAGCCGCCACAGTGGTGCGGAATGCGGAGATATATGAGGAGTCCCGCCGCTTTGAGAGGGATCGTCTGAAGCGGCAGAGGGCGTTCGAGCTGGGCATCGCTAAAGGTGCAGCAGCGGCAGGCGCCGGATTCCGCTTCTCCAGCTCGGCGGTAGGCTCCTCCTCCTCGGCCTCTTACTGAGCACGCTCGGCAGAGGATAGGCTGCTGGAACTAGTACAAAACCCCTCCGTAGTAGTAGTATTTAGGGGCTATTTTGTTCAGTTCATCTGACTATAAATATGGTTGAACTGTACTACGTACTTAAATTTAGCTAGTATATATAGTTGAACTAGCTATTTCAGTACGTGGTTGGCAACAATTGGGTAAAAGTTTGTTCGATTCAGCTGTCGAGTTGAATTGTTTGTATAAAGAACGACTGCTTAATCTATGAATGAAATCTATGCTTAGTGAATTTTATTTGCAAAAATTATAGTACTAGTGATTTTTAGCTGCAAAATTTGACAAATGGCAGTGTTTTTTTCTGAGGATCACAAATGGCAGTGTTACTAGGTTGACAAATGGCAATGTTACTAGGTTGACAAATGGCAATGTTACTAGATTGACAAATGCCAATTTTTCCATTTTGACAAATGGCAAATATACCCAATATGACAGATACAAATCTTACCACATTGTTTGTACGTCGTTGCACACGGGTCATCATGCAAAATCGTTTGCGATTAAGAAATGCACAAAACCTGTGCGCCACATTTTCCCTTGGCTTAGCTGCTAAGGAACCCAACTCTCACTTTGCATATGGGTATTCAGTCTGAAACATTTGCGATGAAGAGATGCACAAAACCTGCGCGCCACATTTTTCCCTTGGCTTAGCTACGAAGGAACCCAGCTCTCGCTTTGCATACAGGTGTTTAGTCTAAAATGTTTGTGATGAGTATTTTATTCAGAGAAAGACATTGATGTTTTTTTTTACTTTGGTAAGTCTGTACATTCAGATAAAAAACGCTAAGTTGATCAAAACAATAGATTTCATTCAGTGACATTGTGGTTTTACATTCATACGATCGGGATACAATATTAAACAAAAAAACTAATTGCAGCGGCGGTGGCGGCGGCGTGCTGCGCCGGCGTTGTCGTCGTCCGGGACGCCGTTGTTCAAGTCTTCAAGCCATCCCAGAATGTTCTGGACTTCCAAATCCAAGAGCCGTTCGTTGCGCGATCGGCGGATGGGGCGCGGGGGGACGGTGACTCACGACGCTACGAGGTACCGGTCGACGGCGGCGTCCCATGACGCTGAGGGGGGCGTGGCGGGTGCAGGTGCGTGCACTGGCACGGGCGTGGCTGGTGCAGGAAAGCGCACGGGGACCGGCGCCACGGTGGGTGCTGGGGCGCGCATGAGCATAGGCGGGGGCGCTGGCGCTGGTACGTACACGAGCTCGCGTGGGACCATGGGGACCTCGCTGATGCCCGCGGCTTCTAGCTCTACGATGGTGCTCGGCGACCAACCCGTCAATGCCACGGGGATGGTCGCTGGCACGGGCGCAGGGATGGGAGCTGGGGCGGGCGAGGGGGCAGCATCCGCCGCGGCCAGCTCATTCAGGGCCATGTCCCTGAGGTCCCATTCCTCCTTATTTTCTATCTGCTCCGGCTCGAAGTCGACTTCACCAAACCAGAAGACTAGTAGCAGATGATCCTTGTGCCCCATGGAGTAGGTGGAGCTCTGGAAGATAGGATATGGGCAAGAGGGGAATGGGAGGCGAAGAGAGATTAGTAAGGCCGCCTATTAAACAGCGGCTCGGGCGCTATTAATGGAGAAGTTGAGAGCAAGGCGGGCGGTGATGGAGGTCAAAGGACTCGCTTCCCGGTGAGCCTGCGCAGCGTACTACTCGCACGCCTCCCGGTGAGCCTGCGTAGCGGAGGAATGGTCGCACGCCTCCCGGTCAGCCTGCGCAGCGCAGGACGGGTCGCACGCCTCCCGGTCAACCTGCGCCACGGACTTCGCTCGCACGTCTCCTGTCTACTCAAACAGCTGCCCGGACGGCACCTCCTTGCTATTAAAAAAGTGGGACGCGTGGCGGCACGTAAATGGTCAGTAGAACACCTACGATTAAAATAATACTGTACAACCATTTGTGATGATAACGTGACAGCTATTTGTTGGCTGTTAATGTGTGCATGCAGTTCAAATTTTAATTATGCACATAAAATGCCTAGAAAAGTCAGTTAAAGTATAAAAATGTCCAAACGAACCACGAATAATTCCAAAATTTAACACGACACTCCTATTGGTCTATGTTACCTCTAGAAAAAAATCAAGGCAAGAAGAAGCAACGAATGTCGTTTCGTCCACAAAGGTGACACGTTCCCTACTGGAGCCGTGAGGCTTCTTGTGAGAAGCTTATACCAAAACCTACCCCAAATGGGACAAAAAAATTACCACAGCATGTTGGTGCCATTCCATGATAGCATGCCAAGTTTCATGAATTTCAGACAAGTTTTGGATTTACTAGAATTTCAAAACCAAGTATCTCAGCGTTTGCGGCCGAGCCACGATGCCGAGGTGTTTGATATTCATTCCCATTTCTTGCATGGGACCTAAGCATGCACCCAAGGACACACATATGATTTTTCAACCCATTTTGGTGCACCGGAGCATGTGCATGTAGTTCAAATTTAAATTATGCACATAAAATGCCTAGAAAACTCAGTTATTGTATAAAAATGTCCAAATGAACCCTGGATAATTCCAAATTTTAACACGACACTCTTGTTGGTCTATGTTGCCTCTAGAAAAAAAATGAAGGCAAGAAGAGGCAACGAATGTCATTTCGTCCACAAAGGTGACATGTTCGCCACCGGAACCATGAGGCTTCTTGTGAGAAGCTCTGGTTTGTGAGAAGCTTATACCAAAATCTTCCCAAATGGGACAATTTTTTTACCACAACATGTTGGTGCCATTCCATGATAAGATGCCAAGTTTCATGAATTTCTGACGAGTTTTGGATTTACTAGAATTTCAAAACCAAGTATCTCAACGTTTGCGGTGGAGCCACGATGCCGAGGTGTTTGAAATTCATTCCCATTTCTTGCATGGGACCTAAGCCTGAACCCAAGGACACATATATGATTTTTCAACCCATTTTGGTGCACCGGAGCATGTGCCTAGAGTTCAAATTTGAATTATGCACATAAAATGACTAGAATACTCAGTTAATGTATAAAAATGTCCAAACGAACCCCGAATAATTCCAAAATTTAAAACAACACTCCTATTGGTCTATGTTACCTCTAGAAAAAAATCAAGGCAAGAAGAGGCAACGGATGTCATTTCGTCCACAAAGGTGACACGTTCCCTACCGGAACCATGAGGCTTCTTGTGAGAAGCTTATACCAAAACCTGCCCCAAATGGGACAAAATATTTACCACAACATGTTGGTGCCATTCCATGATAGCATGCCAGGTTTCATGAATTTCAGACGAGTTTTGGATTTACTAGAATTTCAAAACCAAGTATCTCAGCGTTTGCGGCCGAGCCACGATGCCGAGGTGTTTGAAATTCATTCCCATTTCTTGCATGGGACCTAAGCATGCACCCAAGGACACACATATGATTTTTCAACCCCTTTTGGTGCACCGGAGTATGTGCATGTAGTTCAAATTTGAATTATGCACATAAAATGCCTAGAAAACTCAGTTATTGTATAAAAATGTCCAAACGAACCCCGAATAATTCCAAATTTTAACACGACACATGAATAGTTTTATGTTTACTGCAAACAAATGTTCTAGCAATTCAAACACCGTCCTTTGCCGCTGTGACCCCATTCCGTATTTCAAATCAAGACAAAAAATCAAGTACATCACACACAATTTATTATCACCAACCGTGTGAGATGCAGTACAAAATATCTTGGTGCACCATCATATATGGCTTACGCGAGAAGGTTCGTCAGCTACAGTCCACAGCCGGCGTGTCAAGCAAACTAGCTCCCCAAATATCATTTCACTGTTCAATCGTCGCCGGTCAAAGATGGGGACGTGGACCCACGTCACGAGGGCAACTTCGGCAGCCCACTCCGGCGAGAGTGCGGCCATAGCCTCCATGAGTGTGCTCACAACCTGCGTGAGCACAGCCACAATCTGCAACCGGGCGGCTGCGGCAGCCGAAATGGCCGCTACTACAGCTCAGATGGCGGCAGCAGCATCTGCGACGGGGATAGCAAATGGCGAGAGCCGGACAGAAGCTGTCCGTTCCGCGGCGACCGCCTTAGCCCTGATGGAGGCCGTCCGCGCCCATGTCAAGGCCGCCCATGCCCAACTCCTGGCGGTCACCGCACAAATCACACAAAGCTTCTTCGACAATGGTCGGCGACCAACGGCCGAAGAGTTGGCAATCGCTGAGAGCGTTTGAGCAGCCGTCCGTTCGTTCGCGGCATACCTTGCCGCGATGGAGCCTGTCCAAGCCCAGACCGCGGCCGCCCACGCCCAGCTCGTGGCGGCCTTTTCCAAAGAGATGGCGGACGCGGATGGCGAGATGCTTGCCGAGTATGGTGCGATGGAGGCCATGGAGCCCCTTCCCCAGGAGATCGTCGGGCGCGAGCTGGACATGGAGGAGGCGGCGGAGATCGATGAGCACTAGGCAGAGTAGTAGTTTTTGTTTAGAGCGCCGGTCTTTTGTTAAAGTACTGTTTAGGTCAGCTAGCTCTGTTTAATTGCTGAACTTGCTCGATTAAGAAGTGTGGGTGTGCTGTAGGCTCTTTTGGGTACCCAAATTATGCAATGACGTGGATGACCACTGTAACCAGGGAAATTCAAACCAAACTTTGCACGTTCAAACTCATCACACACGGGGTAAGCCATATGAATCGTTTGTGATGTTCAGATATTGTACACAGTGCTAAATAAGGGACCGTGTCTGATGACAATTCGCGTGCCAATTTTTCGCTGCACGGAGCGAAAAATTTTGGCATCCGCGGAAATATCTACCTCCCATGCCCCCTCCTCCTTACCAAAAGCCACATTTCCCCTGTTTCCGCCTTCCATTCCAAGTTCAAACCTTCACTGCTTGCTTGCAGCACCGCCGCCTCGCCGGCGACGCTCCTTCCTGCTGCTCGGCCTCGTCGATCTAGTCAGATAATCCACACCCGACCCCCATCCTCCACATCCTACTACATCCCACATGCCCCGACCGCCGGCGCGACACCTTCCACCCAAATCACCGACCCATCCTCCAAATAAGCGCCGCCCTAAGCCATGGTGCACGCAGTATAGCCAGGAGCTCAAGGAGCATCTGGCAGCGGAGAAGCAAATCGCGGCCGCACGAGCGGATGAGGTCGCGATGGCTGCCATGCGCGCCGACCCCCAGATCTTGGAGGAGAACCTCACCGTCGAGGCCACCGTCGATGCCTCGCGCGCGGACGCCACCATGTGGTTGGCTGCTTTGAATGACAGTTCATGGCGTTTTCTCGAGGCCACCGTCGGTGCCTTCGACGAAGACTATGAGGTGTTTTCTCAGCGTGCCCGTGCTTACCTCAACTCCAGATCCAGCAGGTTGGTACCCGGAGCGGCTCAGGCAACTCACCACTACGAGGAGGGCACCCACGATGTGGAGGCCTTGCCCTCTTCCAAGTCTAAGGAGCCCATCATCATCGATATCTCCGACGATGAGGAGTAGCTTGTCTTTTTAGCTCACTACAAGGACCTATGTTCAGCTAGCTAGCCACGCCGGTTAAGCATGTTCGGTTTACCTGTTGCATGTGCTGCTTCTACCTTTCCTTTACAAATTCTAGTGAATTGTCCTCTGTACTCTTACTATGCAATCTGATCCTCTAGTATATATGTTCTATATATTGTGCAATGTGGTGCTGAGTTAACTGTTTGGTTTTTTTTTGTCATGTTCAGTTAACTGTTTAGTTCAATTCTGCAATGTGATGCTCAATTCTTGTGGGTGCAATTTTGTATTCTCTTGCATGTGAGAAATAATTGAATTTGGCTGTACAAAATACATGAGATACAAATACAATTGCTATATTTTCAAGTCGTTAAGCAAACTAGGTTTGGTTAATTGTCTGATCTTGTAGTATGTTCTCTTGTGCAATGTGGTGCTCAGTTAACTGTTTGGTTCATTTGTTGTGGTGCTTACTTAACTGTTTGGTTCAATTCTGCAATGCGATGTTCAATTGTCGTGGGTACAATTTTGTATTGTTATGCATGTGAGAAATAAATCGAATTCGGCTGTACTAAATACATGAGAAACATATACAATTGCTATATTTCCTAGTTCTTAAGCATGCTTGGTTTGGATAAATGGCTTGTCCATGTGGCTCAAATTAATCTGCTGAATCTGCAATGTGTTTATTTTTCATCAACATATTTTACTGATAGTATGCCAACCCTCACTTAACCTAATCAATAACTACCTTATATGTGTTGCAGGGAAACAATGGGAGGCACTGAGGTTTACCATCGAGGTTCGCATATGCATGGTCCTTTGTCTAATAGCACATTATTGTGCAATTGCAGGAACCATTCTAGTATTTAGGTTTTTAACAATTTGGTCTAGCACATGTAGGTCCTGCTGTCAGAGGTTTTGACCCACTGTTTGACCCATTTTGCATATGGGGAAATGAGATGTCCATGAATATCAGTCAAGTCAAGAAACTCGGAAAGATTGTGAGGATAAACAAACTAGCGACTGATACGTCTCCGTCGTATCTATAATTTTTTGATTGTTTGATGCAAATATTATACAACTTTCATATACTTTTGGCAACATTTTATATTATTTTTGTGACTAACATATTGATCCAGTGCCCAGTGCCAGTTCCTGATTTCTTCTTGTTTTTTGTTTCGCAGAAAATCCATATCAAACGAAGTACAAATGCGATAAAATTTTACGGAGAATTATTTTGGAATATATGAGATTTTTGGGAGGTGGAATCAATGCAAACGGAGGCCCACAGCCTCCACAAGGCATCTTGGCGCGACCTCCCCCCCAGCCGCGTGGTGTTGCCTTGTGGGCACACCGTAAGTCGGTTGGGGCCCTTCTTTGGCCGCAAGGAAGCTTATATCGAGAGAAAAATCATGTTAAAATTTTAGCCCAATCGAAGTTACGGATCTCCAGATATTTAAGAAATGGTGAAAGGCCAGAAAATAGGGACGCAAAACAGAAGAGAAACAGAGAGAGAGAGAGATCCAATCTCGGAGGGGCTCCTCCCCTCGGGGAGCCATGGCGGCCATGGAACAGAGGGGAAACTCTCCTCCCATCTAGGGGGAGGCCAAGTAAGAAGAAGAAGGAGGGGGGCTCTCTCCCCCTCTCTCCCGATGGCGCCGGAACACCGCCGGGGCAATCATCGTGACGGCGATCTACACCAACAAGTTCACCGCCGTCAACACCAACTCTCTCCCCCTCTATGCAGCGGTGTAACCTCTCTATTCCCGCTGTAATTCTCTACTTGAACATGGTGCTTAACGCTATATATTATTATCCAATGATACGTGGCAATCCTATGATGTTTGAGTAGATTCGTTTTGTCTTATGGGTTGATTGTTGATCGTGATTGGTTTGAGTTGTATGTTTTATTTTGGTGCTGTCCTATGGTGCCCTCCGTGTCGCGCAAGCATGAGGGATTCCCGCTATAGGGTTTGCAATACGTTCATAATTCTCTTATAGTGGGCGGCTAGAGTGACAGAAGCTTACACCCGAGTAAGGGGGTTGTTGCGTATGGGAGTAAAGGGGACTTGTTACCTAATGCTATGGTTGGGTTTTACCTTAATGATATTTGGTAGTTGCGGATGCTTGCTAGAGTTCCAATCATAAGTGCATATGATCCAAGTATGAAAAGTATGTTAGCTCATGCCTCTCCCTCATATAAAATTGCAATAATGATTACCGGTCTAGTTATCGATTGCCTAGGGACAAATCATTCTCTTGTGTTACAAAAGCTTTCTACTAAACAACTAGCTTTTATTATCTTGCAAATTACTCCTAATTTTATTCTTGCAAAGTAGTTCTAGCATTACACCTACAAAGTACTTCTAGTTTCATACTTGTTCTAGGTAAAGCAAATGTTAAGTGTGCGTAGAGTTGTATGGGTAGTCGATAGAACTTGAAGGGAATATTGATTCTACCTTTAGCTCCTCGTTGGGTTCGACACTCTTATTTATCGAAAAAGCTACAATTGATTCCCTATACTTGTGGGTTATCAAGACCTTTTTCTGGCACCGTTGCCGGGGAGCAATAGCGTGGGGTTGATATTCTCGTGTGTGCTTGTTTGCTTTATCACTAAGTAGTTTTTATTTTGTGCTCTTGTTTTCTATCTTTAGTTATGGGTAGGAAATGTAAAATACCAAAAAAATTAGTTGTACTTGCTAAACCAATGGTTGAAGAACCACCCAAAATCTATCATACTGCTGAAGCTTTCTACTTGGATCATCTTCAATCCCTTTGTGCTCGTGCTGAAAACCCAACTAGCTTAGTTGAGGGAAAATCATTAGATGAGCAGGCTTATTTTGTGCGACACCGCTTGTCTCAAAAAGGGAAACTCTAATGGCATCATATTAATACTTTGAATTGCTATGCTTGGAATTTATGTGAAATACATGATTTTACTTGTTGTTCCGAAGACCCTAAAAAACACCTTCAGTACCAATGTGAGTTTAAGGATAATGGAATCTTATCTTCTTATGTCAGAGGTGTTTATAGTTACTATGATATGGAACAAATAGAAGAATTTGTTGCTTTTAAGGGTGCATATGAAATTGCTTCTTTGATTGAAAAGTGTGATGCTACTCTTTACAAATCTAAATTTTTTGCCATACTTAAATATTGCTATGAAAACTATGCTTCTAATGCTTATGTTAAAGAATATATTGAGGACACCTCCGCTGTCCAAAAAGAGACTAATATTTTGCAGGCTCCTATGGAAGAAGAAATTGATGACACTGTGAGCTCATTAGATGAAAAAGATGACGAGGAGAGTGAAGAAAAAAGGGAGGAAGAGCGGATTAGCTACCCGTGCCCACCTTCTAATGAGAGTAACTCTTCAACTCATACATTGTTTAATTTCCCTTCGTGCTTACCGAAGGATGAATGCTATGATAATTGCTATGATCCATTTGATTCGTTTGAAATATCCCTTTTTGATGAAATTGATGCTTGCTATGCTTGTGGCCTTGATGCCAATTTGAATTATACTTGTGAAGACGAACTTGCTATAGTTCCTTATGTTAAACATGAAATTGTTGCTATTACACCCACACATGATAGTCCTATTATCTTTTTGAATTCTCCCAATTACACTTTATCGTAGAAGTTTGCGCTTATTAAGGATTATATTGATGGGTTGCATTTTACCGTTGCACATGATGATTTTGATGGATATAATATGCATGTGCTTGCTGCTCCTAATTGCAATTATTATGAGAGAGGAACTACATCCCCACCTCTCTATGTTTCCAATACGATAAAACTGCAAGAAATTGCTTATACTATGCATTGGCCTTTACTTGATGTACATGAATTGTTCTTTTATGACATGCCGATGCATAGGAAGAGAGTTAGACTTCGTCATTGCATGATATATGTTGGTTTGTGCTCACTACTAAATTACAAATCATTGTTAATTAAAATTGGCTTTGATATACCATGGGATCCGGGTGGATCGATTACTTGAGCACTTTATGCCTAGCTTAATGGATTTAAAGAAAGCACTGCCTAGGAGACAACCCGGAGGTTTAGAGAGTCATTTTATTCTGTTGTGTGCTTTTAAAAAGTTTAAAAACAAAAAAATATAGAGGGGAACCTAAAACTTTTTCAAAAGAGAAGCGATTGGAAGGTTATGCATTGAAGAAGTGAGGGTCGACCTTGAACACTTGCGTTCATGCTCATGGAAACAGTGTAGAATTTTTCATGGAAGTTTCTCATAAAAATAATTATCCCCTTGTACAAATCCATTGTATTATAAAAATAATGTGCCAAGATTTACCTTTAGGATGTTTAAATTGCTTGTTTGGTGTGTGCAGTGCAAAAACAGAAACTTTTGCTGTAGTGTTTGAATTTCTATAATTTACTGGAACATGCAAAAATTCCGAAATTTTTACAAAGTACTTCTATGCAAATTTTTTATTTTTTCCTAATTTTTCAGAATTTTTTGAGTTACACAAGTATTTGTACCATCTGCATCTTTACAGACTGTCCTGTTTTCACAGATTGCTGTTATAGTTTCTTTATTTGCGTATGTTTGAAATCTTGTTGAGCTCCATTAACTTGGGAGCCATAGAATTGTGATAGCATACAGTGGGTAATGTTTGATTATAATTATACAATAATGTTACAGCAGGACATGATGGGATTTGATGTTATATGTACTAACCCCTCTAATAAAAAGTTCGGTTAAGTTTTGTGTGGATGAAGTGTTCGAAGAACGAGGAGGTATCGATATGAGGAGAATAAGGAGAGGCGAGAGTTCAAGATTGGGTATTCCCAAGGCACCCCAAGTAAATATTCAAGGAGACTCAAGCGTCTAAGCTTGGGGATGCCCCGGAAGGCATCCCATCTTTCTTCGACAATTGTCGGTATGTCTCGGTTTTTGTTTTGTTCACATGATATGCGTAAATTCTTGGAGCGTCTTTTGTGTTTATTTTTCCTTTTTCTTTTATGCACCATGCTGGTATGAGATAGTCCTTGGTTGATTTATAGAATGCTTCATGCGCTTCACTTATATCTTTTGAGTATGGCTTTACAGAATGCTTCATGTGCTTCACTTATATTATTTGAAGTTTGGATGCATGTTTCTCTACTTGTGGGAAACTGTTATTTGTAGAATGCTCTTTTGCTTCACTTATATTTATTAGAGTGTGGTATTTTGTATAAATAATTAAACTCTCATGCTTCACTTATATCTATTTAGAGAGTCAACAGGAATTGGTCATTCACATGGTTAGTCATAAAATCCTACATAAAACTTGTAGATCACTGAATATGATATGTTTGATTCCTTGCAATAGTTTTGCGATATTGAAATGGTAATATGTGGGAGGTACTAGTGAATAATTGTGGTTTAGTAAGAATATTGGTTTTAAGGTTTGTGATTCCCGAAGCATGCACGTATAGTCTTTAGTTATGCTAAGAAGTTGGAGCATGATTTATTATTGAGTGTCTTCCTTTGCGTGGAGGACGGGGGCGCGCGATGGTTAAATCCTACCAACCTCCCCCCTAGGGGCATGCATAGTAGTACTTTGCTTCGAGGGCTAATAAACTTTCGCAATAAGTATGTGAGTTCTTTATGACTAATGTGAGTCCATGGATTATACGCACTCTCACCTTTCCGCAATTTGCTTGCCTCTTCGGTACCGTGCATTGCCCTTTCTCACCTCGAGAGTTGGTGCAAACTTCGCCGGTGCATCCAAATCCCATGATATGATACGCTCTATCACACATAAGCCTCCGTATATCTTCCTCAAAACAGCCACCATACCTACCTATCATGGCATTTCCATAGCCATTCCGAGATATATTGCCATGCAACTTCCATCATCATCATATACATGACTTGAGCATTCATTGTCATATTGCTTTGCATGATCGCAAGATAGCTAGCATGATATTTTCATGGCTTGTCTGTTTTTTGGTATCTTTGCTATGCTAGATCATTGCACATCCTGGTACACTGCCAGAGGCATTCATATAGAGTCATCTTGTATAGTTTTTATCGAGTTGTAAGTAAATAAAAGTGTGATGATCATCATTATTAGAGCATTGTCCCAGTAAGGAAAGAATGGTGGAGACTAATGAGTCCTTGAAAAAGTGGGGATGAGGTCCATGAAACTGTTCTAAAAAAAAGAGGCCAAAATGAGCCCACCAAAAAAAGAGAAAAAAAAGAAAAAAAAGAGAAAACAAAAAAAATGAAATGAGAGAAAAAGATAGAAGGGGCAATGCTACTATCCTTTACCACACTTGTGCTTTAGAGTAGCACCATGTTTTTCATATAGAGAGTCTCCTATGTTGTCACTTTCATATACTAGTGGGAATTTTTCATTATAGAACTTGGCGTGTATATTCCGATGATGGGCTTCCTCAAATGCCCGAGGTCTTCATGAGCAAGCAAGTTGGATGCACACCCACTTAGTTTTCAGTTTGAGCTTTCATACACTTATAGCTCTTAGTGCATCCGTTGCATGGCAATCCCTACTCCTCACATTGATATCGATTGATGGGCATCTCCATAGCCTGTTGATCCGCCTAGTTGATGCGAGACTTTCTCCCTTTTTGACTTCTCCTTATTGATCCCTATCACCGCATTCTTTTCCATCTATAGTGCTATGTCCATGGCTCGCACTCATGTATTGCATGGGGGTTAAAAAGTATGAACCAATTGCTCGGCTGACATCGGGGTCGTACATGATTTATATTTTGTGTTAAGAAGATGGAGCATGACAAGGCTATATGATTTTATAGAGATAACGGTCTTTAGCATTTTTATTTTGAAAGGCATGATTGTTTGTTGGTATGCCTGAGTATTGATGTCTATATATCAAATTATAGACTATTGCTTTTGAATCACTCGTGTCTTAATATTCATGCCATGATTAGATTACATGATCAAGATTATGATAGGTAGCATTCCACATCAAAAATTATCTTTTTATCATTGACCTACTCGAGGACGAGCAGGAATTAAGCTTGGGGATGCTGATATGTCTCCATCGTATCTATAATTTTTGATTGTTTCATGCCAATATTCTACAACTTTCATATACTTTTGGCAACATTTTATATTATTTTTGGGACTAACATATTGATCCAGTGCCCAGTTCCAGTTCCTGTTTTCTGCTTGTTTTTTGTTTCGCAGAAAATCCATATCAAACGAAGTCCAAATGCGATAAAATTTTACGGAGAATTATTTTGGAATATATGTGTTTTTGGGGAGGTGGAATCAATGCAAACGGAGGCCCACAGCCTCCACAAGGCATCTTGGCGCGGCCTCCCCCCCAGCCGCGTGGTGTTGCCTTGTGGACACACCGTATGTCGGTTGGGGCCCTTCTACGGACACAAGGAAGGTTATATCGAGAAAAAAATCGTGTTAAAATTTCAGCCCGATCAGAGTTACGGATCTCCGGATATTTAAGAAACGGTGAAAGGCCAGAAAACAGGGACGCGAAACAGAAGAGAAACAGAGAGAGAGATCCAATCTCAGAGGGGCTCCTCCCCTCTGGGAGCCATGGCGGCCATGGACCAGAGGGGAAACTCTCCTCCCATCTAGGGGGAGGCCAAGCAAGAAGAAGAAGGAGGGGGGCTCTCTCCCCCTCTCTCCCGGTGGCGCCGGAACACCGCCGGGGCAATCATCGTGACGGCGATCTACACCAACAACTTCGCCGCCATCAACACCAACTCTCTCCCCCTTTATGCAGCGGTGTAACCTCTCTATTCCTACTGTAATTCTCTACTTGAACATGGTGCTTAACGCTATATATTATTATCCAATGATATGTGGCAATCCTATGATGTTTGAGTAGATTCGTTTTGTCCTATGGGTTGATTGATGATCGTGATTGGTTTGAGTTGTATGTTTTATTTTGGTGCTGTCCTATGGTGCCCTCCGTGTCGAGCAAGCGTGAGGAATTCCCACTGTAGGGTTTGTAATACGTTCATAATTCTCTTATAGTGGGCGGCTAGAGTGACAGAAGCTTACACCCGAGTAAGGGGGTTGTTGCGTATGGGAGTAAAGGGGACTTGTTACCTAATGCTATGGTTGGGTTTTACCTTAATGATCTTTGGTAGTTGCGGATGCTTGCTAGAGTTCCAATCATAAGTGCATATGATCCAAGTACGGAAAGTATGTTAGCTCATGCCTCTCCCTCATATAAAATTGCAATAATGATTACCGGTCTAGTTATCGATTGCCTAGGGACAAATCATTCTCTTGTGTTACAAAAGCTTTCTACTAAACAACTAGCTTTTATTATCTTGCAAATTACTCCTAGTTTTATTCTTGCAAAGTAGTTCTAGCATTACACCTACAAAGTACTTCTAGTTTCATACTTGTTCTAGGTAAAGCAAATGTTAAGTGTGCGTAGAGTTGTATCGGTGGTCGATAGAACTTGAAGAGAATATTGATTCTACCTTTAGCTCCTCGTTGGGTTCGACACTCTTATTTATCGAAAAAGCTACAATTGATCCCCTATACTTGTGGGTTATCAGCAACAAAACATAACAAGATCTTTGTCTGCACGAAGACATCCGTGAACTACATGATGGTACTAACTCTTATACTCCCTCCGGTCCTTTTTAGTCTGCATATAAGTTTTGTCCGAAGTCAAAGTATCTCTACTTTGACCAAAGTTATAGTAAAAAGTATCAACATTCAAACTGCAAAATCATTATTTTTAGATGCGTTATGAAATACAATTTTATAGTATACATATTTGGTATCGTGGATGTTGATATTTTTTAAAATAAATTTGGTGAAACTTTACAAAGTTTGACTTGATACAAATCTAATGCGCGGAGTAAAAAGGACCGGAGGGAGTAACTTGTTTTTTATTCCTTTGCACCATTTCAAAATTCAGAGAAGATATTTATGCATATCTTTGTTTTCAGGCCTTTCTAAAGCAGTTCACAGATGATTACCTCTCAAACCACCTGTATGGTCAAGAGGCGAGGAAGGTGTTCATACAACACCCATGGTACAATATTGAAGTCCTCCTCAAGAGGACGAAGGATGGGCGGTCAATCATCCACAGGCACTGGCCTAAAGTTGGAAGGACATTCAACATCATTGAAGGCTCAATATTCGCCTTCCGCTTCAGCAGTTTTCCAGATGAGATTCATCTGTCTATCTACCGTCTATGATGCTAATTTCCAAAGGTTTTACATGTTGCATGTGAAACTTGGTGTTGTTGTGTAATGGGGTTGCTAGCTATATGCCTATATGGTGTGAGTGAGTGCTGAAGCTATATGATGTTGTACTCTGATGTATTTCAATTATGAAATCCTGGTTCCGTAATACGAAAATGAAATATATTGTGTGTTTATTATGAAATGTAAATTTGATTACTAAATGGATTAATAATAATAGGCCAATTAGCCTGCTTATTGGGTTTTTCTAGTGCAAACGGTTATTGAGACAACACCGTGGGCGATGATCTCAGACAACCCACACAGTTTATAGGAAGTAACCGTGTTGGATCAATGAACAATCACACATGACTTCCTCTGGACAACTGTTTGCGTTAGGGCACCTTGCACAAACGTTTTCCACATAAAAAGTGTGTGTGATGGACAGCCTATGCCACACAGCTTCTTCTAGACACCGTGCTTGATGCATTCAATAACACAAACGATAAAATTATTACTATCGTCTGCAATGGCAACACTATCACAGACGATGTGATGCGGAAAACTGTGTGCTTTGTATATACGAACGGAAACGTTTGTCTAGGATTCACTGTGTGGGATGTATATATGAACGGAAACGTTTATCTTGGATTCACTGTGTGGGATGTACATATGAACGAAAACGATTGGGCCAGTATAATTGTCTGTGATGGCTCACCCGATCGCACACAAGCTCTTTTTACCCTGCGTGTGTGACCAGAGGCCCTATCGCGGACGGTTTCTGGGTCATGTGGAAAGGACCCCCCTATCGCACACACAGGCAAGGTGACGGTTTAAAACTTCATCGCTGAAAGGGGGTAAAAACCGTTTGTATAGCAGCTCGCTGTACTAGTGATGGAGCAACCCTGACTAGCAGCAAGCGCTGAAACTCCAGCCTACGTGTATAGTGATGATTTTCATTTTTTCGCTCAATACCAATCGTTTTAATAAATTGTATAACACGCCATTGAAAAACAGAACTCGTGTCTTGCTAAAAAAATGTATTTTATAAACGTGGCAACTCGGTCAGTAGCAAGCCATCGCCTCCAGGTCGTTCACGTGTGGTCCCGGACCGTCAACACCTGCGGATCAAATTATCACGCGAGCTGACTCTTTGTACAAAAGTGCGCTCCACCACGTTCCCGATACCTGCGCATGCAGAAATCATGCACCTACGGGTTTATTTGTTTATTGTGCATTACGTAACTCTCATATGTGCGAGACAGCGAGAGACCGACTGCGTGCGCCTCTTCTCTTTGTATATGTACTCCACTGTTTGTGTGATGTCCAAATAATAATAATAATACTCCAGCGTTCCTATGGGGACCGTTGGATCGTCGATCAAACAGACACAGGTAGAGGTCGTAATTTTTTTTAGAAAACCCCTCAAAGAGTCTCAAAAATTCGCTCGGGTCCAGAGGTTTTATCCACTATCCAACAGCCGGAGAACTATCGTATCGTGGGAGCTTGAGAGGCCTTGGAGCACCAGATTTTTTCCTACAAGGGATCGTCCTACAAACAAATGGTGTGTGTGCGTGCGTGAGAACCGACATAGAGAAAGAGAGTAACCTAGAGAGAGACAGGGGGAGAGCATGCATACGAGAGATCGACCTCGAGATAGATCGTGTGTCTGAAAGAGAGAGGGAGAGAGAGAGGAGGGAGTGTTGCATGTGTGAAAAGACACGAAGAGTGTGTGTGCAAGAGGTATCGACATAAAGAGAGACGGTAGCTAGTATGTGTGCACGATCGAGAGAAATAGAGGTAGACAAAAGATCGAGGATCAGAGAGAGACATCGGAGTATGCGGGTGTGAGAGATGTAAGGAAGAAGGCTCGGTGATCGATTGAGCGCGTTTGTGTGCGACGGAGAAAGGATGGGAGAAGTTACATGGAGTACACATGAATGGTTAGGGAGAGAGATACATTGTGTGCAAGGGAGGCCGAGAGAGACGGGGTGTGTGGAACGAAGGGGCCTACAAACATTGTGCGAGAGAGACCTAGAGAGAGCGCACGAGATAGAATGCCGAGTGCGTGTGTATGTGTGCTGCGGAGAAAGAGAGTTCTTGCTACAAACAAATAGGGAGCGCAGGAGACAGTACACAGAGAGGGTGTGTTTCAAGAAGGGGTGAGATATCTACATAGATACAAGGAGCGCGAGAGAGACATATACGAGAGAGGGGAAGTGAAAGTGTGTAATAGATGGATAAACTTAGCCAGAGGCTGGTCGATAAGTGTGTGTGGGAGAGACAGGAGTCGGGGGTGCAAAAGGGAGAGTTGTATGTGTGCCTTCACACTCTCACCCTCTCCTGACCTAAACAAGACGGGCGGTAGCCATTGTCTCTCTCCTCACCGGCGGTGAAAGATCCGACCGGATCCTGTCCGCCGTGGAAGGGCGGCGATGCAGCGTTGATGCGGTCGCTGCCGGTGAGGTAGGAGACACACTGCCGGCGTGTCCCGATCTGCGGACCGTGTTGTCCTCTCTCACCCGGTGCCAGAGCGGATGCGACCTCTCACTAGCGCAGGCATTGAACCGGCGCGTCGGCCGAGAGAGCAGCACCCGTTGCACGCCAGGCTGAACACGCCTGCTCGCCACATTATATCTTTGCTTAGTTGGAGGAGAGAGAAGGAAAGCGGGCTGTAGGATAAGAGCCGGCTATAGCATGAGACCCAAGACACTTTGTGAGAATGTATGGTGGGCCAGCTATTAACAAAGTACTACATATTTAAATCTTACAATTGTACAAGCCAGATATTAGGTTGACTCTAAATGACATGGCAACTTCTTATAGCCAATTGTTGGCTATATTATTAACCATGCTCTCAACCGGCTTCAGACTACCCCCGCCTACCTCCATTGAACCCTCGCGTGTGCCAAGAAACCAACTCCGGCCACACGTCCGTCTGCGAGCCTACCGGCATTCAACACAACGCCGCTTGGCTCCTAGCGTCCGCCCGCTAGTTAAACGAGGCCAGATGCCTGGCAAGAACCGCACCACACCTCCACTCCCCATCTCCTCCTTGCACCATTTTCTCCACACTCTGCATAGCATCCGGCGAGCATGAAGATGAGTTCTTCGGCATAAAAGCCGGCTGGGTGCCAAGCCGAGCCTGCCGGATACGAGCCAGGCAACTCGCTGCTCCACCTCCCTCCCCGCCCCAGGCTGTCAATACCATGGGCGAGGCTGCAGGCGGGCAAGCGGAGGAGCAAGCCGCTGCTCCAAGCTGGCCCCTGGTGCAGCAACTCACCGCTCCAAGCCAGCTCACAGAGGAGTGGCCAGTTGCTCCACGCCGGCACGCGGGGGAGCACGGCGTCCAGTGCACCGTGGTTGGCCGCGCCATCCGCTGCAAACATTGGCGGAACCGTGGCTTGCCGGCGGAGCCGGCCAGCACCTCCGCGGCTGCCGCCGACACCGAGGAAAAGTAGACCATGGGAGCCGCCGCCGCTTGGGTCCCATGAAGGCCACCGCCACCGCGTCGCCGGCTGTCGTGGTTTTGACACGGCAGATGCCCTTGTGAAAGGACCTAGTGATGAAGCCATCGCACTATCGTGGAAGCTTAACGGGGTTGATCGGGAACGAGAAGACACAAGTTACCCAGGTTCGGGCCCTCACGGTCGAGGTAAAAGCCTACGTCCTGCTTGATTATATTGCTTTGGATCTCGATTACAAGGATGCGGAATCGCTAACCTAGCTCTCGAGAGATTGCAACCTAACCTTTCCACCTTAGGTGCCCCCCTTTATATAATAGGTTGAGCCCCAGGTTTACACGAGAGTCCGGGTTGTAATCTTAACCCGTATCCTACTCTTAACTTGTTCTTCAAGGTAATCTTCCTTATCTTGTCTTTCTTCTTGAGCCAGTCCGCGCACCGAGCCGCCTCTTCCCACCAGACCTCTATCAAGCCGGCCCAATGGGAATCTTCAAGGCCCAGCAGCGAGATAACCCGTTGAGCCTCATAACTCAATGGCCAGGTCATCCTCCTGCTGTGTCTCGAACACTGGGAAATATCCCCAACATTGGCCCTCAGTTTGACTTGGATTTATCCACGTTAAACTCCAACCTAAAAAACAAGTAAAATAAATCGAATAGTCTGTGAAGAATCTCTGAATCTGCCTCTCAAGCCGGTTCTTCAGTGTTCTTCATCTGCTGTCATGTTTTGCCGGCTCAACCATTCTGCCGGGTTACTCATCCTCCATAGACTTGGTATCTATTCACAACCTTTCTTCATGACATCACAATCCACTTCCGCAAAATCTGGAATGACATCATAACGAATCTTTGAGTTGGTTTGTATTGTCTTGTCAGGCACAAAAATCGAGGACTCCATTTAGCCGAATTTTACTACGCTGCCTAGGGCCCCGCACCCGTCGTTTCGGGTTCTACCACACCTATAAATAGGCCGGCATCTTCATAGAGCCATCTTTTACTGCTCTCACTCCTCGTCTTCGTCCACCTCCGCTCCTGACACCGCCACGCCGTTCCAAGCTCATCGCCATCGGAGACAGCTCCCATCGCGCCTTCTCATCGTCGCCGGAGCCACCCAACGCCACACGACCGCGTCCACAACTCCTGAAGAACTCAAGCCCGGACCTCCAGATCTGTAAGTCCCCTTCACCATTGCTGCTAGCTTCTCCCTGTTCTTCGTTGTTCTTCACCATGGTCGCCGTAGATCTAAAACGCTCTCGATTCTTCATCTCCTATCCCGTAAGATAGCTCCGCAACACCTTTGTGTTCATTATTTCTACCACATTGCTTCACTGATTCCCATTGCTGCTTCTCCATATTCGCGAAGAACAAACCTAGGTTTCAATTTTTCATTTAAATCCATTTCTTAGATCCGTATAATTTTATGACCCATTTGAAAACTGTTTGCCGACTTACAGTCCAGGCCACTGCAATACTTGTGAAAATCCATGACCTTCAAGATTCACCAACTTACTTAACTCGCAAATTATAACCCGGGAATTTTCCGGCTCATCTTTTTGTTTTTCAATAACCCAGCAAACTTTTATGTTTTGTCACCTCATTTCATTTCCCTATTTCCTCTGCAGCTGAAATCATGGCCCCAAAAATTAAGATTGTCAATTGGGCAAAGTCTAACATGTCAGAACTCAGGCTGCAAGCCCTGGTAGAATCCATGTTGCTCCTGCCCAAGGACGAAATCGAGTGGCGAGCCCCTGAGGAAGAAATACATCCACAGCCAGGTCAAAATGAGATCATTTTATTTGCTGACCATTTAGACAGAGGCTTTCGTCCCCCGGGGTCTAAGTTTTTCTTGGACATATTGCATTCCTTCGCCATCAGGCCACAAGACTTGGGCCCCAACTCCATTCACAACTTGTGGCAATTTCAAGTCTTCTGTGAGGTCTATCTACAGATCGAGCCATCTATCAGCTTGTTTCAAGAATTCTTCTACTTGAATCACCAGACTGAACATAGAGGTGGACCCAGCTTAGAACTTGGCGGGGTCACTATTCAAAGAAGGAAGAACTCCGCCTTCCCGGAAACCAAGCCGGCAAGCCACCCCAAGGGATGGTACACGACCTAGTTCTACTGCAAGGATACCTCTCCAGACCAACAGCACCCTCTGCCGGGTTATAGGGCGGACCGTCTCGACGCCTCTATTGTCTTCCCAGGGTTTGCCTCCAAGGAAGAAAGAGAAGCCCTTGAACCTTTATATTCGAAGATCAATGCTCTGACTGCCCATGGCCTCACCGGCGTTGATCTAACCCGGACTTGGGTGAGCTGGCGCATCCAACCCCTTGGCCTGAGAACCCGGCTCATGCACACCTATTCTGGTGAACGTGAAGACCCGCTGCGATTTAGCCGGGTTGACCTCGAACAGAAGGATGTCATCAAGTTCGCTAAGAAGCTTCTTGGTGAAACCAAAGACTCCATCAAGCTCGTGGGGCTTGCTCCTTTTTACATGGGCAACCCGGCACCTACAGTAAGCCGCCCTTACTGTCCTCCTTCATCTTACTTGTACTGTTATAACTTTGTCAGAAACTTTAACAATCTATTGCTACATAGGAAGACGCAGACTGGTGGAAAGTTGAACCTCAAGATCACACGCCTCCTCAAGAAGATAGCGAGGAAGATCCAGAAGATGATGAAGATCAAGAGGTAGAACTCGACTCCCTTGGCCGTCTGTTTAACCAACTTGCTGACGCCATGTCTTCACAGGAACAGGCTCAAACTAGCCACGCCGGTGAGCAAGAGGTAACTTTGATCTCTTCAGACTCCGACTCACCAATACCAGTCCGAAAGAAATACCGGGTTGCAGTCTGGAAAGTTCCATTTTCACATCGAGATGCTCATTTAGACCCACAATTTCTTTTGAAGAAAACGCAGCACGCAGGAACTTCGAAACGGAAGACCTAGAGCAGTGAGGGAGAACTGAGCGGCGGGTTACCAGATGAGCCGCCCGCTCGAAGGGCTTGTTCAGAAGTCCCTCACAGCCCCACTGCTTCACTCCCTCAAGCCGGTCTTTTCAAGGCACCACTCCCTCATGATAACTCGGCGTATATCACCTCCCCCTCCTCAGATGAATCCAGCGCTACTCAAGCGCCGACCTTGAACATCAACCCGGGGTAAAAATACATCACTTGCCTTTCAAGTCTGTTACTTGGTTCCATCCATTAAATGTCCCTCTATTTTGTAGCACTAAAGCCATCAAGAAGAAAACCACTACTAGGTCCTCCGACCCTATTCTTTGGACAGAGGATCGGTCTCATGAAGCTGCCATAGACGACCCGGCCATTCCAAATGAGCCGGTTATCCAAGATGCACCACCCCACCAAGACTTTGCCATAAGCCCTGCTCACGCATCTCCTCCCCTGGCTGAGAGAGAAAATATAATAGAAGAGCAGCCCACTGATCCGGCTCAAGATGAGATAGCAGTCACTGGTGAAAACCAAAACCATCCACCAGAAGCTTCCACTGCTTTGACAAAAAATCCTGCCAAGGCTGAATCTCCAATGAAAAATAAAGGGAAGGCGGCTCTTCATTATCACTCATTTGAAGACCAAGACATCAATTCCTTACATCAATCTGTCTTGACCCGGCTGTCTAAGAGCTGGGATACTGAAATTGCGATGGTGACATCTCTAAAGCAGAAGTATGAGGTAATTTCTTTCCCCTATCCATATATATATATATATATATATATATATATATATATATATATATATATATATATATATATATATATATATATATATATATATATATATATATGCAGCCCCCAAGTTTCGGGTCATTATATCATGATGACCAGGTACTTATATGTACCTGCGCGATTTTCTATCAACCTGTAGCCCCCAAGGGCTGACTCATCATGATATGATGAGCCGGGTCTCTGTGTGTACATACAGGATAAATTATACATTAGCCCCCAAGTGCCATGTGGAATACGTGTATCTTCATGGAACTTGGTGTATTTAAAATAGCGCTGATAGATGTAGCCCCCAAGTGCCGAGTCGACCAATATGGCGGCTTGGGACTATTACATTTACTCTGTAACCTTTGTAAAACTGATATGCAGGACATGCTGAATGACGCTGAGTCCAAGGCGGTTGACTTCCAAAAAGCCATGAAAAAGGAAAAGAAGCAACGGGAAAAGGCCGAACACTTATCCGTTGATCTGCAGAAATCGTTGCTCAATGTATCCAGCGCCCTGGAGAAAACCAAGGCAAAATTTGAAGTAGAAAGAGCCGGCCTTCTAAAGCGTGCTGAAGACGCGGAGGCAAAGCTGGAGCCGGTATCTCAAGAATTGCACACACTCAAGAATCATATTACCGTCATGTGTGTAGCTATTTTTCGGTAAGTCCCGACTTCCTTTGTCATCAAATTTTATACTCGCCAGGGAAAATCTGGGTCATTTTATGTTTCTCCTGTAACCAGGTCGGAGAACAACACAAGCTGTTGCCCCCCCTCTTGTGAAGCTCAAAGCCATGTACACCTTCCTAGAGCAGTTGTACATAAGTGGCTCACGCTGCATTATGGCAGCCAAGAACTTAAAAACACCGCCTCCACATATTAGGGATATGCTCAAAGAGTTGTCTGTGGTGCCACAATGGTTCCAAGAGTGGAAAAAGGCGGCTTGTCGGCATGGAGCTCTGGCCATGCTCGCCCGCGCCAAAGCATATGTACCCGAATTAGACCCGGCTCAGATTGTAGGTGGATACCCGGAGTATAACACAGATGACACGCCCTTTACCAAGAAAGATTTCCTGCGGTGTATAAAAGAGACCTGGGTCACTGCAACAATTATGACGGAGGAGGCAGATCTCTCCAAGTATCAAGTCGGCTATTCTGAAGCCAATGAGTATATAGAGCCGCCAAATCCAGAACCTGTGGACCTAACCCACCCTCGTAAGAACTCCTTCGCCCCTGATGGCGACCCTTCACCTGTGATGGACCTAATCCATCCAATGGCTGCAGGACGGCCTCCATACTGCAGAAACAAGCTCAATGGTGCAGGCTGGCCTGGCATCCAGTGGTGCAAATCGTGAGTCAGAAGGCCAGCTTGCCGGCTCACAGCCCTGAAGCTCTTTTGAGTGATGTAACAGAAAACACTTGACCGTATGTTTGTCCCTGTTGTGGCTTGTAATAGCTGTTAGAAACTCTCTTTGATGATGCAAGTGCCATCGCGCACCTGTATGATTGCACTTTGTTATTGTAACCTTGCTGATCGTCAGCCAGGAACATCGTTTGCTTCTATCAAGGTGTTGGATCAATAACTCGGCCTCAGGAGCCAATCTCTGTGATGAAGGCCAGCTGTGCAGCAGGCTTTTGAGTAACTTCTAAGTCCACAATCCGAAAAACCCTGTTTGGGATGGCGGCTTACTGCCAAAACCAATAGTCCGGACCGCCAGTATTAGTGGTGGTATCATAACCTGGCAATCATGTTGCCGTTTTGATAATCAAGAAACAACGTTAAAATATATGCCATGTATATATGGATGTATGCATGCATGCCAAAGATAATAATAACAATGCACAATATAAATTTTAAAAGCCGGGTGATAAAGCATGACTTAAAGACTGGTTTTCGAGGATCATGTCTAATTTGCTTTCATGAAGCAGGTATTTGGACCTCCTTTGGTTTATCCTAGCTTTCCGAAAGCCGGCTCTCACGTGACCAATCGGTGTTTTAACTCGGACAAGTTCAGGGTCACTCTGTGATTGACTCGTCGGGCGTACACCGGGTCACCTTTTCGGAGTAGCATCATGCTAACAGGCAAGTTTAACCAAGAAAATGTTTTGTCTTGTTGCCGGCTTAAAGGGATGTTAAATCTAAACTCGATGAGTTGGAAGCCCCCAAGTAACCGCTGATCAAAGAATAAAGACTCAACACACAATTTTGAGGCGAAACGACAATCTCTCTTATACAGAGACGCCGGCTTTATTTCATTGATCAGAATATGTATATACATAATGAAGGTATGTACAAAAGATACTACTCAATCTGTGCCTTAGGCATAATACGGCCAGAGATGTGCAATGTTCCAAGGCCGGCTTCCCTCCTCCTCAGAGGTACGTGACGTATCTGCTTCACGTATATCAACCAGGTAATATGTCCCATTGTTGAGATTCTTGCTAATGACGAAGGGTCCTTCCCAAGGGGGCGAAAGCTTATGCATGCCTATCTGATCTTGTATCAGTCAAAGCACTAAGTCACCTTCCTGAAAGGTATGGCTTCGAACTCTACGGCTGTGATAACGACGTAGGTCTTGTTGATAAATTGCTGATCTGGACGCGGCAACTTCGCGTTCTTCTTCCAGAGCATCAAGAGCATCTTGGCGAGCTTGTTCATTATCAGCCTCCACATAAGCTGCAACCCGGGGAGAATCATGACATATGTCACTTGGCAGCACAGCCTCTGCACCATAGACCTGAAAAAACGGCGTGTAACCTATTGATCTGTTGGGAGTAGTCCGTATGCTCCAAAGTACTATGGGTAGCTCTTCTTCCCAGCAACCTGGCATGCGTTGTAAAGGCACTATGAGCCGGGGTTTGATGCCATGCAACAACTCTTGATTAGCTCATTCTGCCTGTCCATTAGACTAAGGATGCGCCACAGATGCTAAGTCCAACCTGATGTGCTCCTGTTGGCAGAACTGCTTCATGACTCCTTTGGAAAGATTAGTACCATTATCTGTAATAATGCTGTGTGGATAGCCAAAATGATAGATCAGCCTTTTGAGGAATTTAACTACTGTAGCAGCATCACAGCGACTGACTGGCTCTGCTTCAACCCACTTGGTGAACTTGTCCATAGCTACCAATAAATGAGTATGTTTATTTTTGGATCTCTTGAAGGGCCCAACCATATCAAGCCCCCAGACTACAAAAGGCCAGGTTATTGGAATCATCCTCAACTCTTGAGCCAGCACATGTGCTTGAGGAGCATACTTTTGGCAACCATCGCACTTACGAACAATATCCTCCGCATCCGCATGAGCTGTGAGCCAGTAAAACCCATGACGAAAAGCTTTGGCAACCAATATCCTCGAGCTGGCAAGATGACCACAATCACTAGAGTGGATCTCATTGAGAATTACACGGCCCTCCTCAGGTGAAACACAACACTGAAAAACACCCGTGACACTCCGTCTATGCAACTCGCCATTGACAATAGTCATAGACTTGGACCGCCTGATAATCTGTCGAGCAATGATTTCCTCCACTGGAAGCTCACCACGGCTAAGATAAGCTAGATAAGGAACTGTCCAATCAGGTATAGCACGAACAGCGGCCACTAGAGCCGCTTCCGGATCAGGAACAGCAAGATCTTCCTCCGTCGGTAACTTGACTAACGGGTTATGCAACACATCCAGAAAAACATTGGGCGGAACAGGCTTCCATTGAGACCCCAAACGAGACAATGCATCTATCGCCTCGTTAAGCCGGCGATCAATGTGATCAACCTGATATCCTGTGAAATAACCAGCAATGTTTGTCACTTCGCGTCGATAAGCCGCCATGAGAGGATCCTTGGAATCCCAGGTGCCAGAAACTTGCTGAGCCACCAAATCTGAGTCGCCCAGGCACCTGGCCCGGCTCAAATTCATCTCTTTAGCCATACGGAGCCCATGAAGCAAGGCCTCATATTCAACTACATTGTTAGTACAAGGAAACATAAGCCGCAAGACATAACAAATTTTGTCACCTCATGGGGAAGTTATCACAACTCCAGCCCCCGAGCCTTCCAATTGCCTAGAACCATCAAAGTGAATAGACCAATACGTGGTATCCGGCTTCTCCTCCGGAGCCTGAAATTCAGTCCAGTCATTGATGAAGTCCACCAAAGCTTGAGATTTAATAGCAGTTCGCAGCATATATTTGAGATGATGCGGCCCCAGCTCAATCGCCCATTTGGCAACCCAGCCAGTGGCTTCTCTGTTCTGAATGATGTCGCCAAGGGGTGCTGAACTAACCACAGTAATTGGATGCTCATGAAAATAGTGTTTCAACTTCCATTTTAACATGAACACACCATATAGCAGCTTCTGCCAATGCGGATACCGCTGCTTGGATTTTGTTAAACTTTGCTGATATAATACACCGGGCGCTGAACTGGATACTCCTTGCCTGCTTCCTTTCATTCTACAACAACTGCAACACTGACAGCCTTACTATTAGCCGCAATATATAGCAGCATGGGCTCTTTCTCCTGAGGAGCTGCCAGGATGGGCGGCTCAGATAACTGCTTCTTAAGAGATTCAAAAGCCTGATCTGCAGCATTGCTCCAAACAAAATTATATGACTTCTGGAGCATTTGGTAAAGTGGGACCAAACCCTGCCAACTTCTACTAGCATCTCTACCATCCAAAGAGACCCAACCCTGCCAAGTATCACTTCCAACAAAGTTCCCTAGCTAGCTCTATCATTTTGTCAAACAGGTTGTGAGCATGGCAGAATCTTTCAATCATCAAATGTTTCACTTGGCACTTGCTCTTCTGGCCAAACAAGCATGTCCAGTAGTCCTTGTAATCATCACCCTACCAAAACTTAGCCCAATTGGGACACCCTAGGCTCCCCTGGCATTTGATCGAGCGCACTGCGTGCGTGCACTGGGCGTGGCCAGAGCGCCCGCGTTGCACCCGTCGGCGCCCGAGCCTCTGCCACCCCTGCTGCTGCCTCCCTGGCTCGCCCCAGCTAGCCACCGCACCTGCTACGACCTCCCCCTGATCCCCAAGCGCCGCACGCCACCAACCTGCACCGACCAGAGCCGCCGCCCGCGGTCGCCGACTTGGGTACGGTACCGTCCAAGGTGCTCGGCGCCAATCAGAGGCCACCAGTGCATCGCGCACTTAAGTCCCAACCCCTTGAGCTCATCCGCTGCTCGCCGGCCTCGCCACCGACCGCGCTCGCCATTAATGGCCGCCGCCGTAGTCTGCTGTGGACGGTGCCGTCCGGGCCACCTGGCGCTCCCCTGAACCCTCCAGCTCACTTGGAGATCAGCTACAGACCGCCGACCGCTGCACCTACCCAACGGCCTCGCCACCGTCCTCCTCAGCCATTAATGGCTGCCGCCACCTCGGCCACCTTCTGGAAACCGCAAACCGACCTCCCCCGCGCTATATAAACGCACCCCGGGCTCGTCCAGCTCCTCAACACCACTTCCTCCTCCCCTAGGCACCTCCCCGAGCAGCCACACGACCGGGAACGGTCATCTTCACCGTCTCCGGTAGCTACGGCCGCCGGTATCTTCCGGATTATTCCGACGCCACTGGAGCTCCCCCTCCTCCACTTTCCTCACCGTCCGCCCCCTCTTAGCCCCACGACTCCATCCCCACCTTCAATTCATCTCGGGAGCCGCCGTAGGAGAAATCCCTCTTTCACCCGACGGCCGCTGTCCGCTGCGAAGCTCGCTGCCGGCGACCCCGTGCCCTCCACTGATCATGCCGCCCACCGGACGAACCGCCATGGCCTCCTGAGCAATATGGTGGCCTCAGTTCACCGTGGGGTGCCGCTGTTCGCCGGCGAGCATTGCCGGAGCCCCGCTCCGTTCGGCCAGAGGAAAGAGGCGGGGTGGACCACGGTCAAACCTGACCAATGGGCCAGGTGGGGCCCACTGTTAGTGACCCGTAACCCACGCCACGTGGATAAGTGGAGACGGGTTTCTCTAGAAACCGTCTTCGTGCGAGGAAAGCGTAAAGCCAGGAATATGCCATCGACGTCTCAGCCCTCCCGCACAGCCGAGCGGCTGGGCTTGGCCCAGTAGCGCCAGACGGCTAAGTTCCGCCCAGAGCGCGCTTCTGCCCTTTTCTTTTTCTTTTCCAGTAGGTTTCAATTAATTCTACAGAATTCATTTCTAAACCAAATCTGATGATTCAAATTTCTAAATACTCCTAAAATCTTGCTCTATTAATCCAGCTAGGGTGAACATTTTTCCTAAGCTTAGTTTTTGTTGGATCAATTAAATAGTCCATTTAGTCATTTATTTCAGCTTAGGAAATTCCTAGGAAAATCATATGAACTCCAAATAACTTGATTCTTTTACTGAAATTCCTCATTTTTCCTCTAGTTTATTTTAGTATTTATTTAAAAAAAATCCAAACAACTTTTTAGCACTATTTTGGCTTTATGTGGTAATTGCAATATTTTTGAAAATAGGAAATGGAGGGAAGATATAATTTTCAAAACTTTTGGAGTGCACCCAATATTTCTGCATGATCAAGGCAAGCATCTTGAACACTTGATATGGTGAAGGCATGGTTAATTATTTGCAAGAATAATTGAATCATGAATATGTTGAATCAAATAAAATTTGCATATTGCTAGTTATACATACATGATCCCTTGATAATATTTTTTTTCTTCATTTAAACATGAAGTATGAGTGAGTATGGTTATTCTCACATGGCACATATGCCTATGTTGGTCCGGACTAATTTGCAGGAAAGAATCAGTCACGAGAAAAGTGACCGTGAGACTGAAATCTCGTTGTGACGAGAATGATCAGTGATGGCATGTTGGGACATGTCAGGTGGGGACCCTGTTGGGTACTACCAAGGAAACATATTGTGCTAACCACTTCAGGAAAACTTAAACCTCCTGAGTCGACCGTAGATCGAGTCTTGTTCCGGTAACCCCCAAACTTGATCCGTGCTACCACTTGTCCCTGCCACAGGTAGGGTATGGTTTAGTAAGTTGATAACCCCTTTCCGTGCACACACCGTACAGAGAGGCCATGGTGAAGGATACCAGAGGCCTCTGGTAGGCATGTCACCTGGTCAGGGGGCATGGGTGTATCCGGCTGGGCCGAGAGGGGGGCACCCCTCGTAATCCACGCGTATGAATAGTGATCCCATGCTAGTCGAGACGATGGTCTCCCCGACTTAGAGTTTTTCTTGAACTATGCTTTGGGTGATTCCTGGCATCCGGAAAGTTAATCTGGTGTGTGCTGGTTAGGTATGTTTTCAACCCAAAGGTCGTAATTGGAATTAGTCAGCAACTCGGTGTTGACTAAAGAAATCCTTTACTTGTGGGTAAAGAGTACACCCTCTGCAGAGTATACCTATTTGAATAGCCGTGTCCACGGTTAAGGACTACAGTCTGGGTTGGTCAAGTGTCGGTCTTAGTGTCGGTCTTCGGAGGAAATAATTAAAATTGAGCATTGATTTATTTTGCAGGATAATTATTAGCACTACTAATGAGGTCATAAATATTATTGTTGTTATGAATATTATTGTGGACCAACCTTTTTATTTTTTTGAGTGTCTCATGGGCTGGCTAGACTACCCGGGACACTCATTTTATTTTATTTTCTGAGTGTCTCAAGGGCTGGCTAGACTACCCGGGACACTCATCTTCTTTTCTTTTCTGAGTATCTCATGGGCTGGCTAGACTACCCGGATACTCAGTTTTATTTTCTTTGTGAATATCTCTTGGGATGGCTGGACTACCCGAGATATTCATTTATATTCAAGACCTCTCGAGGCATCGCTTTCAGACACCTGTTTGGCATTTCTTTTCAAGACCTCTCGAGGCATCGCTTTTAGACACCCGTTTGGCATTTCTTTTCAAGACCTCTCAAGGCGTCGCTTTTAGACACCCGTTTGGCATTTCTTTTCAAGACCTCTCGAGGCGTCGCTTTTAGACACCCGTTTGGCATTTCTTTTGGATTCTCGGGCGGTCCTGTCTTACCCGATTCTCCACTTTTATATTTTCTTTTGGATTCTCGGGCGGTCCTGTCTCGCCCGATTCTCCATTAACTTTCTTTGTTTGTCACTAAAATTATTTATTACTTTCCCCGCACCATGTTAACATTTATCCATGCCATGCTTTAATTTCGTTCAGCATATGCATATAATTTAACTCATCATGATCATATGCATTCGGTATATCTTTTGTTCATTATGTTTGCGAGCACATTCCAACGTACACACTGGCTTGTCCCTGGCTATTTAATTGGCCAGGTCAGGATTTCAACGAGGAGTACTATAACGACATCCATGCGGAGCCTAGGATAGCAGCCACGCGGAATAGGAATTGTCCGGGTCAGCTGTTCCTGTGGGAATGAAGCCCCATCGGCATTGGAGAACCACGAGTCGCTTCCGTCACCCGTCACTAGAAATCATTGTTGTATCATTAGACCTTTATGGTCTTGTATCCAATTCTTGTAATTGCTTGGTAATCTGTAACAAGGACGTGTCCACCAGTAACAGTAATCCTGGGCTGGCGACAACACGAGGGGTTAATTTCTGGGATATCGTGTCCCAGAAATCCGTCCCCGACAGAAGACCACCAAACCCTAACCTTTTCTTGCTAGCCTCTCCAAATCTCGAGTACGAGATTCATTTTAAGTTTGGTAGGTTTGTAACATCCCAAAATTCTAAATTTTGGAATGTTATATTAATTAAGTAATTATGATTGTTTGATTGATTGATTGATTGAAATTGAGTGAAATTTCAAACTTTTTGGAAAGCTAAATGAGAGGGAATAAAAGGACTTTCCCAAAACTTTCAATTTGCATTTTGATCCCAGGGAATTCAAATTCATTTCATCACAAAACCTTAGAGTGAAGAAAATATGACTTCTTCCATTTACAAAAATGAAAAGGGATTTGAAAAGAATTGAATTCCATTTGAAAATATTTCAAATTCATAAACTTTATGCAACTCAATGATTTTCATGAGAGAAGATAAAATGACTTCTTCAAATTATATGAAATATGAGTTGGAAGTTTAAAAGAATCATTTTGAAAGTCCCTTTAAAGTTTTTATTCAAATTATTTTTCTCCTAAAAATAAATATTTGAAAAAAGGGTAAAAAGATTCCCTTCAACAGAAAAATGGAGAAAAATAAATGTGAAATCATTTTGGTATTTTAAAATTGATTTTTATTGGGTTTTATTGCAACAGTAGCACTGTTTGATTTTTATGAAATGTTGTATATTTATTTGACTCTGAAAAATAGTTCATCATTTAGGAAATCTTTTTTTGATCATTTTGGTATATAATATGCCTATAGTATATTTTTATTTATTTTCCTTTCTTTTCTTTTCTCTCACTGTTTATTCAAAATAGGAAAGGATTTCCTTTTAAAAGGAAAAAGATCCCCGCGGCCCACTAGCCAGTGGCCCAGCTTGCACGCGCAGCCGACACCGAATCAAATCGGATCGGCCATCCGATCCGATCCCGCCTCCCTCTCTCTCTTTGCCCCTGGACCCCACCACCCGCTCTCTCTCTCTCCACGTGCTCACCATCTTCCTCCTCCCGACTCCTTCCCAAACCTCGCCGGAGCCAATCGCCACCCCGATCCCCTGCCTACCTAGCTCGCCCCTCCTCCACGAAAGGCTCCCCTATAAAGCCCCGGAGCCCCGCCCTCTATTTCCCCCTGCTCCCCCTCCTCAAACGCACCAGCGCCGCCGCCATTTCTCGCCGGAGCTCCGCTCTGCCGCCGCACGCCACTGCTCGATTTGCCGCCTACAGACCTCCCTGGCCCCTGCCACCGCCACCATCGTCTTCGCCGTCGTCAACTGCACCACCCCGGCGACTGCCTCGAGCTCGCCGACGCCCGGAACGCCGTCCCCGACCTCGCCCATACCGCTGCCGTCGCCGCCGTCGACCTGCACTGTAAGCGCCGGACGCCCTCTCCTTTTCATCACGTCGGACACCCTCTGCGCCATTAGATCTTGATCCAACGGCCGCGGCAGATCCGCTATTTAGATTAAAACGCCGAAACATTTTTCTGTTAAACTTCGGTCGCCCACCCGTTTAGCTCTAGCGCGCACACCCCAAGCCAATAGCAGTGTGCCACGTAGCCCCCTATCCGATCCGTAGTGTTTTCTTTATTTTTGTTTCTGTTTTTATTGTCAGAATAGTTTCTGTTTTAGAAATGTATAATATCTCTTATTTTATAGATCCAAATTGATTGATTCCTTTTGCTATAGTTTCAAAATTTTATGAAGTTTCTGTTGGTGAAATTTGATTTCAAATTTGAGTAGTTTAAATTTGAATTTGATGAAATTTGTTCAAATCACTAATTTGGCCATATCTTGAGTTTAAAAATATATTTTTTATTGATTCTTTTTGCTACTGTTTTCTATTTGTTTTGTTTATACAGTAGCATTTAGTAATTTATTTTTGGTATATTTTAAATTAGGTTTTTAGTTAAAACAGTACTGTTCTGTTTATATAGTGTTTTAGTCATTAAATTAAAGTTTTTAATTATTTTTAGTTGGTTCTTTTTGTAGATTTTAACATGTCATATTATGCTTCTGTTATAATGCAGTAGATAATGTTTAATAATTAAATATTATTTTTTAGCAACTGTTTTGTATTTTTGTTTGCTTAGCCATAACTATAGTGAATAGAATTAGTTTCTTTAGTTTCAAAAGTAATTCTTTTGCCACTTTACTTTAGTTAATTATTGTTTCTGTTAAATAATAATAATTTAGTTTTTGGTAATTATTTATTATTGTTTAGTATTGTTTTAGTTATTTCTTGGTTATTATAATTGTTTTGGTTATAACTAGATAGTTATAATAGCTATTAAATAGTTACTTTTTGCTAGTAAATAATTTAGTAAATTACTTTCTGTTGTTTTATTAAAATTATATTTTTATTTACTATAGACTAATTATTTAGGTTAATTTAGTGCTGTTATTTGAGTTATTGATTGCTATTGTGTGAGTTGGTTTCTCCCTAGTTTTCTTTTTCTTTGGATTTTTATTTGGATTTCTTTGACTTCATTATTGTTTTATTTATTTATTTGCTTTATTTGATTGATTGTTATTTTGATTGTTACAATTGATTGCTAGATGGAATGCTTATGTGAGAACAATGTTTGACTATATAGATATTCATCAGAGAGTGACGAATAGTTCTATCAAGTATTTCTGAGAGCGATATTATCTTCACCAACTTTACCAGGCAAATTCACTTTGACCATACTTTCATACCTATGTTTTTATTGCATTTAGTGTCACTTTTTCACCATTCCTCCAGTAGTATATTAAATCTTGTAGTTGAGTAGAAGCATGAGGTAGGAACCCACACCCCTGATAGTAAACCCCGGGAACGTCGTTCATTTTAATGCTACGCTTTAGTAGACGGGGATTGGTATGAGAGTTCATGAGTGGTGTGAGAAGGAGGACTCTACGTCAATGATGACAACTTCAAGACTGATGCCGACAACTTCAAGATGGCAATTTCAAGGCCTGCATCTACAAGACCTCAAGACTCAAGACAAGAATTCAATATAACTCTGGGTGGAGAATGGATAAGAAGGGTACCTTGGTGTGCCCAGTACTCAGTGATTCCGGAGAAGCGCCATGATATCATGTGGAAAGCTCCACAAAGGCTCAAAGAGACGGAAGAATACTTCATGCCCAGAAGCTTACCTGTGCAGCCACAAGTCAATATGGGCTCTAGCTTGGTTGACCTTAGTTGTGATCATGGCTGGGACGGTGCTAGCAGATGTAGTCGACGGTAGGATTGGATGGGCACCGGACAGTGGTCAGGGAGACTCTTTGAAAGACCAGGTGTTCATTCGTCCTATTCTCAAACACCCGGTAGTGTGAGGACTTAAAAGGAGGGAACGATTCTTGTGGGTAAAGTGCACAACACTCTGCAGAGTTAAACCTAATCGATTAGCCGTGTCCCCGGTTATGGACAACTTGAGCCTCTGTACTTGGATCTATCTCTGAACTCTCAACACCGGACTGATAACTAATTGTGGGCAACTTATGATACTTATGAGCTATGAGACATCGGTTGGCGGAACCATGTCATAGTAGATACCTCCGTAGTAAAGACTGATGACCCACAAGTGTAGGGGATCAATTGTAGTCCTTTCGATAAGTAAGAGTGTCGAACCCAACGAGGAGCAGAAGGAAATGACAAGCGGTTTTCAGCAAGGTATTCTCTGCAAGTACTGAAAGTAGTGGTAATAGATAGTTTTGATAGCAAGATAATTCATAACAAGTAACAAGTAGTAACGGTAACAATAAGTGCAGCAAGGTGGCCCAATCTTTTTATAGCAAAGGACAAGCCAGAACAAACTCGTATAATAAGAAAAGTGTTGTTGAGGACTCATGGGAATTTCATCTAGTCACTTTCATCATGTTTGTTTGATTCGCGTTCGCTACTTTGATAATTTCATATGTGGGTGGACCGGTGCTTGGGTGCTGTTCTTACTTGAACAAGCCTCCCGCTTATTATTACCCCCTCTCGCAAGCATCCGCAACTACAAAAGAAGAATTAAGATAACTCTAACCATAGCATGAAACATATGGATCCAAATCAGCCCCTTACGGAATAGCGCATAAACTAGGGTTTAAGCTTCTGTCACTCTAGCAACCCATCATCTAATTACTACTCCACAATGCCTTCCCTTAGGCCCAAAGATGGTGAAGTGTCATGTAGTCGACGTTCACACGACACCACTAAAGGAAGCAGCAACATACATATCATCAAAATATCGAACGAATACCAAATTCACATGATTACTTATGACAAGACTTCTCCCATGTCCTCAAGAACAAAAGTAACTACTCACAAATCATATTCATGTTCAAGATAAGAGGGGTATTGAATAGCATTAAGGATCTGAACATATAATCTTCCACCAAATAAACCAACTAGCATCAACTACAAGATGTAATCAACATTACTAGCAACCCACACGTACCAATCTAAGGTTTTGAGACAAAGATTGAATACAAGAGATGAACTAGGGTTTGAGATGAGATGGTGCTGGTGAAGATGTTGATGAAGATTGGTCCTCCCATGATGAGAGGATCATTGGTGATGTCGATGGCTTCGATTTCCCCCTCCCGGAGGGAAGTATCCCTGGCGGAATTGCTCCGCCGGAGAGCAAAATAGCTCCTGCCCAGGTTCGGCCTAGAGATGGCAGCGCTTCGTCCCAAAAGTCTTCTCATTATTTTTTCTAGGGCAAATGACCATATATAGCAGAAGGAGGGGGTCAGATGCCAGCTGTGGGCCCCACAAGGCATCAGGGCGCGCCCAGGGGGGCCGCGCCCTGTTGCCTTGTGGGCAACTGGTGGGTCCCCTCTGGTATTTCTTTTCTCCAATATTTTTTATATATTCAATAAAGAATCTCCGTGAAATTTCAGGTCAATTGGAGCTCTGTAGAATAGGTATCTCTGATGTGGCTATTTCAGGTCCAAAATTCCAGCTGCCGGCATTCTCCCTCTTCATGCAAATCTTGCAAATTATGAGAGAAAAGGCATAAGAATTGTACCATAAAGTGAAATAATGATTAAAAACATAATAAATAACAGTAGGAAATTATGGTGAAAATTGGATGTATCAACTCCCCCAAGCTTAGACCTCGCTTGCCCTCAAGCGAAAAGTCGAAATCGATAATCATGACCACATGTTTAGAGAGAGAGAGACGTCGATAAAAATGAAATACGGACATGGAGCATCATGATCCTTATTATAACAGCAATATATCATCATAAAACTTCTCATGAAAAAGTGACAATTCATCCACAAGTTAAAGTATGAACCATAAACCAAATTGAAAACTAACAAACTATGATCTCAGTCACTAAAGGAATTGCAATTCGTCATATTATCAGAAAGAGTCTATGTAAGAGCTTTGTTTAGCAAGTTCACATACTCAACTATCATTTAGTCTTCTATGATTGCTGACACTCAAGTCATACTTATGGAGCAAAAGTTTCAGTCGAACACATAGGAAGATAGGGGCTTATAATTTCGCCTCCCAACATATTTACCTCAAGGGTAATGTCAACAATAATAACTCATGATCACCTACATTCAACTGGATATATATGCATGGATCAATCCCCACCACATGATGTTTGCCAAAACAGAAAATAAAAACGGAATAGAGGAGAATACTATTGACTCTTGCATGAAAGTAAATACATAAAGTAAAAGATAGGCCCTTCGTAGAGGGAAGCAGAGGTTGTCATGCGCTTGTTGTTTTTGGATGTGCAAGCTCTTAATGTAAAGGAACATCACTTTATATTGCCCCTTGTGATAGCAACCTTTATTATGCAGTTTATCGCTTTTATTGCTCCACCATCACAAGATCATACAAAGCTTATTTTCCCTTACAATAAAAGTTCATACATATTTAGGAGCGATTTTTATTGCTTTTGCACCGATGACAACTTACTTGAAGGATCTTATTCAATCCATAGGTAGATATAGTGGATTCTCATGGCATGAAACTGGGTTTAAGGGTTTTTGGATGCACAAGTAGTATCTCTACTTGGTGCGGATTTTTGGCTAGCAAAAGATAGGGGGCAAACACCACATGTTAGAGGATCCAAAACAATATAACTTCTGTGTGAATATAAGCAAACATAACCCATTACGTTGTCTTCCTTGTCCAATGTCAACTAATTGACATAGAATATTTGATGGGGGCTCACAATCATAAAAGATATCCAAGATAGTGTATTTATATGTGAGACCTCTCTTCCTTTATTACTTTTTCTTGAATTTCTATAATGACCAATGCTATGTTTGTCAACTTCCAACAAGTTTTATCAATTATACTTCTTTTATGTGAAGTCATCACTCCCCATGGGATTAGCATATATGATCTTACTTTTATTCTTTATTTCTAAGATTGGATCATCAAAAGAAAACACACTCAACTCAAACTCTTTATTATATAACTTTCACACACAATTACATAGATAGGTAGATCACAAAGCAAGCACATGAAACTAAATCATACTAAAACTTTATTCCTCTAAATCACGAAATAACTAAGGATCGAACTAAGATAGATAATGATGATGAAAAAGTGATGGTGATACAATACCGGGGTGCCCCCCCCCCCCAAGCTTGGCACAAGACAAGGGGAGTGCCCATACCTGTGTACTCAAATCTCCTTCTTGGGTGATGGTGGTGATGGTGCGGTGGGCTTGTCCTTCATGACATTAATTAGGATCTCCTTTAAGCTCTGAATTTCTCAGAGCACATGTTGTATCATCTCTGTATTCTTTTGAACTTCAGCCATAATATGCTTATTCTCTGGCCCCCAAGCATTCTTTCCTGCATCACTTTCACTTGGACGAGAGATGTCCCAATTGGAGGGTATGTGCATACGAGGAGTATTTTCAACCCCATAATTGTGAACCAACTTATGAAAATTGTTTCGATGTAACCTGTGTAAGGGCCTTCTAGGGGGAAGCCCTTCTTGTACCTCTGGACTCCCATGGCTTGTAGTGCTTCTCACGGCTTGATGAGGGTTTGGAGTTGTGGAGATGCCGGCAAGGGTACCCCTCTTAGAAGCCGGAGGGTGGACCTCAAGCGAATCTCCATCATCTTCTTCCATGGTAACCTCTCCTTCCTCCTCCCTCCTGAGCTCCATCTGCAACAACCAAGCATCGTCTCCCACGTTGTTGGAGGAAGAGGAAGACATGATGCCTGGCCTCGAAATCGTATCACATAACTACCCCTTTTCAGGGTTCTGGAGCGTTCCCGAAGGACTCTTCGATGTGTTCCTCCGGTGTCATTGCTTCAATAATATTAGTTTCAACATTAATGGGAGTACCTGAAATTTAATGCTTAATTCTCTGTCCATTCACCACTCTCGGGTTATTGCCTTTGGAGTTGTTTATTTTGATGGCTCCGGAGCGATAAACTTCTTCGATGATATACGGTCCTTCCCATTTAGAGAGAAGTTTTCTTGCAAAGAATCTCAAATGAGAATTGTATAATAAAACATGATCACCTACTTTGAATTCCCATTTTTTTAATCTTTTGTCATGCCATCTTTTAACTTTTTCTTTAAACAACTTGGCATTTTCATAGGCTTGGGTTCTCCATTCATCCAGAGAGCTAATATCAAATAACCTCCTTTCACCAGCAAGTTTGAAATCATAGTTAAGTTCTTTAATTGCCCAATAAGCTTTATGTTCTAGTTCAAGAGGTAAATGACATGCTTTTCCATAAACCATTTTATACGGAGACATACCCATAGGATTTTTATATGCAGTTCTGTAAGCCCATAATGCATCATCAAGTTTCTTAGACCAATTATTTCTGGATCTATTAATGGTCTTTTGCAAAATCAATTTTATTTCTCTATTAGTTAATTCAACTTGACCACTAGACTGAGGATGATAAGGAGATGCAATTCTATGGTTAACATCATATTTAGCAAGCAACTTACGGAAAGCACCATGAATAAAATGTGAACCACTATCAGTCATTAAATATCTAGGGACTCCAAACCTTGGGAAAATAACTTCTTTAAGCATTTTAATAGAAGTGTTATGATCAGCACTACTAGTTGGAATAGCTTCTACCCACTTAGTAACGTAATCAACAGCAACTAGAATATGAGTATACCCATTGGATTTAGGAAAAGGTCCCATATAATCGAAACCCCAAACATCAAATGGTTCAATAACAAGTGAATAATTCATAGGCATTTCCTGACGTCTACCAACATTACCAATTCTTTGACATTCATCACAAGAAAGGACAAACTTACGTGCATCTTTGAAAAGAGTAGGCCAATAAAAACCAGATTGTAATACCTTATGTGCAGTTCGGTCTCCCGCATGGTGTCCTCCATATGCCTCGGAGTGGCACTTACGTAGGATTTGTTATTGTTCATGCTCAGGTACACAACGTCTAATAATACCATCTACTCCTTCTTTATATAAGTGTGGGTCATCCCAAAAGTAATGCCTTAAATCAAAAAAGAACTTTTTCTTTTGTTGGTATGTAAAGCTAGGTGGTGTGTATTTAGCAACAATGTAATTAGCATAGTCTGCATACCAAGGAGTATTACGAGAAGCATTTATCACAGCTAACTGTTCATCAGGAAAATCATCATTAATAGGAAGTGGGTCATCAAGAACATTTTCCATTCTAGACAAATTATCAGCTACGGGATTCTCAGCTCCCTTTCTATCAACAATATGCAAGTCAAATTCTTGTAGCAAAAGAACCCACCTAATAAGTCTAGGTTTAGCATCTTTCTTTTCCTTAAGATATTTAATAGCAGCATGATCAGTGTGAACAGTAACTTTGGAATCAACAATATAAGATCTGAATTTATCACATGCAAACACAACTACTAAAAATTCTTTCTCAGTAGTAGCATAATTTCTTTGAGCAATGTCTAGGGTTTTACTAGCATAATGAATAACATTCAATTTATTATCAACTCTTTGTCCTAGAACAACACCAATAGCATAGTCACTAGCATCACACATAATTTCAAAGGGTAGGTTCCAATCAGGTGGTTGAACAATAGGTGCAGAAATTAAGGCTTTCTTAAGTATTTCAAAGGCTCCTACACAATCATCATCAAAAACAAGTGGAATATCTTTTTGCAAGAGATTGGTAAGAGGTCTAGAAATTTTAGAGAAGTCTTTTATAAACCTTCTATAGAAACCAGCATGACCAAGGAAACTTCTTATACCTTTGATATCTTTAGGGCATGGCATTTTCTCAATAGCATCAACTTTAGCTTTATCAACTTCAATACCTCTTTCAGAAATTTTATGCCCAAGGACTATACCTTCATTCACCATAAAGTGGCACTTCTCCCAATTCAAGACAAGATTAGTTTCTTCACATCTCTGCAAAACTCGATCAAGGTTGCTCAAGCAATCGTCAAAAGAAGTTCCGTAAACGGAGAAATCATCCATGAAAACCTCAACAATCTTTTCAAAAAAGTCAGAGAATATAGCAGTCATACATCTTTGAAAGGTAACCGGTGCATTACATAACCAAAAGGCATACAATGATAAGCATAAGTTCCAAAAGGACAAGTAAAGGTGGTTTTCTCTTGATCTTCAGGTGACACAGGTATTTGAGAGAAACCAGAATAACCATCTAGGAAACAAAAGTGTGTATGCTTAGACAATATTTCTAACATTTGATCAATAAAAGGTAAGGGGTAATGATCTTTCCTAGTAGCTTTATTTAATTTCCTGAAATCAATTACCATCCTATAACCAGTTACAATTCTTTGTGGGATAAGTTCATTTTTATCATTAGGAACAACGGTAATACCTCCTTTCTTAGGAACACCATGAATAGGACTTACCCATCTACTATCAGCTATGGGATAAATTATACCTGCTTCCAGAAGCTTTAATATTTTAGTTCTTACCACATCCTTCATTCTAGGATTCAGCCTTCTTTGATGATCAACAACGGGTTTAGCATCTGGCTCCATATGAATTTTATGCTGACATAATGTGGTACTAATGCCGTTAAGATCATCGAGAGTATATCCAATAGCAGCACGGTGCTTCTTCAGAGTTTTAAGTAATCTCTTTTCTTCATGCTCTGAAAGGTTAGCACTAATAATAACAGGATATATCTTCTTTTCATCAAGATAAGCATATTTAAGAGTATCAGGTAATTGCTTTAATTCAAACACAGGGTCACCATTGGGTGGAGGTGGATCTCCCAAGATTTCAATAGGCAAATTATGTTTCAGGATAGGTGCTTGTTTAAAGAATAATTCATCTATTTCATTTCTTTCATTCATATTCATGTCATTCTCATGCTCAAGCAAATATTGTTCTAATGGATCAGTAGGAGGCACAGCAATAGAAGCAAGACCAATAATTTCATCTTTATTGGGTAATTCTTTATCATGAGGTTGTCTACGAAATTTAGAGAAATTAAACTCATGAGACATCTCACCAAAATTAACACTAACAATTTCCTTACTGCAATCAATCTTAGCATTAACAGTATTCAAGAAGGATCTACCAAATATAATGGGACAAAAATCATCTTGTGGTGATCCAAGAACAAGAAAATCAGTAGGGTATTTGATCTTACCACACAAGAATTGAACATCTCTAACAATCCCAAGTGGTGAAATAGTATCTCTGTTTGCAAGCTTAATAGTAACATCAATATCTTCAATCTCAATGGGTGCAATATCATTCATAACTTCTTGATAGAGAGTAAACAGAATAGCACTCACACTAGCACCAATATCACATAAACCATGATAGCAATGATCTCCAATTTTAATAGAAATAACAGGCATGACAACTACATGTTTGTTTTTATCTTTAGGGTCTGGCTTAGCAATTCTAGTTGCTTCATCACAGAAATATATGACATGTCCATCAATATTATCAACCAAAAGATCTTTAACCATTGCAACACTAGGTTCAACTTTAATTTGTTCAGAAGGTCTAGGTGCTCTAATATTACTCTTATTAACCACAGTTGAAGCTTTAGCCTGTTCCTTAATCCTAACAGGGAAAGGAGGTTTCTCAATATAAGCAGTAGGCACAACTGGATCAACATGATAAACAATTGTTTCTTCTTTAACACTAACAGGTTCTTCATTCAATTCAATAGGTGGATGATATTTAAACCATTTCTCCTTAGGGAGATCAACATGAGTAGCAAAAGATTCACAAAAGGTAGCTACTATCTCAGAATCAAGTCCATATTTAGTACTAAACTTACGAAAAGCATCAGTTTCCATAAAAGATTTAACACAATCAAACTCAAGATTTATACCTAACTCATTACCTTTGTCGATTTCCCAATATTCATAATTGCATTTAATTCTTTCAAGAAGATCCCATCTGGATTCAATAGTTCTCTTCATAAAGGAACCGGCAGAAGAAGTATCAAGCATGGATTGATCATTATGAGAAAGCTGAGCATAAAAGTTTTGAAGAATTATTTCTCTTAAGAGCTCATGATTGGGGCATGTGTGCAACATATACTTAAGCCTCCCCCAAGCTTGAGCGATACTTTCTCCTTCACGAGGCCAAAAATTATATATATAATTCTGATCACGATGAACCAAATGCATAGGATAAAATTTCTGGTGGAATTCCAGCTTCAACCGGTTCCAGTCCCATGTTTCAGTATCATCACATAGCCTATACCATGTCAATGCCTTTCCCTCCAAAGATAAAGGGAATACTTTCTTCTTAACTCCATCTCCGGATAAACCAGCAAGCTTAAACAATCCACAAATTTCATCCACATAGATCAAGTGCATATCAGGATGTACCGTTCCATCTCCTGCATAAGGATTAGCTAGCAGTTTCTCTATCATACCCGAAGGAATCTCATAATAAATATTTTTAGTAGGTTCAATAGGTTGAGGAGCAACTCTTATTGCTTCCGGTCGAGGTGAAGATACCCCGAACAAGCCCCTCAAAGGATTACTTTCCATAGTGACAAGTGACTATAAATTTCAGCACATAATATAAATGTTTCCTTACCAAATTCCACTCACCAAAGGCACTTCACTCCCCGGCAACAGCGCCAGAAAAGAGTCTTGATGACCCACAAGTATAGGGGATCAATCGTAGTCCTTTCGATAAGTAAGAGTGTCGAACCCAACGAGGAGCAGAAGGAAATGACAAGCGGTTTTCAGCAAGGTATTCTCTGCAAGTACTGAAAGTAGTGGTAACAGATAGTTTTGATAGCAAGATAATTCGTAACAAGTAACAAGTAGTAACGGTAACAATAAGTGCAGCAAGGTGTCCCAATCCTTTTTTATAGCAAAGGACAAGCCGGAACGAACTCGTATAATAAGCAAAGCATTCTCGAGGACACATGGGAATTTCATCTAGTCACTTTCATCATGTTTGTTTGATTCGCGTTCGCTACTTTGATAATTTGATATGTGGGTGGACCGGTGCTTGGGTGCTGTTCTTACTTGAACAAGCCTCCCACTTATGATTACCCCCTCTCGCAAGCATCTGCAACTACGAAAGAAGAATTAAGATAACTCTAACCATAGCATGAAACATATGGATCCAAATCAGCCCCTTACGGAATAGCGCATAAACTAGGGTTTAAGCTTCTATCACTCTAGCAACCCATCATCTAATTACTACTCCACAATGCCTTCCCTTAGGCCCAATGATGGTGAAGTGTCATGTAGTCGACGTTCACACGACACCACTAAAGGAAGCAACAACATACATATCATCAAAATATCGAACGAATACCAAATTCACATGATTACTTATGACAAGACTTCTCCCATGTCCTCAAGAACAAAAGTAACTACTCACAAATCATATTCACATTCAAGATCAGAGGGGTATTGAATAGCATTAAGGATCTAAACATATAATCTTCCACCAAATAAACCAACTAGCATCAACAACAAGATGTAATCAACACTACTAGCAACCCACAGGTACCAATCTGAGGTTTTGAGACAAAGATTGAATACAAGAGATGAACTAGGGTTTGAGATGAGATGGTGCTGGTGAAGATGTTGATGAAGATTGGTCCTCCCACAATGAGAGGATCATTGGTGATGTCGATGGCTTCGATTTCCCCCTCCCAGAGGGAAGTATCCCCGGCAGAATCGCTCCGCCAGAGAGCAAAATAGCTCCTGCCCAGGTTCCGCCTCGAGACGGCGGCGCTTCATCCCAAAAGTCTTATCATTATTTTTTTCTAGGGCAAATGACCTTATATAGCAGAAGGAGGGGGCCAGACGCCTGCTGTGGGCCCCACAAGACATTAGGGCGCGCCCAAGGGGGCCGCGCCCTGTTGCCTTGTGGGCAACTGGTGGGTCCCCTCTGGTATTTATTTTCTCCAGTATTTTTTATATATTCAATAAAAAATCTCCGTGAAATTTTAGGGCAATTGGAGCTCTGTAGAATAGGTATCTCTGATGTGGCTATTTCAGGTCTAGAATTCCAGCTGCCGGCATTCTCCCTCTTCATGTAAATCTTGCAAATTAAGAGAGAAAAGGCATAAGAATTGTACCATAAAGTGAAATAATGATTAAAACATAATAAATAACAGTAGGAAATCATGATGCAAATTGGACGTATCAAAGACTCCTGATTATTCCTTTGTTGTAGGGAAAATAAAACTAGTTGCTTTGCAAAAACATCAGACACAGAGCCTCAAAGCCATATTGCATATAGATTAGTCATTATCATCTGCTTTATATTGTGATCTTGCCGGTACATTCAATGTACTGACCTACACGGCTGCAACGTATCATGTTGCAGGTATTTCTACGACGAGTAAGTGTTACGATATAGGGTTATGGTCTACAATCAATTTGCCGTTGGCGTTGATGGGACTCCACACCCTTATACTTTGTTTTTGCTATGATAATTAAGGTATACTCTGGATCTACGGTATTTATTTTACATGTGATGTTATGGTATTTCATCGAAGTATGGTGTGTGCCAGCATACTGATCCAGGGATGGCACAGAAAGCACAGAGACTTGACCGTATTGGGTCGGGTCACTACAGATGAACCAATTGCTTGTGAGTTGAGTGTACTTGATTATCTTTATGAAGTTTTGCTTGAAAATCATGAATCTGAAAATTGTGATGGACTGCTAAAAGAAGAAGTTTATAAAGTGATTCATGGTAGCTCCTTGAATGAAAAGCATGATTGTAATGATGTTATTATAAATTCTATTATTGTCAATTGTGCTAATGATATGCAAAACTACAAGCTTGGGGATGACAATTTTGTTATGTCCACTACTTATTGCAATGATCACGATTGGGGTGATAATGCATCTTATGATCTTGAAAATTTATTTAAGGCTCATGATGAATATGTTATTGATAATAATGTTTGCAATAATATTAAAAGTGTGTTTGGAAGAGTGTCAACTTTAGGTAATAATGATCCCACTACTTTGGAGAATTATCAATCTTATGAATTTTATGATAAAAGTTGGTTTGGAGAGGTCATAACTTTAGTTGATGTTAATCCCACTATTTTAGAAGATTATAAAACTTTTATGCATGTGGATCATGAAGAGAATATTTTATATGATAGCTATATTGTTGAGTTTGATTATGATCCTACATGTAATTATTATGAGAGAGGAACATATGGTTATAGAAATCTTCATGTCACTAAATTGCCTCTCTTTGTGTTGAATTCATTAATGCTTCATTCTTCCTATTTGCATATGCTATATATTGCTTGTCTTGATAATTTGTTTTCCTATAAAATGCCTATGCATAGGAAGTATGTTAGACTTAAATGTGTTTGTCACATGTTTTATGATGCTCTCTTTGTGCTTCAATTCTTGTCTTTCACGTGAGCATCATTGAAATCTCAAGCCTATCTTAATGGCTATAAAGAAAGAGCTTGTTGGGAGACAACCCAATATGCATCTTAAATTTTTTGCTTTGCTTTCTATTTTGTGAGTTTGCACAATTGTAGCATGTGTTATGATTGTGTTTTTATCTTTTAATTAGTGTTTGTGCCAAGTAATGCCTTTGGGATGATTTGGATGGTAGTATAATTGATTATGTTTGAAAACAGAAACTTTTGCGCTTGGTTCTGGAATTTTCATTCTGTACTGGAGCGTGATAAAATTATGAATTTTTTACACATTTTTTATATATGAATTGCCCACGGTTTCCTAATTTTTTAGAATTTTGGAAGTTACAGAAGTATGACTTTAATTCAGATCTTTACAGACTATTCTGTTTTAGACAGATTCTGTTTTTGTTGCATAGTTTGCTTATTTTGATGAATCTATGGATCGTATCGGGGGGTATGAGCCATGGGGAAGTTGGAGTACAGTAGCATTATGATAATATTAAATATGAATCAATTTATAACAATACCTAAAGTTTAAGATTTATTGGTTATACTAACGGATCTCACGAGGTTTCTGTTGAGTTTTGTGTGCTGAAGTTTTCGAGTTTTGGGTGAGACTACGATGGATAATGGAATAAGGAGTGGCAAGAGCCTAAGCTTGGGGATGCCCAAGGCACCCCAAGGTAATATTCAAGGAAGACTCAAGCGTCTAAGCTTGGGGATGCCCCGGATGGCATCCCCTCTTTCGTCTACAATCTATCGGTAACTCACTTGGAGCTATATTTTTATTCATCACATGATATGCGTTTTACTTGGAGCGTCTCGTGCTATAGTTTGCTTGCTTTTGTTTGCTTTTTAGTTTGCCACAATCATCTTTGCTTAACACACCTTTTTGAGAGGGACACACATTATTCGTGATTTGTTAGAGTACTGTATGTGCTTCACTTATATCTTTTGAGCTAGGCAGTTGCTCTAGTGCTTCACTTATATCTTTTAGAGCACGATGGTGGTTATATTTTAAAGAAATAGTTGCACTCTCATGCTTCACTTATATATTTTTTAGAGTCTAATAAATATTAATGGCAATTTGCACATGTTAAAATAATGGTCCTGATATGATAAGGTATCCAAGGGTGATATAATAAAAACCTTCATGTAGATCACTAAGTATGAAGTGCATGGTTAATTTTGTTAATGTCGTAATATGAAAGGATATAGGTTCATGATCATTGGTTAGTAGAAATATTGGTATTAAAGTTCGTTATGACATATTCACTTAAATATTAGTCATGGCATGGCGAGGAAGTTTGAGCATTTATATGTCTGAAATGAAATCCTTGAGTGTTCTTATAATCGGGGTCGCGCGATGGTTAACTCCTACCAACCCTCCTCCTAGGGGCATGCGGTGAAGTGCTTTGCTTCGAGAGCTAAGTAGAATTTTGCAATAAGTATGTGAGTTCTTTATGACTAATGTGAATCCATGGATTATACACACTCCTATCTTTCCATAATTTGCTAGCCTCTTCGGCACCGTGCCTTGCCCTTTCTCACCTCGAGAGTTGGTGCAAACTTTGCCGGTGCATCCAAACCCCGCGATATGATACGCTCTTTCACACATAAACCCCTTTTACCTTCCTCAAAACAGCCACCATACCTACCTATTATGGCATTTCCATAGCCATTCCGAGATATATTGCCATGCAACTTCCACCGTTCCGTTTATATGACACACATCTTCATTGTCATATTGCTTTGCATGATCATATAGCTGACATAGTATTTGTGGCTCGGCAACCGTTCATCATTTTTTATACATGTTACGCTAGATCATTGCACATCCTGGTACACTGCCAGAGGCATTCATATAGGCTCATAATTGTTCTAGTATCGAGTTGTAATTTTTAGTTGTAAGTAAATAAAAGTGTGATGATCATCATTATTAGAGCATTTTCCTAGTGAGGAAAGGATGATGGAGGCTATGATTCCCCCACAAGTCGGAATGAGGCTCCGGACGAAAAATAAAAATAAAATATAAAAAAAAGGAGGCCAAAAAGAGCCCAGCAAATAAAATTAGAGAAAAAGAGAGAAGGGGCAATGTTACTATCCTTTCCACACTTGTGCTTCAAAATAGCACCATGTTTTTCATATAGAGAGTCTCCTATATTGTCACTTTCATATACTAGTGGGAATTTTTCATTATAGAACTTGGCTTGTATATTCCGATGATGGGATTCCTCAAATGCCTGAGGTCTTCATGAGCAAGCAAGTTGGATGCACACCCACTTAGTTTTTAGTTTGAGCTTTCATACACTTATAGCTCTTAGTGCATCCGTTGCATGGCAATCCCTACTCCTCGCATTGATATCGATTGATGGGCATCTCGATAGCCCGTTGATCCGCCGAGTTGATGCGAGACTTTCTTCTTCTCCTTTCCATTACTTGATACCTACCACCACACTCTATTCCACCTAGTACTATATCCATGGCTCGCGCTCATGTATTGCGTGAGAGTTGAAAATGCTGAAGCGCGTTAGAAGTACGATCCAATTGCCTGGTTTGACACCGGGGTGCTCACTATTTATATATTTGCGGTGAAGATAGAGTCATGCCATGATTATTATGAGAAAGTGAGTAGGGATAACACTCGTTAAGGATCGTAAATTTTGAAAGTTAATGGTTATGCTTCTAATGTTCATGGATATTATTATGTTGATATTGTTAGTTCATCGCTTCACAACTTATGTGCCGTAAAGAGATTACATAATAAACATGTTGGGTAGCATTCCACATCAAAAATTCTGTTTTTATCATTTACCTACTCGAGGATGAGCAGGAATTAAGCTTGGGGATGCTTGATACGTCTCCAACGTATCTACTCGTGGTAGACTTCTTCAATTTTTCCATTGAGAAAGGCACTCTTCACATCCATTTGATATAAGAGGATATCATGATGATTGGCATAAGCAAGAAGTATGCGGATGGCTTCAAGTCTAGCCATAGGAGCAAAGGTTTCATCGAAGTCAATTCCTTCCACTTGTGTGTAACCTTGAGCAATTAGACGGGCTTTGTTTCTGACAACTTGACCATGCTCATCTTGCTTGTTGCGGTAGATCCATTTGGTTCCAATAATGTTGTGCTTGCAAGGGTCAGGACGCTTGACGAGTTCCCACACATTATTGAGCTCAAATTGCTGAAGTTCTTCTTGCATAGCTTGAATCCATTCTGGTTCCATGAAAGCTTCAGTGACTTTGGTGGGTTCTGTGATGGAGATGAAAGCAAAGTGTCCACAAAAGTTTGCTAGCTGGGTGGCTCTTGAGTGAGTGAGAGAACCAGGTGCATTTATGTTGTCAATTATCTTCTCGATCTGAACTTCATTGGCCACTCGAGGATGTACAGGGCGAAGACTTTGCTGTTGCTAAGCATTGTCTTCAGGCTCAGCATTATCTTCAGGCTGATCATTGTCTTCACGCTGGACAGGAGCAGGTATCACTACCTCTTCATCTCCGGGTTCCTCAGTGGGTATTATGTCTCCAGTACCCATTAGCTTGATGGATTCACTTGGAGGGAGTTCATCTATCACATGTGGCGGGTGTTCTCTTTGCGAGCCGTTAGTCTCATCGAACTGCACATCTACAGTTTCAACCACTTTGTGGTGAAAGAGGTTGAAGACCCTGTAGGTGTGCCAATCCTTTCCATAGCCAAGCATAAAACCCTCATGTGCTTTCGGTGCAAATTTGGAAGTGTGATATGGATCCCGTATCCAACACCTAGCACCAAATACTTTGAAGTAACTTATATTTGGCTTCTTACCAGTGATTAGTTCATAAGATGTCTTCTTGAAGAACTTGTGAAGATATACTCTGTTGATGATGTGGCATGCAGTATCAATGGCTTTAGGCCACCACTTGCGTGGTGTCTTGTATTCATCGAGCATAGTGCGAGCCATCTCAATGAGAGTTCTGTTTTTGCGCTCCATGACACCATTCTGCTGTGAATTGTATGGAGATGATAACTCATGAGTGATGCCAAGAACGTCAAGATAGGTGTTGAGCCCAGTGTTCTTGAACTCGGTGCCATTGTCACTCCTGATGTGCTTGATCTTGATGCCATAGTTGGTCATGGCCTGGTTGGCGAACCGCCTGAATACATCCTGTACTTCATTCTTATACAGGATTATGTGCACCCAGGTATATCGAGAATAATCATCAACAATCACGAAGCCATATAGATGTGCAGAAGTAGTAAGAGTGGAGTAATGAGTAGGGCCAAATAAGTCCATGTGTAGCAGCTCGAAGGGACGAGTTGTCATCATGATTGTCTTCGAGGGGTGTTTCGCCCTAGTCATCTTCCCAGCTTCACAGGCTCCACATAGGTGATCCTTCTTGAACTTTACGCCCTCGATCCCAATGATGTGCTTCTTGTTCCCAAGGGTGTGCAAGTTCCTCATGCCAGCATGTCCTAACCGTCGATGCCAAAGCCAGCATTCTGAAGCTTTTGCTAGAAGACATGTGGCCAGCTGTGGTCCTGAGGAGAAATCTACCATGTACAAGTCACTGCTTCGATAACCTTCAAAGACTTGAGTTTTCTCAGAAGCCATAAGCACAAGACAGCGAAATTTGCCAAAGATGACAATCATATCAAGATCACAAAGCATTGAGACGGACATGAGGTTGAATCCAAGGGATTCGACAAGCATCACTTTATCCATGTGCCGATCCTTCGAGATTGCAACCCTACCTAGACCCAATACCTTGCTTTTCCCAGTGTCAGCAAAAGTAATGTGCTTTTGAGTAGATGGACGAAGTGTAGAGTCCATGAGCAAGCTTCGGTCTCCAGTCATATGGTTGGTGCAGCCACTGTCCAGGATCCATTTAGTAGCTTTCGGAAGTGTACCCTATAGAGCAGTTAGTAGGATAGGCTTCACCAAGACAATTGTGAAGTACAAACATTTGACGATGAAGACTTTCAGAGAATGTCAGTTTCTTGTAGGATATAGTAGGATGATCATGAAGAAATCCATGGACGAAATGAATGGTAAGACCATTTGGACATTTTATCTTGCGTCCGACAAGATTTTTCAGGTCCCCAGCATTGTCTTCAGAACCCAATGCTTTTCGGCTGGAGACCTAACCCTGCAAGGAAGATCAGTTCTTCTTAACCACCCACATTTGAAGGGGTGGCTTAGAAGCAATGAGTCTAAGTGCAACATCTGAGAACTTTGGCTTTCAAGCCCTAGCAAATAGCTTCACAGGGGGGGTTAGAGTACTCGAATGAATAAGCAGAGAAATTCTTTGATTTGTGAACATAATGGTTTGAGGAACGTCTCTCATATTCATGAGTCTGATCATTGTAACCCTGCGAAACATAAGTGTTAGCACGATCATACGAAGACCTTCATCTGTATGAAGACTTTGGTCCATATGAAGCTTTTGCTCTGGGGTTTGTCTTCTTCCGTGGTGGTGTCATGATGACATTCACAGGAAGCCTTTCCAGAAGACTTTTGGGAATCCATATCTTCTTCATAGGCGAACCATTCCTGCAGTTAGTTCCAATAAACCTGGCAAACACTTCACCATTCTGGTTTTTGAACAGTTTATAGTTTGAGTCGAAGGACTCATCAATGATGATGGGGTTAGCATAGGTATAACCAGATAATGTGGATGGGTCTACTGGAGGGCCTGTTGCAGCAACCCAAGTAGTTTTGGGGTACTGCTCAGGCTTCCAATATGTACCATCAACATTTATGTTTCTCTCGAAGCCAATGCCCTCTTTCCTCGGGTTCCTGTTCAGGATCTGCTTCTTGAGGACATCACAAAGAGTCTGATGCCGTTTGAGACTCTTATACATGCCAGTCTCAAGCAATGTCTTCAACCTGGCATTCTCATCAGTAAGAGCAGTTGCTTCCTTAGATGAGGGGTTAGTGGACACATCAATAGTTGAAGATATTGTAGATTCAGAAATAGTGGAACATTCAGTAGAAGAATTAGCACTATCATGCTCAAGGCATTTCAAACAAGGTGGCACAAATTCATCCTAAGCGGTACTGATCTGTTGAGTGAGTAGTGAATCGTTCTCAGTTCGAAGATCATCATGAGACGCTCACAGCTTCTCAAGCTCTTGCATCCTTTGAAGATATTCATAGGAGAGCTTCTCGCGATCCGATGAGAGGGTATCATGACGACCTTGAAGTTCATCAAATGACATTTGAAGACGTCTGAAGTCTTCAGACTGTGTTTGACCATGATCCATTTCCTCGTTCAACAGATAATTGCTCTTATCTAGCAATTTTTGAAGCTTCTCTAAAGAGGATTGTTGTTTAGTGACGATTTTTGCAAGCTTGGAATAGCTGGGGGTCATGTTCTCATCAGATTCATCCTCATTTGAAGAGAAGGAGGGATGTTTAGGTACCTTGACACCCCTGGCCATTAGACAAAGACCGGAGGCTTTTGTGACGGGGCCAACATCCACGGAGTTGATGGAATTCTTGAATTCTTCAAACCAAGGATCATGACGAGTGAAGGCACCCTCATAGACATCAGAGATCCTGTCCCAGATCACTTTGGCAGAGTCCATATGATACACACGAGTAAACTGATCTTTGGACAAATGAGAGCATATGATGTAATTTGCTCGAGTGTCCAATTGAGTGAATCTGTCAATGTCTTCAGCACACGCCTTTTTGCAGAGCTCTGTCAAGCCCTGCTCGGTGACAGTCCATAGATCATAATTGGTACCCTTGAGATGTTTGCACATCATAATCTTCCAGTGGGGATAGTCAGTGCCATCGAAGACGGGGCACGCAGCGGAAACCTTGATTATCCCTGCAGTCGACATAGCTAAAACTCTAGGTGGTTAAACTGAATCACACAGAACAAGGGAGCACATCACTCTGGTACCAATTGAAAGTGCTAGTTATCGACTAGAGGGGGTGACTAGGCGATTTTTATAAAAGGCTTCGAAAACAGGCAATGTCTTCGAAGTAAGCGGAAGCAAGATGAGAACTAGCAAAGCCTATGTATGAAATGAATAGACATGACAAGCATAGACATCATACATACTAGCATGCGTTGATCATAAACACAAGAAGCTTGAAGATAAATGAGTAAACAGATGAATGGCTTCAAGGAATATCTTCAAATACAGACAAGCATGCAAAGGCTTCACAGTTCAAAACAGTAAGGAAGTGAAAGGATAGAACCAGTGGCTTGGGGAAGACAGTGATTTGTTTGACCAGTTCCAACTGCTGTGACAGTTGTACGTCTGGTTAGGGAGGCTGAGATTGAACTTGGAAGACCACGTCTTCACCTTATCCCCCTTGAGCTAAGACCCGCAGATCTCGCCCAATCACTCTGGTAAGTCTTCAAGGTAGACTTCCAAACCTTCACAGACTTCGTTCATCGGCAATGCACAATGACTCTTGGATGCTCAAAACATGACGCCTAACTGGCTGGAAGATCACAGTCTTCAAGTGTAATAAGTCTTCAGTTCATTCAGAACAGAATGTCTTCAGTGATGCTCAATCACTTTGGGCTCTGGGTGTTTTGGGTTCTATCCTCGCAAGGATTCTCTCTCTCAAAAGCTTCGAGGTGGGTTGCTCTCAAACGACAAAAGCCGTGCACTAACTCGGAGCAGCCACCAATTTATGGTGGTAGGGGGTGGCTATTTATAGCCAGGAGGCAACCCGACATGATATGTCCAAAATGACCTTGGGTCATAGGGAAGCTGACACGTGTCCAACGATCAGATCCCAACACACGTGGCAACTTTACTTGGGCTCCAAGCAAAGCTGACTCAACCAACTCTAGAAGAGGTTTTCTCTCATTTGTCTTCGCTTGAAGACATAGGATTGGGTTGAGCATCACATCAGTTTCTGACTTCGTTTACCTCGACCCTACTTAATAGTACAGTGGTTCCTATGACTCAAGAAAGCAGAAAATGAAACTACCAAAAGACTAAGTCTTCACGTTCCATTGGCTTCAAGTGAATGTCTTCGTGAACCATTAGCTTCAACACGAATGTCTTCGTGAACCACCATTGTCTTCAATGTCTTCATACATTTTTAGGGGTCATCTTTGATGGGTAAACCGAATCAATAGGGACTTCTACCTGTGTTCTCCTGTGAATCTCACAAACACATTAGTCCCTTCAACCAAGTTTGTCTTCAATACTCCAAAACCAACAAGGGGTGGCACTAGATGCACTTACAGCTTAGTTTACCCATTATAGTTGTGAATAAGACACATGTTCCTATTTCTAGAACATACAAATATCTATCTATCACGCCATGTTCTTACATCAAAGTACTACTGTTGTGTAACCTACAACAATCACTTATCATAAGACACATTTAACTTGGGAGTGTGATATAGGTTGCATCTTGCATTGTCTTCTAGCTTGTGCTGCTTCTAATTTGTTGAAATGGCACTTATGACGAGACAGTTTTAACTTGGTAGAGTGACATTCGTTGCATCTTTCATACGATGTCTAGCTTTCATTTCTTCTAATTTGTTGAAATGCCTGCTGCTTAGTTTACACATCATAGGTGTGAATATGCAATGCTGTCCTTTTTTCTTACATATCCAATCCTCCTATCATGCGGCCGCCTTACATGAAAGTAGTGTTTGTCAGCATCATGCATCAATGAGTTCTGAAAAGCGAATTTTATTCATTTTTCTTGTGGGTTTGACTTGACAAGGCAAAAAAAATAAGAGAGAGGAAGGAAAAAAGTAAGGCAGGGGCTGATGGCGGTCATCTGGCGCCACCGGTAAGGAGGCACTCTAGAGATTCCGCTACTGCTGCTAGTGCAGTAGATGTTCCAAGTAAATATGATGTGCCCAACAACCCTACTCCAGCATCCCAGGTGCTTTCTCTAGCTTGGCAGTGTGATATTTGCTTGCATGTTGCATACGGTGTCTAGCTTGTATTGCTTCTAATTTGATTAAATTGCATCTGCTTAGTTTACACATTATACATGTTAACATGGCATGTCTTCCTTTTTTGCATATACTACATCTGTCTATTACATGTCCTAACATCAAAGTACTGTTCATGTCTATCCTGCATCAATCACTTATGACGAGATACCTTTAACTTGGTAGTGTGATATTGTTTGGATCTTGCATATGATTTATTGCTTGTACTGCTTGACATTTGTTTAAATGCCACTTATGACGAGACTCCTATTAACTTGGCAGAGTGATATTTGTAGCATCTTTCATATGGTGTCTGGCTTCCATTGCATTGCTTCTAATTTATTGAAATGCCTTCTGCTTAGTTTACACATCATAGGTCTGATTATCTCATGCCGTCTTGTTTTTCTTACATATTACATCCTCCTATCATGTGGTTGTCTAACATCAAAGTTCAGTTCGTCTGTATCACACATCAATTAGTTCTGAAGAACTAAATTTTTATTCCTTTTTCTTGTGGGTTTGACTTAACATGGAAAAAAATAGGAAGGTACACAGAATGGTAGGGGATGGTGTTACTACTCGGGAGGCATGGAAACGGAAGCGGAACAACTCTGTAGATTCTGCTAGTACTGATAGTGTAAGAGAAGGTCGAAGTCCACTGGATAAATGTACAAACATAGTATCCCCTACTACACCACCTGCAAAACATACCAAAGACAAACGAACCAAACAAGCAACGACAGCCCTAGTGGTTGCAGCACCTTCTTCCACAGTACCAACATGTGCACGACTTACTCGTTCGTCAACTCTGCTAGCGGCAAGTTCCCAAGCTCCCTTGCCACCTGACACTACTTCCGAAGCACTCTTGGCACAAGAGGACTTGCCAAGATCAGATGAACCTTGTGAGCTTCAACACCAAGAAGGTAGTTGATCGAGTCAAGTTACAGTTGCATGCTTCTTTATATGTAGTCTCACAGTTTGATGTACACTAACACTTCCCATGTTCGTTGTTGAACTAGCACCTAGGCGCAAGAGGAAACAGACATTAGGGATAATACTCGACATGTTAAGTAAATCTAAAAGAGGAAGAATGGAGATCCATTTTGAGTCAGGTTTAAAAAGGCCACGTGATGCTACAGAGTCAGCCAAGTTAGTTTAAGAGGCAGCTGTTGCCGTTAGGTGTCATGCATGTATCCTCCCAACATGGATTCAGTACAGGAATGACAAAGACAAAATCTAGTTTAACACCTTCCTCGACCATTTATCTATAAGCATGGTTATTTATGGAACTTAGTAATATCAACTTTCTCTGTCCCATACTTTCTAGGTTGCTGGTAATGAGACTCCTATAATTATGAACAGATGAGGTTCAAGTTGGATCGGTAAGATGATGCAACCAGACAAGCATGCCCTCATGTTTTCAAGTATGCTCTATGACAATATTGGTATAATCTGAGGAAAACTCACTTTGAAGGCAAGGCTAACAATGAACTTGCCCAAACATCTCCAGTGGAAAATATAATGGATGAAGACTGGACAGCCCTTGTTAAACACTGGTCTGATTCAAAGTATCAAGTATGTTATATAGATGTGATCAGATCACATGTTGAACTCCTATTTACACATGTCCCTTACAAATATATCTTTTTCTAGGTGAACTGTTCAAAAGAACAAGGCCAACCATACGAAAGTGAAATTCCAACAGACGACAGGATCTCGTAGCTATATTGCACACTGTGAGACTCTAGTAACTAGTTGCTGTTTCACTCTATTGGCTGTGCCATATTATCAGATCTATATTGACTTGCTCCAAATGCAGAGGAAAGCCCACAAGGACCAAAAAGAACCTAAACCAAATGCGGTGGAAATCTTCAAGGACTGTCACACCAGCAAGACGAAGGGCATGACTACACCAGTTAAAGCCGCTGTAGTAAGTCCTTTATCCTCAGGCCCTTTGAACTACTACTTACTCTGACTTGTGCATTGAACTGCATGGTTTGCAGCCAATGTCTATTACTCTTTTCAATTTTATACACAGTCGTCTGAACATATCATTGCACCTTACAAGGTTTAAAAGAGAGGAACGATGTTCCTTTGCTCTTGATCTGTAATCTAGTTCCGTGCTGCACACAATGTTACAATTGCCTGTTTGTCTGATCTCAGTTGTTTTGTGATATGAATGATGTCATACTATGCTCACCGTATTATAAACTTTGTCTCTTTATCTTAGCTGTCAATACAATGTGAAGAAATAGACAATACATTAGCCATGGTATATGGTCATATGTTTGGAACCAGGTTTTATTATGTACTTTGCAGTAAAATAAAACTAATATTTTACACGGGTTCACCAAAATAAGTTATGTATATAAACCAAAGCTATTCTATTTGGTTTTGCTACCTCATTAATAACTTCTGTTCTGGTACTACTAATGTACAAACTCAACTTTTCAGCAAGCTATGGAACAAATGGTGGAACCACCACAACCTCCTAAAGGTGATGAGGCAACCATAACCACAATGCCACCTCTTGCTACAGTGGGTCAGTATCTCTCCACTAACAGTGCCAAAAACACCTTCCTGCGTAATACTGGGTTGGTTGTTAAGGCAACCTCGTCCAAACTGCCTCATGAACAAGATCTGCAAGCTCGACAGAATGATATATCTGCGCTCTAGACACAAGTCCAATCCCTAACAGAGACCCTTTGTGAAACAACAACAACCATTGTTCGATGTCGTCAAGATATGCATGGTTTTGAAACCAGACTATCAGACATTTGCTATGTTGTTCAGGAGCCTAGGAGAAATGACAGCGAAGTTTATGGTGCTCCATCAGACACTACAACATGAAAACGTACCAGTCAGGTCAAATCATTTGAGGTTTTGAAGTTCTGATGGTGCATTTACTTTTATGCCAACCCTCATTTTGTTATATGGCTGTAATTTGTTTTGTTGCGATACAACATTTGTTCTTAACGGGCAGCGACTAGCTGAAAAAACCAACAAGCCATTTTTGTATAGTGTAGGGTGTTCCCTATATTTGCACGGGTGGCGAACTTTGATGGCCAGTGGATGTAATCTGTGCAATCGCCGTAATAGCCTAGCATTAGTTGCTTGCTTATTTATTTCCTTGTAGTCATCTTTTTCCTCGGTTTGTTAGTGGCCGCAATAACCATGGGCCACATACGGCCCGTGGTAACCATGGGCCTGCTACCTGCTGTAGTGCCCAAGGGCCATCTACGTGCCGTAGGATCCGGGGGCCAAAAGCGGACCGCAATATGGGTGGTAAATGGGCGAAAGTGGGAAAGGTCCGTTTAAGGGCCCGTAGCATAACGGGCCGTTAATAGGCCGAAAGTCATCACAGGCTTAATTCTACCAACAGGCATAACGGGTCGTTAATGGGCCGGAATATAGGACGGGCTGAAAATGGCCCAATGGGTTAACAGACCACAAACGGGCCGATTGTAACCACGGGCTAAATTTGGCCCATTAGCATAACAGGCCAGTAACGGACCGTAAGTAATCGAGGGCCGGAAATAAGCCCAAGATTTTATGGGCCCTTAGAAGGCCGAAAGAAAACACGGGCTGGAAACGGCCCAACTGAATCATGGGCCGTTAATGGGCTCAAAGCTGTTTACTTTTCATGATGGGCTAGAATCACCACGGGTCGTCAATGGGCCCAGAGATACAAAAGGCCTCATATGGGCTAAAAGACGTCACGGGCCATAGATGGGCCGAAAGTGACAATGGGCTGGAATCATAAGGCACGGCCCACATAGCGCTACTGGGCCGAATTTTGAAAGGCCATAACGGGCCGTGACTACCCGGGCCGTAAATGGGCTGTATGCGAACATGCCGTTAACAGGCTTTCCATGGGCCGGCCCGCTAACTTTTGACCAAGTCAAACAGGCCGGCCTTTTTAACGTAAATGGGCCACTATTGGACCGTGCCACGTGTCGACGTATCATAGGTGTCTCGTGTCCAATGAATGGCTGACATCTGTCCCAACGCCGAGCTGACACGTGAATCCGTTGGCGAATGAGAATTTTACATGTGGAAAATCGCCATTGGTCTGGGTTGATAAGAGGATATCGGATCCAAACCCACGCCCGATAGCTTAACTATGACCCGTTACGGTGGATGCCACGTGTCGGTTACCCTTGACGAAAACACTTCCATGACACGACATTTATCATCATGGAAGTGGACACTTCTGTGATGATAATTTTAGTATTGTCATGGAACACTTCTACGACAGCACAGGTATGACTATCTTGATTCTGTCATAAAATCGTCACGGATGTACATGCATGAAACAAAACGGGACCTACTGTGACAAACACGTATCATCACAGAAGTGTTTTTTTTTGTAGTGAGTACAGCAACAAGGAAGGTTTAATACAGCCAAGCAGGCAAAAGGCACGCAAGCCCAACTAAATGAACAAAGATAAAGTAGCAGCAATCACACTCGAGGGAGCTGGCTCTCACGGGTTGCAGGACAAAGTCTAAGGGTAGACGTACGGATCTTGGTAATGAAACCGGTGAGAGCGTCGGTGTCCACATGCTTAGACAGCTGCTTCCATTGAGTGAAGACTAATGATGAACAGTTAACTTGGTAATGCATATGCGCAGGTGAAGCTCCTTGGAGTCCCCGTGCAGCATGTTGGGGTTGACATGCGCATGAAGCCAGCCCTGTTCCATGTCCACCTTGCCGGGAACGGAGCAGCTCGCCACAGTCTCATTCAGCCTGAGGGAGCCACCGAGGTCGCCCTCGTACGCCGGAGGGGCATCAACAGTCAGCACGCACCTGTACAGCGGCCCCGTGTCAGCGTCGGAGGCGTTGCCCCTGACGCAGATGACAGAGACGGGGCAGCAGCCTGCGTGGGCCCTGCCGGTGCCCACGGCCAAGAGGAAGACGCTGCCGTCCTCCTCCATGACAAGCAGGCGGTGGTGATCCTCTAGCGACTCTGGCATGGCGAACGGGTAGCACGTCTCGTACTTGATGTTTGTCGCGGGCCAGGAGTGTTTGCCAGACGGTGCCGTGAGGTGATGCACGAGGCTCGTTGGCGAGCCCTCAAACGGCGACATGCACTCATAGCAGTAGCAGGGCACGTGCGCGCATCTGGACCTATGGTCCGCCACCGAGTGGTAGGCGACAGACCTCTCGCAGCCGAAACTCTTGTAGACGCAGGGTACCTTGCAGGCATCGACCAGGCCGTCCATGAAATGGGAGTGGCTGTAGGGGACGTCACGCCCACCGCATGGAGCGCAGGAGTAGCACACAAAGCGGTAGATCGTACGTACTACTAAAATGGTAGTGGTCACCCGGTGCAAGTTCTAGCCCCTGTTGTTTTAACCTTTTTTTAGTAATGATACCTGGCGAACGTTCGCCACGAGCCCAATCCTGGCGAACACCCACGTAACCTCCAGATTTCCATCCGACGGTGGCCTTTTTTTATGCCCATGGTATTTGACAAAACTGCCACCCTTTACACATGTAACTGCGACGCGGGCGTTTGCAACTGCCATGTCTCCCAGCGAACGTTTGTTGGAGATTGGCGTTAGCACCGATGGTGGTTCCTAGTAGTTCCACGCTCGGGCATTGAATTTGTACTATTTACTATACTACTTCGGTAGAGCAGAGTCCTACTCCACTATAGTAGGTACTGTAGTTTATAGGAGTATATATTTTAGTAGTACTGTAATCAATCAAGTTGTCTAGCATCGATATGACCATACGCTGCTGGGATGTGTCTCGTAAGTCAAGCGGCGTGCTGCTGTTACATTGTCATCATCACCTATCCACTTCCCGCAGCACATATTCGCTTCTCCATCGTCGCCAGCACATAATCATCCAATCTTCCATCCCCGCTAGGCGCCTCCCCCCTCTTCCGAAATCCAAGCTCTAACAATGGCAGAACTGAGCAGCGTCCACCAAAAGAGTGGCTGGAATTCGCTCCAACAGAGGTAATGAAACTCATTGTTTCACGTGTGGACAATCTCAGTACCATGCCGCTCGCCACGTGCTCGTCGGGGCTGTACCGTTTACTCAAAGCCCTCAGGTCGGAGCTTTTTAAGCCAGCTCCTTGCTTGCTGACGCCGCCTGTTCTTCAGAAATGGTGTGTCACACAGCTTAAGGATCCTAGGTTGGCGAGCATCAACCCCCTCAAGGGCGATCCGATCCCCGTCACCCTCAACTACATTAATGGTATGTACTGGGTCGGCATGAACACGTCTTGGCTGGTTCTCGTCGACGGATGCGGCAGGTGGATGCTCGTGGAGGTCTACACCCGGCGATTGATACCCCTTCCTTCAATTAACACTTCACTGCTTTGGCACCGCGTACCAGAATACTCGGAATCTTACAGTTGCCAACATGATACCAAGTTTGATTTGCTCAAGGTTGTAATCTGCCAAGTGCCCACAAGATCTGCAAATTATAAAGACTTTAGGCTAATTGCGTTCTTCAACCGCGGTCTCGCCTATCTGACAGGTCACTGCGGTAAGTGGAAAAATCTCCATGTCCATCGCAGGATCATACATCCTCCATGGCTCTCTGATGCCATTGAACACAAGGGCTTCATTTACGCTGTGGACTCCTTCTATGGCTGGACATATTGCTGGCCTACTCCAGTCATCGCTACAAATGGCTGTTACAGCAGTATGTTACTCCTAATTTCCTATGATATCAAGATGGCTTGCTTCCTATTGTTAGAGTATAGTTTGAGAAGAGTTAGAATCATGACATTGTTGTTAGAAATTAACACCACGCTGTCAAATACACCCTCTGTTCAGTAACGTGGACGTTTTGACAGTTTAATTCGAACTGCCAAAACATCCCACATTGGTGATCGGATGTAGTAGAATTTTGGTGAAATCAAATCATCCTTCCCATGCTTATATTACTGTCAACATTTACTGAAAAATATTCATGCTCTGAACATGTTGTTCTTAGATTTACAGTACCAGCCCATTTTTATTTGACTCCAACTTGATATGTTGTTGTAGGCCGCCTGGTGTCCCTACCCTTCCTAATCCCAGAACCTTTCAAAGAAAAGCGGCATGGCAGTTGCAGGTGGTTCCTGGCTCAATCAGACGATGGCGAACGATTGATGATCGTTCGCACGTACCGGACGTGTTGTTTCGCGGAATACAATCACAGTCACTGCATGGTCTTTGAGTAGGATCCCAGCTTCTTTGGGCCTTCAGGAATTTTTGACTGGAGGCCGGTAAGTAGCCTCGGCACACGCTCTCTATTTCTTGGACTGAATTATCCGATTAACTAGGAGATCACCAACATCAAGGATCCGGATGGCAGCGCGGTTCCATTCATCAGGCAAAACTGTGTGTACACATCATACCATGCGTCTCTCCATGCACCATACCCTGTGATGTGCAGCCACGCTCTGCAGCCCAAAGTAGGAGAGAGGGTCGCATGTATCAGACTTCGACCTGCTGGCTAGAATTTCCCCCGTCAGGCACCCATCTAGTTCAAGCCTTCAGCCAATCTCCACAGCTTAATAAATAGTAACGTCTAATTGGGCCAGTTAGTTAGATGCGTAGACTTAGTGTAGTAGGATCTTCATTAAGTTTGATGCATACACTTGGATTTTTTGGTAGCCCTTCTGTAATGTTGGCTGCTGTTTGGTTGGAAGAGAGAGATGCGTCTTTACTCTTCTGGCCTGCTTACTACTTCTGGTGCACCCCCACCCCTGGTGGTATCTTCAATCCCAAGGCTCCTTTGTAGGGCTCTAGTTTGTTGTGAACCTCTAGTGGTTTCTATTAACGGAAAATTGGTGGCAAACCCCTTTTACTAAAACAATATAGAGCCATGGATGCTGCTAGTGTTTTCAATGTACAGTGAGTAATATATTTTGTCTGTTGGTTGAATAAATAGTGAGTCGTTGCACGCTCCGATCCTTTAGTGCCCCGTACGTTGCACAAACTATTTTTCCTACGGAATAAATCTTCCACTTGTCGAGGACATGCAGCCCACTGATTTAGGAACAATAGAAGAGCCCATAATTAACTGGGCGGGAGGCTCTAACATGAATCCGGCCCAGCTACATGCTCCTGCTCCCCTAAATAAATAAATAAAGCTGAATGTTCATGCACAGGTTGTTTAAATTTACAATTTGAAAAGTATGATTTTAACTGGAGGATATTATTTTCCTATGAGAGTATCTTTACATTTAGTCGATATTATTCTTAGGCAAAGATAGCGACCAGTCTTTTTTTTCTCACACCCTTTTCTTCCTACAACCAGCGGACTGTTATTTGGTAAACACCAGGTTGACGCCGATGCAAATCATAGTCAACGTGGTCAACATCTAACAATTATTAGCGGCAAGTTGTAATAAATATCACAATTTTTTTCTGTTGCATTTGTATGTTTTATGGATTGTGCTGCCCAGGTCTCCCATTCGAATCCTAAGTACCACAAGTTTTTTGACAAGCTGAGTTTTTTTATGATAAAAAGTTCCAGCCCAACATTATTTTTCGATAAGAATGCCCAGCCCAACCCAACACATGTGGGTGACCCCTCTTTATCCCAGGGCTTCTGAATGTGCTCGGCTTCACACCTAAAGAAAAAAAGTGCTCGGCTTCATTTTACAATAAGTTGTAGCCATATAAAATTAATTCTTATTATCGAGCATGCTGAGTTTTTGGGTCTGACCGATCCAGGCGCCAAAACCAAACCAGCGCCGGCGGGACGGCCTATTCCCGCCTTCCACGGCTGGTTGCGGTGCCGTGCCCGGATCGCCGCCCTATCGTACCATGAAATGCTGGCCAGGCCATCTCTCTACTCCCCCACACATCCTATTCTTTTCCGGCGACGGCAGCCCACCCCGCACCAGAACCAGTCAACCCTCGTACTCCCCGCTGCCTATGACCACACTGCCGCATCTTCCCCGACTCCTGTCCATTCCCATCCGAGGCCTCGCCGTCGTCCTCCGCCTTGGTGCGCTCGCCGCGGCGCTGCCGTCCGGCCTTGTCAACATGGTCAACATGGTGAATCAGGGGAGGACTGTACTTGAGAGTATGACATTAGGGACCCACCAGGTCCACTGCCGAACGCAAGCAAGTGCCTCCTTACTACTCAGATCCACCCCTCAATTTTTTTTACTCATATCCACCTTGCTGATATCTGGGACCGACATCATTGTCAACGTATAGTCAATTAATGACAGAATTGCACAAGGAGTGGCTGACACCTGGGATCCAGCAGCTCGAGCAGTATTTTTGGTTGTTCAGATGGAGCAGCATATAAAGTGGGTTGTACGGTGTCTGTGGCCCGTCTAACAACATGACCAGGCCAGCTATTTTTTCTTTGGGAAAATGGGCAACCCACCATTTTTTTTGAAAAATACCCAACCTAGGCCTATTTGTTTTCTCCGACTTGCTGGGCTGCAAATCTTTCAAGACGAGGAGGGATGCATTCGGCCTGGCCAGAAAATGGGTAGTAAATCATAAAAGTAATATGAAATGGGCTGCAAATGTAAAAAAAAAACATAGCAAATGGGCAATTAGTTTCATATTTTGATTTTTTTTCTTCATTGAGATTTTATATTTCATTGGATTTTATCTTTTTTAAAATTATTTTTAATCTCGCTCCTAATTTTGGGATTAAAAATAGTTTGGACCACGGCAAAAATATGCAAAATTTTGAAAAAATCGCATATTTTTTAGCAATTTTTTAACCCTGGTCCTGACCAGAAAATGGGCAGCAATTCTAAAAATGGCAAATGGGCAGTAATAAATTGCATATGAATTAGCAAATGGGCTTTAAATTGTAAAAATAATAGCAAATGGGTTGTACACGCCATAGATTTCGAGGCTAACTTGTTGACCGACTAAGTTGACGCCTACGTAAGGCTTTGTCAACTTATAGTCAACAAACGATTCTAGCAGCATTGACTATTGGATGTCCATCCAACGGCCGTCGTGCTTCTTCAATCTCTGATCTTCCCACTCCAGCCGCCCAAACCGGCGCCGGCTTTACTTCCTGCTCCCTCCTCCTGTGGCCGGCTGTGATGTCGCGCAAGCCTCACCGGCCCACCCTACTCCCGCCGCTGGCCAGGCCATCCATCTACCCACCCGCACCACCTGTTATTTTCCGGCGACGGCAGTCTCACCCCGCAGCCGAACCAGTGAACCCTCATACTCCCCGCCGCATGGGCATCCACTGCCATGTCTTTGCCAGCTCCGGGTCGTTCCCTTCCTAGGCCTCGCCGTCATCCACCGCAGTGGAGCTCTCGGCGCGGTGTGGTCAACGTGGTCAACAAAGGACAGTCATCGGAAGAGGGATGTAGGTGGAGAGGTTGATAGTAGGGCCCCACATGGTCCATGGCCACACGCAAGCAAGTGCCTCCTTATTACGCGAAAACAATGATTCTTCCCCCTGACAGGTTGGACCCACCAACGACATCTTCGCACGCAAGGAAGTGCCTCCTTATTACGCGGAAAAAAAGTTTCGTCTGCCTGACAGCTGGGACCCACCAGCTGCATCTTTTTCAAGGAAGTGCCTCCTTATTACGCACAAGAAAAATAATTCCTCCCCCTGCTAGCTGGGTCCCACCAGATTTGGAGGCTGACTTGTGGGCCTACTAAGTTGACGCGTACGCAGGGCTATGTCAACTTATTCTCCGGCGACGGCAGCTTCACACAACAGCCGAGCCAGTAAACCCTCGTATTCCCCTCCGCGTGGGCATCCACTGCCGAGTCTTCCCCGGCTCCGGGTCGTTCCCTCCCTAGGCCTCGTCGTCGTCCACCGCCTTGGTGCTCTCGGCACGGCGTGGTAAATGTGGTCAATGAATGATAGCCATCGGAAGAGGACTGTACGTGGACAGGGGGACAGTTGGGACCCACGAGGTCCATGGTTGCACGCAAGGAACTGCCTCCTTATTACGCGGAAGAAAAATGATTCCACTCCCAGACAGCTGGGACCCACCAACTACAGCTTCGCACACAAGGAAGCTCCTCCTTATTACGTGAAAAAAATACTTCCTCCTAATGGTTTGCTGACATCTGGGACCTACGACATTGTCAACATAGTCAATAAACGAGAGAATTGCACATGGAGCGGTTGACACGTGGGACCCAGTTGCTCGAGCATATTTGTTGTTGTTTTTTTTTTGTTGTCGAGACGGAGTAGGTTATCAACTGGGTTGTGCGATGTCTGTGGCCCATCTAGCCCAGGCTTTTATTTTATGTTTACAACATGACAAGCCTAGTTGTTGTTTTTCTCGGTGAAAATGACTAGCCCACCTCTTTTTTTCGTAGAATAGCATACACATGCCGATTTCATTTTCTCCGTCCTGCTGGGCTGCAAATCTTTCAAGACGACGAGGGATACATTCGGCCTGCCCAGACAAAAAGGGCTGTAAATCTTATAAGTAATATGAAATGGGCTGTATATGTATAGAAACAAAGAATATGGGCAATTAGTTTCAAATTGCGGATTTTCTTTTATTTTTTGATATTTCAATTTTCATTGGATTTTAACATAATTTAAATATATTTTAAATTTAGTTTTTATTGGGCTCGAAATTTCGGGATTAGAAATAGTTCGGCAATTTCAATGAAATATCGCTGAAATTTTTAATCATGTTCTTGCGAGAAAATGGTAAGGTATTCTGAAATTATAATATGGGCTGTAAATTTAGGAAAATAGCAAATGGGCTATATGCTGTCCGCCACAGATGTTATGCTGACTTGTGGGCCTATAGTCAACAAACGATTCTTGCAGCGGTGACCGTTGGATGCTAATCCAACGGCTGTGCTGATTCTTCAGTCTCTGATCTTCTTGCTCCAGCCGCCCAAACCAGCGCCGGCGAGACCGCCTGCTCCTGCCTCCCGTTGTCGACTGTGCTGTATCACAGGCCTCAACGCCCCACCCTACACCCACTGCTGGCCAGGCCTTCCCTCTACTCACTCACATCCCCTATTATTCTCCGGCGATGGCAGCCTCACACCGCAGCCGAACCAGTCAACCCTCGTACTCCCATCAGCGTGGACATCCACTGCCGCGTCTTCCCCGGCTCCGCGTCGTTCCCTTCCGAGGCCTCGCCGTCATCCACCGACCTGGTGCTCTCGGCACGGCGTAGTCAACGTGGTCAATGAACGACAGCCATCGGAAGAGGACTGTGCACGGTGAGGCTTACAGCTGGACCCACCAGCTACATCTTCGCACGCAAGGAAGTGCCTCCTTATTACACGAAAAAAAATTGATTCCTCCCCTTACAGCTGGGACCCACCAGCTATATCTTCGCACGCAAGGAAGTGCCTCCTTATCCACTGACAGCTGGGACCCACCAGGTCGAAGTGTACGTAGCGTTGTCTGTCTGGTCGCGAACGTGTACGTACATACTGGTCGATCGGTCTCTGTGCAAGGATGAACCGTGGCCGAGTAAGTAGCGGCATGTGTCGTAGTAGAGCCCCTAATGTGACAGTTCAGACAGTCCCGTCTAAATCGTGTACACATACGTACAGCCACACGACAAAGAATACGGCCACGTATGACATATGTACATACGGGCGGGGTCACGAACGCGTACTCGCGCATACGTACGGCCAGGGCTCTTGTACATGGAGAGGCAACGGACGGCAGCAACAGCCTCCTGTTCATCGGCAGCCAACCGGCTGGGTCGGAACGGAGGAAACAACGTCGTGTTCATCGAGAGCCAAGCGACTGGGTCGGAACGCGTCCTGTTCATCGGGAGCCAACCGGCTTGGACGAAACAGCTGAAATGGGGTCCTGCTCATCGACTTGGGGTCTGGTGTACCACAAAACGGAGGAAACGGCCTTCTGTTCGACCGCCTATGGTCGAAACGGGGTCCTGTTCATCGGCTGGGGGTCTGGCGTACCACAAAACGGAGGAAACAGACTTATGTTCGAGCGCCTACGGTCGAAACGGGGTCCTGTTGATCGGGAGGGCTCTGGTGTACTGCAAAACGGAGGAAACGGATTTCTCCCCAACTGCCTATGGTCAAAACGGTGGTCCCGTTCATCAGGAGGGTTGTGGTGTACCGCAAAATGGGACTCCACGCACTACTGGAATCAGGGACTTTGCCATCTGCCAGCTCTTTGCCGTCTGCTGGCAGATGGCAAAGAGGATATTTGCCGTCTGCTTTTATAAAGCAGACGGCAAAGAACATGCCGATGGCAAAGAGGCTCTTTGCCATCTGCACTTCTTTGCCGTCTGCTGGCAGACGGCAAAGAGTTCTTTGCCGTCTGCCAGCAGGCGGCAAAGAACAAAGTGGGCCCCACTTGGTACTGCATTTGCCAGGTCACACGGGCCACTTCTTTGCCGTCTGCCGGCAGACGGCAAAGAACTCTTTGCCGTCTGCCGGCAGACGGCAAAGAGGGGAGGGGGGCCCCACAGTGTAACGGCGGGGACGGGCTAATGGGCCCCCTCTTTGCCGTCTGCTGGCAGACGGCAAAGAACTTTGCCGTCTACCAGCAGACGGCAAAGAGGGGGCTTAATTTTCGCCATCCTCCCGCGCCTCCCGCCTCTCTCTCTTTCTCTCACCTCTCTCTCTCACACACCCGCGCCCGTTCCCCTCTCTCACCGCCGCCGCCCCCTCCCCGCCCTCTCGCCGCCCCCTCCCCGCCCTCTCGCCGCCGCCCCTCCCCCCTCTCTCACCGCCGCCGCCGCCCCCTCCCCGCCCTCCACCACCGCCTGCCCCCCTCCCCGTGGCGCACCTCCACCACCGCGGCGCCGCCCCCTCCTCACGGCCCTCCTGCCGCCGCCGCCCCCTCCCCGACGGCCTCCTCTCCTCGCCGCCGGCCTCCTCTCCTCGCCACCGGCCGCCCTGCCCCCTGCCCCTCTCTGGTGAGCTTCCCCTGCCCCCCTTTTAATATTTTTTTTTCTGTTTTTCTAATTAGATTTTTAGTTTTCTGTTTTTAGATGTTTTGCAAATAGTTGTTTAGGTGTTTGGGTAAATAGGAAAAAATATTTAGACATTTAGGTAGAAAAAAAACCTAGAAGAAAAAAAAGAAGAAAAGAAGATGAAAAAAAAGGAAAAATAAAAAAGAAAAAGAACAAAAAATAATAATAAGAAGAAGAAACAGAAGAAGAGGAGGAGGAGAAGAAAAAAGAAGAAGAAGAAGAAGAAGAAGAAAAAAAGAGGAGAGGAGGAGAAGAAGAAGAGGAAAAAAGGAAAGGAAGAAGAAGAAGAGGAGGAGGAGGAGAAGAAAAAAGAAGAAGAGGAAGAAGAAGAAGAAAAAACAGGAGAGGGGGAGAAGAAGAAGAGGAAAAAGGAAAGGAGGAAGAAGAAGAAGAAGACGGAAAAAAAGGAAGAAAAGGAAGAAAAGTAAGAAGAGGAAGAAGAAGAAAAGAAAAAAAGAGAAAAAACCCCGACCCCGACACGGCACCTCGACCCCGACCCGACAACCCGACCCCGACCCGACACCCCGACCCCGACACCCCGACCTCGATCCCGACCCCGACACGGCACCCCGACCCCGACCCGACAACCCGACCCCGACCCGACACCCCGACCCCGACACCCCGACCCCGACCCCGACCCCGGCACGGCACCCCGACCCCGACCCCGACCCGACACCCCGACACCGACACGGCACCCCGACCCCGACCCGACACCCCGACCCCGACACGGCACCCCGACCCCGACACCCCGACACCCCTGACATCGCGACACCACGACACCCAGACACGACACCCCCCGACACCCCGACCCTGACCCCGACACCCCGACACCCCTGACACGCTGACACCACGACACCCAGACATGACACCCCCCGACAGCCCGACCCCGACACGACACCCCGACACCACGACACCACGACACCCGGACACCACGCCACCCAGACACGACACCCCCGACCCCCGACACCTCTTCGGCCTCCTGTTGACCGAAAAGGTGCTCTTCGGCCTTCCAGAGGCCGATGGGGTCATATATTTGTGAATTATGAGTTAGGAAGTATATTTCCCGATTTTGTTAAGAAAAACATCATATATATTTGTGTTGATCGGGTGGATTTAAATGTGCAGTTCTTTCGGAGCTGCGAGGGTCTGGTGTTCGACGACCTCCCCGTGCGTTCGACGAGCTCCGCCCCTGCGTTCGTGGGTGAGCACAAATGACATCTCCTCCTCCCCCCTTCATTTGCTCTGTTCCGGTCTTCGTGCCGATGAAACTTGCTAGCTATAGGTGTCAATCATCAGTATGCGTGACCACTATGCGTCTCCCGTTCGAAAGGGTTACATCTATAAATATGCATGCATTTGCATATTTATAACCGTGATTCTTTCGAATTGTCCAACATTATCCATGGACAGCCCGAGTATGTGTAGATTGGGTTCGTTTTCCCATATGCTCTGCTCCGGATCCGATGCAGAATTTCGTCAGTGCCTCCCTGTTGTTCTCCGGGTACACATCCTCTCTGCTTATTGCCGAGACGTGTATCAGGAGAACAGCGGGGAGGTGTTGCCGAAATTTTGCGTCGGATCCGGAGCAGAGCATGGGAAAACGAACCCAATCTACACATACTCGGGTGGGATTAGGACCTATCTTTACCTACTAGCGTCTAGGTTGCATGGACGTAATAAAACTGACAAACTCTATTAACTGATGAATATGGTTTGCTGAATTATGTATATATTTCTTGTGTGTCCAGTAGCTAGGCAAGATGAGTGATCGTGCGTGGATGTACACCGGTCACACTAGTCAGAAAGACATGACCCATGAATGGCTAAGAAAAACCAAGGGGTTTGTGAGAGCCGCATTTGCAAATGGACAGGAAACAAACTGGTGCCCCTGTGTCGACTGCGACAACTTTCATAAGAAGTCCGAGTTTGAAATGATCAAACACCTGCAGAAGTTGGGTTTTATGCCTGATTATACGGTCTGGACATTTCATGGTGAGTCTGCCCAATGTGCCAGAGCTGAGGAGGGCCGTCGTCGCACCGACGAGCATGGTACCGGGATGGAAGACATGGTGGAAGACTTTGATGATGCTCGGGATTCGGACGATGAGATGGAGGAATCTGCAAAGGCCTTCAATGATATGTTGGAGTCTTCAAAACGTCCTCTCCACGAGCACACTGAGCTTTGTCAGCTGGATGCCATCGCACAAGTAATGGCTCTGAAGGCTCAATTCAACTTGGGCAGAGAATGCTACGACGCGATGATGACACTATTTGGACGCTTTCTACCCAAAGGCCATGTAATGCCTGCAAACCTGTACCAGTCGGACAAAATCCTCTGTGCACTTAAGATGCCCTATGAGAAGATAGATGCCTGTGAGAAAGGATGTGCCTTATTTAGGCTTGAGTATGCGGACTTGAAGTATTGTACCGTTTGCCAGTCTTCCAGGTATGTTGAGGTAGACAACGGTATGGGTGAGAAGAGTCAGACAAAAATCCCAGTTAATGTTCTTCGGTATATGCCAATCATACCAAGACATCAACGTCTTTTCATGGCCGAAGAGACGGCCAGACAGATGACATGGCACAAATTGGGCAAAAGAACCGAACTAGATGCAGATGGGGAGCCGATGTTGGTACACACATCGGACGCTTTTGCGTGGAAGTGCTTCGATGCAATACATCATGCTAAAGCGGCAGATCCAAGGCATCCTCGAATCGCCATAAGCACGGATGGGTTCAATGTGTTTGGTATGATGGCAGCTCAATACAATTGTTGGCCTGTATTTGTCATTCCACTCAATCTCCCCCCCGGATAGATTATGCAAAGAAAGAACATTTTCCTGACGTTGATAATTCCGGGGCCCAACTATCCGGGGAAGAATATGAATGTGTACATGCAGCCGCTTAAGGATGAACTGCAAGAAGCTTGGGATAATGGGATCAAGACATACGACGCCGCTACAAAAAAAAACTTCCTAATATGTGCGTGGTACATGTACTCGATGCATGACTTGCCGGCGTATGCGCTATTCGTTGGCTGGTGTGTGCATGGAAGGTTCCCGTGCCCCACATGCAAGGCAGCTCTTGAGTTTCGTCGGCTGCAGGCGGGTGGCAAGTTTTCTTGCTTCGACATGCATAGACAGTTCCTGGATCCTCGCCATAAGTTTAGAAAAGACAAGAAGCACTTCATCAAAGGTAGAGTTGTCAAAAACTCTGCACCACCTGCGTTGACAGGCCAACAGACCCTGGATCAGTTCAACTCTCTCGAGCCGGATCCGGAGCGTCCAGGGTATTTCAAGGGGTATAATTCCGAACACGCCTGGACTCACAAGACATGCTTGTGGGATCTGCCTTACTTCAAAGACCTCCTTTGCCCACACAACATCGACGTGATGCACACTGAAAAGAATGTCGGCGAGGCCCTCTTTGGTACATTGTTCGGCATAGAGGGGAAAACAAAGGATAATCCTAAGGCTAGAGTTGATCAGGAGGCTCTATGTGATAGACCGCTACAAAATATGCGACAACTGAAAGGAAAGCAGAACTGGACGAAGCCAAAGGCATGGTTCAATCTTGGAAGGCCAGCTATGAGGGAAATTATCCTGTGGGTGAAAAAGGAGTTGATGTTCCCCGATGGGTATGCAGCGAATCTAAAGAGGGGAGCGAGCCTTGAAAAATTGAAAATATTTGGTCTCAAGAGTCATGATTGGCACATATGGCTTGAGCGGGTAATGCCGGTGATGTTGCGTGGCTTTATCCCTGAGGATGAATGGCTAGTACTGGCAGAGCTGAGCTATTTCTTCCGTGTTCTTTGTGCGAAAGAACTATCGCCTGGCTTGCTAGAAGAACTGGAAGAGTTGGCGCCGGAGTTGATCTGCAAGTTAGAGAAGATCTTTCCACCGGGCTTCTTTAATCCAATGCAGCATTTGATTTTGCATATCCCGACCGAGGCACGATTGGGGGGGCCCATGCAGAATCGTTGGTGCTACACAACTGAGAGGATGCAGAAGACGCTTCGAGAAAAATGTAAAAATAAACGTCGAATTGAAGCATCGATGGCCGAGGCATTCATTACTAAGGAGGCGGCAAACTTCGTGACAGCACACTACGAAGCCAAAAATCATCATTTGCATAATCCGAAGCCTCGGTACAATGCTGGCGACCCTAAAAAGGGTGGATCCAACCTCAGCCTATTCAAAGGGAAGCTCGCACCAGCCAGTGCTTATACTTCCTTATCGCTGGATGTCGACGAATGGCGGACCATTACGTTGTATATCTTGAACAACCTAACAGAAGTGCGGCCATACATCGAGTAAGTTCTCGGTACATTGTTTCGCAACCTCTAATTCCTTTGAACTGCTCTTATTCCCGGATATTTGGTACAGTCGATACATCGCCAAATTCTCGTATGGAGCGGTGATCCAAAAGGATTCCATCGAAGAGTACGAGCTTCTGGCAATGCATGGAGGCAGCTATCCCGGTTTCATCTCTTGGTTCAAACAAACGGTAATTTCCATTAGACCATTTCATTTCTTCATCTAATTTCCGGCTAATGCAACAATCCTTTCGTATTAAACTTGTAGGCTAGTTCAGAGTCTATGGACGCCGAATTGAGACAAGTCGCTAATGGTTTTGACTATAAGGTCCGTTCATTTGACAAATACGACATCAACGGGTATCGCTTTCGTACCTATGGCAAAGAGCTATCTATGGCCGACCGAAAGTCTACAAATTGTTGTGTCTCTGCTATCGGCGAAGGAGGTACCGAGTATTATGGAAGAGTTGAAGCAATTTATGAACTTCTATTCTATGGTGCAAACCCACCGAAAGTCGTAGTCTTCAAATGTTATTGGTTCCAGCCGAAGGAGACTAGAAGGACTCATGAACATCTAGGGCTAGTCGAAATCAAACAAAGCACCCATTTGGATGTTCCCGATGTCTATATTACGGCTCAACAGGCAACCCAAGTTTTCTATCTACCGTGGGCCTGCCAAAGTGATCCAAATCTCAAAGGTTGGGATGTCGTTTATGAAGTGCCGCCACATGTTAGACCACCTCCCCCCAATGAAGAGGATTATGAACCTCACATTAACCCAAACACATATGAAGGAGAATTCTTCCAAGAAACACGTCTTTCCAAAAAATGTTTCAAGAACCGCTCTACTTCACCTCAGAACATTGAAGTAGACAGCGGCAGTGAATCCGAGCCTGAACCGGAACAAGAAGAGCCGGAACAAGAAGAGGTTACTGTTGCGGATGACCTGTCAATGCTTGACCGATTACGTACAGGAGGCCTTCCACATGTTGATGCATTTATTGATGATGATGATGAGCACGTCATTACTGATAGTGATGATGATGATGCATTTATTGACCCCGAAGCATATATAGACGATGATGATGCATTTATTAATGATGACGATGAAGATTAATATTATAGTTCATGTGAGGTATTCAATTATTATTATGTACATATATATTATTAATTGGTTCATGTTAGGTATTCAATTTTTTATTATGTTCATGATGATGATACACTTAAATTATATTCATGTCAGGTATTCATTTTTTTAATGTTGTACTAACTTCGTTTACTCTTTGTCATTGCAGGTGTTGACAGATGGTGGGCGCGGGTCGAGAGCGCTCCGAGGCTCCTTCCTCGGCGCGTGGTGGGAGGGGTACTTCCATCCCACCCCACCACCTCCGGAGAGCGCTGGATCTCAGTATGCACACACCGGCGGGCGCTTCTTCTTCGACCGGGAGAGGTCGGGGGGGAAGAAGGTTGGTAGAGGTGGACGTGGCGGCGGGAGAGGTAGGAAGGCTGCTACTACGCCTTCCTCGCCGCCGCCCCCAGCTGATTCACCCGACCACAGGAGTGCTCCGTCTGAGATGGAGCAGCCTGAGGTGCAGCCGTCTCGGACTCCGGTCCACGAGCCTCAGGCCGACGAGCCTACGACAGACGAGGCTACGACAGACGCGCCTACGGCCGACGAATTGAAGATGTCAGCACCATGTTCACACGAAAGCCACTTCCTTTTCCCACCCGACACACGGCGTCGCCAGTTCCCGAGGCTGTCATATTTATTATTAGGCCCACCCCCACCGTGATTTGGGTGCACTCCCTATTCTTTGACCATGTTCAAAGAACGCTGCGGGCAGGCCTGGGGCTACTGACGGAACACAAAAACATGGGGTATGTTTGATATGTTGTATGTACGCACCCGCTCGGAAATAATCCAACGTGGTAAAACGGTAAGGATGGGAATTTAGACACAACAGTATCAATTCAATTCGATAGGTAAGAAGTGCAGGTGTTTTACCGAAGAGAACAACCACAGAAGATCCCCGAGGAATGCTCTGACGTCAGCCATGACGCACCTGAGGGCTGCCTCCCCGAGCAGACGGGACACATGTCGGCCAGAGGAGCTGGCCTTGCAGCGCACTCCACCGACCAAGCATTGAATGCCTGATCAGGCTACCAAAATAGCCTAGCGCAGGGCTATGCCTAGGGCCATCATCGCGATGAAACGAGGGGCACTTGATAAGACAGGACGCTAGCATGGTGTAAAGGAGCACAAGGGCGGTGTGGCGCGTCATGTCGGGAAGACTCTCGAGTACCTGACACAACACAGTGCCAGGTCATCTACTGTCTTTTGGCAGAGGCAAGTGGACTAGTTGGACCAGTATCACTTTGTATGCTACCTTGTATTTACTGAAAGACCAAGTGTGGTGCCCCCTAGGTCTATATAAGGGGAGGACCATGGTCGAATGGAGGGGAGAAGGAAGGCTTGCCTTACACACTTCACCGCGCCCACGCTCCAGAATAGTTAGAAAAGAGGAGGAAGAGATAGAGATAGGAGTGATCGGGCACCTTAGCTAGTACCCCAACCACCACTGGTCTCACCCCGACCACCACTTTTCTATCACCCCAGCACTTGTACTCCATAGGTTATATGAAATACCATCAGATGGTGGCCTAAACCTGTATAAAATCTCTTGTGTTCATGCTTTTTCTGCCTACCTTAGAGAGTTGATTGACTTGGTGTTTTAGCCCCTGGCCGAACTCACAAATACAGGGTATCCTTGATCCCTAGTGTCTGGAGATCGCCCTCCAACACATGCTAGAGTCATCATGTACCAATATATATGTCTCGATACATGCAATAAGTACTAACTTTACAGACTTAAGGGCTTAATTAAGTTTCGAATGACACAAAAGTTACGGTACGGCTACCCAGTCTTGTTTAGACCAACGTTTCCAACACGACCACTGTTGTTCTACAGAAGACCACGAGTCAACTATAAGTGTCCTTCATTTCATGGACATAGTCGAGGCATGGAAGTCGCTATGTTGTCGCTTCTGCCGATCCCACCGCTCCTCAAGGGGTTCGTCTGCATCGTAGTACATCCCCTCCTTGCTGATGACATCGTTGCTGATGATTGTTTCAAGGGTGCTCTGGTTCGGTCTAAACTCAGCTCGGCTATCATCCGGTGAGAGAGTGGCAAGGTTTTTCCCCCCAGTTGGTGACATCATCTTTCTTTGTAAAGGTCGTATGCTTCCGCGTGTAATCAACCATGTGGTTCATGACGTGGTAGGCAGATGTCTCACTTTTCTCAGTTTGTTGTTGCATGCAACTGAAGGTTGTGTTGTGGCTGAAGCGTATCAGCCCATGTTGTTTTTCTTTCTGGATTGTGGGTTTATCAATGATCCTGCGCTGGCCTCAAACTCTATGAGAGCATCATCCATAACTGACTTCAATTTGTTGTAGTCTTTATTGGTCTTTCGATGCGAATCCAAAACATAAGAACTACAAGTCTTAGGGGATAGAACCAAGAGAATCCAGCGATCGTCATTGCGTAAACAGTCAAACAACCAGTAACTATCGCCAATATTTGTACGATGCGAGGATATATACTATATCTCTAGGAATGCATATGTGCATTGATGCTGGCTTGCGAACACTTACCACATACGTTAAGGCAAAAGATGGTTGGCTGCATGTCTATGATGAAACATGAATTCGACAATGTTCGTCTTCATCACTTTCATACCTTCTTGACTCTGAAGGTTATAGTGGTTCATGTGATAAGGGTCTGCCATGGTGACCATGCTCACATTGTCAAACTTGAGCTTGTTGGCTAGATGAAGCACCCATAACCTAACTACATCCCTCTAATTAACTTCCTGAGGTGGATCATGTTGAATATCCTGTCAAAATGTAAATAGAACTTGTTCGCAGGGAAATCCTCAACGAAGCCGAGACCCTTAATCACCTTCACCATGTATACCAGAAGCTATTCATGTGGACTGCAAAAGTCGACCTTGGCCGCCAACTCTCTATTCAGGATGTTGTCATGAAGAAGCTTCATCTCAGGCACCATGATCTCGTACATGAAATCTGGTACCATGGGTTCACCAGGGAAATGGACCACTCGAAACAATGGACCATTAGGCACGGACTAGTTCGTCTTAGACTGTTTCTAGCTGCAATCGGCTGTGACTTGGGAATCCCTCTTTGTAGTCTGCGGCTTCCTCTTCTTTGGTTAAGTATTGGACACGATACCACCCAAGCTATCTCAGAGTGCCCCATCCAAGGTGTTTGGAGTCACCTTGGCTTTAGGTGGAATTTGAGATTGGTCATTTGGAGTGTTGTCCGCAGGCGGCGTGTTAAAAAGACTCTTCGCAACACTACTAGGGTTAGTTGCAGCACGAGGCATGCCGACATCATAATCCAAATCATTCAAATACATACCGATGACATCTTCATGCTCAGCGTACTGGGTGGCCTCACCTCTCTCAGCTCCCTCTCTCTCTGATGCCTCTCTCCCTGCTGCTTCTAATCTATGGGCAGGTACACCATCCTTGGGACCTTGGAGTGTGCCTTGACCCAAAGGAGATGGTTCAAGTGAAGGGTTGTTCGTAACAGGCACCGGCAGCGAGGGTGTTACCATTATGGGGGACTGTGTATCTAGCAGGATCTGCGTCTTAGGTCACCTAAGGTTCCAACCAAAGGATCATGCGAGTGTATAGTGTATATCCTCATCTGCACCTAGAGGTTGTTCAGGAGGTTCCAAATCATCGAAACCTTCAAACACACTACACAGTGACACCCTAGCAAGGTTGGCCGGCATTACTACAGTTAGAGTACTATTTATATAGCCATGTAACCTTTTGTATTTACCCCCATTGTATAAGGGGTTTTCTGCATATCCTACACCTGTACATGTATATATACTGGCCTATGGCCTCATGGGAATACAAGTTGCTTTCATAACATGGTATTAGAGCCATAGGGTTTTTTTCTTGCACGCGCAACTCGTGCTCTTTGATCCAATTTCCTCCGTCGGCTGCCGCTGCTCCTCTCTCTCCGGCCGATTGCTGCTGCTAATCTACTGCACGCACATCCGGAAATCTCCCGATCGCCGCTGTGTTTGTCCGCACCAGGAGTCTAGGACGCCATCAGATGGATCCACGACGCTGACCGCCCCGCCGTTCTCAGTTGGCCGCAGCTGCCCCGATCCATCTGCCTCCGTCTGGATCGGGTCGCGCCCTCGATCCAGATCGGGTCGCCTTGATCCGCTCGATCCGCTTGGCGCTTGATCTGCTCGTGTGTGACGCCGCCCGCCTGCTGGGTCACCCGCCGCAGCCCAAGACGTGCAGTCTGAGGTGTCCGTCCGCTGCTGCCCTGCTGTGCGTCATTCCAGGCCTCCAGCCGCAGTTCGTTTCTCCGTCAAAAAGAAACAAAAGGAGTGTACGACTCCTACCTGGTGCTGCTACGGGCTACTTGCTGCTACATGGTGCCTCCTCAGTTCCTCTCGATCTGGTGGTGTACGTGCTCCTACGCAGTGCTGCTACTACTCCTGGCTGCTGCGTGGTGGCCGCCGATTGCGACAGTAAAAAAAAATCTCCTCGAGTATGCATCTCTCTGGTTGCCAGACTATTGATGTTGTTCCCTATATTGATCCCGTCTCGCACATGTGCCGTCTCTCGGTACTTGGTGCTCCTCCGTCGTTTCCTCCGATTTCTTCCGTCGATGGTGATGGTTGCTTTACGTCGACTTCTACAGACGGTCACTATTCAGCGACTCCTCTCGCAACCTCTGCACATGGTGTTTATCGCTCTACACCGACTTCTCTCGCGACTTCCACCGACTGTGCTGGTGCATATGACTCAATCGACACGTGCCATCCTTTGGCGCTTGGGGCTTGTGTGCATGCGCCCTCGTCTTCTTCATTGGCCTCTACAGACCACAAATGGTCCGTGGGAACCATGGGCCTGCTAGCTGCTATAGTGCCCAAGGGCCATCTACGGCCTGTAGGATCCGTGGGCCAAAAGTGGACCGCAATATGGGTCGTAAACGGGCCAAAGTGGAAAAGGTCCGTTTAAGGGACCGTAGCATAACGGGCCGTTAATAGGCCAAAAGTCATCACACGCTTAATTCTATCGACAAGCATAACGGGTCGTTAATGGGCCGAAATACAAGACGGGCTGAAAATGGCCCAATTGGTTAACAGACCACAAACGGGCCGATTGTAACCACGGGCTGAATTTGGCCCATTAGCATAACAGGCCAGTAACACACCGTAAATAATCGAGGGCTAGAAATAAGCCCAAGATTTTATGGGCCCTTAGAAGGCCGAAAGAAAACACGGGTTGGAAACGGCCCAACTGAATCATGGGCCGTTAATGGGGTCAAAGCTGTTTACTTTTCAATGTGGGCCAGAATCACCACGGGCTGTCAATGGGCCCAGAGATACAAAAGGCCTCATATGGGCCGAAAGACGTCACGGGCCATAGATGGGCCAAAAGTGACAACGGGCTGGAATCATAAGGCATGGCCCACATGGCTCTACTGGGCCGAATTTTGAAAGGCCGTAACGGGCCGTGAGTACCCGGGCCGTAAATGGGCTGTATGCGAACATGCCGTTAACAGGCTTTCCATGGGCCGGCCCGCTAACTTTTGACCAGGTCAAACAGGCCGGCCTTTTTAACGTAAATGGGCCACTATTGGGCTGTTCCATGTGTCGATGTATCATAGGTGTCTCGTGTCCAATGAATGGCTGACATCTGTCCCAACGCCGAGCTGACACGTGGATCCGTTGGCGAATGAGAATTTTACACGTGGAAAATCGCCATTGGTCCAGGTTGATAATGGGTTATCGGATCCAAACCCGCGCCCGATTGCTTAACTGCGACCCATTATGGTGGATGCCACGTGTCGGTTACCCTTGACGAAAACACTTCCATGACACGACATTTATCGTCATGGAAGTGGACACTTCAGTGATGATAATTTCAGTATTGTCATGGAACACTTCTACGAAAGCACAAGTATGACTATCTTGATTCTATCATAAAATCGTCACGGATGTACATGCATGAAAGAAAACGTGACCAACTATGACAAACACGTATCATCACAGAAGTGTTTTTTTTTGTAGTGAGTACAGCAACAAGGAAGGTTTAATACAGCCAAGCAGGCAAAAGGCACGCAGGCCCAACGAAATGAACAAAGATAAAGCAGTAGCAATCACACTCCGGTGAGCTGGCTCTCACGAGCTATAGGACGAAGGCTAAGGGCAGACGCACGGATCTTGGTAATGAAACCAGTGAGAGCATCGGTGTCCACATGCTTAGACAGCTGCTTCCATTGAGCGAAGACTAATGATGAACAGTTAACTTGGTAATGCATATGCCCAGGTGAAGCTCCTTGGAGTCCCCGTGCAGCATGTTGGGGTTGACATGCGCATGAAGCCAGCCCTGTTCCATGATCACCTTGTCGGGAACGGAGCAGCTCGCCACAGTCTCATTCAGCCCGTGGGAGCCACCGAGGTCGCCCTCGTACGCAGTAGGGGCATCAACAGTGAGCACGCACCTGTACAGCGGCCTCGTGTCGGCGGCGTTGCCCCTGACGCACACGACAGAGATGGGGCGGCGGCCTGCGCGGGCCCTGCCGGTGCCCACGGCCAAGAGGAAGACGCCGCCGTCCTCCTCCGTGACAAGCAGGCGGTGGTGATCCTCTAGTGACTCTGGCACGGCGAACGGGTAGCACGTCTCATACTTGATGTTCGTCGCAGGCCAGGAGTGTTTGCCAGACGGTGTTGTGAGGTGATGCTCAAGGCTCGCCGGCGAGCCCTCAAATGGCGGCGTGCACTCATAGCAGTAGCAGGGCACGTGCGCGCATCTGGACCTATGGTCCGCCACCGAGTTTTAGGCGACGGACCTCTCACAGCCGAAACTCTTGTAGACGCAGGGCACCTCGCAGGCATCGACCAGGCCGTCCATGAAACGGGAGTGGTTGTAGGGGACGTCACGCTCGCCGCATGGAGCGCAGGAGTAGCACACGAAGTGGTAGATCGTACGTACAACTAAAATGGTAGTGGTCACCCGGTGCAAGTTCTAGCCCTTGCTGTTTTAACCTTTTTTTAGTAATGATACCTGGCGAACGTTCGCCATGAGCCCAATCCTGGCGAACACCCACGTAACCTCCAGATTTCCTTCCGACGGTGGCCTTTTTTTATGCCCATGGTATTTGACAAAACTGCCACCCTTTACACATGTAACTACGACGCGGGCGTTTGCAACTGCCATGTCCCCCAGCGAACGTTTGATGGAGATTGGCGTTAGCACCGATGGTGGTTCCTAGTAGTTCCACGCTTAGGCATTGAATTTTTACTACTTACTATACTACTTCGATAGAGCAGAGTCCTACTCCACTATAGTAGGTACTGTAGTTTATAGGAGTATTTATTTTAGTAGTACTGTAATCAGTCAAGTTGTCTGACATCGATATGACCCTACGCTGCTGGGATGTGTCTCATAAGTCAAGCGGCGTGCTGCTGTTACATTGTCATCATCACCTATCCACTTCCCACAGCACATATTCGCTTCTCCATCCTCGCCAGCACATAATCGTCCAATCTTCCATCCCCGCTAGGTGCCTCCCCCCTCTTACGAAATCCAAGCACTAACAATGGCAAAACCGAGCAGCGTCCGCCAAAAGAGTGGCTGGAATTCGCTCCGACAGAGGTAATGAAGCTCATTGTTTCACGTGTGGACAATGTCAGTACCATGCCGCTCGCCACGTGCTCGTCGGGGCTGTACCGTTTACTCAAAGCCCTCAGGCCGGAGCTTTTTAAGCCAGCTCCCTGCTTGCTGATGCCCCCTGATCTTCTGAAACGGCATGTCACATAGCTTAAGGATCCTAGGGTGGCGAGCATCAACCCCCTCAAATGCGATCCGATCCCCGTCACCCTCAACTACATTAACGGTATGTACTGGGTCGGCATGAACATGTCTTGGATGATTCTCGTCGACGGATGCGGTAGGTGAATGCTCTTGGAGGTCTACACCCGACGATTGATACCCCTTCCTTTGATTAACACTACACTGCTTTGGCACCGTGGCCCAGAATACTCGGAATCTTACAGTTGCCAACATGATACCAAGTTTGATTTGCTCAAGGTTGTAATCTGCCAAGTGCCCACAAGATCTGCAAATTATAAAGACTTCAGGCTAATTGCGTTCTTCAACCGTGGTCTCGCCTATATGACAGGTCACTGCGGTAAGTGGATAAATCGATAAATCTCCACGTCCATCGTAGGATCATACATCCTCCATGGCTCTCCGATGCCATTGAACACAAGGGCTTCATTTACGCTGTGGACTCCTTCTATGGCTGGACATATTGCTGGCCTACTCCAGTCATCGCTACAAATGGCTGTTACAGCAGTATGTTACTCCAAATTTCCTATGATATCAAGATGGCTTGCTTCCTATTGTCAGAGCATAGTTTGAGAAGAGTTAGAATCATGACATTGTTGTTACAAATTAACACCACGCTGTCAAATACACCCTCTGTTCAGTAACATGGACGTTTTGACAGTTTAATTCGAACTGCCAAAACATCCCACATTGGTGATCAGATGTAGTAGAATTTTGGTGAAATCAAATCATCCTTCCCATGCTTATATTACTGTCAACATTTACTAAAAAATATTCATGCTCTGAACATGTTGTTCTTAGATTTACAGTACCAGCCCATTTTTATTTTACTCCAACTTGATATGTTGTTGTAGGCCGCTTGGTGTCCCTACCCTTCCTAATCCCAGAACCTTTCAAACAAAAGGGGCATGGCAGTTGCAGGTGGTTCCTGGCTCGATCAGACGACGGCAATCGATTGATGATCGTTCGCACGTACCGGACGTGTTGTTTCGCAGAATTCAATCACAGTCACTGCATGGTCTTTGAGCAGGATCCCAGCTTCTTTGGGCCTTCAGGAATTTTTGACTGGAGACCGGTAAGTAGCCTCGGCACATGCTCTCTGTTTCTCGGACTGAATTATCTGATTAACCAGGAGATCACCAACGTCAAGGATCCTGATGGCAGCGCGGTTCCGTTCATCGGGCAAAACTGTGTGTACACAGCGTACCATGCGTCTCTCCATGCACCACACCCTGATATGTGCAACCACGCTCTGCAGCCCAAAGTAGGAGAGAGGGTCGCATGTATCAGACTTTGACCTGCTGGCTAGAATTTCCCCTGTTAGGCACCCATCTGGTTCAAGCCTTCGGCCAATCTCCATAGCTTAATAAATAGTAACGTCTAACTGGGCCAGTTAGTTAGATGCATAGACTTGGTGTAGTAGGATCTTCATTAAGTTTGATGCATACACTTGGTTTTTTTGGTAGCCCTTCTGTAATGTTGGCTGATGTTTGGTTGGAAGAGAAAGTTGTGTCTTTACTCTTCTGGCCTACTTACTACTTCTGTTGCACCCCCACCCCTGGTGGTATCTTCAATCCCAAGGCTCCTTTGTAGGGCTCTAGTTTGCTGTGAACCTCTAGTGGTTTCTATTAACGGAAAATTGGCGGCAAACCCCTTTTACTAAAACAATATAGAGCCATGGATGCTGCTGGTGTTTTCAATGTACAATGAGTAATATATTTTGTCTGTTGGTTGAATAAATAGTGAGTCGTTGCACGCTCCGATCCTTTAGTGCCCCGTACGTAGCACAAACTATTTTTTCTAGGGAATAAATCTTCCACTTGTCGAGGACATACAGCCCAGTGATTTAGGCCCAATAGAAGGGCCCATAATTAACTGGGAGGGAGGCTCTAACATGAATCCGGCCCAGCTACATGCTCATGCTCCTCTAAATAAATAAATAAAGCTAAATGTTCATGCACAGGTTGTTTAAATTTACAATTTGAAAAGTATGATTTTAACTGGAGGATATTATTTTCCTATGAGAGTATCTTTACATTCAGTCGATATTATTCTTAGGCAAAGATAGCGACCAGTCTTTTTTCTCACACCCTTTTCTTCCTACAACCAGCGGACTGTTATTTGGTACCCACCAGGTTGAAGCCGATGCAAATCGTAGTCAACGTGGTCAACATCTAACAATTATTAGCGGCAAGTTGTAATAAATATCACAATTTTTTCCCGTTGCATTTGTATGTTTTATGGATTGTGCTGCCCAGGTCTCCCGTTTGAATCCCAAGTACCATAAGTTTTTTGACAAGTTGAGTTTTTTTTATGATAAAAAGTTCCAGCCCAACATTATTTTTCAATAAGAATGCCCAGCCCAACCCAACACATGTGGGTGACCCCACTTAATCCCAGGGCTTCTGAATGTGCTCGGCTTCACACCTAAAGAAAAAAAGTGCTCGGCTTCATTTTACAATAAGTTGTAGCCATATAAAATTAATTCTTATTATCGAGCATGCTGAGTTTTTGGGTCTGACCGATCCAGGCGCCAAAACCAAACCAGCGTCGATGGGACAGCCTGTTCCCGCCTTCCACGGCTGGTTGCGGTGCCGTGCCCGGATCGCCGCCCTGTCGTACCATGAAATGCTGGCCAGGCCATCCCTCTACTCGCCCACACATCCTATTATTCTCCGGCGACGGCAGCCCACCCCGCACCAGAACCAATCAACCCTCGTACTCCCCGCCGCCTACGACCACACTGCCACATCTTCCCCGGCTCCTGTTCATTCCCGTCGGAGGCCTCGCCGTCGTCCTCCGCCTTGGTGCGCTCGCCGCGGCACTGCCATCCGGCCTTGTCGACATGGTGAATCGGGGGAGGACTGTACTTGAGAGTATGACAGTAGGGACCCACCAGGTCCACTGCCTCCTTATTACGCGCAAGAAAAATAATTCCTCCCCCTGCTAGCCGGGTCCCACCAGATTTGGAGGCTGACTTGTGGGCCTACTAAGTTGATGCGTACACAGGGCTATGTCAACTTAGTCAACAAATCGACTCTAGCAGCGTGAGACCGTTAGATGTCAATCCAACGGTCGGCGTGCTTCTTCAATCTCTGATCTTCTTGCTCCAGCCGCCCAAACCAGTGACGGTGTGACCGCCTGCTCCCGCCTTCCGTGGCCGGCTGTGCTGCCGCGCAGGCCTCACCGCCCCACCCTACTCCCATGGCTAGCCAGGCCATCCCTCTACTGACCCACACCTCCTTTTATTCTCCGGCGACGGGAGCTTCACACCGCAGCCGAGCCAGTAAACCCTCGTATTCCCCTCCGCGTGGGCATCCACTGCCGAGTCTTCCCCGGCTCCGGGTCGTTCCCTCCCTAGGCCTCGCCGTCCTCCTCCGCCTTGGTGCTCTCGGCACGGCGTGGTAAATGTGGTCAACGAATGATAGCTATCGGAAGAGGGCTATACGTGGACAGGTAGACAATTGGGACCCACGAGGTCCATGGTCACACGCAAGGAACTGCCTCCTTATTACGCGGAAGAAAAATGATTCCACTCCCTGACAGCTGGGACCCACCAACTACATCTTCGCACACAAGGAAGCTCCTCCTTATTACATGAAAAAATGCTTCCTCCTAATGGTTTGCTGACATCTGGGACCTACAACATTGTCAACGTAGTCAATAAACGACAGAATTGCACATGGAGCGGTTGACACGTGTGACCCAATTGCTCGAGCAGTTTTGTTGTCGTTGTTTTTTGTTGTTGTCGAGATGGAGTAGGTTATCAACTGGGCTGTGCGGTGTCTGTGGCCCGTCTAGCCCAGGCTTTTATTTTATGTTTACAACATGACAAGCCCAGTTGTTTTTTTTCTCGGTGAAAATGACTAGCCCACCTCTTTTTTCGTAGAATAGCCTACACAGGCCGATTTCTTTTTCTCCGTCCTGCTGGGCGGCAAATCTTTCAAGACGACGAGGGATACATTCGGCCTGCCCAGACAAAAAGGGCAATAAATGTTATAAGTAATATGAAATGGGCTGTATATGTATAAAAACAAAGAATATGGGCAATTAGTTTCAAATTGCGGATTTTCTTTTATTTTTTTGATATTTCAATTTTCATTGGATTTTAACATAATTTAAATATATTTTAAATTTAGTTTTTATCGGGCTCAAAATTTTGGGATTAGAAATAGTTCGGCAATTTCAATGAAATATCGCTGAAATTTTTAATCCTGTCCTTGGAGAAAATGGTAAGGTATTCTAAAAATATAATATGGGCTGCAATAAATTACGTAATAATTAGCAAATGGTCTGTAAATTTAGGAAAATAGCAAATGGGATATATGTTGTCCGCCACAGATGTTATGCTGACTTGTGGGCCTACTAAGTTCACGCGTACGCAGGGCTTTGTCAACTTATAGTCAATAAACGATTCTTGCAGCGGTGGCCGTTGGATGCTAATCCAATGGCCGTGCTGCTTCTTCAATCTCTGATCTTCATGCCCCAGCCGCCCAAACCAGCTCCGGCAGGACCGCCTGCTCCTGCCTCCCGTGGCCGGCTGTGCTGCCGCACAGGCCTCAACGCCCCACTGGCCAGGCCTTCCCTCTACTCACTCACATCCCCTGTTATTCTCTGACGATGGCAGCCTCACACCGCAGCCAAACCAGTCAACCCTCGTACTCCCATCCGCGTGGGCATCCACTGCCATGTCTTCCCCGGCTCCGCGTCGTTCCCTTCCGAGGCCTCGCCGTCGTCCACCGACCTGGTGCTCTCGGCGCGGCGTAGTCAACGTGGTCAATGAACGACAGCCATCGGAAGAGGACTGTGTGCGGTGAGGCTGACAGCTGGACCCACCAGCTACATCTTCGCACGCAAGGAAGTGCCTCCTTATTACATGCAAAAAAATGATTCCTCCCCTTACAGCTGGGACCCACCAGCTATATCTTCGCACGCAAGGAAGCGCCTCCTTATCCACTGATAGCTGGGACCCACCAGGTCGAAGTGTATGTAACGTTGTCTGTCTGGTCGTGAACGTGTACGTACATACTGGTCAATCGGTCTCTGTGCAAGGATGAACCGTGGCCGAGTAAGTAGCGGCATGTGTCGCAGTAGAGCCCCTGATGTGGCAGTTCAGACAGTCACGTCTAAATCGTGTACACGTACGTACAGCCACACGGCAAAGAATACAGCCACGTATGACGTACGTACATACAGGCGGGGTCTCGAACGCGTACTCGCGCATACGTACGGACCGATCTCTTGTACATGGAGAGGCAACGGACGGCAGCAACAACCTCTTGTTCATCGGCAGCCAACCGGCTGGGTCAGAACGGAGGAAACAACGTCATGTTCATCGGGAGCCAAGCGACTGGGTCGAAACGCTTCCTGTTCATCGGGAGCCAACCGGCTTGGACGGAACAGCCGAAACGGGGTCCTGTTCATCGACTTGGGGTCTGGCATACTGCAAAACGGAGGAACCGGCCTTCTGTTCGACCGCCTACGGTCGAAACGAGGTCCTGTTCATCGGCTGGGGGTCTGGCGTACCACAAAACGAAGGAAACAGACTTCTGTTCGAGCACCTACGGTCGAAACGGGGTCCTGTTGATCGCGAGGGCTCTGGCGTACTGCAAAACGGAGGAAACGGACTTCTCCCCAACTGCCTATGGTCGAAACGGGGGTCCCGTTCATCGGGAGGGTTGTCGCGTACAGCAAAACGGGACTCCACGGTGCTACTGTTCATCCACGGTCGACCTCCTTCAACCTCCACCAACTGTTGTTCATCCACCGTCGACTTCCTCCAACCTCCCCGGCTACTGTTCATCCAGGCTCCACGGGGTCCTATTCATCCACCCCCAACTGGCTGGGGTGTGGCGGCCTCTCCTCGGGGTCCTGTTCATCTAGCGCCAACCACCTTCACACGGCCAGGGTACTGTTCATGCACAGCCAACCCACCGGTTGGGGTGGGGCGTACGAGCGGGCGACAGCAACGGGAACTATTCATCCACAGCCAACCAACCAGCTAGGTCAACTCACCACGTCTCGCGCAAGGGGTCGACCGATGCGTCTTGACTCATTCTATGTATCGCGCGCGCGGTAGCAATGGGCATTGTTCATCGAGAGGCAACCCAACCGGCTATGTCTCGCACATACGGGGGCTCGACCGGCTTCAGTTAGCAGCGAAGGAATCGCTCGGGTTCGGTTAGCAGCGAAGGAATTGCTCAGGTTCAGTTAGCAACGAAGGGATCGATCGGCTTCAGTACGTAGCTAGTGCGATCGCTCGGGTTCAGTAAGCGAATGCCTCACTCGGGTTCAGTTAGCGAACACCTCGCACACACACGCGCGTACAAGAGAAACGCGCAAACTACACTGCATCGCTCGGCCACGACCACCCACCGTAACCGGGAACTCCTCAAAATTTTCCTCGCGCTCACTTCTACCATGATTTTCTACATCATGGACGGCCCAAAGAATGTCATGTGGGTGCGTCTCCGGCCCGCCCAGGACGAAAAGCCCATTTTCTATCATAATTTTTTGTCATAGAAGTAGGATCCCACCACATCTATGATAATACGTGTTTTTGTCACAATTATTGTCATAGAAGTGTCACAATCATGACAGAATTTTTTTTCGTTTGGGCCATAATGTCACGGATGTGTCTTCTTTTTTGTAGTGAAACTAGCGATGAATAACAACAAGATCTTAGTTTGCACATTGAAGAAGACATCAGTCAACTATAGGATGGTACTAACTCTTTTACCTTGTGTTTTTTCCTATGCGCCATTTCAAAATTTAGAACAGATATTTATGCATATCTTTGTTTTCAGTCCTTTCCAAAGCAGTTCACCGATGATTACCTCTCAAACCACCTGCATGGTCAAGAGGCGAGGAAGGTACTCATTCAACACCCACGGTACAATATTGAAGTCTTCCTCAAGAGGACGAAGGTTGGGCGGGCAATCATCCGCAGCAACTGGCCTAAAGTTGCAAGGACATTCAATATCATTGAAGGCTCAATATTCGCCTTCAGATTCAGCAGTTTTCCAGATGAGATTCATCTGTCTATATACCGTATATGATGCTACTTTCCAAAGGTTTCAGATGTTGCATGTGAAACTTTGTGCTGTTGTGTAATGGCGTAGGTAGCTATATGCCTATATGATGTAACTGAGTGCTGAAGCTATGTGATGTTGTACTCTGATGTAATTCAGCTATGAAATCCTGGTTGCCGTAATACGGCTATGAAACATATGGTGTTTTTGATATGAAATGTCAATTTGATTACTAAATGCATTATCAATAATAGGTCAATTAGCTTGCTTATTGGGTTTTCGTATTGAAAATGGTTTCTCAGATAACACCGTGGGCGATGACCTCAAACAACGCACACAGTTTCTAGAAAGTAACCGTGTTGGATCCATGAACAATCACACACGACTTCTGCCCGACAAATGTTTGCGTTAGGCCACCTTGCACAAATGTTTCCACATAGAAATTGTGTGTGATGTACATATGAATGGAAACGTTTGTCTGAGATTCACTGTGTGGGATGTACATATGAACGGAAACGATTGGGCCAGTATAATTATCTGCGATGGCTCACCCGATCGCACACGAGCTCTTTTTGCCCCGCGTGTCTGACCGGAGGCCCTATCGCCAACGGTTTCTGGGTCATGTGCGAAGGAGCCCCCCCCCCTATCACACACACAGGCAAGGCGATGGTTTAAAACTATGTCACGGAAAGGGGGTAAAAACAGTTTGTATAGCAGGTCGCTGCACCAAGGACCCTAGCACCGGTGCACCCCACATATCAAATTATGAAAGTAGTGAACGCGAATCAACTAAACATTATGAATGTGACTAGACGAGAATTCCCATGTGTCCTCGAGAATGCTTTGATCACTATAAGAAGTACTTTCGGCTTGTCCTTTGCTACAAAAAGGATTGGGCCACCTTGTTGCACCTTTGTTACTCTTGTTACTAGTTACTTGTTACAAATTATCTTGCTACCAAACTGTCACTACTACTTACAACACTTGTAGAGAATACTTTGCTGAAAACCACTTATCATTTCCTTCTGGTCCTCGTTGGGTTCGACACTCTTACTTATCAGAAGGACTATGATTGATCCCCTATACTTGTGTGTCATCAACTAGTTGGACCGATTATCACTTTGTATGCTACCTTATATTTACTGACAGACCAAGTATGATGCCCCCCAGGTCTATATAAGGGGAGGACCGTTGTCAAATGGAGGGGAGAAGGAAGGCTAGCCTCACACACTTCAGCGCGCCCATGCTCAAGAAGATTTAGAGAAGAAGAGGAAGAGATAGAGATAGGAGTAATCGGGCACCTTAGCTAGTACCCCGACCACCACTGGTCTCACCCCGACCACCACTTTTGTAACACCCCAGTACTTGTACTCCACAGATTATATGAAATACCAACAGGACGTAGGGTTTTACACCAAGATGGCGGCCTGAAACTATATAAAATCCCCTGTGTTCATGCTATTTCTGCCTGCCTTAGAGAGTTGATTGACTTGGTGTTTTAGCCCCTGGCCGAACTCACAAATACAGGGTATCCTTGATCCCTGGTGTCTAGAGATCGCCGTCCGACATCTGGCGTGCTAGGTAGGGGTCTAAGGCCTGGTAATCAGCCCACGCGGGCGGCGGATATCACAAGGAATGGCGGGGCGATACCCACCAGCGAGGGAGTTTGGGTTATTCCCACCAGAGGGGGGTAACCATATTGAAAATCTCGGCCCCACTGATTTCAGGATTGCCAGGCATCTGGCCAAACCTCCATATGCCGGTTAGATGACCCCAGCCTTGGCTTTAGCAGCCGCACATGCCTTTCTGCTACATCCACCGGTAGCCATCAACGACCTGTCACCCCTAAGCCCATGGCTGCGGGAAATCACTGAGATGGTCGGGATTGCAAGGCAGCATCCGGAACACTTGCACTTCTGAGAACCGCAGGGACCAGTCAGGCGTCGGCACAATAAGTGGCATGGCGGGGTGGCCGAGCCGGCCTTGGTTGTCCCCCTGGTACCATTGGGTGCTATGATGAGAATAAACCCACCGGGACGCGGGCGGAAAGGAAGGAGGATCGGGCCGCATCATTGGGAGTGCCTCCCCAAGAAAAACATTGTGACGCTTGGGGCATCTTGGTCCCGAATGGGCACAATCAAGGAGGGGGCGAACCAGGAGCTGGGAGGAGAAGAAGGGGAGGTCGGGGATGAGGTGAACGACCTCCGGGGCGTGATAAAAGGACCACCAGGAGGAGGACGAGAAGCAAGCAGCGACGGATCCATGTCAAAAGCTCCACGACATCGAGCCCGACCACGATCTCCGTTGTGTAAGCTAGTTGGGGTAACATTCTGCTTGTTATTTTAAGGAAATATATATTTATTTAATATGTTTATCTAGGCTAGTTCTGAAAAAGAAACTGCGATCGGGAGAGGCATGAGGAGGGGAGGTAGGGGGTCGCTACCCCTATCTTTCCCCTTTGGCGTTCTCGTCCTTCTAAAAAAACAACAACAATTAACGAATGAAAGGTCCCAAACATCAGAAAGGACGAGAACGACCCCTCATGCCATTGGACTAATAAGCCATGCCCTGGGCGGCCTAGGGGAAGCGATCATGCCCCAACCAGGAGCAGTCCGCTGTAAATTGACGAGGACGCTTCCTCCACAGTGCCTCTGGGGGTGATTTATCAGACCGACCCAACCTCCTACCGGAAGTGGTCCGCCACATGCCGACGGGGGTTCTCCCATAGCCTTTTTTTAAGGGGGCTATGGGAAACAATCAAATCCTCCAACCAGAAGCGGTCCGCCGCATGCTGACGGGGCCCTTCTTTCTAAACCCTCCTCTCGCAGAAGTGGGCTAGGAAGAAGGGGCCGGGCGTCTCTTACCCAGAAGCGGTCCGCCGCATGCTGAAGAGCACGACCTGGCCGCACCTAAAGCCCTGGATTCGCGCCCAGGCACCAAGCTCAGGTCCAACCCAGGTCGGGGTTTCTCGAAGCACAAAGCCATGCAGTCGCGCCCAGGCACGCATGAACCAGCAAAGCCAACTTCCCAAGCCCTGGGGTCGCAGCCATACATACCATGACATGAAGGAAAGCCCTGGAGTCACAACCAGGCACCGAGATACATTCTCACAAACTAACATACTAACCTACCAAGCCCTGGGGTCGCAGCCAGGCACATGACGCCAAAACCAAATGGATGCTACGAAAAAGCCCTGGAATCACGACTAGGCACCATGGCACGTTCTAGATAAACAAGAAACTCCAACATAGAGAAAGATACATTCCCCACGGATCAACAAAAGCGCCTAGATTGCAATATGCTCCTACTCTTGTGACACCCTGGTTTTTGCTCCTTGTTTTTTTTCCTTCACGGGATTTGGCTCCCGTCTTTTTTTTTCGGTGTTATTGGATTTTCTCTTGCCTTTGGGTATATGAAGATGGTCATTTAGTCTTGCCTTCCCTATCCAACCAGAGATTCTCCCTAGTCCAACCTTTCCACCCAAGATATTTTCTCAGGATTATGCCACCAAAACCCTACTCTCCGATCCACCGGAAGGGAAACCCTAATTTTCTTCCGTTACAAAGGAACCCCAATTTCCTTGGATCTGTTGCCTCCCAAACTTTTCCCAGAGACTCTCCTATATCTATAAACCCTGGATATGCAAAAATATTGCCAAGTCATTTGCAATATTTTTCATTTAAAATTAATTCCTTTTTCTGCTGTTTAAATGAATTAAATCCAGGAAAATATCTATCCATCTCCAAAGCTCATGAAAACTTGTGGATATATTCTTTGTGATCATATTGAGCTCCCATAAAAATATTGGCCATAAATAAATAAGGGAAATTGCATTTTCCTATTTAAAGCCAATATTGCATTTTGGGCACTTTCCAAAGGAACTACCATTTTGGTAGCCAGGAAAAATCCCAAATAATTTGTGGAGCTTCTCCTATCCATATATTCACCATTTCCATCAATATCCCAAGTTCCATAGTTCAAATGTTGAGTGCATCATCCAATTCTTGTCTCTGGACTTATTTTGAGGTTGTGAAGCAACTATATTTTCTATTGCTTTAAAAATCTTGAAATTAATCCCGGACCTCACATTCCCTATATGATGTGAGTATGCAAAAATTCACATCATTTTATCTAGCCAATCTCTCCCAAAAATTACATCTAGTTTCTGTCCAGATTGAAGCTCTGTGAAGGAAGTACCATTTTGGTATATCCAAATGAGCTGAAATTTTACCAGGGCCTTAATATCTCCAAATAATCACCCTACACCAAAATTCCGTTCATTTCATCAAGCCAATTGAGCACAACTTCAAAGTTTAGTTTCTGGACCAAAAATTTGCGTTACAAAGGAAGTATATGCAAAACTGGTCCAAATGACTTCAAATTTTGCCATCATCTACTCCTTCCTACTACATTTCTCTGTGACATCTTGCCCAGCTACATTTTTCTGACCTCAACTTCCTGCCCAAGTTTCTGTCCAGAATCTGTTCTGGATCATCTTGATCAACCTAGGCTTTTCCAGGTCCCTTCAGAGTTACATCCTGCCAAAATGACCAGTGAACCACCTTTTGGACAAGGTGTGGCTGCCAGTATGGCACTGGAACGCGCCGTGCATGTGGTGACCGCGTAGCGGCCATGCAGAAATGGCGCTCTGGGTACGGAGCTCGTCAGGCAGCTCCCTCCGGCCAGCTCCGGCTTGTCCGAGCTTGTCTAACGGCCTCGGGGAGTCCACGTAGCCCCTCTCCCGCAGCTTCCCCCTCCCATCTTCCTACCCACGCCACGGCAGCTCCGCCGCACTGCTCCACCCGTGACTCCCGTTGTCGGCTTCCTCCCTAGCTTCTTCCCCAAGCTCTCTCGAGTGCTCTCGAGGCCTCCGCCCTCCCCGCGAAGTCACCCGACGCCCGCAACCGGCCAGCCACGTCCTCCCCGCGCTCCAGTGCGCCGATAAGATTGCCACCGCGGCCGTGCCCATCCTCTTGCCCCGGCCACCTATAAATAGGCCGCCCCGAGCCCCTCCCAGCACAACAGCCTCCTCTCCGCCCTCCCAGCCTCCTCCCCAACCAGCCCATTGAGCTTGGGGAGTCCTCCTGCTCCACCACAGCCGCCATGGCCACCGGCGCACCTCGCCTAAATTCTCGCTGCTCCGGCCTCCTCCTCTTCCACCAAACTCCCCACTGGACTCCCCACTCCACGGCGGCCACCTCCACGCCCTCTCTCGGCCAATTCCGCCATCGGAGCACCTCCCTCGCTGCGGAGCCGCCGCCCTCGGCCATCGCTGCCGCGGCCAATTCCGGTTACCCCCGGCGTCCTCTCCACCACCCACGGGCGCGGGGTGGAGCGGCGCACCCATCCCCGGTGGCGGCCAAGCCTGCCGTGGCCTCCAGTCACCGGCGTCGGCGAGGCCGAAGCCTCTGCTGCTCTCTGTCGGGGAAGAGGAGGGAGGAGGAAGAAGACAGGTGGGAGGAGAGAGAAGGCGACGTGGGGTCCAGCTGTCGGCGAGTGAGGGCCTGCCACGTCAGTTAAGTGGACATGCACTCGGTAGAAATACGCTTTCAGTGCATTAAAGCGTAAACCCGCGAGGCTTCAGATCAGAATACGTTTTCACTTAACCGAAAGCGTATTTCCAGAAATGCGCCTTCTGCTTTAACCCAGCCGCCAAAATCCTTATATAGTGGATGTTCGTCTGTTAAGAACAGAAATGAACAGTTTCCTGTTTGTTTTCTGCTTAATGAACGAACGGCCACAACTTCGCGACCGTGACTCCGATTCAGGTGAATCCAAAGCCCACTTCTTCAGTTTGTCGAGCCCGTTCTGATGATGTCACTTCCACCATGTTTACACTTTCTGAAAATGCCCATTTTGCCCCTGCTCTATATCCAGCCCCTCCGAGAGAGAAACTTTTCCGGCGAATTTTCCGCGAGGTGATCGCACTTCTCTCCGGTGAATCCGTCGACCCCCAGGCAAGCCGACCATCTGATATATGCCCTAAAGCATTTCTCTATGTTATTCTTGCGTGTTTAATTAATGAGTATGCCTGTGATAGAAATAATTAAACTCCTGCTATGTTGAACTTGCTATTTACCTTACCTGCTAATGCTCATCATGTTATCACACTAGTGACTCGTAGGCGACATTATGGAGCTAGGTTGTTATGTTTTCACCATGCATTACTATTGTTATTGCAATGATTAAGAATATGATTTAATGGCAACAACCTCCTCCATCGGCTAGATCGATTCATAGTGCCACCGAACCGAGCTCATCAAGTGCAACCACATTTGCCGGTATGGGACGGCCCTAGCTTGGTCTATTGTCCTGCCTCTTGTCGGTACCACCAAATAGGGGGGATTATGCGTGTGTGCTACCCTGGCCCGGTAGGCGGCGATAATCCTGTGAGCCCAGTTTATGGTTATGTGCGCATGTCCCCGTTTGGGACGGTTTTGTTTGGCCACGACGGTGGCAGGTGTCACGGGGTGACACAGGGGCCACCCAGGACTTGACCCTGGGAGGGTATGATTGTCGGTGGGACCGAAAGATTGCCAGGCAATAGACAAGTTTTGTTGGAGCAGCACCGGTCCACCCGAATGTGAGTACGAGGCCAGGAGCTCCATAGTGTGGGTAAAGTGCGCAACCTCTGCAGAGTGTAAATCTATTCGAATAGCCGCGTCCTCAGTCATGGGACACAGTTCGTACTAGGTCACACTATTTGGTCTGTGTCGAGTCTGGAGGAGCAAACTACATAATGTTATTGCTAAGACTGAACCAGAGAATGGTAAGGTTTGTCAGGCTTGCAGTACAGAGGCATGGACATTAGATGATGTCAGGTATATGGGATGTTAGCCATGCGATGGCTATGAGATGAGTGGTCGGATGACCGCATGACCTGGATCGGGTTTGGATTGGATCCTAAGATTATTCAGAGTATGGATTAAATTACTTGATATGCTTTATCTTCATCATACTACAGTTACTTTGATAGTTTACATGCTAGATAATACTGCTAGGACATCATCCGTAATAATGATGCTAGATAATCCTGCCATACCATGATAGCTAATGATGTTAAGATAACAAGTGGATGCTTGAATGCCATGGATTGCTTTGCTTGGTGTATATGTTGGTTTGGTTTGCTTGCGAGTACATTCAAAAGTACTTAGCGGCCTTCAATGTGGCCAGGTTCACCTAAGGATTCGACATCCGCTAGCGAGGAGCCAGAGTGTTCGCGGGCTAGAAGAGTAACCCAGTCAGATCCCTGTGGATTGGAGCCGCACCAGGACCATGCTACCTTAGCTAGAACTTTTCCGCTGCCATTCCCCTTGTAATATCCTGTAAGACTTATATATTCATTAATAGAAATGTCTGTGTTCATGATACTTGTTGTAAAAGCGCATGCCAGAGTGATTTTCCTGGGCTGGTATGTGCGGCGACCGTCTGACTACAGTGGTATTCAGGCGGGGCGCCACAACTCTTTACAAAATTGGCCCCTCTAGAGGGACGCTTGGAGCTAGTTAAGGTTGGGCATTCATAAAGCCCATAACATAAGAAGAAGGGAAATGCCCTAGAGGCCAAGATCGGTCAACGGATCACCCGCCGGCTCCAGAAGGGGAGCCCCGAGCGCATTCTCAGGGAGAAACCCCTAGAGACACACCCATCACGCCGCTCGTGAAGGATCCTCGGAACCCACCTGCTCCATAGCCCAGCCAAGGATCTGCCATGCAGGAAGAGGAGGCTCGGGGGCTCCCATCTCCGCACACTCCTTGGCGTCTGCCTCCGCCACGATACGAATGGTGAGGAAGTTCAGCTCCTGATTCACCCGAGAGTGCACGGCATCGATCTCCGGGCCCATCAGAGGCTCCAGCAGAGGGTCTGACTGAATGCGCTCCCACACCCTTCGAGTGGCACGGGAAGCTTTGAGCCACGAGGCCATAGCGTCCCAAAGGCGGATCACCCGAGCACGGCGGACGTGCGCCTGGCCAGAAGCCACCGCCGCCATTTGCCCCAGGTGTTCGAAGAAGAACTCACAGGCGACATGGACCACCAGCACAGGTGCAAGCACTTCCACGCTCACCCTAGGCGGCGCCTGGGTCAGCACTGGAATGGGTGGCGGAAACACTGCTCGCACCCCCTGGAGAAGCTATGGACGGCGCATCCCAAGAACAGGGCAGGGTAGAGGGGGAGGAGCCCTGGCCATGCTCGACAGAACCAGGCACAAAGCACTCCTTTCTAGCCTGGAGCAGTGGACGGGGCAAAGGAAAGGAGAGGACTGGGGAGCAGAACCATGTGGAGAAGCGCGACGTGAAGACATGGTGGCAACAGAAATAGTAGATGAGTTGAAAACGACGGGAATGGTGGAGCCCGGGGAAATCCCCCTCCCTCTTATAACCACGGAGGGGGTAGTGGTTGTGGGCAGGGCGAGCCTCTATGAAAACATTTAATATTGTGGTCTCGGGCCTCAGGGGAGTCAGCTTTGGGACGAGGACCGAGGATATAGCCATTATGAATCCTACTGAGCAGCCATGTCACGTCTTTTCTGCCTCCCTGAACACCAAGATGTCAGCACCACGTTCACACGAAAGCCACTTCCTTTTCCCACCTGACACACGGTGTCGCCAGTTCCCGAGGCTGTCATATTTATTATTAGGCCCAACCCCACTGTGATTTGGGTGCACTCCCTCTTCTTTGACCATGTTCAAAGAACGCTGCGGGCGGGCCCGGGGCTACTGACGGAACACTAAAACATTGGGTATGTTTGATATGTTGTATGTACGCGCCCGCTCGGAAATAATCCAACGTGGTAAAACAGTAAGGATGGGAATTGAGACATAACAGTTACAATTCAATTCGAAAGGTAAGAAGTGCAGGTGTTTTACCAAAGAGAACAACCACAGAAGATCCCCGAGGAGTGCTCTGACGTCAGCCATGACGTACTTGAGGGCTGCCTCCCCGAGCAAACGGGACACGCGTCGGCCAGAGGATCTGGCCTTGCAGCGCACTCCACCGACCAAGCATTGAATGCATGATCAGGCTACCAAAATAGCCTAGCGCAGGGCTATGCCTAGGGCCATCATCGCGATGACACGAGGGGCACTTGATGTGACAGGACGCTGGCATGGTGTAAAGGAGCACAAGGGTGGTGTGGCGCGTCACATCGGGAAGACGCTTGAGTACCTGACACAACACAGTGCCAGGTCATCTACTGTCGTTTGGCAGAGGTAAGTGGACTAGTTGGACCATTATCACTTTGTATGCTACCTTGTATTTACTGAAAGACCAATTGTGGTGCCCCCTAGGTCTATATAAGGGGAGGACCGTGGTCGAATGGAGGGGAGAAGGAAGGCTAGCCTCACACACTTCACCGCGCCCACGCTCAAGAATAGTTAGAGAAGAGGAGGAAGAGATAGAGATAGAAGTGATCGGGCACCTTAGCTAGCACCCCGACCACCACTGGTCTCACCCCGACCACCACTTTTGTAACACCCCAGCGCTTGTACTCCACAGATTATATGAAATACCAACAGGATGTAGGGTTTACCACCAAGATGGCGGCCTAAATCTATATAAAATCTCTTGTGTTCATGCTTTTTCTGCCTGCCTTAGAGAGTTGATTGACTTGGTGTTTTAGCCCCTGGCCGAACTCACAAATACAGGGTATCCTTGATCCCTAGTGTCTGGAGATCGCCCTCCAACACCTGCTAGAGTCATCATGTACCAATATACATGTGTCGATACATGCAATAAGTACTAACTTTACAGACTTAAGGGCTTAATTAAGTTCCGAATGACACAAAAGTTACGGTACGGCTACCCAGTCTTGTTTAGAACAATGTTTCCAACACGACCACTGTTGTTCTGCAGAAGACCACGAGTCAACTATGAGTGTCCTTCATTTTATGGACATAGTCGAGGCATGGAAGTCGCTATGTTGTCGCTTCTGCCGATCCCACCGCTCCTCAAGGGGTTCGTCTGCATCGTAGTACATCCCCTCCTTGCTGATGACATCGTTGCTGATGATTGTTGCAAGGGTGCTCTGGTTCAGTCTAAACTCAGCTCGGCTATCATCCGGTGCGAGAGTGGCAAGGTTTTTCCCCCCAGTTGGTGACATCATCCTTCTTTGTAAAGGTCGTATGCTTCCGCGTGTAATCAACCATGTGGTTCATGACGTGTTAGGCAGACGTCTCACTTTTCTCAGTTTGTTGTTGCATGCAACTGAAGGTTGTGTTGTGGCTGAAGCGTATCAGCCCACGTTGTTTTTCTTTTTGGATTGTGGGTTTATCAATGATCCTACGCTGGCCTCAAACTCTATGAGAGCATCATCCATAACTGACTTCAATTTGTTGTAGTCTTTCTTGGTCTTTCAATGCAAATCCAAAACATAAGAACTACAAGTCTTTGGGGATAGAACCAAGAGAATCCAGCGATCGTCGTTGCGTAAACAGTCAAACAACCATTAACTATCATCAATATTTGTACGATGCGAGGATATATACTATATCTCTGGGAATGCATATGTGCATTGATGCTGGCTAGCGAACACTTACCATATACGTTAAGGCAGAAGATGGTTGTCTGCGTGTCTATGATGAAACATGAATTCGGCAATGTACATCTTCATCACTTTCATACCTTCTTGACTCTGGAGGTTATAGTGGTTCATGTGATAAGGGTCTGCCATGGTGACCATGCTCACATTGTCAAACTTGAGCTTGTTGGCTAGATGAAGCACCCATAACCTAACTACATCCCTCTAATTAACTTCCTGAGGTGGATCATGTTTAATATCATGTTGAAATGTAAATAGAACATGTCCGCAGGGAAATCCTCAACGAAGCCAAGACCCTTAATCACCTTCACCATGTATACCGGAAGCTATTCATGCGGACTGCGAAAGTCGACCTTGGCCGCCAACTCTCTATTCAAGATGTTGTCATGAAGAAGCTTCATCTCAGGCACCATGATCTCGTACATGAAATCCGGTACCATGGGTTCACCAGGGAAATGGCCCACTCAAAACAATGGACCATTAGGCACGGACTAGTTCGTCTTAGACTGTTTCTAGCTGCAATCGGCTGTGACTTGGGAATCCCTCTTTGTAGTCTGCGGCTTCCTCTTCTTTGGTTAAGTATTGGACACGATACCACCCAAACTATCTCAGAGTGCCCCATCCAACGTGTTTGGAGTCACCTTGGCTTTAGGTGGAATTTGAGATTGGTCATTTGGAGTGTTATCCGCAGGCGGCGTGTTAAAAAGACTCTTGGCAACACTACTAGGGTTAGCTGCAGCACGAGGCATGCCAACATCATAATCCAAATCATTCAAATACATACCGATGACATCTTCATGCTCAGCGTACTGGGTGGCCTCACCTCTCTCAGCTCCCTCTCTCTCTGATGCCTCTCTCCCGGCTGCTTCTAATCTATGGGCAGGTACACCATCCTTGGGACCTTGGGGTGTGCCTTGACCCAAAGGAGATGGTCCAAGTGAAGGGTTGTTCGTAACAGGCACCGGCAGCGAGGGTGTTACCATTATGGGGGACTGTGTATCTAGCAGGATCTGCGTCTTATGTCACCTAAGGTTCCAACCAAAGGATCGTGCGAGTGTATAGTGTATATCCTCATCCGCACCTAGAGGTTGTTCAGGAGGTTCCAAATCATCGAAACCTTCAAACACACTACACAGTGACACCCTAGCAAGGTTGGCCGGCATTACTACAGTTAGAGTACTATTTATATAGCCATGTAGCCTTTTGTATTTACCCCCATTGTATAAGGGGTTTTCAGCATATCCTACACCTGTACATGTATATATACTGGCCTATGGCCTCATGGGAATACAAGTTGCTTTCATAACATGGTATTAGAGCCCTAGGTTTTTTTTCTCGCACGCGCAACTCGTGCTCTTCGATCCAATTTCCTCCATCAGCTGCAGCTGCTCCTCTCTCTCCAGCCGATTGCTGCTGCTAATCTGCTGCACACACATCCGCAAGTCTCCCGATCGCCGTTGTGTTCATCCGCACCAGGAGTCCAGGACGCCATCAGATGGATCCACGACGCTGACCGCCCCGCCGTTCTCAGTTGGCCGTAGCTGCCCCGATCCATCTGCCTCCGTCTGGATCGGGTCGCGCCCTCGATCCAGATCGGGTCGCCTTGATCCGCTCGATCTGCTTGGCGCTTGAGTTGCTCGTGTGTGACGCCGCCTGCCTACTGGGTCACCCGCCGTAGCCCAAGACGTGCAGTCTGAGGAGTCCGTCCGCTGCTGCCCTGCTGTGCGTCATTCTAGTTCTCCAACCCCAGTTCGTTTCTCCGTCAAAAACAAACAAAAGGAGTGTACGACTCCTACCTGGTGCTGCTACGGGCTACTTGCTGCTACATGGTGCCTCCTCAGTTCCTCTCGATCTGGTGGTGTACGTGCTCCTACGCAGTGCTGCTACTACTCCTTGCTGCTACGTGGTGGCTGCCGATTGCGACAGTAAAAAAAATCTCCTCGAGTATGCATCTCTCTGGTTGCCAGACTATTGACGGTGTTCCCTATATTGATCCCGTCTCGCACATGTGCCTTCTCTCGGTACTTGGTGCTCCTTCGTCGTTTCCTCTGAGTTCTTCCGCCGATGGTGATGGTTTCTTTACGTCGACTTCTACAGACGGTCACTATTTAGCGACTCCTCTCGCACCTCCGCACATGGTGTTTATCGATCTACACCGACTTCTCTCGCGACTTTCACCGACTGTGCTGGTGCATATGACTCCATCGACACGCGCCTTCCTTTGGCGCTTGGGGCTTGTGTGCATGCACCCTCGTCTTCTTCATTGGCCTCTACAGACGATGATGTTTATCCTACACCGCCTCCTCTAGCGGCTTCCACAGGTGGTGGTGGCTGCTCCTTTTTGGGTGTTGCTGCGCCGACTACTTCAGCTATGTACTTCACTGAGCAGGAGATTGTGCGACTTCGCAACCTGCTGATTGCCTCCGGCTCTTCATTGCCAGGTGCATATACGTCCACCTCTTCGGTTGAACCCTTGACTAACCACGAGATTACGTGACTTTGATACCTGCTAGCTGCTGCTACTTGTGAGCTGCGTTGGGATTTTCCCCGAAGAGGAGAGGGGATGCAACACAGTAGAGATAAGTATTTCCCTCAGTGAGAACCAAGGTTATTGAACCAATAGGAGAATCATGCAAAGCCTCGTGAATAGCACCTGCACACACAAAAGCAAATACTTGCACCCAACGCGGGCTAGAGCTTGAACTCGTTACTTGCAAGGATAAAATCTTGTAGTGATAGATAGATAAATTGCGAAACAAAATAAAAGTAAATAAATTGCAATAAGCAAATTTTAGTTTTCTTTTTATATTTAAAGTAGACCCGGGGGGCATAGTTTTCACTAGAGGCTTCTCTCTCGAACACATAGCATACGGTGGGTAGACAAATTACTGTTGGGCAATTGATAGAAAAGTGCATAGTTGCGGAAGCAGAAAATTTATTTCGAGTGGCTCTCTGTTGGTTTACCAATATTGGAGAATTTATAGAAGTGGAATTAGGTCAAAAGGAGCCACATGGGGCCCACAAGGTAACAGGGCACGCCCTGTTACCTTGTCGTCTCCTCATAGGTCTTCTGGTCCTCCCCCGAAGCTTCTACGGTCTCTTTTGTCTAGAAAAAAATCATCAAAAAGTTTCATAGCGTTTGGACTCCGTTTGGTACTGATTTTCTGGAAAACCAAAAACAAGCAGAAAACAACAACTGGCACTGGGCACTGGGTTAATAGGTTAGTTCCCAAAAATGGTATAAAATAGCATATAATTGTATATAAAACATCCAAGATTGATACTATAATATCATGGAACAATCAAAAATTATAGATACGTTGGAGACGTATCAGCATCCCCAAGCTTAATTCCTGCTCGTCCTCGAGTACGTAAATGATAAAAACAGAATTTTTGATGTGGAATGCTACCTAACGTGTTTATTGATACGTCTCCAACGTATTTATAATTTTTTATTGTTCCATGCTATTATAGTATCAATCTTGGATGTTTTTATATGCAATTATATATAATTTTTTGGGACTAACCTCTTAACCTAGTGCCCAGTGCTAGTTGCTGTTTTCTGCTTGTTTTTGGCTTTTCAGAGAAACAGTACCAAATGAAGTCCAAATGCCATGAAACTTTTTGGAGATTTTTTTCTGGACAAAAGAAACCTTGGAAGCTTCGGGAGGAGGCCAAAAGCCTCACGGAGGCTTCACAAGGCAACAGGGCGCGCCCTAGGGGGGCACGCCGTGTTGCCTTGTGGGGCCCACGTGACTCCGTTTGACCTAATTCCACTTCTATAAATTCACAAATATTGGGAAACCAACAGAGAGCCCGAAGAAATAACCTTTCCGCCGCCGCAAGCCTCTGTTCTTCCGCGATCCCATCTAGAGGCCTTTTCCGGTACTCTGCCGGAGGGGGAATCTATCACGGAGGGCTTCTACATCAACCTTGCTGCCCTTCCGATGATGTGTGAGTAGTTTACCACAGACCTACGGGTCCATAGCTAGTATCTAGATGGCTTCTTCTCTCTCTTTGATCTTCAATACAATGTTCTCCATGATGTTCTTGGAGTTCTATCCGATGTAATCTTCTTTTGCGGTGTGTTTGTTGGGATCCGATGAATTGTGAGTTTATGATCAGATTATTCATGAGAAATATTTGAGTCTTCTCTGAACTCTTTTATGGATGATTGTTATAGCTTTGTATTTCTCTCCGATCTATCGGTTTAGTTTGGCCTACTAGATTGATTTATCTTGCAATGGGAGAGGTGCTTTGTGATGCGTTCAATCTTGCGGTGCTCAATCCCAGTGACAGAAGGGGACATGACACGTATTTGCATTGTTGCCATTAAGGATAAAAAGATGGGGTTTATTCATATTGCTTGAATTTGCTTCTCTACATCATGTCATCTTGCTTAAGGCGTTACTCTGTTTTTATTAACTTAATACTCTAGATGCATGCTGGATAGCGGTCGATGAGTGGAGTAATAGTAGTAGATGTAGGCAGGAGTCGGTCTACTTGTCTCAGACATGATGCCTATATACATGATCATTGCCATGAATCCGTCATAATTATTTGCTATTCTGTCAATTGCCCAACAGTAATTTGTCTACCCACCGTATGTCTCTGTGCTCAAGAGAGAAGCCTCTAGTCTATGGCCCCCGGGTCTATCTTTATCATATAAAAACCTAAAAATACCTTGCTGCAATTTATTTACTTTTATTTTAATTAGTAGTTTAGTTTATCTATTTACCTTGATAAGATTTAATCCTTGCAAGTAACCGCTAAGAGGATTGACAACCCTCTTATTTGCGTTGGGTGCAAGTGTTTGCTCTTGTGTGTCCAGGTGCGCTTAACGGAATTTTGCTTGGTTCTCCTACTGGATTGATAACCTTGGTTCTTAACTGAGGGAAATACTTATCTCTACTGTACTGCATCATCCTCTCCTCTTCGGGGAAATACTAATGCAGACTACAAGTAGCATTTATCATGTAATCTCTTTTACGGTACGAATATTAAGAAACGAGTGATTCAAAGCAATAGTCTATAATTTGATATAAAGACATCAAAACTCAGGCATACCAACAAACAATCATGCCTTTCAAAATAAAAATGCTAAAGAACGCTATCCCTACAAAATCATCTAGACCATCATGCTTAGTCTTCCTAACACAAAGTATTAATCATGAACTATCCTGATGACAAACCGAGCAATTGGATCATACTTTTTAACGCGCTTCAGCTTTTTCAACTCCCACAAAATACATGAGCGTGAGCCATGGATATAGCACTATGGGTGGAATAGAATGCGGTGATAGAGATCAATAAGGGGAAGTCAAAAAGGAAGATAGTCTCGCACCGACGCGGCTAAGCAACGGGCTATGGAGATGCCCATCAATTGATATCAATGTGAGGAGTAGCGCTTGCCATGCAACGGATGCACTAAGAGCTATATGTGTATGAAAGTTCAAACTGAAACCAAGTGGGTGTGCATCCAACTTGCTTGCTCATGAAGACCTTGAGCATTTGAGGAAGTCCATCATCGGAATATACAAGCCAAGTTCTATAATGAAAAATTCCCACTAGTATATGAAAATGACAACTCAGGACACTCTCTATATGAAGAACATGGTGCTACTCTAAAGCACAAGTGTGGAAAAGGATAGTAACATTGCCCCTTCTCTCTTTTTCTCTCATTTTTCTGTTGGGTTCTTTTTGGCCTCTTTTTTTTCTTTTCTTTTTCATTTTTAATTTTTCGTCTGGAATCTCATCCCGACTTGTGGGGGAATCGTAGTCTCCATCATCCTTTCCTCACTGGGACAATGCTCTAATAATAACAATGATGATCATCACACTTTTATTTACTTACAAATCGATATTACAACTTGATAACTAGAACAATATGACTCTATATGAATGCCTCTGGCAGTGTACCAGGATGTGCAATGATCTAGCGTAACATGTATAAAAAATGATGAGCGGTGGCTGAGCCAAAAATACTATGTCAGCTATATGATCATGCAAAGCAATTTGACAATGAAGATGTGTGTCATATAAACGGAACGGTGGAAGTTGCATGGCAATTAAATCTCAGAATGGCTATGGAAATGCCATAATAGGTAGGTATGGTGGCTATTTTGAGGAAGATATAAAGAGGCTTATGTGTGATAGAGCGTATCATATCATGGGGTTTGGATGCACCGGCGAAGTTTGCACCGACTCTCGAGGTGAGAAAGGGCAATGCACGGTACCGAAGAGGTTAGCAAATTGAGGAAAGGTAAGAGCGCGTATAATCCATGGACTCACATTAGTCATAAAGAACTCACATACTTATTGCAAAAGTCTATTATCCCTCGAAGCAAAGTACTACCCGCATGCCCCTAGGGGGATAGATTGGTAGGAAAAGACCATCGCTCGTCCCCGACCGCCACTCATAAGGTAGACACTCAATAATAAATCATGCTCCAACTTCATCGCATAACTGGAGACTATACGTGCATGCATCAGGAATCACAAACCTTAACACCAATATTCTTACTAAACCACAATAATTCACTAGTACATCCACATATTACCATCTTAATATCGCAAAACTATTGCAAGGAATCAAACATATCATATTCAGTGATCTACATGAAAGTTTTTATTATATCCCTCTTGAGTACCTATCCTTTATGGACTAATCTTATAACCCGTGCAAATTTCCATTACTATTTATTAGACTCTCAAAAAGATTTAAGTGAATCATGAGAGTGCAACTATTTCTTTAAAATATAACCATTGCCGTGCTCTAATAGATATAAGTGAAGCACTAGAGCAACTGCTTAGCTCAAAAGATATAAGTGAAGCACATAGAGTATTCTAACAAATCATGAATAAATGTGTGTCCCTCTCAAAAGGTGTGTCCAGAAAAATATGATTGTGACAAACTAAAAAGAAAACAAAGCAAAGAAAACTATGGCACAAGATGCTCCAACTAAAACTCATATCATGTGATGAATAAAAATATAGCTCCAAGTGATATACCGGTAGATTGTAGGCGAAAGAGGGGATGCCATCCGGGGCATCCCCAAGCTTAGACGCTTGGGTCTTCCTTGAATATTACCTTGGGGTGCCTTGGCCATCCCCAAGCTTAGGGTATTGCAGCTCCTTATTTCTTCATCCATTATGATCTCACCCAAAACATGAAAACTTCAGCACACAAAACTCAACAGAAACCTCATGAGATCAGTTACTATAACAAACAAATCCTAAACTTTAGGTACTGTTATAAATTGATTCATATTCAATTCTTGCATAATTCAACTGTACTCTAATTTCTCTATGACTTATACCCCCCGATATAATCCATAGCATCATTAAAACAAGTGAACTATGCAATAGAAAACATAATCTGTCTAAAACAGAACACTCTGCAAAGATCTGAATTAAAGTCATACTTATGTAACTCCAAATATCCTAAAAAATTACAACAACGTAAACAATTCATATTCCAATACTGTCAAAAAAATTCAGGATTTTATCACGTTCCAGTAAAGAACGAAAATCCCAGAACTGGGTGCAAAACTTTCTGTTTTTCTAACAGCATCAATTATACTATCATCCAAATCATCCCAAAGGCATTAGTTGGCACAAACACTAATTAAAACATAAAAACACAATCATAATAGTAGTCATAATTGTGCAAACATGCAAAACAGAAAAGAAAAACAAAAATTTAAGATACATATTGGGTTGCCTCCCAACAAGCGCTATTGTTTTATGCCCCTAGCTAGGCATAATGCATTGTTTCAAGTATTGTCATCCTTAGTTTCCAAATCCTCGATTATACATCCATGCTTCCTAGGGGGTTTAGTACATGAATTTTTAATAATCACACTCCTTGGAATAAAGTTGAGGAATTTATTTTCATAAACATGTTCTTTTATTATATCAATGAAGTTGGGGTGCACAGTAATCATTTTAAGATCTTTGTTTCCTTTACTAGATGTGGCACCCTTATTCATAGGAACATACATAAACTTGCAATTTTTATTAGGAGGGATCCTATCAATAGTTTTAGCGGAAGAAAAAGTAGAACCCAAATTATAAATAATTTCCTCCAACTTATCGATTCTAGCGGGACCTCGTTCTACCCTTTCATTAATTAATGGTTCTTTTTCCTTTAACATCTTTAATGTAGTTCCTACCATAGAACCAAATTGAGTAATGTGATTATGGACCTTTTTGTCTATATTCTCAATATGTTCAATAGTAGACATTTTATTTTCAATAGCTTCTAGCCTTTGCATAACATGTTCCAAAGTCAATGTTGTTTCATTAATAGTAATAGGTGGTGATCCCACTAAATTTCCCATAGCATTGAAAGCATCCATAGGGTTACTACACAAGAAATTCCCTATGGTGACAGTGTCTAGCACAAATCTATACCAAGTAGTGACACCCACATAAAAATTGAGAAGAAGAACATTGGTGGATTGCTTACGAGTTGACCTATTTTGAGCATCGCAAATCCTATACCAAGCATCTTTTAAACTTTCTCCTCCCCTTTGTTTAAAATTAGGGACAATTGCATTTTTATCCCTAGTTGGTTCCTACCCACGGATTTTGCCCTTACTTTTCGAGCTTGCTCAGTTTTGCCCTTACTTTTTCCGCCGAGGTCCCTCGAATGCCCTTTGACCGTTTGACCAATAATTTGAAAATTCATAACAAATTCATATGAAATCAGAAAAATGCAAATAAGATATCAAAATGTTCAGATAAACATTACCTTTATGTGCATATCATTTGCATTCAGGACAAAAGCACCGTTTAAACTACCCGAGGTAATTAATGTTATTAACATTATTAAAAATAAAAAGTATAAACAATACTTTTTCATGAATAAAAATTACATGCAAATGTAGGTGATGTTTTCTGAACATCCTGATATCTTATTTGCATTTTTCTGAGTTCATATCAACTTGTTATGAATGTTCTAACAACTTTGACCATTATTTGGAAACTTCATAACAAGTTGATATGAACTCAGAAAAATGCAAATAAGATATCAGGATGTTCAGAAAACATCACCTACATTTGCATGTAATTTTTATTCATGAAAAAAAAATTGTTTATACCTTTTTATTTTTAATAATGTTAATAACATTAATAACCTCGAGTAGTTTAAACGGTGCTTTTGTCCTGAATGCAAATGATATGCACATAAAGGTAATGTTTATCTGAACATTTTGATATCTTATTTGCATTTTTTTGAGTTCATATGAATTTGTTATGAATTTTCAAAGTATTGGTCAAACGGTCAAAGGGCATTCGAGGGACCTCGACGGAAAAAGTAAGGGCAAAACTGAGCAAGCTCGAAAAGTAAGGGCAAAACCCGTGGGTAGGAACCAACTAGGGATAAAAATGCAATTGTCCCTTAAAATTAAGCACTACATTTTCAGGGGTACAAGCAACAATTGAAGAACTAGCCATAGTGGCAGAGCAAGCAAACGAGCAAACAAAAATATTTTTGTGTTTTTGTATTTTTATGAGAAGTGGGGGAGATGAAAACGAGAGGCAAAGGCAAATAAAAAGTAGAGCATGTAGATGATAGTTTGTGTGAAGGTACTTGATAGGTTTTGATGATGTCTCCCCGGCAACGGAGCCAGAAATTCTTCCTGCTACTTGTGAGCTGCATTGGGATTTTCCCCGAAGAGGAGAGGGGATGCAGCACAGTAGACATAAGTATTTCCCTCAGTGAGAACCAAGGTTATCGAACCAATAGGAGAATGACGCAAAGCCTCGTGAACAGCACCTGCACACACAAAAGCAAATACTTGCACCCAACGCGGGCAAGAGCTTGAACTCGTTACTTGCAAGGATTAAATCTTGTAGTGGTAGATAGATAAATTGCGAAACAAAATAAAATGAAATAAATTGCAGCAAGTATATTTTAGTTTTCTTTTTATATTTAAAGTAGACCCGGGGGCCATAGTTTTCACTAGAGGCTTCTCTCTCGAACACATAGCATACGGTGGGTAGACAAATTACTGTTGGGCAATTGATAGAAAAGCGCAAAGTGTTGACGATATTCAAGGCAATGATCATGTATATAGGCATCACGTCCGAGACAAGTAGACCGACTCCTGCCTGCATCTACTACTATTACTCCACCAATCGACCGCTATCCAGCATGCATCTATGGTATTAAGTACATGACAAACAGAGTAACGCCTTAAGCAAGATGACATGATGTAGACAAAGTAAACCCAATCAATATGAATAAATCCCATCGTTTTACCCTTAATGGCAACAATACAAATACGTGTCTTGTCCTCTACTTTGTCACTGGGATATAGAGCACCGCAAGATTGAACCCATTACAAAGCACCTCTCCCACTGAAGATAAATCAATCTAGTTGGCCAAACCAAACGGATAGATCGGAGAGAAATACAAAGCTACAAGAATCATGCATAATAAAGTTTAGCAGAGACTTAATTACTTCTCATGAATATACAGATCGTAAACCCACAATCCATTAGATCCCAACAAACACACCGCAAAAGAAGATTACATCGAATAGAACTCCAAGAAGATCGAGGAGAACATTGTATTGAAGATCAAAGAGATAGAAGAATCCATCTTGCTACTAGCTATGGACCCGTAGGTCTGTGGTGAACTACCCTCACATCATCGGTAGGGCAGCAAGGTTGATGTAGAAGCCCTAGGTGATTGATTCCCCCTCCGGCAATGTACCAGAAAAGGCCTCCAGATGGGATCGCGGAAGAACAAAAGCTTGCGGCGGTGATGACCTGCAAGTGCACAGGGTTGTTGTAGCACTTTTGTTGTGATAAGAAGAGTGTCAAACCCACAGGGAGCGAATAGGAAGGCACCACAAACCCCGCAACTACGCTGTCACTTTAACGCAGCCACGTACGCACCCAAACCCTAGTTTGGAAATAGTCTACTCTATCATTGCTAGGAAAACTAGATAAAAAAGGATTTAACTAAACTACTAACAAGAGGAATAAAAACAGGAATTAAAATACACTAAGTTAGTAAGGAAGACACTTGACTAGTAAACGTTCTCGAGGGGTCTGGAATCACTACCACAAATGAACTATCGAATCCTCTATTCACTGGTCAAATGCATAAGTGGGCGGAACCGGGTACAGAACACGTTCTACTCTAGGTAGACTTCGTGCCACGCACGCCACCGTCATAGTCTCCCCCATAGGGTTGCAACTCATGACAATTAAGGGTTGCCCCGTGGACGCGGTCTCTCTAAGGGTTCTCTGTATTCCCCAATCCTTTTGCAAAGGTGAGGAACCGAGGCTTTTACTATCACCTCAAATTACCCCAATATCCCCAACCATCACAAGGACTGTAACATACTTCATGGCACAAGGCACAAATGTGAGTGAGAGATCCTCTCAACATTCGCGAAGGCTACTAACTCAAATCATGAACAGGCAATATTGGATCGCAATAAATAACATAAAGGGTTCAACCATATCCTCAAGAACAAGTTCAACTACTCAATCATAGACATAAAGGTTAGGGACAAGTTACAAGCCAGCATCGAGCCGGTGAAGGAAGAAGGCATGGTGGTGATGGTGGCGGTGCGGTGGTGATGATGATGATGGTGGCCGCCGCGGTGGTGATGGAGATGGGGGCACCACCGGTGGTGGCGGCGCTGGCGCGATGGCACCGGCCCGAGGGCCGGTGCTCATGGTGGTGGAGCCTCCTCCTTCTTCCCTTCGTTGTTATCCCTTCTTCTCCAGTGTGGAGCAGCAATGGAGGTGTTCTTAGTGAATGACATGAGATGCCGGCGGCTAGGGTTGAAGATGACATATATAGAGAGCCTCCTAGCCTCTTCTCTTGATGGGCTTCATCCAAGGGCTCTCCTTGAGCCAAATCCTCTCCCAATCTCTTCTTTACGAACCCAGGGTCTCGTGGGATCGAATGGGGATGAAATCGGTGAAGAATCCTGTCTGGAAGGGCAACTTTTAGAGCTGTCTGCATGTCAAACGACCGTCGAAAAGACCGCGTGCAGTCATTCGGAACGTCGTCTTTCATTCTGTCCTTTTGTGCTTCTCTTCTCCGGTAAAACGGCCGCCATTTCTTCATACGAACTCCGAATGTGACGTTCTTGGGCTCGTTGGATTCGTATGAACGATGCCGATCAATTTCTGGTCTTAGATCTTGATTTGGAGCACTTTGGAAAAAAAAATGAGTTTTTCCGACCTTCGAAATGGCTAAGTCTGACCCCTGGCTGACTCTGTATCAACCCCATCCTTGGTCCTTTCATCGTGCTTGGTCCTAGGTTGCTCCAAAACACCTGTAGACACAAGAAAACAAAGAAAACTAATAAAAACCAAATAAAATACTAAATGTGCAATGCTCACAAGGTAAAGTGCAAAAACCGGTAATCATGCATAATGGACAACTATTTGGTTCAATGGGACATGATATATGAAGAGAACATGCAACAAATGAGCTCTAAAAATGCGTAAAATATAGAGCCATCAACCTCCCCACGCTTAAACCTTGATCGTCCTCGAGTAAGAAGGTTGACTACCAAAAGCTCAATGCTACCAACTCTAAAGCATTCATTGAACCAAACCCCAAATTAGTGATATCCATGTTCATCGTGCAAGCATGCAAAAGTTAACCAGCAAGGGAGTAATACAAGCTATCCTCTTAGTTCCATTGCCATGAAGGTCAAGAAAGAGGAAAATATTTTTGTGGAGCCCAAATTCCCATTGCCAAAGGTTTAGAAAGAAGGTCAATATTATGTTGGGACAAGATGCCAGAAGAATGGAGACAGAGTATATTAGTACCAATCTTCAAGAACAAGGGGGATGTCCAGAGTTGTACTAATTACCGTGGAATTAAGCTGATGAGCCATACAATGAAGCTATGGGAGAGAGTCATTGAGCACCGCTTTAGAAGAATGACAAGCGTGACCAAAAATCAGTTTGGTTTCATGCTTGGGAGGTCGACCATGGAAGCCATTTTCTTGGTACGACAACTTATGGAAAGATACAGGGAGCAAAAGAAGGACTTGCATATGGTGTTCATTGACTTGGAGAAGGCATATAAGAAGATACTGCGGAATGTCATGTGGTGGGCCTTGGAGAAACACAAAGTCCCAGCAAAGTACATTACCCTCATCAAAGACATGTACAATAATGTTGTGACAAGTGTTCGAACAAGTGATGTCGACACTGATGACTTCCCGATTAAGATAGGACTGCATCAAGGGTCAACTTTGAGCCCTTATCTTTTTGCTTTGGTGATGGATGAGGCCACAAGGGATATACAAGGAGATATCCCATGGTGTATGCTCTTTGCGGATGATGTGGTGCTAGTTGACGATAGGAGGACGGCGGTCAATAGGAAGTTAGAGTTATGGAGACAAACCTTGGAATCGAAAGGTTTTAGGCTTAGTAGAACTAAAACCGAGTACATGAGGTGCGGTTTCAGTACTACTAGGCATGGGGAGGATGAGGTTTGCCTTGATGGGAAGGTGGTGCCTCATAAGGACACCTTTCGATATTTGGGGTCAATGCTGCAGAAGGATGGGGGTATTGATGAAGATGTGAACCATCGAATCAAAGCCGGATGGATGAAATGGCGCCAAGCTTTAGGCATTCTCTGTGACAAGAGAGTGCCACAAAAGCTAAAAGGCAAGTTCTATAGGATGGCGGTTCGACCCGCAATGTTGTATGGCGCTGAGTGTTGGCTGACTAAAAGGCGACATGTTCAACAGTTAGGTGTGGCGGAGATGCGCATGTTGAGATGGATGTGTGGCCACACTAGGAAGGATCGAGTATGGAATGATGATATATGAGATAGGGTTGGGGTAGCACCAATTGAAGAGAAGCAAGTCCAACATCGTCTGAGATGGTTTGGGCATATTCAGCGCAGGCCTCCGGAAGCTCCAGTGCATAGCGGATGGCTAAAGCGTGCGGATAATGTCAAGAGGGGGCGGGGTAGACCGAATTTGACATGGGAGGAGTCCGTAAAGAGAGATCTGAAGGATTGGAGTATCACCAAAGAACTAGCCATGGACAGGGGTGCGTGGAAGCTTGCTATCCATGTGCCAGAACCATGAGTTGGTCACGAGATCTTATGGGTTTCACCTCTAGCCTACCCCAATTTGTTTGGGACTAAAGGCTTTGTGGTTGTTGTTGTTGTTGTTGTCAATATTATGTTGGGAACAAAGCAGTGACAATCAAAGACAAAAGAAATCAAGCATTAGCGATCGCTTCAAAAACACCAACCCGAGGCATACCAGGTACAATAGCAAGATCGTCTATCTGCGTTATTAAACCACTCAACTACCTATGCAGCACTGAGCGCAAGCCTATGCCTCGCACTTAAGGGAATGATAGAAAATGGTTGGGGTTTTGAGAAGTCAAAAACAAAGAAAGTCTTGCATCAACGCAGCTGGCCATTAGGCAATGGAGAAGGTCCTATGATCGATGTTAACACAAGGAGTAGTGATCGCCATGCAACTAGGATGCACTTAGAGCTATAAGTGTAGGAAAGCTCTCCTAATGCAGCTAAGTGGGTGTGCATCCAACTCGCTTGCTCATGAAGACCTCGAGCATTTGAGGAAGCTTGTCATTGGAATATTCAAGCCAAGTTCTATAATGTAAAAATCCCACTAGCATAGTCATGAAGTATATGGAAACTTTCTATATGAAGTACATGGTGCTACTCTGAAGCACAAGTGTGGTAAAAGGATAGTAGCATGCCCCTTCTCTCTTTTTCTCTCATTTCTTTCTCTTTTTTTCTTCTTTTTTTCCTTTTTTCTTCTTTTTTTTAGAACAGTCTCATGGACCTCATCCCCACTTTTTCGAGGACTCATTAGTCTCCACCATTCTTTTCCTCGCTGGGGCAATGCTCTAATAATGATGATCATCACACTTTTATTTACTTACAACTCGATGGACTAAAAACATGAGAGAAACTCTATATGATGAGTGCCTCTGGCAGTGTACTAGTATGTGCAATGATACGGCATAGCATAGATATAAGAAAACGGACAAGCCATGAAAATATCGAGCTAGCCATACTATGATCATGCAAGGCAAATGAAAACATGTCTCTAATCATGTAATGTAAAATGATGGTAGTGCATGGCGATATGCTCGAAATGGCTATGAAAATGCCATGTAGGTAGGTATGGTGGCTGTTTTGTGGAGATGGGGTGTTTTATGTGTAGGAGAACAAGAGAAAGTCCTCCCACGTGTTTGGATGTACCTGCGAAGTATGCACCAAGTATCATTGTGAGAGTGGGCAATGCACGGTACCGTAGAGGCTAGCAAAATAAGATGAACGGAAGTGCAAAGGTTTCGAACTTGCCTTAGTCATAAAGAACTCAAACACTACACAAGAGCATCGCAGTGTCATGTTGCATAAGACTCAAAAGCTAAGTACCCCGAGGGGATAGTTTGGTAGAGATAAACCCCGTTGCGCATCCGGATCAACCAAAGATGATGGGCTCATCAGCAAAAAGCCTCTACAATCATTCAATTGCTAATCAAGCCACTACTAGAGTCCCCAACTTATGTAATTAGGTGAAAGAAAGGCAACAGTTCAAAGGACCCCTTTATTGGGTTTTTGATAAAAGAACATGGCAATGTTTTTCAAAAGATAGCAAGATTCCCACAAGCTAAGTCAAACAAGTGCAAAGCAAGCATGTTAAAACAGCGGGACACACTTATGCACGAAAACCAAATGATAAAGAGCATTGTACAAGACACTACACATGCAAAAGTAACCTCCCCACGCTTAGAACTTTACATACTAAACTAGAGAAAATTACGAAAGTGAAAAGAAAATGCAGTTATTAAAAGAGAGTGCGAGAAGTGGTTACCTCCCCAAGCTTACATCTAAGCAAGGGTTAGAAACTTTTACCATTAAGGTGCATAAGACTTCTCTTTTAATAGACGTGGACCTTGCTTCATGTGAGCTCCGTGTTGTGGTCCGGTGGCTACCCTCCAATAGAACCTGCTAGAGAAAAACTAAAAATAAAATGATTTTTTTGTTCTTTGACGGTTTTCAAAGAAAATGTAGCACAAAGGATTAGCAATCACAAGTGAATACAAATATATATCTCAACAAGATCGGTTCATCTACCTAAGCACCATGCTTAAGTTGACGAACTATGTATAGGAGTGGTACCTCTCCTAGGTTAGAATGAAGTGCATGTGAGACAAGATAGAAACACAAGTGTGCAGCTCCTAAGTGCCTAATTAAAGAGAGAGATCCTCACTTAAGGTGAGAAACTCGATACTAAGAAAATTTTATTTGAGTGAGGTTCATATTGGAAAACATTACCGGGCACTTGTGGGTGAAGTTCATCATGATGAAGCAACCAAGTGGCTTTTGTAGATCTTTTATACGGTTGGCACCATACCGTACACTTCTCCACATAAGGTCCAAGCCCCTGCAAAAATAACACACGAAATAAAACATCGATTCGGTATACGACCCAACCGGCAAAAAGAAATAAAGAAAATGTAGTTGCTAAAGAGAATTATTGGTGATGGAGTTTCAGGGGTAATTAACACTAATTATAAAGCAAATGGTCGGTTAGAAAACACCTCATCGACCTCGGACGTCGAAGAAGAATCAATTGGAGGTGTTTTTGCCCTCATACGGGCGCTCAAACGATCGGTTGCGGTCGTATAGAACGCCGTCGTTCACTCTGCGAAGATGCTCATTGTGGTTGCGAGGTGAAATGACCGCTCGTACGAGCTCGAGCACTCATGCGGTAGGCCGTCTTTTGCTCTGGTCTTCTTCTCTCTTGCGACCACGAGCTCATACGGGCGCTCAAACGACCGGGCGGTCGTATGGAACGCCGTCTTCTCTCCTGGAGCTGCAGAACTTCATGAAAAAAATTTGTGCTTCCTCCTCATGTTAGGCACATAGCAATTTTGCAATAAAAATGATAGCAGGCATGCAACAAAATATAGGCTACCGACATGCTATAAATTTTACCAATGAAAACTATTGCAACCAACTCAAATAGCAACTACTCAAAATAAAACAAAAGTGCCAATGCAACATGAATGCAACTAGACTCAAGACACAAAGCTAAGAAAGACACCTATGGACTTCCGGGTTACCTCCCAGGCAGTGCTTTCTTTATAGCCATATAGCTAGGCTTCGGTGCTCCATATGGTCATCCACCTGAATCCCAAGGGATTTCAACCACGTGTGTCAGACCAGACTCCGACTGGGGTTTGGAGCACCTCATAGAAGGGCTCGGTCGAAGTCGCACTCGCTTACGGTGCATTGGCATCATATATGTAAATTCGTACTCACTCTTGGGCGAGTACCGATGCACCGGGCTAAGTGGAGATGCCTGAAACATTAGTGCAACTTCACAATATCTTTATAATCAAGAGGGTGAGGAGCTACAGGTAAATCATAACCTTCATCGTTTTCATCAAGCTACAAATTAATTATGTCAAAAAATTTACCATTGGTAGGAGTTTCCAGATAGTGCGCATTCCATCCTTCATCTCCATTTTCCTCTGGCTCATTTTCCAACCTTTCTTCCTCTTGTGGCTCGATGATATTTTCTTCGTGTTCCTGCATAGGGTTATGTTCCTGTGAAATAGTGACTTGGGAGGTTGTGGTAGGCCGCATGTCATAGTCCAAGAATAAAGGATTTTCGTCAAAATCACAATCTAAGCAAAAATCATAGACTCCCTCTATCAAGCCTTTATGCTTAGTTATGCTTTCAATTGGGAATCTTTCAGCCCAACCTATAAGCTCATAGGATCTAAGCATTAACATCATCTCCTCAATGACTTCAACTTTGTCATAAGGGTAGTCACCACGGTTGTATGATCTCACAACCGGGTGTGGGTGATCTTTGCAGAAATAGCTCATGTGGTCAGCGGATCTGCATTGTATGCAAAAAATTAAGATAAAAGAAGTTACATGATCCAATACCAAAAATTGCTCACCCACAATAATACCTTTTTGAGAGTGTCGGTATTCTTCATATACCCTTCCTCTTCCATTGTCTTGTTTCATTGCAGCAACTATTTCTTCATCTGACATCTCAAAGCAAGACATTTTTTTGTATTTTTTTGGGTTAAGGAAAAACAGTAAGATAATAGCAACAAACAAAATAAACTAAGTGCGAGTGGGTAAGTAATAACCAAGCACTATGCTCCCCAGCAACGGCACCAGAAAATGCTTGATGACATGCAAGTGCACAGGGCTATTGTAGCACTTTCGTTGTGATAAGAAGAGTGTCGAACCCACAGGGAGCGAATAGGAAGGCACCACAAACCCCGCAACTACGCTGTCACATTAACGCAGCCACGTACGCACCCAAACCGGACTTTGGAAATAGTCTACTCTATCGTTGCTAGGAAAACTAGATAAAAAGGGATTTAACTAAACTACTAACAAGAGGAATAAAAACAGGAATTAAAAGACACTAAGTTAGTAAGGAAGACGCTTGAGTAGTAAACATTCACGAGGGGTCTGGAATCACTACCACATATGAACTATTGAATCCTCTATTCACTGGCCAAATGCATAAGTGGCGGAGCCAGGTACAGAACACGTTCTACTCTAGGTAGACTTCATGCCACGCACGCCACCGTCATAGTCTCCCCCATAGGGTTGCAACTCATGACAATTAAGGGTTGCCCCATGGACGCGGCCTCTCTAAGGGTTCTCCGTATTCCCTAATCCTTTTGCAAAGGCGAGCAACCGAGGCTTTTACTGTCACCTCAAATTACCCCAATATCCCCAACCATCACAAGGATTGTAACATACTTCACGGCATAAGGCACAAATGTGAGTGAGTGCTCCTCTCAACATTCGTGAAGGCTACTGACTCGAATCATGAACAGGTAATATTGGATCGCAATAAATAACATAAAGGGTTCAACCATATCCTCAAGAACAAGTTCAACTACTCAATCATAGACATAAAGGTTAGGGACAAGTTACAAGCCGGCATCAAGCCGGTGAAGGGAGAAGGTATGGTGGTGATGGAGGCGGCGCGGTGGTGATGATGATGATGGTGGCCGCCGCGCTGGTGATGGAGATGGGGGCACCACCGGTGGTGGCGGCGTCGGCGCGATGGTTGTTGTCCCTTCTTCTCAGGTGTGGAGCAGCAATGGAGGTGTTCTTGGATGTGTTCTTGGTGAATGAGATGAGATGCCGGCGGCTAGGGTTGAAGATGACATATATAGAGAGCCTCCTAGCCTCCTCTCTTGATGGGCTTCATCCAAAGGCTCTCCTTGAGCCAAATCCTCTCCCAATCTCTTCTTTACGAACCCAAGGTCTCGTGGGATCGAACGGGGACGAAATCGGTGAAGAATCCTATCTGGAAGGGAAACTTTCGGAGCTGTGTGCACGTCAAACGACCACCGAAACGACCGCATGGGGTGTTCGGAACGCCGTCTTTCATTCTGTCTTTTTGTGCTTCTCTTCTCCAATAAAACGGCCGCCATTTCTTCATACGAACTCGGAATTTGACGTTCTTGAGCTCGTTGGATTCGTATGAACGACGCCGATCCATTTCTGGTCTTAGATCTTGATTTGGATCACTTTGGGGGAAAAATGAGTTTTTCCGACCTTCGAAATGGCTAAGTCTGACCCCTGGCTGACTCTGTATCAACCCCATCCTTGGTCCATTCATCGTGCTTGGTCCTAGGTTGCTCCAAAACACCTGTAGACATAAGAGAATAAAGAAAACTAATAAAAACCAAATAAAATACTAAATGTGCAATGCTCACAAGGTAAAGTGCAAAAACCGGTAATCAGGCATAATGGACAACTATTTGGTTCAATGGGACATGATATATGAAGAGAACATGCAACAAATGAGCTCTAAAAATGCGTAAAATATAGAGCCACCAGGCAACGGAAAAGTTATTTCGGGTGGCTCTTTGTTGGTTTCCCAATATTTGAAAATTTATAGAAGTGGAATTAGGTCAAAAGGAGCCACATCAGGCCCACAAGGTAACAGGGCGCGCCCTGTTGCCTTGTCGTCTCTGATATGTCTTCGTCGTATCTACTTTTCCAAACACTTTTGCTCTTGTTTTGGACTCTAATTTGCATGATTTGAATGAAACTAACCCGGACTGACGCTGTTTTCAGCAGAAGTACCATGGTGTTGTTTTTGTGCAGAAATCAAAGTTCATGGAATTGGACAAAACTTTTTGGAGATTTTTTATGGAATAAATAAAAATTAATGGCGCAAGAATCAACAGAAGAGGGGCCACCTGTTGCCCACAAGGCAATAGGGCGCGACCCCCCTCGGGCGCGCCCTGATGCCTTGTGGGGCCCACAGGCGGCCGTCCGACCTAATTCCAACGCTATAAATTCACTTTCCCCGAGAAAAAAAATAAGAGAAGAAGTTTCATTATGTTTTACGATACAGAGCCGCCGCCACCTCCTGTTCTTTATCGGGAGGGCTGATCTGGAGTCCGTTCGGGGCTACGGAGAGGGGGATTCGACGTCGTCGTCATCATCAACCATCCTCCATCACCAATTTCATGATGCTCACCACCGTGTGTGAGTAATTTCTCCATAGGCTTGCTGGACGGTGATGGGTTGGATGAGATTTATCATGTAATCGAGTCAATTTTGTTAGGGTTTTATCCCTAGTATCCACTATGTTCTAAGATTGATGTGGCTATGACTTTGCTATGCTTAATGCTTGTCACTAGGGCCTGAGTGCCATGATTTCAGATCAGAACCCTCTATATTTTCATGAATATATTTGTGTTCTTAATCCTATCTTGCAAGTTATATGCACCTATTACGTGTTATGATCCGCATACCCCAAGGTGACAATAATTGGGATTCTTTCCGGTGATTACCGTAGTTTGAGGAGTTCATGTATTCACTATGTGTTAATGCTTTGTTCCGGTTCTCTATTAAAAGGAGGCCTTAATATCCCTTAGATTTCCTTATCGACCCCGCTGCCATGGGAGGGTAGGACAAAAGATGTCATGCAAGTTCTTACTATAAGCACGTATGACTATATACGGAATACATGCCTACATTACATTGATGAATTGGAGCTATTGTGTATCGCCCTAGGTTGTGACTGTTATATGATGAATGTCATCCAACATAATTATCCATCACCGATCCAATGCCTACGCTTTTCGCATATTGATCTTTGCTAAGTTACTCTCGTTACTGCTGCTGTTACAATCACTACAAAACTGCTACTGCTACTGTTACTGTTACTACTGCTATTGAAACTATCATACTACTGTGCTACTAAACACTTTGGTGCAGATATTTAGTTCTCCAGGTGTGGTTGAATTGACAACTGAACTGCTAATACTCGCAAATATTCTTTGGCTCCCCTTGTGTCGAATCAGTAAATCTGGGTGAAATACTACCCGCGAAAACTGTTGCGATCCCCTATACTTGTGGGTTATCAGTCTCCTCGTAGGTGTTCTGGTCCTCCCCCGAAGCTTCTAGGGTTTCTTTTGTCCAGAAAAAATCATCAAAAAGTTTCGTAGCGTTTGGACTCTGTTTGGTACTGATTTTCTGGAAAACCAAAAACAAGCAGAAAACAGCAACTGGCATTGGGCATTGGGTTAATAGGTTAGTTCCCAAAAATGATATAAAATAGCATATAATTTTATATAAAACATCCAAGATTGATACTATAATAGCATGTAACAATCAAAAATTACAGATACGTTGGAGACGTATCAGCTGCTTCCTCTGGTTCTTCATCGACGGGTTCTGATGGTTCTGCTACTGACTCTTCTGGCAATGTGAGACCACCTTCTACACAGTCAGGTACATCTCTGTGGATTCTTGATACTGGAGCATCTTTTCATATGACTCATGATTCATCCACTTTGTCTTCTATTCGAGCTCTCGATTCTCCTGTTCATGTTCTTACTGTTGATGGTACCTCCCTCCTAGGTAATGGTCGAGGCATTCTTAGCACTTCGTCTTTTCATGTTCCAGATGTTGCTCATGTTCCTCGACTTACCATGCAGCTCATGTCCGGTGGTCAGATTGTTGACTCTGGTTGTTGGGTCATTCTCGACTTCAACTCTTACTCTGTTCTAGACCGTCATACTGATGCTCTCCTTGGTGCTGGCCCCCTGTAACCTGACTCCCAGGGCCTCTGGGAGCTTGAGTGGCTTCACCTTCCCTCCGCTGTCACTACCGCCTGTCTCTCCCCATCTGTTTCCTTGTCTACTAGCTCTTTTCAGCAGTAGCAGCACCGCCTTGGTCACTTGTGTGGCTCTCATCTCACTCTGATGTCTGGGGTCCAGCTCCCTTTGCCTCGAAAGGGGGTCATCGCTACTATATTATCTTTATAGATGATTTCTCTCGCCACACCTGGATATATTTTATGTCTTCTCGTAGCGAGGTCTTATCTATCTATAAGCGTTTTGCTGCCATGGTTCACACTTAGTTCTCTACGCCTATTCATGTGTTTCGTGCTGACTCTGCTGGAGAGTATATCTCCAAGATGTTGCGTGGGGATCTCGCTGAGCAGGGTACTCTTGCTCAGTTTTCTTGTCCTGGTGCTCATGTTCAGAATGGCATGGCTGAGCGCAAGCATCGTCACCTTCTTGAGATGGCTCGTGCGATGATGATCGCCGCCTCTCTTCTGCCTCACTTTTGGGCTGAGGCTATCTCCACTTCCACATATCTCATCAACCTTCAGCCGTCCACTGCTCTGCAGGGTGGTGTTCCATTCAAGCGTCTCTTTGATCGTTCTCCTGATTACTCGGTGCTTCATTTCTTTGGTTGTGTTTGCTATGTTCTTCTAGCCCCTCGTGAACGCACCAAACTGTCTGCTCAGTCTGTTGAGTGTGTCTTCTTAGGCTATAGTGATGAGCATAAGGGATATCGTTGTTGGGATCCTGTCGGTCGTTGGATGCGTATTTCTCAGGATGTGACTTTTGATGAGTCTCGTCCCTTCTACCCGCGTTCATCTTCCTTGACCTTTTCAGTGAAGGATATCTCTTTCCTCACTTTTCCTGACACACCTATCACTCCCGGTGAGCCCTTGTCCATCCGTCCCGTTGCCCCTGCTTCTCCCACTATTGCAGATCCGACGCCACCATCTCCTATGGTTTTCTCACCTCGCTTGTCACAGGATTCTGCACCTTCATCCCCGGCGACTTCTTCGTCTCCATCCCCTGAGTCTACCTCGGCGATTCCTCCTCGCATTCTTCCATATTTTCCTCAGTATTATACTCGTCGTCCACGTGTTGTGGACGCATCTACTGATGTGCCATCTTCCTCCTCTCAGCCTACTTATGGCTTGCATCCTTGTCCGCTTCCGCCTGTTGATCGCCTTGGTTTTCCAAGTGCTGGTGCTGTTGTTCTTGAGCCGACTTCTTATCGTCAAGCTGTTGTTCATCCTAAATGGCAGTTTGTGATGGCAGAGGAGCTTGCTACTCTTGAGCGCACCAGCATGTGGGACCTTGTTTCTCTTCCTCCTGGTGTTCGTCCAATCACTTGTAAGTGGGTCTACAAGGTTAAGACTCGCCTCAATGGTTCTCTTGAGCGCTACAAAGCTCGTCTTGTGGCTCCTGGCTTTTAGCAGGAGCATGGTCGTGATTACGATGAGACTTTGCTCCTGTGGCCCATATGACCACTATTCGCACACTTCTTGCCGTGGCCTCTATTCGTCACTGGTCTGTGTCTCGGCTTGATGTTAAGAATGCCTTTCTTAATGGTGAGCTACGTGAGGAGGTTTACATGTAGCCACCACCTGGGTATTCTGTTCCTGATGGCATGGTCTGCCGTCTTCGTCGCTCTCTCTATGGCCTTAAGCAAGCCCCTCGCGTCTGGTTTGAGCGTTTTTCCTCTGTGATGACCGCCGCTGGTTTTTCACCGAGTGCTCATGATCCAGCGCTGTTTGTCCACCTTTCTGCTCATGGTCGGACTCTTCTTCTTCTCTATGTTGATGACATGATCATCACTTGCGACGACCCTAAGTATATTGCCTTTGTGAAGGCCCGTCTTAGTGAACAGTTTCTTATGTCTGATTTTGGCCCTCTTCGCTACTTTCTTGGGATTGAAGTCCCTTCTACCTCAGATGGCTTTTTTATTTCTGTAAGTGCATCTAGTGCCACCCCTTGTTGGTTTTGGAGTATTGAAGACAAACTTGGTTGAAGGGACTAATGTGTTTGTGGGATTCACAGGGTAACACAGGTAGAAGTACCTATTGATTCGGTTTACCCATCAAAGATGACCCCTAAAAATGTATGAAGACAATGGTGGTTCACGAAGACATTCGTGTTGAAGTTAATGACTCATGAAGACATTCACTTGAAGCCAATGGAACACGAAGACTTAGTCTTTTGGTAGTTTCATTTTCTTCTTTCTTGAGTCATACGAACCACCGTACTGTTAAGTGGGGTCGAGGTAAACGAAGTCAGAAACTGACGTGATGCTCAACCTAAAATTCTATGTCTTCGAGCGAAGACAAATGAGAGAAAATCTCTCCCAGAGTTGGTTGAGTCAGCTTTGCTTGGAGCCCAAGTTGTCACGTGTGTTGGGATCCGACCGTTCGACACGTGTCAGTTCCCCAATGACCCAAGATCATTTCGGAAAAATCATGTCAGGTTGCCTCCTGGCTATAAATAGCCACCCCCCTCCACCATAAATTGGTGGCTGCTCCGAGTTAGTGCATGGATTTTGTCGTTTGAGAGCAACCCACCTCGAAGCCTTTGAGAGAGAATCATTGCGAGGACAAAACCCAAAACACCCAGGCCCAAAGTGATTGAGCATCACTGAAGACATTCTATTCCGAGTGAACCGAAGACTTATTACACTAGAAGACTGTGATCTTCCAGCCGGTTAGGCTTCATGTTCTGAGCATCCAAGAGTCATTGTGGATTGCCGGTGAACGAAGTCTGTGAAGGTTTGGAAGTCTACCTTGAAGACTTACCAGAGTGATTGGGCGATATCTGCGGGTCTTAGCTCAAGGGGAATAAGGTGAAGATGTGATCTTCTAAGTTCAATCTCAGCCTCCCTAACCAGACATACAACTGTCACAGCGGTTGGAACTGGTCTAACAAATCATTGTCTTCCCCGAGCTACTGGTTCTATCCCTTCACTTCCCTTACTTACTATTTCATACTGTGAAGCCTTTGCATGCTTGTTTGTGTTTGAAGATATTCCCTGAAGCTATTCATCTGTTTGCCAATTTTTCATCATGCTTCTTGTGTTTATGTTCAATGCATGCTTGTATGTATGATGCCTATGCCTGTAATATCTGTTCATCTTAGCTACAACTATTGTTAGTTTTCATCTTGCTTCCGCTTGCTTCGAAGACATTGCCTGTTTTCGAAGCCTTTCATAAAAATCGCCTATTCACCCCCCCTCTAGTCGATAACTAGCACTTTCAATTGGTATCAGAGCAAGGTGCTCCCTTGTTCTGTGTGATTCGGTTTAACCACCTGGAGTTTTAGCTATGTCGACTGTAGGGATAATCAAGGTTTCCGCTGCGTGCCCCGTCTTCGATGGCACTGACTATCCCTACTGGAAGAATAAGATGCGCATGCATCTTGAAGCCATTGACAACGACGTCTGGTATGTCGTCAAGACCGGTGTTCCCAAGGTCGGTGAAGGTATCACCACTGCTGATGTGAAGAGGTTCGCGCAACTGGACTCGACTGCCAAGAACATCATCTGTGGTCATCTGACCAAAGGACAGTATGGTCGTGTGAGTGCACTGGAGTCTGCGAAGCTAGTCTAGGACTGGATCTCCAAGGTCAACGAGGGCGTCTCATCTCAACGAGACTCCCGAATCAATGTTCTTCGCAATCTCTTCAACCGCTTCAAGAGACTCGAGAATGAAAATGTTCAGCTCACCTTCGATCGTCTTACTGATATCACCAATGAGCTTCATGCTCTTGGTGCCACTGACATCACCAAGCATGAAGTTGTGAAGAAGCTATTGAGATCCTTTGATAGTTCATTTGACACCTTATCACTGATGATTCAAGAGCACCCTAATTTCAAGCAATTGGATCCTGCCGATATACTTGAGAGGCTCAATACTCATGAATTCCAACTATCTGAGAAGAGAGATATCTATGGTCCTAGCTATGGACGTTCTCGTGCTCTGAAAGCAAAGGTAGTATATTCATCTGAAGACACTGACTGCTGTTCCGATGGTCCTAAAGACATTGGCAGAGAACTTGCAATGCTCGTGAAGAAGTTCTAGAAGTTCACCAAGAAAAACCGCTTCGGAAAGTCTTCAAAGTATGATTCCAAGAAGGCTGAGGCTTCCACTTGTGACTACAAGAAGAGAACTTGCCACAAATGCAAGAAGCCAGGCCACTACATGGCAGAATGTCCTCAATGGGAAAAGGAATCAAAGAAGAAGAAGAAGAAGAGCAAGGACTATGACTCTGATGAGAAGAAGAAGAAACACTCAAAGTCTTCATCGCACAAAAGAAGTTCCTCCAGCAAAGCTCGTGCATTCATCGGCAAGGAAATGGATTCAAAGGAGGAGTCTACTTCAGAGGAGGTGGTGGAGGAGTCAGATTCAGGCGTGGCAAGCCTGGCTTTGGCTTCAGCATTCGTCGCCAAGTCCATCTTCAGCAATGAAGACAATGGTTACGTCACCGACACTAAGGACGACGATGACGATGACTCTGCTCCTACCTACTGCTTCATGGCAAGAGGCGCTAAGGGTACACTTCCGAAAGCTACTGAATGGATCCTGGACAGTGGCTGCACCAACCATATGACTGGTGACCGAAGTTTGCTCATGGACTTGACACTTCGTCCATCCACACAAAGTCACATTACATTTGCTGACACTGGGAAAAGCAAGGTATTGGGTCTAGATAGGGTTGCAATCTCAAAGGATCGGCACATGGATAAAGTGATGCTTGTCGAATCCCTTGGATTCAACCTCATGTCAGTCTCAATGCTTTGTGATCTTGATATGATTGTCATCTTTGGGAAATTTCGCTGTCTTGTGCTAATGGCTTATGACCAAACTCAAGTCTTCGAAGGTTATCGAAGCGGTGACTTGTACATGGTAGATTTCTCCATAGGACCATAGCTTGCCACATGTCTTCTAGCAAAAGCTTCAGAATGTTGGCTTTGTCATCGACGGCTAGGACATGCTGGCATGAGGAACTTGCACACCCTTGTGAAGAAGAAGCACATCACTGGGATCGAGGGCGTCAAGTTCAAGAAGGATCACTTATGTGGGGCCTGTGAAGCTGGGAAGATGACTAGGGCCAAACACCCCTCGAAGACAATCATGACGACTACTCATCCCTTCGAGCTGCTACACATGGACTTATTCGGCCCTACTCATTACTCCACCCTTACTACTTCTGCACATCTATATGGCTTCATGATTATTGATATGATTACTCTCGATATACCTAGGTGCACATAATCATGTATAAGACTGAAGTGCAGGATGTTTTCAGGCGGTTCGCCAACCGAGCCATGACCAACTATGGCATCAAGATCAAGCACATCAGGAGTGACAATGGCACCGAGTTCAAGAACACTGGGCTCAACACCTATCTTGACATTCTTGGTATCACTCATGAGTTATCAGCTCCATACACTCCACAGCAGAATGGCATCGTGGAGCGCAAGAACAGGACTCTCATTGAGATGGCTCACACTATGCTCGACAAATACAAGACACCACGCAAGTGGTGGCCTGAAGCCGTTGATATTACATGCCACATCATCAACAGAGTATATCTTCACAAGTTCTTCAAGAAGACATCTTATGAACTGATCATTGGTAAGAAGCCAAATGTAAGTTATTTCAAAGTATTCGGTGCTAGGTGCTGTATACGGGATCCACATCACACATAAAAATTTGCACCGAAAGCACATGAGGGTTTTATGCTTGGCTATGGAAAGGATTCGCACACCTACAGAGTCTTCAACCTCTTTCACCATAAAGTGGTTGAAACTGTAGATGTGCGGTTCGATGAGGCTAACGGCTCGCAAAGAGAGCACCTGCCACATGTGCTAGATGAACTTCCTCCAAGTGAATCCATCAAGCTAATGGGTACTGGAGATATAATACCCACCGAGGAACCTGGATATGAAGAGGTTGTGATACCTGCTCCTGTCCAGCGTGAAGACAATGATCAGCCTGAAGATAATGTTGAGCCTGAAGACAATGCCTCTGAAGATAATGCCCAGCATCAACAAAGTCTTCGCCCTGTTCATCCTCGTGTGGCCAATGAAGTTCAGATCGAGAAGATACTTGACAACATAAATGCACCTGGTCCTCTCACTCGCTCCAGAGCCACACAGCTAGCAAACTTTTGTGGACACTTTGCTTTCGTCTCCATCACAAAACTCACCAAAGTCACTGAAGCCTTCATGGAACTAGAATGGATTCAAGCTATGCAAGAAGAGCTTCAGCAATTTGAGCTCAACAATATGTGGGAACTTGTCAAGTGTCCTGACCCTCGCAAGCACCACATCATTGGAACCAAATGGATCTACCGCAACAAGCAAGATGAACATGGTCAAGTTGTCAGAAACAAAGCCCGTCTTGTTGCTCAAGGTTACTCACAAGTGGAAGGAATTGACTTCGATGAAACCTTTGCTCCTATGGCTAGACTTGAAGCCATCCGCATACTTCTTGCTTACGCCAATCATCATGATATCCTTCTATATCAAATGGATGTGAAGAGTGCCTTTCTCAACGGCAAAATTAAGAAGAAGTCTATATTGCTCAACAAGGCACTATATGGCCTCAAACAAGCTCCACGAGCCTGGTATGACACACTCAAGGAATTCCTGAAAAGCAAAGGCTTCAAACCTGGTTCACTTGATCCCACTCTCTTCACCAAATCATATGATGGTGAGCTATTTGTGTGCCAAATCTATGTGGATGACATTATCTTCGGCTGCACTGACAAATGATATAGTGATGAGTTCAGTCACATGATGCAAGAGCAATATCAAATGTCCATGATGGAAGAGCTGAAATTCTTTCTTGGTCTTCAAATTCGTCAACAACACAACAGCATCTTCACATCACAAGAGAAGTATCTCAAGGACTGCTTGAAGAAGTTTGGTATGCAAGATTGCAAGGGTTATAAGACGCCAATGCCAACAAATGGTCAACTTAGCTTCGACGACAATGGTAAAGAGTTCGATCAAAAGGTATACCGCTCCATGATTGGTTCTTTATTGTACTTATGTGCATCTAGGCCAGATATAATGCTTAGCATTTGCATGTGTGCCCGATTCCAAGCGGCACCAAAGGAATCGCATCACCCCACGGTGAAGCGAATACTTCGATATTTGGCTCACACCCCAATGCTAGGATTATGGTATCCAAAGGGCTCAGAGTTTGATTTGGTTGGATTCTCTGATTCTGACTATGCTGAAGATAGGGTGGATCGCAAATCCACATCAGGCACTTGTCACTTTCTTGGCCGTTCACTTGTATGTTGGTCTTCAAAGCAGCAGAACTGTGTTTCACTCTCCACTGCTGAAGTTGAATACATTGTTGTTGGATCCTGCTGTGCTCAGCTTCTCTGGATGAAGCAAACCCTGAAGGACTACGGCATCAACAAGAAGAAAGTACCTCTATTCTGTGACAACGAGAGCGCCATCAAGATTTCTCACAATCCAGTCCAGCACTCCAAGACGAAGCATATTGAGATCAGGCATCATTTCCTTCATGACCATGTGCTCAAAGAAGACATTGACATCATACATGTCAACACTGAAGATCAGCTAGCAAATATCTTCATGAAGCCTTTGGATGAGAAGAGGTTTTGCAAGTTGCGGTGTGAGCTAAATATCTTAGAATCCTCAAATGTCCAGTGATTGGACACACGTCCTAACACTTATGCATTGTTGATGACTATGATGTACAACACACGAAGTAATGTATGTCTTCAATTCATGATGATATACACTCTAAGTGTGAAGACATTAACGTGGAATTTGACTTCAGAGCGCCATGATAATTGTGCGCCGTGTCTGGGTCTAATACTTCCTATACGGTGGGTGACGTCACCACCAAACTTTCTTGAAGATTTTCATGTGGCGTCACATCTATTGCATTATCCTCTTTATTTGGTTTGTCTCAACCAATGATTTTATCTTCGCATTTTATTTGATCTCATTGCCTATACTATATATATATATATATATATATATATATATATATATATATATATATATATATATATATATATATATATATATATATATATATATATATATATATATATATATATATATATATATATATATATATATATATATATATATATATATATATATATATATACGAGTTTGTCCTCAACAGCATTCACTTATCGCTATGTCTTCAAACTGTGTTTTCTGAACTAAGTGAATGTGATCGGACCCTTACCCCCCTCTGTGCTTATCTTTTCCAATCTCTCTAAATCTCCATATGCATTCTACTTGACACGTGTCAATTGTCGTCACTGTGTCTGATACATCTCCGTCGTATCTACTTTTCCAAACACTTTTGCTCTTGTTTTGGACTCTAATTTGCATGATTTGAATGAAACTAACCCGGACAGACGCTGTTTTCAGCAGAATTGCCATGGTGTTGTTTTTTGTGCAGAAATAAAAGTTCTTGGAATTGGATGAAACTTTTTGGAGATTTTTTATGGAATATATAAAAAATACTGGAGCCAAAACCTACTGGAGAGGGGCCACCCAGTGCCCACGAGGCACCAGGGCGCGCCACCCCCCCCGGCGCGCCCTGGTACCTCGTGGGGCCCACGTGGCTCCGTCTGACCTAATTCCAACGCTATAAATTCACAATTCCAGAGAAAAAAATAAGAGAGGAAGTTTTATTTCCTTTCACGATACGGAGCCACCGCCACCTCCTGTTCTTCATCGGGAGGCCAGATCTGGAGTCCGTTTGGGGCTTCGGAGAGGGGGATCTTCCGGCATCGTCATCATCAACCATCCTTCATCACCAATTTCATGATGCTCACCGCCGGGAGTGAGTAATTCCTTCGTAGGCTTGCTTGAAGGTGATGAGTTGGATGAGATTTGTCATGTAATCGAGTTAGTTTTGTTAGGGCTTGATCCCTAGTATCCACTATGTTCTGAGATTGATGTTGCTATGATTTTGCTATGCTTAATGCTTGTCACTCGGGCCTGAGTGCCATGATTTCAGATCTGAACCCTTTATGTTTTCATGAATATATTTGTATTCTTGATCCGATCTTCCAAGTTGTATGCACCTGCTACGTGTTATGATCCGCATACCCCAAGGTGGCAATAATTGGGATTCTTTCCGGTGATTGCCGTAGTTTGAGGAGTTCATGTATTCACTAAGTGTTAATGCTTTGTTCCGGTTCTCTATTAAAAGGAGGCCTTAATATCCCTTAGTTTCCTTATGGACCCCGCTGCCACGGGAGGGTAGGACAAAAGATGTCATGCAAGTTCTTATCGCAAGCACGTATGACTATATACGGAATACATGCCTACATTACATTGATGAATTGGAGCTAGTTCTGTGTTTCCCTAGGTTATGACTGTTACATGATGAATGTTATCCAACATAATCACCGATCCAATGCCTACAAGTTTTTCACATATTGTTCTTGCTAAGTTACTACTGTTGCTACTGCTGTCACAATTACTATTACTGTTACTGCTACTGTTACCGCTACTATTATTGCTACTATTATCAAACTACCATACTACTGTGCTACTGATCACTCTGCTGCAGATATTTAGTCTCCAGGTGTGGTTGAATTGACAACTCAACTGCTAATACTTGCAAATATTCTTTGGCTCCCCTTGTGTCGAATCAATAAATTCGGGTTGAATACTCTACCCTCGAAAACTGTTGCGATCCCCTATACTTGTGGGTTATCAAGACCTTTTTCTGGCGCCGTAGCCGGGGAGCATAGCTTTATTTGCTTAGTCACTTGGGATTTATATCTGTTGATCACCATGAAGAATCTGAAAGACGCTAAGACCAAGATCGTTCCCTCTAAGACGAGGGGAGGTAAGGAACTGCCATCTAGCTCTGCACTTGATTCATCTTCTGTTTTGAGTAAACTTGCAACACCACCACATGCTATTAATTCTGATATGTCGCAAGTTATTGATGATACCACTTCTGCTATGAATGATACTCATGATGATGCTAGTACTATGCTTGATAATGTTGTGCCACTTGGTGAATTTCTTAGTGAACAAGTTGCTAAAGCTAAAGAAATTGAAAATGCTGAAACTCTCGAGAATCATGATTCACCTATTAGGCCTAGCTCTCCTACTAGAGTTGAAACACCTGATGAACATTGCTTTGATAATGAGGCGGCTAGAGCCATACTTGCTTGTAGTGATAGAGATGAAGTTATAAAATTGCTTGCTGAAATGAAAGAAAAATCTATGAGGGAGAAAATGAAATATGATCCTAAGTTTGCTACCTCTCCCATATTTGTTACTAATAAGGATTATGAATTCTCTGTCGATCCTGAGTTAATTCCTTTGGTTGAATCTGATCCTTTCCATGGTTATGAAACTGAAACCGTTGTGGCACATCTCACTAAATTAAATGATATAGCCACCCTATTTGCTCATGAGGAAAAAATCGCTATTACTATATTCTTAAGTTATTTCCTTTCTCATTAAAGGGTGATGCTAGGAATGGTATAATACTCTTGCTCCTAGTTGTGTGCGTAGTCCCCAGGATATGATTTATTACTTCTCTGAAAAATATTTTCCTGCTCATAAGAAACAAGCTGCTCTACAGGAAATATTTAACTTTGTGCAAATTAAAGAAGAGAACCTCCCTCAAGCTTGGGGGAGGCTTCTCGAATTACTTAATGCTTTGCCTGATCATCCTCTTAAGAAAAATGAAATACTTGATATCTTCTATAATGGACTAACCGATGCTTCTAGGGACTATCTAGATAGTTGTGCGAGTTGTGTTTTAAGGGAACGGACTATTGAACAAGCTGAGGAATTATTGAATAATATATTGAAGAATGATAATGATTGGACACTTCCTGAACCACCGCCTAAACCCACTCCGAAGAAGAGGGGTATTTTATATCTCATTCCTGAAGATATGCAAGAAGCAAAGAAATGCCAGAAGGAAAAAGGTATTAAAGCTGAAGATGTTAAGAATTTACCACCTATTGAAGAGATACATGGTCTTGACAAACCGACACAGGTAGTAGAGGTAAATTCTTGTATAAAGATTGATGCAAGTGATATTCCTTATAACAAACCTCCTAGTCAATGCTTGTATGAATTTGACAATTATATTATTAAACAAGATCATTTCAATGCCAATGTTATGAAACAATTGAAACGAAATGCCTACATGATTGATCGTTTGAGTGACTTGTTATTTAGAATTGCTAATGATGTCAAAGGTGTAAGTAAACATGCATCTATGGTTCAAACCCAATTAGAACAAGTTGCTAAATCTCAAGGTGAATTGCCCATTGAAATGAATAACAATATGAATGATCATGTTGTTAGAGTAATGACTAGAGGAGCTAAAATGACTCAGGAGCCACTTTATCCTGAAGGTCATCCTAAAAGAATTAAACAAGACTCTCAAAGAATCAATGTTGATGCACCTAGTCCATCTAAAAAGAAAAATAAAAAGAAAAATGATAGGACTTTGCATACTTCTAGTGAACCCAGGGTAGAAAAACCCTTGGAGGATAGTAATGATGTTTCTATTTCTGATGCTGAAACACAATCTGGTAATGAACAACCACCTGATGATAATAATAATGATGATGCTCATGTGGATACCCAACCAGATAATGATAAAGAACCTGATAATGATGTTGAAATAGAACATGTTGTTGATCTTGATAACCCACCTCCTAAAAATAAACGTTATGATAAAAGAGATTTCGTTGCTAGAAAACATGGTAAAGAAAGAGAACCATGGGTTCAAAAACCCATGCCCTTTCCTCCTAAACCATCTAAGAAAAAGGATGAGGAAGAATTTGAACGCTTTGCTGAAATGCTTAGGCCAGTCTTTTTGCGTACTTGTTTGACTGATATTATAAAGATGCCTCCTTATGCTAAATACATGAAAGACATTGTCACAAATAAAAGAAAGATACCTGAAGCTGAAATTTCCACCATGCTTGCAAATTATTCTTTTAAGGATGGAGTACCTAAGAAACTAGGAGATCCAGGAGTACCAACTATACCATGCTCCATTAAACGAAATTATGTCAAAACTGCTTTGTGTGATTTAGGAGCCGGTGTTAGTGTTATGCCTTTCTCTTTATATAAAAGACTTGATTTGAATAAACTCACTCCCACTGAAATATCATTGCAAATGGTTAACAAATCAACTGCCATACCTATCGGTGTTTGTGAGGATGTGCCCGTTGTAGTTGCAAATGTTACTATCCTAATGCTACTTGTAGCTTGCGTTGGTATTATCCCCGAAGAGGAAGGGATGATGCAGCATAGTAGAGATAAGTATTTCCCTCAGTTATGAAACCAAGGTTATCGAACCAGTAGGAGAATCACACAACACCTCGTTAGCAGTACCTGCACACAAATAACAAACCCTTGCACCCAACGCAAACGAGGGGTTGTCAATCCCTCGGCGGTAAATTGCAAGATTAAATTGTATGTGATAGATTGATAGATTGAAACAAAAATACAAAATAAAATAAATAAAAGAAAATGGCAGCAATATTTTTAGGATTTTAGTAATATGATTTAGATAGACCCGGGGGCCATAGTTTTCACTAGAGGCTTCTCTCAAGAAAATAGCATATGGTGGGTAGACAAATTACTGTTGGGCAATTGATAGAAAAGCAAATAATCATGACGATATCCAAGGCAATGATCATGTATATAGGCATCACGTTCAATACAAGTAGACCGACTCCTGCCTGCATCTACTACTATTACTCCACACATCGACCGCTATCCAGCATGCATCTAGTGCATTAAGTCCATAAAAGAACGGAGTAACGCCTTAAGAACGATGACATGATGTAGACAAGATAAACTCACGTATGAATAAACCCCATCTTTTTACCCTTAATAGCAACGATACATACGTGTCATGTCCCTTTCTGTCACTGGGATTGAGCACCGCAAGATCGAACCCATTACAAAGCACCTCTTCCCATGGCAAGATAAATAAACTGAGTTGGCCAAACCAAATCAATAGATCGGAGAAGAAATATGAGGCTATAATAATCATGCATAAAAGAGTGCAGCAAAGACTCAAATATATTCATTGATAATCTGATCATAAACTCACAATTCATCGGATCCTAACAAACACACCGCAAAAAGTGATTACATCGGATAGAACTCCAAGAACATCGAGGAGAACATTGTATTGAAGATCAAAAAGAGACAAGAAGCCATCTAGCTAGTAACTATGGACCCAAAGGTCTGTGGTAAACAACTCACGCATCATCAGAAGGGCAGCAAGGTTGATGTAGAGCCCCTCCGTGATCGATTCCCCCTCCGAGGGAGTACCGGAAAAGGCCTCCAGATGGGATCTCTCGAGAACAGAAACTTGCGGTGGCGGAAAAAGTATTTCGTGGACTCCCCTGAGGGTTTCTGATTTTTTCTGAATTTAAAGTTGAGGAATTAGGTCAAACGGAGCTCTGTGGGCCCCACGAGGTACCAGGGCGCGCCTGCCCCCCCCCCCCAGGCGCGCCCTGGTGCCTAGTGGGCACCCCCTGGGGCTTCTAGCCTCCTCCCTAAGCTTCTAGTGTTTATCTTGGCCAATAAAAAATCTCCAAAAAGTTTCGTGGCATTTGGACTTCGTTTGGTATTGATTTTCTGTAAAACAAAAACAGGACAGAAATTAGCAACTGGCACTGGGCACTAAGTTAATAGGTTAGTCTTCAAAAATGATATATAATTGCTGTAAATGCATATAAAAACATCCAAGATTGATAATATAACAGCATGGAACAATCAAAAATTATAGATACGTTGGAGACATATCAGCATCCCCAAGCTTAATTCCTGCTCGTCCTCGAGTAGGTAAATGATAAAAACAGAATTTTTGATGTGGAATGTTGCCTAACATATTCATCACATATTCTTTTCTTTTATAGCATGGACATTTGGACTTGAATGATTCAAAGCAATAGTCTATAGTTTGACATGAAAATATAGATACTCAAGCATACTAACAAGCAACCATGTCTTTCAAAATATCAACGCTAAAGAAGTTATCCCTAGCCCATTATGCTCAATCATTGATCCATTCATGAAACACACTCAAATATTAGCTACATCCAATGCACAAGTATGACAATAGTGCTCTCTAGTTGGTGCTTTATAAGAGAAGATGGAGACTCAAATAAAAATAAAAATTGCATAAAAGTAAATAGATAGGCCCTTCACAGAGGGAAGCAGAGATTTGTCAAATGTGCCAGAGCTCAAAGCTGAAATTAGAGAGATAAAAATATTTTGAGAGGCATGCTTTTCCCGTCAACGAAAACGACCAAGAATTCCCAATATTTTCCATGCTAGACACATCATAGGTGGTTCCCAAACAGAAAGTAAAGTTTATTTCCTTTCCACCATTTCTTTCACAATCCATGGCTAGCCGTATCCACGGGTGCCCTCCATACCATCACTTTCCAAGGAATTTTGTTGTTATTAATTTTTGATTTCATTTTGGGACTGGGCATCCCTATTACCAACCATACTCTCGTGCAATGACAAGTGAATAAGCACTCATCGTGAGAATAACACACCTAGCATGGAAAATATTGGCCACCCCATGCCACTTCATGAGCGGTACGGGCACACAAAACAGAAAAATTATTTTGAAAATTAGAGTTGGCACACGCAAATTTACTTGGAACGGCATGGAAATACCGCATATAGGTAGATATAGTTGACTCATTTGGCACAACTTGGGTTTAAGGATTTTGGATGCACAAGCAGTATTTCCGCTTAGTACAAATGAAGGCTAGCAAAAGATTGAGAAGCAACCAACCAAAAAACGAAAACAGTCACAAACATGCATTAAACATAACTAACACCGAATAATGCACCATAAGTAGGATATAATTTCTTTGCATAACTATTGACTTGACGTGCATGCATAGGGAATCACAAACCTTAACACTATTATTCTTACTAAATCATAATTACTCACTAACATGACTCACATATCATCATCTCCATATCGCAAAACTATTGCAAGGAATCACACTTATCATATCCAATGATCTATATGAAAGTTTTTATTATATCCCTCTTGAATATTCATCACTTCGGGACCAAATTCATATCTTGTGCAAATTACCGTTACTTTGATCAACTCTCAAAAAGATATAAGTGAAGCATGAGAGTGCAAATATTTCTTCAAAATTTCAATCTTATCAACTCTCAAAATAATATAAGTGAAGCATGAGAGTTTATTTCTTCAAAATTTTAATCTTGTCAATTCTCAAAATAATATAAGTGAAGCATGAGAATTCATTTCTTCAAAATTTCAATCAACTCTCAAAATAAAATAAGTGAAGCATGATAATTTATTTCTTTAAAATTTAGCCACCACCGTGCTCAAAAGGATTTAAGTGAAGCACTAGAGCAACTGCCTAGCTCAAAAAATTTAAGTGAAGCACATAGAATATTCTAACAAATAAAGATGATAAACGTGTGGCTCTTTCAAGATAGGTGTGTTCAGCAAAGATGATTGTGACAAACTAAAATGCAAACAAAGCAAAGACTCATATAATACACGACGCTCCAAGCAAAACACATATCATGTGACGAATAAAAATATAGCTCCAAGTAAAATTACCGATGATTGGTAGAAGAAAGAGGGGATGCCTTCCGGGGCATCCCCAAGCTTAGACGCTTGAGCCTTCCTTGAATATTACCTTGGGATGCCTCGGGCATCCCCAAGCTTAGGCTTTTTCTACTCCTTATTCCTTCACCCATCGTAATCTCACCCAAAACTTGAAAACTTCAATCACACAAAACTCTACAAAACCTTCGTGAGATCCGTTAGTATAACAAAATAAATCACTACTTAGGTACTATTGCAAACCCATTCATGTTTTATTTTTGCATTATACCTACTGTATTCTAACTTCTCCATGGCTTATACCCCCCGATACAATCCATAGTTCCATCAAAACAAGCAAGCAACACATCAAAAACAGAATCTGTTAAAAACAGAACAGTCTGTAGAAACATATTTAAAAGCCATACTTATGTAACTCCAAAAATTCCTAAAAATTAGGACAACGTGGGAAATTAATATACCAATATTGTGTAAAAATTTCAGATTTTTTTGACGCTCCAGTACAGAAACAAAATTCGGGCACTGGATGCAAAACTTTCTGTTTTCCAAACAGCATCAATTATACTATCTTCCAAATCATCCCAAAGGCTTTACTTGGCACAAACACTAATAAAAAACACAAAAACACAATCATACCAGTAGCATAATTGCGAAAACACACAATAACAGAAAAAAAAATATTTTATTCATTGGGTTGCCTCCCAACAAGCGCTATTGTTTTATGCCCCTAGCTAGGCATAATGCATAATTTCAAGTATTGTCATCTTTCGAGTTGATTCCATAAGTGGCCCTCATAATGGATTTATATGGTGCTATAATTTTATTCCTAGGGAAATGTTCCATGCCCTTTTTTAATGGAAATTGAAATTTTATATTCCCTTCTTTCATGTCAATAACGGCACCTATGGTTCGTAAGAACGGTCTACCAAGTATTATTGGGCAAGAAGAATTGCATTCAATATCAAGTACAATAAAATCAACGGGCACATAGTTCCTATTTTCAAGAATAAGAACATCATTAATCCTACCCAAAGGCTTTTTAATAGTAGAATCCGTAAGGTGCAAATTAAGAGAGCACTTATCTATATTGGTAAAACCTAGCACATCACATAGAGATTTTGGAATTGTGGAAACGCTAGCACCCAAATCACATAAAGCATTGCACTCATAATTGTTAATTTTAACTTTAATGGTGGGTTCCCATTCATCATATAATTTTCTAGGAATTGAAATTTCTAGTTCAAGCTTTTCTTCTAACGCTTTCATCATTGCTTCTACTATATGTTTAGTAAAAGCCTTGTTTTGCTCATAAGCGTTGGGTGAATTTAGCATGGATTGTAACAAAGAAATGCACTCAATCAAAGAACAATTGTCATAATTAAAATATTTGTAATCCAAAAGAGTGGGCACATCGCTATTTAAAGTTTTTACCTCTCTGAACCCACTTTTATCAATTTTCTTATCAAGATTTTCACCCTCCGAATTATGGGAACGCCTACTAGCTAAAGTTGACTCTTCTTCAGTCCCCTTTTCATCAAGTTTTATATTTCTAAACAAAGAATCGATAGATGAAACACCAATCATTTTAATATCCTCATCATTACTACGATAAAAATAAGGAGGAATCGCTTTTTCTAAAAATTCTCGTTTAGTTTTTAGCATGGCGGTTCTTTTCTTACTCTCATCCATGGAGACATATAAAGCTTTAATTGATTCATTAATATCAATTTTAGGTGGCAAAATTTTAGTCTTAAGATTTTCCACATCATGAATAATTCTATCAATGCTCCTAGACATGTCATCAAGTTTACTCAATTTTTCTTCTATCGTAGTGTTGAAAACTTTTTGAGCATTAATAAATTCTTTAATATTACTTTCAAGATCAGAGGGAATCCTATTATTATTATAAGAATTACCATAAGGATTGCCATAATTATTAGAGGAATTTCCAGGAAACAGTCTAGCGTTGAAATTACCTCTATAAGCATTATTATTAAAATTGTTTCGCAAGACAAAATTCACATCTACGGGATCATTATTTTGCTCAATCAAAGTTGATAAAGGCACACCATTAGGATCAATAGGAGCATTTTTGCTAGCAACCAATTTTATAAGCGCATCAACTTTATCATTCAAAGTATTAATTTCTTCAACAGAATTCACTTTTTTATTAGTAGGAACTCTTTCAGTATGCCATTGTGAATAACTCGCCATAATATTATCAAGAAATTTAGTAGCTTCTCCCAAAGTAATTTCCATAAACGTACCACCCGTGGTGGAATCTAAAAGATTTCTAGAAACAAATTTCAATCCCGCATAAAAATTTTGTATGATCATCCATAAGTTTAAACCATGAGTAGGGAAATTTCTTATCATTAATTTCATCCTTTCCCAAGATTGGGCAACATGTTCATGATCAAGTTGCTTAAAATTCATAATCTGATTTCTAAGAGAAATAATTTTCGCGGGAGGAAAATACTTGGTAATAAAAGCATCTTTACACCTATCCCAAGAATCGATACTATTTCATGGTAAAGATGAAAACCAAATTTTTGCACGATCCCGCAATGAGAATGGGAATTATTTTAATTTCACAATATCATTGTCCACATCGTTTTTCTTTTGCATGTCAGACAATTCTACGAAAGTGTTTAGATGGGATGCAGCATCTTCATTAGGACTTCCAGAAAATTGTTCTTTCATAACAAGATTTAGCAAAACGGCATTAATATCACAAGTCTCTGCACTAGCGGCACGAGGAGCAATTGGAGTACTAATAAAATCATTATTATTAGTATTGGAAAAATCACACAATTTTGTATTTTCTTGAGACATCGTGACTACGCAAACAAGATAGCAAACAAGCAAACAAGCAAACAAGAAAAAGGCAAACGGAAAATATTTTTGTATTTTTGTAAAAACATTTTAGAAGTGGGGGAGATGAAAATGAGAGGCAAATGGCAAATAAAGTAAATGCAAGGAGATGAGAGTTTATGCAAAGGTACTTGATAGATGTTGATGATGTCTCCCCGGCAACGGCGGCAGAAATTCTTCCTGCTACTTGTAGCTTGCGTTGGTATTATCCCCGAAGAGGAAGGGATGATGCAGCACAGTAGAGATAAGTATTTCCCTTAGTTATGAAACCAAGGTTATCGAACCAGCAGGAGAATCACACAACACCTCGTTAGCAGTACCACAACAAACCCTTGCACCCAACGCAAACGAGGGGTTGTCAATCCCTCGACGGTAAATTGCAAGATTAAATTGTATGTGATAGATTGATAGATTGAAACAAAAATACAAAATAAAATAAATAAAAGAAAATGGCAGCAATATTTTTAGGGTTTTAGTAATATGATTTAGATAGACCCGGGGGACATAGTTTTCACTAGAGGCTTCTCTAAAGAAAATAGCATACGGTGGGTAGACAAATTACTGTTGGGCAATTGATAGAAAACCAAATAATCATGACGATATCCAAGGCAATGATCATGTATATAGGCATCACGTCCAATACAAGTAGAGCGACTCCTGCCTGCATCTACTACTATTACTCCACACATCGACCGCTATCCAGCATGCATGCATCTAGTGTATTAAGTCCATAAAAGAACGGAGTAACGCCTTAAGAATGATGACATGATGTAGACAAGATAAACTCACGTATGAATAAACCACATGTTTTTACCCTTAATAGCAACGATACATACGTGTCATGTCCCTTTCTGTCACTGGGATTGAGCACCGCAAGATCGAACCCATTACAAAGCACCTCTTCCCATGGCAAGATAAATAAACTCAGTTGGCCAAACCAAATCAATAGATCGGAGAAGAAATACGAGGCTATAATAATCATGCATAAAAGAGTGCAGCAAAGACTCAAATATATTCATGGATAATCTGATCATAAACTCACAATTCATTGGATCCCAACAAACACACCGCAAAAAGTGATTACATCGGATAGAACTCCAAGAACATCAAGGAGAACATTGTATTGAAGATTAAAAAGAGAGAAGAAGCCATCTAGCTACTATGGACCTGAAGTTCTGTGGTAAACTACTCACGCATCATCGGAAGAGCAGCAAGGTTGATGTAGAGTGACGGTGTCCTGGACTAGGGGGTACTCACCACATCGTCTCCCGACCAGGTGGGTTGAGACGAGGACCCCCATGGCGGTTCACTCATGGGCCACTTCGGGCAGTCCATGACGAATACAAGGAAGATTCCACAAGACTTGGCGCCCAAGACGAGGACTCTCCTAAACCCTAGGCCTCCGGTACATTATATAAACCGAGGCCAGGCTAGTCGATAGATCATCTGATATTCATTAGAACAATCTCGTGGTAGATACATGTACTCTGTACCATACCCCATATGAATACAATCAAAAGCAGGACGTAGGGTATTATCTCTTCGAGAGAGCCTGAACCTGGGTAAAATCCTGTGTCCATGTTACCATCGCTCCAAGACGCCTAGCTTAGGACCCCTACTACGAGATATGCCGGATTTAGAACCGACATTGGTGCTTTCATTGAGAGCTCGCTGGCAGTCGCCGCGGTGGGATGGGAATTCAGATCATCTCCGGCGCGATCTACGCGTCGGAACCGAGCTTTATTGTCGATGTCAGCATCTTCGTCGCCGGCTCGACTGGTCACCTCGGCTGGACCGAGAACTGCGCTCCACGTCGGATCATCAAGATCGGACGGATACTGTCATCATCATCAATTCCGATCTCTATCAAGATCATGGGGGAATCATCCATGGAGCTCGGGGGCTCGACGTCAACATTGTCCTCGGGCGACGGTGCAGTTTTTTTGGACAGCGGATTCGTGTTCGCCGTCCCTGCCTCTTCGAGCATCGCTTTGACTATTGCTTCGGTGGAATTGTGCGGAATTGAGTCTATAACAACCCTGTAAAATTTCATCGCGTTCCAATGGAGGAATCTCTGACGATCCCCGATATACCGGAGCCCTGTCGAATCTGGACGGGAATCTGGACGAGTTTGGGGCGAGAAGTCCAGAAGTTAGCTCGGACACCCTTTGGAAGATCCCACCGTTGATCGGCTGCGGAATTCCCATATCGATGACCCCTAAAAATTTCAGCTTGATCCGACCGTCCAAGGTCCAAGACGAGTCTGAGGAGTACACCAATTTTTGGATCTAATTTCTACGTGAAAACGAATCCGACCCGAGTTCATATTTTTTCATGAACGGGATATTGGACATCCTTTTTGAAGGAGATTCTTATCTAGGGCATTGTGTGTTGTTCTCAAACACGTGCCACAAATTTTGAGTCTTTTCCGAGGTGATCTTCACCGTCGCGCTGATGTCAAACCGGCCCGACCATGTTGCTCCACGGCTGCCGACCTGCGCCAGCATCGGCTGCGCCGTCGCTCCATCGAGCCGATGACAACTAGATCGGATCATCACCTCGGCCAGCCGACCAAGAGTTCGGCATTGAGAAGGACAAATAATCGTCAAGACAAGATCGTCGCCCCATGGATTGCATGGGTCGGGCGTGCCAGCATCGCCGCGCGGTCACTTCTCAAGCCGGCATTGACCGCGTCACAAGTTCCGACCTGCGTCGGCATCGCCGCGCCGTTGCTTCTTCAAGCCGATGTCCACCTTACCAACATGTTTTGACACCTCGGCTGGCATGGAGGCTGCAATGTCACCTTGCCGACCTACTCTAACACCTCGGCTAGACCGGGGGCTTCGCCATCTCTTCAACAACCAACTCTGGGGACTTCGGCGTCACCAGCCGATCAGCTTCGTCACCTCGGCTGGACCAGGGGCTTCGCCTCACCACGTCGACCACGCTACGTCACCACTTCATCAAGTCGAGCTCTTTGCTCGGGCACCTCGGGACCGGCTTGGGGGTTGGGACCTCGACCCGCCGCCAGCTCGGCCCGCGTCATCAACACCAAGCACATTGACCAGCTAAGTCGCTTTCATGCTCAACTTTTTCAATTTTTAATTTCTGTTCGGTTCGACCAAGCATTATATTTGTGTAAAAAAAAGAGTTGTTTGTCAAAAACGATGTCTGTTAAAAACAACTTTCTTTGCCTAGGTTAACTGGGGGCTCTTAAATTTATATGAGTTGTTTTATAATAAATATTTTTTCTTCTAAGTCGTTGAAAAGTCTTTTTCTAAACACTCCTTTTTCAACTCGAGTGTATGGTCAATAGTCGGATAGCCTGGTTTCTCTCTAAAGCTGCTCGAGTTTAGTTCGCTAAATTGGCCTCTGAGAAGCACTCCACCTTCGGGATATGGAGGTTGAAGCCGAAGGCTGACCTACTTGAAGTTTAGAGATAGGATGTGTCATGTTAAAGCACGACGAAAGGAAATTTTATTTTAAGACCAATTTTCGGATTGGCACCCAAAAACTTGATTTAGTTCGGACGTCAAGTTTTAACATAAGTTTTTTGGCTTTTCGAGCTTATGGCACTTTTAAGCTATCTGTATTTTTTTTTCAGGAGGCGGGACATCTTCATGACCGAGGTGCCCATGCGTGATAATTTAGCTCGGGAGATCTTTTCTGACCTGCAGCTCGGCATCTTTCCTGCCGACCTACGCCTCGGCGTTGGCGAAACGCACATGACATCTGGACTAGTTCCCGAGGAGATCCGATCCTCAGGTTGGTCGGCCGCACCCAACCTGAGTCTCGGGGGATACTGTGTGTCTCCAGCATAACTCTCGCGGTACAACGTCAGATGCCTTTAAAGCATTGGCAATATCAACGGGGGGCTGTGACTAGAGCCGAACCCACCAAAAGCCAAGGTACTCCGAGGAGTCCTCGGCAAAACGTTCTTGGATATTGCTTTATATGCATCAGTTTCGAATTGTGTCTTCGGTCAGTAGTTGGGTTGCCCGGCTCCTGTGCTTGCCTCCTACGTTCCGCTTTGTTCAGCTAGGTGTGCAAAGGGAGAACCACTACGATTGTACTTCCGATTCAACTGGTCAAGTACCTCAGAGGAGAAAGCCGAAAACTGACTGTCACAATGAGCGCAAACTGGTCAGCGATCCGATGACTGTGTCAAACTATAGATCGACAGAGGTTACCCCGTGGGCCTTTCATAAAATTGGCCGAAGTGTTAATGGCTTGACCTCGGCTGACGCCGAACACTAACCGGGGGCTAGTAACTGGCCTCCCAACTTTAAGCTCCTATGACTAAGTGAAAGTTATAAAGCCTGGATATCTAATTGCCTCGTTTCCACTAACACAACCGCCTTCGGGCACCGAGACGTCGGCTAAGGGTTGTCTTGTTACTGCAGAAACACCCTGCGTAGCATCTACAAAGGGGTAGAAGCCGGCGATGGGCCACTTTCAAATGATAAATGATCACAAAGGAGTCAAATAGCATATAGCATAAAATCGTTTGTATTCAATATATGAGTGCTGCCTTCCGTAATCATCGTTATAAAGCCATAAATATGCATCAATTTGACTTAAGATTTTGGCCAAGCTGGGTTGCCTGGCTCCCGTGCTTACCCCTTATGTTCCCGATTGTTCGGCTAGGGGGTAAAGGGATCACCTCTGTGATTGTTACTTCCGGGTCATCCGGGCTTGTACCTCAGACTGGGTGAAGCTGAAAGCTAGCCATCTTAAGAATATAATTGGTCGGCAACGACGGAAGTGAAAATTTTGGTTCATTAAAGACCACAGAGTTCGGGAACTTTTCCCAAACTAAATCCTCAATATTTTCCTCCCACATTGATCGGAGTTGAGGTTTCACGATCATGGTCAACATGATAGCCTGGGAAAAGGAACTTATAAAGGAACTATTTTTCCCAGAAGATATTTCTTACGTTAAATAGTAATATAACATATCTCTCCGCGTACCTTTGTTTATAAACCCGTATGGATGGATTGCCTTGTTTTCCGTAAATCTTTGCCCTTATAAAGGCTTTATAAAGTAGGACAAACACTCCTCGGCTACTGGCCGAGGAGGTTAAAGCCGATGGTCGGTCAACAAAGTTTTGTACAATACGGATCCGAGCATTAATGATGTAAAGTACTTGGATACATAGAATCATTACACATAAATTATGACTAAAGTCAATTTACTCCGGATATCGATCCTTAATTCGGCCACCCTTGCACAAATTAAGGCTCGGGGGCTACTGGGCTTCGCGCTTCTCACGTAAAAGCCATTAACGGGTTACATCGATCCCCTGATCTGGTGTTGCCACCCGACCAGTTTCTCGGGGGCTACTGCATTGCCTATTCAATGCAGACAATTTAAAAACAAGTGCAAAACAGTTTCCGAGGAGATTACGATCCTCAGGTTGGTCGGCTGCACCCAACCTGAGTCTCGGGGGCTACTGCACACCGCGTTTCTATTCCTAAAGTATGCTGCCGAGCAACGACTTGATCCTCAGGCCGATTTTGCGAATCGACCTGAGTCTCGGGGGCTATTGGGATCAGCGGTTTTTGTTTTATCCTTCAGGTGCATCCCGGATTTTAGGCCGGCACACACCTTGAGGGCTACTGGCTATATATCTCGGCAGAGAATAAATTGCACCGATCAAAAAAAATATCCGCAAAAATCAGCCCAAGCCCGAGGTTGTGCACCACTTCGGAAGTAGTCCGGCATGAAGCTCGGATACAAGTGGCTGGCTCCCTAGAGGACATTTCTGGCATTAAGCTCGGCTGAACTCCTTTAAAAAATTTAAGACCGGGGAAATCTATGACACCATGGATACAGACTGGCATTGGAGTTCGGCTGCTAAAATGTACCTCGGATGCAGACCGGCGTTGAAGATCGGCTGCAAAAAGACACCTCGGAAGCAGTTCGGCATAAAGCTCGGCTGCGAGTGGCTGGCTCCATAGAGAATTTTTTCGGCGTTAAGCTCGGATAACCTCCTTCAAACTTTTTCAAAGACGAGGTACTCTATGCCTCCTCGGATGCAGTCCGGCGCTGGAGCTCGGATACAGACCAGCGTTGGAGCTCGGCTGCTAAAATGTACCTCGGATGCAGACCGGCGTTGGAGCTCAGCTGCAAAAGACACCTCGGATGCAGTCCAGCGTTGGAGCCTGGATGCAAGAGGACACCGCCGCACGGGAAAAACTTCGAACCCGAGGTGTGGCGTAAAAATAACAAGGCATTGATAAAGGCCGAGAACTTAAAGGACTCCTCGGATACCCGACGTATGAACTCTTCGGATACACCTCGGCATACCTCAAGATCGGAGATGGGAAGATTTGTTGAACCAGTTTTCAAGACCGACGACCAAAGACGAAGAACAGTTCGGAAGAACCAAGGAGCGTCCCCAACTTGAAGACCGGTTCAGGGGGCTACTGACGGTGTCCTGGACTAGGGGGTACTCACCACATCATCTCCCGGCCAGGTGGGTTGAGACGAGGACCCCCATGGCGGTTCACTCATGGGCCACTTCGGGCAGTCCATGACGAATACAAGGAAGATTCCACAAGACTTGGCGCCCAAGACGAGGACTCTCCTAAACCCTAGGCCTCCAGTACATTATATAAACCGAGGCCAGGCTAGTCGATAAATCATCTGATATTCATTAGAACAATCTCATGGTAGATACATGTACTATGTACCATACCCCATATGAATACAATCAAAAGAAGGACGTACGTAGGGTATTATCTCTTCGAGAGAGCCTGAACCTGGGTAAAATCCTGTGTCCATGTTACCATCGCTCCAAGACGCCTAGCTTAGGACCCCTACTACGAGATATGCCGAATTTAGAACCGACATAGAGCCCCTCCATGATCGATTCCCCCTCCGGCGGAGTACCGGAGAAGGCCTCCAGATGGGATCTCTCGAGAACAGAAACTTGCGGCGGCGGAAAAAGTAATTTGTGGACTCCCCTAAGGGTTTCTGATTTTATCTAAATTTATAGTGGAGGAATTAGGTCAAACGGAGCTCTGTGGGCCCCACGAGGTACCAGGGCGCGCCTGCCCCCCCCCCCAGGTGCGCCCTGGTGCATCGTGGGCACCCCTTGGGGCTTCTGGCCTCCTCCCGAAGCTTCTAGTGTTTATCTTGGCCAATAAAAAATCTCCAAAAAGTTTCGTGGCATTTGGACTTCATTTGGTATTGATTTTCTGTAAAACAAAAACAGGGTAGAAAACAGGAATTGGCACTGGGCACTAAGTTAATAGGTTAGTCTCCAAAAATGATATATAATTGCATTAAATGCATATAAAAACATCCAAGATTGATAATATAACAGCATGGAACAATAAAAAATTATAGATACGTTGGAGACGTATCACCTAACAGACTTTGTTATACTTGATATGCCCGAGGATGACAACATGTCGATTATCCTTGGTAGACCCTTTTTGAATACTGCAGGGGCTATTATTTATTGCAACAAAAGCAAGGTCACTTTTCATAATAGTGGTAATGAACATACGATGCACTTTCCGAAGAAACAATTGCAAGTAAATGGTATTCGTGTTATTGGAAAAACTTCGATAATTACTATTGGAAGTTTTCAACTCCCTCTTCCTACTGTTAAAAAGAAATATGAAACTCTTATTATTGGGGAGATGCATATCCCCGTTGAGGTAACTTAGTGTTATACGAAAATTCTTCGGTTTCATGTCACTCGGAAGTGGTTTGTTAATAAGACTTGATCAACCTTATTAATGGATTCTTTTTGAGAGGCATGTGGTCGATGAATTTAGTAAGCACAACCTTCTGTACCCACTTTTTGTTTTCTGGTATTTTTAGTTAAATAAAATAAAATGCCATGATTATCCTGTTTTCTGAATTATCCGTGCAATAAAAAATGGTCTAGAAATAAAAGTGCTCAGAATGCAATAAAATTTTGATATGAATTTTTATTTAATATTTAAGAATTTTTGGCCCAAAAATCATACCAGGGGGGTGCCCCAGGTGCCCACGAGGCACCAGGGCGCGCCACCCCCCCTAGCGTGCCCAGGTGGCTCATGGGCCCCACAGGGACCCCCTCACTTATCCCTTCAGCCCACTTCGTCTCTTACCTCTAGAAAAAATTCCTGGTAGCTCTCTCTCTCTCGTGTTCTTGCTCACAAACCTGAAATTTTTGATCTCTTTGTTCGGAGCTCCGTTTCCAAAACTGTTTTGGGAGATTGCTCCTTGGTATGTGACTCCTCCATTGCTCCAATTAGTTATTGTTTTAGTGGATTATATTTTGCATAATTAGCTGCTCTTGGTGCTACTGAAAATGAGCTTGCATGTTGAATTCTTTGAGTTCCAAGTGGTTTGAATGTTTGATATAGCCTCTAGACATCCATATGAGTAGTTGCTATCAATCTTGTGAAGTTTTATTGACATCATTTTGTGACCCAAAAATTTTCAGAAATTTGTTCTTAGGAAAATGAATATCTTCCGGAGGAGTTCTTCGAGGAGGAGGTCCTCTGAAGCATCATCAAGTGAAAGCTCAGCACGCCTATCATATGAGGAACCAAGGGCAAGTTCGGTGCGGGGTGCCGAAGCAAAATCATGTCGATGGCCTTGCAACGAGTTTATGATAGGTGCAGGCATCAAGGAAGAATTTGACCAATACATTCACAACACCGAGCTCTCCGACTTCATCGCAGATAAGCCACCACAACATTACCACCTCACTCATTCATTCACTCAACACTTTGAATATCACCCACGCACTTCTAGAGTTTCATTTCACCTCTATAACAAATCCTATAGTATGTCTCTAGAAGAATTCCGTGATGCATGTAAAATTCCATATTGGGGTTCGTTAAATGAGCCACAAAAATCTGATTATGAGTTATTTCTTAATAGCCTTTGCAACGGTGAGGATAGAGGAGTCACGCAGGCCAGAATAGTTAGCATCCACTTTCCTGCTATCCGATATTTTGCACTCTTTAATGGTAAATGCATTGTTGGTAAGCAAGACTGCAGTACGCTTTGCGCCCCTGATCTGAGTCTTATCCATACGGCTTTGACTGGTAGCAAGTATTATAATCTTAGGGCTATTGTCGCACGTAGGCTGCAGCATAATGCGGGTAATGGTGATTTGTATGGAGGAATTTATGCCTCCCGCGTAGCTGCAAGGTTAGGGGTCTCGCCCAATTCCAATGATCCCCTCCTACCCTACAAATATTTAAATTTTGAAACAATGCGAGAACATAAGTTTTTAAAACGCAATGCACAGGGATATGAATATAACTTAGTTTTTAATAAATCTCGATTTGTGTATGTTGTTTTGCCTGCTCCTGCCCTCTTTGATTTTCAGAACAAACAGAGATATTATCTATTGGAGAGCGAGGTGCACGAGTACAAGGCGGCGGTCGAGGCTGCTCGTCTGGCTGAGGAGGCGGCTTAGAGCGCCTCTACGAGCTACCACTTTGATTATTACCCAGACCAGGGATGGCGATGACCAAGCTAGGCCAAAAGCCTAAGCTTGGGGGAGTACGTATTTCCCACCGACATTTTATTCATGATCACACATTTCATTTCATTTGTCGGTGTCCATACTTTTTCATTGTATAATCCATGCTAGTTTTATTTTCTTGCTTTCTCCTTGTGTGTTTGAAAAACTTTGAGAAAATCCAAACATATTTCTCGTTTTTTTCGGTTTTTCTTTCCAGCTTAATTAGTAGTAGTATTAAAAGAAAACCCAACAAGATTTCCCATTTCTTCTTTTACTTGTTGGGAGTTCCCCCGTGTAAATAGTTTCCTTTTCTCGTTTTCGTTTTTCTTCTTTAATTTGCTTTCTTCAGAAAAACTAAAAACTCCAAAAATATTTCAGTGTGTTTCTCTGAAATTCTTTTCTTTTGTTGAGTCATTGTAAGGAGACGACCACGATGAAAATGTTGAGTGGTTCTCATATGCATTATTGTTGATCTAACAAAAGGCCCATATTACCTTGTATTCTCCTTTAATAAAATGCATGCAGATTCCAGCTTAGTCCACAGCACACTTGCACTATTTTTATTTCCATATCATTCGGTCGTGCAAGTGAAAGGCAATAATGATGACGATTTGATGAAGTGACTGTGGCAAGGAAAAGCGGGTATGAACTCAACTTGTTCTTTGTTTTTGTAAATATGTTTAACTCAGTACCCATGATTCAGCATATTATGATTAAACATGTTTATGATGACAATTAGAGACTATAGTTGCTCATGCCATGCTTAAGTAGCTAGGACTGGATAATGATTTATCTTGAGTGTCAACATGCATTAAAATGATTGTGATGTAGTATGATGATATGGTATCCTCCCCTGAATGTTTCAAGTGGCTTGACTTGGCACATGTTCACGCATGTAGTTGATTCAAAACCAACATAGCCTCCACAATATTCATGTTCATGCTGCTTACATCCTACTCATGCTAGTATTCAATGTTGATTATTCATAATGCATGTTTATGACCGTTTTTGCTCTCTAGCTGGTCGCTTCTCAACCTATTTGCTAGCCTTCGCCTGTACTAAGCGGGAATGTTGCTTGTGCATCAAAACCCTTAAACCAAAGTTATTCTAGATGAGTCCACTATATCTACCTATATGCGGTATTACTCTGCCGTTCTAAGTAAATTTGCATGTGCCACCACTAAATATTCAAATGAACATCTGTTTTGTGTGCCCGTACCGCTCATGGAGCGACAGGGGGCGGTCAGTATCTTCCATGCTAAGTGGGTTATTCTCATGATGAGTGTTTATTCACTCGTCCTTGCACGAGAGGGGCTGGTAATCGGGATGCCCAGTCCCATTGTTAAAACTGCAAAATAATAAAACAAACTCCCCCGGAAAGTTGTTGGTATGGAGGGCACCCGAGGATTCGGCTAGCCATGGCTTGTGATTGTTGGTGGAGGGGGAGTAAACTTTACTTTACCGCTTGGGAACCGCCGCTAATGTGTTTAGCATGGAAGATATTGAAAACTCTCGGTCGTGACATTGACAGGAAAGGCATACCTCCCAAAATTTTATTTATCTCTGATTTAAGCTTCGAGCTCTGGCACCTCTGCAAATCCATGCTTCCCTCTGCAAAGGGCCTATCTATTTACTTTTATGTAATTTTACTTTTATTGTTGAGTCATCATCTTCTCAACAGAGCACCAGACCTGAGAGCACTATTGTCATTCTCATGCATTGTGAATAGTTAATGTTGTGTGCATCATGACTGGATCTCTTCTACCATGAATTACAATGTCCAGTCGCTGCTTGAACTTTGGAGGTGCTCTGCATTTATGTTTTGCGGTCTCAGAAAGGGCTAGCGAGATACCATGTTGTCATATTATATCATGATTGTTTTGACAAAGTGTTGGCATTTGAGATATCTTATTATTGCTCGCTAGTTGATTATGCCATTGATATGAGTGAATATAATTTCTAAGAGTTATCATTTGCATGGTTAGTTATGATCTTTGCTGAAAACTTGGACACTACTTAAGCATATATATAGATACAAGAACAAAAGAGTTTGTAAAAGTTTTTCTTTATCACTTTCAGTTTGTCAACTGAATTGCTTGAGGACAAGCAATGAGTTAAGCTTGGGGGAGTTGATACATCTCCATCGTATCTACTTTTCCAAACACTTTTGCTCTTGTTTTGGACTCTAATTTGCATGATTTGAATGAAACTAACCCGGACTGACGCTGTTTCCAGCAGAATTGCCATGGTGTTGTTTTTTGTGTAGAAATAAAAGTTCTTGGAATTGGATGAAACTTTTTGGAGATTTTTTATGGAATATATAAAAAATACTGGAGCCAAAACCTACTGGAGGGGGGCCACCCAGTGCCCACGAGGCACCAGGGCGTGCCACCCCCCCCCCCAGGCGCGCCCTGGTACCTCGTGGGGCCCACGTGGCTCCGTCTGACCTAATTCCAACGCTATAAATTCACAATTCCAGAGAAAAAAATAAGAGAGGAAGTTTTATTGCGTTTCACGATACAGAGCCGCCGCCAGCTCCTGTTCTTCATCGGGAGGCCAGATCTGGAGTCCGTTTGGGGCTCCGGAGAGGGGGATCTTCCGGCATCGTCATCATCAACCATCCTTCATCACCAATTTCATGATGCTCACCGCCGGGAGTGAGTAATTCCTTCGTAGGCTTGCTGGACGGTGATGAGTTGGATGAGATTTATCATGTAATCGAGTTAGTTTTGTTAGGGCTTGATCCCTAGTATCCACTATGTTCTGAGATTGATGTTGCTATGACTTTGCTATGCTTAATGCTTGTCACTAGGTCCCGAGTGCCATGATTTCAGATCTGAACCCTTTATGTTTTCATGAATATATTTGTGTTCTTGATCCGATATTGCAAGTTGTATGCACCTGCTACGTGTTATGATCCGCATACCCCAAGGTGACAATAATTGGGATTCTTTTCGGTGATTGCCGTAGTTTGAGGAGGTCATGTATTCACTAAGTGTTAATGCTTTGTTCTGGTTCTCTATTAAAAGGAGGCCTTAATATCCCTTAGTTTCCTTATGGACCCCGCTGCCACGGGAGGGTAGGACAAAATATGTCATGCAAGTTCTTATCGTAAGCACGTATGACTATATACGGAATACATGCCTACATTACATTGATGAATTGGAGCTAGTTCTGTGTCGCCCTAGGTTATGACTGTTAGATGATGAATGTTATCCAACATAATCACCGATCCAATGCCTACGAGTTTTTCACATATTGTTCTTGCTAAGTTACTACTGTTGCTACTGCTGTCACAATTACTATTACTGTTACTGCTACTGTTGCCGCTACTATTATTGCTACTATTATCAAACTACCATACTACTGTGCTATTGATCACTCTGCTGCAGATATTTAGTCTCCATGTGTGGTTGAATTGACAACTCAACTGCTAATACTTGGAAATATTCTTTGGCTCCCCTTGTGTCGAATCAATAAATTTGGGTTGAATACTCTACCCTCAAAAACTATTGCGATCCCCTATACTTGTGGGTTATCAGTGTCCTTGTCAATCGAAGATTTTGAGACCAAAATTTAAAACATTTTTTATATCCTTATCCATTTTGCCGGCCGCCGCAGAAGCCGAAACGACCTCCCGCCAAAACTGCTATGTAGTGGGGTCAAGGTGTGGCTGTCAAAACTGCACCTGCATGCCACGCGTCGAGCAAATACGTATCACCAGGGGCAACACAATAAATTCACCGTGACAAAATCCTCCATATAAATACTTCGCCCCTACGGTCATTAACTTCTTTCACACCTGTCGCTCTCGCCTTCGCAAACCCTAGCGTCATCGCTAGCCTTCATCGACGCCGGAGAAGAAAAGCTTCGCTGCCGCGACCTCTTCGACGCCGTACTCACGCTGGCTGCGGAAATCTTCTTGCCGCCGCCGCCGTAGCTGTCTTCCACTACCAAGTTAGGGCGTGGAAGATTGAACTGCTCGGCTTCCTTCGCTCTTCGTTGAGTTGTTCATCGTGCGGTAAATAAAAGCCACTTTTTACCGTTCGTTTGATCCGAAATTTTTTCCATATATCTTCAGAAGTTGTTCTTTCACCTTCAAATCTTTAACTTCGGTCATACACATCTCATATCTTGCTAGGTTACTTCACTTATGCTACATGATTCCTCACTTGTACCTATTTTCGGATTCGTACAAATCTAGAACCAACATCTCTCTATAAGTGAATGTCTTCGCACTATGAGGTCATTGTCTTCAAACTGATTTATCTTTAAAATCCTTTGAGAATGCATATGACCTCTCCTTCTTCCCTCGCATCTCTAATTCTTTCACAGGTACATGTCTGTGGGAGAGTCACTTGGTTCTCATAGTCTGAATTCATTTGCAGACTTCTTACAGCTTCATCTTGACTCTCCTGAAGCCAGCTCCTGTCGAATCAGCAGATCGAAGCCTGACAGTCCTTTGAAGCCAATGGCAGGTGACAAATCTTCAAAGAAGGGTGGAAGACAACGGCGTGCAAACACTGCTCTAGATCTTCCTCCAGATCTATATGAGAAGTACAAATCAGATCCTGAGGAAACTTATGGAGAGCGCAAGTCGTGTGTGCAATGGATTCGCAGATACTAGGCTGAAGAATGGTTCTACTATCATTTTGTTACTCCTGAATATGCTGACAAGAATGCAATCAGGCCTCCATGGGCAGATATTGTCTACAAAAAACTGATTCCGAAGACAAGGGCTGACGCCATTGCAAGAGGCTTCTATCCGTGCATGGTCAGAGGAGTTCAGCCTCATGATGCTCACCCATCTAGCATCAGATGGTGTCGTGAAGGCGATCTGTCTGAAACCAACTACCAGTTTGCAAAGGCTTCAGCAGAGCAGAACAAGAAGGACTATGGTGTTGAATTCAACCCTGGTCCAGCTGAACCAAGACCTGATGGCGCCCGTCAAGCAGATCCAAATTTGACTGGGCCATGGGACAGTCTTCAAGCTTACATAGAGCATAATGACACTCTTCGTACTGCCGCTCCTGCCGCTCGCGAAGAAGCTCAAGCTGAAGACATTGCTCCAGCCTCCCCCAAGCCCCAACGAAAGACTAAAGCAAAAGGGGAGAAAACTTCAAAGTCTGCTGCTGCACCAAAATATTCAAGAGTGAAGCCTAAGAAATCTGCACCTCCTGAATCTAGTGTGCAATCTGAAGATGTGTCTCGGAACTCTCCGAAGACAAAGCAATCTGTAGGGCAAGGCCCCAAACCATCAAACACCCTATGAGATGATGATGACATCATTGATTTATCTGATGATGAGTTTGATGATGATGCTCTTGAGCAATTCATCAAGAACAAGCAGGAAGAGGCCGATATCTTCAAGGACCTGCCTCTGTTCGATCATGACATTCTAAACAACTTCATTGATGAATGGTTTCACGACCCATCTCTGTCTATCGACGATCTGCAGCTTCCAATTGACATCATTGTCACTTTCCAAGGCTTCATTAACAAGGAACTTGCAGTCGTCCAAAAGGTGCTTGAGCAGAAAAAAAAGATTGAGCATGAGAAACAGCTTTTTAAGAAGCATCTTGCCAAGTTCAGCGTCAAAGAAATTCAGGGCTACAAGAAGATGATGGCTGACCTGAAAGAAGAGTTTCAAAAGTGTCGCGATGACGCCAAAGGTGCCAGAGATCGCCTAAAGCACTATGCTGAGAAGACTGTGCAAGCCCACAATGAGGGCTTGAAGAGAAAAGCACTTGGCCACCCCGCAATTGATCCAAAGCTGATCAAGAAGAAGAAGAAGAAGCCACTGACCCCTGCTGCTGAGGAATCAAGGCAAGATGTGCCCACGATTATCTTCCCGCCAAGCTTTTCTGGTGCGAAGCCATCTGCCCCATCAATTGCTTCAGAAAGGAAGAAGACCCAGCAAGCTGAAGCCGAAGCTCGCAAGTGCAAGCAATCAGATGCCTCTGCTGCTTCTCCTTCTCAGAAGCGCCAAAAGACAAAGTCTTCAAAGGCTTCGCGCAGGGCACAAGCATCAACTGCTCCATCAGTTTCTCAAGAGTTGCTATTTGTGACGCCTATCTCAATTGCAACCCTGCCTCAGTTAACACAGAGAGAACAGTTATTGTGCATGAACCTGCTTCCACAGAGGTTCCTGTCACTGAAGATATTCCAGCTGTTGACCCCACCGCAGCTGAAGACATTGGTACTGAAGCCAATGTAAGACATGATGATGATGAAGTCCTTCCTCGGCTCATACAAGATGTGGTATCATTGCCTGTTCAAGAGAACAGTGAGCCTATAAGCATTGGCAGACCCCTGACGCCAATGGCACACGATGAGTGCTGGGATGAGCAGCATCCAAACTCCCGCTGCATGAAGTGATTCCCACTACTCCACCCCCTCAAGTTGCAACAACTGATCTGCCCCCGGCGCAAGGAACACCAGAAGCCATGGAGAAAGACACATCTTCTCCAAAGGCGTCACCCTCATTTCGAAGGCTTCGTTGTGGCCCAAAACCTTCAACCTCCATGTCCAGCATTCCTGAGGAGGAAGTGCGTCAAGAAGCCTCTGTTTCTCAAGAGGTTGTGCAAGAAGATGTTCCACCTGGCACCACCCTTCAAACTGATGACATGCATGTTGAAATTGTTCAGACTGCATCCGTTGAAGCACATTCTGAGCATGAAGCCAAACAGTCTGAAGACATTCCGGCTGCATCAGCCGAAGTTATTCAAGAGCCAACACCTGTCACTGCAACTGTAACTGATGATACTGTGGCCCCTGAGACTGAAGCCACAGCAACTGAAGTGAATCTACCTGACACACATGAAGCTCCTGTTACAATTGAAGCCATTGTGCTATTTGAAGCCAATGAAGCCAATACTGTCATGGCTTACAACAGGGCTGGTGAACTTGTGCCTGTCAAATGGCCTAGTCTTGCTTTACCTAGCCCTCAGTATGAGTTCCACGTTGACAACAGGCCACTTGTTCAGAAGCCTATGCCCAGACTGCCAAGGCTTCGTGGAGCTGCTTTAACAGAGTGCACGTTTAGTGTCACTAGCTTCAGGAAGGATAACACTTTCTTTGACCGCTCCAAGAACCCCTACACCAAGCCAAGGATATCTTCCGATCGGTTCTGGAGCTACCATCAATGAAGCTATTACATGTGTGTGTTGTACAATCAGGACAGGATTCATCCCCACAAGCGCATCAACTTTGAAGCCATGACTGATCTGTCGTGTCTGGATGAAGCCATTGACTGTTCTCGTGATGTTGGTCTGCTTCCCTTTGTGACTGACAAAGAGCACTAGAATGAAAAGCTTATACTCCAATTCTATGCCACCCTCCACATCTCTGGTTACAATAGAGATCCAAACACCTGGGTTCTTGAGTGGATGACATGTGACATACACCACACTGCTCCTGCAAGCGAGCTTCTTGAGCTAGTCAACCTGCCCACTCCTGGTGATGACTATGAACCAGGCTGTGAAGCCCATGCTAGAGCTGTGGAGAGCATCTTTCACAAGCCAGAGCCCAACATGACTCAGATTCTCACTATGATGAAGCCATTGCCTGCTAAAGCTGATTGCCGCAAGGAATTTCTGGTCAATGACCTTGAGTATTTGCCTCACACCATCTATCATATTCTGAGGCATACTCTGTGGCCAATTAAAGGGCACTCCCCTTCCAGCAAGGTTGAAGGAGCTATGAAGACAATGCTCTACAACATCATCAATGGCATCTGGTTCAACACCCACGATTTCTTCATCAGACAGCTTGCTGCCTCTGGGATGGATCTGTTTGGCCTCAAGATTTATGCTCCCTGGATTATGCGCCTCATCAAGATTCGCTCTCTTCAGTGCACTATCACCCTTCAGGCCGAAACCATCACATTTTTCTGCCTGAGATTGCTCTTGTTGAAGACATATATCCAGTTGCAGATAAGACTCCATTGGTGGAAGTTCCTGGCTCTCATCACAGCGGTGCTACCCCTGTTGAAGCCATACATCTTCCCAGTGTTGCTTCAGCTGGCCATCTTACTGGAAAGTTTCGTCAACCACTTGAAGCCAGTACTGAAGCCACCACAAGTATTGTGCCTCAACGACCTCAAAAGCGAGTGCGTGTCTTATCTGACCGAGAGCTACTTGTTTCTCTTCATCAAAAGCAAGATAAGCATCATGACTGGCTCAAGAGGCAAATGAAGAGCATCATATCTGGTATCAACAGAGTTCGCAACCTCTCCACGAAGAATGCCTTTGTAGCTCATGAAGCCAACCACCGTGCTTGGAAGAGCCTTACACTGCTATGTTCTGAACATGACCTTGCTGCCGATGGCTTCAAGGAAAGCTTCAACTTTGGCTCCAAGCCTCCATCAACTGAGAAGTGGCGTGCTACGCCTTCACTTGAAGATTCAGATTATTCTTCTTCAGCCCCTACAGTTTATGCCAGGGTGGTTGATGAAGAAGATGATGCCACTTCTCCTGCGATGACTTCACTGCACCACGATGCTGCATCAAGCCCGTCTGCACTGCCAAACTCCACCATCGACCCGGCTGCCCCAACATCTTCGTCGCCTTCTCGGGATGTTTAGACACCCTATGTATTCACACCTTTTTGGTCATTCGATGACAAAAGGGGGAGAAGCATATGGGTTGATAGTCTTCAAGCGGGCATTTTGGGTCGGGCTTGATATATTTTGTTAAGTTTGCAACTCTCGTTTTGGAACATTTGGTTATTTGGGTTGTAAACTTAAGTCCTGATGGACGTCTGCTACATTTGTTACTTATCATTTATGTGTGACTGTTATATCTGTCTTATGCGCTTGAAGTCAATCTGCAGACCCCATTTTTCATTCTGCATTTCATTATCTTCATAATATCTCTATGCACTATGTTTTTGACTTCATGAAAAGAGGCAGATCTCCACAAAGTAAAGCCTACCATGTGCATTTGCATTCAAAAGCAAATTACTTATATGCACATCTTCAGGGGGAGCTCCTCAAAATTCATGAAGCCAAACACCTTGTTCCTTATACTTTCACATATTTTTATCCCCATTGAAACTTCAACTAGTTTGTCATCAATCACCAAAAAGGGGGAGATTGTAAGTGCATCTAGTGCCACCCCTTGTTGGTTTTGGAGTATTGAAGACAAACTTGGTTGAAGGGATTAATGTGTTTGTGATATTCACAGGGTAACACAGGTAGAAGTCCCTATTGATTCGGTTTACCCATCAAAGATGACCCCTAAAAATGGATGAAGACAATGGTGGTTCACGAAGACATTCGTGTTGAAGTTAATGACTCACGAATACATTCACTTGAAGCTAATGGAACGTGAAGACTTAGTCTTTTGGTAGTTTCATTTTATTCTTTCTGGAGTCATAGGAACCACCGTACTGTTAAGTGGGGTCGAGGTAAACGAAGTCAAAAACTGACGTGATGCTCAACCTAAAATCCTATGTCTTCGAGCGAAGACAAATGAGAGAAAATCTCTTCCAGAGTTGGTTGAGTCAGCTTTGCTTGGAGCCCAAGTAAAGTTTCCGCGTGTGTTGGGATCCGGCCGTTGGACACATGTCAGTTCCCCAATGACCCAAGGTCATTTCGGACAAATCATGTCGGGTTGCCTCTGCTACTTGTAAACTGCGTTGGGATTTCTCCGAAGAGGAGAGGAAGATGCAGTATAGTAGAGATAAGTATTTCCCTCAGTTAAGAACCAAGGTTATCAATCCAGTAGGAGAACCACATAGAACCTCGTTAGCAGCACCTACACACACAAAAGCAAACACTTGCACCCAACGCAAATAAGAGGGTTGTCAATCCCCTTAGCGGTTATTTGCAAGGATTAATTCTGATAGTGATAGACAAAAAGTAAATTGCAAAATAAAATAAAAGTAAATAAATTGCAGCAAGGTATTTTTGGATTTTAATATATGATAAAAGTAGACCCGGGGGCCATAGTTTTCACTAGAGGCTTCTCTCTCGAACACATAGCATACGGTGGGTAAACAAATTACTGTTGGGCAATTGATATAAAAGTAAATAATTATGACAGATTCATGGCAATGATCATGTATATAGGCATCACGTCCGAGACAAGTAAACCAACTCCTGCCTGCATCTACTACTATTACTCCACCCATCGACCGCTATCCAGCATGCATCTAGGGTATTAAGTATAAAACAGAGTAACACCTTAAGCAAGATGACATGATGTAGACAAAGTAAACTCAAGCAATATGATTAAACCCCATCTTTTTATCCTTAATGGTAACAATACAAATATGTGTCATGTCCCTTTCTGTCACTGGGATTGAGCACCGCAAGATTGAACCATCACAAAGCACCTCTCCCATTGCAAGATAAATCAATCTAGTTGGCCAAACCAAACGGATAGATCGGAGAGAAATACAAAGCTATAACAATCATGCATAAAAGAGTTCAGAGAAGACTCAAATATTTCTCATGAATAATCTGATCATAAACTCATAATTCATCAGATCCCAACAAACACACCACAAAAGAAGATTACATCGGATAGAACTCCAAGAAAATCATGGAGAACATGGTATTGAAGATCAAAGAGAGAGAAGAAACCATCTAGCTACTAGCTATGGACCCGTAGGTCTGTGGTAAACTACTCACACATCATCGGAAGGGCAGCGAGGTTGATGAAGAAGCCCTCCGTGATCGATTCCCTCAACGGCAGAGTACCGAAAAAGGCCTCCAGATGAGATCGCGGAAGAACAGAGGCTTGCGTCGGTGGTAGGGTTTTCTCTTCTGGCTCTTTGTTGGTTTCCGAATATTTGAGAATTTATAAAAGTGGAATTAGGTCAAAAGGAGCCACGAGGGGGCCATAAGGCATCAGGGCGCCCCCCCCCCCCCCCCCGGGGCCGCGCCCTGTTGCCTTGTGGCCTCCTCGTGAGGCTTCTAGCATCCTCCCAAAGCTTCCAGGGTCTCTTTTGTCCAGAAAAAAATCGTCAAAAAGTTTCATGGCATTTGGACTTCGTTTGGTGCTGATTTCCTGAAAAACCAAAAACAAGCAGAAAACAGCAACTGGCACTGGGCACTAGGTTAATAGGTTAGTCCCAAAAAATGATATATAATTGCATATAAAACATCCAAGATTGATACTATAATAGGATGGAACAATCAAAAATTATAGATACATTGGAGACGTATCAGCCTCTTGGCTATAAATAGCCACCCCCCCACCATAAATTAGTGGATGCTCCGAGTTAGTGCACGGCTTTTGTCGTTTGAGAGCAACCCACCTCGAAGCCTTTGAGAGAGAATCCTTGCGAGGACAAAACCCAAAACACCCAGATCCCAAAGTGATTGAGCATCACTGAAGACATTCTGTTCCGAGTGAACCGAAGACTTATTACACTTGAAGACTGTGATCTTCGAGCCGGTTAGGCGTCATGTTCTGAGCATCCAAGAGTCATTGTGGATTGCCGGTCAACGAAGTCTGTGAAGTTTTGGAAGTCTACCTTGAAGACTTACCAGAGTGATTGGACGAGATCTGCGGGTCTTAGCTCAAGGGGAATAAGGTGAAGACGTGGTCTTCTGAGTTCAATCTCAGCCTCCCTAACCAGACGTACAACTGTCACAGCAGTTGGAACTGGTCTAACAAATCATTGTCTTCCCAGAGCTACTGGTTCTATCCCTTCACTTCCCTTACTTACTGTTTCGTACTGTGAAGCCTTTGCATGCTTGTTTGTGTTTCAAGATATTCCTTGAAGCTATTCATCTATTTGCCAATTTGTCATCATGCTTCTTGTGTTTATGTTCAACACATGCTTGTATGTATGATGCCTATGCCTGTCATATCTGTTCATCTTAGCTACAACTGTTGTTAGTTTTCATCGTGCTTCCGCTTGCTTCGAAGACATTGCCTGTTTTTGAAGCCTTTCATAAAAATCGCCTATTCACCCGCACTCTAGTCGATAACTAGCACTTTCAATTTCCCAGGAAAACTATATCTAGGATCTTCTTGATCGTGCTGCTCTTACTGATGAGCGCACTGTTGAGACTCCCATGGAGCTCAATCTTCACCTCCGTGATACTGATGGTGACCCCTTGTCTGATCCGACGCGTTATCATCATCTTGTTGGGAGTCTTATCTATCTAGTTGTCACTCATCCAGATATCTCTTATCCGGTCCATATTCTGAGTCAGTTTGTCTTTGCTCCCACTTCGGTTCACTATAGTCACCTCCTTCTTGTTCTCCAATATCTTCGGGGCACGATCTCTCACCGTCTGTTCTTTCCTCACTCCAGTTCCTTATAGCTTCAGGCCTATTCGGATGCTACGTGGGCTAGCGATCCCTCAGATCGCCGTTCACTTTCTGCTTACTGTGTTTTTCTTGGTGGTTCTCTCATTGCCTGGAAGATGAAGAAACGGACTGCATTTTCCCATTCGAGTGCAGAGGCTGAGTTGCGAGCTATGGCACTTTTGATGGCAGAGGTGACTTGGTTACGGTGGTTACTTCAGGATTTTGGTTTTTCTGTCACTACACCTACTCTGCTGTTGTCTGACAGTACAGGTGCTATTAGCATTGCGCGCGATCCTGTGAAGCATGACCTCACCAAGCATATTGGTGTTGATGCTTTCTATGTGCGCGCTGGTGTGCAGGATCAGGTTATTGCTCTTCAGTATGTGCCTTCCGAGTTACAGTTGGCAGATTTCTTTATGAAGGCCCAGACTAGAGCGCAGCATGGCTTCTATCTCTCCAAACTCAGTGTTTTTTATCCACCATGAGTTTCAGGGGGGGTGTTAGAGTACTATTTATATAGCCATGTAGCCTTTTGTATTTACCCCCATTGTATAAGGGGTTTTCTGCATATCCTACACCTATACATGTATATATACTGGCCTATGGCCTCATGGGAATACAAGTTGCTTTCATAACAACTACATTGTGCATCATTTTTCTTTTTGGTGCAACAGCGGTACCTGATGCAACTTCTTTGAGTTCGTTGTAATTTGGAGCTCTCTGTGTTCAAGAGTTGGTTCGCCAACATCGTCAACTCTTTTGCTAGTGCTTGTTTCTTGGAGCTCTTCGTCTCTAGAGGTTTGCGCACTTTACCCACAAGATTCGATCCCTCCTTTTACGTCCTCGCACTTCCTAGTGTTTTAGAACAGGATGACCGAAACATGGTCTTTCAAAGAGTTTCCCTAACCACTGTCAGTGCCCATCCAACCCTACCGTTTGTCTACATCTCGTAGCACTGGTCCAGTCAGAGTCACAACTAAGATCAACCAAGCCAGAGCCCATAATGACTTGTGGTTGCACAGGTAAGCTTCTTGATATTGCAGAGCCCCTGGGGAAATACAATACATGTAAGTTGTTAATGTAGTTCTCTCACAACTTTCATGAATCACATGGTACCCAATCCACGTCTATCATAGAAAGGCTAAGCAATAACTACAATATAACGATTCCCAATGTGGCGGCAAAGATTATCAGGATCAGGCTAAACATATGACTATCCTATCTGCGTTCAGCATAGCATAGTAGTCCTACACATGCATACTACTGTGTTGATAGAAGGCACTACATGCAAAGTAAAAAACATAGGATTGGTATGATCAAAAGTGCAACTTGCCTACTAAGTTGAAGTCCTTCACACTCAAAATCCTGACAATTCTACTCTTCGCACTCCGAAGAATCTATCGTAAACAAACAATAGCTCATACATAAGCAATCACTCAAAATCCAAAAAGAATGCATGGAGAAGACTTGTGAAAACTCCAAAAGAAACAAATAGAGTTTCTGGACAGAAACATATTTTTAACAATAGTAAAATTATATGATTTTTACACTAACATAAAGTACATGTCACAAGCTTTAACTAGCAAAAAGAATAAACTAAAACAGAGTTACCAAACTCAAGTTATGGCCTATTGAAGTTCAAATTTGAATCTTATCTAATTTAAATTTTAAATTGTAAAAAATATTTTTGGTTTAGGCTCCTAGATAGATGGGATCAATATGAATCAGTAGTTAAAAGAATCACTAAATTTGGATCTATAAATTTAAAGATATGCTAAAAGAAAATTTGAATCAGAATCTGAAAAAGAACTGTTTCTGAAACTGCTGGGAATCGGCAACTGCCACGTGGCGAGCTCTGGTTGGTTGGAAAAGTGTTTGCTCAGAAATTACTAGAGGACCAACACTTAAGAATTCTAGAGTTAGTTGACTAAAAACCAGATCGGTTTAGATCTACAGTGAACCGGCTGGTTAACAAACTAAACAAAAAAACCAATCTATAAAAAAACATGTACAAAGAAGAACAGAGGTTAGGAGGCATGCTCACTGGGAGGGAGGGGCGCCGGTGGGGGAGGGGGCTCGGGGCAGGGGGCGGCGGGACGCTGGTGTCGGAGGGGTAGGTACGGGACTCCTCCGGCGAGGCCTTGGGGTGCGGGGTGGATGGAGGAGGCGCGGGGCAGGGGGCGGTTGAAGTATGCGGAGCTCCGGTGCGATGTTGGGTCGATGAATGCGATGCTCCGGCGACCTAGGGACCACAAAACCATGTCAAACGGGATCAAATCGACGAGAGATGTTGATTGGCAAAGAAATAGGTCCTCTGGTGGCTTACCGGAGTTGGGAACGGGCGATGAACTCCGTCGATTTCCGGCGAGATTCAACTCGAGTACATGGGCATTTTGGGAGGGTTTGGGCAAAGATTTTCGGGGGAATCGGTCGAGGGGAGGCTCGGCTATTTATAGGACATAGAAGGAAAGGATCAACAGGAGATCCAATCCCGGGAGGAGAGGATTTGGTGCGTGCTCTGTGAAGGAAACAGAGAAGAAAGAAGGAAAGGAAGAAGAAGGAAAGAAAAAAAATAAGGAAAGGGGAGGTGGGTTGCGCCCAGTAAAAGAAAAAGGGGGAAGGGGCGCTGCTGGGCCTGAGGGGGGGGCGGCCTGGGTTTTTCTTTTATTTTTATGTGAAGCACAAAAGTACCAGAATAAAGTAGCGAATGAAATCAGAAAAAATTGAAATTTTGCACAAAAATACTAGGGGATATATAGGTCCCTATGAACTATTTATTTTTCCAAAATAAATAAATAAATATTTTTAATAATTACAGAAGCAATCCGGTGCTTAAAATCAATACAAAATGACTTTTTAAAAAGACCAAATGACTTCAAAATAATTCTCCACTAATTTTTCTTTGGAGGGAGTGATTTTACACTCACATATAATTAATATTTATTAGAGGACAAATATTTTGAATAAAACCCAATAAAAGCAATATTCAACAATTTCAAGAAATGGCTATGCAAATGATTTCAAATATTTTTCAAAAATGTCTTTGTTGGTTTCATAATTCATTTTCCATATTTTCTTTCTGATATTTGAAGGAGTCATATTTCCTTCTCTCTTTATTTTATTTGAACAAATGGAAATGATCTTGAAACTCAAAATGAAAAACTTTTCAAAAGTGAATCAAATGGAATTCAAAAGTGATCCTCATCACTTCCCACTCTCTTTCATACATTTTGAAGAGGTCATGTTATCTTCTCTCATGAAAATCATTGAATGGCATGAAGTTTGTTTTTCTCTGATTCAAAATTCAAAGGGAATTCAAATGGTAATTCATACAGAAGTGCAATATGAAATATTTTGGGAAAGTCCTTTTATTCCCTCTCATTTAACTTTCAAAAAGTTTCAAATTCCACTCAATTTCACACAACAATCACACAAGCAAGCATTATTACTTAATTAGTATAACATTCCAAAATTTAGAATTTTGGGATGTTACAAAACGATCATCTAATCATCTACTTCTTGTGACGCTGCCGCCACTGCTCTACTTGTGGCTCGATCCCTTGTCGTCTACAGGAAGGAGGCACTTCCTCATGTCAACGATCCACATGTACATCTCGTAGCTTGTGTACGCGTCCTTGCCCGCGTACTTGACGTGTTCTTCATCCAGTTTCCGCACCCAGGCCTCGTGCTAGGCATCCTTGTTCTTGTTGCACTCATCCTTCATGTCTCTGTAGTATGGGTCGATGATGGCCACGGCGAGGTCAACCAGGGAGTCCTTCTCCTTCTTTCTGCCCTAGACCCTGTACTGGCCTTGGATGTCGACAAGCTTCTGGCAGGCCAAGCCCGTAGTCTCGAGCACCTTTATATCGTTGAAGGTGTCCATGATAACACACAAGTATAGGGGATCAATTGTAGCCTTTCTCGATAAGTGAGTGTCGAACTCAACGAGGAGCTAAAGGTAGAATTAATATTCCCTTCAAGTTCTATCGAGCACCGATAAAACTCTACACACACTTAATGTTCGCTTTACCTAGAACAAGAATAAAACTACTTTGTATGTGTAAGGATAAGTTTGCAAGAATAAAACTAGAAGTACTTAGGGGAATAAAACTAGGAGTAATTTGCAAGATAATAAAAGTTAGTTGTTTAGTAGAGAGCTTTTTGTAGAACGGTATAGGCAATTGAATATAACACGATAGATACTTATCATATGCAATGAGGGAGAGGCATACGCTAACATACTTTCCGTACTTGGATCACATGTTCTTATGATTGGAACTCTAGCAAACATCTTCAACTACTAAAGATCATTAAGGTAAAACCCAACCATAGCATTAAGTAAAAAGTCCCCTTTACTCCCATACGCAACAACCCCCTTACTCGGGTATAAGCTTCTATCACTCTCGCCACCCACTATAAGCGAATCATGAACGTATTGCAAAACCCTACAGCGGTAATCCCACACGCTTGCGCGACACAGAGGGCACCATAAGACAGCACCAATTTAACATACAACTCATATCAATCACACCATACCACAATTAACCCGTAGGAGAAAAGAAATCTACTCAAACATCATAGGATTGCCACGGGTGACCTCCGCGGCACGGACGGCTGCTCGAGCACTCTCGGCATTTGCAGCTGCCATCGCAGCAGCTGCTGTAGCCGTCTCGGTTGCTACAGCTGCCTTGTCGGCTGCCGCAGACGCCCTCTCAGCGGATGCGGCTGCACTCAATGCGGATGCGGCCGCGCTCTCGGCGTAGGCGGACGCGCTCTTGGCGGAGGCGCGGCCGCTCGGGGAGGACCCGGCGACCGTACGGGCCCTCACGAAGCGTCTCCACGGCGTCATTCTTTTTTTTTTAGAAACAACCAGAGACCACTTAAACTACAGAGGACGCACAATTACAATCCTCTACAAGGATGCTTCTAAGGGTATCTGGACATTTTCCAATGAGACCAAAGTCTCCTTGTCTCCTTGCCATAGCGGCTAGCTCGTGTGCTAGTTTGTTGTTGGATCTTTTCATTGCCCTGAACGTTATTTCTGTGAAATCCTTCTCCAGTTCCCAAACATCTGCGTTTAAGGCAAACAGTGCGGACTGGTTACTTGCTCTGTTGTTTAGGAGATTGATAATTGTTGTACAGTCCGACTCCACCCACACTCGTCCATTAAAATACTTGTTCAGGGCAGTCAGTCCATGCAGTACCGCTACCAACTCAGCTTCTTCTGGGCCACTACACGCTCCCAAGCGCTGTCCGCAGCTCAAGGCGGCTACGCCCAGGTGGTCTTTGACAACACTCCCCACTGCAGCTTCCCCAGTGGAGGGCAGGAATGTCGCATCTGAATTAATCTTCCATATACCCACTGGCGGCAGCTCCCACTTTCCCGCAGCATCAGGACTGGTGCTCGCTGCTCGCGGTTCTGATTGGCCTACATGATTCCCATCGATGGTACAGTCCTCATCTTTATTGCAGATACTCCTCCTGCCATGTTGTTTCCCTTTTTTAATTTCCGCCCTCCGCTGGTCATCGTCCTCTGCGCCCAATCGGCCGACCAGGGGGGATTTGTTCTCACAGTTCGTGCTATCCAGCCCTCCTCTTGATTTCCTCCACATACCTTGACAGAAACTGGACTGACTGGCCTATATTTTTTTTTCGAAACGGAGGCAAAAGCTTTGCCTCATCTCATTAATAAAGAAGAAGGGTAACAGAAGTTAATGGCGAGGTCATTACTCCTCAACAAATGAGACAAAAGCCTACTCTCGCGGCATAATAGAGCCCAGGTGCCTAGCACCGGCGGTCACCCACAACTTGGCCTCGTTCCTAACATGTGCGAAGACGATGGAAGGGAGTGTAGACTTCTTGCGAAAAACCCGTGCATTCCTCTCGTTCCACAGTGCCCACGCCACAAGCATGAGTGTGGTGGCAATAGCTTTCTTCCTGTGACCATGGGTAAGCACCACGGCATTCCACCAATCTTGCACCGAAGGCAAGCCACCCCATTGGTCAAGACGCAACTCCGAGGCACCCAACCACGTCTTTACGGCCTCCCACACATGTATGGAGTACCTACACTTGAAGAGAAGGTGCGCCGCAGACTCCGGCTCCCTTTGACACAGCTGGCATAGGCCACAGTTTGGCCAACCCCTCTTCTGCAATCGATCTGCGGTCCAGATCCTATTCTTGATGACAAGCCAAGCAAAAAACTTGCACTTGGGCGGCGCCCAGTTATCCCAGACTGCGGGCTTCATGCGTGTGGCGATGGCTCCCTCAAATTGCGCGAGATAGGCAGAAGCAGCGGAGTAAGAGCCATTGGGCGTGCGATCCCAGACGATGGTGTCCGGAGTGTCATGCTGCAAGAGAACAATATCAAGCCTCGCCCAAAGTGTGCAGAATTGGTGGATGTGGTCGACGGTGAGCCCTTGAGACATGTCAATTCTCGAAAGCCAAGCATTGTCCAAGAGTGCATCCCGCACCAAAGAATTCTTTCTTGTCGAGATCTGAAACACGAGAGGAGCAATATCCTTGGGTTTTTCGCCATTGAGCCAAGGGGATAGCCAGAACCTTGCCAACAGACCGTTGCCCATAGTAATGGTGGTGACGTCGTAGAAAAGCTCCATGTCCTTGGCATCCCAAGGCTTGCTCAAGCCGACCCAAGCTCTGTCCGGCTCCGTCCACTCGTACCACGGCCACCTAAGCCAGAGCGCTTGAGCATATTTGCGAAGATCCAGGATGCCAAGGCCCCCAAAGATCTTGGGCGAACACACAGTTTTCCAATTCACCTTACACTGCCCGCCGGAAGCTTTATCGGACCCCGCCCACAAAAAGGCTCGCTCAATCTTCTCAAGTGCATCCACGGTGCCATCAAGAAGAGCAAGGGAAGTGGCATGGAATGTAGCCTGGGCCGTAAGGACGGACTTGACCAGGACGGCTCGGCCCGCCGTCGCAACTAGCCTCCCTTGCCAAGTTGCCAACTTGCCCGCGGCCTTATCCACGAGATATTGCAAATCAATCTTACGCAGGCGGTGGACCGACAGGGGTAGACCGAGATATCTGAGGGGGAACGTAGACCTCCTAGCTGGGAAAAGCTGTAGGACGTCATCAAGATCAATCCCGACACATCTAATTGGGGCGACAATGCTTTTGTCAAGGTTGGTAACAAGCCCCGTGACTTCACCAAAGCCAGCTAGAATATCAGTGAGGCGCTGGACGTCCTCCTTAACAGGAGCCACAAAGATAACCGCGTCATCAGCAAACAACGAGGTGCGGATGCACGCACCCCTGCCACCAACCTGGCGAAGCTCCCCACGCTGCGTGGCAAGGTCGAGGATATTCTGGAGCGGGTCAATCGCAAGCACAAAGAGGAGGGGTGATACTGGGTCCCCCTGCCGAAGACCCCTCCCGTGCTTGATAGGCTTGGATGGTACCCCATTGAGGAGGATCCTCGAGGAAGAAGATCTCAGTAAGGCAGCAAGCATGTCTCTGAATCTAACGGGGAAACCGCGCCGAGTGAGGAGATCAAGAAGATAGTCCCATCTGACCGAGTCAAAAGCCTTTTTGATATCAAGCTTGAAGAGAAGAGTGGGCTTCCGAAGCCGATGCATTTTCCTAGCCATGTTGCGCACGTACAAAAAATTATCATGGATGCTTCGGGTCTTGATGAAAGCGCTCTGCGTGCGGGAGACCAGGGTGTGCATGAATGGTGCCAAGCGGTTAGCCATCATCTTGGCCACAATCTTCGGGGTCGCATGAATAAGGCTAATCGACCTAAAGTCAGAGATGCACTCCGCCCCTTCTTTCTTAGCAAGAAGCACAATGTTTGCCGAGTTAATCCACCTGAGATGCTCGGCCCTGAGGTCGGAGAAGCTATTGATGACAGCCATGATATCTTGCCTGATCGTAGCCCAACATGCCTTGAAGAAGGCCCCCGAAAACCCATCAGGACCCGGAGCCTTGTCCTTGGGCATTTGGGCAATGGCGTCGATCACCTCGGTCTCAGTGAAAGGGTCCCCAATGCCAGAGAGGTCGCAGGTGGGGAACTGAAGGGCATCCCAATTAAAATCTTGTTGCCTTCTGTGAGCCTTATGTAGCACGGACGAGAAGTGCTCCTGCACCACCTTTGCCTTGTCGTCATGAGAAGAAACCCACCCGGCCCCCTGCCTGAGCCTGTGCATGAAGTTCTTGCGCCTACGAGCATTGATACGGAGGTGGAAAATATTTGTGTTGGCGTCACCCTCCCTGAGGTTTGCAATACGCGAGCATTGACGCTTTCTGGAGCGCTCCAGAACCGCAAGCCCCACGACCCTCTTCTTGAGCCTCGAGCGTAGGTCATACTCCTCCGCAGAGAGGGACCTACAGTCCATAGCCATATCCAGTCTGAGGATGACCTCAAGGGCCATGTGCCGGTACGCTTCATCTTGTCAAACACGACCCGGCAGGGCTCCGTGTGCACCGACGGCTTCGCCCAGGCCTCGGCGACCACCTCCCTAAAACCCGGGATTTTCACCCAAAAATTCTCAAATTTGAACGCGCGCGGCCGCTTCGGACCGCGATCACTAGCAAGCAGCAATGGGCAGTGGTCCGAGAGGGACGATGACAGCGCAGCGAGCACATGGCTATCAAAGTGGAGGTCCCAGTCGGCATTGCAGAAGTAGCTGTTGAGCTTGCACGGGGTCAGATCTCGCCTCTCACTGCTCCAAGTGAACTTTCTATTCTGAAGGTGAATCTCCTTGAGCTCATAAGCCTCTAGAGTGTCGTGGAAATGGGTGAGACGCGAAATATTGGTGTTCCGCTTGTTCTTATCTCGGGCTCTATAAATCTGATTGAAATCGCTGTTGACGAGCCACATGACACCCGGGGGAGGCTTCTCAGCCAGCAGTGCCGCAAAGAAATCATCCTTCCTATTGGAGGCCATCGGCCCGTAAACGGTTGTGATTTTGAAGGAGGAGGAGGCTGTGTCCTTGCTAGCAATCGTTGCCGAGAGATGGAACTCGTCGAAGGAGACGTGAGAAACGTCAAGCACACTATCATTCCATAGCAGAAGGATGCCGCCCCTGGTACCGATTGCCGGCTTGCACGCAAAGCCCCGAAGCCTAGAGCCACCGATGAACGCAGCAGTACCAGCGTCAATTGATTCCAACTTGGATTCTTGAATACACAGGAGATTGCAAGTGGAGGCCGAGATCATCTCGTGCACAGTTGAACGACGATCAGGGCAATTCAGGCCCCTGACATTCCAGCAGATGATGCTAAGCGATTGTTCCAACATATTAAGAACTAACAAAGCTCAGACTAGATGACTAGCAAAACAAGGCTCCTCAGCCATCAGCCGTGGCACCAGCAGACCCCAGCACCTCCTGGTCCAGGCTGGTCGCCCCCCCATGGAGGACCAGTGCGTCTTCAACCGCAGAGGCCAAGTCACAATCGAGCCTGAACAGCGCCCTAAGCGCGCTGACAGCAATCGGCGGCAGCTTCCCCTGGAAAAGCTTCGCAAACTTGGCGATTGCCAGCTCGGTGACCTCCTCGCCCTCTTCAATGATCCCCACCCGGCGACACAGAATCTTCTGGGCCATCAGTGCAATTGGTGTGCTCCTTTTCTTAGACTTGAGGCACGCACTGCTGCGAAGGAGCGCCAAGCCTCCCGGCGCCAGAGTCTTGCGCCTCGCCGTCGGTGGTCGAGCCCTGGAGGATGGCGGAGTGGGCAGCAGCGGTGGTTGGCGCGGGATGAACAACAGCGTAGCCGGAGGCGAGCCCCCAGCGCTGGCCGCCTCCTCCAACAGCGGCGTCAGAGCACGCGGCGTGCCCAGGATGCGAGCCGGGTCGCCCTGCTCGTGCGTCGGCGTGGGCGGGGAGCACCCAGCATCCCCGAAGAGCTCTAGGCTGAGCAAGGCTTCCTGCTGCCTCTGGAACAAAGGCTCCAGCACCGGCGGCAGCACATCTTCGCTGGGAGGCACTGGAGTAGGAGCATGGAGCGTCGTGGTGACCACAGCGGCCGTCTCGGCTGAAGGGGACGCGACATCATCAACCGCCGCACTACAGGGCGTGCGACAAGCGTCGGTGATGAAGGGCGGCGTCTGCGGCACGGAGCTCGTCACGGGACAAGCCTCGAATCCTGGAGGGCGCGAAGCAGATGAAGCCGGCGAGGGGAGCGCGAGCCTGGTCGGAGAGCAGGGTCGGAGAGCTTCACGCGCAGTAGAAACGGCCACCAGCGCGGTCGAAGCAGGTGCTTGCTTGGGCGGGGAAGCAACATTGGAGCTCACCACCACACGGTCGCAAGGAGGATTGGCCACAAACTGTCGGACGACCCTGATATCCGGGACGCTCGCACAAATCACTGCTGCAAGGGCTTCTGCCACGGCCAGGCAAGAGGCATCGGACTGCCTTCCCGCGAGCCAGACGACCGCCGCGCCACCGGAGTAGCTGAGGGCTTGCTGGTCATCGCCCAGTGTTGGCGTCGAGGCAGTGGCCGGCACCGGAGCAGGAGCAGCCACCACAGCGGCCCACGAACGCGCACCAGGGTCGCTAGGGGAGGACAGCCGGCTTGCAGGAGGACGGCCAGCAGGGGGTGGCGGCTTGGAGGCGCGGCGTCGCGAGGGGCAATCACGCTCACGGTGGCCGGAAGCGTCGCAGGCGAGGCAACGGATTGGATTGCGGCAGGAAGCGGCGCGGTGGTCTAGGGCGAGGCACTGAAAGCACTTGCCCCAAGTCCTCCTCTTGTAGCGCAGGAACCGGGCGCGCTCAATCTGGGATCTCGCGGGCGGCCTGGGCGCAGCAGGTCCGGCGTCGCGACGCCGGGAATGCCCGTCCCAACCCAGATGGCGCCGCGATGTGGGGAACTGCCAAGGGGCCTCGTCCCTAGCCCCACGGTCAGTGCAAGGAGACGCATCTTGAAGGCATCCGTCCTCCCGGTCACCTAGCATGAAGCCCTCAGGGGCGGTGATGAGGGAGCGCAGCTGGGCGTGGCCATTAATGGCGGGCGCAGAGGACGCAGGAGAAGCAGGACGCGGTTGGGGCCCGACCAGCACCTGAAAGCTTGGAGAGGATGGCGCAGAGTCGAGGACGACCTCGCCCGTCCCAGAGGAGGACAGCGACCGACGGGGCGGGGAGATCGAAGCCGGCGTGGCCACCGGCAGCAGATCCGGCGCGGACGCGAGCGCCGAGGACTGCAGGATCTGCCGCTGGCCCGCCGAGAGGAACCATGGGGCCTGAGGAGACAGGCGCACCGGCCTGAACGGGGAGGGGGCAGCTCGCACGGCGGGGGAGGGAGCGGGGCCGGCGGCGGGGGAAGCAGGGTGGTCGCCAGCGCGGTCGCCTTACCAGGTCGCACGAACGGACACATCCTCCTCCCTGACTGGCCTATAGTAGCCCTGCCATCTGCATGGATACAGTTATCGCGTAGCCACCAGGCTCGCCACATCAGTAGTAGGATCCTTCTCCTCTCCTCCACATCACCCCTCCCAGAAGGTTTTGTAGCCAGTCATCACCAGTAAACCGAAACCTGTTTTCTGCTGGTAAGTTCCAGTGCCCCCTCATCTCTTCTCTTAGCGCTCTTGCTTTTGTGCAATTTGTTATCGCATGGAACTCATCCTCCTTCTCTCTGCCACATATGCTGCATATGTTATCCACCTCCAGTGTTCTCTTCCACTTGTTTTCTTTCATAGGGAGTGTTTTTGTCGCGACTCGCCACGCAAAGATCCTAACCTTTTCATGGACCTTTGCCTTCCAGATGAGATCCCATATGCTTCTGTTGTCTGCATCGTTTTCTGAGCTGGAAGCGCTCAGGTTGCCATGGTATTTAAGGTTTTCACCCATCTTATACGCACTACGTACAGAGAAGACGCCCGACTTTTTTGCATGCCATGCAACACAGTCCTTCACGTTGCTAGTCGGGATCTTAATTTTGCATATTTCTTCTGCATCATACTCATGGAACATTTGATGCACAAGGTCCACATTCCACTCTTTCCTCCCTGGCTTCATCAACTGATTCACCCATCTCAGCCTTGAGCGCTGCTTGAATTTTGTTATCTTTAGTCCACTCTTCCTCAGTACCCATTGGTCTCTTTGAATTTTTATACTTTCTCCATTGCCTATTCTCCAAATAAGACCCTTTTTCAGCAAGTCCAGTCCATGTTCGATGCCCCTCCACGCTTGGGACGCGTCCGAAGCAAACACAGTATCAAGGAGTTCACCTCTCGGGTAGTATTTGGACTTAAGGACCCTTGCACAGAGACTATTGGGGTTCTGGAGGAGGCGCCAGCCTTGTCTTGCTAATAGAGCCTAGTTGAAGATTTGCATGTCACGAAATCCAATTCCCCCTGCTCTCTTTGGCTTGACCATTTGGTCCCATGCCATCCAGTGCACCTTCCTCTTCTCTCCATCCCCCCCCCCCCACCAAAACTCTCTGATCAGCCATTTGTACTTGTCACAGAAGCCTGCAGAAAATTTAAACACCCCCATAGCGAAGGTGGGTAAGGCTTGTACGATCACCTTGACGTTTACCTCCTTTGCTGCAAAGGACATATGCTTCCCGGACCAGTCATTGCATCTTTTCCGGAATCTGTCCATGATAGGCTGAAAATGTTTGTCTTTCATTCTTCCATCCGGGGTTGGGAGTCCCAAGTATTTACTCTCGAAAGTGGACGTCTCACACGCAAGAATGTTCTTGATTTCTTCTTGGACTCCAGCGGGACAGTGCTCACTGAATAAAATTGAGCATTTGCTACTACTCAAGAGTTGCCCGGTGCACTTCTGGAATATACTAAGGGCCCTCTTCACCGCCATGGCTTGGTCACACGAAGCCTTAAAGAAGACCAAGCTGTCATCCGCAAACAACAAGTTTGAAATGCCCGGGCTGTTACGTGCCACTTTCACCAGTGAGATATTTCCTCCACCAACCTCCCTGTTAAAAATAGAGGCTAGGCCATCAGCGACAAAGAGAAACAAATATGGGCTTAGTGGGTCACCTTGTCGGAGTCCTCTCGACGAGATAAAAGCTTCCAACACTTCCCCATTCAACTTCACTGAAAACTGGACAGATTTCACACATTTCATTATCCAGCTTATCCATAGAGCACTGAAGCCCATTTTCTCCATAGCACCCTCCAGGAAGTCCAAATCCACTCTATCATACGCCTTGGCGAGGTCTAACTTGTACGCACAGTGCGTATTATGGGGGTTTTTGCTATGCTGAATCTTATGAAAACATCGAAAGCAATGATAGCATTATCCATAATCAACCTTCCCGGGATAAATGCACTCTGTGTTTCTGAGATCAATTCATTCAACAGAGGCCTCAAGCGATTTACCAAGCACTTTGAGATAACTTTATAGATTACGTTACAAAGACTAATCCGTCAAAAGTCTCTTAAACTTTGCGAATTATTTCCTTTGGGGATGAGAACAATGGCTGTGTCGTTGATTCCCTCTGGCATAATGCCATCCGTAAAGAACCTCTGCACTGCGGCTATCACGTCTTTCTTCAAAATGTCCCAGTTCCGTTGGAAGAACCGTGCGGGAAAGCCATCAGGTCCCGGCGCTTTGAGAGGGCCAATCTGAAAAAGGGCGTCACTGATTTCTTTTTCCGTAAACTCTTTCGTTAGGCTCCTGTTCATATCCTCACCCACTGTACGGGGTAGCAAATTAATCAGTTCAAAAGGCATGACCCCCTCTTCCTTGTTGTACAGACCCTTGAAGAACTCCGTAGCCAAGTTGTTCAGCGCCTCTCTTTCCCCGACCCAATCACCATCATTATTTTTCAGTTTATTTATAGCATTTTTCTTCTGTCTCCAAGTAGCTTTTCGGTGAAAAAACTTTGTATTTTGATCACCTTCCCTGATCCATGTCGCTCGAGAGCGCTGCCGCCACATGATTTCCTCCCTAAGTAGTAGTTCATCTAGTTCGGCCCCTGTTTGTGTGATCAGCACCTCATTCTCTCCTTGCCTTGAACTTTTAGTGAGCTCCTTCAATTTCTGACGCCTCTTTTTTATGTTCCAGGTGACAGACCCAAAATCCTTTCTAGACCAGGTCACCAAAGATTTCTGAACCTTCCCTAGTTTTTGTGCCACATCCGCAAGTGTATTTGCATTGCCCTCCTTGCCCCATGCCTTTTTAACAGTGGGTTCCAAAGTACTTACTCTTTCCCACATCATCTCATATCTGAAGGTTTTCTTCCTCTTAAGAGATTGATCCTTGTCCAAGGTGAGCAGCAAGGGGAACTGATCAGACCTAGAGGTAACAATATGTTGTATCTGACCGTACGGGAACATTTCCATCCATTGCACTGACACCACCCCCCTGTCTATCCGAGCCTTCACATTCTTCCTTCCACCTTGCTTGTTATCAAAAGTCCAATCCGGACCTCTGTAGCCCAGGTCATGTAGATCACACCACCCCAATACTTCCCTAAAATTGCTCATGTGTCTTTCAGATCGCTTTGTGGCTGAGAAGTGCTCTCCTTGCCACATAATCTCATTGAAATCACCCATCATCATCCACGGCTCAGCTGATCTAGGCTTTATTCTTCGGATCAAGTTCCACATATGGTGTCTCTCATGAGCACGTGGCTCCCCATACACAAACGTACCCCGCCATAGCGGGCCATTGGGTTTATCCCGTATATGAACATCAATATAACGCGGTCCATAGGAGAGCGGATTTATTTCAACGCTATCGTCCCAAAATAGGGCGATGCCGGCACCTTTGCCAATCCCATCATGGGTGATACAATTCTTGAGACCTATTCTACCTCTTATTCTTTTGACGCTCTCCTCACACTGTCGTGTCTCAGATATGAACACAACAGAGGGGCAGTGAGTATGCACTAGGCACACCAATTCCCGAACAGTACCAGGGTGGCCCAAGCCCCGACAGTTCCAGCTTAAGACCGTCATTCCTCCTGACGGGCGCTATCTGTCGCACCCATCAGTTCCCCAGTAGCCCCTTCACCGGTTGCTTCCTTTCCACCCAGCTCGCTCCCAGTACCCTCTCCCTCCTTCTTAGCAGCTCTCTGTTTCTTACACATGTCGCTGCCGTCAGCTGACTCCCCTTTTGGTCCTATCCCAATTACAGAACTATTACAGCCAGCCCTCTTGCCCAGGATTGAGTTGTTGGGGAACGTTGCATGGGAAACAAAAATTTTCCTACGCACACGCAAGATCTATCCATGGTGATGAGCATCTACGAGAGGGAGAGTGAATCTACATACCCTTGTAGATCGCTAAGCGGAAGCGTTAATAAACGCGGTTGATGTAGTCGAACGTCTTCGCGATCCAAATCGCCGAGCGTCCCGCGATCCAATCACGATCCTTCCGATCTAGTGCCGAACGGACGGCACCTCCGCGTTCAACACACGTACGGCTTGATGACGCCTTCACCTCCTCGATCCAGCGAGCGATGGTGAAGTAGTGGTTGAGTTCCAGCAGCACGACGGCGTGGTGATGGTGGTGAGGAACAATCTCTGCAGGGCTTCGCCAAGCACTACGGAGATTATGACGGAGGAACTAGAGGGCTAGGGTTGCCGGCACACGGCTTGGGAAATCCTGATGTATCCCGTGTGCTAGCCCTGCCCCTCTATTTATATGTTGAGCCTTGGGGTCTAAACTTGGAGTAAAAGCCTCCTCCGGGTCGGTTTTGCCCGCACAAGGTCGGTTTGGCCCGCAAGAAAAGAGTCCAATTCGGACCCTGCCGAATCGTGCACAGCCGCGCACAAGCGGTAGTACCGCTTCACACAAGCGGTAGTACCGCTTGGGCGGTAGTACCGCTTCACACAAGCGGTAGTACCGCTCCGGCGGTAGTACCGCTTCACCAAGCGGTAGTACCGCTTACGCGGCAGCAAAACTACTTTTGCACTTTCCAATACCTTGTGGGCTTTATCCCTTTGGCTCATATAAAGTGTTGCTGCACCCGAACACTTCGGTAAATATCCGGAACCCCTTCCGGTGAACTCCGGAACCCTTCCAGAGATCAAAACACTATTATCACATATATCAATCTTTACCTCCGGACTATTCCGGAGATCCTCGTCATGTCCGGGATCTTATCCGGGACTCCGAACAACTTTCGGTCACCAACATAATAACTCAACTATACTAATCGTCACCAAACGTTAAGTGTGTAGACCCTGCGGGTTCGAGAACTATGTAGACATGACCGAGACACCTCTACGATCAATAACCAATAGCGGGACCTGGATGCCCATATTGGCTCCTACATATTCTACGAAGATCTTTATCGGTCGAACCTCTATGTCAAGGATTCAGTTAATCCCGTATGCTGTTCCCTTTGTTCTTCGGTATGTTACTTGCCCGAGATTCGATCGTCGGTATCACTATACCTAGTTCAATCTCGTTACCGGCAAGTCTCTTTACTCGTTCCGTAATACAAGATCTCGTGGCTAACACTTTAGTCACATTGCTTGCAAGGCTCATTGTGATGTTGTATTACCGAGTGGGCCCTGAGATACCTCTCCGTCATACGGAGTAACAAATCCCAGTCTTGATCCATGCCAACCCAACAGACACCCTCGGAGATACCTGTAGAGCACCTTTATAGTCACCCAGTTACGTTGCGACGTTTGATACACACAAGGTATTCCTCCGGTGTCAGTGAGTTGCATGATCTCATGGTCAAAGGAACAGATACTTGACATGCAGAAAACAATAGCAATAAACTGACACGATCAAATGCTACGTTTACAGTTTGGGTCTTGTCCATCACATCATTCTCCTAATGATGTGATCCCGTTATCAAATGACATCTCATGTCCATGGCTAGGAAACCTTAACCATCTTTGATCAACAAGCTAGTCAACTAGAGGCTTACTAGGGACACAGTGTTGTCTATGTACCCACACATGTATTTGAGTTTCCAATCAATACAATTATAGCATGGATAATAAACGATTATCATGAACAAGGAAATATAATAATAACCAATTTATTATTGCCTCTAGGGCATATTTCCAACAGTCTCCCACTTGCACTAGAGTCAATAATCTAGTTCACATCACTATGTGATTTACATTGTAATGAATCGAACACCCATGCAGTTCTGGTGTTGTTCATGTTTAGCCCTTGGAAGAGGTTTAGTCATCGGATCTGCAACATTTAGATCCGTGTGTACTTTGCAAATATTTATGTCGTCCTCCTTGATGTAATCGCGGATGGAATTGAAACATGTAGAATCTGCTACCACGCTTTGCTTGGAACTGCACCAGCTAACCGCACCCCCATTAAGAATAAATACGTATCCGGTTTGCGACTTAGAGTCATCCGGATCAGTGTCAAAGCTTCCATCGACGTAACCCTTTACGACGAGCTCTTGATCACCTCCATAAACGAGAAACATGTCCTTAGTCCTTTTCAGGTACTTCAGGATATTCTTGACCGCCGTCCAGTGTTCCATTCCTGGATCACTTTGAAACCTTCCGACCATACTTATGGCAAGGCTGACATCGGGTCTTGTGCACAGCATTGCATACATGATAGAGCCTATGGCTGAAGCATAGGGGATGACACTCATCTTTTCTCTATCTTCTGCAGTCACTGGGCATTGAGTCTTACTCAACTTCACACCTTGCAAAACAGGCAAGAACCCCTTCTTGGACTGATCCATTTTGAACTTCTTCAAAATCTTATCAAGGTATGTGCTTTGTGAAAGTCCTATTAAGCGTCTCGATCTATCTCTATAGATCTTGATGCCTAATATGAAAGCAGCTTCTCCTAGGTCCTTCATTGAAAAACTCTTGTTCAAATATTCCTTTACGCTTTCCAGCATTTCTATATTGTTTCCAATCAGCAATATGTCATCCACATATAATATTAGAAACGCTATAGAGCTCCCACTCACTTTCTTGTAAATACAAGCTTCTCCGTAAACTTGTATAAACTCGAACGCTTTGATCACCTCATCAAAACGAAGATTCCACCTCCGAGATGCTTGCACCAGTCCATAAATGGATCGCTGGAGTTTGCAAACTTTGTCAGCATTCTCTGGATCGACAAAACCTTCTGGTTGCATCATATACAACTCTTCCTTAAGGTAACCGTTAAGGAACGCTGTTTTGACATCCATCTGCCAAATTTCATAATCGAAAAAGGCAGCTATTGCTAACATGATTCTGACGGACTTAAGCATCGCTACGGGTGAGAAGGTCTCATCGTAGTCAACTCCTTGAACTTGTGAAAAACCCTTTGCCACAAGTCGAGCTTTATAGACGGTGACATTACCGTCCGCGTCCGTCTTCCTCTTAAAGATCCATTTGTTCTGAATGGCCTTACGCCCTTCAGGTAATACTTCCAAAGTCCATACTTTGTTTTCATACATGGATCCCATCTCGGATTTCATGGCCTCTAACCACTTCTCGGAATCCGGGCTCATCATCGCTTCTCCATAGCTCGTAGGTTCATCGTTGTCTAACAACATGACTTCTAAGACAGGGTTGCCGTACCACTCGGGAGCAGTACGCGTCCTTGTCGACCTACGAGGTTCGATAGCAACTTGATCCAAAGCTTCATGATCATCATCATTAACTTCCTCTTCAGCTAATGTAGGCTCCACAGAAACAACTTTCTGCGCTGCGCTACTCTCAGGTTGAAGTAAAGGTTCAACAACCTCATCAAGTTCTATCTTCCTCCCACTCAATTCTTTCGAGAGAAACTCTTTCTCAAGAAATGTTCCGTTTTTAGCGACAAACACTTTGCCTTCGGATCTGAGGTAGAAGGTATACCCAACTGTCTTTTTTGGGTATCCTATGAAGACGCATTTCTCCGCTTTGGGTTCCAGCTTTTCAGGCTGAAGCTTTTTGACATAAGCATCACATCCCCAAACTTTAAGAAACGACAGCTTTGGCTTCTTGTCAAACCAAAGTTCATATGGCGTCGTCTCAACGGATTTCGATGGTGCCCTATTTAAAGTGAATGCAGCTGTCTCTAATGCATAACCCCAAAACGATAGTGGCAAATCGGCAAGAGACATCATAGATCGCACCATATCTAATAAGGTTCGATTACGACGTTCGGACACACCATTACGCTGTGGTGTTCCAGGCGGTGTCAATTGTGAAACAATTCCACACTGTCTTAAGTGACTGCCAAACTCATAACTCAGATATTCTCCTCCTCGATCAGATCGTAGGAATTTAATCTTCTTGTTACGATGATTCTCAACTTCACTCTGAAATTGTTTGAACTTTTCAAATGTTTCAGACTTGTGTTTCATTAAGTAAACATACCCATATCTACTTAAGTCATCAGTGAAGGTGAGAAAGTAACGATAACCACCGCGCGCCTCAATACTCATCGGACCGCACACATCAGTATGTATGATTTCCAATAAGTCACTTGCCCGTTCCATTGTTCCAGAGAACGGCGTTTTAGTCATCTTGCCCATGAGGCATGGCTCACATGTGTCAAGTGATTCAAAATCAAGTGACTCCAAAAGTCCATCAGCATGGAGCTTCTTCATGCGTTTTACGCCAATATGACCTAAACGGCAGTGCCACAAGAAAGTGGTATTATCATTATCAATTCTACATCTTTTGGCATCAATGTTATGAACATGTGTATCATTACTATCGAGATTCAATAAGAATAAACCCCTCACATCGGGTGCATGACCATAAAAGATATTACTCATATAAATAGAACAACCATTATTCTCTGATTTAAATGAGTAACCGTCTCGCAATAAACAAGATCCAGATATAATGTTCATGCTTAACGCAGGCACCAAATAACACTTATTTAGGTTCATCACTAATCCCGACGGTAATCGAAGAGCGAGCGTGCCGACGGCGATCACATCAACCTTGGAACCATTTCCCACGCGCATCGTCACTTCGTCCTTTGCCAGCCTCCGTCTATTCCGCAGTTCCTGTTTTGAGTTGCAAATATGAGCAACCGCACCGGTATCAAATACCCAGGCACTACAACGAGAGTTGGTAAGGTACACATCAATAACATGTATATCATATATACCTTGTTTGTTGTTGGCCGCCTTCTTGTCAGCCAAATACTTGGGGCAATTCCGCTTCCAGTGTCCAGTTCCCTTGCAATGAAAACACACAGTTTCTGGTTTGGGTCCAGCCTTGGGTTTCTTCACGAGAGGAGCAACTGCTTTGCCACTCTGCTTGGAGTTACCCTTCTTACCCTTGCCATTTTTCTTGAAACTAGTGGTTTTATTGACCATCAACACTTGATGCTCCTTCTGAATTTCAGACTCAGCGGCTTTCAGCATCGCAAACAGCTCGGCGACTGACTTGTTCATCCCGTGCATGTTATAGTTCAACACGAAGCTCTTGTAGCTAGGTGGCAATGATTGAAGAACTCTGTCAGTGATAGCCTCTGGCGGAAGGGGCATCCCTAACTCAGCCAGACGGGTGGAGTACCCAGACATTCTGAGCACGTGATCACTGATAGACCCGTTCTCCTCCATCTTGCAAGCATAGAACTTATCGGAGATCTCATATCTCTCGATCCGGGCATTCTTCTGAAAGATAAACTTCAACTCCTGGAACATCTCATATGCTCCATGACGTTCAAAACGTCTTTGAAGTCCCGGTTCTAAGCCATACAACATTGCACATTGAACTATTGAGTAATCATCAGAACGAGCCTGCCAGGCGTTCACAACGTCTAGAGACTCAACTGGAGCGGGTGGATCACCAAGCGGTGCATCAAGGACATAAGCCTTCTGGGAAGCCGTAAGGATAATCCTTAGATTACGGGCCCAGTCCACAAAGTTACTTCCATCATCTTTCAACTTAGCTTTCTCTAGGAACGCATTAAAATTCAGGGGTGCTACCGCGCGAGCCATGATCTACAACATAAATATTGCAAAGACAACTTAGACTATTGTTCTTAGATAATGAGTTTAGTTAATCATATTATTTAAAAACTCCCACTCAAATTGACATCCCTCCGATCATTCGAGTGTAACATGATCCAAATCCACCAACTCAAGTCCGATCATCACGTGAGTTGAGGTGGTTTCAATGGTGAACATCTTCATGTTGATCATATCTACTATATGACTCATGTTCGACCTTTCGGTCTCTTGTGTTCCGAGGCCATGTCTGTACATGCTAGGCTCGTCAAGTTTAACCCGAGTGTTCCGCACGTGTAACATGGCTTACACCCGTTGTATGCGAACGTAGAGTCTATCACACCCGATCATCACGGCGTGTCTCGAAACGACGAACTTTCGCAACGGTGCACACTTGGGGAGAACACAATTTATCTTGAAATTTAAGTGAGGGATCACCTTATAATGCTACCGTCGTCCTAAGCAAAATAAGATGCATAAAAGGATTAACATCACATGCAAATCATAAGTGACATGATATGGCCATGAACTTGTGCTTTTGATCTCCATCTCCAAAGCACCGGCATGATCTCCATCGTCACCGGCATGACACCATGATCTCCATCATCTTGATCTCCATCAACGTGTCGCCATAAGGTTGTCGCGCCGACTGTTGCTTCCACGACTATAGCTAACGTTTAGCGATAAAGTAAAGCATTACATAGCGCTTAATGATTGACACGCAGGTCATACAATAATTAAAGACAACTCTATGGCTCCTGCCAGTTGCCGTACTCATCGACATGCAAGTCGTGATATTCTATACAATACATGATCATCTCATACATCACATATATCTCATCATGTAATTGGCCATATCACATCACAACATACCCTGCAAAAACAAGTTAGACGTCCTCTAATTGTTGTTGCAAATTTTACGTGGCTGCTACGGGTATCTAGCAAGAACGATTCTTACCTACGCAAAACCACAACGTGGTGTAGTGATTGCTTTTTGATCTTCTAAAAGAACCCTCTTCATTGAACCGATTCAACTAAAGTGAGAGAGACAGACACCCGCCAGTCACCTTTATGCAACAAGTGCACGCAGCGGTGAAACCAGTCTCGCGTAAGCGTACGCGTAATGTCGGTCCGGGCCGCTTCATCTCACAATACCGCGGAATCAAGTATCAACTAGTAACGGCAAGCAATATGTATACATCCACGCCCACAACTCGTTTGTGTTCTACTCGAGATCTCATCTACGCATAGACCTAGCTCAGATGCCACTGTTGGGGAACGTTGCATGGGAAACAAAAATTTTCCTACGCACACGCAAGATCTATCCATGGTGATGAGCATCTACGAGAGGGAGAGTGAATCTACATACCCTTGTAGATCGCTAAGCGGAAGCGTTAATAAACGCGGTTGATGTAGTCGAACGTCTTCGCGATCCAAATCGCCGAGCGTCCCGCGATCCAATCACGATCCTTCCGATCTAGTGCCGAACGGACGGCACCTCCGCGTTCAACACACGTACGGCTTGATGACGCCTTCACCTCCTCGATCCAGCGAGCGATGGTGAAGTAGTGGTTGAGTTCCAGCAGCACGACGGCGTGGTGATGGTGGTGAGGAACAATCTCTGCAGGGCTTCGCCAAGCACTACGGAGATTATGACGGAGGAACTAGAGGGCTAGGGTTGCCGGCACACGGCTTGGGAAATCCTGATGTATCCCGTGTGCTAGCCCTGCCCCTCTATTTATATGTTGAGCCTTGGGGTCTAAACTTGGAGTAAAAGCCTCCTCCGGGTCGGTTTTGCCCGCACAAGGTCGGTTTGGCCCGCAAGAAAAGAGTCCAATTCGGACCCTGCCGAATCGTGCACAGCCGCGCACAAGCGGTAGTACCGCTTCACACAAGCGGTAGTACCGCTTGGGCGGTAGTACCGCTTCACACAAGCGGTAGTACCGCTCCGGCGGTAGTACCGCTTCACCAAGCGGTAGTACCGCTTACGCGGCAGCAAAACTACTTTTGCACTTTCCAATACCTTGTGGGCTTTATCCCTTTGGCTCATATAAAGTGTTGCTGCACCCGAACACTTCGGTAAATATCCGGAACCCCTTCCGGTGAACTCCGGAACCCTTCCAGAGATCAAAACACTATTATCACATATATCAATCTTTACCTCCGGACTATTCCGGAGATCCTCGTCATGTCCGGGATCTTATCCGGGACTCCGAACAACTTTCGGTCACCAACATAATAACTCAACTATACTAATCGTCACCAAACGTTAAGTGTGTAGACCCTGCGGGTTCGAGAACTATGTAGACATGACCGAGACACCTCTACGATCAATAACCAATAGCGGGACCTGGATGCCCATATTGGCTCCTACATATTCTACGAAGATCTTTATCGGTCGAACCTCTATGTCAAGGATTCAGTTAATCCCGTATGCTGTTCCCTTTGTTCTTCGGTATGTTACTTGCCCGAGATTCGATCGTCGGTATCACTATACCTAGTTCAATCTCGTTACCGGCAAGTCTCTTTACTCGTTCCGTAATACAAGATCTCGTGGCTAACACTTTAGTCACATTGCTTGCAAGGCTCATTGTGATGTTGTATTACCGAGTGGGCCCTGAGATACCTCTCCGTCATACGGAGTAACAAATCCCAGTCTTGATCCATGCCAACCCAACAGACACCCTCGGAGATACCTGTAGAGCACCTTTATAGTCACCCAGTTACGTTGCGACGTTTGATACACACAAGGTATTCCTCCGGTGTCAGTGAGTTGCATGATCTCATGGTCAAAGGAACAGATACTTGACATGCAGAAAACAATAGCAATAAACTGACACGATCAAATGCTACGTTTACAGTTTGGGTCTTGTCCATCACATCATTCTCCTAATGATGTGATCCCGTTATCAAATGACATCTCATGTCCATGGCTAGGAAACCTTAACCATCTTTGATCAACAAGCTAGTCAACTAGAGGCTTACTAGGGACACAGTGTTGTCTATGTACCCACACATGTATTTGAGTTTCCAATCAATACAATTATAGCATGGATAATAAACGATTATCATGAACAAGGAAATATAATAATAACCAATTTATTATTGCCTCTAGGGCATATTTCCAACATGAGTCCACCTCCCCAGCACTCTTCCTCCCCTTAAACTGGCTCAGGTACCTCGACTTGATCTTTCCCTTTTCTGTGCCCGTTTCTTCTGCAGGTGCCCTCTTCTCCACCTCAACCCTGGCCGCCGTAGACACAACAGCAGCCGGCGATGCCATGAACACCACATCCGGCCCGAACCCAGGTGGATAGGGAGGGGTCACAGCCTCCAAGATCGTGTGCGCGGCCGGGGTAATGTCGGTGTCGTTCCCCGCCATGGCCTCAGCAGGTGGTGTAGATGTGGCATCCACGGCGGCCGTGGCATTTGCGGGTGAAGAAGCCACAGCCCGCAAATTGGTGTCCATGGGCACCGTAGCATTTTTCCCTGATGCTCGCCCTCTTTGTAACTTCATGTTCTGGCTCGTCGCTTACTCTGAGCTTGCTTACCGCAGCGATCACCGTTTGTACACCTGGGTCCAGAAGGATGTCATCCGGGATCCTCCTGTACCTCACCATCTCCTGTGAGCAGTTTGTGTCCCCCGTTCCTTTGTCCTTCCCAAGCCTTTCCCACACCATCTTGGCCGGCGCAGTCCATACACTTTTGAGCCAAAGTGAAGGAAGCGCCATGCACTGCAGGCATCAGGCGCCACAAAGCCACCTTTGTTCTTGCTCATCTTGAACGGCGACGCTCTCATGGAGCCTATGAACCTCACCGTTTGGTCATCCACCAGCAGCCTACAGTCTCTCTCACCATGACCTATGTGCCCACAGTACATACAGAACCTAGGTGCTCTCTCATACTTAACCTCTAAATCCATCCACTCATCTTCCCCTAGTTCCCTAGAACTGATCTCACGCAGGAGAGGGGTGTTTACATTGTGTTTTACACATGCACGGAGAAATTCAGAGAAAATGTTCCCCATCTTATCAGCATCTACCCTCAAAACTTCACCCAAGAGGCCACCAAGTTTCCAGCCGATGTCCTCAGAGAGCATCAGTGGGGGAGAGTGAATTGCAGAAAACCACCACATTAGCGCGTAGGTTTGCAGAAAACACTGTTTTACGAATTTGGGACAAAAAACACTAATTTTCGGAATAATCTTTTGCAGAAAACACTGATCAGTTGGTTTAAGCATTTTAACCACGATTATGACATGTGGGGCTCGCAATTGATGACGTGGCGTAACGGTTCGCAACTGACGACGTAGACTGGTATTTTTCGCAAAGAAGCCCTCCCTTCAAAAAATAAATGCCCCACCCCCATCCAATCGGGATCGGGATCGGAGGCCGCCGCCGCCAAACTGCACCACCAGGCCGCGGTGCTCGCCGCCTCCTTTATGCTGGGCATAGCACCGGAGCAAGAAACAGCGGCGCGTCCGCGAGCAGCGACTGCGGCACGCAGCACTGGAGCAAGCAGCGGCGGGCGGCGCAGATCATTGGTCAAGCAGCGGCGGCGGCGAGCAGCGGCGGCGCGGCCGCGAGCAGCGGCGGCGCGGCCGCGAGCAGTACGAGCAACGGCGGGGGCGCGGCCGCGAGCAGTGCGAGCAGCGGCGGCGCGGCCTCGAGCAGTACGAGCAACGGCGGGGGCGCGGCCGCGAGCAGCAGCGGCGGCGCGCAGCAGCGGTGCGGCCGCGAGCAGTGCTAGCGGCGGCGGCGGCGCGCAGCAGTGGCACGCAACAACGGCGGGCGGCGGCGCTCAGCAGCGGCGAGTTGATCCGGGGAGGTGAGCTCGCAGCGGCCCAAGAGCTCCGACGAGGTGAGCTTGCATCAGCGCACGCCTGTGCCGGTGCCCTCTGCTCCCGCTGGCAGCCCAAAATTCATAGATGGGGAAGATTGCTTTTTGTTTTTTGCTTGAAGGTTGTCCCTGTAAAATTACAGGGACTTTTTTGTAAATCTAGAAAACCCCTCATCTAACGTCGTCTATTGTGAACCGTTATGCCACGTCATCAAATACGGCCCCACATGTCATAATCATGGTTAAAATGCCTAAAGCGACCGATCGGTGTTCTTTGCAAAAGATTAGACCAAGAATCAGTGTTTTTTGTTCCAAATTCGTAAACCAGTGTTTTCTGCACCTACGCGTTAATGTGGTGGTTTTCTGCAATTCACTCCAATGGGGGAACGTCATAGATCCGTGCCCAAATAGGCATGGTGTTCACCTCCACCTTTGACGCTTTACCCTGTCCATCAAAGGGAACAATGAGGAAAGCGTCCTTACGGTGAGTCCAGGGGCCATTCTCCAGGACATGTCGGCGGTCTCCCTCGCGCTCAAACTCCAGCATGAAGCGGTTGTTGTGGAGTGGTGTGTAGCTGAGCCGGCCGCGCAGTCCCCATTTGCTCTTCAGTTCGCCGAATAGGCCCACTGTGCTGAAAGGAAGCACGCAGAAGAAGTATCCCACGGCAAGCCACCGAGTTGCCATCGCCGCCCTAGCCTTTGATAGGTCTAGTTCCACCGCAGCCACGCCACGGTTCTCCCTGGGGCCAGAGCTCAGGCCTGCCCGGGGAGCGGACGGGGCTATGTCCTCGCGGCCACCGTGAGAGGAGGAGCCCCTCTCCAGCCTCCTATCGCCGCGCTCGCCACCGTTGGAGGTGATGACCTCCAGCTTGCTCTCCATGGCCGCCTTCTTCAGCTTCCGATCTGATTGGTGATTGTGTTCGTTGGGTGTAGTATGTTTACTCCCCCATCCCTCCTGCAATTTATACTCCTTCTAACTTGGCTAAAAGATGGCACAGAATCAGGCTTCCCTCGCCAGGGATTCCTGATTGTATCTGGAGGGTCACCCGTCTGGGAGGAATTGATTTCCCATATCATTCCTTGCCCGCTCATTCTTGTCCCTTTTTCGCGAATCATCTCCTGGCATTTCTCTGAAAACTGATTTCTTCCCTTTTGATTCAAAATACCATGTATCCCATTCACGCGTCGTTCCTTGAACTGATTACCTTGGACCGGCAGCATATCCACTCTTTGTTCAATGTGGATCTCCACTACCTGATTCAGTTCCTTTGCATCCCGATCAGCCCATACAGAGAGGGATTCCTGATCCCTAGGGCCCGGGTCAACCTTTGATTGGGGAATGGTCCCTTTGACAGAGGCTTTACGTGCCAGATCTTGCTCAGGATCCAAACTCCATTCCAAACCGCCAGATTCGGGCTTCGAATCGGAATCCTTCCCTTCCAGAGATCTACGGAATCGATCCATACCTGCTCGCACTCGCTACACGATCACGTCTAGTTGCTCCCTGCCAGATCTCCCAGATCCTGCTGATGCTACGGCCTTTACCTTCCTCCTGGACAACAGGGAGCGGACCGTAGTTCCCATCCTCTTCCGGATCTCCTAGAGGCCCAACGGGTCCTCCTCACCAAGATCGCGGTGCATCGGGGTCTGGCCACACTCTCGCACTGTGGTAGGGGGCAACAGCGGGATCCTACGCCGGGATCGACGCTCCGCCAGCCGATGGCCACGCGGTCGCCGGGGGCGGGACGGCGCTGTTACGGGAGAAGATTATTGACTCCACGGAGTCATTCTTTGCAAGAAGGGGTTGAGGAATGGGTATCGGGGACTCGAGGATTCGAGGGTGAACGGCGCTTGAGTAGACGAATCCGGCGAAGCTTATGGAGGAAGTAATAAAAAGACCCATGAATTTTCATCGCAAACGGTTCCTATAATGTGTGCGATGTAGTCCATTTTTTATTAGCTGCGAAAGACTAATTTGGAGTACAGTGGCAACGGATGGTGATGGAAATTGTACGAAATTTTTTGTACCGTTAACATGCACTAATACAATTGTCATGTTAAAATTTGGAATTTTTCAGGGTTCATCTGACCTTTTTAAGACATTAAGTGAGTTCCTAGCCATATACTGGCCGTAATTCAAATTTGAACTACATGTACATGCAACAACAAACCATCATGTGTTGGAAAATCATAGTTGTGTCCTTGTATGCAAGTTAATGCCATGTGCAGTAAATTGGAAGGAATTTTCAAACATATTGGTGTCACGGCTTGGACACAAACATTGAGAACCATGGCTTTTAAATTTCAAAAAATTCAAAAATGATCAGAAATACATGAAACCTTGCTTGATGTCATGTCATGTCACCAAGATGTTGTGGTAAAAGAATTGGCTACTTTGATGAAAGTTGTGACACACACCTCTCACAAATCGGAGCATCTCACGAGAAGACACGTGGTTCCGAGAGGGAATAATGCATGTTTGACGACGAACCGGCGCTCGCTTCCTCGTATGGCCCTAAAAAAAATTCTACCGTTAACATGCACTAATGCAACGGTCATGTTAATTTTTTTTAAAATTTAGTGTTCATTTGACCTTTTTTAGACATTAAGTGAGTTTCTAGCCATATAATGAGCATCTTGGATCATATTTGTGTACTTGTGCGCAAGTTAATGCCCTGTGCAGTAAATTGGAAGGAATTCTCAAACATATTGGTGTCACGGCTTGGACACAAACATTGAGAACCATGGCTTTTAAATTCCAAAAAAATAAAAAATGATCAAAAATACATGAAACCTTGCTTGATGTCATGAAATGGCCCAAGATGTTGTGGTAAAAGAATTGGCCACTTTGATGAAAGTTTTGGCACACACCTCTCACAAATCGGAGCATCTCACGAGAAGACTCGTGGTTCCGAGAGGGAAGAATATGCATGTTTGATGACGAACCGACAGTCGCTTCTTCTTATGGCTTGGCATTTTTTTCTACCGTTAACATGCATGAATACAACTTTCATGTTCAAATTTGGAAATTTTCAGGGTCATTTGACATTTTTAAGACATTAAGTGAGTTTCTAACCACTTAATGGCCGTAATTCAAATTTGAACTACATGTACATGCAACAGAATATCATCATGGGTTGGAAAAATCATTTATGTAATACATTTTCTGACAATATCATGGTAACACGAAATAAGCATTCATCCAAAACATTTGGAAAGAAAATGTAAATATCTGGCAAGACAACTGGGCCCCACATGATTGGCACTCTGTTTCACGCCGCGAGGTTTGGAAGGTGAGTGGCGCGGGTTATCAATCAGATGAGGTTTAGTCCTGGGAACCGTCAGCGATTTATTTCACACACGGATTTTGCTCCGAGAATCATGTGTAATTCAAGCTATAGTACTCGTAAATTCCGGCCATCGGCGCGTGTACTGCTCCCGTCGATCTAGATTCCGGCTGCCAATAAATACTACCCCGCCCACGTCGCCCGCCTGCATTCTCATCTACATTCTCTCCTTGCTCGCCCCCTCTCTCTCACACAAAACTCTGCCATGGTGCCGCCGATATGCCCACCCGTCGAGGAGGAGGCGCTGCCCCGCAAGGACGTCCAGGCGCATAGCAGCGATGAGGAGGACCCCTACGCGCCACCAGACGAGGTTGCGCCGGAACCCCCAACTTTGGAGTGGTTTTGGTGCCAGTACAATCTTTGTCTGTGGAAAGCGCTGCCGCCGGCTGAGAAAGCCAGGTAAGTGGCATTCAAGAAGGAGTTGGCAGAGGAGCGCGCCAGGTACCAGGTGGCCTGTGAAGCCCGTGAGGCCGCCTGGGAAAAGGAGAAGCTGGAGCTTTGGCGGCGGGCGCGTCGACATGCAGACGAGGTGTACGAAGACGGCCGGTACTTTGCCAGGAAGGCCAAAGCCGCTAGGCGCCTCATCGCTGCGTGGAGGTGGGCTGATAAGCTCCAGTGTGCTACCGACGAGGATCTCCGGTGGGCGCCCAATGAAATGGCAAGATCGTTCGCGCGCGTCTGTCAGCAAGAGGCAGATCGGCACGTCAAGCGCTGCGAGGCGGAGGAAGCGGAGAACTCCCTCCGCGCTGGAAAGCCGCCGCGCACCAGGGAGCTGCTAGCGAGGGGCTGCCGGAATACTGGCCCCATAAGGAGGGATTATTAGTTTTAGTATTGTTCGTTTTCAATTTATGCATTGTACTTAGTAGTTAAGTATGGGATCCCAGTTGAGTATCATCACGTATTGTTCGTTTTCGTACTAATTTCTATCTAGCTGTTTACCATCCACATGTACAGAATGAAAAACATACACATTGAAACAGAACAATATATAAGAACGGAAAACAGAGTACACACATTGAAACAGAGCAATACTATGATTGTTGGGAATACATAGCGATCAACGTCGAAACGACTCAACAAAATAAAACGCTTCCATGACCACCACCCCTACCTACGATAGCTCTTGCCTCTGCCTGAACTCGTGCAGGCGTTTGTCTAAGCGGTTGACACGCTCGCGGTACATCTGGAGCGTGATCTCGAGCTCCAAGTAGGCTATTTCATCGGAGATCACCAGCTCGAGGATGCGATGGCCATGTTCCTCTACTGCGCCTATGTGGACACCTGGGCCAAGGAGGCGCTCGAGCCTAGCGACCAGCGCGTTAGCATCGAGCGGGCCGTGGACAAGGCAAACGGCGCGACCCATGCGAATGGCACGGCAGGCGTCCGGTGCAAGCACGGCGCAGCCGGCCTCTGGTGCTAGTACGGCGCAGATGGCCTCTGCCCACTCCTGGCGAGGAATGGGGCTACTGATGGACCATGTACCCAACTGCAATGCCCTGTCGATAGCAGGCAAGCGCCGATGAAATCGCTCTTCCTGTGCGGCGCGCCGCGCCTCTCGCTCTGCGGCGGTCCATCGGTCTCGCTGTGCGGCGAGCCGCATCCTATCGGCGCGGACGAGCCTATCTTGCCCTGAGGTGCACCACCGATCATGTTGTGCGTCAAGCTGCAGCCTCTCGGCGCTGAGTTGCCTATCTTGATCCGCGGCGCTGAAGCGCCATCCGCCAAGGGTCTGCTCAACCCTGGCGATGACGCACAGCATGGCAGTCGCCCGCAATAGTGTTCATCATGATCGGAATTATATTTATAATTTTTGGCCTCGTGAAGAAGAAAATATCGCTCAAGCTTGGGGGAGGCTTAAATATATGTTGCACACATGCCCCAATCATGAGCTCTCAAGAGAAATAATTATACAGAACTTTTATGCTCGGCTTTCTCATAATGATCAATCCATGCTCGATACTTCTTCTATTGGTTCCTTTATGAAGAGGACTATTGAATTCAAGTGGGATCTTCTGGAAAGAATTAAACGCAACTCTAAAGATTGGGAAATTGACAAAGGTAAAGAGTCAGGTATAAATCTTGAGTTTGATTGTGTTAAATCCTTTATGGAATTTGATGCTTTTCATAAGTTTAGTACTAAATATGGACTCGACTCTGAGATAGTAGCCACTTTTTGTGAATCATTTGTTGATCATGTTGATCTCCCTAAGGAGAAATGGTTTAAGTTTCATCCACCTATTGAAGTAAAGGAAGAACCTATTATAGCTAAAGATGAAACAATCATTTATAATGTTGATCCAGTTGTGCCTACTACTTATATTGAGAAACCTCCTTTCCCTGTTAGGATTAAGGAACATGCTAAAGCTACAACTGTGGTTAATAAAAGTAATATTAAACCAATTAAACCCTCTGAACAAATTAGAGTTGAACCTAATATTGCAATGGTTAAAGATATTTTGGTTGATAATGTTGATGGCCATGTTATATATTTATGTGATGAAGCAACTAGGATTGCTAAGCCAGATCGACAAGATAAAAATAAACCTGTTATTGGCATGCCTGTTGTTTCTGTTAAAATTGGAGATCATTGTTATCATGGTTTATGTGATATGGGTGCTAGTATAAGTGCTATTCCTTTTTTCTCTTTATCAAGTCATGAATGATATTGCAGTTGTTGAGATTGAAGATATTGATGTTACTATTAAGCTTGCAAACATAGATACTATTTCACCGCTTGGGATTGTTAGAGATGTTGAAGTCTTGTGTGGTAAGATCAAATACCCTACTGATTTTCTAGTTCTTGGATCACCACAAGATGATTTTTGTCCCATTATATTTGGTAGACCTTTCTTGAATACAGTTAATGCTAAGATTGATTGTACTAGGGAAACGGTCAGTGTTAATTTCGGTGATGTATCGCATGAGTTTAATTTATCTAAGTTTCATAGACAACCTCATGATAAAGAATTGCCTAATAAAGATGAAATTATTGGTCTTGCTTCTATTGTTGTTCCACCTACTGATCCTTTAGAACAGTATTTGCTTGACCATGAAAATGATATGCATATGAATGAAAGAAATGAAATAGATGAAATATTCTTTAGACAAGCACCTATCCTTAAACATAATTTGCCTGTTGACACTTTGGGAGATCCTCTCCCCCTAAGAGTGATCCTGTGTTTGAGCTAAATCAATTACCTGATACATTAAAATATGCTTATCTTGATGAAAAGAAGATATATCCTGTTATTATCAGCACTAACCTTTCAGAGCATGAAGAAAAGAGATTACTTAAAACTCTAAGGAAGCACCGTGCTGCTACTGGATATACTCTTGATGATCTTAAGGGCATTAGTCCCACTTTATGCCAGCACAAGATTAATATGGAGCCTGATGCCAAGCTAGTCGTTGATCATCAACGTCGTTTGAATCCTAAAATAAAGGATGTGGTAAGAATTGAAATATTAAAGCTTCTGGAGGCAGGTATAATTTATCCTATAGCTGATAGTAGATGGGTAAGTCATGTTCATTGTGTCCCTAAGAAAGGAGGCATTACTATTGTTCCTAATGATAAAAATGAACTTATCCCGCAAAGAATTGTAACTGGTTATAGGATGGTAATTGATTTCAAGAAATTAAATAAAGCTACTAGGAAAGATCATTATCCTTTACCTTTTATTGATCAAATGCTAGAAAGATTGTCCAAGCATACACACTTTTGTTTCCTAGATGGATATTCTGGTTTTTCTCAAATACCTGTATCACAAGAAGATCAAGAGAAAACCACCTTTACTTGTCCTTTTGGAACTTATGCTTATAGACGTATGCCTTTTGGTTTATGTAATGCACCTGCTACCTTTCAAAGATGCATGACTGCTATATTCTCTAGTTTTTGTGAAAAGATTGTTGAGGTATTCATGGATGATTTCTCCGTTTATAGAACCTCTTTTGATGATTGCTTAAGCAACCTTGATCGAGTTTTGCACAGATGTGAAGAAACTAATATTGTCTTGAACTGGGAGAAGTGCCATTTATGGTAAACGAAGGTATAGTACTTGTGCATAAAATCTCTGAAAGAGGTACTGAGGTAGATAAAGCTAAAGTTGATGCAATTTAGAAAATGCCATGTCCTAAAGATATCAAAGGTATAAGAAGTTTCCTTAGTCATGCTAGTTTCTATAGAAGGTTCATAAAAGACTTCTCTAAAATTTCTAGGCCTCTTACTAATCTTTAGCAAAAGATGTTCCATTTGTTTTTGATGATGATTGCATAGAAGCCTTTAAAATACTTAAGAAAGCCTTGATTTCTGCACCCATTGTTCAACCACCTGATTGCAACCTACCCTTTGAAATTATGTGTGATGCTAGTGATTATGCTATTGGTGCTATTCTAGGTCAAAGAGTTGATAAGAAATTGAATGTTATTCATTATGCTAGTAAGACCTTGGATAGTGCCCAAAGAAATTATGCCACTACTGAGAAAGAGTTTTTAGCAGTTGTGTTTGCATGTGATAAATTCAGACCTTACATTGTTGATTCTAAAGTTACCATTCACACTGACCATGCTGCTATTAAATATCTTATGGAAAAGAAAGATGCTAAACCTAGACTAATTAGGTGGGTTCTATTGCTTCAAGAATTTGATTTGCATATTGTTGATAGAAAAGGAGCTGAGATTCCTGTAGCAGATAATTTGTCTAGGATGGAAAATGTTCTTGATGACCCAGTTCCTAGTAATGATGATTTTCCTGATGAGCAATTAGCTGTTATAAATGTTTCTCGTAATAATCCTTGGTATGCGGACTATGCTAATTACATTGTTGCTAAGTATATACCACCTAGTTTCACTTACCAACAAAAGAAAAAGTTCTTCTTTGATTTAAGACATTACTTTTGGGATGACCCACATTTATATAAAGGAGTAGATGGTGTTATTAAACATTGTGTACCTGAGCATGAACAGGAACAAATCCTATGGAAGTGTCATTCTAAGGCATACGGAGGACACCATGCGGGAGACAGAACTGCACACAAGGTATTATAGTCTGGTTTTTATTGGCCTACTCTCTTCAAGGATGCACGTAAGTTTGTCCTTTCTTGTGATGAATGTCAAAGAATTGGTAATATTGGTAGACGTCAGGAAATGCCTGTGAACTATTCACTTGTTATTGAACCATTTGATGTTTGGGGTTTTGATTATATGGGACCTTTTCCTAAATCTAATGGATATACTCATATTCTAGTTACTGTTGATTATGTTACTAAGTGGGTAGAAGCTATTCCAACTAGTAGTGTTGATCACAACACATCTATTAAAATGCTTAAAGAAGTTATATTCTCGAGGTTTGGAGTCCCTAGATACTTGATGACTGATGGTGGTTCACATTTTATTCATGGTGCATTTTGTAAACTCCTAGCTAAATATGATGTTAACCATAGAATTGCATCACCTTATCATCCTCAGTCTAGTGGTCAAGTTGAATTGAGCAATAGGGAAATAAAATTAATTTTGCAACAGACTATTAATAGATCTAGAAAGAATTGGTCTAAGAAACTTGATGATGCATTATGGGCTTATAGAACTGCTTATAAAAATCCTATGGGTATGTCTCCGTATAAAATGGTTTACGAAAAAGCATGTCATTTACCTCATGCGTTAGAACATAAAGCTTATTGGGCAATTAAAGAACTTAATTATGATTTCAAACTTGCTGGTGAAAAGAGGTTATTTGATATTAGCTCTTTAGATGAATGGAGAACCCAAGCCTATGAAAATGCTAAGTTGTTCAAAGAAAAGGTTAAAAGATGGCATGATAAAAGAATCCAAAAACGGGAATTTAAAGTTGGTGATCAAGTTCTTTTGTACAACTCTCGTTTTAGATTCTTTGCAGGAAAACTTCTCTCTAAATGGGAAGGGCCATATATCGTCGAAGAAGTTTACCGCTCCGGAGCTATCAAAATTAACAACGCCGAAGGCACTAATCCGAAGGTGGTTAATGGGCAAAGAATTAAACATTATATCTCAGGTACGCCCATTAACATGGAAACAAATATTATCCAAACAATGACACCGGAAGAACACATAAAAGAGACCTTCCGAAACGCTCCAGAATCCTGAAAAGGAGTAGGTACGTGATACGGTAAGTAAACCGACTCCAAAAGTTTCATAAAAGTGCTTTTTGTTCATTTTGGAATATATAAAAAATTAGAAAAATAATAAACAATCAGGAAAGTGCATGAGGAAGCGACAAGCTCGAGGGGCGTGCCCTACCCCCCAGGGCGTGCCGTGTGAGCTTGTGACTCCCCGTGGTCTTTCCCGACTCCGTTTTCTTTCCATATTACTTGTTTTGCACGGGAAAAATTCATTATATATACTTTCGGTGTTTTGACCACCGTATCGTAAGTTTCTCCTCTGTTCTTGTTTCGGACTATTTTTTTGACAGATCTAGATCGCCATGGCGCCTCCAAGTTCGTCCAAGGACAAGTCCACTACCTCGTCATCACCATCATCACCGAAGAGAGACACTTGAGTACACGGGTATGGGCACCACCCTTGGCTTGTTCCAAGCTTGGGGGAGGTGCCCCGGTATCGTATCACCATCACTTTTACCATCATTATCTATCTTAGTTCGATCCTTAGTTATTTTCGTGAATTAGAAAAATAAAGTTCTAGTTTCGAGTTCTTGTTTCGTGATCTAGCTATCTATGTAATCGAATGTGATAGTTATATAATAAAGAATAGTTTGAGTTTGGTTGTTTTACCTTCTTGCTTAAATCTTAGCAATGAAAAGAATAAAAAGATCATATGCTAATCCCATGAGGAATGATGTATTCACATGAAATAAGTATAATTGATAAAATTTGTTGGAAGTTAACAAACATACCATTGGTCATTGATGCAATTCATGAAAAAGTAATAAAGAAAGAGAGGTCTCACATATAATTATACTATCTTGGACATCTTTTATGATTGTGAGCTGATACGTCTCCAATGTATCTATAATTTTTTATTGTTCCATGCTATTATAGTATCTATCTTGGATGTTTTATATGAAATTATATGTCATTTTATATCATTTTTGGGAACTAACCTATTAACCTAGCGCCCAGTGCCAGTTGCTGTTTTCTGCTTGTTTTTGGTTTTTCAGAAGTACCAAACGGAGTCCAAACGCTACGAAACTTTTTGACAAATTTTTTCTGGATAAAAGAGACCCTAGAAGCTTCGGGGGAAGACCAGAAGACTCACGAGTAGGTGACAAGGCAATAGGGCGCGCCCAGGGGGGTGGCCGTGCCCTGTTACCTTGTGGGCCCCTCGTGGCTCCTTTTGACCTAATTCCACTTCTATAAATTCTCAAATTTTGGGAAACCAACAGAGAACCACCTCAAATAACTTTTCTGCCGCCGCAAGCTTCTATTCTTCCGCGATCCCATCTGGAGGCCTTTTCCGGCACCCTGCCGGAGGGGGAATCGATCACGGAGGGCTTCTACATCAACGTTGCTGCCCTACCGATGATGTGTGAGTAGTTTACCACAGACCTATGGGTCCATAGCTAGTAGCTAGATGGCTTCTTCTCTCTCTTTGATCTTCAATACAATGTTCTCCTCGATCTTCTTGGAGTTCTATTCGATGTAATCTTCTTTTGCGGTGTGTTTGTTGGGATCCGATGAATTGTGGGTTTATGATCAGATTATTCATGAGAAGTAACTGAAACTTTTCTGAACTTTATTATGCATGATTTTTATAGCTTTGTATTTCTCTCCGATTTATCCATTTGGTTTGGCCAACTAGATAGATTTATCTTCAATGGGAGAGGTGCTTTGTAATGGGTTCAATCTTGCGGTGCTCTACATCCCAGTGACAAAGTAGGGGACAAGACACGTATTTGTATTGTTGCCATTAAGGGTAAAACGACGGGGTTTACTCATATTGATTGGGTTTACTTTGTCTACATCATGTCATCTTGCTTAAGGCGTTACTCCGTTTTCATTAACTTAATACCCTAGATGCATGTTGGATAGCGGTCGACGGGTGGAGTGATAGTAGTAGATGCAGGCAGGAGTCGGTCTACTTGTCTCGGACGTGATGCCTATATACATGGTCATTGCCTTGAATATCGTCATAACTATGCGCTTTTCTATCAATTGCCCAATAGTAATTTGTCTACCCACCGTATGCTATGTGTTCGAGAGAGAAGCCTCTAGTCAAAACTATGGCCCCCGGGTCTACTTTAAACATAAAAAAGAAAACCTAAATATACTTGTGCTACTTGTAGTCTGCGTTGGTATTTCCCCGAAGAGGAGAGGATGATGCAATACAGTAGAGATAAGCATTTCCCTCAGTTAAGAACCAAGGTTATCAATCCAGTAGGAGAACCAAGCAAAATTCTGTTAAGCGCACCAGCACACACAAAAGCTAACACTTGCACCCAACGCAAATAAGAGGGTTGTCAATCCTCTTAGCGGTTACTTGCAAGGATTAAATCTTATAGAGGTAAATAGCTAAACTAAAATACTAATTAAAATAAAAGTAAATAAATTGCAGCAAGGTATTTTTAGGTTTTTAATATGATAAAGATAGACCCGGGGGCCATAGTTTTCACTAGAGGCTTCTCTCTCGAGCGCAGAAACATACGGTGGGCAAACAAATTACTGGTGGGCAATTGACAGAATAGTAAATAATTATGACGGATTCATGGCAATGATCATGTATATAGGCATCACATCCGAGACAAGTAGACCGACTCCTGCCTGCATCTACTACTATTACTCCACCCATCGACCGCTATCCAGCATGCATCTAGGGTATTAAGTATGAAACAGAGTAACGCCTTAAGCAAGATGACATGATGTAGAGAAGCAAATTCAAGCAATATGAATAAACCCCATCTTTTTATCCTTAATGGCAACAATACAAATACATGTCATGTCCCTTTCTGTCACTGGGATTGAGCACCGCAAGATTGAACCCATCACAAAGCACCTCTCCCATTGCAAGATAAATCAATCTAGTAGGCCAAACTAAACCGATAGATCAGAGAGAAATACAAAGCTATAACAATCAGGCATAAAAGAGTTCAGAGAAGACTCAAATATTTCTCATGAATAATCTGATCATAAACTCACAATTCATCGGATCCCAACAAACACACCGCAAAAGAAGATTACATCGGATAGAACTCCAAGAACATCAAAGAGAACATTGTATTGAAGATCAAAGAGAGAGAAGAAGCCATCTAGCTACTATCTATGGACCCATAGGTCTGTGGTAAACTACTCACACATCATCAGAAGGGCAGCAAGGTTGATGTAGAAGCCCTCCGTGATCAATTCCCCCTCCAGCAGAGTACCGGAAAAGGCCTTCGGATGGGATCGCGGAAGAACAGAGGCTTGCGGCAGCGGAAAGGTTATTTCTTCTAGCCCTCTAGGCGTTTCCCAATATTCATGAATTTATAGAAGTGGAATTAGGTCAAACGGAGTCACGTGGGCCCCACAAGGCAACACGGCGCCCCCCGGGGCGCGCCCTGTTGCCTTGTGAAGCCTCCGTGAGGCTTCTGGCCTCCTCCCAAATCTTCCAAGGGTTCTTTTGTCCAGAAAAAAATCTCCAAAAAGTTTTGTGGCATTTGGACTTCATTTGGTACTGTTTCTCTGAAAAGCCATAAACAAGCAGAAAACAGCAACTGGCATTGGGCACTAGGTTAATAGGTTAGTCCCAAAAAATGATATATAATTGCATATAAAAACATCCAAGATTGATACTATAGTAGCATGGAACAATCAAAAATTATAGATACGTTGGAGACGTATCAAGCATCCCCAAGCTTAATTCCTGCTCGTCCTCGAGTAGGTAAATGATAAAAACAGAATTTTTGATGTGGAATGCTACCTATCATGTTTCATCATGTAAACTCTCTTACGGTATGAATAATAAGATTCAAATGATTCAAAGCAATAGTCTATAATTTGATATAAAGACATCAATACTCAGGCATACTAATAAACAATCATGTCTTTCAAAATAAAAATGCTAAAGAACGTTATCCCTACAAAATCATACAATCCTGTCATGCTCCATCTTCTTCACATAAAGTATTTATCATGCACTACCTCGGTTTTAGCCAAGCAATTGGTTCATACTTTTTAACGCGCTTCAGCTTTTTTGACTCCCACGCAATACATGAGCGCAAGCCATGGATATAGCACTATGGGTGGAATAGAATATGGTGATAGGGATAAATAAGAGAAGTCAAAAATGGAGAAAGTCTCACATCAACGAGGCTAATCAACGGGCTATGGAGATGCCCATCAATTGATGTCAATGCGAGGAGTAGGGATTGCCATGCAACGGATGCACTAAGAGCTATAAGTGTATGAAATCTCAATACGAAAACTAAGTGGGTGTGCATCCAACTTTCTTGCTCATGAAGACCTTGGGCATTTGAGGAAGCCCGTCATTGGAATATACAAGCCAAGTTCTATAATGAAAAATTCCCACTAGTATATGAAAGTGACAAAATAGGAGACTCTCTATATGAAAAACATGGTGCAACTCTGAAGCACAAGTGTGGAAAAGGATAGTAACATTGCCCCTTCTCTCTTTTTCTCTCATTTATTTTTTCTTTCCTTTCTTTTTTTTCTTCTTTTTTCTTTCTCTTTTTTTCTTTTCTCTTTTTCTCTTTTTTTTATTTTTTTTTATTTTAGAACGATCTCATGGACCTCATCCCCACTTTTTCGAGGACTCATTAGTCTCCATCATTCTTACCTCACTGGGACAATGCTCTAATAATGATGATCATCACACCTCTATTTACTTACAACTCAACATTACAACTCGATACTAGAACAAAAATATGACTCTATATGAATGCCTCTGGCAGTGTACCAGGATGTGCAATGATGCTAGCGTAACATGTATAAAAAATGATGAATGGTGGCTGAGCCACAAATACTATGTCAGCTATATGATCATGCAAAGCAATATGACAATGTTGATGTATGTCATAAAAATGGAACGGTGGAAGTTGCATGGCAATATATCTCAGAATGGCTATGGAAATGCCATGATATGTAGGTATGGTGGTTGTTTTGAAGAAGATATAAGGAGGCTTATGTGTGATAGAGCATATCATATCACGGGGTTTGGATGCACCGGCGAAGTTTGCACCAACTCTCGATGTGAGAAAGGGCAATGCACGGTACCGAAGAGGCTAGCAAATTGCGGAAGGGTGAGAGTGCGTATAATTCATGGACTCACATTAGTCATAAAGAACTCATATACTTATTGCGAAAGTTTATTAGCCCTCGAAGCAAAGTACTACTATGCATGCTCCTAGGAGGGAGGTTGGTAGGAGTTAACCATCGCGCGCCCCCGACCGCCACACAAAGGAAGACAATCAATAATAATTCATGCTCCAACTTCTTAGCATAATGACAGACCATACGTGCATGCTTCGGGAATCACAAACCTTAACACAATTATTCTTACTAAACCACAATTATCTACTAATACCTCCCACATATTACCATCTTAATATCGCAAAACTATTGCAAGGAATCAAATTTATCATATTCAGTGATCAACATGAAAGTTTTTATTATATCCCTCTTGAATACCTATCATATCAGGACCAAATTCATAACCCGTGCATATTACCATTGCTATCATGAGACTCTCAAAAAGATATAAGTGAAGCATGAGAGTGCAACTATTTCTTTAAAATATAACCACCGCCGTGCTCTAAAAGATATAAGTGAAGCACTAGAGCAACTGCCTAGCTCAAAAGATATAAGTGAAGCACATAGAGTATTCTAACAAATCACGAATAATGTGTGTCCCTCTCAAAAAGGTGTGTTCAGCAAAGATGATTGTGACAAACTAAAAAGCAAACAAACTATTTCACAAGACGCTCCAAGTAAAACACATATCATGTGATGAATAAAAATATTGCTCCAAGTGAGTTACCGATAGATTGTAGACGAAAGAGGGGATGCCTTCCGGGGCATCCCCAAGCTCAGACGCTTGAGTCTTCCTTGAATATTACCTTGGGGTTCCTTGGGCATCCCCAAGCTTAGGCTCTTGCCGCTCCTTATTCCTTTATCCATCGTAGTCTCACCCAAAACTTGAAAACTTCAGCACACAAAACTCAACAGAAACCTCGTGAGATCCGTTAGTATAACAAACAAATATTAAACTTTAGGTACTGTAGTAAATTGATTCATATTTAATATTGGCATAATGCTACTGTACTCCAACTTCTCCATGACTCATACCCCCCGATACGATCCATAGATTCATCAAAATAAGCAAACTATGCAACAAAAACAGAATCTCTCTAAAACAGAACAGTCTGTAAAGATCTATTTAAAATACATACTTCTGTAACTCCAAAAATTCTGAAAAATTAGGACAACGTAAAAAAAATCATATACCAATACTGTGTAAAAAATTAGATTTTTCTGACGCTCCAGTACAGAATTAAAATTCCAGCACTGGACGCAAAACTTTCTGTTTTCCAAACAGCATCAATTATACTATCATCAACATCATCCCAAAGGCAGTACTTGGCACAAACACTAATTAAAACATAAAAACACAATCATAACAGAAGCTATAATCATGCAAACACACAAAAACAGTAGGTAAAAGCAAAAATTTATTTTATTCATTGGGTTGCCTCCCAACAAGCGCTATTGTTTTGTGCCCCTAGCTAGGCATAATGCATAATTTCAAGTGTTGTCATCCTTCATCCCCAAGTCCTTTTTGATTAAATCTTCCAAAAAATTTCTCATTAATTCTCTACTCTCATGCTCTTCTTTTCTAGTGGGTGAGCTTAGGTAATTGAAGGGGCTTTGATTGGTAACCTTAACATTCATAACTTCAAACTCAGGATCATCACCATAAACGTCCTCATATAAAACATGTATCTCATCATCAATAGGATATCTAGCCGTACTCTCGAACCATTCTTCACTAAATCCCTCATCCATTCCTTTAGTAACCCATTCAAATTTATCACAAGCATGGTGGTACATAGTTTTAATTACTTCGGTGTATGGAACTCTCCTTCTAATATTTTTACCATAAGCAAAATAATCTTTAGATTCCAACCTACGAATAGTGTCTTTATCATGAAGAATCTCCTCTATAGGAGGATGCTCAAAATTTATTTTGTAAAAGGAGAAAATATCCCTAGCTTCCCGAATTATATAATCAAATTCATGAATAAGGATTATAGTGGCAATTTTCTTAGCCCTAGGATCATGGATGTTGGGAAGTTCATAAAATATCTTTTGTAAGGCGGGGTGGATATGCAAAAAAATTCTTTCTAATTTAACCACAAGCATTGCAATAGCATCCACATAACAATTTGTTTTATCAAGAATGGATCCATTAATTATTGGTATAACTCCCGCGCAATTAAAGAACACCTGAATAATATTTTTCCCAATGATATTACCACTTCCCACATGATAGGCCTTAGTTTTAAAATTAGTGGGGGAGATAGTCTCCGGAGGGTCATGATTAAGATCAAAAGAGTGTGTTTTATCTCCAAGAGATTCACTGTCACTATCCTCACTAGCACTTTTAACCACAACTTTGTCAAATTCAGACATAGTGGCAAAGCAAGCAAACTAGCAAACAAGCAAATAAAATGTTTTTGTGTTTTTGTAAAAAAAAAATTAGAAGTGGGGGAGAAGAAAACGAGAGGAAAATGCAAATAAAAGGCAAATAAAGTAAATGCAAGTGAATGATAATTTGTGCGAAGGTACTTGGTAATTTTGATGATGTCTCCCCGGCAACGGCGCCAGAAATTCTTCCTGCTACTTGTAGTCTGCGTTGGTATTTCCCCGAAGAGGAGAGGATGATGCAGTACAGTAGAGATAAGTATTTCCCTCAGTTAAGAACCAAGGTTATCAATCCAGTAGGAGAACCAAGCAAAATTTCGTTAAGCGCACCTGCACACACAAAAGCAAACACTTGCACCCAACGCAAATAAGAGGGTTGTCAATCCTCTTAGAGGTTACTTGCAAGGATTAAATCTTATAGAGGTAAATAGCTAAACTAAAATACTAATTAAAATAAAAGTAAATAAATTGCAGCAAGGTATTTTTTAGGTTTTTAATATGATAAAGATAGACCTGGGGGCCATAGTTTTCACTAGAGGCTTCTCTCTCGAGCGCAGAAACATACGGTGGGTAAACAAATTACTGTTGGGCAATTGACAGAATAGCAAATAATTATGACGGATTCATGGCAATGATCATGTATATAGGCATCACGTCTGAGACAAGTAGACCGACTCCTGCCTGCATCTACTACTATTACTCCACCCATCGACCACTATCCAGCATGCATATAGGGTATTAAGCACTGTTCAAGAATTCCTCTGATTAATCAGTTAACGGGCCAGTTAATCACTACTCATAGGGTGACCGAATCGAATAGCACCTATTCATCATGTTAACTTGTCAGGCCGATTAATTGGCCCGTTAGACCGATTAATCAGTTGTTAGGCCGATTAATCGCTGCTGACCCATTAACTTGTTGGCAAACAAAGCCCAATTTTTTCCCCTGTAACCTCTCCCACCCCCCTCATGCTCCTCAATAGCTAGGGTTTGACCAAACAGTAGCATATTTTGGTATATTACATAGCTGAGAGCATGAGAGTATGGTATAATACATAAAAAACTAGATATATGTTGGCAATTCCTATTTAATCTGCCGATTAATGGTCGACCAATTAATCCAGTTAATAGGCCGATTCACCGATTAATCACTACTCCCAAGCTGACCGAGCAGCTACCAGTTACCGATTTCCTAAACAATGGTATTAAGTATGAAACAGAGTAACGCCTTAAGCAAGATGACATGATGTAGAGAAGCAAATTCAAGCAATATGAATAAACCCCATCTTTTTATGCTTAATGGCAACAATACAAATACGTGTCATGTCCCTTTCGGCCGCTGGGATTGAGCACCGCAAGATTGAACCCATCACAAAGCACCTCTCCCATTGCAAGATAAATCAATCTAGTAGGCCAAACTAAACCGATAGATCGGAGAGAAATACAAAGCTATAACAATCATGCATAAAAGAGTTTAGAGAAGACTCAAATATTTCTCATGAATAATCTGATCATAAACTCACAATTCATCGGATCCCAACAAACACACCGCAAAAGAAGATTACATCGGGTAGAACTCCAAGAACATCAAAGAGAACATTGTATTGAAGATCAAAGAGAGAGAAGAAGCCATCTAGCTACTAGCTATGGACCCATAGGTCTGTGGTAAACTACTCACACATCATCGGAAGGGCAGCAAGGTTGATGTAGAAGCCCTCTGTGATCGATTCCCCCTCCGACAGAGTACCGGAAAAGGCCTTTGGATGGGATAGCGGAAGAACAGAGGCTTGCGGCGGTGGAAAGGTTATTTCTTCTGGCCCTCTGGGGGTTTCCCAATATTTGTGAATTTATAGAAGTGGAATTAGGTCAAACGGAGTCACGTGGGCCCCATAAGGCAACACGGCGCCCCCCTGGGGCGCGCCCTGTTGCCTTGTGAAGCCTCCGTGAGGCTTCTGGCCTCCTCCCAAAGCTTCCAAGGGTTCTTTTGTCCAGAAAAAAATCTCCAAAAAGTTTCGTGGCATTTGGACTTCATTTGGTATTGTTTCTCTGAAAAGCCAAAACAAGCAGAAAACAGCAACTGGCACTGGGCACTAGGTTAATAGGTTAGTCCCAAAAAATAATATATAATTGCATATAAAAACATCCAAGATTGATACTATAATAGCATGGAACAATCAAAAATTATAGATACGTTGGAGACGTATCAACTTGCTGCAATTTTCTTTCTTTTATTTTATTTTTCAATTTATCTATCTACCACTACAAGATTTAATCCTTGCAAGTAACGAGTTCAAGGGGATTGACGACCCTCTTGCCCGCGTTGGGTGCAAGTATTTGCTTTTGTGTGTGCAGGTACTGTTCACAAGGCTTTGTGTGATTCTCCTATTGGTTCGATAACCTTGATTCTCACTGAGGGAAATACTTATCTCTACTGTACTGCATCTCCTCTCCTCTTTGGGGAAAATCCCAATGCAGCTCACAAGTAGCATGAGCCCCCATCAAATATTCTATGTTTGATCGAATAGTTGACGTTGGATAAGGAAGACAACGTAATGAGTTATGTTTGCTTATATTCACATAGAAGTTGCATTGTTATGGATCCTCTAACATGTGGTGCTTGCTCATAATCTTTTGCTACCCAAAAATTCGCACTAAGTAGAGATGCTACTTGTGCATCCAAAACCCCTTGAACCCAGTTTCTTGCCATGAGAGTCCACCATATCTACCCATGGATTGAATAAGATCCTTCAAGTAAGTTGTTATAGGTGCATAAAGCAATAAAAATTGCTCCTAAATATGTATGATCTTTTATTATAAGGGAAAATAAGCTTTGTACAAACTTGTGATGGTAAAGAAATAAAAGCGACGGACTGCATATTAAAGGTTGCTATCACAAGGGGAAATATAAAGTGACGTTCCTTTACATTAAGAGCTTGCACATCCCAAAACAAAAAGCGCATGACAACCTCTGCTTCCCTCTGCGAAGGGCCTATCTCTTACTTTTCTGTATTTACTTTTAGGCAAGAGTCAATAGTGTTCATCCCTATTCCATTCTTATTTATTATCCACTGGCAAGCTTCATGTGGTGGGGAAAGATCCAGGCATATATATCCAGTTGGATGTAGGTGATCTTGAGTTATTATGGTTGACATTATCCTCGAGATAAATTAGTTGGGTGGTGAAAACTATAAACCCCCATCTTCCTATGTGTTTGACTGAAACTTTTGCTCCATAAATACACCGTGAGTGTCAGCAATCATGGAAGACTAAATGATAGTTGAGTATGTGAACTTGCTAAACAAAGCTCTTACATAGACTCTTTTTGAAAATATGATAGATTGCAATTGTTTCGATGAATGAGATCATAGTTTGTTAGTTTTCAATGAAGTTTATGGTTCATACTTTAACTTGTGAAGAAATTATTACTTGATCATGAGAAGTTTTATGATGACATATTGCTGTTATGATAATGAACATGATGCTTTCATGCACGTATTTTGTTTTATCGACACCTCTCTCTCTCTCTAAACATGTGGTCATGATTATCGATTTCGGCTTTCGCTTGAGGGCAAGCGAGGTCTAAGCTTGGGGGAGTTGATACGTCCATTTTGCATCATGTTTTCCTACTGTTATTTATTATGTTTTGGGTCATTATTTCACTTTATGATGCAATCCTAATGCCTTTTATCTCTTATTTTCCAAGTTTCACATGAAGAGGGAGATTACTGGCAGCTGGAATTCTGGACCCGAAAAGGCTACAGAAGAGATAGATATTCTCCGCGACTCCAAATGACCTGAAAATTTACGGAGAATTTTTTTGGAATATATAAAAAATATTCACGGAAGAAATACCAGGAGGGGACCCACCAGGGAGCAACAAGCTTAGGGGGCGCGCCCTACCCCCCTGGCCGCGCCCTGTGAGCTTGTGGGTCCCCTGGCAGGGGTCCGGGGCCCATCTTCTCCTATAAGATGCTATTTGCCCTAGAAAAAATCAAAAGAAGACTTTCAGGACGAAGCACCGCCGTCTCGAGGTGGAACCTGGGCAGGAGCACTTTTGCTCTTCGGCGGAGCGATTCTGCCGGGGAAACTTCCCTCTGGGAGGGGGAAATCGAAGCCATCAACATCACCAACGATCCTCTCATCGTGGGAGGACAAATCTTCATCAACATCTTCACTAGCACCCTCTCAACTCAAACCCTAGTTCATCTCTTATATTCAATATTTGTCTACAAACCTTAGATTGGTACCTGTGGGTTGCTAGTAGTGTTGATTACATCTTATAGTTGATGCTAATTGGTTTATTTGGTGGAAGATTATATGTTCAGATCCTTAAGCATATTCAATACACCTCTGATCTTGAACATGAATATGATTTGTGAGTAGTCACTTTTGTTCTTGAGGACATGGGAGAAGTCTTGTTATAAGTAATCATGTGAAGTTGGTATTCGTTCGATATTTTGATGATATGTATGTTGTTGCTTCCTTTAGTGGTGTCATGTGAACGTCGACTACATGACACTTCACCATACTTGGGCCTAAGGGAAGGCATTGTGGAGTAATAAGTAGATTATGGGTTACTAGAGTGACAGAAGCTTAAACCCTAGTTTATGCGTTATTCCGTGAGGGGCTGATTTGGATCCATATGTTTCATGCTATGGTTAGATTTATCTTAATTCTTCTTTCATAGTTGCGGATGCTTGCGAGAGGGGTTAATCATAAGTGGGTTGTTTGTTCAAGTAAGAACAGCACCCTAGCACCGGTCCACCCACATATCAAATTATCAAAGTAGCGAACGTGAATCAACTAAACATGATGAACATGACTAGATGACAATTCCCATGTGTCCTCGAGAACACTTTGCTTATTATAAGAGAACGTTCCGGCTTGTCCTTTGCTATAAGAAGGATTGGGCCATCTTGCTGCACCTTTTGTTACTATTGTTACTTGCTATTTGTTACGAATTACCTTGCTACAAAACAATCTGTCACCGCTACTTTCAGTACTTGCAGAGAATACCTTGCTGGAAACCACTTATCATTTCCTTCTGCTCCTCGTTGGGTTCGACACTCTTACTTATCGAAAGGACTACGATTGATCCCCTATACTTGTGGGTCATCACCCCTCAGGACGCGCCCTAATGCCTTGTGGGGCCCACAGATGCCCTCTGATGCCCTCCTTTTGCTATATGAGGCCTTTGTTGGAAATATGCCCTAGAGGCAATAATAAATTGGTTATTATTATATTTCCTTGTTCATGATAATCGTTTATTATCCATGCTATAATTGTATTGATTGGAAACTCAAATACATGTGTGGGTACATAGACAAAACTATGTCCCTAGTAAGCCTCTAGTTGACTAGCTCGTTGATCAAAGATGGTTAAGGTTTCCTAGCCATTGACATGAGATGTCATTTGATAACGGGATCACATCATTAGGAGAATGATGTGATGGACAAGACCCAAACTAAGAACGTAGCATTTTGATCGTGTCAGTTTATTGCTATTGTTTTCTGCATGTCAAGTATCTGTTCCTATGACCATGAGATCATGCAACTCCCTGACATCGGAGGAGTACCTTGTGTGTATCAAACGTCGCAACGTAACTGGGTGACTATAAAGGTGCTCTACAGGTATCTCCGAGGGTGTCTGTTGGGTTGGCATGGATCAAGACTGGGATTTGTTACTCTGTGTGACGGAGAGGTATCTCAGGGCCCACTCGGTAATACAACATCACAATGAGCCTTGCAAGCAATGTGACTAAAGTGTTAGCCACGAGATCTTGTATTACGGAACGAGTAAAGAGACTTGCCGGTAACGAGATTGAACTAGGTATAGAGATACCGACGATCGAATCTCGGGCAAGTAACATACCGAAGAACAAAGGGAACAGCATACGGGATTAACTGAATCCTTGACATAGAGGTTCGACCGATAAAGATCTTCGTAGAATATGTAGGAGCCAATATGGGCATCCAGGTCCCGCTATTGGTTATTGGCCGTAGAGGTGTCTCGGTCATGTCTACATAGTTCTCGAACCCGCAGGGTCTACACACTTAACGTTTGGTGACGATTAGTATAATTGAGTTATTATGTTGGTGACCGAAAGTTGTTCGGAGTCCCGGATAAGATCCCGGACATGACGAGGATCTCCGGAATAGTCCGGAGGTAAAGATTGATATATGTGATAATAGTGTTTTGATCTCCGGAAGAGTTCCGAAGTTCACCGGAAGGGGTTCCGGATGTTTACCGAAGTGTTCGGGTGCAGCAACACTTTATATGAGCCAAAGGGATAAAGCCCACAAGGTATTGGAAAGTGCAAAAGTAGTTTTGCTGCCGCGTAAGCGGTACTACCGCTTGGTGAAGCGGTACTACCGCCGGAGCGGTACTACCGCTTGTGTGAAGCGGTACTACCGCCCGAGCGGTACTACCGCTTGTGTGAAGCGGTACTACCGCTTGTGCGCGGCTGTGCGCGGTTCGGCAGGGATCCGAGTTGGACTCTTTCCCTGCGGGCCAAACCGACCTTGTGCGGGCAAAACCGACCCGGAGGAGGCTTTTACTCCAAGTTTAGACCCCAAGGCTCAACATATAAATAGAGGGGCAGGGCTAGCACACGGGACACATCAGTATTTCCCAAGCCGTGTGCCGGCAACCCTAGCCCTCTAGTTCCTCCGTCATAATCTCCGTAGTGCTTGGCGAAGCCCTGCAGAGATTGTTCCTCACCACCATCACCACGCCGTCGTGCTGCTGGAACTCAACCACTACTTCACCATCGCTCGCTGGATCGAGGAGGTGAAGGCGTCATCAAGCCGTACGTGTGTTGAACGCGGAGGTGCCGTCCGTTCGGCACTAGATCGGAAGGATCGTGATTGGATCGCGGGACGCTCGGCGATTTGGATCGCGAAGACGTTCGACTACATCAACCGCGTTTATTAACGCTTCCGCTTAGCGATCTACAAGGGTATGTAGATTCACTCTCCCTCTCGTAGATGCTCATCACCATGGATAGATCTTATGTGTGCGTAGGAAAATTTTTGTTTCCCATGCAACGTTCCCCAACAGTGGCATCATGAGCTTGGTCTATGCGTAGATGAGATCTCGAGTAGAACACAAACGAGTTGTGGGCGTGGGTGTATACATATTGCTTGCCGTTACTAGTTGATACTTGATTCAGCGGCATTGTGAGATGAAGCGGCCCGGACCGACATTACGCGTACGCTTACGCGAGACTGGTTTTACCGCTGCGTGCACTTGTTGCATAAAGGTGACTGGCGGGTGTCTGTCTCTCTCACTTTAGTTGAATCGGTTCAATGAAGAGGGTTCTTTTAGAAGATCAAAAAGCAATCACTACACCACGTTGTGGTTTTGCGTAGGTAAGAACGGTTCTTGCAAACCCGTAGCAGCCACGTAAAATTTGCAACAACAATTAGAGGACGTCTAACTTGTTTTTGCAGGGTATGTTGTGATGTGATATGGCCAATTACATGATGAGATATATGTGATGTATGAGATGATCATGTTTTGTATAGAATATCACGACTTGCATGTCGATGAGTACGGCAACTGGCAGGAGCCATAGAGTTGTCTTTAATTATTGTATGACCTGTGTGTCAATCATTAAGCGCTATGTAATGCTTTACTTTATCGCTAAACGTTAGCAATAGTCGTGGAAGCAACAGTCGGCGCGACAACCTTATGGCGACACGTTGATGGAGATCAAGATGATGGAGATCATGGTGTCATGCCGGTGACGATGGAGATCATGCCGGTGCTTTGGAGATGGAGATCAAAAGCACAAGTTCATGGCCATATCATGTCACTTATGATTTGCATGTGATGTTAATCCTTTTATGCATCTTATTTTGCTTAGGACGACGGTAGCATTATAAGGTGATCCCTCACTTAAATTTCAAGATAAATTGTGTTCTCCCCAAGTGTGCACCGTTGCGAAAGTTCGTCGTTTCGAGACACGCCGTGATGATCGGGTGTGATAGACTCTACGTTCGCATACAACGGGTGTAAGCCATGTTACACGTGCGGAACACTCGGGTTAAACTTGACGAGCCTAGCATGTACAGACATGGCCTCGGAACACAAGAGACCGAAAGGTCGAACATGAGTCATATAGTAGATATGATCAACATGAAGATGTTCACCATTGAAACCACCTCAACTCACGTGATGATCGGACTTGAGTTGGTGGATTTGGATCATGTTACACTCGAATGATCGGAGGGATGTCAATTTGAGTGGGAGTTTTTAAGTAATATGATTAACTAAACTCATTATCTAAGAACAATAGTCTAAGTTGTCTTTGCTATATTTATGTTGTAGATCATGGCTCGCGCAGTAGCACCCCTGAATTTTAATGCGTTCCTAGAGAAAGCTAAGTTGAAAGATGATGGAAGTAACTTTGTGGACTGGGCCCGTAATCTAAGGATTATCCTTACGGCTTCCCAGAAGGCTTATGTCCTTGATGCACCGCTTGGTGATCCACCCGCTCCAGTTGAGTCTCTAGACGTTGTGAACGCCTGGCAGGCTCGTTCTGATGATTACTCAATAGTTCAATGTGCAATGTTGTATGGCTTAGAACCGGGACTTCAAAGACGTTTTGAACGTCATGGAGCATATGAGATGTTCCAGGAGTTGAAATTTATCTTTCAGAAGAATCGCCGGATCGAGAGATATGAGATCTCCGATAAGTTCTATGCTTGCAAGATGGAGGAGAACGGGTCTATCAGTGATCACGTGCTCAGAATGTCTGGGTACTCCACCCGTCTGGCTGAGTTAGGGATGCCCCTTCCGCCAGAGGCTATCACTGACAGAGTTCTTCAATCATTGCCACCTAGCTACAAGAGCTTCGTGTTGAACTATAACATGCACGGGATGAACAAGTCAGTCGCCGAGCTGTTTGCGATGCTGAAAGCCGCTGAGTCTGAAATTCAGAAGGAGCATCAAGTGTTGATGGTCAATAAAACCACTAGTTTCAAGAAAAATGGCAAGGGTAAGAAGGGTAACTCTAAGAAGAGTGGCAAAGCAGTTGCTCCTCTCGTGAAGAAACCCAAGGCTGGACCCAAACCAGAAACTGTGTGTTTTCATTGCAAGGGAACTGGACACTGGAAGCGGAATTGCCCCAAGTATTTGGCTGACAAGAAGGCGGCCAACAACAAACAAGGTATATATGATATACATGTTATTGATGTGTACCTTACCAACTCTCGTTGTAGTGCCTGGGTATTTGATACCGGTGCGGTTGCTCATATTTGCAACTCAAAACAGGAACTGCGGAATAGACGGAGGCTGGCAAAGGACGAAGTGACGATGCGCGTGGGAAATGGTTCCAAGGTTGATGTGATCGCCGTCGGCACGCTCGCTCTTCGATTACCGTCGGGATTAGTGATGAACCTAAATAAGTGTTATTTGGTGCCTGCGTTAAGCATGAACATTATATCTGGATCTTGTTTATTGCGAGACGGTTACTCATTTAAATCAGAGAATAATGGTTGTTCTATTTATATGAGTAATATCTTTTATGGTCATGCACCCGATGTGAAGGGTTTATTCTTATTGAATCTCGATAGTAATGATACACATGTTCATAACATTGATGCCAAAAGATGTAGAATTGATAATGATAATACCACTTTCTTGTGGCACTGCCGTTTAGGTCATATTGGCGTAAAACGCATGAAGAAGCTCCATGCTGATGGACTTTTGGAGTCACTTGATTTTGAATCACTTGACACATGTGAGCCATGCCTCATGGGCAAGATGACTAAAACGCCGTTCTCTGGAACAATGGAACGGGCAAGTGACTTATTGGAAATCGTACATACTGATGTGTGCGGTCCGATGAGTATTGAGGCGCGCGGTGGTTATCGTTACTTTCTCACCTTCACTGATGACTTAAGTAGATATGGGTATATTTACTTAATGAAACGCAAGTCTGAAACATTTGAAAAGTTCAAACAATTTCAGAGTGAAGTTGAGAATCATCGTAACAAGAAGATTAAATTCCTACGATCTGATCGAGGAGGAGAATATCTGAGTTATGAGTTTGGCAGTCACTTAAGACAGTGTGGAATTGTTTCACAATTAACACCGCCTGGAACACCACAGCGTAATGGTGTGTCCGAACGTCGTAATCGTACCTTATTGGATATGGTGCGATCTATGATGTCTCTTGCCGATTTGCCACTATCGTTTTGGGGTTATGCATTAGAGACAGCAGCATTCACTTTAAATAGGGCACCATCGAAATCCGTTGAGACGACGCCTTATGAACTTTGGTTTGACAAGAAGCCAAAGCTGTCGTTTCTTAAAGTTTGGGGATGTGATGCTTATGTCAAAAAGCTTCAGCCTGAAAAGCTGGAACCCAAAGTGGAGAAATGCGTCTTCATAGGATACCCAAAAGAGACAGTTGGGTATACCTTCTACCTCAGATCCGAAGGCAAAGTGTTTGTCGCTAAAAACGGAACATTTCTTGAGAAAGAGTTTCTCTCGAAAGAATTGAGTGGGAGGAAGATAGAACTTGATGAGGTTGTTGAACCTTTACTTCAACCTGAGAGTAGCGCAGCGCAGAAAGTTGTTTCTGTGGAGCCTACATTAGCTGAAGAGGAAGTTAATGATGATGATCATGAAGCTTTGGATCAAGTTGCTATCGAACCTCGTAGGTCGACAAGGACGCGTACTGCTCCTGAGTGGTACGGCAACCCTGTCTTAGAAGTCATGTTGTTAGACAACGATGAACCTACGAGCTATGGAGAAGCGATGATGAGCCCGGATTCCGAGAAGTGGTTAGAGGCCATGAAATCCGAGATGGGATCCATGTATGAAAACAAAGTATGGACTTTGGATGTATTACCTGAAGGGCGTAAGGCCATTCAGAACAAATGGATCTTTAAGAGGAAGACGGACGCGGACGGTAATGTCACCGTCTATAAAGCTCGACTTGTGGCAAAGGGTTTTTCACAAGTTCAAGGAGTTGACTACGATGAGACCTTCTCACCCGTAGCGATGCTTAAGTCCGTCAGAATCATGTTAGCAATAGCTGCCTTTTTCGATTATGAAATTTGGCAGATGGATGTCAAAACAGCGTTCCTTAACGGTTTCCTTAAGGAAGAGTTGTATATGATGCAACCAGAAGGTTTTGTCGATCCAGAAAATGCTGACAAAGTTTGCAAACTCCAGCGATCCATTTATGGACTGGTGCAAGCATCTCGGAGTTGGAATCTTCGTTTTGATGAGGTGATCAAAGCGTTCGAGTTTATACAAGTTTACGTAGAAGCTTGTATTTACAAGAAAGTGAGTGGGAGCTCTATAGCGTTTCTAATATTATATGTGGATGACATATTGCTGATTGGAAACAATATAGAAATGCTGGAAAGCGTAAAGGAATATTTGAACAAGAGTTTTTCAATGAAGGACCTAGGAGAAGCTGCTTTCATATTAGGCATCAAGATCTATAGAGATAGATCAAGACGCTTAATAGGACTTTCACAAAGCACATACCTTGATAAGATTTTGAAGAAGTTCAAAATGGATCAGTCCAAGAAGGGGTTCTTGCCTGTTTTGCAAGGTGTGAAGTTGAGTAAGACTCAATGCCCAGTGACTGCAGGAGATAGAGAAAAGATGAGTGTCATCCCCTATGCTTCAGCCATAGGCTCTATCATGTATGCAATGCTGTGCACAAGACCCGATGTCAGCCTTGCCATAAGTATGGTCGGAAGGTTTCAAAGTGATCCAGGAATGGAACACTGGACGGCGGTCAAGAATATCCTGAAGTACCTGAAAAGGACTAAGGATATGTTTCTCGTTTATGGAGGTGATCAAGAGCTCGTCGTAAAGGGTTACGTCGATACAAGCTTTGACACTGATCCGGATGACTCTAAGTCTCAAACCGGATACGTGTTTATTCTTAATGGGGGTGCGGTTAGCTGGTGCAGTTCCAAGCAAAGCGTGGTAGCTGATTCTACATGCGAAGCGGAGTACATCGCAGCCTCGGAGGCGGCGAAGGAAGGTGTCTGGATGAAGGAGTTCATGACAGATCTTGGAGTAGTGCCTAGTGCGCTTAACCCAATGACTCTGTTTTGTGATAACACTGGTGCCATTGCTCTAGCCAAGGAACCAAGATTTCACAAGAGGACCAGACACATAAAACGACGTTTCAATTCCATCCGCGATTACATCAAGGAGGACGACATAAATATTTGCAAAGTACACACGGATCTAAATGTTGCAGATCCGATGACTAAACCTCTTCCAAGGGCTAAATATGAACAACACCAGAACTGCATGGGTGTTCGATTCATTACAATGTAAATCACATAGTGATGTGAACTAGATTATTGACTCTAGTGCAAGTGGGAGACTGTTGGAAATATGCCCTAGAGGCAATAATAAATTGGTTATTATTATATTTCCTTGTTCATGATAATCGTTTATTATCCATGCTATAATTGTATTGATTGGAAACTCAAATACATGTGTGGGTACATAGACAAAACTATGTCCCTAGTAAGCCTCTAGTTGACTAGCTCGTTGATCAAAGATGGTTAAGGTTTCCTAGCCATTGACATGAGATGTCATTTGATAACGGGATCACATCATTAGGAGAATGATGTGATGGACAAGACCCAAACTAAGAACGTAGCATTTTGATCGTGTCAGTTTATTGCTATTGTTTTCTGCATGTCAAGTATCTGTTCCTATGACCATGAGATCATGCAACTCCCTGACATCGGAGGAGTACCTTGTGTGTATCAAACGTCGCAACGTAACTGGGTGACTATAAAGGTGCTCTACAGGTATCTCCGAGGGTGTCTGTTGGGTTGGCATGGATCAAGACTGGGATTTGTTACTCTGTGTGACGGAGAGGTATCTCAGGGCCCACTCGGTAATACAACATCACAATGAGCCTTGCAAGCAATGTGACTAAAGTGTTAGCCACGAGATCTTGTATTACGGAACGAGTAAAGAGACTTGCCGGTAACGAGATTGAACTAGGTATAGAGATACCGACGATCGAATCTCGGGCAAGTAACATACCGAAGAACAAAGGGAACAGCATACGGGATTAACTGAATCCTTGACATAGAGGTTCGACCGATAAAGATCTTCGTAGAATATGTAGGAGCCAATATGGGCATCCAGGTCCCGCTATTGGTTATTGGCCGTAGAGGTGTCTCGGTCATGTCTACATAGTTCTCGAACCCGCAGGGTCTACACACTTAACGTTTGGTGACGATTAGTATAATTGAGTTATTATGTTGGTGACCGAAAGTTGTTCGGAGTCCCGGATAAGATCCCGGACATGACGAGGATCTCCGGAATAGTCCGGAGGTAAAGATTGATATATGTGATAATAGTGTTTTGATCTCCGGAAGAGTTCCGAAGTTCACCGGAAGGGGTTCCGGATGTTTACCGAAGTGTTCGGGTGCAGCAACACTTTATATGAGCCAAAGGGATAAAGCCCACAAGGTATTGGAAAGTGCAAAAGTAGTTTTGCTGCCGCGTAAGCGGTACTACCGCTTGGTGAAGCGGTACTACCGCCGGAGCGGTACTACCGCTTGTGTGAAGCGGTACTACCGCCCGAGCGGTACTACCGCTTGTGTGAAGCGGTACTACCGCCCAAGCGGTACTACCGCTTGTGTGAAGCGGTACTACCGCTTGTGCGCGGCTGTGCGCGGTTCGGCAGGGATCCGAGTTGGACTCTTTCCCTGCGGGCCAAACCGACCTTGTGCGGGCAAAACCGACCCGGAGGAGGCTTTTACTCCAAGTTTAGACCCCAAGGCTCAACATATAAATAGAGGGGCAGGGCTAGCACACGGGACACATCAGTATTTCCCAAGCCGTGTGCCGGCAACCCTAGCCCTCTAGTTCCTCCGTCATAATCTCCGTAGTGCTTGGCGAAGCCCTGCAGAGATTGTTCCTCACCACCATCACCACGCCGTCGTGCTGCTGGAACTCAACCACTACTTCACCATCGCTCGCTGGATCGAGGAGGTGAAGGCGTCATCAAGCCGTACGTGTGTTGAACGCGGAGGTGCCGTCCGTTCGGCACTAGATCGGAAGGATCGTGATTGGATCGCGGGACGCTCGGCGATTTGGATCGCGAAGACGTTCGACTACATCAACCGCGTTTATTAACGCTTCCGCTTAGCGATCTACAAGGGTATGTAGATTCACTCTCCCTCTCGTAGATGCTCATCACCATGGATAGATCTTATGTGTGCGTAGGAAAATTTTTGTTTCCCATGCAACGTTCCCCAACAGCCTTTTGCCCTAGAGAAAAAAGAAGAGAAGACTTTCGGGATGAAGCGCCGCCGTCTCGAGGCGGAACCTGGGCAGGAGCACTTTTGCTCTCCAGCGGACCGATTCCGCCAGGGATACTTCCCTCCGGGAGGGGGAAATCGAAGCCATCAACATCACCAACGATCCTCTCATCGTGGGAGGACCAATCTTCATCAACATCTTCACCAGCACCATCTCATCTCAAACCGTAGTTCATCTCTTGTATTCAATCTTTGTCTCAAAACCTCAGATTGGTACATGTGGGTTGCTAGTAGTGTTGATTACATCTTGTAGTTGATGCTAGTTGGTTTATTTGGTGGAAAATCATATGTTCAGATCCTTAATCATATTCAATACCCCTATGATCTTGAACATGAACATGATTGGTGAATAGTTACTTTTGTTCTTTAGGACATGGGAGAAGTCTTGTTATAAAGTAATCATGTGAAGTTGGCATTCATTCGATATTTTGATGACGTGTATGTTGTTATTCTTCTAGTGGCGTCATGTGAACGTCGACTACATGACACTTCACCATATTTGGGCCTAGGAGAATGCATTGGGGATTAATAAGTAGATGATGGGTTGCGAGAGACAGAAACTTAAACCCTAGTTTATGCGGTATTCTGTAAGGGGCTGATTTGGATCCATATGTTTCATGCTATGGTTAGATTTATCTTAATTCTTCTTTCATAGTTGCGGATGCTTGCTATAGGGGGTAAACATAAGAGGGTTGTTTGTTCAAGTAAGAACAGCACCCTAGCACCGGTCCACCCACATATCAAATTATCAAAGTAGCGAACGCGAATCAACTAAACATGATGAACGTGACTAGACGAGAATTCCCATGTGTCCTCAAGAGCTCTTTGCTTTATATAAGAGAAACTTCCGGCTTGTCCTTTGCTACAAAAAGGATTGGGCCACTTTGCTGCACTTTGTTACTATTGTCACTTATTACTTGCTACGAATCAACTTGCTACAATATTATCTGTTACTACTGTTTACAGCACTTGCAGAGAATACCTTACTGAAAACCGCTTGTCATTTCCTTCTGCTCCTCGTTGGGTTCGACACTCTTACTTATCGAAAGGACTACGATTGATCCCCTATACTTGTGGGTCATCAGCTACTACCGCTAAATATCTCAGGCTACAGACAATCAGCGGGAGTGGAGTAGTACTAGCGCAGAAGTATCGCGCGAGCGGTACTACCGTGCTACTACCGCCCAACTTCCGCTAATAAAACATAGATAACAGAAGCCTGAAAACAAGCGGTAGTACGAGCGGCACAGGCCTACGGAACTACCGCTGAAGCGGTACAACCGCCTGGGTGTTGTCAAAATGCCCAAGCAGAAAACAGATGAATCCTCCGTGTTGTGGGAAGGGTATGTGGGTGCATATGTGGTTGTGTACGTGTTGATTCCACCCAAATATTTCCAAAGCGGACCCCCTCTTAATAGTATGGATTTCCTATGACTCAAGTCCACCGAAAAGAAATGCCGGAAAAACTGTCTTCACTCTTTCTTTCACCAAGGGGAATAAAACCGTCTTGTGCCATATAATAGAATATCTGAAATGCTCAATGCACACGGTTAGTCCGCAAATAGCATTGTCATCAATCACCAAAAAAATTAGAGAGAAATATGCCCTAACACATGTGTTCATATGTTTCACCCCCACTGGAAACATATGTCTCTCTCTCCTTATGTTCCTCTATTAATATGCTTTTAAGCATTTAGATCTTTCATGTGCACTTCTCTTTTTCTTAAGATGAGCTTGCATGTGCTTTTCTCTCCCCCTTTGACATCAATTTCCAAGAAGGGTTTATGCCTCTTGTTTGTATTGGTCAATAGGAAGGGTCCTGGATTAGCACATTAAGCAGAAATTTAACTGAGAATGTTGTAGAGAAAGGATCATTAAGTGGAGCTGAAAAGAGTAGAGAAAATTTTCTTGACAAAATATCCTTTTTCCTATTCATTTAGGTGTCTCCGAAAAATTTCAATCTGAAATTGTAAAGCTAGTCAGAGACTTGGAACTTCTGATTGATCACTTCGGTGCCACCGAGCCTGTTATTATCGGTCAGACCAAAGAACTGCTAAACATTTAGAATTATGACTTGGTGTGTCACCGAGAAGTTTTGATCGGAGAGACCGATTGAACAACATAAAGAATATTTTGTCAAGACTCAGCTCACTTGTATTTAGGCCACTGGAAGATTTACAGGGAATTTAGATAAGATTTGCAATGAATTGACAAAAGGAGTAAAAGGATGAAATTTAAGAAGTTTTTGGGGTTTGTTTCATTTTTTATAAAGGATTTTCCAAATAAGATTGCAAGAGCACACGAACAAATATGAACAAACAAAACGCACAGCAAAAACAACAAATGTAAAATTTCAACTAAGATAGGGTCGGCGACTAGGTCACCTATATTTAAGTGCATTGACTTAGGAGTCAAGTGAGAACACTGGATCATAAGTCGTACTCATGTTAAGCTCAAGATGGGGTTGCCATTTTTTGTTTGAGCATTCAAATGTATTCACATCTTCTATAGTTGCTTTGGCTCATGACTTGGAGTAAAACTTCTCTAAGATGTGAGAACTTACATTGGGGTTTGTTGTTGACCGGATCATGTAGTTGAACTTGTTGTGGATACTCAAGGATGATGATGTCCATCATGAGTTGGGAGCAATCCATTGGATTTTGAAGTTCATCTTCCTACATGGGTTAGTCACGCAAGGAACCGCATGTATATCCAAATTGGTAAGAGTGAGAATCTAATCAAATGTTGTCAAAGGATACTTTTGGTATACTTGATTTTTTTTTAAATGCTTGATTAACATTTTTAAAATACATGATCAACATTTTTCAGACACATTGTATATTTTTTATACATTTTCGTATATATGACAAACATTTTTCTATACAGATTTAACATTTTTCTATATATAAAATGTTTGTCATATATTTGGAAGTAAAAAAATAAAAAGAAAAAAAAATAAAAAACAGAAAAAAAACAAGGTTGTGGCATGTGGCTTCCCTCACGCTAGGCCGGCACAACCTCGCATAGGCGCTCCCTCCTCGTTACAGTTCTTACCATGGGCCGGCCTACCCAATGCGGCCTCCTGTCTCCGTCCCGCTGTCAAGTACACGAGGACTTGGCCAGGGGAGCTTCTATTTCTCGCGTTCAGCAAGCAGGGCGCCCTGTCTCGCTGAAGCCAGCAAGCGTATGGGCCGGCCCACGTGCGCGGGTAAGCCCTGCCTATTTCCTGTTTCGTTTTTTTTTTCACGTTTTTTTCTTTTTTGCTTTCTTTTTTACTTTTGTTTATACTTTGAAATATTCTAAATACATATATTACAAAAACACTCTCCCAAAAACAACATTTGAAAAAATGTTGAACAGGGATTAAAAAATGTTGAACAAGAATTTGAAAAATGTTGAACAAGTATTTTAAAATGTTGAATAAGTATTTGAAAAAATGTTGAATAAGTACTGAAAATGTTGAACAGGTATATGAAAAATGTTGAACAAGTATTTAAAAATATTGAACGAGTATTTGAAAAATGTTGAACAAGTATTTGAAAAATGTAGAACAAGTATTTGAAAAGATGTTGATCAAGTATATAAAAAATGTTGAACAATTATTTGAAAAATGTTGAACAAGTATTTGAAAAATACAGAACAAGTAATTGAAAAGGTGTTGAACAAAGTATTTAAAAAAAATGTTGAACAAGTATTTGAAAAAAAATGTTGATCATGTATTTGAAAAATGTTGAACAATAATTTGAAAAATGTTGAACAAGTATTTGAAAAAATGTTGAATAAGTATTAAAAATGTTGAATAGGTATTAAAAATGTTGAACGAGTATATGAAAAATGTAGAACGGGTATATGAAAAATGTTGAACAAGTATAAAAAATGTTGATCAAGTATTTGAACAAAATGTTGAATAACTATTAAAATGTTGAACAAGTATTTGAAAAATGTTGAAATAGCATTTGAACAATGTTGAACGTGTATACAAAAAATGTCACTTGTTACAAAAAAAAATTGACATGTACGAAAATATAGAGTGAAAACAAAAATAAACATAAGGAAAAACAAAAGAAAAACAAAAAATGGAGAAGAAAAATGTTGATCACTTGTTACCAAAAATGTTTTTGACATGTACAAAAATGTAGAGTGAAAACGAAAACAAACATAAGAAAACACAAAAGAAAAACAAAAAATGAAGAAGAAAAAAGAAAATCAAACAAAAAATGGAGAAAAAAATAAAATGAAAAAGAATGAAACAAATCTGAGAAGAAAGGAAAAAGAATGGAAAAAACGGAGAAGAAAAAAGAAATGGAACAAAAGAAAACGAAAAAAAGAAAAAGAAAAAATGGAGAAGACCGGCTCGGTGGCCTCTAGTAGATATCGATCCTACATCTAACCAAGAACATGAGATGGGCGAAGTGGTTAGCCGCGCCAGGTGAGATGCCTGGAGACCAGGGTTCGATTTGTGCGAGCTAAATGGGCCGGCCCGACACTGTTCACATCGACGCGAGAGATTCTGGTAGACTCGCTTAATGCGAGAAATAGCGTTCGCGCTTGGCCAGTCCCCCTCTCCTCCTCCTTCAAGCGAGTGAGTCGGTGCCGCCCGGAGAGAGAGAGAGAGAGAGAGAGAGAGAGAGAGATAGAGAGAGAGAGCGAGCGAGCGCGGGAGGAGCCACTCTAGGGTTTTCGGGATGGCGCTGACGGCGGCGTCCGCCTCCAGGTGGCTTGGGAAGCAGACGGTGACCCTTGTCCATCGGCGATTCCTCTCATCTAGTAGCAAAATCCTCGCCGACGAGGCCAGGGCCGTCGAGAACGCCTACATCAGGGTATCGGCATCCCGAATCTGCTTCCTTGTCTTGATGTACACTATAATTCCGTGTTTGGTTCGATTTGCTGAGACGAACCCTGCACTATGTCTGTCATGCGGTTTAGTTGCGTGCGGTTGGGCTACCTGTGACTTGGCGATTTGTCAGTTCGTGAAGTGCTGGAGTTTTTGAGTTGCGATGCGATAGGGCCACGTGCTCATGGTGGTTTTGCTGTAGATACAAGAAGGTTTATTGGTGAGGACCATGCGCTAGTTAGTAATTTTGCAAACTTGCTTGAATCTTTGATCCAAAACATGGTGATTTACAATTGTGGCATTGACTGTGTGCAGTAACTGTACCTCTAGTCTTTGCTGCTATGTAAATGCTATAAGCTATGGTTATTTGATTGCTGTAATGTCGTCTGAGATAGTGGCTTGCTTGACTTGTGTCCAACAGGTGTATTTTGGTTGGGCAATGACTTGGGCTCACTTAACAACCCTTTATTGTGATATTTTCATAGTAGTTTTTGTGCTAAGTTGTTCGATTGTGCTCATCTGCACTGGCGGAGCTACAGCAAGGCCAGATGGGCCGTGGCCCGCCCAACCCATGGCCAAAACACTGAAGAGTATATGGAAAATTGGGCCTTCTTGAGAGAAAAAATGTGTGTTTCCTTCAGGTTGGGCTGGCTTGGCCCGCCCAATAATTTCTGGGTAGCTCCGCCACTGCTCATCTGTACGCATTACTAGAAGGTTTTTGTGTTATGTTACTCGATTGTGCATTATTTGTGTAATGGCGCTGTTGTAGGGATCTGTTGAAGTCATTCTTTGGATCTGATTATTTTTGTGTTTGCTTGTAGTTTTAACTCGGAATTCTGTTTCTTACTGCAGAAAATGGAACAAGAAAAACTCGAAAAGCTTGCTCTCCTGGTATGATAATCATTCTTTGATGCTATAAGTGCCCTAAATGTTTTACATGGAAATACAAATAGACAGTTACATTCCAGTGTTATGCTTTTTTTTCCATTTCAAGTCCTAGTAATGAGTACAAATTGTTGGACTTCTGTCTTTACGTGACCTTTTTTTGTCTATTCCCAGGTCCCTGAAGTATCTCTGTTTTATTTTGTGCCCTAGTTCGTTTGTTACTGTTGTATGACCGTTAATAGGGGATAGTTGATGATATTTTAGATTTTATGGCTCTTGTGAACTGACTATAAGTTGGTTTGATCCACCTGCTGCTGCTCATTATCAGAGTATATGTCGTTAGATGATTATATCGTAACTACAATTCATGGTATTAGGATTTCTACTATGTTAGCTTGTTTTGATAGGTTTTCTGTTCGGACTATGGGATTCAAAAGGTTAATATTTCCGCAGAATATCACCACAAAATCTTTGATTTAGATACCAATATACTGCTGTTCCACATAAGTATTTTCCACCATTAGCAGGTTTCACTTGAAATCATGAAGCATTTAAAGTTCACACATAGCAGTGCTACTTTAAGGTAGTTATATTTTCAAAGTACATATTGTTAAACGTGATGTATAGTTAAGATTCTAGTTGTTAGCTTAGCTGTAGATAAGGGCAGATCACGCCATCTGTTGTAACCCTAACAACCTTGTACTTATCCTTTGTACGTACGTGTATAAATATACGAGGAGGCCGGTGGTCATCACCACGGCAAATCATTCCTTCCAACTTTCAACTTGGTATACAGAGCAATAAGATCCAATCTCGTCCACCATGGCCGGCTCCACCGCTGCTCCCCTCTCCAGCACTTCCGGCGCCCTTTCCACCGTCAACGCCGGCACCCTTGCCGCCGGCTCCTCCTCTTCCGCTCCGATCTCCGTCACCACACTCGGCAGCCTCATCACGCTGCGCCTCACGCGGGACAACTTCCTGTTGTGGAAGACTCAGGCCGTCCCCGCCCTCGCCTCGATCGGTTTGTACGGCTATGTCGCCGGCACCGTGGAAGCACCGCCGCAGACCCTCACAGAGGGCACCGGCGATGCAGCTGTCGAGGTCGCCAACCCGGAGTTCCTTCGCTGGTACCAGAATGACCAGCTCGTCATGATCGCGCTCCTCGGCTCCATGACCGAGGATATCCTCAGGCAGATGACCCAGCTCACCACTTCTGCTCAGGTCTGGACTACCCTGCATGAGTTGTTTGCATCACAAAATCGTGCTCGTATCATGCAGTTGCGCTATCAGCTCTCCAATCTGAAAAAGAAGGACCTCACCGCCTCGGAATACTACCGCAAGATGCGGGGCTTCGCCGACGCCATGGCTTCCATCGGCAAGCCGCTCTCCGATGACAAGGGCAAAGTGCATGCAGCCAACGGAGCAGGTATGTCTATTGCACATGTTGGTCATTCCACTATTCCCGGTTCATCCAAACCTCTGCACCTTCGTAACGTGCTGCATGTTCCACACGTTAACAAACACCTCTTGTCTGTGCACAAACTTGTCTCCGATAATGATGCTTTTGCTGAATTCTATCCTAATCTTTTTCGTCTTAAGGACCGAGCAACGAAGGCAGTTCTTCTTCAAAGTAGATGCCGCAATGGTCTCTACCCGGTGCCAAGCTACAAGCAGTCGTCCCTCATATCCGGTCCTCGAGCTCTCTCCAGCATCAGGCTATCTTCAGATTTATGGCATAAAAGATTAGGTCATCCGTCCAAAAGTGTCGTCGATTCAGTTCTTAGGTCAAATAAATTTGCTTGTGCACCATCTACCGAGTCTAGTGTTTGTGATGCGTGTCAACGCGCAAAAGTTCATCAGCTACCGTTTCGAGATTCTAATCATGTCACTTATACACCTCTTGAAATTATTCATTCAGATGTATGGGGTCCTGCTATTACTTCCGTTGGTGGTTTTAAATACTATGTGAGTTTTTTGGATGACTATAGCCGTTTTACGTGGATCTATCTCCTTAAACGAAAATCCGATGTTGAACAAGCCTTCTACACCTTCCAAAAACATGTTGAACGCATGCTCGATGCAAAAATTAAAACGGTTCAAACGGATTGGGGCGGCGAGTATCGCCGTCTCTCTCGTTATTTCCAAAAAGAAGGCATTGTGCACCGTGTTTCTTGCCCTCACACCTCACAACAAAATGGCATCGCAGAACGGAAACATCGTCATATCGTCGAAACAGGCATCGCTCTTCTCGCTCACTCCTCCCTCCCCGTTCGTTTTTGGGACGAGGCATTTCTCACTGCTTGCTATCTCATAAATCGCATGCCCACTCGAGTTCTTCAAAACTCCACACCAGTCTCTTGTCTCTTTAGCGATAAACCAGACTATACCTTCCTCCGTGCTTTCGGTTGTGCCTGTTGGCCGAACCTGCGCCCTTATAATAACCGCAAGCTAGAATTCCGGTCTCGGCAGTGCGTTTTCTTGGGATATAGTTCCATGCACAAGGGCTACAAATGCTTAGATCGTTCTAGTGGTCGCATTTATATTTCCCGTGATGTCATTTTTGATGAACAAGTGTTCCCATTCTCCACTAGCTCATCGATGCAAAAATCCTCACCCATTATTTCCACACCACCATCCCTTTTTCCTATCACCGAGCCGGCTCTAATGGATGATCGCATGCGCAACTATGACATTACCTTGCTGTATGATGCTTCGCGCAGCTCGTCTTTGTCTCCTGCAGGTGCTCATCAGGAGTTCACGTCGCCATGTACGCCCCGTAGCAGCCATGAAGACGGGGGCCATGCAGACGGGGGCCATGCAGACGTTTCAGCCGGGCCCTCGCCCGGTCTCGTGCCACCGCATGAACAACGCCGCCCGGCTTCTCCTGTCAGCCGGCTTCATCTGACGCCCGACCAAGCTGCCGACGTTGACCCGGCCTGTTCTTCCACCGGGACTCCCGAGTCAGCGCCGCCGGCGACCTCGTTGTTCGACGCTGCGGCAGATACTGAAGTTGCGCCGTCCGGCGCCCTGCATCCGATGACGACTCGCCTTCGCGACAACATCGTCAAGCCGCTGGTGCCAAGCGACGGCACCATCCGCTACGACCCTCGCCGTCGCGCGTTCCACGCAGAGCCTCGCTCATTTCGTGCCGCCCTTGCCGATGACCAGTGGCGGCCATCGATGGAATCTGAGTTCCAAGCTCTTCAGCAGAACAAGACATGGTCATTGGTGCCTCGGCCTCCCGGCAAAAATGTTATAAGCTGCAAATGGGTCTTCAAAGTGAAGCATAAGGCAGATGGCTCCCTCGACAAGTTCAAAGCACGGCTCGTCGCGCGCGGCTTCACTCAGCAGTACGGGCTTGATTACTCGGAAACATTCTCTCCGGTAGTCAAACCTGCCACCGTGCGCCTAGTGCTCTCGCTCGCTGTTTCTCGTGGCGGGCACTTTCGTCAAGTGGACATCAGTAATGCTTTCCTTCACGGTGTTCTCACTGAAGAAGCTTACATGCAGCAGCCCCCCGGTTTTCAGGATCCGTCACGGCCGGACTATGTTTGCAAGCTCCACAAGGCATTGTATGGCCTCAAACAGTCCCCTCGTGCATGGTATGCCCGTCTTAGTGAGCGTCTTCAGCAGCTTGGGTTTCATCCGTCAGCAGCCGATACATCTCTGTTCATCCTTGTTGATCGAGGTGTCACCATCTACATGCTTGTCTATGTGGATGACATCGTCATCGTGAGCTCATCTGCTTCTGCCCTGCATAATCTGCTTCAGCGACTCTCGGATACGTTCCCTGTGAAAGACCTTGGTTCTTTCAATTATTTTCTTGGTATTGAAGTGCTTCGCAATTCCGGGGGAATGACTCTTACTCAGAAAAAATACGCCCTTGATTTGCTGCAGCGTACTGATATGGTGAATTGCAAAGCAGTTTCAACACCCATGTGCACCCATGAGAAGCTCAGTTGTGATGTTGGACATAAACTGAATGAGGATGAAGCTTTCAAGTATAGAAGCACGGTGGGAGCTCTTCAGTACTTAACTTTGACACGGCCGGATCTCTCGTTCGCCGTGAACAAAGTTTGCCAGTTCTTGTCAAGGCCCACTGATGTGCACTGGGAAGCTGTTAAACGCATCTTGCGATTTGTGAAAGGGACAGTTGAGACAGGTCTGACCATAAGGCGTTCATCATCAACTTTGATCAGTGTATTTACTGACGCTGATTGGGCTGGGTGCATCGATGACCGAAGATCCACCGGCGGTTTTGCTGTCTTTTTTGGACCAAACCTCGTTTCATGGAGTGCAAGGAAACAGCCGACGGTCTCGCGTTCGTCCACTGAAGCTGAATACAAGGCGCTTGCGAATGGAACAGCTGAAGCCTCCTGGATACAGTCCCTGCTCAAAGAGTTGCACGTTCCGCAGTCTCGAGCACCCGTTCTATGGTGTGACAACCTCGGTGCCACGTATCTCACCGCGAATCCGGTGTTTCATGCTCGTACTAAACACATTGAGGTGGATTTCCATTTTGTGAGAGAAAAGGTGGCCATGGGTGCACTTGACGTCCGGTTCATTGCCTCTGCTGATCAGGTAGCCGATGCATTTACCAAACCTCTCACGAAGGCCATGCTCGAGCGGCTGCGCACCAATCTCAACCTTGTGTCAGGATGAGATTGCGGGGGAATGTTAAACGTGATGTATAGTTAAGATTCTGGTTGTTAGCTTAGCTGTAGATAAGGGCAGATCACGCCATCTGTTGTAACCCTAACAACCTTGTACTTATCCTTTGTACGTACGTGTATAAATATACGAGGAGGCCGGTGGTCATCACCACGGCAAATCATTCCTTCCAACTTTCAACTCATATCAACGTAACCTGTGGTGCTATGGCTGCGTTATCCTATATTAAGTTGAAAAAAATAAGCATTTAGTTCATCCAAAGTTAAAATTCAACAATGAAAACTTGAAATTAGTTAGAACATCCTGTGATAGCAGGTATATACATAGATGTAAATGGTATCATCTAGCGTCTGCCGCGCCATTGTTCCTTTGGAAATTTAATCCTTAGGTAATTGGCAGATTTCATTTCTACAGTTTTTAGGCATCTTTATGCTGTGCTAATAATATTCCCGATGATTTGTTACAGGAAAAGGAAGACCTTAAACATCTCACAGGCAAGGTATCTAAACACACGATCTGAACTACAGATTGGGGCCCAAGTGGCTGTTAATTTTCCATTTCCATAACTCATGAGCTAGCATTCTTTCTTGTACACGTTATGATCTATGTCCAACGAAGTAGCACTAATTTATTTGCATTTCTAAACATTCCGAGCACTATAATTGTTTAACCATTGGTGGGTCATGAGATTTTAGCTGTTATTAAATGCTTTTAGGGACCTAATCCAGAGGAGCCAGATATGCGTGTCACTCCGTCACCCTTTCCACCTGGACGGGTGGTAAGAATAATATCAGATGCTTGACTGTTAAGTTTCAGTTGACATATGCATTGAAATAGTTTTATGATGTTGTAGAGTATCGTAGACTTGATGGACTGTGTGGAAAGAGGTGACTACGGTTTCGTGGAGCTTAAGTATGCTATGCGTGTTATACAGAAGAAATGTGGAACAGACAGGCATATCATCGAAATGGAGCTTTCAACTGTAAGGAAATATATAATATAACTCTAGTACATATTTAGTACTTGCTGTTTCAATTAATTTGTGTAATTTCAGGAAAACAGGGCCATGTATGGAGCCGATGAGCTCCAGCTGGATTACATCCGTGATGTTGGAAAGGTTATAATTTCGCTGCCTTGACTAGAGATTAGAACATAGTATTCAGGTGCAAATAATATTGTTTTTCTTTTCAGAACGCAACTTTACATGCAGAGCTGAAGAGAGCACGTGAGGAGAACAAAGTTGCTAATGATAAGCTGGCAGTACTCCAAAAAAGTATCTCAGCAAAAGAACAGAAATCCTTGTATGATTTTCTATATGTGAACTTCTTATGAGTTGATTTTCTTTATTCTTGCGTTTAATATTCCATTTTTGGCACTGCAGTTGGCAGCGTGTCAAGCCTGTTGTGCTCTGGATAATACGGGAGGCAGCTGAGATGGTTGTCAGGAACCCCACAGGGTTATCGTCGCATGCTAGTATCACCAGTGAGCACCCCATAGTCTATTCGAGTCATGTTAGATTGTTTTGAAACTATTTACTGTTGAATGCCCACGCTCGTGAGCTCTGTTTTTGTTTTGGTAGTTCTGAATTTGTTATATGGCCAGACCATTTCCATGCATTATAGAATGAAGTATTGCCGTTCGCTGCCATCCGTTAAGTTAATGTGATTGGTGATCCAGTGTGTTGCTGTTAGGGATGCTCTAAGGATCTGCAGTCTGGTTATTACAGCTGAGCATGGTCTGAATGATATTTAGAAAAGATGCAACCTTTGTTATGTTGTTTTGTGCCTCGTCTGGAATAATGTCAAATTAGATGTAGAATTTCAGTGCTTAATATGTCAGCGGATACAATTTCCTAGTGACGATATTATCATTATTACTCAGGATTTTATTAATAGATGCAGAATTTCAGTGCTTAACAGATGCAGAATTTTGGAGCTTAATAATGTTAAATCACTTAATTCCCTAGTATTAGAAATGAAAGCGGGTCTGTTGGCTTTGCGGCAGGTTTTTATTTAGCGCTTTTGGTGACAATTATTTGTGATCACGTTGTAAAAACTATGTAATGTGATTAATCGATGCCAGCTTTTTGTTTTTCTTCACTATGATATAGTATCCTCTGTTTACATAAATTTATGTATCCGTGCTGATAACTTATTGTTTACTGCAGGTATCGGAGCGAGGAGGAAATGAGAAAGGGATTCCTGAAGTCTCTTGAATTTCATTTGTGGGCTGGATTGACATGAAACTATGTGAACTGACCTAGTGTAATTTTTGTTATGCTCAAACAAAATGATAGAAGTCTTATGTATCAGAGAATTTGAATCATACGCTGGTTTAAGAGACATGCAATGTCGGGACCCCGATCCTAAGTCACACCGATCTAGCATAAGACACATCATATCACTTTGCGGCCTCACGGACGGTAACCCATGGCTGCCGCCTTTACCTTGGCCGGGACCGTTTGCGTCTTTTGGCTCACGTATATGATTGTGATGCTAGCATCCATATGACAGAGAACCCGGGTCGACATGTGTAACATCCCCATGTATTAAGCTACAGTGATCCCCTGCTAAGCCATACCAAGTCATCATTGTTTTGCAAATCCAAATGCCACTTGTCCCCAAATTCCAATCAAATTTGATATAAGGCACAAAATCATAGGATGTACAGAACAATAGTTGTACCCTTTTGAAAACAGCTAAATGATGTTTAAAACTGAGGGAATTCTCAAACAGCCAAATTTCAGTAAATCCTGAAAATAGCTAAAACTTTGGAAATTCATAGGAAAATAACCGTAGCTCAGATGAAAAAGTTTTGTATATGAAAAATGATCAGAAAAATATAACGAATCCGAATATACCATCCACATACCTGTCACATGCCTCTAACATAACAAACATGGAACTTTTCCACCCAGTTTAATGTACCGGATAATTCTCGGAGCTGGGAAAATATTCCCGAATATTTTCCCGCTTCAATTAAAAATACTTAGCGATGCATTAGAGCACGTAATAAACCTCATATCGTCATGTCATGCATTTGTGTTGCATTGTTGTCGTGTATTTATTGTTTCTCCCCCGTCCTTCTCTCTCGATAGACCCCGAGACTGCCGACGACACTGCAGAGTACGACCACGTCGTCGACGACCAGACCCCTTCAGCTGAGCTTCCAGGCAAGCAACCCCCTTGATCATCCAGATATCGCCTATTCTTTCCCTCTTATTCTTGCATTAGAATTGCCCCTGCTACTGTTTCGATAGTTCCTATTCTGATGCATAGCCTGGTTTTGTAACATGTTGTTGATACTTTACCTGTTATCCTATATGCTTAGTATAGGCTGGTTAGTGATACATCAATGGCCCCACACCCTTGTCCTTGTTGCAACGCTTTTTCACCAGTGACTCGATCAGTATGATCGGCGGTCAGAGACCAACACATCACCGCACATTCCCCCTAAGTTGTTCGACTCTGCAGAGCTACCACCGAGTGCCGAGGGTGATACCTCTTATCTCACTTCCGATGATGCCTCTGTAGAATAGCTATCCGGTTGTGGGTTACCGAGGGTGATTCCTCTTTCATCACCTCCGATAAAGCTTCCGTCGTGCAACTCCTCTTGTGTGAATCCATCGAGGGTGATTCCTCCGGGTTCACCTTGACCGATACTTCGAGTGGGAATCCATCAAGGGTGATTCCTCGGATTCCTTCTCGATACTTTGGACACACGGGTACTTTGACTTTACTACTGTCATTTGATAAAGACGGGTCGGCTCCAAGAGCACCCGCGAGCCGTGTGTTACCAAGTCGGAGCGACAGGGATCATGTTCGTCTCTACGAGCTACTAAATACGCCTAACGGATTTGGGTATTTGATCTAAGTGGGTCGTTGGCCCTATACGCACTACCACCACATGGGATAATGGTTATGGGACCCTCTACGTCGTATGTATCAGCCGAAAGCTCTTCAGATGTCACAGCTCAGAGATGCGGGCTGATTGCTGGGGTGGGCTGGTTACGTCACTGTGTATACAGTGTCGCGCCTGGGCCCCGGCCAGTCACGCAACGTGCAGGAGTGCAAAGGGCGATGGCCCAAGATCCCTTCGCACTTAGAATTTAGACCGGCGTGCTGACCTCTCTGTTGAGTCTAGGTAGGACTGCGTCGTGTCGATTACCCGAGGCCGGGCATTACCCAGCAAGTGTGTCCGGCCAGATGTGATCGAGCATGTTGGGTAACAGTAGTGCACCCCTACAGGGAAGTTATCTATTCGAATAGCCGTGTCCACGGTAACAGGACGCTCGGAGTTGTATCCTGATCCACTACAACTAAAAATTGATGCATGCTAATTTAATATTAAACTGTTAATACTGCTCTCGGGATCGCTTTCTCGCAGGGAGTCGAGAAAGGATCTCAGGGCGTTGCTATTACACAACCACTATTATATGCTACTGTGTTCTACTCTCTTCTGATGCTGCAAGATTGCTTCAAGATGCTAGTCTTCGATAGGCTAGGCTTCTTCCCCCTCTATTCTGGCATTCTGCAGTTCAGTCCAAAGATATAGCCCCATTCCTTTGATACCAATGCATACTTAGTATAGTTCTGATGTCAGTCTTGCGAGTACTTTGGATGAGTACTCACGGTTGCTTTGCTATCTTTTTCCCCCATGCCCGCTTGATGCAATCAGACGATGGAGTCCCAGAGCCAGACGCCACCGTAGGAGACTACTACCAGGAGAGCCCCGGAGGCACGTACTACTGGGTTGAGCCAGCCGACCAGGAGTAGTTCGGAGACCCTAGGCAGGAGGCCTTCGCCTTTTCGATCGGTGTCGTTGTTTGTGCTGGCCTTTTTAAGGCAAACTTGACTAACTATGTCTGTACCCAGATATTATTTGTGTGTATGACTTATGTATTCGGGTCCTCGTGACCCCTGGTTTGTAATATGAAGATTTATGTTTTATTTTGAGTTTAGAGTTGTGTTGTGATATCTTCCCGTGAGTTTCTGATCTCGAGCATGCACGTTTGCGTGTATGATTAGTGCACGGTCGAGCAGGGGCGCCACAAGTTGGTATCAGAGCCGACTGCCTGTAGGAAGCCCCCTTCCAACTCCTTGGCCGAAGTTGAGTCTAGTCTTTGAAAAACTATATTTTACTAACATGGTTGTGTGGCTTACGGGCCCACGTCGCCAATGGGTGGTATTAGGATCTTTTGTTCCTCTTCCTTACTCTGGGATTCTACTCTCTCCTTTATTCGGGTTAAAGATTTTGCTAACTCTAACGCTAGGTTCTTGTAACCATTTTCTCCCGGAGAGCCACTTAATACAGATGTTCCCGTTACTCTTGAAGTACCAGATGGTTAGGAAGACACTCTCCGATGAATCCCCAAGGCCCTTGTGCCCACCGCTCTTGCAATTCTTTACCATCGATAAATCCCTGTGGATAACTACACATAATTGCCGTTCATACATTCACCCCCAGTTGCTCAAGTGTTTCACAAAATACTTCATATTGCTAATCGATCTTCCGATAATCCTCTGCAACCTATTACTCTTGAAACTCTTGACTGCCTGCACTATGGCTAATTCCATATGTCCAGTAATCTTGGTTGACATCCTTTGCCATTATCATTCTGAGTCCCTCGATTCAATATGGTCGCGAATACTCGTTATCATCAGTTGATCCTTAGAAATTACCCTTCCGGCTCGGACGTCATTCCGGACATGAGCTGGTTCTTGGCCAATCAAGCATTGATCGATTGTCCACCTAAGCCTATTCGGCTTGTCCTTTTTGCCCAGATGGTTTGCTTCTTATTCCTCACTTTGGGAATTGCAATCCCTTCGTATTTTATACTTTGGGTTATTCTGATGTTTCCATAACCCGATGTCTTGGCCTCCTTTCTTCTCTCGATGGACTCTAATGTGGAGCCATTGTTTAACCGATATGATCCCTTTCATGGGTTATTACCCGATAGTTCCTTCATAAATCTGAACCCTTTACAAGTCCTTCCCCTGATACATAACGCCTTTGGTGACTTGTATCCTCTGCTTTTGTTATCGGTGCTTTTGCTTTCGAGCTTGTATCCTTTGTTTCTATCATGTGTTGTATAGGTACTTAAAAATGCCCCGATGGGTTGTATCTATGTTTTTGTCATCTATGTGAACCCGGAAACCTTTACAGGTCATACTCTACTGGTGTTACGCCAGATAAATTTTCAACACTACAACTTCGTCGAAAGCAAGAAGTAAATGAAAGGTTATGCGTTGAAGAAGTGGGAGTCGACCTTGAACTCTGTGTTCATGCCCATGGAAACGATGTAGACCGTTACAGAAGCTTCTTGCAAAATATTTATTCATTTGTATAATTCTTCTAGTTTCCTTAACTTGATTCCATGCAGTAATGGTTCTGACCATGCTGACCTCATTTGACAACTCCATTCCCGTGCCTCGTCTATTTTTTTCAACAAGGTTAAAGCACCTGCCGTCCGCAGATCAACGATCTAGTTCAGCTTCTATTTTGTTCCACCCTTGAATATTACCCTCTGGTATCTTGAGGATATCATGCCCGCAGACCTCGGGGTAGGGGGTCCCGAGCTGCGGATCTGGGATCGATGGTAACAAAGACAATGGAGACGATGTTTACCCAGGTTCGGGCCCTCTTAATGGAGGTAAAACCCTACGTCATGCTTCTGTTATATTGATGAAGATGTATTGAGTACAGAGTTGATCTACCTCGAGATCGTAGTATGAGTCTAACTCCTATGACTAGGTAAGCAATGTTGCGTATATCCCCTATCACGGGCTAAACCTTATGGCTTATATACACGCCAGGGAGGGTATCTAGGGTTACAAGGTCGGTATTTAGGAGCAAGGCGGCTAGAGAAATCTTGAAGTGTACTGCAAGTCTTAGGTAGAGGCAGCCTTGATCACGTCCCCCATGTATGGCCTCCGGAGTCCATCTTGGTCACGCACGAGGGTACATCGGCCCAACCGAGGAGTCGGGTCGGCCCGGTTAGCACCCCCTAATCCAGGACACCGTCAGTAGCCCCCGAACTAGTCTTCTACGCCGAGGACGATGGTCGGTAGGTATTACTTCGGATCCGGAGTCTTAGGCTTGACAGACGAGTTCCACTTTACATTTCGGATTTTCTTTAACAGAATCATCGATATCCGTGGTCCAACCGAGCTGGTACCCTGCCCGAGGGGTGTAGGTATCTTAGCCTCGAAGGCTGGTCGTACAGGTATGAACAATCCAATCCTGTCTGATGGGTCGAGCAGCTACTGCCTCATCCTCAAATTGCGGTTCGAGACAGCTTATTTACTGGCACATCCCTTCGAAACAGAGATCATGCCCGCTTTCTTAGGGATATCATCAAGATTTTGTTTCCCCCCATATGTTTCAACGGCATTTTTGATAGCGGCCGCGAATTTATCGGCGCAGCAGGGGGACTCTTGGCCTTTTACAGGTCTATAAAAACCAAAGGGAGAACAGCGCAGCGACGCATGCTCCCATTCCTTCCCTATTGCTACGCCGTCTAGCTCCAGCGCCCAGATCCAACTAGCACGCCCGCCTCTTTCGCGAGCTCAGCTTCTCAACCAGCCATGGCCGACACCCTCAAAGGGCACTGGGGCGGCTCCACGGTGACAGCGGCGACTATTGCCGAGCTGCGCGACGCGGGGTATCTAGCCCCCACCATCGCTGCCCGCGCTCCAGAGGCCAACCAGCTGGTGCCCGCTCCCAACGCAGGGGAACGGGTGGTCTTCGTCTCCCATCTCATCCGAGGACTGGGGTTCCCGCTGCACCCCTTTGTGCGCGGGGTAATGTACTATTATGGGTTAGATTTCCACCAGCTGGCCCCTAACTCCATTCTCCACCTCACCGCTTTCATAACGGTCTGCGAGGCCTTCCTTCGCTGTGAGCCGCACTTCGGCTTATGGCTGAAGCTCTTCGGGATCAAACCGAAGTCGAGTGGCTCGGAGCTCGCGGAATGCGGAGGGGCCATGATCAGCAAGAACCAGGGAGCCACCTGGTTCAAGGGTACCTTCATCGAGATGGTGAAGGAATGGCAGAGGGAGTGGTTTTATATCACTGAACCTCTTGCTTCCGGCCAAACCGAAGTCCCAGCCTTCTCGGCCGGGCCACCCAAGAAACTCAAGTCCTGGAAGGAGAAGGGCGTTGCTTGGGGGAATCCAGAAGAGGCGGAGACCCTGGTTGACAGGATCCTGTGGTGATCCACGGCGGGGAAGGTTGAGCTGGCCGACGTCATCAACGTCATGCTCAACTGTCGGATACTCCCTCTCCAATTTCGGGCTACCCCAATGTGGGCGCAAAAGCCCGAGTACATGGACAACATCAATACTTTCTTCCGCTCCACCTTGGCAGCCATGTGGTCCAAGCTCATGAAGCTAGCCAAGGATAAGATTCCTCCCGCGGGGGAGGACCGCGGTCTCGAACATGGGTACGAAGCCCCCCCGGTAAGTAGTCTCGCCCTTCAATATTTGTTTTGTTCACTCATTGTGACGAGGAGCTAAGTCTTTACTTAAACTGTCGTGTTGTGATGTTTTCCAAAAATGGTCGGCCTGGGTGAAAGGGGTAAGATGCCCAGCTCCCCTGCCGAAGCAGCCCCCAACTCCCCTGCTCTCGGCGCTTCTGACCGAGGAGCCACATGTGGTGGCCTCCAAAGGGACGAAGTCCCAGACTGGGAGGTCAAGTGCTCGGACCCGAGGGACTTCGGTCACTCGGTCTGAAGAGACCCACCATTCCGCCGCTTAAGACGGCGGCGCCGAGGAGGGTGAGGAGGAGGAGGTTCCTCCTCCAAAGGGGAAGAGGTCGGCGACAGAAGACGCCGACGTGGTCATGCCGCCGAAGGGCTCAAAGAGGCCGAGGCGAGCCTCATCCGAGGCCGCCAACAAGTCATCGGAGAGGGCCGAGCTCTCCGGTGACTCAGAGGAAGACCCCCTCGCGATGGGGAGGAAGAAACCGGCACCTCGAGGGTAAGCCCTTGTCTCTATCATCTTTCCTTGAGTCACTTTTTTTTAGTAAGGGAGATCTTACAGTAGTAATCCTTCACACGCAGTCCGCCGAGGGTAATCCCCAGTGGTTCTTCGAGCGGGCTGCCATCCGCTAGCGGGACTCCAGAGCCCGCCGCTTCTCCCCCGAAGCATTACGGGCTAGGGGAGGCGACATCCACCATTGTCCCCGACGTCAACTTGACGGGGACCGATGAGGTGGCGATCATGGCTGAGGTCAATTCCTCGGCCCAACAAGACCTGGGGACGGGACACCCCGAGGTCATCGAGGGAGGGCTGGGTCAATCACTGGTCCAGCCGGCATCTACCTCGGCACTACCACCCCAGGCGGAGGCTGCTCGGGTGGAGGCACCCGAGGTCCTCCCTCCACCTGAGCCCCCTGTCCAAGGACGGGCCAGAGCGGGATGGACCGAGGAGATGGAGGACGCCTTGAAGGTCTCTTCCATTAAGGAGGAGCACCGTGCCTTGATAGGCACGGCGCTGCAAGGCTACCGGTCCGCAGGGGCCGGCCTGCACGAAGTTTTTAAGAACCTCGTAGCAGGTTTCGAGGTACGCCTTATGCGTATTTATGTTGTTTATTTAAGCTTTTAGTTTTTATGAGTTCTGTCCGAGGACATAAGCGTGTAGCCTTCTAAACGGCTTAGTGAGTGAGTAGCCCCCGAGCCCGAAGGCGGTTTCAAGAAACCGGCATCGGGGTCGTATGAAGTAGTAGGAGCTGATGGTTGATCGTAATTGTTCCCTTGATAAGGAGAATCCGTTCTGTTCCAGGGTGCAACCCCGATTCCGGACTCCGCCTCCGAAGAGATGGCGGAGATGAACCGGAAACTTGAGCAATCTCAAGGTAAGCAAGTTTAAGCTTGCCGTACATTTTTACTGAATATGAGTAATGTGTGTGAAAGAGGACAACTAAGGCCGAACTGTGTTGACAGCGGAGCTGGAGATGCTCAAGGCCGAGCTAGCCAGAGCTCGGAAAGAGGTGCGGCAGCAGGAGACTGCTGCCGATGTAGCTGAGAAGGCACGAGCTGCCGAGAAAGCGATCAGAGAGAAGCACTAGGCAAGGGTGCTAGAGGTCGAGGAGACCCTGAAGGGCGTGTTCGAGGCACGCGACAAACTTCAGGAGGAGGGGCAGCGGATGAAGGAGGAGCTCGAGAAGCTGCAGCATGCCTATTCCGAGCTCAAGACCTCGGTCTGAGCAGACCGCGAGGTGCTCCAGCAAGTGGAGCAGATCGCCTTGGGTAAGAAATTCTTGCTGCAGTGTGCACTTGGCAGCAAAGGGTGTGTCAAGTTCACCCAATTATGGCGTTCCGCGGAGGTCTTCGACGATCTCCCGCGGAGCGCGGAGGATGCAACGGCATATTTCGGCCAGCTGGCGGGCCACGAGGCGGAGAAGGCTTTCTGGGGTCAATTCCCGGGGTCGCCGTCTGCGCAGCTGCTGAATCATCGAGTGAAGCAGCTGGTCGAGCTATTTCGCATGACAAGGCCGGCGTTCCAGGACCTCTGCGTCGCGTTATGGCCTGCCTAAGCCATGCCGAGGAGTTTATTTGGCCTGACGGCTCGTCTCCAGAATGCCGTGCCCTGCGTTGAGCACTGGAAGAGATCCGCGTGCTTCGAAGGGGCGCGGAGGGCATATGCTTGCGTGAAGACTCACTTCCGCAAGGTTGATGCGGAGACGTGTGCCGCTGGCCCTCCTGCCAACAAGCCACGGACCGCCGAGCAGTTTTTCACCGAAGTGGAGGCGGGAGCTCGGACCACCGAGGCCATGTGCCCCAAGGACACTCTGTATTTTTAAGTGAGGCTCCGGAATGCCGGAGTGCTATGATGTAAAAACTTTATCTCGTGTTTAAATGAAGATGGCTTTAAATTCCATGTGTTTTTATTGTAGTATTTGATTATGCCTCCAATATGACTGTTCAAAATGAGAGTGGCCAGTCGTCGGCTTCAGCCCCAGTGTAGGTTATACAGAGGGTGCTCCTTAAGGCATATCTGACCCTTGGCTGACGTCTCGGTACCCGGAGGTGGTCAATGACTTAAAGGAACTAGGCAATCGGACTATAGCGGCTTGACATCTTTCATTTAGTCATAGGAGTTTGACTGTGGGGGCCGAGGACCAGCCCCCGGCGTAGGGAGTGTGCGGCCAACGCGGCCGAGGTCTAGGCCAGGGCACACTTCGGCTAGAAATAAAAGCCCTTCGTTTGACACGGGTGATCTCTATCGTCACATCGCTTGACGTGGTCTCCGGATGGCAGACTGGTTTGCGCTTACCCAGATAGTCAGTTTTTGGCTTTCTCCACTGAGGCGCCATGCCAATTAACCTGGCAGCGCAATCGCAGTGGTTCTCCCGTTACACCCTTAGTCGAATACATCGGGAACGTAAGGGGTACACATAGGAGCCGGGCAACCCAACTATTGACCGAAATCCAGGTTCGAAACTAATGCATATAAGGCCAAAAATCCGGGACGCCAAATACATCGGACTTTCCGACACAATTGCATCTTTTTTAAATACTTCATCGTCCCGGACCTTTGCTGATAAAGAAATACAATAAAGACCTTGAAAGGGCACGGTTTCTTTATTTCATAGTGTCAATCATGTACATGCCCCGTTGTGACGAGAGTGATCGAAAGAATACAACGTGAGTAATAAGGAAGAAAGAGGAAAAAACAGGTCGGATAATTACTGACGGATTTTAAAGGATCCGGACCGAAGCCTGCCGCACGTCTGCGTTTCTGAACTGTTGAACAGATCGCTCTTGATTGATGACGTCTGATTTGCGAAGGCTGATGCCTGACCAGCCCTTTATACACTCTAAGCGTTTGATTGACCGAGTTCCTCAAAGGGAGGTGTTTGCCGGCATCATTCTGTGGTTAAGGCCACAGAGACGTAGTGACGCTCGGCTACTTCTTTTACAGATGCCTGTCTATGCAGGGGCGCTAAGCCTTGCCCTCGCGTGGTTGATCCGCGCGTGGCGCGTGGGTAGTTGTATTGGCTCCTCGGCGTCCCAGGGAATTTTGAGTGCGAAGTTGTGCACCCTGGGGACGTAGTGCCCGCAGCTGGGGCACGCGAGGAGCCCGCATCCCTATTTCGGGTGTGGGGGTAGCTGGCCGAGGTCGACTTGTGCGGCCCGGGCTCGCTTCAAAGAGCGAGCGGCGCGTTTATCGCTGCGGGCTGCCTCCTCGGACGCTTGGACCTCGGCTACGAAGGCCGCGGTTTGTTCCTCTGTCTGGAGTGAACGCTCGGTGTTACCATTGACCGTGATGACACCGTTGGGTCCCGGCATTTTGAGCTTGAGGTAGGCGTAATGGGGGACTGCGTTGAAGCGTGCAAAGGCCGTGTGTCCTAAGAGCGCATGGTATCCACTCCGGAAGGGTACAATGTCGAAGATTAACTCCTCACTTCTGAAATTCTCGGGCGAACCGAAGACTACCTCGAGGGTGACTGTCCTGGTACAACGGGCTTCGATGCCCGGAATGACACCTTTAAAGGTGGTAGAGCTCGGCTTTATCCGAGATGAGTCAATGCCCATCTTCCGAACCGTGTCCTCGTAGATGAGGTTAAGACTGCTGCCCCCGTCCATCAGGACGCGTGTTAGATGATAACCATCAACAATAGGGTCCAGAACAAGCGCCGCAGAGCCGCCATGCCTGATGCTGGTCGGATGATCATGCTTGTCGAAGGTGATCGGGTAAGCCGACCATGGGTTATACTTCGGGTCAACAGGCTCCAACGCATATATGTCCCGAAGCACACGCTTTCTTTCCCGTTTAGGGATGTGGGTGACATAGATCATGTTGACCTCTGTTACCTCGTTGGGAAATTTCTTTTGCCCTCCATTATTGGGCTACCGAGGTTCATCCTCATCGTCACTGCGGTGTTGGGTTTTATTCTGATCCTCTGCCGCTATCTTGCCGGCTTGTTTGAAGACCCAGCAATTCCTATTAGTGTGTGTTGCTGGTTTTTCCTGAGTACCGTGAATCCCACATGGGCGGTCCAGGAGCCTGTCAAGCTGGCTAGGTCCGTCTTTGTTCCCTTTATAGGGTTTTCTTTTCTGCCCGGATTTAGGTCCAGCGAATCCAGCGTTGACCGCGGCGTCTTCAGTGTCGCTTCCGCCGTTTTTATACCTGCGCTTATTTTTATTGCGCTTTGGTTTTTTTTCATTGGCGTCGCGGGTTTCCGAGGTGCCTGCTTCGCCGTTATGAGTACTTCGGGCGAGCCAGCTATCCTCTCCCGCGCAAAAGCGGGTCATTAGAGATGTCAGGGCGGCCATAGTCCTCGGTTTATCCTGGCCGAGTTGTCGGGCGAGCCATTCGTCCCGAATATTATTTTTGAAAGCGGCGATGGCCTCGGCATCGGAACAGTCTATAATCTGGTTCTTCTTGGTGAGGAACCTATTCCAGAATTTCCGGGCTGATTCGCCTGGCTGCTGGGTAACACGGCTGAGGTCATCAGCGTCCGGAGGTCGGACATACGTGCCCTGGAAGTTTGCGCGAAAAGCGTCTTCGAGGGCCTCCCAGCTGCCAATAGAGTGAGGAGGGAGGCTATTAAGCCAGTGTCTCGCTGGCCCCTTTAACTTGAGCGGCAGATATTTGATGGCGTGGATGAAAGGGTCGAGATGGACCTAGAGGGGGGGTGAATAGGTACAATTACAAATTTTTATTGTTACTTAGCAATTTTAGGCAATAGTGCGGAATATGAAAGTGAGCCTAACAATTGCTAAGGTGATTCTAGTGCTAAGCAAGGTGACAAAATACAACAAGTAATGGATATGCAAGCACAATATAATGCAAGTAAAGACTAAGAGACAAATGACCACAAGTAGGGAGTTAGGGTTAGGGATAACCGCAACTCCGAGAGACGAGGATGTATGCCGATGTTCACTTCCTTGGAGGGAAGCTACGTCACCGTTTAGAGAGGTGGATGTTACCACGAAGGCACATCAACGCCACGAAGGCTCACCCTATTCTCTCTTTGAGATATCACCACGAAGGCGATTCTCAACCACTAGTGGTAGACCTTGAGGTGGTCTCCAAACCTTCACTATTTTTCCGGGGGTAATCACAATGAAACGATTCCTCTCTGAAGAACTCCTACCGCCTAGGAGTCTCCAACCTCCAAGAGTAACAAGAACGATGGGGGAAAGGTCAAGACTTGCTCAAATCACGAATTCCTTTGGTCAAGAGAAGGGGAAGGAGTGGATCTATCACTTGATTGGAGAACTTGTTGGGAACTCTCTCAAATCCTTCCGGGGTCTAAGATTTGGTGTGTGAGGTTTGAGAGAGAGAGTGAAGTGTGTTCTTGAGTTAGCTCGAAGTGAATGGTCAGCCCTATCCCGTGGTGGAAGAAGGCTATATATAGTGATAGTGCATACATGACCGTTGTGGTATAAGTGACTACGTCGGGTCGGACATCCGGGCCAGGGGCCGAACATCCGGGCGTTTGAAATATACACAACATATGCACCGAGCAGAGTAGAACCAGAGGACCCGGACATCCGGCCATCGGCCCGGACATCCGGCAGTCCAAGAAGGGCCGGACAACCGGCGGTAGGGGCCGGACATCCGGCGAGTGCAAGACAAACATGGTCAAGCTACTGGATAGGTTAAGCCAGATATCCGGGGGGGCCGGACATCTGGCCATGAGGTAAGGCCCGGACATCCGGCGGTAGGGGCCGGACATCCGGCGAGTGCAAGCCGAAACACGGTTAAGCTACTGGATAGGCTAAGCCAGATATCCGGGGGGGGCCGGACATCCGGTCATGAAGTAAGGCCCGGACATCCGGCCTAGTGCCGGACATCCGGCAAGTGCGCGCCCAAAAGCAATCCAGCTACTGGACAGGAGGCTCGGATTTCTGGGGCAGCCCCAGATATCTGGGCAGTGGAGCCCGGACATCCGGCTGTGAGCCCGGACATCCGGCCAGCAGAGAGACTAGGCAGAGATGGTGCAAGAAGAAATATGTGGAGAAGGAAAATGTAAATCTGTGTAGAGAGATGACATATGAAACCATAATGATTTGAGCAAATCTTTAACTAACCCTATCGATCCCCTCTTAATAGTGCGGGATCCCTATACTCAAGAAAGCAAAATAAAAACTCATCAACCTCTTGTTCCTTCTTCCCTGAGCCATATCCATTGCATATGTCCTTGATCCACACACTTAGTCACACGGGGACTAATCACCTGAGATTTTCTTAACAAACATAATTAGTCCCCTACATGTACATTGTCATCAACATCAAAAATACGATGTAAGGGCATGATTGCTCTTTCAATCTCCCCCTTTTTGTTTGTTGATGACAATCATACATGTAGTAAAAAATATTGCAATGTAGTATGTAAGAGTACACATCATATATTTCTTTGATTGAGCTCCCCCTCAATGTTTGCAAAAATGGATTATCAATAATACAATGCACATATATTATGTTTGCGCATGGGAGAGTGTTTACAACATAAACAATTATAAGACAACCCATGAACATAAATTCATATGATAAAGAGGCATGATTAGCATATAAGATAACTCATGAGATACATCATACCATAATATAATCCCACACTTAAAGTCTGACAACTAAGCCTTACAAACAAGACACAAATAGATAGTTCAACGATAACATAGCAAACATAGCAAGCATAGCAAGCCCGACAACCTAGTACATCTCCCCCTTGGCAACAACACACAAAAAGGGCGAAGAAAGCGAAGGGCATAGAACGGAATCACTCCTGACGGATGTCACCATCATCTCCCACCCCAGCGAGGAACTCGGGGTACTCGTCGTGAGACGGGAACCCGAAGGTGGAGGTGGACGGAGCCGGCGGGATAGAGTCATCAGAGCTCACTGGACTGCCACGGGTGCGAAGACGCTGCTTGAGCTAGTTCTTGGAGAGAATCAGGTTCTGCTGGCAGTTGAATGTGATAGCCTTCATGATGGCATACTGGGCTTTCCCCATGAATGAGGCAATACGTCCAAGAGGGTTACTCCGGGATGAAGAGGTGGGAGCTGACCTCTTGGGCTTGGGCTGAGTAGGTGCAGGGGCAGGGGTCATGTGAGGAGGAGGTCTCCAACGGGTATGCTCGACCATCTTGGCGATCTCAAAAGCAGCAGTGTGATCAATCAGCGCCTGAATGTATGGAGCATGAGGAAATTGGCGCGACTACTGGAAGCTCGACAACCGGATCTCATGCCAAATGTAATGGGCAGTGTCAAGTGGCTCTGAAGGCTCATTATGCATGCGCACAAGCAGATCAATGCAATAGCTGCGAGCCCATGAGGGATCTCCCTTCTTGGGATAGAGAGTGCGAAGCACACACTGGAAGAGAATGTGGTATTGAGACCTAAAGATGGATACCTCATTAGGTGGATACTCCACCTCCTCATCGGTGAGCTCATTGGTAGGCTTGAGAAGAGGCAGACAAGCATTAATACCCATGGTTTTATGCTCTGGGTTATCACTATGGATGCGGTGACCAACACCGGAGAACCCCAAAATCTGAACAAAACGGTCATAAGTGACACTCATCTGAACATCATCGGTCATCCATGTAAGAGTGTGGTTCGGACCAAAGAAGCACATGGCGTAGAACTGAAGAATGGCACCTTCATTCCAGTCACACTTGAAGGTCATTGCCGGACCAAGATCCATGTCATCAATGATCTTGACAGTATCATGGGGAAAGAGCTCAGGATGGGCGCGCATATAGGACAGATCCACATGACGATGAGGGGCAAGGCCACGGTTGCGGGCCATGCTAGTGTAGATGTCCTGCTGCATGCGAGTGCGGAAACGAGGGTCCTCCACATCCGCCTGCATCTCAAACTGGTTGACATCCCGCCTGAACTCAAGATACGGACCCGCCCCCATGGTCTTGAAGTTGTGAATGGGACGATCACCGCTGACAGGAATCTCCAAGGAAATGTGACGACCATGAGCGGCAGGCATAGCTGAGCCCCGGACATGAGGTATGGGTGCACTCGGGGCCCGCCGTGTTCCTGGCTTAAACTGACCAATGGGACGCTTGGGAACATGGTCCTCCTCTTCCTCCACATGATAATCCTCATCATCCGGATCAGAGGCAGAGGAATAGGGGGCGAGGCCGATGCTTCGGATGGCTGCCACTGGGCTTGGTGGTGGTCTTCTTCTTAGGGCGGGCGTGCTCTTCAGAATCGGTGGAGCCTTGTCGGCGAGCGACTGAAAATGACAGGAACATGGGACACCGATGAGTGGAATACGAAAATGGCATAGACATGGATAGCACAAGAATAAACAAATGAAAATGTTGACATTTTGTCCATGAACATAGGGCAAGCCTAGGGCGAGGGCAAAATTTCAACATGACCAATGTGTATTTCGTGACCACGAATTAGGAGTGGAATTGACAAGGGCCGGCAATGTGAGAGATGGAGATACACATTATATGAGCATATACCGAGATGCACAAGAGTATCTAGAAAAAATAAACCTAGGTAAAAACGAACGACGCCGAGGACATGGAGATGATGCATACCACGGGAAGAACGACCACCGCGGGGGTCATTGCTCGCGTGCTTGGTCCTAGCCATCATGGAGCTCAGGAGTCCCGCGAGTAACCCGGCACCAAGTCGACCGTCTCCCGGATGAATCCCACCCCCAATCCACAAATGAGTCGGGTGAAGGTGTAGATCGAGGGGAGAAGACCGTGGAGGAGGAAGATCGGGGACTGGAAGTGGGGGAGACGACGGGGGCGGCCGAAAAACGCGTCCGGCGGCGGCGGCGAACGACAGATGAGGTGGGGGAGTCGGGAGAGAAGAGGGGGAAACTGTCCCCAAATCCCCCGGCCCCCCACACTTAAGCGTGTCTGAGAGGTCGGGCCGGACATCCGGGAGAAGCACCGGACATCCGGTGGCTGGGAGGCATGCAGCGAGGAGTTGGACAGAGGGAAAAAAATGCCAGAGCCCGGATGTCCGGCGTGAGTGCCGGATGTCCAGCCACTGGAGCAGTTTTGGCTGTGCAGTGCCGTAATTTTGGGCAAATACGAGCCCGAAAATCCGGGTGCATCCTGGATGTCCAGAGCCTGGCAGCAGATCCAGAGAATGAGTGAGTGACCCATGGGCAAATAGACTCCGCCAAGGAGATTTACATAGATATGTCTAATACAACTACCAAAATATATAGAGATATATATATAGACAAACAAGATACCCAATAAAAGGTGTCAAGCACAAAGATCAATCCACGCAACACAAACCTCACAAGGAGGAGAGCGGTGACCGAGGTCACCATGTTTGAGCATATGTGACATGTCACCGCGAAGATTTGAACCTTGGGTACATAATCACTGCTCCATCATTTAAAGCACCATAGTTGTATGAACATGGTAACTTTGAGAGTGTTTGTTTTATTTGTGCATTGTATAGGGACAAGAAGATTCATGAATTGAATTTCTCCCCATAAATGTATGCCTACATCTAGACAAGACATGAGGTAAAGGTATGCATGGGTACATGATTTCACATAATGTTATCAAGCTCTAAGATACCAAGTTCACGCCTTAGTTGGCAAAACCTTGCTTCATCCAAAGGTTTGGTGAAAATATCAGCAAGTTGCATATCCGTACCAACATGAGCAATATCAATGTCACCTTTTTGCACATGGTCTCTCAAGAAGTGATACCTAATGTCAATATGCTTGGTGCGAGGGTGATCAACGGGGTTTTCGGCGAGCTTGATGGCACTTTCATTGTCACATAGAAGAGGCACATGTCTATAAGTAATACCATAATCCTTCAAGGTTTGCCTCATCCATAGCAATTGTGTTGCACAACTTGCGGTTGCAATATATTCTGCTTCGGCGGTGGAGAGGGAGACACAATTTTGCTTCTTCGAGGACCAACTTACCAAAGACCGTCCAAGAAATTGGCATGCGCCGGAGGTTGACTTCTGACCCACTTTGTCTCCGGCCCAATCCGCATCCGTGTACCCAATGAGATCAAATTTAGCATCCTTGGGGTACCATAGGCCCAACTTTGGGGTGTGAACAAGGTATCTAAGAATATGCTTAACCGCCTTATGATGACTTTCCCTAGGGGAAGCTTGAAATCTTGCACATATGCCTACACTTAACATGATGTCCGGTCTAGATGCACAAAGATAAAGCAACGAACCAATCATAGAGTGGTAAAGAGATGGGTCGAACGGGATACCGTTTGTGTCTTCATTAAGAACAATTTTGGTTGGCATGGGTGTCTTGCATGGACTCGCATCGGTCATTCCGAACTTCTCAAGTAGGTCCTTGAGGTATTTGGTTTGGGACAGGAAGATACCTTCTTGAAATTGTTGAATTTGAAATCCAAGAAAGAACTTCAAGTCCGCATTAAGTGACATCTCAAACGTCTTTGTCATGGAGGCCGCAAACTTCTTGCACAAATGAATGTTAGGAGAACCAAAAATGATGTCATCTTGCCTTGTTTCTAATGATTATTCCATTCTCATCTTGCTTGTTCTTGAAGATCCATTTTGTACCAATGACATTGTGTTCCTTGGTTGGCTTTTTGACTAGAGACCACACTTTGTTGCGTTCAAAACTGTTCAACTCTTCTTGCATAGCAACGAGCCAATCGTTGTCCGTCAACGCATCTTGTACCTTGAGTGGCTCAACACTAGAGACAAACGAGAAGTGAGCACAAAAGTTTGTCAATTGTTTACGAGTGACTCTACCTTCCGATATGCCGGTAAGAATTTGGTCAACGTCAACGCGGCCGGCCACTCGAGGCATGATGGAGGTTAAGGTTTCACGAGGTTCAACTTCGTTTCCATCATCAACTTCTTCAACATAGGGATTGTTGATGTGTGGTGGAAGATCTTCTTCTTCATGTTGCATTTGTTGAGGTTCACCATCGTCATAAGGTTCATCATCATCAATAGTTGCATGTTCTTGTTCTTGCTCTTGATGATGATCTTTTTCTTGAGCTTGATCATGGTGAGGGTCTTGTTCTTGTGTTTGAACAACGGGCTCCTCTTGAGCAATGGGATCTTGTGATGGTGTGGTTTGATTATGAGTGAAGCTCGCGTCTTCTTCCTCATCATCATGAGGTTCTTGTTCCATTGGAAGAAGAGCACCAACACCCATGGTCAAAATATCTTGAGAAGGATCTTCATCACCTACATCACTTAGATCAACTTGCCCCTCATGGGAGCCATTAAATTCATCAAACACCACGTCACAAGTTTCTACAACACATCCATTGGATTTGTTGTAGACTCTATAGGCGTGAGAGTTTGATCCATAACCAACAAATATACCCTCAATTGTTTTGGATTGAAATTTTCCTAACCGTTCTCTCTTGTTGAGAATGAAGCACTTGCATCCGAATACACGAAAGTACTTGACATTGGGCTTGTTTCCGGTTAGGAGCTCATATGGGGTCTTGTCTAAGATCTTGCGGAGGAAGAGCCGGTTTGATGCATGGCATGCGGTGTTGACGGCCTCGGCCCAAAAGCTATGTGGTGACTTGTAATCATCCAACATGGATCTTGCCATTTCCACAAGAGTACGGTTCTTCCTCTTGGCTACACCATTTTGTTGAGGAGTGTAGGGTGCGGAGTATTGATGCTCAATCCTCTCATCACTAAGAAATTCTTCCAAGGTGTAGTTCTTGAACTCGGAGCCATTGTCACTTCTTATTGCCAAGATTTCTTTATGAAATTTGCGTTGGGCTTGCTTGGAAAAATCAATGAAGGTGATCTTCGTCTCGTCCTTGGACTTGAGGAAAAACACCCATGTGTATCTTGAATAGTCATCAACAATAACAAGACCATACTTCTTTCCACCAAGACTATCCCATGAAGGAGGCCCAAAAAGATCCACATGAAGGAGCTCCAATGGCCTTGAGGTTGATACGATATTCTTGGGTGGGTGCTTTGATTGATGTTGCTTCCCGGCTATGCATGCACTACATACACGATCTTTCTCAAAAGAGACATTGGTTAGTCCAAGAATGTGATCACCCTTTAAGAGATCTTGAAGATTTCTCATGCCGACATGGGCTAGCCGGCGATGCCATAGCCACCCCTTGTCGGCCTTGGCCATTAGACAAGTTGCATGGAATGTGCTCTCTTTCAAGAAATCAACCGTGTAAAGGTTGCCATCCAACTCTCCAACAAAGGCCACTTCGAGAGTATCTCTTTTAAAGACTTTCACATCCATTAGTCCAAATAGTGTATCATAACCAACGGAAGCCAATTGACGAACGGAAAGCAAATGATATTTAAGGGATTTGACAAGCATGACATTTGCAAGGGACATGTCATTTGTGATAGCCACCTTACCCAACCCAAGTACCTTTCCTTTTGATCCTCCACCAAACACGATGCTCATAAATGGTTGAATAGCTTCCATGAAGTCAAAGAGCAATTTGCTATCTCCGGTCATATGATTGGTGCATCCACTATCGATCACCCATTTGACTCCACCGGAGAAGGCAACCTACACACAATTTATGACTTGGTTAGAGGCACCCATTTTGCAATGGGACCTCTCAAGTTAGTAACAAGGGTCTTAGGGACCCAAATAGCATAGAACCAAAAAGCATTACGAGGACCAACAAATTGAGCATAGACCTCTCCATCCTTTGTCTTACGAAGCACATAGGATGGAGGCATGAATTCCTTCGGCTTGTTGGGAGTGGGCATACCCCTAGTGGCCTTCCCACTCACAACCTTGTCAACTTTGCCTCTTCCTTTCTCCTTGTGCCCTTCACGCACAAATGTTTCCTTGATAGGTGTGGTGTACTTTTGAGAAGACATTTTCTTTTTTGCTTGTGCTTGGGTCAAACCCAAGCCCTTCCTTGGCAACCACTTCATTGTGGTGACTCAACACCTCATTAAGGTTCTTTTGTCCTTGGGCACAAGTCATGAGCCGTCTCTCAAGTTGAGCTTTTAGAGAGCGATTCTCCTCAAGAATAGATGCTAGATCACTACTAGAATTTGTAGTACACGCATCAACATTTATAATAGGTGAGGAGTACGCCTTTGCAAGAGTTTCAAGATAAGTAAGTTTGAGTTTCTCAAAACTCTTTGTAAGGAGAGTGAGCTCTTCTTCCTTAGTCTTGAGAGACAAGGATAGAAGCTCACAATCCTTAGAAAGAGTAGCATGAGACTCTTCAAGCTTACTCTTATCATTCATCAACTCCTTGCAAGAGCTCTTAGCCTTTTCCAAGGAGGCAAGTTTCTTAGCATGCTTATCAAGGTTTGCACCAATTTTTACGCACAATTCATCATTTCGTGCTTCCTCATATTGGACTTTCCGCTCAAGGATCTCACATTTTTCCTTTTCCTCGGTAACAAGGGTTTCGAGTTCCTTAATGGTGACGGTGTGCTTACTCACCATCTCCATAAGCATACGAAACATAGTGAGCTTCTTTCCTTTAAGGGAGCACATGAACTTATCAATTTTGGCAAACATGGGATCATTCATATCATCATCATCATCAATGTCCTCCGCATCAAGATATTCATCACTAGGAGTAGGAGGAGTGAAGAGAGGAGGATTTGAACGAGGGGTTACCTTAACCTTATCGGAAGAAGTTTGTTGCTCACCGTCCTCCATCATGGCCTTCGCCATTAGACACTTGTGAGCGTTGCCCTTGTAGTCTTTCATGTAGTTGTAGGTGACGACATCACCACTCTTGTTGACTAACCTCAAAGTGTTTTGAGAATCTTGAGCTACTCCGACAACACCACTAACATCATCGGGGTCGGACTCTTCTTGAGCAACCATTGCCTTTCCATCTCTCTTCTTGAGCTTGGAGTTCAAAGGATTTGGCAACTTCTTCTTTACAAAGGTCTTGGGAAATCTTGGTCTATCTTCTCTCTTCTCATAGGGGCACTCATTTGAGAAGTGGTTGGTCTCTTCACAATTGTAACAAGTTTCACTTTCTTCTTTGGGAATCTTCCCTTGAATTTTCCCGCGCTAAACTTCTTGACAAAGAGGGCAATATCTTCATATGATGGGCTCTCATCTGAGTCAATCTCATCACCTTCTTCATCATCATCCTCTTCTTCTTCTTCACTTTGCTCTTCCTCATACACATGCTTGGCCTTCAAAGCAAGATTAGTCTTTTGTGATGAGCTACCATGCATGGCAAGATGTTTTGTAGCATTAGCCTTGGATTCCTCAAACAATTGGAACGTGGAGATGATATCATCGGGAGACATTTCCTTGAATCCATATTGGTGCCTTATGTCCCACACCATTTGGTGATGATAAGGAGCGAGAGCATTTAGCAATTTGTCCACAAGAAACCGCTTGGTCAAGTTGAATCCATCTTGGGTCTTGTCACAATCATAGGACTCAATGTCGGCGGCGAGAGTCATGAGGCGCTCAAGAAGATGCTTGGGGGATTCACCTTTCTCCATACAAAAATATTGCAATGCTCCTTTGGCAATTTCATATTGAGCAAGCCGGAGAGTGGAGGTACCGGTCTTGGTCATCACAATGCTATCCCACAATTCCTTGGCATTTGTGATGTGAATGTACGGCCTTTTCTGCTTGTCTGTCATGCCCTTCCTTATGAGCATGATTTCGGTGTCATTGAGATGCTTGTCATATGCTTCACCCGGCGTGAGATTCTTCGGGTTGACTGGGTTGTAGCCGTTCTCCATAATCTCCAGCATCTCATCGTTGGCGAACCTAAGATGGTCCTGCATTCCAACTCTCCACAAAGAAAAATCGGCAGTGTCATCAAGCAAAGGAGGCTTACCCCCAGGGTTATACTTTGGTTTCTCCACTTTAGATTTTGCATAAAGCCATGACACACCAGAGGTATCACTAGAAGGAGGTTGTTGGCCCAAAGGAGAATGATTCGCATTTGGTCCCGGAGCCACACTACCTGAATTACCAGGTGGTGTGGGATTCGAGGTTAATGCGGTCAACCTCAATTGGACCAAGGCCTCAATGGAGGCATCATGCTCCTCCTTCTGCTTAGCAAGGGCCCGTTCCAAATCCTCAGAAGTGAAGGACTTGGGCTCTTCCGAAGAAGAGGCATCCTTCACTTCAGGATTTGCAACCACGGGGGTCCTGTTGGGGATATTCCCCACGACCAAGACCCGGCTCATAGGGATAAGCCGCCCTGAAGATTAAGTCATCTCTGGGCTTAAGTCACCATGACGTTAAGTCATCTCTGGGTTTAAGTCGCCCTGACGTTAAGTCATTTATGGATTTAATCCGGCAGACAGTTGTAAGCCGGCAGATAGTTTCTAACCCGGCAGACAGTTGTAAGCCGGCAGACAGTTTCTAACCCGGCAGATAGTTGTAAGCCGGCAGATAGTTTCTAACCCGGCTGCTACGGTGCCAGGGAGTTAACCCGGCTGCTACGGTGCCAGGGAGTTAACCCGGCTGCTACAGTGCCAGGGAGTTAACCCAGCTGCTACAGTGCCAGGATGTTAACCCAGTCTGCTACAGTGTCAGGGTGTTAACCCGGTCTGCTACAGTGTCAGGGTGTTAACCCGGACTGCTACAGTGACCCGGGCGAGGAGTCAAAATACAAGATGGAGACCCCTTTAACTTGGAAGACACGGATGACTTAGAGTAGGACTCCAATCACGGGTATAACCCGGAATCTCATGTAAGCCGCCCCTTCAACTTATATAAGGAGGGGCAGGGCGCCCCAAGAGGGACAAGTTTTTAGAGATCTAGATAGACAGATAAGTCTGGAGACAGATGTTTTGGCAGGTCTCAAGACAGACGTTTTGATAGCTCTCGAGGCAGAGCCAGGGAAACAGCACCCTTGTAATCATGACTATGATCATCAATATCAATCAAGTAGGATGTAGGCTTTTACCTCCACTGTGAGGGGCCGAACCTGGGTAAAATCTCGCGTCTCTCGTCCCACTCAACCCCGTTCAAGCTACCACTTAATTGCGTTGGCCTCACGACTAAGTCCTCACACTAGGACATCTGTCGTGACAAAACCACGACAGTTGGCGCCCACCGTGGGGCCGCGCACGGTGGTGGTGAGTTCTTGAAGGGAGCCCTTCCAGGGATCGAGCAGTTCGCAATTGGACGGGTGAAGAAGACCCAGCTCGGAAGGATCTGCATCAGCTTCGAGTTCATCAGTCCTGATTTGCAATTCGTGAGATTTAAGTTTTTGAGGAATTAGGGTTACGGTCTGTCCGCTGCCGCCGTCCTGTGAATTATTCGGTTGTTTCGAGTCGCCGAGACCGACAAATTTCTGAAGAGGACACGTCCGATCAACCGCTGCCTCCACGCACATCATGTTGTATCATGTATGCCTGCTCTGCTGCTATTTCGACTCCAAACCATAGTACTTCGAATCAGGTCAAGCCCCGAGCGAGCCGGTGTTTTACTACAAGCTGCGGACTGGAAAAAAAAGAGAAGATCTCGACCCGGGCAGGCGTGGATTATCCATGACCACCACGATCTGGAAGAGTCAAACCCGCCTGTCCGACCCGCCTCGAACTCGGTCCGCGCCAAGCCGCCGCCATCGCGCACCTCCAAGCCGCCGCCTCCGAGCCGTCCTCGCCGAACAGCTGCACCTCAATCCGGGGCCCGCCTTGAGCCGCCTCCGCCGGTCTCTGCCGTGGTTGAGCCGCCGCTGAGCGGCCTCGCCTCCATCGCTGTTGCGGCCGCGTCGCGGACTCGCCCCCGCCGCGCTGGCCTCCCGCGCCATCCCGCGCGGCTCCGCCCGCGTCGGGTCCCCGCCGGCTCCGCCTCGCTCCTTCTCTGTCGTGGTTGAGCCGGCTACGCTTCCGTCGACACGGCCTCGCCTCCGAGCCGCCCCGACCTCGCTCCACCTCTGCCGGGGCCCGCCTTGAGCCGCCTCCGCCGGTCTCTGCCATGGTTGAGCCGCCGCCGAGCGGCCTCGCCACCTCAGCTTCACCTCAAGCCGGCCGCTCGACCCGTCCGCCGCTGCCAAATCACCTGTCGCCGCCTCGGCCTCGCCTCGAGCTAGCCGTGCCTCGAGCCGGCGCCGCCCCTGCAGATACGGCCTCGCCGTCGCGGACGCGCCTCGAGCCGCCTCCGTCTCCGCGCCAAGCCGGCCTCGCCTCCGCCATCGCTTAGAGCCGCCGCCTTCGGCTGCGCCCCTGCTTGCTCTCCTGCAGGTTGAAGAAAAGGGGAAGTGAGGAGCCGGCTGGAGGGTTGAAAAAAGAAAAAGAAAGAGAGAACAGTGGCCGCGTGCCTATGTGAAAACCAGCAAAAAAAAAGTGGAAGGTCAGCACGACCTGGAGGTGGACGCGGGATGTAGGCACGGACTCGACTCCGCTGCCCTGGTCTGCCCCGCCGGTCCGTTCCGAGCCGCCCCGCTACGGTCGCGCTGCAAGCCGCCGTGCCTCCGCCGGAGAGAGTGGCTAACTCGCCGTTGCAATTACTGGAGGGGGTCCACGACGCTATATACAGATCATCTAACATCCGGACGAACCAGGTGAAATCCATCCGGTCTATTTTTATTGATACACTTTTATTCTTCCGAGAACAGTTACTCTGGCTCGCAATATTTTTTATGCAGGACAATTATTCACTGCAAGGGCGAGCGTCGTACCACGGATGCAGAACTCGTGCCAACATTATCATGCGCCAGCATCCGACCGTGCAGTACTGCTCAATAAACGTGTGTGCAAACCGCCGCCCATGCGGTTTCGGTCTACATCAACACACGGCCAACTCATCTGCTCACGCCACGGTCGAATCGCCCGTCCGCGCCGACTTACAGGACCTGGTCTCAAGGATGACCCGGCCTGCTCAATAAGGGTCAAAGGAATCAAGCCGGCTATGCTGAGCATTTTTTCCATGATCATATGGTTACTTGGGGGCTTCCAACTCATCGAGTTTAGCTTACAAAACCCTTTAACCTGGCGAGATGTCATAAGTGGGTTAAACCTGCCTGTTAGCAAGATGCTACTCCCTAAAAAACGACCCGGCGTACGTCTGATGAGTCAATCACAAAGGTGACCCTGCATGCATCGGAGTTAAAACGCTCGATTGGTTGTGTGAGAGCCGGCTTTCAGAAAGCGAGGATAAACCAACCAGCCAAACTACACTTGGTTAAACCTACCTGTTAGCAAGATGCTACTCCCTAAAAAGCGACCCGGCGTACGCCTGATGAGTCAATCACAAAGGTGACCCTGAATTCATCGGAGTTCAAACGCTCGATTGGTTGCGTGAGAGACGGCTTTCAGAGAGATAGGACAAACCAAAAGAGGCCAAAAAGCCTGCTTCCACAGGAAGCGAAACCAAGACTCAAGCCTTGCAAGCCGGTCTTATGTCGTGCCTCGAAAGCCAGCATTTTTATACTCTGTTATCATACATCATCATGCATTGCATCATACATTGCATCATCATTGCGTCATCATACCATGCTTCATCTAGGCATGGATATCCTGGTTTATATTGCAGGAGCCGGTTTTCAAACCGAGTTATATTATTCAAATCTTTAATAGCCAACATGGTTGGATTTTCATTATGGTTATCATAACCAGTATTGGATGATTGAGGTTTTCAAAAGCCGCTTCAGAAAAAATGGCTATTATTTCTTCATCCAAAAATACCAGCTTACAGCAAGGAGCATGGTTCAATATTGATATGCAAAGCATTCAGTAACATCATCCAGACAGTGAATATGATTTTATTCTACAATGGAAGGAATAGTCCCAAGTCGCTGCAGGCATACGACCCGGCACTTGGGGGCTACATTATTCAAATCAAGATTACATCAAGTATTCAAATCCCGTGTCGCTGCAAGCATGCACCACGACACTTGGGGGCTAATGCAAGCTGCTTTTCAAATCATCACATTGTCAACAGACTCGGTTATTTCAGGTAGATGAGCCGGCCTCCGGTCAGTTTCTAAGTCCCAGCTCAGTATATCTTACTAAGCCGGCCCTTGAGGGCTACAGCATTCAGTTCTTTGCCAAAGTCATAAGGTCCAAATTGGAAGACCCGGCCCTTGGGGGCTACACAAAACTCCTCAAGTCTATATAATCAGATCTGCAAAAGTCCCTGCTCATTATTGCATAATGACCCGGCCCTTGGGGGGCTACACTGGTTGAAGTTTTATGAGCATAAGGCAATTACAAGTCCCAGGTTGCTGCAGGCAAAGACAACCCGGTACTTGGGGGCTACATATGTGGAACATTCAACTTATGACTGGTGACTTAGATGAACAACTCGGATTTCTCCAAGCTTGTAACATTCATATTGGAGCAAGTCTTAAGCTATCACTACATTCCCCTCTTAAGACTTGGGGGCTACAGGTAATATGGATATAAGCAGAACACCTTCAAAATTTTCAGTGTTGAGCAAACCAGGTCTCATATTTTTTGATGGAGAAATTTGCAAAGATTATTTGCTCTAAGCTATTCAGACAAGTCTGAAGCATTGAAAGTTGGTACAACATCAGGCGCAATATTCTTTTTATCAAGCCAAGGCATTTTTGAAGACAGTTCAAGATATCATAAGGGTTATTTTTTCTGAAAGAACCAGCGTTAGCATACTGATATGACAGAGATTCAGACTTTTCAGGAGTTGGTCAATGAACTAAAACTGGTCTTTTTGAGTGAGCCGGTCCCTTTACATACTCTTATTTCAAGAGTTTAGCATGAATAAATTCAAAGCTAAACTGGGGGCTAATGTTGGGGATATTCCCCACGACCAAGACCCGGCTCATAGGGATAAGCTGCCCTGAAGATTAAGTCATCTCTGGGCTTAAGTCACCATGACGTTAAGTCATCTCTGGGTTTAAGTCGCCCTGACGTTAAGTCATTTCTGGATTTAACCCGGCAGACAGTTGTAAGCCGGCAGATAGTTTCTAACCCGGCAGACAGTTGTAAGCCGGCAGACAGTTTCTAACCCGGCAGACAGTTGTAAGCCGGCAGATAGTTTCTAACCCGGCTACTATGGTGCCAGGGAGTTAACCCGGCTGCTACGGTGCCAGGGAGTTAACCCGGCTGCTACAGTGGCAGGGAGTTACCCCGGCTGCTACAGTGCCAGGGAGTTAGCCCGTCTGCTACAGTGCCAGGGTGTTAAGTCGGCCTGCTACAGTGCCAGGATGTTAACCTGTCCTGCTACAGTGACCCGGGCGAGGAGTCAAAATACAAGATGGAGACCCCTTTAACTTGGAAGACACGGATGACTTAGAGTAGGACTCCAATCACGGGTATAACCCGGAATCTCATGTAAGCCGCCCCTTCAACTTATATAAGGAGGGGCAGGGCGCCCCAAGAGGGACAAGTTTTTAGAGGTCTAGATAGACAGATAAGTCTGGAGACAGATGTTTTGGCAGGTCTCAAGACAGACGTTTTGATAGCTCTCGAGGCAGAGCCAGGGAAACAGCACCCTTGTAATCATGACTATGATCATCAATATCAATCAAGCAGGATGTAGGCTTTTACCTCCACCGTGAGGGGCCGAACCTGGGTAAAATCTCGCGTCTCTCGTCCCACTCAACCCCGTTCAAGCTACCACTTAATTGCGTTGGCCTCACGACTAAGTCCTCACACAAGGACATTGGCCGTGACAAAACCACAACAGGTCCCATCAGGGTTCATCTCGCTCTAGGGCGGTTAAGCCACAAGAATAGAGCACGAGGCTCTGATACCAATTGAAAGGATCGAGATGGACCTAGAGGGGGGGTGAATAGGTACAATTACAAATTTTTATTGTTACTTAGCAATTTTAGGCAATAGTGCGGAATATGAAAGTGAGCCTAACAATTGCTAAGGTGATTCTAGTGCTAAGCAAGGTGACAAAATACAACAAGTAATGGATATGCAAGCATAATATAATGCAAGTAAAGACTAAGAGACAAATGACCACAAGTAGGGAGTTAGGGTTAGGGATAACCGCAACTCCGAGACACGAGGATGTATGCCGATATTCACTTCCTTGGAGGGAAGCTACGTCACCGTTTAAAGAGGTGGATGTTACCACGAAGGCACATCAACGCCACGAAGGCTCACCCTATTCTCTCTTTGAGATATCACCACTAAGGCGATTCTCAACCACTAGTGGTAGACCTTGAGGTGGTCTCCAAACCTTCACAAACTTTCCAGGGGTAATCACAATGAAACGATTCCTCTCCGAAGAACTCCTACCGCCTAGGAGTCTCCAACCTCCAAGAGTAACAAGAACGATGGGGAAAAGGTCAAGACTTGCTCAAATCACGAATTCCTTTGGTCAAGAGAAGGGGAAGGAGTGGATCTATCACTTGATTGGAGAACTTGTTGGGAACTCTCTCAAATCCTTCCGGGATCTAAGATTTGGTGTGTGAGGTTTGAGAGAGAGAGTGAAGTGTGTTCTTGAGTTAGCTCGAAGTGAATGGTCAGCCCTATCCCGTGGTGGAAGAAGGCTATATATAGTGATAGTGCATACATGACCGTTGTGGTATAAGTGACTGCGTCGGGTCGGACATCCGGGCCAGGGGCCAGACATCCGGGCGTTTGAAATATACACAGCATATGCACCGAGCAGAGTAGAACCAGAGGACCCGGACATCCGGCCATCGGCCCGGACATCTGGCAGTCCAAGAAGGGCCGGACATCCGGCGAGTGCAAGACAAACATGGTCAAGCTACTGGATAGGTTAAGCCAGATATCTGGGGGGGCCCGGACATCCGGCCATGAGGTAAGGCCCGGATATCCGGCGGTAGGGGCCGGACATCCGGCGAGTGCAAGCCAAAACACGGTCAAGCTACTGGATAGGCTAAGCCAGATATCCGGGGGGGGCCCGGACATCCGGTCATGAAGTAAGGTCCAGACATCCGGCCTAGTGCCGGACATCCGGCGAGTGCGCGCCCAAAAGCAATCCAGCTACTGGACAGGAGGCTCGGATTTCCGGGGCAGCCCCAGACATCTGGGCAGTGGAGCCCGGACATCCGGCTGTGAGCCCGGACATCCGGCCAGCAGAGAGACTAGGCAGAGATGGTGCAAGAAGAAATATGTGGAGAAGGAAAATGTAAATCTGTGTAGAGAGATGACATATGAAACCATAATGATTTGAGCAAATCTTTAACTAACCCTATCGATCCCCTCTTAATGGAGCGGGATCCCTATACTCAAGAAAGCAAAATAAAAACTCATCAACCTCTTGTTCCTTCTTCCCTGAGCCATGTCCATTGCATATGTCCTTGATCCACACACTTAGTCACACGGGGACTAATCACCTGAGATTTTCTTAACAAACATAATTAGTCCCCTACATGTACATTGTCATCAACATCAAAAATATGATGTAAGGGCATGATTGCTCTTTCAGTGGAGGTCATCTCCGTTGGCCATATGTATGTGTAGGAGGAAATCCTCGATCCAGACTGCTGGGTCTGTGGTACCGTCGTATGATTCGATGTTAATTGGTTTAAACCCTTCCGGGAACTGGTGCTCCATCACCCTGTCAGTAAAGCAGATTGGGTGAGCTGGACCTCGGGACCGAGGAGGATCTCGTCGGGTCTCGGGAGAGAGCCGTGAGTAGGCTTGATCTCGGGCACGGTCGTTCCTGTCCATCCAGGCATCGTAGCCGTTGGGCCCAGCGGGGGCGCGTCCCCTGGATCCATAGATGGACCGAGGGGGAGCCCTATTTTCTTCAATACGACGTCTAGCGTTGCGAGGATCTAGGTGGTTCACGGGGTCTTTACCATGACGGCGTGGGGGTGGCCTTTCACCATGGTCGTCTCGTCTTGGCCTGTCCCGGCCTCTAGGGGGGGCGATCGAGGTCGTCAGCAAGCTCTTCGTCGAATTCTTGTAGAAGGCGCCTACGTGGGTAAGACTTCGGCGCACTATGGCACCGGTTCTCTATATCCTGCTCGGCGGAAAGCACTTCAACCCACTTTTCATTTAGCGCGTCAGTATTTTCCTGCAGCTGTTGCTGCTTGCGTTTTAAGCTCCGGGCCGTCGCGACGAGCCGTCGCCGAAAGCATTCTTGTTCGAAGGGGTCCTCGGGGACGATGAAGTCCTCGGTACCGAGGCTATCGTCTTCCTCAGACTCCGGCATGTAATTGTCGTCGGCCCCTTCGAAGAGGTCATCGGGATCAGAGTCCACAAGAGGGCGGTCTGGTGTGCCGTTCCTTACTGGGGAGGCTTGAATGTCCTCCTTAGGGTTATCAGCGTCGCCGTCCTCCTCGTTGCCGTTATTGGCTGTTGCGTCGTTGCCACTAGATTCCCCATTATTGCCCCTTCGGCGCCATCGTCGGCGTCTTGGAGGGGAGTTGGGGGTGTCCACCATATAGACATTGTAGGTGGATGTGGCGGTCCACCTGCCCGTGTTGACCGAGGGCAGGGTGTTCTCGATGGGGTCGACGGCGTCCTCCTCCATATCTGAGGGTTCGCCGTAGTCCAGCACGTCGGTTAAGTCATCGATCATGGCGACTAGGTGGGTGGTGGGTGGGATGTAAATTTCCCTATCGTCGGCTTTAAGTCCGATCTGATCGTAAACCGAAGTCTTGCCGTCCGAGATGGACATGCTCTGGATGCGGCAGAGCATCTCATCAACGTGAGATAATTCTTCGGGATCCATGGATGCGCCGTAGGCAGGGCTGATTCGAAGCACATCCGGTGTGTGACCAGGCGTGTCTTCGGAGCGAAGAGAATCCGAACGTAATTCGGGGTTTTGATCCGATATCACCTCTGGCACCGCTTCGGGAGTGGGAGCCAGATCTCTCTCCGAACCAACGATCAAGGGGAGATCCGCCGGAGTGGCGGCGTCGGTAGTCTCAAAAGACGTCATGACAGAGCTCGGTTCCGGGGTCGAGCCTCCAGAACCGGCCGAGTTTTTGGTCAAGCCGGGCGTCCATCCCGATAGGACGAGTTCGCCGCGGGAATCGGCAGTGTACTCAAGGCCACCGAAGGTTATGACACGTCCTGGGGTGTAGTTCTCGACAGAAGTCAAGTGTCCCGTCGAATCGGCGCAGAACATCATGCTGCCGAAGACGAAGAGCTGACCGGGGACGTAGACGTCCCCACAGCCGTTGGTGTGATTGATCCGTAGGTGAGCCATCGACCCTTCCAGTGATCACGCAGCGGAACTCTCAATGAAAGCACCAGTGTCGGTGTAAAAACCGGCAGACCTCGGGGTAGGGGGTCCCGAGCTGCGGATCTGGGATCGATGGTAACAAAGACAATGGAGACGATGTTTACCCAGGTTCGGGCCCTCTTAATGGAGGTAAAACCCTACGTCCTGCTTCTATTATATTGATGAAGATATTGAGTACAGAGTTGATCTACCTCGAGATCATAGTATGAGTCTAACTCCTATGAGTAGGTAAGCAATGTTGCGTATATCCCCTATCACAGGCTAAACCCTATGTGTTGGGGATATAACCCCTGGACATAACCCGCCTGGATGTAACCCGCCCGTTCAGGGCCGGGTCACTATACGGCGACTTAGAAGAAGGTTTCTACAGATGGGCCGGGGTATTCAGAAGACCGGAATCCAGTGGATAAGCCGCCACTAGGAGGAGGCCGGCTCACGGCCCAGAGCCTTTCCATCTAAGGCGTCCAAAGAGTATTCTTACTTGTGAAACAAGATGAGTAGGAATTAGAGTATGACACGGGTCGTCTCTTCGACCCGGACTCTATTGTAAACCCAGGGCCTCAACCTGTATATAAAGGCGAGCCCCTGAGGCGGCAAAGATTAAGTTACAAGCTCTCGAGTACTAGGTTAGCCAAGTCGCCCCTTGTATCGAGATCATCATCAATACAACCAAAGCAGGACGTAGGCTATTACCTCCATCGTGAGGGGCCGAACCTGGGTAAACTCTTGTCTCTCGATTCCGATCAACCCCATTCGAGTTACCACCTAGCTATGATGGCCTCACGACTAAGTCCTTTCACGAGGACATTTGCCGTGACAAAACCACGACAGTTGGCGCCCACCGTGGGGCTCACGCTCGGTGGTGTTGAGTACTCGAAGGGAACTCCCGCAGGTATCGAGGGATACGCGATCGGCCGCATGACCAAGAGTCGCCGCGGCAAGCTCTACATTGACGATTCAGGCTGGGGCCCCGAGGCCGACTCAATCGAGTACGGGTACCGGGTCCCCTTCGGCAACATCCACGTCTTCATCGGCAAAGCCGGCGGATCTGAACCCGAGCCGGACATCTGCACCGACATCGTCGAGCCGGCTCGGCGCGCGCAACCCGCCCAGGCTCAAGCCGCCCGCAAGCACGTCTTCGTCGGTTTCACCCAGGGGGTGGACCTTGCAGATAACTCCGCGTCCGGCGGCGAAACCCTCATCTACTCTGATGGCGAGTCCTCGGTAGGCGAAACCGAGTCGATCCACCCGCTTTATGATGGCGGGCTTGGGGGCTACTCCGACGACCAGCCGGCCCAGGACTCCTTCAACGCGCCCCCCCGGGCTGCTGTTTATATGGCCGGCTCAACCCCGGCCCTTAACTCCACGTTGGCTGGCGCGGCGACAGGAACCGGCACCTCAGGGGCCGGCTCAGCCGTCCCACCGGCTCAGGCCTTGACAGAATTGGCAACCGCCTTGGCAACGCTTCTTGCGACGCCGGTGACCACAGAGAACCAGGCGGAGCGTAACACGGAGGTAGCTAAGCTCCGCGACCAGATGGCTAAGGTACAGGCAGATATCAACGCTGAAAACACTCGCATGGCGGAGTTACAGTCTCAAGTCCAAGCCGAGGTAGAGCGCCTGAAAGCCGAAGCCTGGCGCATGGGGCTCCGTCAGAATGCTTCAGAGGCGGTTCATCAGAGGCGCCATATGAGTCGTCTACCGCCCAGCTATGAGCCCATGCGTCTGTTTAACACGCCGCGGGATGCGCCTGTTCAGGGGGCTGGGGCAGGCACCCCGGAAGCTCCGTTTGTACCCCCGAGCGGAGGCAGGCAGCCGTCGCCGGGTCAACCACATCAACCGGCCCAGCAACCCCCGCCGGTTCTGACGCCTCCGCATTGCTTCCTCACACCGGCGGGTCACTTCACCAACCCTTTGGATAACTTGGTGGCAGCGGCAACCAACTTGGCTGCGCTCCCAATCACGGGAAACTCGCCAGTTGAGATCGAAGCCCGGAATTCTATTGAGATGTTAAAAACCGCGGTCGCCCAGCAGGCAAACTACTCCTACAGTCGACAGCGACTCCACTTTACCCCGCTTCCAAGCCGGAGCAGGAACCGCCATGACGAGTCGCCGGCCGTCTCAAGCAGTGCTCGTCGACATCGTGAGCAGCCTCATGATCCGCCGCGCCGTGAGCCCCTTAACGCCCAGGAAATCGTTGACACGGCTCGGGCTCAGCGGTCTGCAGAGGCGGCGAATGCGGCGGCTCAAGCGCCCCTTGTCACAACCCAATTGACTTCCAGTAGCAGGACCATCGGGATACCGTGTTTGGTGCCGGCTTTACGCAACGAGCGCATGCCCAAGGACTTCAAAGGCCCTCGTAAGGTTCCAAATTACATGGCTGATCTTGAGCCGGCTGCTTGGATTGAGAGCTACGAGATAGCCATGGACATGCTAGATGTCAGCGACGCTGTCTGCGCTAAGTACCTGACGATGATGTTGGAAGGGCCGGCTCGTACATGCTTGAAAAACTTGCCCCCCAACTCCATCAACACCTGGGCAGAGTTGAAAGACCGTTTCATCAAGAACTTCCAGGGAACCTGCAAACGCCCAATGATGATCGTCGATCTTCAGCACTGCATCCAGCGTGAGGGTGAGTCGGCCCATCACTGGACACGCCGGGTCACGGAAATAATTCACGCCTCTGAAAGCATCACGGCGGCTCAAGTGGTTTTGATCCTGGAGAAAAACTGTCACTTCGAGCCCCTCGTACAAAAACTTGGCCGGCTTAAGCGGAAGGTTCATGATATGGGCGAGCTCATGGACGTCCTCACTAGGTATGCCGAGTCAGACACTACGAAGGATCCTAACCCGGATGATGACCAGACCGGCAAGGGAAAGAAAAACAATGGTGGCAAGGGTAACCAGCAGAACAATTCAGGGAACAATGGAAATCATGGCAATGGAGGGAAGCGTAAGAATCAGGAAGGAGGATCAAATTTGGTTGCTAATACCAACACTGGTTATAAATACCCGAAGGGAAATAATTCGGGAAGATCTTATAGTGGCAACAAACCCCGTAATTTTGAGGAAGCCCTCAAAGGGCCATGCCCAAAGCACAGCCTCCCTAATAAGCCGTCAACCCACTCTTGGGAGAACTGTCACATAATGCAGGCTTTTGGCGAGCAGTTCTTTCAGAATCGTCAAGGCGGCGGCGGAGGCAACCCGGGGCAGCCTAGAGCCGGCTCGTCCGGTGGATTTCATAACCCGGGGTTTCATGGCCTGGGCGGCTCAGGTACAGGTTATCAGGGTTCTGGCAACAGCGGAGGCAATCAGCATCCGGGGCAAGGAAATCAGCAACAGGGCAATCAACATGTCAATCAATCTGGTTTTCAGAGCAATCCCAAACAGTTGAATAGTGGGCAGTATCACGTGTTCACGATCCATACTGACAAGCGGGATCGCAAACTCCGGAAACGAGACGTTAGTGTAGTTGAGCCAGCAGTATTGGAATATCTACGTTGGTCGGAACAGCCCATTACATGGAGCAGAGAGGATCACCCGCCCCGGGTCGACAGTCCGGGTTGTTTGGCTTTGGTGGTGGCGCCTCAAGTCGGTGGCTATTCACTCACGAAGGTACTCATGGACGGCGGCTATTCACTCATGAATCTGTCTGAAAAACAGCTCCAGTCGTCTTCCACCGTGTTCCACAGGATTGTTCCCGGAAAGTCTGCATATCCTATCGGGCGGATCAAGCTGGATGTCGCGTTTGGCACTGATGATAACTACCGGTGCGAGTCTTTGACCTTTGAGGTGGTCAAAATCAAGAGTCCGTATCACGCCCTGTTCGGGCGGCCGGCTTATGCCCGCTTTATGGCTCGACCTTGCTATGTCTACCTCAAACTCAAAATGCCTGGACCGAATGGCACTATCATAGTTAATGGAGATCGAAAGATCGCTCTTGAGTGCGAGGAGGGGGATGCGGCTTATGCTGAGACGGCTTGCGCTGCGGAAGAGTTGAAATTTTATACTGCAAATGTTGACCCGGCCGATATGACGCCCTTGAAGAAACCCACTACAGAGTCTGACCCGCCACTCAAGTTCAAGTCGGCCGAGGACACCAAACAGGTTGAGTTTGTCCCAGGCGACTCGTCCAAAACGTTCACTATTGGGACTGGTATGGATCCCAAATAGGAAAGCGCGCTCATCGAGTTCATCCGTGAGAATCGGGACATCTTCGCATGGAAACCTTCTGACATGCCAGGTGTACCGAGAGAACTCGCTGAGCACCACCTTAATGTGGATCCAAAAATGAAGCCTGTTCGACAATTCCTCCGTCGTTTTAACGAGGAGAGACGCAAGGTTATTGGGGAAGAAGTAGCCCGGCTCCTAGCTGCCGGGTTTATCGTTGAAGTTTTTCACCCTCAGTGGTTGGCTAATCCAGTGCTTGTTCTAAAGAAAAACGGCACTTGGCGCATGTGTATTGACTACACAGATCTAAACAAGGCTTGTCCCAAAGACCCGTTTGCTCTCCCTCGCATTGATCAGATCATTGATGCCACGGCGGGTTGTGAGAGTTTGTGTTTCCTGGATGCTTACTCCGGCTATCATCAGATAAAGATGGCCGTCGAGGATCAGGAGAAGACGGCTTTCATCACACCTTTTGGCGCCTTTTGCTATGTCTCTATGCCTTTTGGGCTTAAAAGTGCAGGGGCGACTTATCAACGGTGTGTCCAGAATTGCTTTCACAAGCAGATTGGGCGCAACGTTCATGCTTATGTGGATGATATCGTGGTCAAGTCATTGAAGGAGACCCTGCTGGATGATCTCAAGGAAACTTTCGCTAATCTTCGGACTTACCAGATGAAGCTTAACCCGGATAAGTGTGTGTTTGGTGTTCCTGCAGGCAAGCTACTGGGCTTCCTGGTGTCAGAACGGGGCATCAAAGCTAACTCGGACAAGATCAAGGCGATCACCTCACTTGCGAAGCCAGAGAATATCAATGATGTTCAGCGCATGGCGGGTCGTATTGCATCTCTAAGCCGGTTCATAAGCCGCCTTGGTGAGAAGGCTATCCCCTTGTACCAGATGCTGAAAAAGACTGATGACTTTGTCTGGAGTGATGCAGCTGATGCTGCCTTCGAAGCCATTAAGAAGTAGCTGGCTGAGCCGCCCGTTCTCGCTGCCCCTATTGACAAAGAGCCTATGCTCCTGTACATTGCTGCTAATAATCGCGCGGTAAGTGTTGCAGTTGTTGTTGAGAGAAAGGAGGCAGGGAAAGAATATCCAGTGCAGCGGCCAGTCTATTATGTCAGCGAAGTTCTATCTGAGTCCAAGCAGAGGTACCCACATTGGCAGAAACTGGTGTTTGGCGTTTTTCTGGCTAGTCGCAAACTCAGACATTATTTCCTGGAGCACCCCATCACCGTGGTCAGTTCAGCACCCTTGGGAGACATCATCCAGAATAGAGAAGCCACAGGCCGGGTTGCCAAGTGGGCGATTGAGCTTGGTCCACATCATCTTAAATACGTGCCTCGCACGGCCATCAAATCTCAGGCACTTGTTGATTTCATCAATGATTGGACTGAACTCCAAGCTCCGGAAGAGAAGCCTGATAATACATATTGGACTATACATTTTGATGGTTCCAGACAGCTAGAAGGCTCAGGGGCTGGAGTCGTCATATCTTCCCCTCGAGGTGACAAATTTTGTTATGTCCTGAGGATTCTGTTTACTTGTACTAACAATGCAGCTGAATATGAGGCTCTCCTCCACGGTCTTCGGATAGCTAAGGAGATGAATCTAAGCCGGGTCAGGTGTTTGGGCGACTCAGATCTGGTCGCTCAACAAGTTTCAGGAACGTGGGACTCAAAGGACCCGCTTATGGCGGCTTATCGGCAAGAAGTAACCAATGTGGCTGGACACTTTAAAGGATATCAAGTCGATCACATCGACCGGCGGCTTAACGAGGCGGCTGACGCATTGTCACGACTCGGCTCTCAACGTAAGCCGGTCCCCACTAATGTGTTCCTTGACGTGCTCCATCACCCTTCTGTCAAGTTACCTTCCGAGGAAGATCTCGCCGTTCCTGACCCGGAGGCACTGTTGGTGGCGGCTCTTCACACTATTCTGGACTGGACGGTTCCTTATCAGGATTATCTGACTTGAGGCGAGCTCCCTGAAGATGAACTCATGGCTTGACAGATCGTCCGCCGCTCTAAGTCTATGTCTATCGTCAATGGCGAGTTACATCGGAGGAGCATTACAGGAGTTTTCCAGCGTTGTGTTTCCCCTGATGAAGGGAGAGAGATCCTCAATGAGATTCATTCTGGCGATTGTGGTCATCATGCCGGCTCAAGATCTTTGGTGGCAAAAGCTTTTCGGCATGGTTTTTACTGGCTTACGGCTCACGCAGATGCTGAGGATATCGTACAAAAGTGTGATGGTTGCCAAAAGTTTGCTCGCCAGGCTCATGTTCCGGCTCAAGAGCTCCGGATGGTCCCAATCACTTGGCCCTTTGCAGTCTGGGGGCTCGACATGGTTGGGCCGTTTAAGCCGTCCAAAGACAAAAAGACCCATCTTTTGGTTGCTGTTGATAAATTCACCAAGTGGGTTGAAGCCGAGCCAATCAGCAATTGTGATGCTGCTACAGCAGTCAGGTTCTTGAAAAAATTGATCTTTCGTTTCGGTTATCCACATAGCATCATCACTGATAATGGCACAAATTTGTCCAAGGGGGCTATGAAGCAGTTTTGTCAAAAAGAGCATATCCGGCTTGATGTTTCCTCCGTTGCACATCCTCAGTCCAATGGCCAAGCAGAACGTGCTAATCAAGAGATTTTACGAGGTATCAAGCCAAGGCTTATGGTCCCCCTCAAGCGCACACCGGGTTGCTGGGTTGAGGAGCTTCCTTCTGTCCTTTGGAGCATCCGAACTACCCCTAACAGATCAACAGGCTTTACGCCTTTCTTCATGGTATACGGTGCAGAGGCTGTTTTACCCAGTGATATTCGTCATGATTCCCCCCGGGTCACTGCCTATGTCGAAGCATATAACGAGCAGGCTCGTCAAGATTCTCTCGATGCATTGGAGGAGGAACGTGATTTAGCAGCAGCACGCTCTGCAATCTATCAGCAAGACCTACGTCGCTATCACAGCCGTCGGGTTCGCAGCCGTACTTTCCAAGAGGGCGACTTAGTACTCCGTCTAATTCAAGAACAGGCTGGTATGCACAAGCTTTCCCCTCCCTGGGAAGGGCCTTTTGTCATCAGCAAGAATCTCAACAACGGTTCATATTACCTGCTGGATATACGTGAGCACAATAAATCACGTACGTCGGAGGAGGAGACCAACAGGCCTTGGAATATCGCTCATCTCCGTCCTTATTACACTTAGAGCCACCGGCTCAAGTTTGTACATACCTTTGTATATATTATGATCAATAAACATAAGCCGGCATCCCCGACACTCGGGGCCTCTGTCGTTTTCATCTCAAATATTGTGCATGAGTCTTTTTGTTTTTGATCATTGGTCACTTGGGGGCTTCCAACTCACCGAGTTTAGCTATCTCACCCTCTTGACCCGGCAATTAACGCCACATTATCTTGGTTAAACCTGCCTGTCTGCTTGATGCTACTCCGATTAGGTGACCCGGTGTACTCTTGACAAGTCAATCATCTCTATGACCCTGAACTTGTCTTGGTTAAAACATCGGATGTCACGTGAGAGCCGGCTTACAGAGAGCGAGGATAAACCATGGGCTATCATGCCAGCTTCATTGAAGCAAGACTCGTGCCTCGAAAGCCGGTCTATATTGTCGTGCCTCGAAAGCCGACTCAACATTAATATCTATTCATGATTTCAGTTCAATTTTTACAGGGGTTATCTTTGTTTCCCTTTGGCCATGAGCCGTCGGATCATGGATGAAGCCGGGTTACAACAAACATCCTAAACTAGTTATTTCTGACGTGCTAATCATGAGCCAGACAGCTATTAAGCGACCCGGGTTTTTTCTCAGCCTGTGTTCTGCGGTGATGGATAAGCTACTGCTGGTTCATACAAATATAACTCGCCATATTCCATGAAGCAGTTTTTTCCAAAAGAGCTGGGCGGGTTAATAAATCATCACACCAGTTCAGTTGTTTCATCTAACATACTGCAAAATTTTCAAGTGCGCGAAGGCACGACAGAGCACCTAAGTGTTTTTGGAACTATCCTATTACAAAAGGCCACAGCTGGGCTCCATAATATCAAAGTTCTTTGGAGCTCTACTCCTGGTCACCAGTTTCAGCTCCCTTCGGGTTATCAGCTCCCGGGTTAGCTCCCTCTTGTTGTTTCTTGGCGGCTTGAGATTCCAGGTTACCCTGCTCCGGCTCTGCTTTTTCTTTTATCTGAAGATTTTCGAAGTCCCAGTCGAGGGTGGTCAAAGCTTGGAACTCGGCATTCTCTCCTATTATAATTGATGAATCAACATCGGGAGCAAAGATGTGCTTACGCCTTGCTGGAGTCAGGTTGATTGGCTCGAAGATTGGCGGTGTAACCCGTTGGTTCCCTTCAGTATAAGCCGTCTGGTACCTCTTCAAGTCCACCTCTTCAACAATCTGACTCGCCACGACACGAGTTTCTTTCATACAGCGGGAATAGTCAGCCGACGTGAATTCCTGGCCGTCCGTCTTAAGTTCTGGAAACCCGCCAGCAAGCTCAGACATGTCCATATCCGGCATATACGCCTTGGCCCGGCCCAGGGCTAGCATGCTGGCTGATCGGGCGGCTGATTTCTTGAACTCCTCGATGTACTTCGGCACGGTGGCAAGCTGATTCAGCACGTCTTTGATATATTTTGGCGGCTCTTTATGTCTCATCACTGACATAATCGTGAACAGGCTCCCTGCATAGAGTTGCTCACACAAGGTGTACATCGCTTTCAGCTTGACCAGCGGCTCTTGACCAAGATTCACAGTCCGTTTCCCTGCAATTTTTGCTCAAGTATGGTTCAGCTACGGATTGCGGTTTACAGGCGAGTTAACGGTACCAACTATGAATCAACTACAAGTGGCGGATCACTTACCAAAGATGGCCTAGGTCATGTGATTGACGTGCTGCTTTAACCCGGCTAACTCATCCGAAAGGGGCTTGAGTTTATTTTCTGCTTCTTCAGCACGTTTCAACAGCAAAGTTCTCTCTTTCTCATGAGAGGCCATCAACACTCTCAATTTTTCGGCGGTCGTCGGTGCTGATTCTTCTAGCGACGCGGCTGCTTACTCGGCATCCGCTCGAAGTTTCTTCTCCGCCTTCAGTTGCTCTTGCAAGCCGGCCGCCCTCGACTCGGCATCATTCAGCAGATCATGTTATAACCCGGTGACATTAGTACAATGCGCCTACAAAGTTGGCGATTTTTGTGTTTGGCGACTCTGATACAACCACAATTTTCTAAACTGAAGTCCCAAGCAGTTGCTAGCAATCTACATGGCACTTGGGGGCTAATGCAAGTTCATTTTTCTTTTACAAATACCCAGGGAAAGCTCCGACTCATCTCAGTATAATGAGTCGGCCCTTGGTGGCTATCACAGTCAAATTTCTTCTACATATTGAAACAATATTATTGAAGACCCGGCTGTTTCACAGAAACAAGCCGGCCCTTGGGGGCTACATGTCACTTTGTTCTCAATATTATTGAAGACCCGGCTGTTTCACAGAAACAAGTCGGCCCTTGGGGGCTACATGTCACTTTGTTCTCAATATTATTGAAGACCCGGCTGTTTCACCGAAGCAAGCCGGCCCTTGGGGGCTACATGTCACTTTGTTCTCAATATTATTGAAGACCCGGCTGTTTCACAGAAACAAGCCGGCCCTTGGGGGCTACATGTCACTTTGTTCTCAATATTATTGAAGACCCGGCTATTTCACCGAAGCAAGCCGGCCCTTGGGGGCTACATGTCACTTTGTTCTCAATATTATTGAAGACCCGGCTGTTTCACAGAAACAAGCCGGCCCTTGGGGGCTACATGTCACTTTGTTCTCAATATTATTGACGACCCGGCTGTTTCATCGAAGCAAGCCGGCCCTTGGGGGCTACACGTCACTTTTACAAAGGACAATTGTTGAAGACCCGGCTCATTTTATCAAAATGAGTCGGCCCTTGGGGGCTACAGTACCGTACCGAAATATTATCATCCTGGAAGTCTTACACACATTCATGCTGACCTCTGTCTAAGACTTGGCGGCTACACAAGATATATAAGTATGGAACGGACGAGATTCTATTTACCTCATATTTCCCCTTCAACATGTTGACCAAGTTGGCTTCCATCTCCCGGCTTGTAGATAGCCGAGTCAGATATAATTCATGAATATCAGCCGCGCTGAGTCCTTCAAGCATTGGAAGTTCAAGTTTGTTTTTCCCTTTCTCAGCCGCCACCGGGTCATCTTTTGATACAAGTTTAGTCAAAACAGTTGATGGCTCTGGAGCTTTAAAAGACGCCCCTGTGATGGTGACTTCGTCGGCAGGTTGCGGAGATGATAAAGCGATATCTTCAGTCGCCTTCCTTGGACTAGAAGGGTGAATAGGACTTGGCGGGTTAAGATCCTCCATCGTGTCAGATGCGCCTACTTGAGTATTCACCTCTTCAGTAGTTGGCGGCTCGTTTTGCTTGGGCGGATCAACATTTGCACCAGCTTGATCCTTTGCCGTCTCATGTTGTCTTACAGGGGTCACCAAATTTGGATCTTTCGGTTCAAGGTTTTCTGGGGTCGAAGATGACTCGCCAGTTTTCCTCTTCTTGGCCTTGGCCCTGCGTAAGCACAAGCAGATTCAGATAAATAATACAACAGGTATAACCAGGCATGACTCATCGACAAGCACTTACCCTGGTTTGATGATCAAGGGTGGCAATTGAGTGGCAGATGAGTCGCCAGATGATGGCGGCGACTCCTGATAATCCGAATCAGACGGGTTAAGTGGTTGTTTAAAAAGACCGGCAAGCGGGTGAGATGGAGTGGGACTGTGAGGCACCTCATTTCAACGCTTGCGGGGGTTTGGCGTATCAGATAGGCCGCCCAAAAGCTCTCCAGAGCCACTTCGAGTCTGGCGCCTTATTGATTCGGCATGCTGTGATTTCTTTAAAGAAAATTTTTGGTCTAAGTAAGCAAGTGGATGAGAAAAGGGCACTTTCCTCACAGTTTTTCTTAGCTTTTGGGGAACAAAGTTGTCTGAGTCGGAAGAGATAGAAATTACCTCAACGTCATCAGCCCGGCTTACATCAACATCGTCCTGGAAATAAGAGGCGTTAGCCAGTTCAACGAAAAGACAGCCAAGGGAGTCAAGTTTTACCTCTGATTCATCATCAGCCAATGGCGACTGGCCCCTAGCTGCCGTCTCATGTTCAGCGGCCGGCTTGTTCTTTTTCCGAGCCGACACAACTTTGGATTTGGTGACTGCCTTCTTCGTCCTCCTGTTCCAGAATGAAGAGTTGGCCTGCAGTTTAATGAGATCAACAAGCTTAATTTATGGATTGATAAGTCGGATGAAACAATTACAAGAATGCTTACTGGAGGAGCCTGGTTGAGGGCATAAAATGGCTTCAGTCCGGTCTTGTTGCATGCTTCTTGAGTTTCCCCGAGTAGCTTCTTCGTAGCCTTATTTATGTCATCAGCTGACATATCAACGGGATTGAACCGTTGTGGGTCGGTTGACTCACCAGAATAATTACACATTAAGTCGCCTCGGCGGCTTAAGGGCAGGATCTTCCAGGTAAGCCAGCACCGGGTCAAGTCAACACCAGTCAGACCGTTGACTAGCAAAGCCCTCAACTTTGGATATACGTGGGCGACTTGTGCGCGTTCTTCTTGAGAAGCCCAGCCAGGAAGTTCAAAAGTTGGGGGAAGGCGTTCAGGTCTATAACCCGGCAGAGGGTTTTCGTCAGCTGGAGTTGTGTTCTTGCAGTAGAATCATGTTTTGTTCCAACCTTTAGGGTGACTCGGCAGAACAGCTGCGGGAAAAGGGACGTCTCTTCGTCTTTGAATTGAGACCCCGCCAAGTTCTAGGCAGGGGCCATCAGCACACTCAGTTTGCCGGTTGAGATAGAAGAACTCTCTAAAGAGAGGAACGGTGGGCTCTATTTGCAAATATACCTCACACAAAACTTGAAATTGGCACAGATTGGATACAGAGTTTGGACCAATGTCTTGAGGGTGAAGGTTGAAAAAGTGTAAAACATCCCGGAAGAATTTTGACCCGGGTGGAGAGAAACCCCTGAGAAGATAGTCTGTAAAGATCACGACTTCCCCCTCGTGGGGGTGAGGGGTGTCTTCTGCTGCTGAAGGGGCTCGATAACCAATTACTTCCTGAGCCGGCAGGAAGCCTTGCTCTCTATAATCGTTCAGTACAAGATCAGAGACTTGAGAACACGCCCAGTTGTAGACTGTGGTCTTCGCTATAGCAAATCGCCTAAATATGAACGAGGAATGCAAAAACATAAATTGCAGGATTATTCATGTTCATGATAAGCTCGCATCATATGATTAAAGGTACAGGGGCGAGTCACCATGTTCAGTAGGTCGCCCGACTGGGATTTCAGCTATGATTATCAAAATTGGGCGGATCATAATAAGTGGACATGAGTCGCCAAGAGTAAGGGCGGATTACCAGATGCTAAAATTTCTAGTTTTTGCTAAGTGTTGCACAAACAGGTTTCACACAGATCGGATGATATTTCAGATCTAAAAAATCAGTTTAAAAAAGAATATTTTTAGCGCCGAGTTCATACACTGGAAACCTAAGTCGATCTATCTGTTGTTTCTACCAAAGTTCAAGTTCGTCCAGATACAAAAATGATGCTACGACTAACGGCGGGGTATTTCTGAGTCAAGGAAGTACAAAACCTAGATCTAACAATGGTAATGGCGGTGTAGCCGAGGCAAGAACAGAGAAGAACTAGGTTGAGCTACAGTGCAGATCTATGGCGACGGGAATGAGTACCTGGTTGCGGGAGATGATCCCGGGTGGTTTGAATGAGTTCTGATGACGACGCGTGCGAGGAAGACGAGGGCTTGGGGACGTCGGCGAGCTTGAGGGCGAACGGTGGCGGAGCTCCAGGCGCACGCGTGGCGAGAGGAAGAAGAAGCAGAGTCGAGGCGGTAAAAGTGAAAATGAGGACCCCTCGGGAGCATTTAAAAGGAGAGGAGAAGCGAAACGGCAAGCGCGAGAATCAAGGCGACGCAGTGATAAAAGGCGCCTCGTTTATCGGGCCTGTCAGATCCACTCAAGATTTTAAATGACGTCACGCGAGATTTGCGGATATCAGTTGAAAGGAGTCATGGATTTCAAAGGGAAGATATGACAAGTGTGAAGCATGTTATAAGCCGGCAATTATAAGCCGGCCACGACCCAGAAGATCAGTACGGGTTATTCTTATTTTTGAAGGTTGACGTGACTAAATTCAAATCAACCTGGGGGCTAATGTTGGGGATATAACCCCTGGACATAACCCGCCTGGATGTAACCCGTCCGTTCAGGGCCGGGTCACTATACGGCGACTTAGAAGAAGGTTTCTACAGATGGGCCGGGGTATTCAGAAGACCGGAATCCAGTGGATAAGCCGCCACTAGGAGGAGGCCGGCTCACGGCCCAGAGCCTTTCCATCTAAGGCGTCCAAAGAGTATTCTTACTTGTGAAACAAGATGAGTAGGAATTAGAGTATGACACGGGTCGTCTCTTCGACCCGGACTCTGTTGTAAACCCAGGGCCTCGACCTGTATATAAAGGCGAGCCCCTGAGGCGGCAAAGATTAAGTTACAAGCTCTCGACTACTAGGTTAGCCAAGTCCCCCCTTGTATCGAGATCATCATCAATACAACCAAAGCAGGACGTAGGCTATTACCTCCATCGTGAGGGGCCGAACCTGGGTAAACTCTTGTCTCTCGATTCCGATCAACCCCGTTCGAGTTACCACCTAGCTACGATGTCCTCACGACTAAGTCCTTTCACGAGGACATCTGCCGTGACAAAACCACGACACTATGGCTTATATACACGCTAGGGAGGGTATCTAGGGTTACAAGGTCGGTATCTAGGAGCAAGGCGGCTAGAGAAATCTTGAAGTGTACTGCAAGTCTTAGGTAGAGGCAGCCTTGATCACGTCCCCCATGTATGGCCTCCGGAGTCCATCTTGGTCACGCACGAGGGTACATCGGCCCAACCGAGGAGTCGGGTCGGCCCGGTTAGCACCCCCTAATCCAGGACACCGTTAACCTTGTCATGGGCTTTTTCAAAGTCAATTTTGAATATCAATCCACTCATGTTTTTTCTGTGCATCTCGTGGACGGTCTAATGTAGGACTACTACACCATCGAGTATATTCCTTCCTTGCATGAATGCTGTTTGAGATGGCCGGACAACATGGTAAGCTACCGAGTTTAACCTATTCGTAGCCAACACGTACACACGCTGGCTCGCTCCCGGCCTATACCACGCGATCCTTGTCCGCGGAAGACGACGGCGAACCGCGCGGCTTGCGCGCCCTGTTAGCCTAAACTACAGAGTAGGTAGAACTTACACCTGGTGGCAAGTTCCACCAAAAGAAACCTAAGGGCATTTCTAACTGATTCCCAATAAATAGTGGAGGATCTGGCCGAATAAACGCTTGGTGGAGTATATTTACTCCACTAAGTTTTGGTCGGACCTAACCGATCCTCTATATTTAACGGAGTAAATTTTTGTTTTTTTTCTAAACTTTCAATTCTAGTATACATTGCAACTACATATCAGCACACATATAGAAACTAAACATAAATTTGAATGTTCAAGCAAATCACGAATATAGTGTACAAACTGAATTCAAAGTTTACAAACCAAATTATTCAAATTTAAACACGTCGAATGGTCCAAATGTAGCAACTAGCATGTGACTGAACAACTAGGACTTGCTAAGACGTTGCCAGTGATGCTCAATAAGATCTTGTTGGAGCTGAGCATGAACTTGTCGGTTCTCGATCTTGCGATGCTCTTCAAGGAATGCCAGGATCCTGTTCGTATCATACTCTGGCTCAACCGGAGTCCCGTTGGTGATGTACCAAAAGTTCTCAGGCATATCCCTCTCGTCTTCAATGATCGTGTTATGCAATATGATGCAACAAGTCATGATCCGCCATAGAACCTTGGAGCTCCAGTACTCTGCAGGGCCACGAACAATTGCAAAGCGCTTCTGAAGCACACCGAAGGCTCTCTCCACATCTTTCCTAGCAACTTCTTGACATTGGGCAAAGTGAATGTTTTTGTTACCTTTTGGACACGGAATTGTTTTGACCAAGGTGGCCCATGGTGGATAGATGCCATCTGCAAGGTAGTAACCCATCGAGTAGTTGTGCCCGTTGACCGAGTAGTTGCAAGCAGAAGCATCTCCTGTAATAAGCCGAGAAAACAGTGGTGATCTCGACAGCACATTCAAGTCATTGTGAGAGCCAGGCAATCCAAAGAATGAATGTTATATCCAAAGATCCTTCGATGCAACTGCCTCAAGAATGATTGTTGGATCGTTGCAGTGGCCTTTGTACTAACCCTTCCACCCTGCAGGACAATTTTTTCATGTCCAGTGCCTACAGCCAAGTGATCCAAGCATCCCTGGACATCCTCTTGCTTCACTCTCAGTCATCAGCCTCTGGGTGTCTTCCTCGGTTGGTGCTCTCAAGTACTCCGGGCCAAAGACATCGATCACTGCTTTAGTGAACCTCCGAACAGCCTCCAAGATTGTGTCTTCACCAATGCGGACATAGTCATCAATTGCATCGGCCGAACACCCATATGCCAAGACTCGAACAGCCGTGATGCACTTCATCAGAGGGCTTGCACTTATCTCTCCACATGCATTTCTCCGGAGTTTGAACCAGCCATCATACCTCTCAACGGCTTTTGCAATGGTCAGAAAAAGAGTTGTGTGCATCCGAAAGCGCCGGCGAAAGTACTTCTCCGGATAGGTTGGCTTTGGATCAAAGTAGTCTCTCGTGATCTTGGCATGGCCCTCCGCTCTATCACGGTTGATGTGTATGCGGCCAAATTGTAATCCTCTCCTAGGCCGCCGAACAGCATCATTGAAAATCATGCCTACAACGGTTTCAAAGTCATCATCGTCTTCTTCCTCTTCGGATGACGACGAGTCCTCCAAGACCATCTCCCTCAACCTCTTCATCTACAATTCAAACAGCTAGGTTCAATCTAAACGGCTCGGTTTAAAAAGAAACGCACAAAAAAACTCACCTAGGCAATTCGTCGAACACTTGCGGCGGTGGTGGTGCACTGGCCGGCCGGTGTCGTTTAGACCAAACCGGCGGGCGACGATGCGTGCGAATGACCTGCAGCGGTGTGCAAGCAAGGTGAGATGCGGCATCCGACAGAAAATGAAGAAGTTTCGAAGCAATCCGACGAATCGGTTATGGCGATGGCGGCGGCGTTTCACCTTGATTCCGGCGACGACGACGGGGGTTGAACGGGCTCGACGTCGGGCAGAAGGGCGGCAGGGGCAAAGGAAGGCAACGAGGTAGCGGCGGAGCCGGCGGGCGGTCGCCGGGAGGCGTGCCGGCGAAGATGCAGTGGCAGGGGGCGACGCGAGGAAGAGGCGTGACTTTTACTCGGAGCCGCAGCGGCCGAATATATTTAGGGAGAAAGTTGGCGCCGGAGGATAATTTTTATTCCCTTACGGCCGATTGGGGATAGGTTAGGTGCGCGTTAGAGGAGTAAAACCGACTGTTTACTCCTGTAACACCGGATAGAGGATCGGTTAGAAATGCCCCAACGTCTCCGCTATGCTCGTCCACTCTGCCTATTCTTGCATCGGTCGACCATCGAAGACGATGGATGGACAGAGTGTGGAACGAAGTATGGTCCGATCGAGATTGGCCGCGACCAATCCGCCAAAACAAAGCGACAGCGACGGGTGTGGATGCTTCACCTCCTTGCTCCTGTATCCTTCCCAAGCCATAACGATCCATCTGTAGTAGCCAAGATAAGGGAGTGGGATCCTAGCCCGTACGTACGTGGACAGACTGGAACCCGGGCCCCAGCCCGTCGTCGTCTCCCTCGGCTGAACAACCAGCCCATGACGGCAGCAGGGCAGTAGCAGTAGCGGTACCGGTGCCGGTGCCCCCCAATTCCTTCCTCCCCCCGCGGCCATGCCGCACGGTCTTCTGAGCGGGCATATACTGTGCAGATCGCTTCTCGCAGATTGGCGCGCGCATGCATGCTGACGTTGTTCACGCACCCCGGCGCGCCGCTGTAGCTAGCTAGCTAGTTAAATTGCTGCTGCCTCGGCTGCTCTGCTTCCAACCTCTTCAGCAGTCTTCTTCTTCCTTGCCCAATAAAGAAATACAAGGAGATGAAGAGCTGACGACGTAGTAGTACGTGGGAGCCGTTTTGGTTTCTCGGATCACGCGCGAGCGCGCGGAGCCCGAGGAAGAAGAGGAGGGAAGGAGGAGTCCTAGCTAGCTGAAGCTTCGTACACTGACGATGGCTTCCAAAGGTACCCACCGTAACCATTTCGCTGCTGCTTCATCATTCTTGTTTAGCTTCTGAGTCGAGTGTCAGGCTGCCAGCTAGTCTAATTCGAATTCGGTGCCGGTAAATTTGAGCAGACGTGCTAGCGAGGACGTAGAACTGCGCGCGGTTGCTCCCATGAGTAGCAGTGTAGTTTATTTGAGCTATACTTAATTTTGCATTGACCCCAAATTACATCCTAAGCTTAGGTGGTTCAGGTGTGCACTCGGTTCAGAATCCATTGACTCACTCAGCTCGATCACTCTCAGCCACCAGTATCACTCTAGCTTCTGATTGGTATTTCAGTGTACCTACACAGCCTTGCTGTTAACTAGTCGGACTGAATTAATTGATTGATAGCCTTGTTGTATCTACACAAGCTAGCAGCGGACTAACAATTCGTGCGGAATTAACTGATCAGCCTAGAGGCAAAACTTTTTTTTAAATGTTAGCACTAGCACCATCAGCCTTGCTGTTAACTAGTCGGACTGAATTAATTGATTGATAGCCTTGCTGTTAACTAGGGGCATTTCTAACTCTTGAATTAACTGATCATCCTAAACGTTCAAGTCTCGGCTCGAGCGCTTGGTGCAGTACCGCTGGAGCCTTTGGTTGTATGATCAACGATTTTCAGGGGCAAAATGCTTCTTCAATTTTTATCGAATTGCTAGCTTGACATGTAGTCTTTTTTTTCGAATTGCTAGCTTGATATAGTGGAGTATACTATAGTACCTAGATAGCTTTTTTTTTGAGAAATAGTACCTAGATAGCTGATGCTAAGTGGTGGTGGTGGTGGTGGCAGGTGCAGGAGGAGGCGGCGGCCATGACGAGCCTCCTCAGCGGCCGAAGCAGCAGCTGCCGCGCGACTCCCGCGGCTCGCTCGAGGTCTTCAACCCCTCCTCCTCCGCCGAGCCCCCCGCCGCGTTCCGCCCCGCCGCCGGCAAGCCAACCGCCTCGCCGTTCCGCCAGGACGACGACAACATCCAGGATGTCGACAAGGCGACGCAGCGGACGGCGGAGTGGGGCCTCGTGCTCCAGACCAACGAGCACACGGGCCGGCCCCAGGGCGTCTCCGCCCGCAGCTCCGGGGGTGGCTCCGCCCGCAGTAGCTCCGACGACAAGGCCGTCGCCGGCGCCGGCATCCCCCGGGTGTCGGAGGAGCTCCGGGCGGCGCTCTCGGCGTTCCAGCAGACGTTCGTGGTGTCGGACGCCAGCCGCCCCGGCCACCCCATCATGTACGCCAGCGCCGGCTTCTTCAACATGACCGGCTACACCTCCAAGGAGGTCGTCGGAAGGAACTGGTATCAAATCCATCATCCATCCCCTTCAATCTATCCTCCTTCACCAAATAGATGAATTGAATTGTGTTGTCCAGCCGCTTCCTCCAGGGCTCCGGCACCGACCCGGCGGAGATCGCAAAGATCAGACAGGCTCTAGCCGACGGATCAAACTACTGCGGCCGTGTCCTCAACTACAAGAAGGATGGCACGGCATTCTGGAACCTCCTGACCATTGCCCCCATCAAGGATGAGGATGGCAGGGTCCTCAAGTTTATAGGGTCACCTCCCTGGCCCTTTTCTTATTTCCCCTTACATGAGTGCCACGAATCAGACATATATCTTACCATTCCTGTTGCTGTTCCAGGATGCAAGTGGAAGTGAGTAAATACACTGAAGGGAACAAGGACACTGTTGTTCGTCCAAATGGACTGCCAGAGTCACTCATCAAATATGATGGTACAACTAATGTTTTAACTTTATTTTAAAAAAGTGCTACTAGCTAGCAGATCTTGTTATTTTCAGAAATTAAATTGGTTTCGTATTGAGGAGAAAAACATATGTCTGCAGCCAGGCAGAAGGACCAGGCCCGTAGCTCGGTGTCTGAGCTTCTGTTGGCTCTCAAGAACCCACGGTCATTGTCAGAATCAAGTAATAGCACCTTCAAAAGAAAATCACAGGAATCAGTAGGTGTGTTAACGGGTGATGGTACTGGCAAGAGAAGTTCAGAGAGTGGATCTCGACGTACCTCACGTACAGGAGCAAGAAGCTCACTGCAGAAGATCAGCGAAGTGCCTGAAGGAGGCAATAAAGCTAGAAAATCGGGTCTGTTTTCACTCATGGGGTAAGCTCGTTGATACAAGTCAAAGGGTAGAATTTCAGCATCTCATTTCTTAATTTGGTTCTCGTTTCATGTTCCTGTGTTTTATTTTGTCTTATTCAATCTGTATGTGCAGTTTACTTGGTATGGGCCATGGAAATGTAGAAAAGAACATGCTGAAACCAAGAGATGAAGATCCGCTACTTGACAGTGATGATGAAAGACCTGAGAGCTTTGACGATGAGCTAAGGAGGAAAGAAATGAGAAGGGGTATAGACTTGGCTACTACACTTGAACGCATCGAGAAGAACTTTGTCATTACTGACCCAAGATTGCCAGATAATCCTATTGTAAGATTCATCAGGGACCTCCTGTACCTCTACCCCACTAATCTTTCCATTCATATACATATTAACTTTTCTTGAATGAGTGCTCATTTTTCTATCAATGTTTCAGATATTTGCATCCGATAGTTTCTTGCAATTGACTGAATACAGCCGTGAAGAAATATTGGGAAGAAACTGCAGGTGAATGATGATCTCACCTTACACATTTATTGCACAATTTCACTGGCATGGTTTTCTAATCTTTAGAAAGTTTAGCTCTTTGTAGATTAACGGTTACACAGTGTAGTAAAAATCCTGATATTGGACCTCTATTGCTCTGCATATTTGTAGATTGGTATATGCTAGTGTTTCTTGCAAAAAGCTTATGCATCACTTTCTTGTTGCTTCCCTGGGTCCTCCTCGCAGGTTTCTCCAAGGTCCTGAAACTGACCGTGCGACAGTGAGGAAAATTAGAGATGCCATAGATAAACAAACAGAGGTCACTGTTCAGCTGATTAATTATACAAAGAGCGGTATGTTACTCTTCACATGCTTTTCATGTCCGTGCCATGCAAGAGTATCATGCAATTTCTGTTCAATACTTCTGTTCGCCGAAATGTTTGGCTGAGATACAGTATATTTGTATCACTTACTAACACTGTAAGATATTTTTGTCTTTGAATATATCCCTTAATGGTAAACAATCCAGCTAAAATTACTTATTGCCGTTTATCACTTCTACAGGTAAAAAGTTCTGGAACCTCTTTCACTTGCAGCCTATGCGTGATCAGAAGGTATAACTATGGACATCGTATGGGAAATATTATCCAACTTATTCTATATAATGGAGTGGTAATTTATTTATTTTCATGTAATTTGAGATGCATCAATTTTGACTATTGATCAGGGAGATGTCCAGTACTTTATTGGGGTTCAGTTGGATGGAACTGAGCATGTACGAGATGCTGCCGAAAGAGAGGGTGTCATGCTGGTTCGTATCCATTTTACTTAAATCTAGATTATTTGTGCATGCATATATGCTATGAAAGGTAACAAAAAATAGATAGATGGGTCTTCAATAGCTACTATTTTACCAGCGCCAAGAATTTGTAGTGCAAAACTTGCAAAATTTTGTTAACACCAACTGGCATCACATGATTATGTAATACGATACATCACGGGTAGTCAATTCTAATGCTATTAAACTTGTGGATTGTTATGCATATGGCATGTTATTCTTTGAGTCAACATTTTATTCTGTCAAATGCACGAAACATGTAACTTTAGAAGATGTGCGAAACATGTTATGGCAATTTTCTTTAATGGATTTATGTTATTTTTGTCTGGATAAGCCAAGTTGACCACTTAATTTTCTATTGACCAATTTTAAATTCGTCAGAACTAACCTGAATTGTTCATGTTACAGATTAAGAAAACTGCAGAAAATATTGATGAGGCTGCAAAAGAACTTCCAGATGCTAATTTGGTAAGATAAAACCATTATTCCAACACTTCATCAAACTAGCATATTTCTAATGATCAAACAAGTGTATGTGTGGAGTTCTGACAGTCATCCATTGCTTTCAGAGGCCTGAAGACTTATGGGCCAACCACTCAAAAGTAGTTTTGCCAAAGCCACATATGAAGGATTCTGCATCATGGAGAGCCATCCAAAAAGTATGATATAGTTTTACCAAACTGCTTTTTGCATGTCATTTTAAAGTCACTGGATGAAACTAACGTTATATATTCGCAAAAAAAAACTAGTGTTATATAAAGAAACTAGAGATTTGGGTGCCTCTTGTTTTGTTCATGGAAATATATACCTAGTTCCACCTAGGTTTTCGCATTTACACTAATGGGAGTGATTTACCATGCATTCTACTGAAGAATTCAGTCCATTACAGAACAGTGATTATATCTCTAATGTAGGAGTATTCTATATTGTCAAAACCAGGAGATTGTTGGAGACGTGCATTTGGCATTTTCATTGTGATGATCGTGCTACTTCTTTTGTAGGTTCGTGAGGGTGGAGAAAACATTGATCTGAAACATTTCAGGCCTGTAAAACCTTTGGGGTCTGGTGACACTGGAAGGCAAATCCTATCATACTTTGTTTGAAACAGAATTAACTTAAACCTGTATAGTAGCACTGCTTGAGTTCTGTTGCCATGAGAAGTTTCAAATAGTAAACTGTGTGCATTATTGTTGAAATTGTAGTGTGCACTTGGTGGAGTTGCTAAACACAGGTGAATACTTTGCCATGAAAGCGATGGATAAAAATGTCATGCTTAACCGCAATAAGGTTTGATTCTTTTTCACCTTTTGAAATGATAACAACATTAATTATCATAGGAAAATGTAGTTCACGTATATGGTTCTACTTATGGCCATTGTTTCATGTTTCTGATAACATTATAATGCCTCTAGGTCCATAGAGCCACTGCTGAACGACAAATCCTTGATATGTTGGACCACCCATTCCTTCCAACATTGTATGCATCATTTCAGGTTTGTTCATCAATATAAGGAAGCAAATTTATTATAGATCACATTGTACTTGTTCATGTGTAATCATCTTGATGAGTAAGCTTGTCTAATTCCTAACATTTAACATAGGTCCAAGTTTGAATATAAATTTAAGCTCGTTTGAGAAGAAACACACTAGGTTCAAGTTTTACTTTGTTTAAACCCTGCCATAGCAGCCCTGGCTCGCAATCCAATGGCCTTTTATCATGTTTTGGAGAGAGGGCGAGGATGGGGTTAGAAAGAGGTTGTTTTCATTGACACCATGACTTTTCATGTTCTACCAGAGAGTGACATTTTTGTTTCTGCTTAAATGTTGCAGACAAAGACACATATATGTCTCATTACAGATTACTACCCTGGCGGGGAGCTCTTTCTGCTCCTAGATAGGCAACCTCTGAAGGTTTTGCGGGAAGATGCAGTCAGGTCATAATTCAAACTGTTTATTATTCTTAGATCTGGTGGGGTAATTTGTGACATAACATATTGATCACAGTCGCAGGCGTGTCACTTCATTGTTTTGGGGTTTTGTCCACTCTAGATGTTGTAGACGAGCCAATATTTAACATTTTTCATGATTGGAACAGGTTCTATGCAGCAGAAGTTGTCATTGCACTTGAATACTTGCATTGCCAAGGTATACCCTCCCCCCCCCCCCCCACCCACCCACACACACACACACGCGTACACCATGCTGCTATGTGACTATGTACATGAAAGTCTCTTTGATTATGCTACGTCACAGCATTATCAATGACAATTATGTCCACCTTTCAAATGCATATGCCTTCACTAAGGATTTAGCCCTTGCAGCATGTTTTCCATAAGGCCTTAAAAGCAATGTTTCCTTACCCAAATAAAAAAGAGCTGGCCACAATACAGTTGAGATTTCTACTGCTTATAAGGTGTCATGTTTACTCTTGTTTAATATTATTTATATCCTCAGGTATAATCTACCGAGACTTGAAGCCAGAGAATATCTTACTTCATAGAGACGGGCACATATCCCTGACAGACTTTGATTTATCTTGCCTGACGTCTTGCAGGCCGCAGGTAAAAAGACACTAAATTTGATTTGAAAAAAGTTAACTTAATTTTGAAGCTCTTTCTCTTTCAATAAATCATAAAAATGCATATAATTTTTTTGTATTGCTGGCCCTAAAAAGGGAAGGTTGACTTCAGTATATTCATAGGTTATGTGACGTGAAGTAATTATCTTTTCCTGTTTTGGTAGGTCTTTCTTCCAGAAGAAGCTAATAAGAAAAGTAGGAGGAAAAGCAGGAGTTCACCCATATTTTTTGCGGAACCTATGCGAGCATCCAATTCATTTGTTGGTACAGAGGAGTACATTGCACCTGTATGTATTTTCTCTTGGTTTTTGTTTATTTTGTACCATTTTTGCAACATCTCCGTTGTTTCCCTGTATTTTTTTCATAATGTAGAGTATTTATTAATTCTTATACTGGTCCTTGTGTTGCAGGAGATTATTACCGGAGCTGGCCATACAAGTGCTGTTGATTGGTGGGCGCTAGGTACATAGCTCTTCCACCAACTATGCAGTTTCTTTGTGCATATTTTATACAGTAATTCTAATGAAGTCATTTGGTGCTCCAGGGATTCTTCTGTATGAAATGTTGTATGGTTACACACCCTTCAGGGGTAAAACCAGGCAAAGGACCTTTGCCAACATCCTACACAAGGACATCAGATTTCCCGCGAGTATATCGGTACGGTGATTAAGAAAGCGGCTAGCATATATTCCTGTATTTTCCGAGCAAAATTTTGGTTGACACGGAAATTTTACTCGGTTGCACGGGGGTGCTGTGTGGATGAGCAGGTGAGCCTCCCAGCGAGGCAGCTGATCTACAGGTTGCTGCACAGGGATCCTGCGAACAGAATGGGATCGTATGAGGGGTCGAATGAGATAAAACAACACCCGTTCTTCCGCGGCATCAACTGGGCCCTTGTGCGCGGCACGGTAATGAATACTCACTCCATTATTATTAAGCCTAGCTAGCAATACCAAGCATAATTTGCCATCTTGCTGTTGTGTAACTAATTTGTTTGTGTGTGAAACTGGTGTGGTGCAGGCTCCTCCAAAGATGGACGCTCCACTGTTTTCGGACGTGGACAAGGGAATGGGCGATGCTGCTGCTGCCGCTGCTGATAATCACACCGACATGTTCTGAACGAAGGTGGATGGACAGACAGAGATGCCAAAGATGTATCTTGGCCGTGCTAGCTCAATCATGCGTGTTTTGTTTGCTGTTGCTGACTGTTTTTTCTGTTCGTGCCCGTACTTAGGACGGTAGGGGGTGGAATAAGCGCTGGAGTTGTTGAGCGCAATGTAGTAATCCTGTATCGGGATCGTATTGAATAAGCAATTCAGATGCATGTATGCGTGCGTCCAATGATGGATGGAGTATTGGAGCTGAAGAAGCAGAATTGGGAGCTGATGTATCCTCTTCCAACACCAGGAAGAGATGCAGGAGCGTCTGACGGAGGCCCCTGCCGAAGTTGCCGTCTCCGGCAGGCCGGCCGCCATGTCGTCCTGGCTGACCGCTGCGTCGCCTGCTCAGACAAGTTCAGATTTCTTGTGCCGCCGTTGAAAGAAAAATAAGAAAGGTTTGAAGAGTCAGGAAGACGACACGAGCGACCCACCCTCTCCCTCCCACGTTGCCCCCGCACGGCGGCAGGGAGGGAACCCTAGGCAGCCGCCGCTGACCCCCTTCTCATCCCTCCCCTCCTGTCGCTGCCAGAGGGCTCAGCCAGGCAAAGCTCGCCCGAAGCCGGCGGCGGCGGCGGGGCCCTCTCGTTCCTCCGCGGGCAGAGGCGCGACCAGTGGCGGAGGACGAATTTTTTTTTAGGTGGGGCGGACCTAAAGCATAACAAATCGATGCAAAACTAGAGTAGTCGATACGCACGAAAATGCACACAAATAGATTTTCCATGTAGAAGAGTTACTTACATATATGCGCGCGGAAATGTGACCAGTCAATAAATACTTTTAAATAGTCGGAAAGTCGCATGGTACAATGTAAAATCACCGCTAATTTTACAATATTAAGCCCTAAAACATTTTGGGCAGATCTATTATATGCAAAAATTGAAAAAGGAAACAGTACTTTGCAAACGTAAGAAAAAATGCATACCATTCCATAACCAATACTAACCCCTGTTAGTGCATATACTAATACTAACCCTTGTTGGCATACAACAAAAGGCAACTACAGAATTGTGCACTTACTATCGCGGTCTCTGTTTACTCTCTCCATGGGGATGAGAAATCGTTGTATGTCACTGATCACTTGCTGATATGAACGCTGAACGCAGTAGGAAGTACCGTCCCCGCGTGCCGCTCCTACTGGCCGATGGCCTCGCGCACCGCTGCTGTAGGCCATCTCCCCCGCGCCGCAGTAGGAGCATGGACGAACGAACGAACCGGCCCTGATCGAAAGTCGTAGACTGGGTGGCTCGATGCGTGACTTACATAAGGCCCAATAAGGTGGGTCGGTGCTCACGCCCAATAGAAAGGCCGCTTTCTTTTCCCATGATTTTTTTTATCGATCGATCTGTATACCTAAAACTAAATCGCTGGAAATCAAGGTAGGGCGAGCGCCCAACCTCGCCCTACCGAGAGCTCCGCCTGTGGGCGCGACGCGGGCGGCGGGCCCATCTCTCCAGCTGGGGCGCGACATTGCGCAAGTGTGCTGGACGACACTGGCGCGGTGGCTGCACTTTGGGCGACGTGGATGGTGGTGTGTCGCGCGGGGCGGGCTGTGGTGACGGTGGATCTGGCGCGCAATGGGCCACTGTGGCGAGGGCTGGGGGCGGCGCGACCTGGCGGTCTTGGTCGTCGGGCAGCGGCTGCTGGCAGCGGAAGTGACCGGTGGCCCTTCTCGCGGGCGTGTGGAGGCGGGGCAGTGTGTGTTGGGTGGTGGTCTGGGCCTCGGACGGTGGTGGCGGGGCGCTGTGTGGGGAGTCGATGGGGGACGGGGCTGGCACAGGTGCGAATGCAGTTGCTCATCGGTCGGAGTTTTCAACTGCCATGGCCCGATGGGCGTCCTCCCATCTGGATCTGGGAGGTCCAGGTCTGATGGGGCGGTGCCCGCCTCTCCCGGGTGTGTTGGCTGGCAATGGGTCGGCGACGCGGACTAGCCGTCGGTGCGGGAGTTTGACGTGGTCCTCTTGCCTGGGGTCCGTTGCTCCTCGCATGAGTTACAGCATGGCTTTGGGCCGCCTCCGGTCCAGCCAAGGTAGGAGCTTGCAGTTTGATTGGGGGGTCCTCACGTTATGGCGTCGGCGATGGACCGTGGTGGCGGTGGTCGTGATCAATGCTGAAGGCCGCAGATTTGGCGTCGTCTGAGCTGATGGCTCGAAGATGGCCGTCGGCAGCCACTGGGTCATATCCCCCCGGTCCATCAGGATTGGAGGGGATTTTCAGGCGTGGGTGCCCCTACGGTGGTGGTGCTGACCCTGGCTCGGGGGCTGATGTCGGGCTTTTCTAGTCGCGGTTTGTGCACTGTGAAACGGGCACTTGGCAATGTCTCGTGGCATGGATGCCGGGACGGCGGGCCTGGAAGGTGATCCGCATGGTTGCCTCTCCGGCGGGGCACCATGGCGGCAGTGGTACGATGTCGCTTGGTCGTGTGGGCGGCGAGAGGCATAGTGGAAGGTGGCTCGAGCACGCTCTCTATCTCAATGGCTGCGCCCCGATCTAGATCTGGGGATCTGAATTCACCGTGCTTCTCTCGAAGACTTCGTGGTGGCACGCGGGGTCGAAAGCTCTGCGCTCTGGCGCCGATGATGGCGACGCTCGTGGGCACAACTCTTTTCTTGAAGACGTCGTCATTGTGCTCCCCTCCGTGTCCGGGTTCCGGGTGAAAATCTTAGTCCATTGTGGACTCGACAGCGGCGACGCGTTGCCCCGGGATCTCTTATGAGGGCGTTGTTGTGGAGCTTAGGTGTAATAGGGTGTAGCGTGACAGTGGACTCAGATCCTCCTGTGTTTTCTTTCGGTGGCGTAATCGCTTGCGGTGTACGTGATCCGATTACTCTGGGATCGGTTTTGTAAGATGGCTACCTCCCTATGTTATAACGTTTGGCCGTGTATTTTTTCTGGTTGTTTCTTTATATATATAAAGCGCGGTGAAAGTCCGTTTCAAGGAGTAAATTTAAACACAGAGCGAGCGATGGAGCAAACTGGAATCCTGTCGGATACGATACCGGCCACCACTAGTAGGCGGGCGCTCCCGTATATATATATACTACATGTCCTCCTGAACCCTGGATCAGATCGTCCCGTACGTATTTCCCAATTAATTCTGGCTTCGAAATCACATGTGCCACTGCGGGTGCGTTACCGTATATATATATACTATACATGTTCTCTCCCTTTTCCCTCAAAGAAGTGGAATCGTTTGATGGAGGGAAGAAGGGGATATAGAGCTTTTGAGCTTTCAAAAATGGAGTAGGAGAGAGAAACCAGCTCAAGTCGAGTTGGCGAGGAAGGATATTTGTTGGGGAAGAAGGGGTGGGTTTTTATAGCCCACGCAGATTTCTTCCCTTACATTTTCATTTCAACAACTCGGAACTAAATCCGGAAGTTCCAGAATAGGTTTAGGTTCCGGCCTGCCTGAATTTTGGACCATGTTTCGGAGGAGGTTTAGGATTAACACAGTGCATATAGCCTTGTTGGAACACAATCCGGAACACTGTCCGGATTCCGGACCCACCCAGATTCCGAACAAGGTTCCGACTTAGCTCAAATGTACTGGAGTGCGTGCAACCAATGCCCTGAGATAAACTTGATAACCGATATTTATCTTTACTAACCCCATTGTCATCAACCAAAATACCATTCGGAAAAGAATGCACTTTCACATATGTACTTGTGTGTACATGTGTAAATTAATGCATCTCTTCTTGAAAAAGAAGCTCCTTTTGATGCAAGAATTGTCTCCTTCCTATCATGCATAAGAGAACTGTACGATTTCAGGAACAAAACATCATGTTACATAAATGTTCCATCTTCATACAAAAGTGGATTTGTCTTAAAGAAAAGTTCTAGAAGATGCTAATGGTAATCAAGAAGAGTCTTTACGCAGAAAAAAAGAAGAGAAAAGGTCATATTCTAATACGTAGAGTTATATAGGAAGCGCCATAGTATTTTGTTTTCTTTTTAAAGCAAAACTAAATTACATTGTAAACGCAAATCTGAGTTTTCTCTATCTCTTGACACCAAATCAACCTCCGGAGACAAGGGTAACCGACGAAAAACTGCCGAAGTAGGGAGTTTTCGGCGGCTAGATCTCGGCAGAAAGTTAGCAGAAAAACCTACCTCCCTAGAAGACACAAAATTTGCATATTTTGCAAACTAAGACCAGCAAGTGTATTGTTCCCTAAAAAAATTAACGAAAACGCTAAAAATCTGACATCAAATTTTTAGGCATGGCAAATCTGATGTTTTTTATGATAATTTATATTGGCGCGATCATGGCAATTTTAGTTTGCAAGTATGGCAATTTTCTGACAAGAAAAAGAACTTAGACGGATTCGCCATGCTCGTCAACTAAACTTGGCATCCTCGAAGAACATAAATTCCCACCCGCAAAAAAAACATAATTTACCATGAAAAACGTTCAATTTGTCATGTTCAAAAATCTGACGTCTGACGTCAGATTTGTAGTGGAGTCACACAAAAAAAAGACCAGCAAGTGTATTACTGTATTACTGGGCTGACTTGGGTTGGGCTGGGCTGTTCTTCTGACTTCATTAGAGACCTCGAGGGAAACCAAGAGCATCACCCCTAAAAAAAAATTAGCAGCAATGGCGTCGGCACTCCGCCTGCTGCCGTCGACGGCGACGCGCCTCCGCTTTCGTCCCCGCCTCCCTTTCTCCACCGCTGCGTCACTCTTCTCACCGCCTTCCAAGGCCGTCCTCTACGACCAACACGGCCCGCCCGACCAAGTCCTCAGGTATCGATCTCTCTTCCGCACTGGCTAGATCACCATACGCCGACCATCAATCCTCCAATTTAACGCCATAATCTTGTCAAGGGTGGAGGATGTGCCGCCGGTGGAGCTCGGGGAGCGCGGCGTCTGCGTGAAGATGCTAGCCGCACCCATCAACCCCTCCGACATCAACCGCGTCCAGGGCGTCTACCCCGTCAGGCCTCCCCTCCCCGCCGCCGTCGCTGGGTACGAGGGCGTCGCCCAGGTCCACGCCGTTGGTCCCGCCGTCACCCGCCCCCTCTCCCCCGGCGACTGGGTCATCCCTTCCCCGCCCTCCTTCGGTCTCCTTCTCTCCCTGTCCTGCCTCACTTTGCTTTTCCTCGTGCTCGCCCCCTCCCTGAATTGGATGGAATTCGTTGGTTGCGGTGCAGGAACCTGGCAGACCTACATTGTGAAGCCGGAAGATGTGTGGCACAAGGTTCGTGACGATGTTCCGGTGGAATACGCTGCCACTGTCACGGTCAACCCCTTGACAGCGCTCAGGATGCTGCAGGACTTTGTGAAACTCAAACCTGGTGAGCATGTTTCACCCTTGTCATCCATTTTTGCCACCTTGCTTGCTTCCCTTAGCATGCCCTCTCATGCAATGGCATCCATTCTTTGCTATATTAGGTGATGCTATTGTCCAGAACGGCTCGACCAGCATCGTTGGTCAGTGTGTTATTCAGCTCGCCAAAGTGCAGGGAATTCGCACCATCAACATCATAAGGGACAGGTACAAACCAACTTGGGAACAAAAAAGATAGATAATACTGCTGCTGTCAGCATTTGCTGCATGATCATGATAATTTGCTTAATATGGTGCTCTACTTTCAAGTCGTTTCATATTTCTTACCCATATTACTTGCTTCATTCATCTATAACTGAATTGTTGTAGGCCTGGGTCAGAAGAAGCAAAAGAGAAGCTTAAACAGCTTGGTGCAGATGAGGTCTTCACCGAAAGCCAGCTAGATGTAAAGAATGTCAAGAGCTTGCTGGTACTACTCTGCAGCCTGCATTTCCCACCTCATCATTCGTGAAATCTATTTTGTTAATATTTGTTTGGTATGGTAAAATTCTTTTGTTTCAAACCAAAGTGCTTTTCTGACCTAGGAAGGTAAAACAACCAGTTGCTGTGAAAACAAATTATTAGTCATAGTAAAGTGTAATAAGTCCTATAGGACTAGGACTCAAATCGTGAGTTTGAATGGAAGTTATTGTTTATGTTGAGGTGCAACCATGCAGGTTCCAGTTTGTTTATCTATATAGGAGGACTTCTACCATTTCCTAATGCTGGTGCAATTTTGGTTTCTGTCATGTTAGGGTGCTTTACCAGAACCTGCATTAGGATTTAACTGCGTTGGAGGAAATGCTGCATCTTTGATACTGAAGTTATTAAGGTGATGCTGTTAAACTTGATGAACATCCAATTTGAAATTTGTCATTTTGCATAACTAGCTATAACCCTTCTCTTTAGGCAAGGAGGCACCATGGTGACATATGGCGGAATGTCCAAGAAACCTGTGACTGTTTCTACTTCGTCTTTCATATTTAAGGTCAGCCCATCCTATCCTACCTATGACTGTACATATAATATGTTTGGCGGCTCTAAACATTTATACCTTTTGAGAATTAGTTTGTGCATTAGAATTATTAATCTGGAATACCTCGTAAAGTGCTGGATTATTATGTAACAATCGTGCATCAAAGTTTGAAAAAGTGATATCGTTTCATGCTGCTATGTGTCGAGTTGTTTCTCCTGTCAATCCTTTGACAAAGATCCGACGCCGTGACAGGATCTTTCCCTCAGAGGGTTCTGGCTACAGAAGTGGATGAATTCGGACAAGTCAGAGGAATGCAGAACAATGATAGACTACCTGCTTGGCCTTGTGCAGGAAGGCAAACTTAAATATGAGTATGTATCTTGAACTGGCGCTGGATCTTAAACGCCCAAACACTTGATATTGAGAAATGAATGAATGCTTTGAAACATTTTTGGCTACAGGATGGAGTTGACCCCCTTCAGCGAGTTCGACCTGGCTCTTGCTAAGGCCCTTGGAAAACACGGAAGCCAACCAAAGCAGGTTCTTAGGTTCTGATGAGATGATGATGATGATGATGATGAGGTAGCTAGTATTGTGTTGGCCCTGGTGCAAATATTTGTATGGTCGTTTCACTTGTGTGCATGCGTGTGTAGTTACTAGTTAGTGGTTGAGAGTTTTTTGGTTAGCTATGAACTATGGTTATCCTGGGCAATAAAAATACAATTGTATACCACAAGGTATATGATTGTATTCAAGTTCGAAAGAAGTAAAACTGGACCGAAGAAGTTCAGTTCCTTCTACGTGTGACCCAAGAGTCAACTTTAATTGAAAAAAAGGGATATGATTGTCTTATAGTTGGAGAAATTCGTAAGTTAGTGACAACTAGTGCATCATTTTGTGCCAGCAGTAGGTTTTTAGAGGTATCGGTTTGCTTGAACCATCAGAAAAATAATTGTGAACAAACGGAATCACATGCTTATCTTCCAAGAGAGGGATATTTGGAGTTTTGGCACCATTTTCCCCCCTACCACGTTTATATGTACCTTCTAAATTGATGGGAAGTCAAGCGCAAATGATTGGATGCAGTGTGCGGCTATGTGTTCGCCTGCTTATGAATTACTACCTTCGTCCGGTTTATCGGTTTATTAGTCTCCTTCGTTTTTTGTGCTAAACTTTGACCTTAAATTTAACTAGTAGAACGCCCGTGCGTTGCTACGGGCTTTTTTTTCTTTTTCTGATTGCATATATATACTTAAAACTTGGTGAATTTTTGGCCCCTTCCAACAATATTGTCTTGAGACCCTTGTCGATCGATTCTTTTTTAACGTCGACATAATCCATCTCCATCTCTGTCATAATCTGCAAAACTAAACGTATATAGAAATACACCCTTTGTATTATCATGTGCAACATCTCTACAAAGAAAAACAATTATTTCTATGCATCTCTTCTAATTTTGTAAAATCAAGTTTTCAAGCCGGCCCATCATAGTTACGTCAATGACTTTGTCAATCGGCAGTTTCAAAGCATCACCCGTTTTTATCTCTGATATACAAAGGTGAACATATATTAAAACAAGAAAAAAACTCATATACAATATATATTCATTGGTCAGTTTCTAGATATAAGCACGTGACCATTTTTAGTCACAGTGAGTCGCATTGTGCTTTTTTAGTAGAGTGAGTCACATCTCAATTTTAATAACATGCATGTTCACCTATAAATCATTTGTTGATAATTATTCTTCAGAAATGACTTGTTAGGGTTTGTGCTATTTTTCACTATATAAAAAAGTATGTGACATGCCTCTTGTAGCAAACAATCGCTTTTCGCTAAAAGAACGAAGTACCACTCCTTTTATTTTTATCTTAAAAAAATTAATTCACCCTCTCATTCTCTCATAGCACGACATATCGCTCACACCCACATCTCATTTCCTCCCGCCTACTCTACCCACAACGGCTTCACACTGTCTCCTCCTTTCCACGGTGTCGCCCGCCCGTCCTCACCGCCATGTCCCCTCCTTTCCACGGTGTCGCCCGCCCGTCCTCTCCCCTCGACGGCATCCCAAGCCAATTCCCGGTGCCAAGGATTGCACACAATCGTAGCTGAGGGCGACCACCATGGCGACACAACCTGTTCACCGCAACGCCGCACCTTCTCTGAGTTCGGCGGATTGACCTAGCCAAGGCTTTTGACAGAATAGAATGGAACTTTATTAGGAGGGCGTTGCTTCGTAAAGGTCTGCATGATCATTTCGTTGATCTTATTTATGAATGCATTTCTTCTGCTTCCTTTGCTGTTAACATTAATGGTCAACCGTATGGCAACTTTAGGGGATCCCGGGGTATCCGACAAGGCTGTCCGCTATCGCCGTATCTTTTTATTCTTGCGGTCAATGAACTATCGCTATCTTTGCATGAAGCTTTAAACTCCAATCATTTGTGCGGTATTCAACTGGGTCCCTCGTGTCCTCCTATACATTCTCTGTTGTTTGCTGATGACCTGATTGTCTGTGGTAGAGCTGATAGTAACGATGCTATTATTATTGCTAGACTAATTAATCAATTTTGTGCTATATCCGGTCAAACACCCAACTGGGACAAATCTGCTATTTTATTCAGTAAACACACAGAGGACCACTTAAAGAATTTGATAAAGAATATTTTTCCGGCCCCTGATATGAACCTTAGCACATTGCATCTTGGTCATCCTCTTATTCTACCGGGTAGGAAAAGAGCAGCTTCTTACAACTTTATTATTGATAAGTTTAAGGCTAAACTAAACTGTTATAAGGCTAACAAACTGTCACATGCAGGTAGATTAACTCTCATCAAGTCTGTTTTTGCTTCTTTGCCTGTATACTACATGTCTACCATTCTTTTGAGCAAAGGTACCATTGCTAAACTAACATCTATTGTTCGAAAATTTTGGTGGACTGGCATTCAAAAGGACAATGAGGCTAAACCTTTATGTTTTAGAGCTTGGGGTGATATTTGCAAACCGATGCATGAAGGAGGTTTGGGCATTAGAGATTTGCTTCTTGTTAACAAATCTTTGGTAACCACGACTGCTTGGAGAATTATTTCTAATCCTTCCTCTTTGGTGGCTAGAGTTCTCAAAGCTAAATACTTCAATAACACCTCTATTTGGAAGGCTCCTTCTTCGGTTGCTAAATCTGCTTTTTGGGCTTCGGTTCTTAAAATCCTTCCTCATTTGCTTGAATCTAGTCAACTTCAAATTGCTAATGGTAATTCTTGCATTTGGACTAGTCCTTGGTGTAGGAGTTGGAAGAACATTCATGATCATTTGAAACCTGTTTTGAATGATCCTTGTCCTAGCGTTATTAAAGATCTTTGGCAACCCAACTCCAAGCTTTGGGATGAGGATAAAATTGGATCCTTCTTTGATGGGTCTTTTAAAAATGAAATTTTAAATATTCCTGTTATTAGTGCTGACTTTGATGATGCCATTTGTTGGATTCACACCCCAAATGCAGATTGTACTTCCAAGAGTGCTTACAAAACTTTTTTGCAGAACTCTCAAGCTCTCTCTGCAGGTAGAAATTCTATTTCAGAGCAGGAACTAAGCATTCTAAACCAGGTATGGAAAAATAAAAACATTGCTCCTAGAGTTAAAACCTTTGCTTGGAGACTCATTAGAAGGGCCATTGCTTCTGGTTTAAGAGCATCTAGATTTTCTAATCACATTAATAAGAAATGTTGTAGATGTGGGCAAGTACCTTTTCTTTCACTGTTCCTTTGCTAAAGCTGTGTGGTTCTCTTACGGTTTCCAAACTTAAGCATTAGATCAGAATCTTTATCCTAGTGCTATTATTAAAGCCATTCTTGATGAACAACATCCAGAGCTTAACCTTGCTACAGTTTTTACTCTTCTTTGGAATATTTGGAAAGCAAGAAATGGCATTCTATTTTTGGAAGCCTTTGCAGGTTATTTTTGCCACAAATGCTATGCTAAATGCAGGTGGAGAAGGAGATTCCAAAGAGGACAATATGAAGTCCATCTCTTCTAACATTCCAAACACAAATCTTACAATGCAGCCTGCAGGTACCCTGGCTTATGTGGACGCAGTGTTCAATCCCATGGTGGCAGCAAGCAAAGCCTCGTTTGGTGTTTATCTCAGAAATACATCAACTAAGCATACTTTATTTATACAGGCTGCGGCTTCGAATGTTCAATCTGTTTTGCAGGCTGAAGCTATGGCACTTCTTCTTGCTGCCTCGGTGGTCAAGGCTTTGGAGTGGACATCTATATCTTTCTTCTCTGATTGCAGGACCTTGGTGGAGGCTGCAACAGCCAGGAATCTTCTTGCTAATCCTGGTCATTGGAGCATAAGGCCAATTCTTGCTGAATTTTTCAACTCCACATCTGGACTCAATCCTTGCAAAGTTCTCCATGTTCCGAGGACTCAAAACATGCTTGCTCATACTCTTGCCAAGAAAGCCTTTTCGAATAGATATTCTTCTTCTTACTCAATTCTATGTACCAAAATGGCTAGATGTAACTTCAAAATGGCGCTAGAAGCCATCGCCTTTCCCCTTGGGAAACTCCTGTCTGTACACTGTTTAAGCTGCTAATAAAAGGGTAGCCCTCTTTGAGGGCTACATTTTGCCAAAAAAAAAAAACCAGGCCCGAGCTTATGTGTCCATCCTTTTATCTAGTGGACTTAAATATTTCAATGGTTCAACATGTGTCGTGTCCTTGCGGATCCTCATACACATCAAACGGTATTGTCGAACATTTTTACAACACTATATCCGCCTCCACTACTACTACCACGGTGGATCTGTTGCTAGAATAAATTAATAAATACTAATCATTGACAAAAGAATCATTTTATTCTATAACATATGCTGTTTACCCTTGATTTTCCTTAGCGACTCCTCCCTTGTGTCCGGCACTGCAATATACCTCCTTTGACGAGCACTAATTAGAAGGATTATTGATCAAAATAGAGTCACAATTTTCTCAAAATGTATTTCCGCTTAAGTTGGAAGGACCCCACACATTTCTTGGCAACAATAGACCAATTTTAAGCATCTCAATTTAGAATAAACAATCTCGAAAAAGGAAAACTTAGAAATGTAATTATTTTTTAACTTAAAAATATCATGATCATATAATACCCTACCTGTTCCCCATTTTCTCCTTCATATTAGGTTATTAGAGGATTGTCTCGGCCGATTCCGTGAATGCTACAAGGCGTGCATTGGGTTTCCACTCATTCCTCCTCCATCTAAAGGACACCCTTCCTGTTTTCTTCATGCCCATGCATATCTTTTCCCAAACCTGCCATAGAAGATTAGCACAAATCTACTTTCTCTCTACTTCACTCTCTAGAAGCCAATAGAAATCGTCCTTGCATTATGACGAGGGGTGATAATGTTTGGATAAATCAATACGATATTTTATGTACAAGCATGCTATTGAATTTAAACCTGGTAGAATTAACATTTCTCAATTATATATAGATAATTCAACGATGGCGAGTCCTTTGTGCTCCCTCATGTCACACAGCCGATCGGCAACAACATGTGGCACTGCCAGGATGCAGACGGTACCACGAAAAATGCTCGTGGCAGAGGTGCAACAACACTGTCAAGAAGCGAGGCGGTGCCAGCGGCGCGTCATGTCAGGTAGCAGAGCCAGTGCCGAGAAAGGTTGCGAGACAAAGGTGCCGACGGTGAAGTTCCAAGTTTAGGATTGTTACTAACCATTTATCATGGTCGTGCTTCGTAATGGCCATGTGTTGGTACAGAATAACAATAAAGGTTATAGAGACCCGACTGAAAAATATTTATTCTTTGATTGGGCATTAGCTCCAGACCAAAAACTATGGCAATGGAAAATGTTCTCTAAACTGAACTTAAAAACACCCACCAATTTTCAGCCATGAACATTTTGCCAAAGAACCAATTCATGCCATAATGTATACACCCAAACTTGTTTGTGAGCAAGGAGTATGCACCTGCAACTTGCTTCTTCCTTCCTCTATCACCTGGTTGAAGTAACAAACTCGCTGGGTGCATGAGGGTTTCATAATTAAGACGCTAAAAGCACTCATTCAGCAAAGTTTTCTCCCTGGACAAAGGCATCAGGTTAACATCAGAACTGAATAATAGACAGGAGACTTTTCTAAGAATCTAGAACCTTGACCACGCTTTAATGAATGGTCTGTTAGGTAGTAGAGACACCAAAATTCCTGAAACTAATGGTAGCAGAAAAAGATAAGCACCAGTTTCGCCTTCACAAAGAGCATGTTCGTATTACAGTCCTATCTACAGATGGCTGCTACAACAATCTGTAGTCATAGGAATAGGAAAAAAGACTTAAAACCTGATTGAGGCAAAAAGCACATGCTCAGACTATAGCCTTGCCCACAGATACATGGTCAGACCATATATAATTTCATTCACAAAAAAAAGAACCACATATAATTTAATATAAGCGAACTGTTAGGTGCTGCCTCTTTACTAAAACTACAATCCATATGGTCGGTATTTCAGAATGACCTTATTCATATTTATCTGTGCATCAATATTCCAAAGTACCAACCTATATATGTTGGAGCTCATGCAACACTCTTCATAGTTTGTGCCTTCCCCTTTCTAGTACAAATCATGAGGTGGGGTCATAGCTGTGTTGTCCAAGATCCTAAAAAAAAGCTGTGTTGTACAAGAGAATTAAGTTTCAGACAAGAAAACAATGATCACTTGTTCAAATCCACAGTAAGAAGGAAAAGTATCATTATTCAATCCACATTAAGAACAGAATGTGTCAGACATTAGCAGTCTTTTCCTTCTTAGTGTGGATTTGAACAATTCAGTTTCAGACAAGAAAACAATGATCACTTGTACACTGGAAGATACGAAGCGTTAGCAGGAAAACATTTTCTTATCGTTGTTCCTGGTTCATGAAGGTCTTCTCCTTGTAGCCGGTCATGAGCTTGTATTAGCAGGTTGCAGCAGCCAGCAACTCATCAGCAGGTTTGTATGGACGACCTGAAACCAATTATAGATTCAAATGTGAGCATATGTAGAGAACAATAAATGATCCCAAATCCAACAATCAAAGCAGTACACGGGTAGGGTGCTCCACACGAAGCCATTCCTTCATGCCAAAAACATACAAGTACAGTTAGTCAGAAACCTCAAAAAGGAAAAAAAAAATGTAAGGTAGGGGAAGCTCAGGGTGAAGTGAAGTGAAGTTTTTTGCCTCACGGCTGTGCTGCTCGAATATAACCTGTGAAAATGCATCTTGTTCAAGTATATCATGGCTAGAGGAGGCACGAGGTTTCAGTGCTTCCCTTCATCCCAAATGCAGGGGAAAAACCAAAGATGAATCCACTCCAAAGTTCTGATGAGAAAGCTATATTGATCATGTTACAACATTTTTTAAACTCTGTTAACAAGCTTGATTTGTCTTCAGTTTTATCCAAGTGTATAGGGCTACTCTTCAGTTTTATGCAGTTTATAAACCGTGGCAAACTCAGGTATGTGAAATGTGAACCAATATATCATCTATGACAAAATAGATAGCACACGTGGATCAATCTATCATCTATGCCAAAATTTGAAGCAACACACAGCTAAAAAAAATCTGAAGCAGCACATCACTGAAAAAATACCTTGTATGAAACAATGCAGAGATGGAAGACCTCCGGCACGACGGCTGTGTGATTGAAGGTGCTTGGTGCGTCCCCTGACTGTGCGAGATGACGAGGAGATCTGAATGTGTAGCGCCGGTGGCGCCGGTGCGGGGCACCTGTGGGAAGGGGTAACCGTCGGTGTCGCCGCTGCTCTTCGCCGGAGGGCCACCCCCTGCAGCCGCGGACGCTTGAAGGGGTAGCTGATAAGGGAGACCGCCGCGCCGTGAGCATCCGAGATGGGGAGCAACCACCGTGGCTGCGAGGACATGTGCACCGCCGTCAACTTCAAAACTAAATTGGTGTCTGACATCTACATTAATATGAACTATATGGTGTCTTATATAGGAAGAAATCTGGATAGACTCAAACCAGCTCACGCATGCTGATTGCTTAACACTAATCAACGGAAGCTCGTAAAGATTTAAAAAGTAGCCAGAAAGTAGAAATCAAGGTCCAAACTAATAAAGAAACCGACATAGCAGCCACATATATAGAATACTAATTCTGTAGAGAAAACTTGCAAGCAGGCCTCACCAGTTCACTGATTCAAACAAAAATAAACACACAACTCACGTGGAGTCTCTCCACCTAAACAATGGTTCCATAACTGAATACCTCCTACTAAATTCATCAAACAAGGGGTTTGATTAGCACAACTACCGCTATATCCAAATTATTTGCGTGGTTTTTTTTTATGGTAAATTATTTGCATGGTTTTACTATATAGATAAGATTCTTAATATCTGTGTGATACAAACATGTTCTGGCCATCGCTCTGAGCAAAAAACATGGGTCTGCAAGTCTAACAATAAGTCAATAAGAGCACCGCAAAGATAATACTTAGGCCAACAGATCAGGCAATCTGCTACTACACGCATGCATGTGGAAAGTGAAGGGGCTTACGAGTGAAGTCGCCATAGGTGGAGAGGAACGCCGGAAGTGAGGTCTCCTAGTTGCCGTCCGAGGCTCCGAGCTCGCGTCGACAGTGGGAGGTAGCACGCCGTCGCCATCTCGTCGGGCTGTAGCCCTGCCGCCACTGCCATGGCTGAAAAATCAGTGAGTATGGGGTGGGTGCGTTGGGAGAGAAGGGATCCAGTCCAGACGAGAGGGAGTGCTTGAGAAAGTTTGAGAAGGGCGGAGGGGACGCGGGAGTGAACGTAGGCGAGTTGCATGCCGGCCTGGTCTTGGCCCTCCGAAATCCACAGCGTACCAACGCCCACGCCCTCAGGCCTCCGCCCCCTATGGTCCTGTGCTTCAGAGAGAGGACGAGAGGGACAGGCTAGGGGAGGGGCTCCAACCTGATTCGCCGCCGCCGACAAACGATGCCTTCGCCGGCCGCCAGAGGGGAGCGCTGCGACCGTCGCCACCACCTCGACATCCTTCTCCATCTCGTTGCGGCGTCGTGAGGGGCGGGGTTGGCGGCGCCCGAAGCCTAGAGATTGGTTCGGAAGGAGAGATAAGGGAGACCGCACCGGCAGGGGCCTTGTGCCTTCCTTGTTGCCGGGGGATGAGGCACGGTTCTTTTGATCTCTGGACACAATTCACGCGGGCTGGTGAAAAACCGGTGGGGTTTACGATCGAACAAAAATCGGTGACCGCAGACTCCTCCTTTATGAAGAGGTTACGTAGTTGTTAAGAAAGACAGAGATCTATTCTTTAGAAAAGTTAGGTTTTGAATTGATTGTCATGAAATTGGATTTCATTGTTTGGTAACATGCTATCGGTTCTTGCCCGTTTGTAACGTGTCTGGTTAGCAAAGTTTGGAAAAGTTTAGAAAGTTTTTATTAGAATGGTGAAAAACCAACGTGAGGAGATGGTGCTGGGATGTGAGACGGAAAAAAAAACAAGACTAAAAAACCAGATGAAAGTGGGAGACGAAAAAAAACCGTGAAGCCTAGCCTACCAAGTGAGACAGTAGAGATTAACAACATATAAGTTATATGTCATGAAAATTATTTTACTCCCTCCAATGCATATTACTTGTCGTTCAAACGGATACATTTAGTACTGAAATATGTCTAGATACATCTGTTTCAACGAAACAATTAATATGAATCGGAGGGAGTAGTATATTCGTATTAAAGAAGTTCCCAATGATACATTTTTGTTACATATAAATTAAATTTTGCTACTTAATCTATGATCAAACTTTTAAACCAAAATGCGAGAGAGACTAATAAATCCGGGCGGGGTAGTATAAACTTCCTTCTTATGAACTTATGTTGAGGCTTACTGGATTGGTTGTAATTTCTCTTTTGTTTAAAGTTGTTTTCATGGTTATGTCTACTTAACTTTTTCTAGAAGTGCAACGCGCACGCACAAGCAACCCTCGCAAACTGCACATCGGAGTCGTGGGCCTTCAAGATTGATGAAGTCACTGCATGTCATCTTGTTGAGACATGTAGGGTGTTAAGAGCATCTCCAATAGAAGATGTCGATTCAAAAATAACTAACTTTTGCATCTTCGAGACTCAAAACCCCCTCTCCAACAGATGATGTAGATGTAAAAGAAATTACATTTCCGCCTCCCGGAGATGTAAAATACAACATCTCGAGATGCAAAATTTGCATCTCCACCTACAGGAGATGTAAAAATGGCGGTCGCGCGCCAACTGCCCAACTGCCTTCATTCGGCTTCCGCCTGCCCGACCCCCGACCGCCCAACTATGAAGATGTAAAAACTTGGGGTTTGAACCTACTGGATTGGATACAACCACACTCCTAATCATACAACCACAAGTTGATTCTAATTACCATATTAGTTAGTTGTATGATTGTTTCTATCTGAAAACCCTCCTACCCAAAAAAAACTGCCGCGCGAAGCGGTTGCGCATTCATGTCGGTCGGCGCCGCTCCAGAGCGGACGTGACTCCGCGGCATTGATGTCGGTTTGAGCGATGTGACCGGACGAGCGGGCGGCACCGCTTCAATCAGACGGCGACCGGGAAGCCTACTCTGGCCGCTGCGCCGCATTGAAGCCGGCTTCCAGTCCCTTCGCACTGGCCGCCGCGCCTATTTAAGCCGTGCTCCGGCGTCGTCCACATTGCATCTCTCCGAACTCCTCCTCTCCACGCCCAACCGCCTCTCGTAATCTCCAAACTCCTCATCTTCCTCCTCTCCCCCTCCACCATGCTCAAGTCGTGGTTCTCCACGCTGGCAGACGGCGGCGGCTCCGGATCTTCCTTCGGATCTTGGTGCCGCCGCCGTCGCTCTTCGGGGCCCTCAAGCTCCACGGTCGCCGGCTCCTCCGATAAGGAAATCGTCTCCTCCGGTGACGAGGAGGACCATGCGCCGCCGCCGCAGTCGCGCCTCCTCTCGGAGGCCGTGACCACGGACGAGGGGTTCTTGTGGCAGATAAATCTGTTGACGGAGCGATCGCTCCGAGAACGTGGTCCGGCGCCGCCCTCACCGCCGCCAGCACGCGTGACGGATGAACCGCCCTCGTCGCCGCGCTTCCGCGTGACGCAGGAGCCGATGCCTCCGCTTCTCCGCCGCGTTAAGGCGAGCCGGCGTCCCCCCACACAATCGCGACGTCCAGATCGGGTGTCGCGTGAAAGAGGAGCCGCCCTCGCCGCCGCACAGCCATTATGCCAGGATCGATGTGCATCCGAACAGCCTGGTCCAGAGCAGGCGCGATAGGTCACTAGAGATGCCACCACGTACACGTCCGACAGCCGGTCCCACCCCAAAACCCTCTCCCACGTGAACACACCTCCGCTCTTCGTGACGCAATCATGCCGGTCCAGAGGGGCGCAATAGGTCACTGGAGCCGGCATTGAAGCTGCACACCGGACGAGAGCGCTTCCCACGCCGTGTCCTGGTCTCCGTGCCTGTTCAATGTCAGAGAGATGTGATTGAACGAGACGGGCGACTATCCATCGCATTCACCAGTTGCCCTGTCTGTCCACCTGTCGGCGCATTGTAAGTGCATCAAGTGCCCCTTAGTGGTTTTGGAGTATTGAAGACAAATAGGTTGAGGAACTAATGTGTTTGTAAGTATACACAGGAGACAGAGTCCCTGAAGATTTGGTTTAACACATGGAAGACGACCCCTAAAAATAGATTTCTTCAAGTGAAGAATTTGGTGATGAAATTGGTACGGCCTTTGAAGAAATTGATGTGAAGACTTTGAAGCTTGAAGACTTTGGTTTTCGTAGTTTCTTTTCTTCTTATTTGAGTCATAGGAAAAAACCAAACTCTTCACTTGAAGAAACAGTCGAATCAGTGAAGGGCATTTATGACAATTCATGTCGGGTTGCCCCCTGGCTATAAATAGCCGCCCCCCACAACCACTTGTTGGTTGGCTGCTCCGAGAGAACTTGACATTTGTCATTTGAGAGCAACTCATCCTCTGACGACTTTGACAGAACCCAAGTGAGGAAAAACCCAACCAGAGCCTAAGTGATTGAGCATCACTGAAGAGATTGATCTGTGTGATCCGACGCTTGTTACCTTTGAGGACTGTCATTCCTCTAGACGGTTAGGCGTCATGTTCTAAGCACCCAAGAGTAATTGTGGCATGCCGGTGAACAAGTCTGTGAAGGTTTCGGAAGTCTACCTTGAAGACTTACCACGAGTAATTGGGCGAGGTCTAAGTGACCATAGCTCAATAGGAATACGGTGAGGACTAAGTGTTCTCTGAGTTGCGACTCAGTCGCCTCAACCAGACGTACAGTTGATACAACAACTGGAACTGGTCTACCAAACTGCTGTGTTTTCACCGAGCCAACCTGGTTTCAAATTCCTCACCCTCCCTTACTTTATTTCCCTGCTGAAGAATTTGTGATCTATCCTCTGACGAACTTGAACTGAAGTATTTGATCATCTCGTCTTTCATTTCCTCAGTTCATATTCTTCATGCTTGTATGATTGTATGATTGCATATTCTTCACTCTTGCATACCCTAATCGCATGTACTCTGATTCTGTGATGACTTAGTTTCCCTTGCATTTCTATTTCTTCACTCTGATCTTCGTCAAATTCATCAGAGTTTGACGAATTTCTAATAATCTCCCATTCACCCCCCCCCTTCTGGGAGATAACCCGCGCTTTCAATTGGTATCAGAGCGGGGTACTCCCTTGTTCTGTGTGATTTTGGTTTAACCACCTGGAGTTTTAGTTATGTCGACCGCATGTATGATCAAGGTCTCCACTGCGTGCCCCATCTTCGATGGCACAGACTATCCCTACTGGAAGAACAAGATGCGAATGCATCTTGAGGCTATTGACAATGAACATGTACATCAAACATTCGACCGCCTCACTGATATCTCCAATGAGCTTCAAGCTCTTGGTGCTGCTGACATCACCGATCATGAGGTGGTGAAGAAACTGCTGAGGTCTCTGGACAGTTCCTTCGACACTTTGGCACTGATGATACAAGAGCGCCCTGATTACAAGTCACTGGATCCTGCTGACATTCTTGAGAGGCTCAACACACATGAATTTCGGCAAGCAGAGAAGAGAGATATGTATGGACCCAGTTATGGTCGTCCTCGCGCTCTGAAGGCTAAAGCAAAAGCCAAGGCTATTTCTTCATCTAAAGAAGAAGAGGAATATGAGAGCAGTTCTGACGGTGCTGAGGAAATTGGCAGAGAACTGGCTATGCTGGTGAAGAAGTTCCAGAAGTTTTCCAAGAAGAACCGATTTGGAAAATCTTCAAAGTATGACTCGAAGAACACTGGAGAAGCGTCTGCTCGAGACTACAACAAAAGAACCTGTCACAAATGCAAGAAGCCAGGCCACTACATCGCCGACTGCCCTCTTTGGCTGAAGAAGAAGAAGAGCAGGGATGATGATGAGTCTGATGGGAAAAATAAGAAGTCCTCAAAGTCTTCATCAAAGTCCTCAAATTCTTCATCAAAGTCCTCATCTCACAAGAAATCTAGTTCTAGCAAAGCTCGTGCATTCCTTGGAAAGGAAATGGATTCTGAAGAAGAATCTGATGATCAGCAAGCTGAGGAATCTGAGGAGTCAGACACTGGTGTGGCAAGCCTTGCACTCGCTACTGAGTACATCAGCAAGTCCATCTTCAACACTGAGGATAATGGTATCTCCACCAACAATGATGACTGTGCTGATGACTACACTCCCTCCTATTGCTTCATGGCTCGAGGTGCAAAGGTAACCTCACGAGAAGCTTACTTTGAAACTTCCAGTGATGATGACTCTGAGTGTGAATCTAAACCAAGCTATAAGAAACTTGCTAAAATTGCAACTGAGCAACAACATGCCATGGAAAAGATTCAAAAACTGCTAGACAAAAGCGATGACCTATTGGACGAGGAAATGGATTGTAGTCAAGCCTTGTCTGAGGATCTCAGAAGGCTTAAGTCTCAATATGACGAACTTGAAAGTCGTCATGTGTCCCTCTCAGCTGAACACGAGAAGCTGTCCTATGAATTTCTCCAAAGGAAGCAAGATCTCGAGAAGCTGAGAGCGTCTCATGATGATCTTCAAAAGGAAAACGATTCACTCCTCGCTCAACAGATCAGTACCGCCCAGGAAGAATTTGTTGCACCATGCCTAAAATGCCTTGAACGTGATAATGCTAATTCTTCAGCTGAATGTTCAAATGCTTCTGTTCTTGCAATTGCTTCAACTGCTACGGTGGCCCCTGCCTGGGTGCCTCCTATCTACTCTTGGTCGTCGGCGGTCTCCACGTAGTAGTAGGCTCCTCCAGAGGGGTAGTAGTAGTTGTCGACTGGGGCAGCTGGCTCCGGGGCTCCGTCATCTGGTCGCAGCAATCGGGTATGGGGGAAAAAGGGAAGCAAAGCAACCGTGAGTACTCATCCAAAGTACTCGCAAGACTTACATCAGAACTATTCTACTTATGCATTGGTTTCAAAAGAAGGTTGTAACTGTGGACTAGACTGCAGAACTGCCAGAATAGAGAGAGGGCCTAGCCTATCGAAGACTAGCATCTTCAGCGTCTTGCAGCATTAGAAGAGTGTAGATTAGTATCATAACATAAAGTAACAAGCATGTAGTATCAAAGCCTAGAGATCCTTCCTCGACTCCCTGCGAGAAAGCGATCCCGGAGCTTCCAATTTAAGTAACATGTAACCAGTTCCAGTTGTAGTGGATCGGGATACTTTACTGAGCGTCCTGTTACCGTGGACACGGCTATTCGAATGGATAATCTTCCCTGCATGAGTGCACTACTGTTACCCAACACGCTCGATTAACTCTGGCCGGACACACTTTCCTGGGTCATGCCCGGCCTCGGCTGATCGACACACCGTAGCCCTACCTAGAGCTCAGCAGAGAGGTCCCCGCCGGTCTACATCCTAAGTGCTCAGGGGTCTTGGGCCCATCGTCCTTTGCACTCCGGGTCGTTGTGTGCAGGGTGGATACCAGCGCCACCCTCGTACTGCATGGCACGATCCGGCCGTGCCACAATGCTGAACTGGACATCTGACAGAGCTTTTGGCTGATACATACAGCGTAGAGGGCCCCATTAAACCATTATCCCACGTGGTGGTAGTGCGTATAGGCCAATGGCCAACTCAGATCAAATACCCAAATCCGTTAAGTGTATTGGGAGCTCGCGAAAACGAGCAGAGATCCACGAAACATGTGGCCCCATCGCCCCATCTCGTGGACTTACGGCAAGGGCTAGGAATGCCCAGCCGTGCCACGTAATTATCTCGCGGGTACCCTCACGGTCAACCCGACTTCACATCTCTCGCGGGTACCCCTCGGGGTCGACCCTACTTTATCAAGTATCTGTAATAAGGCCAATGTACCCGTGTGTCCATAACATCAAGGTGGGATCCACGAAATCACCCTCGCTGGATTCCCGCTCGATGTATTCGTCAAGGTGAACCCAGAGGAATCACCCTCGTTGGATTCACTCTTGCGGAGTTGCACGACAGAAGCTTCATCGGAGGTGGTGAAAGAGGATTCACCCTCGCTAACCCACAACCGACTAGCTATACTACAGAGGCAACATCAGGAGTGAGATAAGAGGTATCACCCTCGGCACTCGATATTAGCTCAGCAGAGTCGAGCAACTAAGGGGGTTGTGTAGTGATGTGCTGGTCTCAGCCCGTCGATCACCTCGATCGGGGCACTGGTACTAAAGCGGGGCAACTAGTACAAGGAAGAGGGGCCACAGATGATTTTCCAACCAACCTATACTAAGCATTTAGGATATCAGGTAAGGTATCAATAGCAGTTTACAAAATCAGGCTATGCATCAGAATAGGATCAATCAAAAGCAGTAGCAAATTCTAATGCAAGCAGGAGGGAGAAAGAATAGTTGATATAGGCATGCTCAAGGGGGTTTTGCTTGCCTGGAAGCTGTACGGCAAAAGAGGGGTCGTCGGGGATGTAGTCGGTCTCCGGAGCTGCGTCGGTCTCGGGGGCTAGCGGATAAGAAGAGGGGGAAGAAACAATAAATAAAAGCAATCAAATGCAACACAGTGCATGGCATGGCAAAATTCAGTGCTGGTGGTGACCTATTGCAATGCTACACGTTGCAGACGAAGCGGGGAAATATCTGGGATATTTTCCCGGTGTTTAGGCAGTTATCGGTATACTGAACCGGAGGGGAAGGTTCCATGTTCAGATAGTTAGGAGTGATGGTCAAGCATTTTTACCACATATTCGGATTCATCTTGTTTTTCTGATCAACTTTCATGTAGAAAACTTTTTGATCCGAGCTACGGTTGAATTTCTACGAATTTTCAAAGATTTAAACAATTTCTGGAATTTCTGGAATTATTTTTAATTACTAAATTCGCATTATCCAGAATAGTAACTGATGATGTCAGCATCACGTCAAGATGACGTCAGTGGGTCAAACCCAGCTGGTCAGGGTCAAACCTGACCAGTGGGTCCCACTGGTCAGTGACAGAGAGCTAATCAGGGGTTAATTTAAACTAAACATGGTTAATTAGGGAGTGGGCCCCACATGTTAGTGTCTAATTAAATTAACAGATTAGTTTTAATTTAAAACCGGATTAATTAAGCACGGGGGCCCACACGTCAGTGGCACAGTGTGCCCAGTCAGCACGGTTGACCGGTCAACGCGGTCAACTGGCCGCTGGGACCTACTGGTCAGTGGCCCAGGGCGGGCCCCAGGCCAGCCACGTCGGCGGTGGCCGGTGACTCGTCGCCGGCGACCACGAAATGCGGCGACGTGTCACGGGAGGCGGCGGAAAATGCCCACAGTGGACCAAATCGAGCGCGGTCTGCGGCATTCGAACGTGCGTTCGATGCCGCATCGATCTGCGGCGGTGGCGCGGCCGGAGATGGCCTGTGGCGACGGCGGCGAGCTCGCGAGCGGCGGCCGGAATCGGGCGAAGTGTGTTTCGGCGCTACGGGGCACGGCGGGAAGCATGCGTGTGTGCGCTGGGCTCTTGGGAACCCCAGGAGCACGATGCGGTGCTCGAGCGCGCGTGATAGCAACGGTGGCCACGGCGACGAGCTCATCGGCGGTGACGGGTGCGGCCATGGCGGGATCGGTGGCTACGGGCGCGGAGAGGAGCAGTGGGGTGAGGGGGAGGAAGAGGAGCTCACCGAGAGGCGCAAGAAAGGCCGTTGGGAGCTTAGGAGCTGCAGACGGCGGCGGATTCGACGGAGAGGCGCCGACGTCCGAGGAAGAAGACGAGCACGCGGGGCTCGATGCGGTGGCTCCCGGCTCCAATGGCTGGCACCAGACGGCGTAGCGAACGACGGCGGAGCGCTATGACATGGCGGCACGGCGTGGGGACGACGGTGGCCGCGGGATCGACGGCGACGGCGATGGGAGCTCTCGGGTGCGAGAGAGAGAGAGAGTGAGCGAGCGCGAGCGAGAGGGGAAGGAGTGGCTAGGGTTCGCCAGGGGGTCCAGGATGGCGCTCTTATCCACCCCGCGGGCGAGCGGCGGCAGGTGGCGGCCAGCGGCCGGAGCGAGCGCGCGCGTCCACGGTGCGGGCGACACGGCGACGAGAGGTGAGAGAAGAGGGAGGTGGGCTGGGCCGAGTGCACTGTGCACTTAGACCCAGCCGGTTAGGCCTTTTGCTTTTCTTTTTTTGTTTTTCTTTTTACAAAAATGATTAGCAAAATATTTAAGCTGCCAAATGCATTTAGTAAAATGTGAAACTAGTCCACATAAATACATTGCATTATTCTGCACTGCCACAAAAAGTTTGGTAGAGGAATAATTTCTTTTAAATTTTGCTTAATTGGAAACACATTAAAGTGGCTACTAAAGTCACTGTTTTTGGTTGTTAAGGTCAAATTGGGAATTTTAATAATGTTGATTTTATTTTTATAATAGCTTTGGGATTATTTGAAATATTATGAACATTTTTGTTCTACTGTTTGGATAACTTTTAATTTTGACTTTATTTTAAATTTGAATTTGAAGTTGGATTATTGTCTAAATGCAATTTATTTAGGATGATCATGATGACAAGGCTAATTAATTAGCTTAATGACAGGGTTAAGATCTGGGGATGTTACATCACTGGCATGTACAAAAGCCTCAAAGGGCATCAAACCCTGTGTGACGTGCTCAAAAAGCAAATTCTTCACAGGAACCCTAGGAAAGAGGGTATTGCCTTTGAAAGAAAGCTCAACGCTGATGGTTCGTATTGGAAGCCTGAGCAGTATCCCAAAACCTCATGGGTTGCTGCAAAGGGACCTCCAGTAGACCCATCCACTTTGTCTGGCTACACTTGTGATTCTTCATATTCTTCAGATGAGTCATTTGACTCCAACTATAAACTGTTCAAGAATCAGAATGGTGAGGTCTTTGCCAGATTCTTTAGTACTAACTGCAGGAACGGTCCACCTGTGAAGAAAATCTGGGTTCCTAAAAGCCGTCTGGAAAATCTTCAGGTGAATGTCATCATGATACCACCGATGAAGAAGAAACTTCCCAGGGCAAATTCTTCACAGGGATTAAAGTCGTCAAATGGACGCAGACCCACTTATGGTCGCACTAATGCCTCTGTTTCGCAGGGAAACAAACAGCGATTTGATGAATATGAGCATTATTCTTCGAACCACTATGTTCATAAATCTTCGAAGAATTTCTCTGCTTATTCATTCAATTACTATAACCCTCCTGTGAAGAGAAATGCATATTCTTCAATGCCTAAGTTCTCCATTAATGCACTTCGCCACATTGCTTCTTAGCCACCCATTCAGATATGGGTGGTTAAGAAGAAGAACTAATCTCTTCTGCAGGGTCAGGTCTTCAGACAACAAAATGTCTGATGGATTTGCTGAAGACCTGACAAAATGCCTGTTGGGATGCAGGCTAATCATGATGAAATGAATGCTTCATTTCACACATCCCTTATGCTGCTAGATATTATTCCTTGATGAAATTGTCTGACGAAATTGATCATTATCATATTCTTCACTTTGAAGTATATGAACTTGTAAGTCAGACTAATGCTTCTACAGGATGATACACCTTCAGCCACTGAATGGGTCTTGGACAGTGGCTGCACGAATCATATGACTGGAGATAGGAATCTCCTCACTGATGCTCCCCTTACCCCGTCTCATCTGAAGCATATCACTTACGCTGACAAAGGAAAAAGCAAGGTATTGGGTCTAGGTAAGGTTGCCATTTCAAAGGATCGACACATGGAAAAGGTGATGCTTGTCGAGTCCCTTGGATACAACCTCATGTTTGTCTCAATGCTTTGTGATCTTGATATGATTGTCATCTTTGGCAAATATAGATGCATTGTGCTATTGGAATTTGACAAATCCAAAGTCTTTGAAGGCTTTAGGAAAGGTGACTTGTACATTGTAGATTTCTCTACAGGTCCTCGGCCTGCAACATGTCTAATGGCAAAAGCTTCGGAATGCTGGCTATGGCATCGACGTCTTGGACACGCTGGAATGAGGAATTTGAGCACTCTCATCAAGAAGAAGCATATCATTGGCGTCGAGGGTGTCAAATTCGTCAAGGATCACCTTTGTGGTGCTTGTGAGTCTGGAAAGATGACCAGATCCAAGCACCTGGCGAATACAATCATGACCACTACTCGTCCCTTTGAATTACTTCATATGGATTTGTTCGGTCCTACACATTATGCCACACTAACCAATGCAGCATCTCTCTACGGATTCGTCATTGTTGATGACTACTCTCGCTACACCTGGGTGCACATCATTACCTACAAGACCGAAGTTCAGAATGTCTTCAGACAATTCTCCAATCGGGCCATGACGAATTATGGTCTCAAGATCAAGCACATCAGGAGTGACAATGGCACTGAGTTCAAGAACACTGGCCTCGACGACTATCTTGATGAACTTGGTATCACTCATGAGCTCTCTGCTCCCTACACGCCTCAGCAGAATGGAGTCGTGGAGCGCAAGAACAGAACCCTCATCGAGATGGCGCGTACTATGCTTTATGAATACAAGACACCTCATCATTTCTGGCCTGAAGCAATTGACACTGCATGCCACATCATCAACCGGGTATATCTTCACAAATTCCTCAAGAAGACCTCATATGAGCTCCTCACTGACAAGAAACCCAATGTGAGTTATTTCAAAGTCTTCGGTGCTAAATGTTGGATTAGAGATCCTCATCACAGTTCTAAATTTGCACCGAAAGCACATGAAGGTTTTATGCTTGGTTACGGAAAGGACTCGCACACCTACAGAGTCTTCAACTCCTTCCACCATAAGGTTGTTGAAACTTTAGATGTGCGGTTCGATGAAACTAACGGCTCGCAAAGAGAGCACCTGCCTCCTGTGCTAGATGAAATGCCACCTGAGGAATCTATCAAGCTGATGGGCACGGGTGAAATTGTGCCCAGTGAAGAAATAGCTGCTGATGAAGGAGTGGTTGTTCCTCGTCGTGAAGAAAATGAACATCCTGACGAAAATGATGTTGAGCATTCTGCACGGCAACAACAACAGCAACAACAAGGCCCTCGTCCAGCACATCCAGGAGTGGCAAATGAAGTGCAGATTGAGAAGATCCTCGACAACATCAATGCACCTGGTCCCCTCACTCGCTCAAGAGCTTCACATTTAGCTAACTTTTGTGGGCATTACGTGTTTGTCTCTATTTCAGAGCCCACCAAAGTTGATGAAGCCTTTCTGAAACCTGAATGGGTTCAAGCAATGCAATATGAATTGCGTTAATTCGAGCTCAACAATGTATGGGAGCTTGTTAAGCGTCCTGATCCACGCAAGCACAATATCATCGGCACTAAGTGGATCTACCGCAACAAACAAGACGAAAATGGCCAAGTGGTGAGGAATAAGGCATGTCTTGTAGCTCAAGGCTACACACAGGTTGAGGGTATTGATTTCGATGAAACATTTGCACCTGTTGCTAGGCTTGAAGCCATTCGTATATTGCTTGCATATGCTAACCATCATGATATCCTCTTATATCAAATGGATGTGAAAAGTGCATTCCTCAATGGTAAGCTTGAGGAAGAAGTATATGTTGCTCAACCACTTGGTTTTGAGGATCCAAAGCATCCTGACAAAGTCTTCAGACTCAACAAGGCTCTCTATGGCCTCAAGCAGGCCCCTAGGGCTTGGTATGATACACTGAAGGAATTCCTGAAGAAAAAGGGGTTCAAGCCCGGTTCACTTGACCCTACTCTTTTTACTAAATCTTATGATGGTGAACTGTTCATATGCCAAATATGTGTTGATGATATTATCTTTGGTTGCACTAACAAGAAATACAGTGACGAATTTGCTCATATGATGCAAGAAGAATATCAGATGTCTATGATGGGGGAGTTGAAATTCTTCCTCGGGCTTCAAATTTGTCAACAACCCAATGGCGTCTTCATATCTCAGGAGAAATATCTCAGAGACTGCCTGAAGAAATTTGGAATGCAAGATTGCAAAGGCCTCAAGATACCAATGCCAACAAATGGCCAACTCAACACTGACGAAAATGGTAAAGATTTCGATCAGAAGGTATATCGCTCCATCATTGGTTCGCTGCTTTACCTATGTGCATCTAGGCCAGATATTATGCTTAGCATTTGCATGTGTGCCCGCTTTCAAGCGTCACCAAAGGAATCACACCACCTGGCTGTGAAACGAATTCTTCGATATTTGGCTCACACCCCAACGCTTGGATTATGGTATCCCAAAGGATCATCACTTGATCTTGCTGGATATTCCGATTCTGATTATGCTGGTGATCGTGTGGATCGCAAGTCAACATCAGGCACATGTCATTTCCTCGGACGATCTCTTATATGTTGGTCCTCGAAGAAGTAGAACTGTGTTTCACTTTCCACTGTCGAGGCTGAGTACATTGATGCTGGCGCCTGCTGCTCTCAGTTACTATGGATGAAGCAAACCCTCAAGGACTATGGCGTCAACGTGAAGAAAGTGCCACTCTACTGCGACAATGAGAGCGCCATCAAGATCGCCCACAACCCAGTGCAACACTCAAGGACGAAGCATATTGAGATTCGTCACCATTTTCTTCGTGATCATGTGCTAAAGGGAGACATCGTCATCGACCACGTGAAGACAGAAGACCAGCTTGCAGATATCTTCACTAAGCCCTTGGATGAGAGAAGGTTTTGCAGGTTGCGGTGTGAGCTAAACATCTTAGAATCTTCGAATGTCCTTTGAAAATGACACACATCCTAATGCTTATGCATTCTTGATGACTTTGATGCACAACACACGAAGTAATGTTTTTCTTCAATCAATGAAGACTAACCCTCTAAGTGTGAAGAAATTAATGAAGAACTTGATTCTCAGAACCCTACGACAATTGTACGCGGTGTCTGAAATCATCATAGTTCTTATACGGTGGGTAACGCCACCACCTCTTTATGACATTCTTCAAATTTGAGTTTTTCGTCATTTGCAATTGCGTCAAACTTTTCAAATTCGTCATTTGAGGTTATTCTTCACTGCTTATTGTTTATATATATATTTGAGTTTCTCATGTCCTCAACAGCATCCACATATAGCTATTTCTTCAAACAGTGTTTTTCATCATCTATGTGGATGTGATCGGACCCGCTCCCCTCTATGCTAAGCTCAACCCACTCTGTTCACAAATTCTTCATGTGCGTTCTACTTGACACTGTTCAAAGTCTTCACTGTGTCCTTGACTGCTGAAGAAATTGCGAACACATTTTGAAAATATTTTAATCGATTTTTGGCGGTTGCCACAGTAACTTCATACCGCGCTTCACACGCATGGATTGATAACCCACAAGTATAGGGGATCGCAACAGTTTTCAAGGGTAGAGTATTCAACCCAAATTTATTGATTCGACACAAGGGGAGCCAAAGAATATTTGCAAGTATTAGCAGTTGAGTTGTCAATTCAACCACACCTGGAGACTAAATATCTACAGCAGAGTGATCAGTAGCACAGTAGTATGGTAGTTTGATAATAGTAGCAATAATAGTAGCGGTAACAGTAGCAGTAACAGTAATAGTAATTGTGACAGTAGTAGCAACAGTAGTAACTTAGCAAGAACAATATGTGAAAAACTCGTAGGCATTGGATTGGTGATATTGTTGGATAACATTCATCATGTAACAGTCATAACCTAGGGCGACACAGAACTAGCTCCAATTCATCAATGTAATGTAGGCACGTATTCCGTATATAGTCATACGTGCTTGCGATAAGAACTTGCATGACATCTTTTGTCCTACCCTCCCGTGGCAGCGGGGTCCATAAGGAAACTAAGGGATATTAAGGCCTCCTTTTAATAGAGAACCGGAACAAAGCATTAGCACTTAGTGAATACATGAACTCCTCAAACTACGGCAATCACTGGAAAGAATCACAATTATTGTCACCTTGGGGTATGCGGATCATGGCACGTAATAGGTGCATACAACTTGCAAGATCGGATCAAGAACACAAATATATTCATGAAAACATAAAGGGTTCAGATCTGAAATCATGGCACTCGGGCCCTAGTGACAAGCATTAAGCATATCAAAGTCATAGCAACATCAATCTCAGAACATAGTGGATACTAGGGATCAAGCCTTAACAAAACTAACTCGATTACATGATAAATCTCATCCAACTCATGACCGTCCAGCAAGCCTACGAAGGAATTACTCACTCCCGGCGATGAGGATCATGAAATTGGTGATGAAGGATGGTTGATGATGACGATGCCGGAAGATCCCCCTCTCCGGAGCCCCAAACGGACTCCAGATCTGGCCTCCCGATGAAGAACAGGAGGTGGCGGCGGCTCCGTATCGTGAAACGCAATAAAACTTCCTCTCTCATTTTTTTCTCTGGAATTGTGAATTTATAGCGTTGGAATTAGGTCAGACGGAGCCACGTGGGCCCCACGAGGTACCAGGGCGCGCCTGGGGGGGTGGCACGCCCTGGTGCCTCGTGGGTAGCCAGTGGCCCCCTCCAGTAGGTTTTGGCTCCAGTATTTTTTATATATTCCATAAAAAATCTCCAAAAAGTTTCATCCAATTCCAAGAACTTTTATTTCTGCACAAAAAACAACACCATGGCAATTCTGCTGAAAACAGCGTCAGTCCGGGTTAGTTTCATTCAAATCATGCAAATTAGAGTCCAAAACAAGAGAGCAAAAGTGTTTGGAAAAGTAGATACGACGGAGACGTATCAACTCCCCCAAGCTTAACTCATTGCTTGTCCTCAAGCAATTCAGTTGACAAACTGAAAGTGATAAAGAAAAACTTTTACAAACTCTTTTGTTCTTGTATCTATATATATGCTTAAATAGTGTCCAGGTTTTCAGCAAAGATTATAATTAACCATGCAAATGATAACACTTAGAAATTATATTCACTCATATCAATGGCATAATCAACTAGCGAGCAATAATAAGATATCTCAAATGCCAACACTTTGTCAAAATAATCATGATATAATATGACAACATGGTATCTCGCTAGCCCTTTCTGAGACCGCAAAACATAAATGCAGAGCACCTCCAAAGTTCAAGCAGCGACTAAACATTGTAATTCATGGTAGAAGAGATCCAGTCATGATGCACACAACATTAACTATCCACAATGCATGAGAATGACAATAGTGCTCTCAGGTCTGGTGCTTGTTTGAGAAGGTGATGACTCAACAATAAAAGTAAAATAACATAAAAGTAAATAGATAGGCCCTTCGCAGAGGGAAGCAGGGATTTGCAGAGGTGCCAGAGCTCGAGGCTTAAATCAGAGATAAATAAAATTTTGGAAGGTATGCCTTTCCTGTCAACGTCACGACCGAGAGTTTTCAATATCTTCCATGCTAAACACATTAGCGGCGGTTCCTGATACGTCTCCAACGTATCTATAATTTTTTATTGTTCCATGATGTTATATTATCAATCTTGTATGTTTTTATAAGCATTTACAGCAATTATATATCATTTTTGGAGACTAACCTATTAACTTAGTGCCCAGTGCCAGTTGCTGTTTTCTGCCCTGTTTTTTGTTTTACAGAAAATCAATACCAAACGAAGTCCAAATGCCACGAAACTTTTTGGAGATTTTTTATTGGCCAAGATAAACACTAGAAGCTTCAGGGGGAGGCCAGAAGCCCCAGGGGGTGCCCACGAGGCACCAGGGCGCGCCTGGGGGGCAGGCACGCCCTGGTACCTCGTGGGGCCCACAGAGCTCCGTTTGACCTAATTCCTCCACTATAAATTCAGAAAAAATCAGAAACCCTCAGGGGAGTCCACGAAATACTTTTTCCGCCGCCGCAAGTTTCTGTTCTCGAGAGATCCCATCTGGAGGCCTTCTCCGGTACTCCGCAGGAGGGGGAATCGATCACGGAGGGGCTCTACATCAACCTTGCCGCCCTTCCGATGATGCGTGAGTAGTTTACCACAGACCTTCGGGTCCATATTTAGTAGCTAGATGGCTTCTTATCTCTTTTTGATCTTCAATACAATGTTCTCCTCGATGTTCTTTGAGTTCTATCCGATGTAATCACTTTTTGCGGTGTGTTTGTTGGGATCCGATGAATTATGAGTTTATGATCAGATTATCCATGAATATTATTTGAGTCTTTGCTGCACTCTTTTATGCATGATTATTATAGCCTCGTATTTCTTCTCCGATCTATTGATTTGGTTTGGCCAACTGAATTGATTTATCTTGCCATAGGAAGAGGTGCTTTGTAATGGGTTCGATCTTGCGGTGCTCAATCCCAGTGACAGAAAGGGACATGACATGTATGTATCATTGCTATTAAGGGTAAAAAGATGGGGTTTATTCATACATGAGTTTATCTTGTCTACATCATGTCATCGTTCTTAAGGCGTTACTCCGTTCTTTTATGGACTTAATACACTAGATGCATGCTGGATAGCGGTCGATGTGTGGAGTAATAGTAGTAGATGCAGGCAGGAGTCGGTCTACTTGTATTGGACGTGATGCTTATATACATGATCATTGCCTTGGATATCGTCATGATTATTTGCTTTTCTATCAATTGCCCAACAGTAATTTGTCTACCCACCGTATGCTATTTTCTTGAGAGAAGCCTCTAGTGAAAACTATGGCCCCCGGGTCTATCTAAATCATATTACTAAAACCCTAAAAATATTGCTGCCATTTTCTTTTATTTATTTTATTTTGTATTTTTGTTTCAATCTATCAATCTATCACATACAATTTAATCTTGCAATTTACCGCCGAGGGATTGACAACCCCTCGTTTGCGTTGGGTGCAAGGGTTTGTTGTTTGTGTGCAGGTACTGCTAACGAGGTGTTGTGTGATTCTCCTACTGGTTCGATAACCTTGGTTTCATAACTGAGGGAAATACTTATCTCTACTATGCTGCATCATCCCTTCCTCTTTGGGGATAATACCAACGCAAGCTACAAGTAGCAGGAAGAATTTCTGGCGCCGTTGCCGGGGAGACATCATCAACATCTATCAAGTACCTTTGCATAAACTCTCATCTCCTCACATTTACTTTATTTGCCATTTGCCTCTCGTTTTCATCTCCCCCACTTCTAAAACGTTTTTACAAAAATACAAAAATATTTTTCGTTTGCCTTTTTCTTGTTTGCTTGTTTGCTTGCTTGTTATCTTGTTTGCGTAGCCACGATGTCTCAAGAAAATACAAAATTGTGTGATTTTTCCAATACTAATAATAATGATTTTATTAGTACTCCAATTGCTCCTCCCGCTGCTAGTGCGGAGACTTGTGATATTAATGCCGCTTTGCTAAATCTTGTTATGAAAGAACAATTTTCTAGAAGTCCTAATGAAGATGCTGCATCGCATCTTAATACTTTCGTAGAATTATGTGATATGCAAAAGAAAAAAGATGTGGATAATGATGTTGTGAAATTAAAATTATTCCCATTCTCATTGCGGGATCGTGCAAAAATTTGGTTTTCGTCTTTACCACAAAATAGTATCGATTCATGGGATAGGTGTAAAGATGCTTTTATTACTAAGTATTTTCCGCCCGCGAAAATTATTTCACAAGAAATCAAATTATGAATTTTAAGCAACTTGATCATGAACATGTTGCCCAATCTTGGGAAAGGATGAAATTAATGATAAGAAATTGCCCTACTCATGGTTTAAATTTATGGATGATCATACAAAAAAATTATGCGGGATTGAATTTTGTTTCTAGAAATCTTTTAGATTCCGCCGCGGGTGGTACGTTTATGGAAATTACTTTGGGAGAAGCTACTAAATTGCTTTATAATATTATGGTGAATTATTCACAATGGCATACTGAAATAGTTCCTACTAGTAAAAAAGTGAATTCTGTTGAAGAAATTAATACTTTGAATGATAAAGTTGATGCGCTTATAAAATTGGTTGCTAGCAAAAATGCTCCTATTGATACTAATGATGTGCCTTTATCAACTTTGATTGATCAAAATAATAATCCCGTAGATGTGAATTTTGTCTCGCAAAACAATTTTAATAACAATGCTTATAGAGGTAATTTCAACGCTAGACCGTTTCCTGTAAATTCCTCTAATAATTATGGCAATCCTTATGGTAATTCTTATAATAATAATAGGATGCCCTCTGATCTTGAAAGTAATATTAAAGAATTTATTAATGCTCAAAAAGTTTTCAACACTACAATAGAAGAAAAATTGAGTAAACTTGATGACATGTCTAGGAGCATTGATAGAATTATTCATGATGTGGAAAATCTTAAGACTAAAATTTTGCCACCTAAAATTGATATTAATGAATCAATTAAAGCTTTATATGTCTCCATGGATGAGAGTAAGAAAATAACCGCCATGCTAAAAGCTAAACGAGAATTTTTAGAAAAAGTGATTCCTCCTGATTTTTATCGTAGTAATGATGAGGATATTAAAATGATTGGTGTTTCATCTATTGATTCTTTTTTTATCAATATAAAACTTGATGAAAAGGGGACTGAAGCAGAGTCAACTTTAGCTAGTAGGCGTTCCCATAATTCGGAGGGTGAAAATCTTGATAAGAAAATTGATAAAAGTGGGTTTGGAGAGGTAAAAAAATTAAATAGCGATGTGCCCACTCTTTTGGATTACAAAGATTTTAATTATGACAATTGTTCTTTGATTGAGTGCATTTCTTTGTTACAATCCATGCTAAATTCACCCAACGCTTATGAGCAAAACAAGGCTTTTACTAAACATATAGTAGAAGCAATGATGAAAGCGTTAGAAGAAAAGCTTGAACTAGAGATTTCAATTCCTAGAAAATTATATGATGAATGGGAACCCACCATTAAAGTTAAAATTAAAAATTATGAGTGCAATGCTTTATGTGATTTGGGTGCTAGCGTTTCCACAATTCCAAAATCTCTATGTGATGTGCTAGGTTTTACCAATATAGATGAATGCTCTCTTAATTTGCATCTTGCGGATTCTACTATTAAAAAGCCTTTGGGAAGAATTAATGATGTTCTTATTCTTGCAAATAGGAATTATGTGCCCGTTGATTTTATTGTACTTGATATTGAATGCAATTCTTCTTGCCCAATAATACTTGGTAGACCATTCTTACGAACCATAGGTGCCGTTATTGACATGAAAGAAGGGAATATAAAATTTCAATTTCCATTGAAAAAGGGTACGGAATATTTCCCTAGTAAGAAAATTAAAGCACCATATGAATCCATTATGAGGGCCACTTATGGAATCAACTTGAAAGATGACAACACTTGAAACTATGCATTATGCCTAGCTAGGGGCATAAAACAATAGCGCTTGTTGGGAGGCAACCCACTGAATAAAATAAATTTTTTTCTGTTATTGTGTGTTTTCGCAATTATGCTACTGGTATGATTGTGTTTTTGTGTTTTTAATTAGTGTTTGTGCCAAGTTAAGCCTTTGGGATGATTTGGAAGATAATACAATTGATGTTGTTTGGAAAACAGAAAGTTTTGCGTCCAGTGCCTGAATTTTTCTTCTGTACTTGAGCGTCAGAAAAAATCTGAAATTTTTACACAGTATTGGTATATGAATTTCCCACATTTTACTAATTTTTCAGAATTTTTGGAGTTACATAAGTATGGCTTTTAAATAGGTTGCTACAGACTGTCCTGTTTTTGACAGATTCTGTTTTTGATGTGTTGCTTGCTTGTTTTGATGGAACTATGGATTGTATCGGGGGGTATAAGCCATGGAGAAGTTAGAATACAGTAGGTATAATGCAAAAATAAAATATGAATGGGTTTGCAACAGTACCTAAAGTAGTGATTTATTTTGTTATACTAACGGATCTCACGAAGGTTTTGTTGAGTTTTGTGTGATTGAAGTTTTCAAGTTTTGGGTGAGATCACGATGGATGAAGGAATAAGGAGTAGCAAAATCCTAAGCTTGGGGATGCCCGAGGCACCCCAAGGTAATATTTAAGGAAGACTCAAGCGTCTAAGCTTGGGGATGCCCCGGATGGCATCCCCTCTTTCTTCTACCAACCATCGGTAATTTTACTTGGAGCTATATTTTTATTCGTCACATGCTATGTGTTTTGCTTGGAGCGTCGTGTATTATAAGAGTCCTTGCTTTGTTTGCTTTTTAGTTTGTCACAATCATCTTTGCTGAACACACCTATCTTGAGAGAGCCACACGTTTATCATCATAATTTGTTATAATACTCTATGTGCTTCACTTAAATTTTTTGAGCTAGGCAGTTGCTCTAGTGCTTCACTTAAATCTTTTTGAGCACGGTGGTGGCTAAATTTTGAAGAAATGAACTCTCATGCTTCACTTATATTATTTTGAGAGTTGATTGGAATTTTGAAGAAATAAACTCTCATGCTTCACTTATATTATTTTGAGAGTTGATTGAAATTTTGAAGAAATGAATTCTCATGCTTCACTTATATTATTTTGAGAATTGACAAGATTAAAATTTTGAAGAAATATTTGCACTCTCATGCTTCACTTAAATCTTTTTGAGAGTTGACAATAGTAACGGTAATTTGCACAAGATATGAATTTGGTCCCAAAGTGATGAATATTCAAGAGGGATATAATAAAAACTTTCATATAGATCATTGGATATGATAAGTGTGATTCCTTGCAATAGTTTTGCGATATGGGGATGATGATATGTGAGTCATGTTAGTGAGTAATTGTGATTAAGTAAGAATATTCGTGTTAAGGTTTGTGATTCCCTATGCATTCATGTTAAGTCAATAGTTATGCAAAGAAATTATATCCTACTTACGGTGCATTATTCGGTGTTAGTTATGTTCAATGCATGTTTATGACCGTTTTCTTTTTTGGTTGGTTGCTTCTCAATCTATTTGCTAGGCTTCATTTGTACTAAGCGGAAATACTGCTTGTGCATCCAAAATCCTTAAACCCAAGTTGTGCCAAATGAGTCCACTATATCTACCTATATGCGGTATTTCAATGCCGTTCCAAGTAAATTTGTGTGTGCCAACTCTAATTTTCAAAATAATTTTTCTGTTTTGTGTGCCCGTACCGCTCATGAAGCGGCAGGGGGTGGCCAATATTTTCCATGCTAGGTGTGTTATTCTCACGATGAGTGTTTATTCACTTGTCATTGCACGAGAGTATGGTTGGTAATTGGGATGCCTAGTCCCACAATGAAATCAAAATTAATAACAACAAAATTCCTTGGAAAGTGTTGGTATGGAGGGCACCCGTGGATATGGCTAGCCATGGATTGTGAAAGAAATGGTGTAAAGGAAATAAACTTTACTTTCTGTTTGGGAACCACCTATGATGTGTCTAGCATGGAAAATATTGGGAATTCTCGGTCGTTTTCGCTGACAGGAAAAGCATGCCTCTCAAAATATTTTTATCTCTCTAATTTAAGCTTTGAGCTCTGGCACATTTGACAAATCTCTGTTTCCCTCTGCGAAGGGCCTATCTATTTACTTTTATGCAATTTTTATTTTTATTTGAGTCTCCATCTTCTCTTATAAAGCACCAACTAGAGAGCACTATTGTCATACTTGTGCATTGGATGTAGCTAATATTCGAGTGTGTTTCATGAATGGATCAATGATTGAGCATAATGGGCTAGGGATAACTTTCTTTAGCGTTGATATTTTGAAAGACATGGTTGCTTGTTAGTATGCTTGAGTATCTATATTTTCATGTCAAACTATAGACTATTGCTTTGAATCATTCAAGTCCAATGTCCATGCGATAAAAGAAAAGAATATGTGATGAATATGTTAGGCAGCATTCCACATCAAAATTTCTGTTTTTATCATTTACCTACTCGAGGACGAGTAGGAATTAAGCTTGGGGATGCTGATACGTCTCCAACGTATCTATAATTTTTGATTGTTCCGTGCTGTTATATTATCAATCTTGGATGTTTTTATAAGCATTTACAGCAATTATATATCATTTTTGGAGACTAACCTATTAACTTAGTGCCCAGTGCCAGTTGTTGTTTTCTGCCCTGTTTTTGTTTTACAGAAAATCAATACCAAACGAAGTCCAAATGCCACGAAACTTGTTGGAGATTTTTTATTGGCCAAGATAAACACTAGAAGCTTCGGGAGGAGGCCAGAAGCCCCAGGGGGTGCCCACGAGGCACCAGGGCCCAGGCGCGCCCTGGTGCCTCGTGGGGCCCACAGAGCTCCGTTTGACCTAATTCCTCCACTATAAATTCAGAAAAAATCAGAAACCCTCTGGGGAGTCCACGAAATACTTTTTCCGCCGCCGCAAGTTTCTGTTCTCAAGAGATCCCATCTGGAGGCCTTCTCCGGTACTCCGCCGGAGGGGGAATCGATCACGGAGGGGCTCTACATCAACCTTGCTACCCTTCTGATGATGCGTGAGTAGTTTACCACAGACCTTTGGGTCCATAGTTAGTAGCTAGATGGCTTCTTCTCTCTTTTTGATCTTCAATACAATGTTCTCCTCGATGTTCTTGGAGTTCTATCCGATGTAATCACTTTTTGCTGTGTGTTTGTTGGGATCCGATGAATTGTGAGTTTATGATCAGATTATCCATGAATATTATTTGAGTCTTTGCTGCACTCTTTTATGCATGATTATTATAGCCTCGTATTTCTTCTCCGATCTATTGATTTGGTTTGGCCAACTGAGTTGATTTATCTTACCATGGGAAGAGGTGCTTTGTAATGGGTTCGATCTTGCGGTGCTCAATCCCAGTGACAGAAAGGGACATTACACGTATGTATCGTTGCTATTAAGGGTAAAAAGATGGGGTTTATTCATAGGTGAGTTTATCTTGTCTACATCATGTCATCGTTCTTAAGGCGTTACTCCGTTCTTTTATGGACTTAATACACTAGATGCATGCTGGATAGCGGTCGATGTGTGGAGTAATAGTAGTAGATGCAGGCAGGAGTCGGTCTACTTGTATTGGACGTGATGCCTATATACATGATCATTGCCTTGGATATCGTCATGATTATTTGCTTTTCTATCAACTACCCAACAGTAATTTGTCTACCCACCGTATGCTATTTTCTTGAGAGAAGCCTCTAGTGAAAACTATGGCCCCCGGGTCTATCTAAATCATATTACTAAAACCCTAAAAATATTGCTGCCATTTTCTTTTATTTATTTTATTTTGTATTTTTGTTTCAATCTATCAATCTATCACATACAATTTAATCTTGCAATTTACCGCTGAGGGATTGACAACCCCTCGTTTGCGTTGGGTGCAAGGGTTTGTTGTTTGTGTGCAGGTACTGCTAACGAGGTGTTGTGTGATTCTCCAACTGGTTCGATAACCTTGGTTTCATAACTGAGGGAAATACTTATCTCTACTGTGCTGCATCATCCCTTCCTCTTCGGGGATAATACCAACGCAAGCTACAAGTAGTAGTTCCCAAGCGGTAAAGTAAAGTTTACGCCCCCTCCACCAACAATCACAAGCCATGGCTAGCCGAATCCTCGGGTGCCCTCCATACCAACAACTTTCCGGGGGAGTTTGTTTTATTATTTTTCAATTTTAATAGTGTGACTGGGTATCCCGATTACTAGCCCCTCTCGTGCAAGGACGAGTGAATAAACACTCATCATGAGAATAACCCGCTTAGCATGGAAGATACTGACCACCCCCTGTCGCTCCATGAGCGGTACGGGCACACAAAACAGATGTTCATTTGAATATTTAGAGGTGGCACATGCAAATTTACTTAGAACGGCAGAGTAATATCGCATATAGGTAGATATAGTGGACTCATCTGGAATAACTTTGGTTTAAGGGTTTTGATGCACAAGCAGCATTCCCGCTTAGTACAGGCGAAGGCTAGCAAATAGGTTGAGAAGCGACCAGCTAGAGAGCGAAAACGGTCATAAACATGCATTATGAATAATCAACATTGAATACTAGCATGAGTAGGATATAAGCACCATGAACATAAATATTGTGGAGGCTATGTTGGTTTTGAATCAACTACATGCGTGAACATGTGCCAAGTCAAGCCACTTGAAACATTCAGAGGAGAATACCATATCATCATACTACATCACAATCATTTTAATGTATGTTGACACTCAAGATAAATCATTATCCACTCCTAGCTACTTAAGCATGGCATAAGCAACTATAATCTCTAATTGTCATCATAAACATGTTTAATCATAATATGCTGAATCATGGGTACTGAGTTAAACATATTTACAAAAACAAAGAACAAGTTGAGTTCATACCCGCTTTTCCTTGCCACAGTCACTTCATCAAATCATCGTCATTATTGCCTTTCACTTGCACGACTGAAAGATATGAAAATAAAAATAGTGCAAGTGTGCCGTGGACTAAGCTGGAATCTGCAAGCATTTTATTCAAAGGAGAAGACAAGGTAATATGGGCTCTTTGTTAGATAAACCATAATGCATATGAGAGCCACTCAACATTTTCATCGTGGTCTTCCCCTTACAATGACTCAACAAAAGAAAAGAATTTTAGAGAAACACACTGAAATATTTTTGGAGTTTTTAGTTTTTCTGAAGAAAACAAATTAAAGAAGAAAAACGAAAACGAGAAAAGGAAACTATTTACACGGGGGAACTCCCAACAAGTAAAAGAAGAAACGGGAAATCTTTTTGGGTTTTCTTTTAATACTACTACTAATTAAGCTAGAAAGAAAAACCGAAAAGAAACGAGAAATATTTTTGGATTTTCTCAAAGTTTTTCAAACACACAAGAAGAAAGCAAGAAAAAAAACTAGCATGGATTATACAATGAAAAAGTATGAACACCGACAATTGAAATGAAATGTGTGAACATGAATGTAATGTCAGTGAGAGATACATACTCCCCCAAGCTTAGGCTTTTGCCTAGCTTGGTCATCGCCATCCCTGGTCTGGGTAATAATCGAAGTGGTAGCTCGTAGAGGCGTTCTGAGCCGCCTCCTCAGCCAGACGGGCAGCCTCGACCGCCGTGCACCTCTCTCTCCAATAGATAATATCTCTGTTTGTTCTGAAAATCAAAGAGGGCAGGAGCAGGCAAAAAAAACATACACAAGTCGAGATTTATTAAAAACTAAGTTATATTCATATCCCTGTGCATTGCATTTTAAAAACTTATGTTCTCGCATTGTTTCGAAATTTAAATATTTGTAGGGTAAGAGGGGATCATTGGAATTGGGCGAGACCCCTAACCTTGCAGCTACGCGGGAGGCATAAATTCCTCCATACAAATCATCATTACCCGCATTACGCTGCAACCTACGTGCGACAATAGCCCCAAGATTATAATACTTGCTACCAGTCAAAGCCATACGGATAAGACTCAAATCAGGGGCGCAAAGCGTACTGCAGTCTTGCTTACCAACAATGCATTTACCATTAAAGGGTGTAAAATATCGGATAGCAGGAAAGTGGATGCTAACTATTCTGGCCTGCGTGACTCCTCTATCCTCACCGTTGCAAAGGCTATTAAGAAATAACTCATAATCAGATTTTTTGTGGCTCATCTAACGAACCCCAATATGGAATTTTACATGCATCACAGAATTCTTCTAGAGACACACTATAGGATTTGTTATAGAGGTGAAATGAAACTCTAGAAGTGCGTGGGTGATATTCAAAGTGTTGAGTGAATGAATGAGTGAGGTGGTAATGCTGTGGTGGCTTATCTGCGATGAAGGCGGAGAGCTCGGTGTTGTGAATGTATTGGTTAAATTCTTCCTTGATGCCTGCACCTAGCATAAACTCGTTGCAAGGCCATCGACATGATTTTGCTTCGGCACCCCGCACTGAACTTGCCCTTGGTTCCTCATATGATAGGCGTGCTGAGCTTTCACTTGATGATGCTTCAGAGGACCTCCTCCTCGAAGAACTCCTCCGGAAGATATTCATTTTCCTAAGAATAAATTTCTGAAAATTTTTGGGTCACAAAATGATATCAATAAAACTTCACAAGATTGATAGCAACTACTCATATGGATGTCTAGAGGCTACATCAAGCATTCAAACTACTTGGAACTCAAAGGATTCAACATGCAAGCTCATTTTCAGTAGCACCAAGAGCAGCTAATTATGCAAAATATAATCCACTAAAACAAAAACTAATTGGAGCAATGGAGGAGTCACATACCAAGGAGCAATCTCCCAAAACAGTTTTGGAAACGGAGCTCTGAGCAAAGAGATCGAAAATTTCAGGTTTGTGAGCAAGAACACGAGAGAGAGAGCTACCAGGAATTTTTGCTAGAGGTAAGAGACGAAGTGGGCTGAAGGGATAAGTGAGGGGGTCCCTGTGGGGCCCACGAGCCACCTGGGCGTGCCAGGGGGGGTGGCGCGCCCTGGTGCCTCGTGGGCACCTGGGGCACCCCCCTGGTATGATTTCAGTGCCAAAAATTCTTAAATATTATATAAAAATTCATATCAAAAATTATTGCATTCTGAGCACTTTTATTTCTGGACCATTTTTTATTGCATGGATAATTCAGAAAACATGATAATCATGGCCTTTTATTTTATTTAACTAAAAATAACAGAAAACAAAAAGTGGATACAGAAGGTTGTGCTTACTAAATTCATCGACCACATGCCTCTCAAAAAGAATCCATTAATAAGGTTGATCAAGTCTTATTAACAAACTATTTTCGAGTGACACGAAACTGAAGAATTTTCGTATAACACTAAGTTACCTCAACGGGGATATGCATCTCCCCAATAATAAGAGTTTCATATTTCTTTTTAACAGTAGGAAGAGGGAGTTGAAAACTTCCAATAGTAATTGTTGGAGTCTTTCCAATAACACGAATACCACTTACTTGAAATTGTTTCTTCGGGAAGTGCACCGTATGTTCATTACCATTGATGTGAAAAGTGACCTTGCTTTTGTTGCAATCAATAACAGCCCCTGCAGTATTCAAAAAGGGTCTACCAAGGATAATCGACATATTGTCATCCTCGGGCATATCAAGTATAACAAAGTCTGTTAGGATAGTAACATTTGCAACTACAACGGGCACATCCTCACAAACACCGATAGGTATGGCAGTTGATTTGTCAGCCATTTGCAATGATATTTCAATGGGAGTGAGTTTATTCAAATCAAGTCTTTTATATAAAGAGAAAGGCATAACACTAACACCGGCTCCTAAATCACACAAATCAGTTTTGACATAATTTCGTTTAATGGAGCATGGTATAGTTGGTATTCCTGGATCTCCTAGTTTCTTAGGTACTCCATCCTTAAAATAATAATTTGCAAGCATGGTGGAAATTTCAGCTTCAGGTATTTTTCTTTTATTTGTGACAATGTCTTTCATATATTTAGCATAAGGAGGCATCTTTATAATATCAGTCACGAGAGTACGCAAAAAGACGGGCCTAAGCATTTCAGCAAAGCGTTCAAATTCTTCCTCATCTTTTTTCTTAGATGGTTTAGGAGGAAAGGGCATGGGTTTTTGAACCCATGGTTCTCTTTCTTTACCATGTTTTCTAGCAACGAAATATCTTTTATCATAACGTTTATTTTTACGAGGTGGGTTATCAAGATCAACATCAGGTTCTATTTCAACATCATTATCAGGTTCTTTATCATTATCTGGTTGGGTATCCACATGAGCATCATTATTATTATTATCATCAGGTGGTTGTTAATTACCAGATTGTGTTTCAGCATCAGAAATATAAACATCATTACTATCCTCCAAGGGTTTTTCTACCTCGGGTTCACTAGAAGTATGCAGAGTCCTATCATTTTTCTTTTTCTTTTAGATGGACTAGGTGCATCAACATTGAATCTTTGAGAGTCTTGTTCAATTCTTTTTGGGTGACCTTCAGGATAAAGTGGCTCCTGAGTCATTTTACCTCCTCTAGTCATTACTCTAACAACATGATCATTCATATTGTTATTCATTTCATTGAGCAATTCTCTCTGAGATTTAGCAACTTGTCCTAATTGGGTTTGAACCATAGATGCATGTTTACTTACACCTTTAACATCATTAGCAATTCTAAATAACAAGTCACTCAAGCGATCAATCATGTAGGCATTTCGTTTCAATTGTTTCATAACATTAGCATTGAAATGATCTTGCTTAATAATATATTTGTCAAATTCATACAAGCATTGACTAGGAGGTTTTTTATAAGGAATACCACTTTCATCAAACTTTATAAAATAATTTACCTCTACTACCTGTGTCGGTTTGTCAAGACCATGTATCTCTTCAATAGGTGGTAAATTCTTAACATCTCAGCTTTAGTACATTTTTCCTTCTGACATTTCTTTGCTTCTTGCATATCTTCAGGACTGAGATATAAAATACCCCTCTTCTTCGGAGTGGGTTTAGGCGGTGGTTCAGGAAGTGTCCAATCATTATCATTCTTCAATATATTATTCAATAATTCCTCAGCTTGTTCAATAGTCCATTCCCTGAAAACACAACTCGCACAACTATCTAGGTAGTCCCTAGAAGCATCGGTTAGTCCATTATAGAAGATATCAAGTATTTCATTTTTCTTAAGAGGATGATCAGGCAAAGCATTAAGTAATTGGAGAAGCCTCCCCCAAGCTTGAGGGAGATTCTCTTCTTTAATTTGCACAAAGTTAAATATTTCCTGTAGAGCAGCTTGTTTCTTATGAGCAGGAAAATATTTTTCAGAGAAGTAATAAATCATATCCTGGGGACTACGCACACAACCAGGAGCAAGAGTATTATACCATTCCTTAGCATCACCCTTTAATGAGAAAGGAAATAACTTAAGAATATAGTAATAGCGAATTTTTTCCTCATGAGCAAATAGGGTGGCTATATCATTTAATTTAGTGAGATGTGCCACAACGGTTTCAGTTTCATAACCATGGAAAGGATCAGATTCAACCAAAGGAATTAACTCAGGATCGACAGAGAATTCATAATCCTTATCAGTAACAAATATGGGAGAGTTAGCAAACTTAGGATCATATTTCATTTTCTCCCTCATAGATTTTTCTTTCATTTTAGCAAGCAGTTTTATAACTTCATCTCTATCATTACAAGCAAGTATGGCTCTAGCCGTCTCCCTATCAAAGCAATGTTCATCAGGTGTTTCAACTCTAGTAGGAGAGCTAGGCATAATAGGTGAATTATAATTCTCAAGAGTTTCAGCATTTTCAATTTCTTTAGCTTTAGCAATTTGTTCACTAAGAAATTCACCAAGTGGCACAACATTAGTAAGCATAGTACTAGCATCATCATGAGTATCATTCATGGCAGAAGTGGTATCATCAACAACTTGCGACATATCAGAATTAATAGCATGTGGTGGTGTTGCAAGTTTACTCAAAACATAAGGTGAATCAAGTGCAGAGCTAGATGGCAGTTCCTTACCTCCCCTCGTCTTAAAGGGAACGATCTTGGTTTTAGCGTCTTTCAGATTCTTCATAGTGATCAACAGATATAAATCCCAAGTGACTCAACAAATATAGCTATGCTCCCCAGCAACGGCGCCAGAAAAAGGTCTTGATAACCCACAAGTATAGGGGATCGCAACAGTTTTTGAGGGTAGAGTATTCAACCCAAATTTATTGATTCGACACAAGGGGAGCCAAAGAATATTTGCAAGTATTTGCAGTTGAGTTGTCAATTCAACCACACCTGGAGACTAAATATCTGCAGCAGAGTGATCAGTAGCACAGTAGTATGGTAGTTTGATAATAGTAGCAATAATAGTAGCGGTAACAGTAGCAGTAACAGTAATAGTAATTGTGACAGTAGTAGCAACAGTAGTAACTTAGTAAGAACAATATGTGAAAAACTCGTAGGCATTGGATCGGTGATATTGTTGGATAACATTCATCATGTAACAGTCATAACCTAGGGTGACACAGAACTAGCTCCAATTCATCAATGTAATGTAGGCATGTATTCCGTATATAGTCATACATGCTTGCGATAAGAACTTGCATGACATCTTTTGTCCTACCCTCCCGTGGCAGCGGGGTCCATAAGGAAACTAAGGGACATTAAGGCCTCCTTTTAATAGAGAACTGGAACAAAGCATTAGCACTTAGTGAATACATGAACTCCTCAAACTACGACAATCACCGGAAAGAATCCCAATTATTGTCACCTTGGGGTATGCGGATCATGACACGTAATAGGTGCATACAACTTGCAAGATCGGATCAAGAACACAAATATATTCATGAAAACATAAAGGGTTCAGATCTGAAATCATGGCACTCGGGCCCTAGTTACAAGCATTAAGCATAGCAAAGTCATAGCAACATCAATCTCAGAACATAGTGGATACTAGGGATCAAGCCCTAACAAAACTAACTCGATTACATGATAAATCTCATCCAACTCATCACCGTCCAGCAAGCCTACGAAGGAATTACTCACTCCCGGTGGTGAGCATCATGAAATTGGTGATGAAGGATGGTTGATGATGACGATGCCGGAAGATCCCCCTCTCCGGAGCCCCAAACGGACTCCAAATCTGGCCTCCCGATGAAGAACAGGAGGTGGCGGCGGCTCCGTATCGTGAAACACAATAAAACTTCCTCTCTCATTTTTTTCTCTGGAATTGTAAATTTATAGCGTTGGAATTAGGTCAGACGGAGCCACGTGGGCCCCACGAGGTACCAGGGCGCGCCTGGGGGGGTGGCGCGCCCTGGTGCCGCGTGGGCAGCCAGTGCCCCCCCTCCAGTAGGTTTTGGCTCCAGTATTTTTTATATATTCCATAAAAAATCTCCAAAAAGTTTCATCCAATTCCAAGAACTTTTATTTCTGCACAAAAAACAACACCATGGCAATTCTACTGAAAACAGCGTCAGTCCGGGTTAGTTTCATTCAAATCATGCAAATTAGAGTCCAAAACAAGAGCAAAAGTGTTTGGAAAAGTAGATACGACGGAGACGTATCATGGATAAAGGTGAAAATGCATGTGTGACATTGATGACCCACAAGTATAGGGGATCAATCGTAGTCCTTTCGATAAGTAAGAATGTCGAACCCAACGAGGAGCAGAAGGAAATGACAAGCGATTTTCAGCAAGGTATTTTCTGCAAGCACTGAAATTATCGGTAACGAGTAGTTTGATAGCAAGATAATTTGTAACAAGTGACAAGTAGCAATAGTAACAAAGAGTGCAGCAAGGTGGCCCAATCCTTTTTATAGCAAAGGACAATCCGGAACGATCTCTTATAATAAGTAAAGCGTTCTCGAGGACACATGGGAATTTCATCTAGTCACTTTCATCATGTTGGTTTGATTCGCGTTCGCTACTTTGATAATTTGATATGTGGGTGGACCGGTGCTTGGGTGCTGTTCTTACTTGAACAAACCTCCCACTTATGATTACCCCCTTACGCAAGCATCCGAAACTACGAAAGAAGAATTAAGATAACTCTAACCATAGCATTAAACATATGGATCCAAATCAGCCCCTTACGGAATAGCGCATAAACTAGGGTTTAAGCTTCTATCACTCTAGCAACCCATCATCTAATTACTACTCCACAATGCATTCCCTTAGGCCCAAAGATGGTGAAGTGTCATGTAGTCGACATTCACATGACACCACTAAGAGAATCAACAACATACATATCATCAAAATATCGAACGAATGCCAAATTCACATGATTACTTATGACAAGACTTCTCCCATGTCCTCAAGAACAAAAGTAACTACTCACAAATCATCTTCATGTCCAAGATCAGAGGGGTATTGAATAGCATAATAGATCTGAACATATAATCTTCCACCAAATAAACCAACTAGCATCAACTACAAGATGTAATCAACACTACTAGCAACCCACAGGTACCAATCTGAGGTTTTGAGACAAAGATTGAATACAAGTGATGAACTAGGGTTTGAGATGAGATGGTGCTGGTGAAGATGTTGATGAAGATTGGTCCTCCCACGATGAGAGGATCGTTGGTGATGGCGATGGCGATGATTTCCCCCTCCCAGAGGGAAGTATCCCCGGCAGAATCTCTCTGCCGGAGAGCAAAAGTGCTCCTGCCCAAGTTCCGCCTCGAGACGGCGGCGCACCGTCCCAAAAGTCTTCTCTGTATTTTTTTCTAGGTCAAAATGACTTATATACCAGAAATGGGGGCTAGAGGATGGCCAGGGGCCCCACGAGCCACCAGGGCGCGCCCTGGTGCCTCATGGGCACCTGGGTGGCCCCCTCTGGTACTTCTTGCTTCCAGTATTTTTTATTTATTCCAAAATAATTCTCTGTGAAATTTCAGCTCATTTGGAGATGTGCAGAATAGGTATCTCTAACATAGCTTTTTCAGGTCCAGAATTCCATCTGCCGGCAATCTCCCTCCTTGTGTAAATATTGCATATTAAGAGAGAAAAGGCATTAGAATTGCTCCACAAAGTGTTATATTGATTAAAAACACTATAAATAATAGTAGGAAAACATGATGCAAAATGGACGTATCAACTCCCCCAAGCTTAGACCTCGCTTGTCCTCAAGCGAAAGCCGATATCGATAATCATGTCCATATGTTTAGAGAGAGAGAGGTGTCTATAAAAAAAATACGGACATAGTAGCATCATGATCATTATTATAACAGCAATGTTTATTATCATAGAACTTCTCATGAGCAAGTAACAATTCATCACAAGAATGAAGTATAAGGCATAAACTTTCTTGAAAACTAACAAACTATGTTCTCAGTCAACAATGCAATTGCAATTCATAATATTTTCAGGAAGGGTCTCATGTAGGAGCTTTTTAGCAAGTCCACATACTCAACCATCATATAGTCTTCTATGATTGCTAACACTCACAACATATATATGGAGCAAAAAGTTCCAGCCAGACACATAGAAAGACAGGGGCTTATAATTTCGCCTCCCAACTTATTCACCTCAAGGGTGATGTCAACAATAATAACTCATGATCACTCATATCCAACTGGATATATATGCCTAGACCTTTCCCCACCACATGGTGCTTGCAAAAGAGAAAAATAAAAAGGAATAGGGGAGAACACTATTGACTCTTGCATAAAAAGTAAATACATAAAAGTAAAAGATAGGCCCTTCGCAGAGGGAAGCAGAGGTTGTCATGCGCTTTTTGTTGTTGGATGCACAAACTCTTAATGCAAAGGAACGTCACTTTATATTGCCCCTTGTGATAGCAACCTTTATTATGCAGTCCGTCGCTTTTATTTCTTTACCATCACAAGTTCGTACAAAGCTTATTTTCCCTTACAATAAAAGTTCAGACATATTTAGAGGCAATTTTTATTGCTTTTTGCACCGATGACAATTTACTTGAAGGATCTTATTCAATCCATAGGTAGATATAGTGGACTCTCATGACATGAAACTGGGTTTAAGGGTTTTGGATGCACAAGTAGTATCTCTACTTGGTGCAGATTTTTGGCTAGCAAAGATATTGAGCAAGCACCACATGTTGGAGGATCTACAACAATATAACTTCTATGTGAATATAAGCAAACATAATTCATTACGTTGTCTTCCTTGTCCAACGTCAACAATTTGACATAAAATACTTAATGGGGGCTCACAGTCATAAAAGATGTCCAAGATAGTATATTTGCATGTGAATCTTCTCTTCCCTATTAATTCTTTCATGAATTGCATCATTGACCAATGCTATGTTTGTTAACTTCCAATAAATTTTACCACTCATACTTTTCTTTATGTAATGTCATTACTTTCCATAAGATTAGCCTATGATCTTTTTCATTATTTTCATTGCTAGGATTGAAACATAAAAGTAAAGAAGTAAAAACTCAAACTACTCTTTATTATATAACTCTCAACTCGATTACATAGATAGATAGATCATGAAGCTAGCACTTGAAAATAGATCATACTAAACTTTTATTCAACTAATCATGAAATAACTAAGGATCGAATTAAAAATAGGTAAAGATGATAAAAGTGATGATGATACGATACCGGGGCACCTCCCCCAAGCTTGGCACAAGCCAAGGGGAGTGCCCATACCCATGTGCTCAAGTTTCCTTCTTCGGTGATGGTGGTGATGATGAAGTGGCGGGCTTGTCCTTCATGACATTAATAAGGAACTCCTTTAGGCTCTGGATTTCCCGGAGCACATGCTGTATCATCTCTGTATTCCTTTGGACTTCGGCCATAATATGCTTATTCTCTGGGCCCCAAGCATTCTTTCCTGCATCACTTTCACTTGCACGAGAGATGTCCCAATTGGAGGGTATGTGCCTACGAGGAGTATTTTCGACCACATAATTGTGAACCAAATTATGAAAGTTGTTCCGATGTAACCTGTGTAAGGGCCTCCTAGGGGGAAACCCTTCTTGTAACTCTGGACTCCCATGGCTTGTAATGCTTCTCACGGCTTGATGAGGGTTCGGAATTGTGGAGATGCCAGCAAGGGTGCCCCTCTCGGAAGCCGGAGGGTGAACCTTGAGCGAATCTCCATCATCTTCTTCCATGGTAACCTCTCCTTCCTCCCCCCTCCTGAGCTCCATCTGCAGCAACCAAGCGTCGTCTCCCATGTTGTTGGAGGAAGAAGAAGACATGGTGCCTGACCTCGAAATCTGACAGAAAACAGCATGAAACAAGAACAGAGGAGATTTCTCCGATACGGTGGTCAAAACGTCCGGGAGTATATATAAAGAATTTTTATCTTGCAAAACAAGTAATCCAGAAGAAAAACAGGGTCGAGAAGGCTCACGAGGGGCCCACGAGCCACCAGGGCGTGCCTGGGGGGGTGGCGCGCCCTGGTGCCTCGTGGGCACCAGGTGGGTCCCCTCGTCTGCTTTTTATTTTTGTAATTTTTTAAATATTCCAAAACTGACAGAAAATATTTTTATGGAATTTTTGGAGTCGGTTTACTTACCGTACCACATACCTACCCCTTTTCAGGGTTCTGGAGCATTCCGGAAGGTCTCTCTTATGTATTCTTCCGGTGTAATTGTTTCAATAATATTAGTTTCAACATTAATAGGAGTACCTAAAATATAGTGCTTAACTCTTTGCCCATTCACCACTCTCGGATTAGTGCCTTCGGAGTTGTTTATTTTGATGGCTCCGGAGCGATAAACTTCTTCGATGATATACGGTCCTTCCCATTCAGAGAGAAGTTTTCCTACAAAGAATCTCAAACGAGAATTGTACAATAGAACTTGCTCACCCACTTTAAATTCCCGTTTTTGAATTCTTCTATCATGCCATCTTTTAACTTTTTCTTTAAACAATTTGGCATTTTCATAAGCTTGGGTTCTCCATTCATCTAGTGAGCTAATATCAAATAACCTCTTTTCACTGCCAAGTTTAAAATCGTAATTGAGTTCTTTAATTGCCCAATATGCTTTATGTTCTAACTCAAGAGGTAAATGACATGCTTTTCCATAAACCATTTTATAAGGAGACATACCCATAGGATTTTTATAAGCAGTTCTATAAGCCCATAATGCATCATCAAGTTTCTTAGACCAATTCTTTCTGGACCTATTGACAGTTTTTTTGCAAAATTAATTTTATTTCTCTATTGCTCAATTCTACTTGACCACTAGTTTGAGGGTGATAGGGAGATGCAATTCTATGGTTGACATCATATTTAGCAAGCAATTTACGAAATGCACCATGAATAAAATGTGAACCACCATCAGTCATTAAATATCTAGGGACTCCAAACCTTGGGAAAATAACTTATTTAAGCATTTTAATAGAAGTGTTATGATCAGCACTACTAGTTGGAATAGCTTCTACCCACTTAGTAATGTAATCAATAGCAACTAAAATATGAGTATACCCATTGGATTTAGGAAAAGGTCCCATATAATCAAATCCTCAAACATCAAATGGTTCAATAGCAAGTGAATAATTCATAGGCATTTCCTGCCGTCTACCAACATTACCAATTCTTTGACATTCATCATAGGATAAGACAAAGTTACGAGCATCCTTAAAAAGAGTAGGCCAATAAAAACCAGATTGTAATACCTTGTGTGCAGTTCTGTCTCCCGCGTGGTGTCCTCCGTAAGCTTCGGAATGACACTTCCGTAGGATTTGTTCCTGTTCATGCTCAGGTATACAATGTCTAATAATACCATCTACTCCTTCTTTATAAAGATGTGGGTCATCCCAAAAGTAATGTCTTAAATCATAGAAGAACTTTTTCTTTTGTTGGTATGTGAAACTTGGTGGTATAAATTTAGCAACAATATAATTAGCATAGTCTGCATACCAAGGAGTATTACGAGAAGCATTTATGACAGCTAATTGTTCATTAGGAAAATCATCATTAATAGGTAGTGGGTCATCAAGAACATTTTCCATTCTAGACAAATTATCTGCTACGGGATTCTTAGTTCCCTTTCTATCAGTGATATGCAAGTCAAATTCTTGTAGCAATAAAACCCACCTAATGAGTCTAGGTTTAGCATCTTTCTTTTCCATAAGATATTTAATAGCAGCATGATCGGTGTGAACAGTTACCTTAGAATCAACTATGTAAGATCTGAATTTATCACATGCAAACACAACTGCTAGAAATTCCTTTTCAGTAGTAGCATAATTTCTTTGGGCACTGTCTAGAGTTTTACTAGCATAATGGATAACATTTAATTTCTTATCAACTCTCTATCCTAGAACAGCACCAACAGCATAATCACTAGCATCACACATAATTTCAAAAGGCAAGTTCCAGTTAGGTGGTTGAATAATAGGTGCAGTGGTTAAGGTTTTCTTAAGTGTTTCAAAGGCTTCTAGACAATCATCATCAAAAACAAATGGAACATCATTTTTCAAAAGATTGGTAAGAGGCCTAGAAATTTTTGAGAAGTCTTTAATAAACCTTCTATAGAAACCAGCATGACCTAGGAAACTTCTTATACCTTTAATATCTTTAGGACATGGCATTTTCTCAATAGCATCAACCTTAGCTTTATCAACTTCAATACCTCTTTCAGAAATTTTATGCCCCAAGACAATACCTTCATTCACCATAAAGTGGCACTTCTCCCAATTCAAGACAAGATTAGTTTCTTCACATCTCTGCAAAACTCGATCAAGGTTGCTTAAGCAATCATCAAAAGAAGTTTCGTAAATGGAAAAATCATCCATGAAAACCTCAACAATCTTTTCACAAAAGTCAGAGAATATAGCAGTCATACATCTTTGAAAGGTGGCAGGTGCATTGCATTAACCAAAAGGCATACGTCTATAAGCATAAGTTCCAAAAGGACAAGTAAAGGTGGTTTTCTCTTGATCGGGTTGTGATACAGGTATTTGAGAGAAGCCAGAATAACCATCTAGGAAACAAAAATGTGTATGCTTAGACAATCTTTCTAACATTTGATCAATAAAAGGTAGGGGGTAATGATCTTTTCTAGTAGCTTTGTTTAATTTTCTAAAATCAATTACCATCCTATAACCAGTTACAATTCTTTGTGGAATGAGTTCATTTTTATCATTAGGAACAATGGTGATACCTCCTTTCTTAGGGACACAATGAACGGGACTTACCCATCTACTATCAGCTATGGGATAGATTATACCTGCTTCCAGAAGCTTTAATATTTCAGTTTTTACCACCTCTTTCATCTTGGGATTTAATCGTCGTTGGTGGTCAACAACTGGTTTAGCATCAGGCTCCATATTAATTTTGTGCTGACATAGAGTGGGACTAATGCCCTTAAGATCATCAAGAGTATATCCAAAAGCAGCTCGGTGCTTCCTCAGAGTTTTAAGTAATCTCTTTTCTTCATGTTCTGAAAGGTTAGCACTAATAATAATAGGATATATCTTCTTTTCATCAAGATAAGCATATTTCAATGTATCAGGCAATTGCTTCAATTCAAATACAGGATCACCTTTAGGTGGAGGAGGCCTCCAAGAGTTTCAACAGGAAAATTGTGTTTAAGGATAGGTGGTTGATCAAAGAACATCTTATCTATTTCATTTCTTTCATTCATATGCATATCGTTTTCATGGTCTAGCAAATATTGTTCTAACGGATCAGTAGGAGGTACGGCAATAGAAGCAAGACCAATAATTTCATCTTTACTAGGCAATTCTTTATCATGAGATTGTCTACGAAACTTGGAGAAATTAAACTCATGAGACATACCACCAAAATCAACACTAACAGTTTCTTTAGCGCAATCAATCTTAGCATTAACAATGTTCAAGAAAGGTCTACCAAATATAATGGGACAAAAATCATCTTGTGGAGAACCGAGGACTAGAAAATCAGTAGGGTATTTTATTTTTCCACACAAGACTTCAACATCTCTAACGATCCCAAGCGGTGTAATGGTATCTCTGTTTGCAAGCTTAATAGTAACATCAATGTCCTCTATTTCAACAGGTGCAATATCATTCATAATTTCTTGATATAAGGTAAACGGAATAGCACTCACACTAGCACCCAAATCACATAAGCCATGATAACAATGATCTCCTATTTTAACAGAGACAACAGGCATGCCTACTACAGGTCTGTTTTTATCTTTAGGATCTGGTTTAGCAATTCTAGCTGCTTCATCACAGAAGTAAATAACATGCCCATCTATATTATCGACCAAGAGATCTTTGACCATAGCAATATTAGGTTCGACTTTAATTTGTTCAGAGGGTTTAGGTGCTCTAATATTACTTTTGTTAACCACAGTTGAAACTTTAGCATGTTCCTTAATCCTAACAGGAAAATGTGGTTTCTCAATATAAGCAGTAGGCACAACTGGATCAGCATGGTAAAAAATTGTTTCTTCTTTAACACTGACGGGTTCTTCAATCTTTTCTTTAACAGGGGGATGATATTTAAACCACTTCTCCTTAGGGAGATCAACATGAGTAGCAAATGATTCACAAAAGGAAGCTACTATCTCAGAGTCAAGTCCATATTTAGTGCTAAACTTATGAAAAGCATCGGTGGCCATAAAAGATTTAACACAATCGAACTCAAGTATTATACCTGACTCATTACCTTTGTCGAGTTCCCAATCTTCAGAGTTGCGTTTAATTCTTTCCAGAAGATCCCATCTGAATTCAATAGTTTTCTTCATAAAGGAGCCAGTCGAAGAAGAATCGAGCATGGTTTGATTATCATGAGAAAGCCGACATAAAAATTCTGTAAGATAATTTCTCTTGAGAGCTCATGGTTGGGGCATGTGTACATCATGTACTTAAGCCTCCCCCAAGCTTGAGCGATGCTTTCTCCTTCACGAGGCCAAAAATTATATATATAATTCCGATCACGATGAACCAAATGCATAGGATAAAATTTCTGATGGAATTCCAGTTTCAATCGGTTCCAGTCCCATGTATCAGTATCATCGCATAGCCTATACCATGTCAATGCCTTTCCCTCCAAAGATAAAGGGAATACTTTCTTCTTAACTCCATCTCCAGATAAACCTGCAAGCTTAAACATTCCACAAATTTCATCCACATAGATCAAGTGCATATCAGGATGTACCGTTCCATCTCCTGCATAAGGATTAGCTAGCAGTTTCTCTATCATACCCGGAGGAATCTCATATGAAATATTTTCAGTAGGTGCAGTAGGTTGAGGAGCAACACTTGGTGCTTCCGGTCGAGGTGAAGATACCCCGGACAAACCCCTCAAAGGATTACTTTCCATAGTGACAAGTGACAGTAAATTTCAGCACATAATATAAATGTTTCCTTACCAAATTCCACTCACCAAAGGCGCTTCACTCCCCGGCAACGGCGCCAGAAAAGAGTCTTGATGACCCACAAGTATAGGGGATCAATCGTAGTCCTTTCGATAAGTAAGAGTGTCGAACCCAACGAGGAGCAGAAGGAAATGACAAGCAGTTTTCAGCAAGGTATTTTCTGCAAGCACTGAAATTATCGGTAATGAGTAGTTTGATAGCAAGATAATTTGTAACAAGTGACAAGTAGCAATAGTAACAAAGAGTGCAGCAAGGTGGCCCAATCCTTTTTATAGCAAAGGACAAGCCGGAACGATCTCTTATAATAAGTAAAGCGTTCTCGAGGACACATGGGAATTTCATCTAGTCACTTTCATCATGTTGGTTTGATTCGCGTTCACTACTTTGATAATTTGATATGTGGGTGGACCGGTGCTTGGGTGCTGTTCTTACTTGAACAAACCTCCCACTTATGATTACCCCCCTTCACAAGCATCCGCAACTACGAAAGAAGAATTAAGATAACTCTAACCATAGCATTAAACATATGGATCCAAATCAGCCCCTTACGGAATAGCGCATAAACTAGGGTTTAAGCTTCTGTCACTCTAGCAACCCATCATCTAATTACTACTCCACAATGCATTCCCTTAGGCCCAAAGATGGTGAAGTGTCATGTAGTCGACGTTCACATGACACCACTAAGAGAATCAACAACATACATATCATCAAAATATCGAACGAATGCCAAATTCACATGATTACTTATGACAAGACTTCTCCCATGTCCTCAAGAACAAAAGTAACTACTCACAAATCATATTCATGTCCAAGATCAGAGGGGTATTGAATAGCATAATAGATCTGAACATATAATCTTTCACCAAATAAACCAACTAGCATCAACTACAAGATGTAATCAACACTACTAGCAACCCACAGGCACCAATCTGAGGTTTTGAGACAAAGATTGAATACAAGAGATGAACTAGGGTTTGAGATGAGATGGTGCTGGTGAAGATGTTGATGAAGATTGGTCCTCCCACGATGAGAGGATCGTTGGTGATGTCGATGGCGACGATTTCCCCCTCCCAGAGGGAAGTATCCCTGGCAGAATCTCTCCGCCGGAGAGCAAAAGTGCTCCTGCCCAAGTTCCGCCTCGAGACGGCGGCACACCGTCCCAAAAGTCTTCTCTGTATTTTTTCTAGGACAAAATGACTTATATACCAGAAAATGGGGGCCAGAGGATGGCCAGGGGCCCCACGAGCCACCAGGGCGCGCCTGGGGGGGTGGGGGGTGGCGCGCCCTGGTGCCTCATGGGCACCTGGGTGGCCCCCTCTGGTACTTCTTGCTTCCAGTATTTTTTATTTATTCCAAAATAATTCTCCGTGAAATTTCAGCTCATTTGGAGATGTGCAGAATAGGTATCTCTGACATAGCTTTTTCAGGTCCAGAATTCCAGCTGCCGGCAATCTCCCTCCTTGTGTAAATCTTGCATATTAAGAGAGAAAAGGCATTAGAATTGCTCCACAAAGTATTATATTGATTAAAAACACTATAAATAACAATAGGAAAACATGATGCAAAATGGACGTATCAGACATGTGTCACTTAGATGCGAAACGCCAGGGGCTTATCCGTCCAAAATCTTCGGACCTCTCAGTTTTTACCGCGCCTATATAAAGGCTTGACCTCGTCAACCCTAACTCATTTCTCTTTCGCGCCCCTGTCGCTCTCAAACCCTAGCGCCGCCGCTGGAACTCATCGTCGCCGGAGAGGAAGAGCTTCACTGCCTCGACTTCTTCACCGTCGTACTCGCGCCGGCCGCGGATTTCTTCACCTCCGCCGCCGCCGTAGACGTCTTTTGTCGCCAAGTTAGGGCAAGGAAGATCTGAACTGACGATTTCCTTCGACTCGTCGTCCAGTTCATCGAGTTCATCCTTGGGGTAATTAAAATTTATTTTTACCGCCCAAGTTTGATCTTTTCACTGCCACAAAATCTTCAAGTGTTGTTTTTACTACTCTTCCAATTCTTCAGCACTTCCTTCTGGCCAATATTGAGTACTTTCATCTAAGTTATACTTAACAACTAGATTCCTTAATTGTGCAATTGCTTCAATCTGTACAACTCTAGAACCTATGTCAAGAACACTTAGTGAATTGCGTCAAGACGATAAGGGTCAATTTCTTCAACTGGTTTATTTTGAAAAATCTCTGAGAACGCATGTGACTCTTCCCTATTTCCTCGCAACTATACTCTATTCACAGGTACAATGTCTGCCGATGAATCACTAGGTTCTCATCAAATTAATTCATTTGCAGCATTGCTTGAGGAAAACCTTCAAACATCTTCAGAGTCCTCACGAGTTCAAAAACCTCAGCTGAAGAAAATGGCTGATGGCAGAAAGCCTCAGAAGGGAGGCAAGAGGAAAGAGGAACATACAGCTTTTGAGATTCCAGATGATCTGTATGAAGGGTACTGCACTCCGGATGAAGAAACTCATGGAAAGGAAACCAAGGAGCATCGCAAAACGCGCATGCAAAAGATAAAGAGATACTGGACCTATCAGTGGAGAGATTACAATTTCGTCACTTCCAAATACATGAAGGACTTTGCAGTGAAGCCTCCATGTAAAAGACCACAGTTGGCTCCTGGACAAGCTGCTCATCCAACAAGCATCAGAAGGGGTGAAGAATTCCCCAAAGAATGAGCAAAGCAATAAGCTAAATTGCAGAAACAGGCCAAAAAGGCAGTTGAGGAATTCAACCAGGCCACAAAGGCCTCAGCTGAAGCTGGTGCTAGTGGCAGTGCAAGTGCTCCAAAGAAAGCCATGCAAAAGAAGCCTGCCAACAAGCCCAAGCCGTCTGTCCCAAAGCCCTCAGTGGCCCAGCCGGCAACTTCAAAGGCTTCAGCACCCAAGATCTCAAAATCTTCAGTGCCTCCTCCTGCTTCAAGTTCATCAATGGTAGCAGCAAGAGCTTCAACACCGGTCGTGCTCGCATCTTGCCAGCGCACCGAGGGCTTTCCAACAGCCTCACTTGCTGCATCAAGTGCCTCAGCTAGTGGGCAACCATCTTCTATGCCCAAGCTGAAGCAAAAGGTAACTGCTGGCCGTGGAACTAGGCCAAGTCCCAAGAGCAAGGATGTCGTGCCTCAGGTTGACGAACAAGGGATGGCTGACGAAGATGAGCTCGCGGAGTTCCTCAGAAGGAAGCAAGAGCAAGCTGCTATTGCTAAAAATTCTTCAGTTCCAATGATGCTGGACCCCAAGAAGCTTTTGGACTTCATTGACATCTGGTGCACCAAGCCAGATACATCTCTTGATGAATTGAATCTACCTCCTGGCCCAAGTCATGTATTATCTGCTTTCATTTTGAATGAGAAACACAAGATTGCTCAAGCTAAGTTAGTGAGGAAACAGCAACTGCAGAAAGAGAAGGAGCTGCGGAAGAACATGCTTTCTATTTCTCCTCAGCAGCTTGTGACTTTGCAGTCTGAAATTCAACAACTGTCTGAAGAATTTGAACGACAGTCAAATCACTGTTGTGGTGTGCGTGACAGATTCATCACTGCAACCAAGAAGGTTGTTGAAGACAAAACCCACCATGAGGCTGCCAAGTTCGGCGCAGTGCCTCCTTCCAGTTCTTCAGCTCCACCGCCAACAGCTCAGACCAATGAGACTGCCAGGGCAACTGATGATGTTGTGCCTGAAGAAACAGCCAGGGCGACTGCATCAGTCGTTCCTGAAGTAATTGAACCATCAAGTTCCTCAGCAGCAGCACCACCAACGACTTCATCTGTGAAGACTATCACCCTTCCTTCTGCATCAGAAGTGAAGAAGACCAAGGCTGCTGAGAAGGAAGCTAAAAAGAGAAAAGCTTCAGCCCCTCCTACCATCACTGCAACTGTGAAGAAAATGAAGACGACTCCATTGTCTTCAGACGTTCCAATTGATGCTACACCTATTTCATTAGCGCCCCCTTCTCGTTCAAATGATGATCATCAGATTGTTCCGTATGGGGTGGATTATGTAATCCCACAGGCTGATGAAGATGATGCTGAAACCCACTCTGCTGCTACCACAGAGCAAGTGGATGAAGAAATAGAAGTCGAAGAAGATGCTTCGCTTCACCAAGTCATGTCTCGAAAGCCCTCACAGGATCCGGCGACTGAAGAAAATGCCACTGCTTCATCTGGAAGTAGTGAAGAAACTGAAGAGGATGTGGATATTGACGGTGCAACTACCCCTCCAATCATTGACGAATTTTGGGAAGCTTACCATCCAAATTCGCCCCTCACCACTCCTCTGATGCAAGTGCCACTGTCACCCGCTGTCACTGAAGAAATTCACACGGGCTCTGAGGAAAGACAACCATCACTCCAAAGCATTCCTGAAGAAATTCCAGCTGCAGCAGCTAATGAAATTGCTCAAGATGAGCCAATGGTTGATGTCGTCAATACATCCCCTCAGCGCGATGACTCAATTCCTTCAGCAGATACCGATACAGTTCCAACTGCCACTGCTGAGGAAATTGCCAAATCACTTGCCGTGACCGATCCGAATGATTCCACTGGGTCCCCACGACCAGTGTTTGATGTACGTAAAAAGATGCACAACCTTCAACAAGTACCTGTGATGCCAAAGATTGGCAGAGTCCTCAGGCGGCCTCAGTTTGATAATGCCAAATTCTTTGAAGAGAAGAACTTCTTCATTGGTGAGTCCCCATATGACTCAGCCAAGATTAGGCGCCTGCGCTTCTGGACAAGAACTCAGATGAATTTCTATGCTCCTGTGATGCCAAAGATTGGCAGAGTCCTCAGGCGGCCTCAGTTTGATAATGCCAAATTCTTTGAAGAGAAGAACTTCTTCATTGGTGAGTCCCCATATGACTCAGCCAAGATTAGGCGCCTGCGCTTCTGGACAAGAACTCAGATGAATTTCTATGCTTCACTCTTAGTCGACAAGAACAAAGTATTCCCGCATCGCCATATTCCTCACGTGGATATGGAGTCATTACCGTGCTTTCGGCCTATTCTGGCTGTTCTTCACGATGCTGAATTACTCAGCTTCTGCTCTGACGTCTGTGATTGGAATGAAGAACTCATTCTTCAATTCTACGCCACATTGCATTTCTCCGAAGACGCTGACGACATTGCAACATGGGCTCTGGACTGGATGAGTGAAGACACTCACTACAAAGCACCAATTGAAGAACTTCTTCGAGCTCTCCCAGTCGAACCACCCCATGAAGAAGCAAAGAGAATTTATGAAGAAACTGAGTTGCCCAACCACCTGATGCAAGTGCTTATGAAGCCTATGGCTGAAGGAGAAGCTCCAAGGACAACCTTCCTAGTGAAGAATTTGCTGTATGTGCCAAGAACGATCTATCGCATTCTGTCCAAAACCCTCAGTCCCATTAAAGGCCACAGCTCCAATACTGAAGAAGTTGTGGGAATTATGAAGAATCTACTGTTCCACATCATTCATGGTACTCCCATCAACATTCATGATTTCTTCCTGAGGACTTTGGTCACAGTGGCACAGTCTCCGTTTGACTTGAAGCCGTATGCTCCATGGATCATGAGATTCATCAGATCCCGGTCTGTAATTCACTACAAGGCTGATGGTCAAAATCACTTAAGCTATATGCCTGAAGTTGAAGTTCTTCAGAGCACTCTGTCCACTGTTCCTGGCAAGGGCAAGATGGTTATTGATGAAGGAATTCGTCCCTTGGATGGGCAATTTCGTCAACCTATTTCAAGCTCGAATGCTGATGAATCTGCTAGCCAGGACACTACAGCTAAAGCTTCAAGACCAACTTCTTCACCTGAAGCACCACATGTCATGACGGACCGTGAGTTGCTCATAAGCTTGCACCAGAAAGTTGACAAGAATCACCGATGGGTTAAGCGTCAGTTTGCAGCTATTCAAACCAACATGACTGTGACGCATAACGCCGTCCGCAAAAACCGCTATTATCTCCACGAGATTTTTGACAGATCATGGGCCATCCTCTCGCACCTCAAGACCGATGAAGAACTTGCTGATCTGGACTTCCAAATGAACTTTAACTGGGCAGAACCGCCAAGGAAGAAGTTCAAGAAAACCCAAGTTCCTCCTCTCATGCCTAGTTCAGAGTCTTCATCCCGCACAACTGACGAAAATGAAGCGGTTGAAGACACTGCGGCTGGTCCTTCTGCATCTCGTGGCCCCAACAACGCTGGCGCTCCCTCGACTTCTCCATGATTTTCTTCAGGGGCGTTAGTCCTCAGCTTCGTCTCCTTTTGGTCACTGGTGACAACGGGGGAGAAGTGTGAGTTAGTCTTCAAGCGGGCTGTTATATGGGCTGTTTTTTGCTTAAGTTGCAACTCTTGAACTTTATTGAATTGCTCTTTGATGAGTTGTAACTTAAATAACTGTTGGTTGTCTGACTCTTTTGCTACATTTGTTATGCGTGCTCTGATCTTAACTATATCTGCTCATGCATGCACAATTTCGTCAGACACCAATTTTCATCATGCATTCATATTCTTCAAATATCTTATGATCATGCATGATTGGATTCCAAGATATAGGGGGAGATCTCCACAATTTCAACCTGCCATGTGCATTTGCAATCCAAAGCAAATTCCTCATATGCACATCTTCAGGGGGAGTTCCTCAATATATTGTAATCAATTTCTTCAAACTCTGTACTTACACTTCAATTATTTTTTCACTCCCGTTGAAAGCCTAACCAATTTGTCACCAATCACCAAAAAGGGGGAGATTGTAAGTGCATCAAGTGCCCCCTTAGTGGTTTTGGAGTATTGAAGACAAATAGGTTGAGTAACTAATGTGTTTGTAAGTAGACATAGGAGACAGAGTCCCTGAATATTTGGTTTAACACATGGAAGACGACCCCTAAAAATAGATTTCTTCAAGTGAAGAGTTTGGTGATGAAATTGGTACGGCCTTTGAAGAAATTGATGTGAAGACTTTAAAGCTTGAAGACTTTGGTTTTCGTAGTTTCTTTTCTTCTTATTTGAGTCATAGGAAAAAACGTGCTGTTAAAGGGGGTCTAGGTGAAACATATTTCACATTTCCAAAGTGATGCTCAAACCTTCTCACACCTATACACACAAAAGCCGCTTCGAGTGAAGCCTTTGGAAATCTCCAGTACAGCTGACGCATTTGCTAGCGACAGTGACGAAGTTCATCTGGTCGCTGACGAATTTGGTCAGGCTGAGGAGTTAGGAGTTCGCCAGTGCGATCTGCCTACCGTGAGGAAATTGAGTGCCCCGACGAAATTGAGAGATCAATTTTCCGACCGTTGCTGCGCCGCGTGCCAGCTGTCGAGTGGATCCTATCCTGACAATGGTCGAATCAGTGAAGGGCATTTATGACAATTCATGTCGGGTTGCCCCCTGGCTATAAATAGCCGCCCCCCACAACCACTTGTTGGTTGGCTGCTCTGAGAGAACTTGACATTTGTCATTTGAGTGCAACTCATCCTCTGACGACTTTGAGAGAACCCAAGTGAGGAAAAACCCAACCAGAGCCTAAGTGATTGAGCATCACTGAAGAGATTGATCTGTGTGATCCGACGCTTGTTACCTTTGAGGGCTGTCATTCCTCCAGACGGTTAGGCGTCATGTTCTGAGCACCCAAGAGTAATTGTGGCGTGCCGGTGAACAAGTCTGTGAAGGTTTCAGAAGTCTACCTTGAAGACTTACCACGAGTAATTGGGCGAGGTCTAAGTGACCATAGCTCAAGAGGAATATGGTGAGGACTAAGTGTTCTCTGAGTTGTGACTCAGCCGCCTCAACCAGACGTACAGTTGATACAACAACTGGAACTGGTCTACCAAACTGCTGTGTCTTCACCGAGCCAACCTGGTTTCAAATTTCTCACCCTCCCTTACTTTATTCCGCTGCTGAAGAATTTGTGATCTATCCTCTGACGAACTTGAACTGAAGTATTTGATCATCCCGTCTTTCATTTCCTCAGTTCATATTCTTCATGCTTGTATGATTGTATGATTGCATATTCTTCACTCTTACATACCCTGATCGCATGTACTCTGATTCTGTGATGACTTAGTTTCCCTTGCGTTTCTATTTCTTCACTTTAATCTTCATCAAATTTATCAGAGTTTGATGAATTTCTAATAATCTCCCATTCACCCCCCCCTCTGGGAGATAACCTGCGCTTTCACGCATTAAACAGGGCGGCGGCCGAGAAACCAACTCCGGTAGCCGCATTGAACCAAACCGCCGTTTGGCTTGACCAGGGCCCGCTATTTATACATGGCCACGTCCGACACGATCTGCACAACACCACGTCCGCTCCTTTCCTCCTCCGTGCAACACCTTCGCCATGACCGCGAGCTCTAGAGCGACGTGAAAGAGCCTCTCGACGGAGTAGAAGCACGACTTGGCCGCCTGGCAGGCCCGTCGTGCACGACAGATAGAGACCGGCTTGCCGGCGAGGTCACCTGAGGTGAGCGACAACGACCCGATGATGTAGGAGGCGTCCGATGACGGGCCAACGCCCGCGCCTGTCTATGTTGGCTTCACCATGGAGCAGGCGCATGCGCACTTCAACACCGTCATGGCAAAGGAGCAGCCGACGTTGCTAGTGTTTCGTTCTGGCAGGCGTAGGAGGAGCAGCGCTACAACCTCGCCCTCCTGGTGCATCACCGACTCGCGGAGGGCCAAATCTACGGTGAGTTCATGAGCGAGGAGACCGTGGTAGTTATGGATGAGAACGCCGGCAACTGCGATTCGTGCCGGGCTGCTCCGACCACGAGGTCGCCCCGTTCACGTCCATCGTGGACCTCACCTCCACCGATGACGTCCAGGCCATGGACTCCGACAAGGAAGAGCGGGACATGGAAGACTGAGGCGTTTGTGTCCCATGTCTTACTCTTCCTCGCCTGCGACCCACAACTTCACTTCCCAGAGCTCACGAGCGGCGAAGATGCTGGACATGTGGAACAACAAGGACTTGGAGGACAGACGTCGACGTCAATCTAGACTAGGTTAACTTTTGGACGCATTTGTTTAATGAAATATGTCAAAAATGTAATGAATGTGGTCCAATTTAAATGAAAATCATCCGGTTTGCATGAAAATCGTCCGGTTTGTTCAAATTCTGCTTGGAAATGTATGCGGACATTTGAGGTACATGGTTGAATGGCCAGCTCCCGTATCACTGTTCGGACGCGTCCACGGATGTATACCATGTCCCTTTTAGGGGCCCACGTTGGAGATGCCCTGAAGAAGATTGGAAGGGTCAAGGGGGATTAAATAAAGTCAAAATCCCCACTAATGTGAGGTGGTAGAATACCTGTTTTTGTAAAAGTTGACCACCAACTGTGTGACCTCATCTCCAATCCACTCCCATGCTGCAAGATAAAATTCAACATTAAATCCATCTGGTCCCGGCGAGACATTCAGCTTCATATCCTTCAGAATCTGCAAAATTTCACTTTTATCCAGAATTAAATAAGTAGGATCCAAAGTGCCTTCCGGCAAGTGAGTGGCAAGAAAAGGTCTACCCGAGCTAATCTGAGGAGAAGAAAAAATATATCTGAAGTAATTAACAAAAGTGTTAGCAATGAGAGCAGGTTTGAAATGCACTATATCATTTTCATCCTTGACAGAACAAATAGTATTCCTTTTTCTTCTCTTAAGCACCGCTTGATGAAAAAATTTGGTGTTACGATCTCCACCAAAAGCCTAACCTTTCTTAGTTCTTTGCTTGTAAAAACTATTAAGCTGCGAGAGAACATGCTCATACCTAAGAATTAATTAGGACTCCAAAGCATGATTTTGCTGGTCAAAAGGAAGCATTTGAATCTGATTTATACTGGTCTCCAGATCATGTAGTTCCTGCTGCAAAGGCTTCTTCTTCCTACACCACTTTTTCAAAGAAGCAACTAAAGAAGTGGTTTTAGCCACAAAAGAAGAGGATCTCACATTATTCCAAGCGGATTTAGCAAAGTTCTTAAAATCCTTTTCCATTAACCACCAGTTCTCAAACTTGAAAGATTGTTTAGGTTTCACAAAATTACCCTCAGTGGAGATAAGAATGGGCGCATGATCACTAAGAATAATAGGAAGATTCAGCACCTTAGTGTTGGGATAACAAGCACACCAATCAGCATTAACAAGACAACGATCTAAACGCCTGTAAACTGGATGAACCGTATGTTGTCTATTACGCCAAGCGTAGGCAGGACCACTAAAACCAATATAAAAAAACCACAGTTTTTTACAATGGCACGGAAAGCAGACATACGATAATAATTAACATAACCACTAGAGGCATCGGTATCATACAACAAGTCATTAAGGTCACCCATACAGATCATAGGTTTACCCAAGTTATCATACACAAAAGTGGCAACATGATTCCATATAATACTAGTCTGCCGGTGATAGGGATCGCCATATATACATATCAAACAAAACTGGACACCAGAAGCTACATGAACTATGTTCGCTAAAATAGAGTGAAACGAGGCTATACACAGAAACCTTAAGCTCATCATTCCACATCAGCCAAAGCCCCCCCGAAGACCCTCTAGAAGGAACAACAATACTGTTAGTAACATCAAACCGATTAACAAGATCACAAGAACGAACCTTCGAGGATTTAATTTCAGACACAAAAATAACCTGAGCTTTAGTGGAAGAATGAGATTAGCCAGGAACAACATACGATCATTGCCAAGGTCCCGACCCATGCCTCGGCAATTCCAAGCGATGGCTTTCATGGCACCCGAGGCGCGCTCGGGCTCATGCGTCAATAGCTGCTAGACGGCGCCTAGATACTCGAAGAAAGAGCAACAGAGAGAGCTCCCAAAAGGATAGCTTGGAGAATCAGAGAGATGTTGATGGCGACTCTGAGCTGTGGATATGGGTAGGGCGCCGCGGCTCAGACAAGGAGGAAAACATGGCAGGGGACAGCGATAGGGGATGGGCAGGAGGCGTAGGATTAGAGAGGGGGGAGGCACCGGATCCGGCCAGGAAGCCCGCCACCGGCGTGAATCCAGCTAGAACAAGAAGAAGCGAAGGGGATCTGGGAGGGGGGCAGGGAAAAAACAGCAGCAGAGAGGGGAAAGAGCGAATCAGCTAGGGGGCAGGGAGGGATAGAGGAGAGGAAGGAGAAGAAGAGGGGAAGAAGGGGATCGGCATGACGCCAGTCGCCGGCAATCGCCGGAAGTCTATCCGTCTCGCTCTCGCCACATCCAATCCTCTTGAGAGAGGGGCGCACTGTAAAACATCCGTGCATCTTGAGGACCCGCTTGTCATAAATTCACCGCCCGGGGGTCGTCTGGTAAATAGACGAGAACCCCTCCCTCACTGCTCCTCTTCTTCTTCCCATCTCTCTCCCTCCTCCCGCATCGCAGGGCAGCTCCGCCTCCCCCCGCCCCGAGCACAAAGTAGAAGGGAGGGCGGCCGCTTCGAGGGAAGAGAGGAGAAGACATGGACGACTACGCGCGGGAGATGATGGAGCTCAAGACGCTCGTCACCCGCACCCTCGAGAAGAAGGGCGTCCTCGCCAAGATTAGGGTCTGTCACTCCCCACCCCGTTCTCACTTCCGATCCACTAGGGCTAGGGGCTAGGGCGGATCTACCTCTCCTCTCCCCGCATCCTTCCAGGATCTCCACATTTCGTGCTTCCGCGACCCCCTTCACCGAATCTTCTACATCTTGTCTCTTTTCCCCCCATTGGAACTGAAATGCGCGCAAATGACCCCTTTGTGTGTAGAAAGTTTTGACCCTACGCGCCCCGTTCCTGTTAGATTCACTATGCGTTTCAAATTCTACATGTTACCATTTGATAGTTTGGGACTGGGAGAGTCCAGCTTTTGTGTGGGTGCTACTGCTCCGTTTCTTGTTCAGATTGCTAGACAGCCAAACAGCAATATAGCTCGCGTAACTCTAGTTTCTCTAGTTTCAATTACATTATCTTGCAAAAGGAAAATGTTCTTGTGAGTTATCTGCATCACCAGATGATCTCAATGCTACGAGACGATAACATCTTTGTTTGCACAATAAGATTAAGCATCAACAGTTTCTCTATTTTTGTTAGTATTATTTTTACAGTGCTCCTTTTGTTGTTCTTCAAGGACATAGAACAGTTGGGTGTGTTGGTTCAGTTAAATGTATGCAAGAAATTTACATATATAATTGTTGGGGTAAAGAACAGAAGATGTGTTGTTTCCTTATCCATTAAACCTAGGCTATGTTCGATAAAATCTTCATCCACTGCTTCCTTATCTATTAAACCTAGGCCATGTTCGACGAAATCTACGTACTTCCGTGAGCTGTTAGATCTACATGGAATTGCTCATTCTGGCACAAAACATCATATTTTTCTCATCATTTGTCTTGCATGACCAGGCTGAACTGAGAGCAAGTGTGTTTGAGGCCATAGAAGAGGAGGACCGTGTGATAGAGGAGAACGAAGATGGCGGGAATCCTGCTTTGCTTGGTAGCTGCAATGACCGTGCTAAGCAGCTGCATGCTTCACCGTCAGGTTTGTGCTTTCAAAAATTACCTAGTGATTGGATCGATAAACTGTACCTGTTGCCAGATCTGGTCTGGTATATACAACGCTCTAGGATTTTGTACTGTTGCTGGTGAATATATATTCCAGATGTATACTAGATCGACACTGTATTGCATGATAATATTTCTCTCTGCTGTAAATATTGGCAGATTTTAGCTTAGTGACTTTTTTTAGCTAACAATAATGGAACTCAAATTACTTAGACTTGTTGCATACCTTTTTCATTTTCTTCTGCACTTCTGAAATATCTATCCTCGTTTCTCCTCTGTTATGACCAACTGACGAATGAGTCTTTAGCTGCCATGCTTCTGCACTGATGTTAACTGAAAGAAGCATTTGTAAAATGCAACTTATTGCATTTGTTTAGCTTGCTTCCAGTCTCAATCACATATGCCTTCAATGTTGAAGGTCTTCAATATTCGGCAAAATGTTTTTTGCAAACTATGTTGGATGTGAGTGTTTCACATCCTAGAGTTTCTGTTGCTTGCAGGTAGGTTATTAACAGCACTTATAGGTGAATACTTGGAGTGGGCCCAGCTAAGTCACACGATGAAAGTTTATTTGCCAGAATGTAATCTGGTAACCATTTCTTGTATTTAACAGATCTAGTCCCGTTTATAAAAAAAACAGCATCCACTAATGTGCGTTGTACTGTAAATCAGCCCAAGGACTTTTGGAAGAATGAGCTAAAGGATTTCTCTAACAAAAATGGAGCTGAAGGGAGCAGGAGCGCTGAGAGTGGTCCCATGCTTCTAGATGTTCTTGAAGGATATCTCAAATATGAGGTTAATCTCTTGCTTACTCAGAAGTTCATCAAAATGGGCCTGTGTTAATTTGACGAATGGCACATTTCTTGGTTTAGTATTTGTATGTGGATTAACGGACCTGTCAAAAAAATGCATGTCTAGCCATAAGAAAAAGATTTATGATGCTTGGTATGGGCATTCTAATTTTGTAAACAAGTCTTATGATGCTCAATAAGGATATCCTAACTGTGTAAGGAAGTTAAATGTATTTGGTTTGGATCTCAGTGTAGAAGTTACAAAATACTTTGCCTATTTTGTTGATAACATCTATATTATCATCCTCTAAATATAGTCAATAAAAACCTTTATCTGCCATCGGTGCATACTTGTTTACTTGAAATTGTTCCGTTGTGTAGAATTTGTCTCAAACGAGGATGGCTGGTAGGAGAATGATCAATTCTGAACCTGAGCCAACATTGAATACTGAGCACCGGAACATGAGGAGGCCACCATCTTCATCTTCAGTCGCTGGCATGCCTCCTATGGGAAGGTGGGCATCACTTCACCTACCAATGTTCCACCTTTATAATTTTGTTGCAGCGGTTTGTCTTCCCTTCCCTGTAAATGCGGGTAACACTTGACTTTTAATTTGCCAGGCAAATGCCACCATCGCAGACATCAGGTACCTGACATTTAATTCATTCATCTTGTCACATACCCATGCTGTTGCTTTCCTAAATAAATTTCAAAACAAATGCTTTGGACATTCAGACCGAAGAGGGGGCTCTTCCGCTTCCAATACAAGGAAAGATGAGTACAACTGGGGATATGATGCTGATGATCTCTCGGAGGAAGTATTGCGTACATCCACTGCTCTAGAGAACATCCAGTTAGACCGGAAAGCCCGAAACCTGACAACATCTTGGAGGTTAGGACGGTTATCATAGTTGTTTGCTTTTGTACCTTTCCTTTTTCTTTTCTTTGCCTTTGGGATGATAATTTATATCCTTGCAGGCATCCAGGCAATGGTGCCGAGTAGAATCTTAAGGTGGAAGAGCTCCAATGCGCTGTTGGCTTGCTTGGTTCCCCCTGGGATTTCTGTATCCGCTTTCGGTTGATATTAGACTGCGCGCGTGTGTGTTGTAATCCAGCTAATTATGCACCTGAGATGAGATTTTATAGTGAGCTAGACCTATTCATTGTAATCTTGTGCCTGATACTTGCGTGTGGGACAAATTGATTTGATTTGACGAGCTTCTTTTGTCTCAAATTATATCTAATACTTGTCCACGGCTGCTCAAGGTTATCACTGAGCTTCAGAATACATAAGTCTGGGGATGGATCCATTCGGTAGCGCTATTATGAAAGGAAAGATACATATTGTATTCTTTCGTTCTGAATATTTTATCATCATCACAAACGCACTATAGAGCATTGTACTTTCTTCTTTCGTCTTCATTGAAGTTGCACATGGTTGTGCTTTCCCTCATATGTGGTTACCAGCGAATTGTCCGATGAACGCTCCATGAACTTGCGTGCGTTGCATCTTGCTGTGCTGCATCTGTAGTAGCTCCTGCATATGCAGCAACCACATGTAAACAAGTCTTCAGGTAGAGGAGTTGATGATGTAGCTCTATAATTCACTTCATACTACTTGTGTTTGTTGAATGCAGTTCTATGTTTCACACCTTAAACACAAACACTACATATTATACTATGCCCCAAAGAAAAACACAAGGGGCATGAATTCATGGAGGTGGCTGTTATGTTCTCAATTTGTATTACCTTGGAAATGAATTACCATTAACAGCCTTCTGACCATACTTGCGCCAACGGAATGCTGCATCCCCAGACGACCCGCATTCTGTTGGAGACTGGAATGCAGGAGCAGCCTCAGCAGAAGAAGTCAGGCCATTTGCGATACTTGATTGCTTCTCCTTTCGGCTGAAAACATAAATTTCAAACAGATGTAGGTAACTTGCATAGTTACATGAGCAAAAACAATGACATGCATTACATACGTTCTTCACAATAGAGAATTTTGACTAGACATACTCATTTCCAAAACAAAACAAAAATCAAGAAAGCAACGAGTCTGACAGACATTCCTCCTATTTTTGCAGCTGCGGCTACTGACTAGACCTGAACCTTGAGAGACTGCTGTTTTCCTGACCATATTGTACTACTAGGTTTTAACTCAAAATACAAAACGTTGCACCATAGTTCTCTTACATTAAGAGTTAGTATTCCACTCCAAGATGGAAACTCCACGAATCTCAACAGGTAGACACACTGCATTGTTTACAGCAGTCAGCTCAGTGGACCAAGGACACCTAGGATTTATTTCTTGTTTACCGCAAAGTTGCAGTCCACTCAGTGTTGCAAGGGTAGCACAATGCAGTAATAGCTCATAAGTATAATTTTCATCATCATTATGGGATAACAAATTGGCAACTACGACATGGTGCTTGTTCGCAACAGAATACCATAAGAACATAACTGTAAGTCACTGTTAAAAAAACATAACTGTAGTATGATCTTTGCCATTCCAATCCACAACCTCCACATGTTCTGGAAACTAACAAAGTTTTGAATCCCGATAGTAAACAACATTAGCATACCTTGTGTTGCAGTGATAGACCGGACTAGTGTTTCCAAATTCATCTACCCAATCACAGCTGCTTTTGGATGCCGCGGCAACAGGATCTGAACCAAGAGCGAGGTTGCACCCTCCTAGCTGGCTTTCTGCTCCAGCATCATTGCTGCCATGGGTGTCAGGGACGACAATTTCTGTACTTGCCGATGACGCTGGTTTTTTTGGAGGATGGGGCTGGGGATGGTTGTGTTCACCGTTGTACACAATTTCTGCAATTTGGCCATCTACTGTTGTCTCCACTTTCCTCTTGACAGGGCAGGTTGGGTGAGTGCACTTGTAGTAGCTCCGCGGGAACTCGCTCCCTTTCACTTGCTTCTGCCCATACTTCCTCCAATTGTAGCCATCATAGGACAGACGGTTTTTCACGCTGTGAATTGGCTTGTTGATATTGTGGAATGCCGTCATCTGGTCACAGGAGTCTACTTGTTCTGGATCGATGATCATTTGTTCACGTGTGGTATCTAAATCACCATCCTGTAACTGAAGTTTGGCACAATGTTATGACATGGTAACATTATAAGATCCAGGGATGTTTTCAAAATTATCCAATACTCCCTCCGTTCCTAAATATAAGCCTTTTTAGAGATTCCACAATACGGACTACATACAAAGCAAAACGAGTGAATCTACACTCTAAAATAAGTCTATATACATCCGTATGTAGTCCGTATTGAAATCTCTAAAAAGGCTTATATTTAGAAACAGAGGGAGTAGATGACAAATAGGTATTACTTGATTTGAAGTGTCATTCTTGGGAAGTAGCAAACATTTGATGCTATCAGATGAACAGACATTTTATTTCTAAATTCAGAAGAAGGATAAACTGAATTTCAGTGAAGCACTGACCATGGTTGCAGCGATTCCTGCTGATAGATCACTTGGTCGCGGTGCGAAACGTGTTACCTTTGGCCGCCTAACTATAACAGTCTCTCCTGGAGAGGTGATCTGCGCGGAACCCGTCGCAGTGAAGTCTTTCAAGAGCTTCGAGAAGGAAGTGAAACTGGAGAAAGGCCTGGAGGCTACAGGCTTCACAGGTGTTATCTTCTCTTGACTTTGCATCTTCCACTGGCAAAAGAGTAGAGGAAAATTCATGAACTATTCAACCTAATCAATCACGCTAGGTTACATGAAAAGTAGTTTATCGTCATTATCTTTCAGCTAGTAACAGAAAAAATTGTGCTGTAAATAGCAATCAAACATCGAGATATCAACCAAGTTAAAGAAAGAGACTGGGATTGCATTAACCTATGACTAGTTGAGCACAATAATACACAGGTGTGTGCTTTTTACTGGAGATTACAAGTATGTGCATGAAATCATTGAGAATTTGAGATGACAACAGAGAAAAGAGAAAGTCCTTGTAAAAGGAAACGGAGGGTCAAAGTAAAGAACCTCACTAGATCAGAACATGAATGAATGAACTAACTAAATTGCGAAATATTGCAATTTTTAGCTGAATTTTGAAGGTTGATCAAGCAACAACAACAGCAGAACATACTACTTCGAAGTGCTAACTTACTTTTCCTGTTATGCATGTATGAACAACTTGAGAAAGGAAGAACCATTCAAAATAAATTGAGCAAGGAAGAAAAATAATGGAAATATATCACGTACCTAGGCCCTTGTGCTCTGTGCTCTGTCAGCCGTAGACTGGTAGATGTAATGGAAGGGCAAGAAGGAAGTTGAATTGCAGAGTTGACAATAAGAGGAGAAAAGGAAGATAGTTGGGGTGCATGCAGGACTGTTAGGTCTGGGCTCCAGGGGTTAGGTAAACGCCAGATGGCTAACCTCATCAGTACTCACTGTCTGCATGTTTCACTTTGCAGAGTATCATAGATCTGGAACATGTGCTCTTGCCTGTAAGGGAAACTGCACATCACAGTAGCCCATTGTATTCATTGTACCAAAATGTTATAAACATTCAATACGAGAGAATACTTTGCAGCAAACAATCTCATCATCCAAATATCAATCAAACATAACCGAAATGACGGAATGTGATATCACAGTGTTTGCTTATCGTCACTTCACCTCAATAATCAAAACGAACAAGCTAATTATAGAGTACTGAAAGTTGCAGAAACAGAACACGGTACCAACAAGAAAAATACAAAGAAACGGCGTTTCTCATAAGATGAATATAAACGGGAGCAGAAATTTACAGTACGGAAAATGTTCCAGGTGAAAGGAAGTATATGCATCTTCACAGAATTCTTGCAGGGCACAAGAGATGTGCAAGAATAGTTACATGATGCTGGTAGGCCTGCTGAGAAAATTAGACTGCCACACTAACAGAAGAAACATACACTACAACTGAAGAACAGAATAGACATTCAACTGTCATAGCTTTGTTCTTTCTGTCTTGCCCCCAAACTGCATTTCGTTAGTTCTGTTTCCAGCGCCGTCTTGTAAATCAAGGATTGCGAAGCAGACATAGCTGAAGCTTGCAACTCAAATATGCATGCTAACATGCTTATTGCAACATTTTTAGCAAAGAGCAGTAGCACTAATATAAGCTCTCCACCAGCTAACAGTCTAAAAGGTTGTTTCCACAAGTGGCATTGAATTAAAAGAACTTGTGCATGCGATTGATTCACATCCAAGAGCAAAGAACAGGAACACATCTTATACAGTACTAAGATATACAGAATTACTCAGCTATCATGAAGTAAGAGGACGTGAACTCCAACAGTTGTGACGTGAACTCCAACAGTTGTGATTCATCTATACTTCATTACCGTACGAACATAAGCACGGTTAAAATTGCAGTATTAAGTATTGACCACAGTCGAGAACAAACATTTGACTGTGAAACTCGTCCAAAACTGTACTTACACAGGCTCTGTTCTACGCTATTTCTTCTACTTTGAAGCACACTCCGAAATCAATCGTTCGAAACATGACAGGCAACACTAAGGCAAGCTGCTACAGAACTTGGAACACTGACCAAGAGGTCAATCTTCCTTGCGGCCCTCACCGGCCTTGTTCTTCTTCTCATCCTCCTTGTCTTGGATGAGGCGAGCGATCAGGTGCAGCAGCTCGGCCCTCATTGCCTTGACGCTTTCGGCGTCCACCTCCTTCCTCACCGTGTCGAACCAATCTGCTCCACACTCCTGCTGCTGCCCTCGACGGTCCCTCCACCAGTTACAGATAGCCCTGGCCAATGCAATGACGTAGACGCCGCAGTCGTGCCCGTTGGCCTGCATCGGGGTAGGCCCCTCGACGAGCGGGGCCCCGTTGGCGGCATCAGGGAGCAGCGGGCGGAGCACGGCGGCGAGGTGGCGCGCGGCGTCGAAGTTGAGGAAGCCGAGGCTGTCGTGGTGGACGAAGCGCGGGCGGGAGGCGCCGTTTGTGGCGTCGAGGACGAGGAGGGTCCAGTGGGTGCCGCCTTCGGCGACCGAGGCGTCGGGGTTGTCGTTGACGGGGAGGAGGACGAGGGTGCGCGAGGCAAGGCGGATCGGCTCGGCGACGGCGGCGACGGATTCCGGGTCCGGGAGATTCGACAGGAGGTAGGGTATGGAGGGCGGCAGGAGGAGGAGGTCGCCATCGTCGTCGCCCTCGAATGCGGCGGAGAGGTGGGCGAGGTAGAAGGCGATGATGCAGTCGTTGAGGAAGTGGGGACCACGGAGGATGGAAAGGTCGGAGCGGAGGAGCACGACGTCGCCGTAGCTCAGCACGCGCTCGTTCCCATCCTCGCCGGCGGTGGAGGCCGCACCGGCGGGACGCATCTCGCAGGCGGGTTGAGGAGATGCTTCTTCCGGAAAGTGGTGGTGTGGTTTTCTGATTTACTCCCTATACAAGTGTCCCGATCTGCCACGAACAAGGCGCAGGGGTGTAGTTTTAATACGGGAAAGTTAACCCAAATGACCACACGTGTGGCAGGAAGTATTATGGCCCTCACGTTTTTTTACAACTAAAATTGTCATCCGAAAAAAAAACTCAAAAAATAAACTGAACTTGCCATTCAAAAAAAAAGTTGCCGACAACTAAAGTTGCCATCCTCGCGTCACTAAAGTTGCCATCCTCGCGTCACTGAACTTGCCTTGTTGGGCCTCCAACCGCTAACTAGCCAGCCCGAAGAGACAACAGACTATAAGTACAGAGGGAGGCAGCTACACGCAAGTGGGCTTGGATGAGAACGGCGGGCCGAGGCTTGGCTTGGCTCTCTGTTCTTCTTCCCCTTCCTCTGATGTCGTCCTTCTCCCCTCCTCCTTCAATTTCTCATGTAATCCAAGCTTGTAATCGAATCCATGGTGATTGAGTGAAGCTAGTACAGAGATCCTCACATTTGGTATTCAGAGCCATTAGATCCTCAACCTCCACAAAATTTCCCCACCACCGCAGTCACAAATTTCGCCGGAATTCGTCAATCAATCTTCGATGGAGCCGTGGTTCCAACACCGGCTCGAGGAGATGATGAGCACCTACGTGTCCAGGATCGACGGGATGCTCAATTCTCGTCTCGAAGCTCTCAAGCAGGACGTCCACTCCAACATCGCTGACCTCCGTCGAGAATGCAGGCGAGTCCCCGGCCGCGACAACACTGAGCGCGTCAAGGGAATCATGGCCGCAACTGCTGCATCGACGCCCGCTGTGAGCCATCTCCTCCCCAACCCTAAGCACACCCCTACAGCAGCGGCGTCGGCTTCAACAGCGACGAGGTCGGCTACCACTCTCTCGGCGAGTCCAGGAGGAGACATTGGTGCAGTACCGGTCACCGCCCCAGTTGCATCTCCTCCGGCCGCGATGCGCGACGATGCCGACCTCACCGCTGCGATTCCCATCCCTGCAGATGTGGCGGCCTCGGCGGCGACTGTACTCGTTCCAAGCGCGGCCACCCGGTTCGTAGGCGAGGGCGTTCTCCACATCGAGGCGTCGACGGGTGCCATCAGCGCATCTCCGTCCACCGCACTGGGCGAGATGAACCCTGTGGTTGTGACGCCCATCACCTGTTCGACCATGGGCCCCGACCACAATTCGGACGGCGAAGACCCTGCGGCCGAGTCCATGTCTTCGGGGAGTGTGCATACATTCCTCGGCTCGTCTTCAGAGGACTCGCCAAGCCCGCCCCTCGAACCATGGTACGTTCTCGAGCAAGTCAGGATGCCGCCCATCACCCGTTCGGCTAAATGCTCTGCAAGCAACATCAGCATGCCGTTTCCTGGGTTCTCGACTACTCGTGCCACGCCATCCATACTACTGCCAGCAGCAGCAGTAGCAGCATCAGCGCTCAGTCCGAAACTCATAGTGCAAGTCCAAGTGCCCCCATCAACCTTACCCACCGTCTCTGTGCATGAGGACACGCCGACGCCTACCAAGTGCTTGACTATCGGTACCTACTCGCCCCTGCCCTTACTCCCTCCTGTTGCATTGGACAACACTGATACAGCAATGACTGAGCGACAGTACATCTATGGGGATAGTAGAAATTTTGTTCAGAAGGTAAACATCTCCTTGATGCAGCATGTCATCGCAGTTCGTGGGTTTCCTTCATCTCAAGCTCACCGGTTTATTTCCTGTCAAGTGACTGAAATTGCTGCCACATTAGTTTGTTTTCCGCCTTTGCCATGGGATGAGAAGCAAATATGGCCGCCCCCTTTCTCTCTGAATGTGTTGGCATTTAATCTGCAAGTGTATGAGCAGCAGAATAAGTGCAGATTACTGGACATGCGTGGATATCCCATGTTTGAGCTGAGCAACAATAGCAAGGATATAATTCATGTTCATGCAGCAATTGATGCTGACGCACAATTTGTCGCTGATAGCTCATATCCAGAGCAAATTGCTACAGCTCCTAAGCATACTTTTGTTGAGAAGGTCCTGATGCACGAACTACTCGACTCGCTTGATGGCCTGCCATTGAAACAACCATGGCCATTATTCTTGCAGCTCAATAAAGGAGTTCCAGCAACAATAATTCTAATGCCTAAGTTACGTCCATTTTCTTGGTTTGGTAAGTTTGATGATTCTTCTCATGCATATGAAACCTTCACTGAATTCTACATGCCTTGGGCCTACATGTGGAAGCTGTTGCAAGGTTTTCCTGCTCAATCATGTCTCTGTCATGTGTTCCTGGAGGTTGATAAGCTACGACAGTACTTCAGTTCCCTGGCCGAGTTGCAGCCCTTGCATTATTGGGAGTTATCTTTGCTGATGAGTGATAATGATCAATGGGGTTCTCTATTTGTGCAATGGGAAATTGCCTGGGCCAGTTGTCTTGCGCCACGGAGTGCATGGTTCCAGTCTTGTAATACTGAATAGGATTCTTCATATGTTTGTGAGAATTTACAGTGGACCATTGCAGGGTATCCGAGTCCTCATATACAGCCATGGTTGCCAATTCAATACTTGCAGCAAGGAGTAACGACAGTTTCAGCAATTGATGGCATGTCATTTGATCCTCCCTTAACATCATTTACTTGGAGTCCTGATGGTTGCTTGCATGGAAATAGAACCCGGCCGTTCACTATCATTTATACTTCCATTAGAGATCCATCATTGCCTGGCAAAGTAATCATATTGCAAAATTTCCTTTGTGTTGGATACTTGGGATCAACATGGGACCCGGGACAACAAGCTCTCTTCTCCTTGTGTCAACTTGTTGGAGAACATATGAGCTTTCAGAATTCTCCACGACCAAGTCGTCTGCTACTGATTTCGGTTCCTGGTGTGATATCTTTGCAAGAATTGCTTCTGACTTGGGATACAGGTGAGACGGCTCTTGTTGTGGTTCAGTCTATTCAAGTGCCTTGGGATCATTGGAATGTTGATTGGCCTTCTTTGGGTACTAGTCCGTGTCATCGGAACATGCGACTGCAATATCCATGCTTCTGTTGTATGCTTCTGGAGGATGAGAAATCACAGAAGTACTTCATTTTAATGGTGGACCTGAAGCGATGGTCTTATGTTGTGTTCCATCCAGATGAGTGCACATTCAGACTTCCATGGTTACCAACTAAAGCTACTGTAAACTGGAAGGATTCCTTGCTGCTCAGCCATGTTCTTGTTGGGGAACGTTGCATGGGAAACAAAAATTTTCCTACGCACACACAAGATCTATCCATGGTGATGAGCATCTACGAGAGGGAGAGTAAATCTACATACCCTTGTAGATCGCTAAGCGGAAGCGTTTAAGAAACGCGGTTGATGTAGTCGAACGTCTCCGCGATCCAAATCGCAAGTCGTCCCTCGATCCGATCACGAACTAGCGCCGAACGGACGGCACCTCCGCGTTCAACACACGTACGGCTTGATGACGCCTTCACCTCCTCGATCCAGCGAGCGATGGTGAAGTAGTGGTTGAGTTCCAGCAGCACGACGGCGTGGTGATGGTGGTGAGGAACAATCTCTGCAGGGCTTCGCCAAGCGCTACAGAGATTATGACGGAGGAACTAGAGGGTTAGGGTTGCCGCACACGGCTTGGGGAAATCTTGATGTATCACGTGTGCTAGCCCTGCCCCTCTATTTATATGTTGAGCCTTGGGGTCTAAACTTGGAGTAAAAGCCTCCTCCAGGTCGGTTTTGCCCGCACAAGGTCGGTTTGGCCCGCAGGGAAAGAGTCCAACTCGGATCCCTGCCGAACCGTGCACAGCCGCGCACAAGCGGTAGTACCGCTCACAAGCGGTAGTACCGCTTGGGCGGTAGTACCGCTTCACACAAGCGGTAGTACCGCTCGGGCGGTAGTACCGCTTCACCAAGCGGTAGTACCGCTTACACGGCAGCAAAACTATTTTTGCACTTTCCAATACCTCGTGGGCTTTTATCCCTTGGCCCATATAAAGTGTTCTCGCACCCGAACACTTCGGTAAACATCCGGAACCCCTTCCGGTGAACTCCGGAACTTTTCCGGAGATCAAAACACTATTATCACATATATCAATCTTTACCTCCGGACTATTCCGGAGATCCTCGTCATGTCCGGGATCTTATCCGGGACTCCGAACAACTTTCGGTCACCAACATAATAACTCAATTATACTAATCGTCACCAAACGTTAAGTGTGTAGACCCTGCGGGTTCGAGAACTATGTAGACATGACCGAGACACCTCTACGGCCAATAACCAATAGCGGGACCTGGATGCCCATATTGGCTCCTACATATTCTACGAAGATCTTTTATCGGTCGAACCTCTATGTCAAGGATTCAGTTAATCCCGTATGCTGTTCCCTTTGTTCTTCGGTATGTTACTTGCCCGAGATTCGATCGTCGGTATCTCTATACCTAGTTCAATCTCGTTACCGGCAAGTCTCTTTACTCGTTCCGTAATACAAGATCTCGTGGCTAACACTTTAGTCACATTGCTTGCAAGGCTCATTGTGATGTTGTATTACCGAGTGGGCCCTGAGATACCTCTCCGTCATACGGAGTAACAAATCCCAGTCTTGATCCATGCCAACCCAACAGACACCCTCGGAGATACCTGTAGAGCACCTTTATAGTCACCCAGTTACGTTGCGACGTTTGATACACACAAGGTACTCCTCCGATGTCAGGGAGTTGCATGATCTCATGGTCATAGGAACAGATACTTGACATGCAGAAAACAATAGCAATAAACTGACACGATCATATGCTACGTTCGTAGTTTGGGTCTTGTCCATCACATCATTCTCCTAATGATGTGATCCCGTTATCAAATGACATCTCATGTCAATGGCTAGGAAACCTTAACCATCTTTGATTAACGAGCTAGTCAACTAGAGGCTTACTAGGGACACAGTGTTGTTTATGTACCCACACATGTATTTGAGTTTCCAATCAATACAATTATAGCATGGATAATAAACAATTATCATGAACAAGGAAATATAATAATAACCAATTTATTATTGCCTCTAGGGCATATTTCCAACAGTCTCCCACTTGCACTAGAGTCAATAATCTAGTTCACATCACTATGTGATTTACATTGTAATGAATCGAACACCCATGCAGTTCTGGTGTTGTTCATGTTTAGCCCTTGGAAGAGGTTTAGTCATCGGATCTGCAACATTTAGATCCGTGTGTACTTTGCAAATATTTATGTCGTCCTCCTTGATGTAATCGCGGATGGAATTGAAACGTCGCTTTATGTGTCTGGTCCTCTTGTGAAATCTTGGTTCCTTGGCTAGAGCAATGGCACCAGTATTATCACAAAACAAAGTCATTGGGTTAAGCGCACTAGGCACTACTCCAAGATCTGTCATGAACTCCTTCATCCAGACACCTTCCTTCGCCGCCTCCGAGGCAGCGATGTACTCCGCTTCGCATGTAGAATCTGCTACCACGCTTTGCTTGGAACTGCACCAGCTAACCGCACCCCCATTAAGAATAAATACGTATCCGGTTTGCGACTTAGAGTCATCCGGATTAGTGTCAAAGCTTGCATCGACGTAACCCTTTACGACGAGCTCTTGATCACCTCCATAAACGAGAAACATGTCCTTAGTCCTTTTCAGGTACTTCAGGATATTCTTGACCGCCGTCCAGTGTTCCATTCCTGGATCACTTTGAAACCTTCCGACCATACTTATGGCAAGGCTGACATCGGGTCTTGTGCACAGCATTGCATACATGATAGAGCCTATGGCCGAAGCATAGGGGATGACACTCATCTTTTCTCTATCTTCTGCAGTCACTGGGCATTGAGTCTTACTCAACTTCACACCTTGTAATACAGGCAAGAACCCCTTCTTGGACTGATCCATTTTGAACTTCTTCAAAACTTTGTCAAGGTATGTGCTTTGTGAAAGTCCTATCAAACGTCTCGATCTATCTCTATAGATCTTGATGCCTAATATGAAAGCAGCTTCTCCTAGGTCCTTCATTGAAAAACTCTTGTTCAAATATTCCTTTATGCTTTCCAGCATTTCTATATTGTTTCCAATCAGTAATATGTCATCCACATATAATATTAGAAACGCTATAGAGCTCCCACTCACTTTCTTGTAAATACAAGCTTCTCCGTAAACTTGTATAAACTCGAACGCTTTGATCACCTCATCAAAACGAAGATTCCAACTCCGAGATGCTTGCACCAGTCCATAAATGGATCGCTGGAGTTTGCAAACTTTGTCAGCATTCTCTGGATCGACAAAACCTTCTGGTTGCATCATATACAACTCTTCCTTAAGGTAACCGTTAAGGAACGCTGTTTTGACATCCATCTGCCAAATTTCATAATCGAAAAAGGTAGCTATTGCTAACATGATTCTGACAGACTTAAGCATCGCTACGGGTGAGAAGGTCTCATCGTAGTCAACTCCTTGAACTTGTGAAAAACCCTTTGCCACAAGTCGAGCTTTATAGACGGTGACATTACCGTCCGCGTCCGTCTTCCTTTTAAAGATCCATTTGTTCTGAATGGCCTTACGCCCTTCAGGTAATACTTCCAAAGTCCAGACTTTGTTTTCATACATGGATCCCATCTCGGATTTCATGGCCTCTAACCACTTCTCGGAATCCGGGCCCATCATCGCTTCTCCATAGCTCGTAGGTTCATCGTTGTCTAACAACATGACCTCTAAGACAGGGTTGCCGTACCACTCGGGAGCAGTACGCGTCCTTGTCGACCTACGAGGTTCGATAGCAACTTGATCCAAAGTTTCATGATCATCATCATTAACTTCCTCTTCAGCTAATGTAGGCTCCACAGAAACAACTTTCTGCGCTGCGCTACTCTCAGGTTGAAGTAAAGGTTCAACAACCTCATCAAGTTCTATCTTCCTCCCACTCAATTCTTTCGAGAGAAACTCTTTCTCAAGAAATGTTCCGTTTTTAGCGACAAACACTTTGCCTTCGGATCTGAGGTAGAAGGTATACCCAACTGTCTCTTTTGGGTATCCTATGAAGACGCATTTCTCCGCTTTGGGTTCCAGCTTTTCAGGCTGAAGCTTTTTGACATAAGCATCACATCCCCAAACTTTAAGAAACGACAGCTTTGGCTTCTTGCCAAACCAAAGTTCATATGGCGTCGTCTCAACGGATTTCGATGGTGCCCTATTTAAAGTGAATGCAGCTGTCTCTAATGCATAACCCCAAAACGATAGTGGCAAATCGGCAAGAGACATCATAGATCGCACCATATCCAATAAGGTTCGATTACGACGTTCGGACACACCATTACGCTGTGGTGTTCCAGGCGGTGTCAATTGTGAAACAATTCCACACAGTCTTAAGTGAATGCCAAACTCATAACTCAGATATTCTCCTCCTCGATCAGATCGTAGGAATTTAATCTTCTTGTTACGATGATTCTCAACTTCACTCTGAAATTGTTTGAACTTTTCAAATGTTTCAGACTTGTGTTTCATTAAGTAAATATACCCATATCTACTTAAGTCATCAGTGAAGGTGAGAAAGTAACGATAACCACCGCGCGCCTCAATACTCATCGGACCGCACACATCAGTATGTATGATTTCCAATAAGTCACTTGCCCGTTCCATTGTACCAGAGAACGGAGTTTTAGTCATCTTGCCCATGAGGCATGGCTCACATGTGTCAAGTGATTCAAAATCAAGTGACTCCAAAAGTCCATCAGCATGGAGCTTCCTCATGCGTTTTACGCCAATATGACCTAAACGGCAGTGCCACAAGAAAGTGGTATTATCATTATCAATTCTACATCTTTTGGCATCAATGTTATGAACATGTGTTTCATTACTATCGAGAATCAATAAGAATAAACCCCTCACATTGGGTGCATGACCATAAAAGATATTACTCATATAAATAGAACAACCATTATTCTCTGATTTAAATGAGTAACCGTCTCGCAATAAACAAGATCCAGATATAATGTTCATGCTTAACGCAGGCACCAAATAACACTTATTTAGGTTCATCACTAATCCCGACGGTAATCGAAGAGCGAGCGTGCCGACGGCGATCACATCAACCTTGGAACCATTTCCCACGCGCATCGTCACTTCGTCCTTTGCCAGCCTCCGTCTATTCCGTAGTTCCTGTTTAGAGTTGCAAATATGAGCAACCGCACCGGTATCAAATACCCAGGCACTACAACGAGGGTTGGTAAGGAACATATCAATAACATGTATATCATATATACCTTGTTTGTTGTTGGCCGCCTTCTTGTCAGCCAAATACTTGGGGCAGTTCCGCTTCCAGTGTCCAGTTCCCTTGCAATGAAAGCACTCAGTTTCTGGTTTGGGTCCAGCCTTGGGTTTCTTCACGGGAGTAGCAACTGCTTTGCCACCCTTCTTGGATTTACCCTTCTTACCCTTGCCATTTTTCTTGAAACTAGTGGTTTTATTGACCATCAACACTTGATGCTCCTTCTGAATTTCAGACTCAGCGGCTTTCAGCATCGCAAACAGCTCGGCGACTGACTTGTTCATCCCGTGCATGTTATAGTTCAACACGAAGCTCTTGTAGCTAGGTGGCAATGATTGAAGAACTCTGTCAGTGATAGCCTCTGGCGGAAGGGGCATCCCCAATTCAGCCAGACGGGTGGAGTACCCAGACATTCTGAGCACGTGATCACTGATAGACCCGTTCTCCTCCATCTTGCAAGTATAGAACTTATCGGAGATCTCATATCTCTCGATCCGGGCATTCTTCTGAAAGATAAACTTCAACTCCTGGAACATCTCATATGCTCCATGACATTCAAAACGTCTTTGAAGTCCCGGTTCTAAGCCATACAACATTGCACATTGAACTATTGAGTAATCATCAGAACGAGCCTGCCAGGCGTTCACAACGTCTAGAGACTCAACTGGAGCGGGTGGATCACCAAGCGGTGCATCAAGGACATAAGCCTTCTGGGAAGCCGTAAGGATAATCCTTAGATTACGGGCCCAGTCCACAAAGTTACTTCCATCATCTTTCAACTTAGCTTTCTCTAGGAACGCATTAAAATTCAGGGGTGCTACTGCGCGAGCCATGATCTACAACATAAATATAGCAAAGACAACTTAGACTATTGTTCAAGATAATGAGTTTAGTTAATCATATTTAAAAAACTCCCACTCAAATTGATATCCCTCCGGTCATTCGAGTGTAACATGATCCAAATCCACCAACTCAAGTCCGATCATCACGTGAGTTGAGGTGGTTTCAATGGTGAACATCTTCATGTTGATCATATCTACTATATGACTCATGTTCGACCTTTCGGTCTCTTGTGTTCCGAGGCCATGTCTGTACATGCTAGGCTCGTCAAGTTTAACCCGAGTGTTCCGCGTGTGCAACATGGCTTGCACCTGTTGTATGTGAACGTGGAGTCTATCACACCCGATCATCACGGCGTGTCTCGAAACGACGAACTTTCGCAACGGTGCACACTCGGGGAGAACACAATTTATCTTGAAATTTAAGTGAGGGATCACCTTATAATGCTACCGTCGTCCTAAGCAAAATAAGATGCATAAAAGGATTAACATCACATGCAAATCATAAGTGACATGATATGGCCATGAACTTGTGCTTTTGATCTCCATCTCCAAAGCACCGGCATGATCTCCATCGTCACCGGCATGACACCATGATCTCCATCATCTTGATCTCTATCAACGTGTCGCCATGAGGTTGTCGCGCCGACTGTTGCTCCCACGACTATTGCTAACGTTTAGCGATAAAGTAAAGCATTACATAGCGCTTAATGATTGACACGCAGGTCATACAATAATTAAAGACAACTCTATGGCTCCTGCCAGTTGCCGTACTCATCGACATGCAAGTCGTGATATTCTATACAACACATGATCATCTCATACATCACATATATCTCATCATGTAATTGGCCATATCACATCACAACATACCCTGCAAAAACAAGTTAGACGTCCTCTAATTGTTGTTGCAAATTTTACGTGGCTGCTACGGGTTTGCAAGAACCGTTCTTACCTACGCAAAACCACAACGTGGTGTAGTGATTGCTTTTTGATCTTCTAAAAGAACCCTCTTCATTGAAATCGATTCAACTAAAGTGAGAGAGACAGACACCCGCTAGCCATCTTTATGCAACGAAGTTACATGTTAGTTGAAGGAACCTGTCTCGCGTAAGTGTACGCGTAATGTCGGTCCGGGCCGCTTCATCTCACAGTACCGCCGAATCAAATATCAACTAGTAACGGCAAGCAATATGTATACACCCACGCCCACAACTCGTTTGTGTTCTACTCGAGATCTCATCTACGCATAGACCTAGCTCAGATGCCACTGTTGGGGAACGTTGCATGGGAAACAAAAATTTTCCTACGCACACACAAGATCTATCCATGGCGATGAGCATCTACGAGAGGGAGAGTAAATCTACATACCCTTGTAGATCGCTAAGCGGAAGCGTTTAAGAAACGCGGTTGATGTAGTCGAACGTCTCCGCGATCCAAATCGCAAGTCGTCCCTCGATCCGATCACGAACTAGCGCCGAACGGACGGCACCTCCGCGTTCAACACACGTACGGCTTGATGACGCCTTCACCTCCTCGATCCAGCGAGCGATGGTGAAGTAGTGGTTGAGTTCCAGCAGCACGACGGCGTGGTGATGGTGGTGAGGAACAATCTCTGCAGGGCTTCGCCAAGCGCTACAGAGATTATGACGGAGGAACTAGAGGGTTAGGGTTGCCGCACACGGCTTGGGGAAATCTTGATGTATCACGTGTGCTAGCCCTGCCCCTCTATTTATATGTTGAGCCTTGGGGTCTAAACTTGGAGTAAAAGCCTCCTCCAGGTCGGTTTTGCCCGCACAAGGTCAGTTTGGCCCGCAGGGAAAGAGTCCAACTCGGATCCCTGCCGAACCGTGCACAGCCGCGCACAAGCGGTAGTACCGCTTCACACAAGCGGTAGTACCGCTCGGGCAGTAGTACCGCTTCACCAAGCGGTAGTACCGCTTACGCGGTAGCAAAACTATTTTTGCACTTTCCAATACCTCGTGGGCTTTTATCCCTTGGCCCATATAAAGTGTTCTCGCACCCGAACACTTCGGTAAACATCCGGAACCCCTTCCGGTGAACTCCGGAACTTTTCCGGAGATCAAAACACTATTATCACATATATCAATCTTTACCTCCGGACTATTCCGGAGATCCTCGTCATGTCCGGGATCTTATCCGGGACTCCGAACAACTTTCGGTCACCAACATAATAACTCAATTATACTAATCGTCACCAAACGTTAAGTGTGTAGACCCTGCGGGTTCGAGAACTATGTAGACATGACCGAGACACCTCTACGGCCAATAACCAATAGCGGGACCTGGATGCCCATATTGGCTCCTACATATTCTACGAAGATCTTTTATCGGTCGAACCTCTATATCAAGGATTCAGTTAATCCCGTATGCTGTTCCCTTTGTTCTTCGGTATGTTACTTGCCCGAGATTCGATCGTCGGTATCTCTATACCTAGTTCAATCTCGTTACCGGCAAGTCTCTTTACTCGTTCCGTAATACAAGATCTCGTGGCTAACACTTTAGTCACATTGCTTGCAAGGCTCATTGTGATGTTGTATTACCGAGTGGGCCCTGAGATACCTCTCCGTCATACGGAGTAACAAATCCCAGTCTTGATCCATGCCAACCCAACAGACACCCTCGGAGATACCTGTAGAGCACCTTTATAGTCACCCAGTTACGTTGCGACGTTTGATACACACAAGGTACTCCTCCGATGTCAGGGAGTTGCATGATCTCATGGTCATAGGAACAGATACTTGACATGCAGAAAACAATAGCAATAAACTGACACGATCATATGCTACGTTCGTAGTTTGGGTCTTGTCCATCACATCATTCTCCTAATGATGTGATCCCGTTATCAAATGACATCTCATGTCAATGGCTAGGAAACCTTAACCATCTTTGATTAACGAGCTAGTCAACTAGAGGCTTACTAGGGACACAGTGTTGTTTATGTACCCACACATGTATTTGAGTTTCCAATCAATACAATTATAGCATGGATAATAAACGATTATCATGAACAAGGAAATATAATAATAACCAATTTATTATTGCCTCTAGGGCATATTTCCAACAGTTCTCTCTTGGAGGTTGTACCTATCATCTTTCACCTCCTCACCAAATCTACATGACGTGGTGTGCTGCAACAAGGCAGTGAGCTTAAAATCTATTATTGCTCATTTTCCTAAGGCAAAATGCAGTTGTGAGTTCATCCCAGTTCTATTTCCTCACACCGCCTGGGTACTCAAACTAGCATATTCTGATGGAAGCCCATTATACATGCAATTTAGGATTCATGAGCAATTTCTTGTGTTTGCTTATTGGGTGCTTGAGGCTATGGTTTTTTCTTGGAGAAGAACAGTATTCGGCACCGGCTTTAAAATTGTGTGTACAACTGAAGTCGTTGCAGCTATGCACAAATTCCTTCCTCAATTTTCCTTGCCTGTGAAGACACACAGTTTTGGCATGGTTATCTTTGGCCAAGCTCACTACTGCTGTAAATGCCTTGTTGCCGACAACTCTTATTTGCAAACTATAGTGGAGTGCTCTGCTATTGAATTGGTTGCCTGGGTACCCTGTTCTCTATGTTCGGTGGATAAATCCAGCACATTCTTCAGAAGCTCGTATTATTGGTACATGTTAGGGCAATCAAGTGCCTTTCTTCTGATTGAGGTTCTTGGGCAACTATTCCTACAAATCTTGCAACTGAATTGGACTCAAGATGTGAAGCTGGAGTATTGGGTTCAGTATACCTTGCCAAATCCTCCAAACGGTGCTGTTATAGCAACCTGGCATGGATGGCAAAGTCACAAATGGGTTGCTATGCTCCAGGAGTATGGTGAATTGCAAGCAGTCTTACTAGTTGATGGTATTCCTGTTCGTACAACTTGTTTTGTTGCGACCAATGAGCGAGGAATCATCCTTGCAAGCCTGCCTTGGGACCCTGGCGGTTTGGCATGGTTTCGGCTTGAGGGCAAGCCGAAAATTATGGGGGGAGGAATGTCAGCGACCTGGGCCTTGTTGGGCCTCCAACCGCTAACTAGCCAGCCCGAAGAGACAACAGACTATAAGTACAGAGGGAGGCAGCTACGTGCAACTGGGCTTGGATCAGAACGGTGGCTTCGACCGAGGCTTGGCTTGGCTCTCTGTTCTTCTTCCCCTTCCTCTGATGTCGTCCTTCTCCCCTCCTCCTTCAATTTCTCCTGTAATCCAAGCTTGTAATCGAATCCATGGTGATTGAGTGAAGCTAGTACAGAGATCCTCACACATGTGTTCGTGCCACATGTATGTCACTTATCAGGTCCAAAGTTAATGAATTGCGGTTTTGCTAAATCTCATTTGTATGAAATTTCTGCCTTCATGTAATTATTACTCCTATAAAGGATGTTGGAGTGCCCACCTTCCTGGGCTCGTCGTGGGCGATAGTGCCTCATGGTTGTCTGTTTTCGGCTGGCTTACCTCGGGAGCCTTTCGGGGACGACGCGAGCCGTCCAATCTGCTCAGACGGCTCGTGCCCGGGAGACCTGACTGGAGGGTCCATGAAGGGTGGACCGCCCGGGGCCACCGTCATTGGGTGGTGTCGGGCACGCCCACGAGCGAGCCCCGGCTGCCGAGAGCGATCCAGACGTGCTTTCTAGTGCGTCCATGACAGATGGACCGCCGGCGTGGCCGGAGCCACCGTCATGTGAGGCCCTCCCAGCCGTCCGTTGTCGGGTGGCTTGTCGCGAGGGCCTCTCGGGGGCGATGTGAGCCGTCCGATCTGCCTGGATGGCTTGTACCCAGGAGAACCGGCTAGAGGTCCATGACGGGTGGACCGCCCAGCGCGCCCGGGGCTATCGACATTGGGCGACGTCGGGCGCCCCTACGAGCGAGACCCCGCACGGGATGATCCAACCGGGCCCTCATGTCGGCGTCTTCTACCCGCGTCGGGCTGGTTCGGTCGCTACAGGCGGGGCGTGCGGTGCACCATCTTGCGTCGGCTCAAGCATTGCCCACGCCCTTCGCTACTATTAAGGCGGTTCAGTCGTGCCAGGCTCCGCGATGGGCCATTTGGTGTGACGCCCGCACGCGTCGGCTATGTGGAGGGCCGGCCAGAAGGCTGCACGGGTGGCCGGTGTCGTGGGGATGAATTTGACAATACGAGAGAGAGGTAGGGATGATGCATGATCTCGCTAAGCACAAGTGTGACACCGAGACTTCTTTGCAGGTTCATGCCCCTCTTGGAAGAGTAACAAGCCCTACGTTCTGTGCTCCTGGAGACACTTTTTCTGTGCATATAGACTGGAACTACAAGGAATGTGAACCCCTGTCTGTGAGGAAGGGGGCTTGTACGTCATGACCCCTCTCCTTCTACGTTACAAGGGTTTGGTCTTGGTCATCATTGTCGATTATTACAAAGGGTAACTGATACATTAATACAAGTAACGTACGTTCCACTAATGGCTTCGATGCATCAGAGGTCCTATCGTGTTTGCTCAACTTCTTCCACCCGAATGCCTGAGATTGTTCGAGTGGGATGAATCATTGGTGCCGTTTGAGTGGAACCGTACGTCAATAATGTCCGAGTGAATTTCTTCCCCCAGGGTTACGGTTGATATCAAGGTGCCTTATGTCAAGGCCCCCTGGATTATGTCATATTAGATCATTGTGAGCCTACCCCTTAGTAGGTAACCCCATCATTAGCCCCGAATCCATCAGGATCTTGTAGGGTGGATTTGTTGATTACATAGTTTGTCTATACGATCATAGGAACAGATGTCCCGATTGCTTGTTGAAATCATGTTTTTGCAAAATTTGCTCGAAACGAGATCCTGGCGGATTTTTTGAGCTAAATCTTTGAGAGTTTTGTGGTCGGGAGTTATTCGCAAGGAGAAGTTTGGTGATACTCATTCGTCTTCGGAGGAGGCTGACTAGTGATCCGGATAAGGATGTGTATCATAAAATCCAAGTGGGAAGTTTGACGCATGGGATAATTCTCTTGGAGATATGCCATTCATTATCCTGGAGGAACGTAAACTCTTGCCAACTTCAGATCCAAACTTATGAATTTCGCGCTTTGGTTCCTAGAAGAAGGTCCAAACAGGTCCGCGGGGGAGCGCCAAATTCACCCTATCACGATTTTCCGGAGTGACATGTTTTTCAGCAAAAGAGAGCTCTTTCGAGTGAACACCATCTTTCATCTATTCTTGTGATCGATTAGGGTCGAGCGTTCGAGTTTGTCGTGATGGCATCAACAGGTCTTTGGGCTTTAACGTTGCATCGAATCCACGAAATCCCGCATGAATCTGCGGTTACTGTAGCAGTGATGATGGAAAGCGTCGTGGGTGCCTCGATTTCCGCACCCCACTATGCCACCAGTCTCTTAATTGCTATGGCGCGGGATCTACGAAAACCGTTGGACCGGAAGATCTATGGCTACGATTCATCCCTGCGAAAACTACCTCGCGGTTATACATAAGAGATAGGAGGGGTGAATAAAAAACTATCGTTCCTCACTCGCCATTCCGCCACCGAAATCGCCGCAGGTCCACCTTTCTCCTCCTGTAGCCATTGTCATCGTCGCTCGCCATGGGCAAGGACAAGACTCCTGCGCTCCAGCAGAAGGAGAAGAAGAAGAAGCGAGCGAAGAAGGGCTCATCTGCCTCTTTCGCTCCACCACCCGGCTAGATCCAAGGATACTGGCTGTCATCGAAGGTACGGAAAAGGAGGTGCTAGACCTTGTCGCCGACGTTCTCATTCCTGAAGAAGGGTGGAGGCTGCCCAATGATACGTCTCTGACATATCCACTTTTCCAAACACTTTTGCTCTTATTTTGGACTCTAATTTGCATGATTTGAATGAAACTAACCCGGACCGATGTTGTTTTCAGCAAAACTACCTTGGTGTTATTTTTGTGAAGAAATAAAAGTTCTCAGAATTGGATGAAACTTTGCGGAGAATTTTTATTGAATATCTAAAAAATACTGGAGCAAAGACCCACCAGAGAGGAGCCACCAGTGGGCCATGAGCCAGGGGGCGTGCCCACCCCCCAGGGCACGCCTAGCTAGCTTGTGGGTCCCACTAACCTCTGGCTAACCTAATTCCAGGCCTATAAGTACCGTCTTCTCGAGGAAAAATTTAGAGAGAAATTTTCATCGTGTTTTACGATACGGAGCCGCTGCACCTCCTGTTCTTCGTCCGGAGCCCTAATCTGGAGTCCGTTCGGGGCTCCAGAGAGAGGGATTCGTCGTCGTCATCATCAACCTTTCTTTATCAACAATTCCATGATACTCACCACCGGGAGTGAGTAATTCCTTTGTAGGCATACTGGACGGTGATGGAGGTGGATGAGATTTCTTATGTAATCGAGTCAGTTTGTTAGGGTTTGATCCCTAGTATCCACTATGTTCTAAGATTGATGTTGCTATGACTTTGCTATGCTTAATGCTTGTCACTAGGGCCCAAGTGCCATGATTTCATATCTGAACACTTATGCTTTTCATGATTATATATTTGAGATGTTGATCGTTCTAAACCCTGGACCCCCAAGGTGACAATAATTGGGATATTGGCGGGGATGACTTTGACTTGAGGAGTGATATGTCTCCAACATATCTACTTTTCCAAACACTTTTGCTCTTGTTTTGGACTCTAATTTGCATGATTTGAATGAAACTAACCCGGACTGACGTTGTTTTCCGCAGAACTGCCATGGTGTTATTTTTGTGCAGAAATAAAAGTTTTCGGAATTGGACAAAACTTTACGGGAATTTTTATTGAATAAATAAAAAATATTGGAGCAACGAACTGCCGGAGGGGGGCCACCAGGGAGCCATAAGCTCAGGTGGCACACCCACCCCCTAGGGCGCGCCTGGTGAGCTTGTGGGTCCCACGAGCCTCCGCTTGACTTAATTCCAAGCCTATATATTCTGTCTTCCTGAGAAAAAAATCAGAGAGAAAGAATCATCGTGTTTTACGATACGGAGCCGCCGCCACCTCCTGTTCCTCGCCAGGAGGCCTGATCTAGAGTCCGTTCGGGGCTCCGAAGAGGGGAAATCATCGTCGTCGTCATCATCAACCCTTCTGCATCAACAATTCCATGATGCTCACCACCGGGAGTGAGTGATTCCTTAGTAGGCTTGCTGGACGGTGATGGAGGTGGATGAGATTTCTTATGTAATCGAGTCAATTTGTTAGGGCTTGATCCCTAGTATCCACTATGTTCTGAGATTGATGTTGCTATGACTTTGCTATGTTTAATGCTTGTCACTAGGGCCCGAGTGCCATGATTTCAGATCTGAACACTTTTGCTTTTCATGATTATATACTTGAGATGTTGATCTTACCTGCAAGTTATATGCACCTGTTATTGTTCCGAACCGCAAACCCCAAAGTGACAATAATTGGGATATCTCCGGGAACGTCTGTAACTTGAGGAGTTCATGTATTCACTATGTGTTAATGTGCCGGTCTATAAAAACATGGGTCCTTTTATACCCTGACTTATGCACAGACGATGGCAGCTTTCCCAGAGGCTAGGGCTTGCCGGAGGGTTACTATTTTCAAGACACAAGACTTGGTTCGCAAAGCCATGAAGAAAACCTCAGTACAAGCCATCGAGAGGTACTGAGTTAGTACTAAAGATGAAGTCAACACTTGCCGACAAGCCACACACCGGCAAGATGAAGACCCGGCAAGCTCCATGCCGGCAAGCTCCCCTTGCCTCGCCACCGCTCCACCTCATCGATCAGCTAGTCACACATCGATGAGGTGTCGAGTGGGCAGGCTGTTTGGTGAGACTTGTCGGGGCATGTGTCAGCACGCTGGGAGGAAGATTAACTTTAATGACACCCGTCCAGGAGGCGTATCAAGCTTACAGAAGGTAGCTGGGCGAGCGGTATAAGATCCTTGCCGGGGCGCCCTCTCCACATGACACCTAACGGCGCATTAAATGCGTTTGTCCTAATCCAGCAGAGTTAGGTATGATAGCACTGTTGCTATCAAATCAACATGAATTTCCCTTTTTGCCACTGTGGTGACCCCTTAACCTATAAAAGGAGGCCCATGGCTACTGGTTGAAGGGTCGACACTTTGTTGCATGTAGTAGCTGCACTGCCCGCATAGTTTGCTGGCAAGCTGCGCTCCTTGTAACTTGAGCTCATACACAATCAATCCACTAAAGCAGGAGTAGGGTTTTACGCCTCACGGCGGCCCGAACCTGGGTAAACTTGTGCATGCTGCTGATTCTGCTCTTTGTGCACGTTGATCCTCACAGCCGAACCGCAAAGGGATCTTTGCAGGTCCATAGATTGTCTTGCCGGAAGCGCAATCGTAAGCGCAAGGGCAAGGCGGTGATGGCCGTCGAGGGTTCAGGAATGCCTGGCAAGAAAGCCAAGACCGAAGGTACCGGCAAGGAGACTGCCGTGTGTACCCGCGGTCATGAGGCTACCGCTGGCGACAAGACCGACAAGACATATGGGCCGTACTGCAAAATCCACCGCACCAAAGTCCATGACCTCCAAGAGTGCCGGCAAGTAGAGCAACTTGCCAAAAAACAAAAGCAAGAATACGAGAAGCGTGACAAGGAGAAGGCCAAGGACAATGCTGGTGGGTCTGGCAAGAAGAACTGCGGTGGTCGTGGAGGCCCCCGCGGCAAAGGAAAGCAACAGAAAGAGAAACCGGCAAGAGGCTGTGACAAGAAAGAAGGAGAAGAGGATGATGATGAGGACAAGGAAGATGAGTTCGATGAAAAGGAATTCCAGCAAGCTGTAGATGACATGTGCATTGACGGAGGTGCATCTTTGCACTCCTCTCACCGGCAGCTCAAGCAATGGGCTCGGGAGGTTAATGCGGCATAACCGGCAGTAGGAGCCCAAAAGCCACTCAAGTGGTCTCACACGCCTATCATCTTTGACGCCGAGGACCACCCTGATCGCACAACTGCGGTCGGGTGCTTGCCGTTGTTGGTTTCACTAACAATCTGCAACCTCAAGGTAACAAAGATGCTAGTTGACGGTGGGGCTGGCTTGAATCTCATTTCGCCAGAGGTGATCAAAAGGCTGCAAATCCCTGATGAGGATCTCCAGGCACTTTTCAAGGTGTCAACCTAGGGAGGACCAAGCCGAAGGGCCAAATCACGCTGCCGGTAACATTTGGCAGTGAGCTGAATTACAGGACGGAGAAAATCGTCTTTGACATCGTCAAGATTCCATTGCCATATAATGGAATTCTTGGTCGCCTAGCCCTGGCGAAGTTCATGGCGGCATCTCACTACGCCTACAATACGTTGAAGATGCCAGGGCCGATGAGCGTCATCACCATCCACTCCGACAAGAAAGACGTAGTCATCTGCATGGACCAGCTCTACCAGGAAGTAGCGGCAGCGTCCACCAGCAAGGATTCTGTTCCTGCCGCCAAAGCTCCCGGGGGAGGGAAGAAGAAGAAGAACAGCAAGACCTCAGGCAAGTCTTCCGGGAAGCGCACCGCAGAGTGCAGCACGCCTGTTGAGGAAGAGCCAGAGAGCTCTGCCGGCAAGAAATAGAAGACCAAAGCTGTTGCACCTGCGACAAAACAGGTTTCTGCGAAGGAGGATGGCATGGGAGGCACTTTCACAGTAAGTACCACCCTTAATGATAAATAGGAAAGCGCGCTCGTCACTTTCTTGCGGTTGGATGTGGATGTGTTTGCATGGCAACCATCTAACATTCCCGGTGTTCCCAGGGAAGTGATTGAGCACCATCTTGCCGTCTGTCCTAATGCAAGGCCCGTCAACCAAAAGGTCAGGAAGCAAGCTTTGGAACACCAAGAGTTCATAGCCCAAGAAATCAAAAAAGTTGAGGCTGCCGATCTAGTTAGAGGAGTCCTACATCCAACCTGGTTGACTAATCCTGTTGTAGTTCGCAAGTCAAATGGAAAATGGAGACTTTGTATTGATTTCACTGATATCAACAAAGCATGTCCAAAGGATCCTTTTCCTTTGCCGCGGATTGATCAAATTGTGGACTCAACTATCGGCTATGATTTACTTTCTTTCCTTGACGCCTACTCTGTTGGGGAACGTTGCATGGGAAACAAAAAATTTCCTACGCACACACAAGATCTATCCATGGTGATGAGCATCTACGAGAGGGAGAGTGAATCTACATACCCTTGTAGATCGCTAAGCGGAAGCGTTAAGAAACGCGGTTGATGTAGTCGAACGTCTCCGCGATCCAAATCGCAAGTCGTCCCTCGATCCAAATCGCAAGTCGTCCCTCGAACCCATTCCGGTGAACTCCGGAACTCTTCCGGAGATCAAAACACTATTATCACATATATCAATCTTTACCTCCGGACTATTCTGGAGATCCTCGTCATGTCCGGGATCTTATCCGGGACTCCGAACAACCTTCGGTCACCAACAAAATAACTCAACTATACTAATCGTCACCAAACGTTAAGTGTGTAGACCCTGCGGGTTCGAGAACTATGTAGACATGACCGAGACACCTCTACGATCAATAACCAATAGCGGGACCTGGATGCCCATATTGGCTCCTACATATTCTACGAAGATCTTTATCGGTCGAACCTCTATGTCAAGGATTCAGTTAATCCCGTATACTGTTCCCTTTGTTCTTCGGTATGTTACTTGCCCGAGATTCGATCGTCGGTATCTCTATACCTAGTTCAATCTCGTTACCGGCAAGTCTCTTTACTCGTTCCGTAATACAAGATCTCGTGGCTAACACTTTAGTCACATTGCTTGCAAGGCTCATTGTGATGTTGTATTACCGAGTGGGCCCTGAGATACCTCTCCGTCACACGGAGTAACAAATCCCAGTCTTGATCCATGCCAACCCAACAGACACCCTCGGAGATACCTGTAGAGCACCTTTATAATCACCCAGTTACGTTGCGACGTTTGATACACACAAGGTACTCCTCCGATGTCAGGGAGTTGCATGATCTCATGGTCATAGGAACAGATACTTGACATGCAGAAAACAATAGCAATAAACTGACACGATCATATGCTACGTTTATAGTTTGGGTCTTGTCCATCACATCATTATCCTAATGATGTGATCCCGTTATCAAATGACATCTCATGTCCATGGCTAGGAAACCTTCACCATCTTTTGATCAACGAGCTAGTCAACTAGAGGCTTACTAGGGACACAGTGTTGTCTATGTACCCACACATGTATTTGAGTTTCCAATCAATACAATTATAGCATGGATAATAAACGATTATCATGAACAAGGAAATATAATAATAACCAATTTATTATTGCCTCTAGGGCATATTTCCAACATACTCTGGCTATCATCAGATCTTTATGGCCAAGGAAGATGATGAAAAGACGGCGTTCATAACCCCATGTGGCACATACTACTTTGTGCGTATGCCTTTCGGGCTAAAGAGTGCTGGATCAACCTTTGCGAGAGCAGTGCAAATTGGATTTGGCCCACAACTGCATAGAAATGTGGAAGCATATATGGATGATATAGTGGTCAAAACCAAGCATGCAAAAACACTAATTCAAGATTTAGAAGAAACATTTGGAAATCTGCGCAAGATCAATTTGAAGCTCAACCCCGAGAAGTGTGTGTTTGGCATCCCATCCGGCAAGCTTCTCGGGTTCTTTGTATCTCAACGAGGAATTGAAGCCAATCCCGATAAATCAAGGCCATTGAGCAGATAGAAGCACCAAGGACCGTCAAGGACGTGAGGCATCTTGCTGGTTGTGTTGCCGCCCTAAGCAGGTTCATTTCCAAGTCAGCTGAGCGTGCCTTGCCGTTTTTCAAAATTTTGAAAAAGGCAGGTCCTATGAAATGGACCCTGGAAGCGGAAGCCGCACTCCAAGACTTGAAGAAATACTTGTCCTCTCTGCTGGTTCTAGTTGCACCTAAGCCACAAGAGCCATTGCTGCTTTATTTAGCGGCAACTAATCAAGTGGTCAGTGTTGCACTGGTGGCGCAGAGGGAAGTTGATGAAGAGGAGGCAGCAACCATAGAGCCCAGATCCGACAAGCCGGAATCTTCCCCGGCAAGGTCAGGTGCCGACAAAGCAGATCAAGTGCAGGCAAATGAAGAAGAGCAACAAGTTGTTCTGAAGAAGAAAGTGGTGCAGCGCCCTGTTTATTTCATCAGCTCTCTTCTGCAGGGGGCTAGATCAAGATATTCTGGTGTGCAGAAATTGATGTTTGGCCTTCTTATGGTCTCAAGGAAGCCGCGTCACTACTTCCAAGCACATGAGATTACCGTCGTCACTCGCTTTCCGCTACAGCGCATCTTGAGAAATCCAGAGGCTACTGGCAGGATAGTGGAGTGGGCATTGGAACTGTCAAGCTTTGATTTGAAGTTTGAAAGCACTTCAACGATTCAGAGTAGAGCCTTGGCGGAATTCATTGCTGAATGGACACCAACGAAAGATGAAGAAAAACCAGAGACAAGCTTGTCCTCCCTGGCAAGGAAACTACAGAAGAATGGATTATGTACTTTGACGATGCCTTTTCGCTGCAAGGCGCCGGTGCCGGAGTGCTGCTTGTCGCACCCACCGGAGAGCATCTCAAGTATGTGATTCAGATGCATTTTCCCATGGAGCATGCCACTAACAACACTGCTGAGTATGAAGGATTGCTTGCCGGACTCCGCATTGCAATCGACCTAGGTATCAGGAGACTGATTATCAGAGGCGATTCGCAGCTTGTTGTGAGGCAAGTGAACAAAGATTACAAGAGCCCTTTGATGGAGGCATATGTTGGTGAAGTGAGAAAGTTGGAGGAGCACTTTGACGGTCTGTAGCTTGAGCATGTCCCCCGTGCTCAAAATGAAGTTGCAGATCACTTGTCAAAGCTTGCCGCCGAAAGGATCCCTGTGGAACCAGGAACTTTTGTGCTACAACTGACTTAGCCATCCGTTACAGCATCAGTGAGGCCGGCAAAAAGAAGAAAATCAAATTCTGGTGGCTACTTTCCGGCAGAGCTACCAATAGCCGCCGATAAGCTTGACGCCGCCAAGACCTCTCTTGCCGGTGAGCAGCAATCTCCGAAGAGCCAAGCTCTTGCCGTCGAGGCATGCGCTCCCAGAGAGGGAGAAGAGCCATTGCTCCTTGTCGTCGAACCACAGGCTCCGGCATGGGCGCAGCTGATTGTCGATTACCTTCAAACAGGTGAACTTCCCGATGAGCAAGATGAAGCTGAAAGAGTAGCATGACAATCGAGTATGTACCAGTTTGTTGACAACATTCTGCATAGAAAGAGGCCAAATGGTGTGAAATTGAAGTGTATTTCCCAGGAAGATGGACAAGCGCTGCTGGCGGAGATACATGGAGGCGTGTGTGGTTCTCGCATTGGATCACGTGCCCTTGTCAGAAAAGCTTTCCGGCAAGGCTTCTATTGGCCCACTGCCCTCCAGGATGCAACTGCGCTAGTAACCAAGTGTGAAGCGTGCCAGTTTCATTCCAAAAACATACATCAACCAGCTCAAGCTCTTCAAACAATTCCTCTCTCATGGCCCTTTGCAGTCTGGGTGCTGGACATTCTCGGCCAGTTCCCCCGTGCGATGGGGGGCTTTGAGTTCTTGTACATGGCAATCGACAAGTTCACGAAGTGGCCTGAGGTGGATCCACTAAGGAAAGTTATAGCACAGTCAGCCGTCAAGTTTTTCAAGGGTCTGGTTTGCCATTTTGGTGTGCCTAACAGGATTATTACCGACAACGGCACCCAGTTTACCAGTCGCACCTTCACAGCATACTGCCAAGAACTTGGAAGCAAGATCTGCTACGCCTCCATTGCTCACCTGAGAAGCAATGGACAAGAGGAGAGGGCAAATGTTGAAGTGTTGCGCGGACTCAAGACAAGAACTTTTGATAGGCTGCACAAGTGTGGAAGACGTTGGGTTGACGAGTTGCCGGCACTTCTTTGGTCAATTAGGACAACACCAAATTGAGCTACCGGCGAGAGGCCCTTCTCCCTTGTTTATGGTGAAGAACCGGTGCTCCCCACATAACTTAAGTACGGATCACCTCGAGTGCAAGCTTTTGATGAAGCTGATCAAGAAGAAGCGAGGCATGACAATGCTACGCTCCTTGAGGAGGACCGTTTCCGGGCTATCGTGCGTGCCGGTCGATACCAGCAAGCTTTGCGCCGCTATCATAGCCGCAAAGTGCACCCTCGGCAACTTGAGGAAGGTGACCTTGTCCTTCGATGGATACAGTCTGGCAAGGGTTCAAACAAGTTGACACCGAAGTGGGAAGGCCCTTATCAGGTACTTCAAGTTACCAGACCTGGCTCAGTCCATCTGGCGACCAAAGATGGCATTCGCCTCCAAAACTCATGGAATATTGAGCACCTTCGCAAGTTCTACCTGTAAGGCGTAGTTGCCGGGTCTCCCGACAATGTCTTTTGTACAAGTTGGCCGCCAAGGCATGTAATCCTTTGTACAAAGCCGGACGCGAATCCCATGCACAGTTAATAAAGCTAAGTGTTCCACAACTTTTGTCAAACTACATATTTATTTATGTATATTGCGTGTATTGTTGTGTTACATGTGCCTTGTATGAAATGATTGACGAACCGTCAAGGTTCTAGCCTCCTATTTTCTCTTCTTTTTTTTTCAAAGGAATGAAGTGTTCCTCGCATGCAAGTTTCCTGGGGGGAGTGACGGTATGGATACCAAATGACGTTCAAGATATCATTCACAGCAATAAGTACAACAAAGAAAAGCTAAGTTGCAAAGCTTTGAAACAAAAATTTCTTTGTTGTAATTGTTAATTTCCCTTGAACGATTTACGTCTTTGTATGAAAAACCTGCACGCGAAGGAACCTTATTGAGATTGCTCGCGCTCTTATTTTTGTTTCGAGTCTGCTCAACAGTATAAGTAAGCCGCGTCAAGACTTGTAAGTGTGCTTTGCCGAAAAGCAACACCTCTGACAAGCTGCTAAGGATCCGTTCCTCAAGCGCTAGCGGCAGACTGAGTGCACCGGCAAGCGTAGGGTATAAAACATACAAGGACAGAATCACAAGAGGGAAAGAGCATACATTCATCAAAATACACAAGCCATATTACATCAAAACACAGTGCAGATCTAACTTAAGATTAATTTGTCTTTTACATGAGATGCACTGGTGGCAAGATGTAGCGGCAAGACTAGTTCTTCAAATGGCCCTGTGTTCTGGAGACTTGGCCAACATGATCAACAATCGGGGCGACAAGCTTGTCGATGGCGGTGATGTCGGTGTTTTTCGGCAAGCTCATGAAGGCCCCGGAGAGATCAATGCCGGGATTACGGTACACCAGATTGACAAGCACCTTGTAAAGGATATCACAGGCAAGCTTCCGGAACTCGTTGGCGAAGCAGGCAACGCACTCCTCCTGATACGTCTCCAGTGCTTCAATCAAGCCCTTGAAGAACTTCGTCAGCCTGACGCTTGCGTCCTCCTTGTCGTTGACAGTGAAGCTCTAGCTCTTCATATCCATAACGGCAAGTTGCCGGGTCAGGCGTTCAGCTGTGTCTACGAGGCTCTCAGTCCAAAGCGCGAGGGAATTTTTCAATTGGTTGAACTTGTTTTCGGCATCTGCCAGATGGGTCTGCACCTTTTCAAGGTCTTTCACCAAGATTGCCTCCCTAGCTTTGGCGGACTCGATATTTTGTTCCAAAGTGGCAAGTTTCAACTTTAGATCTTCGGCAGCATGGGTGGCCTTACTGAGCTCCTAGTTCTTGGATGACAGCTGCGTTTGCAACTTCCCTAGGGTATGAGTTGCTTTCTGCGCTGCGTCCTTGAGAGCCACGATCTCTTTATGGCTGCCAGCAAGATCTTCTTCCAGTTTGCTCACTTTGGCTTCCAAATCTGCCTTGGCGGTGGTAGCAGCAGCAACGGCATCTACCAAGAACTTGGAAGCAAGATCTGCTACGCCTCCATATGATTAAACCCCATCTTTTTATCCTTAATGGCAACAATACAAATACGTGTCATGTCCCTTTCTGTCACTGGGATTGAGCACCGCAGGATTGAACCCATCACAAAGCACCTCTCCCATTGCAAGACAAATCAATCTAGTAGGCCAAACCAAATCGATAGATTGGAGAGAAATACAAAGCTATAATAATCATGCATAAAAGAGTTTTGAGAAGACTCAAATATTTCTCATGAATAATTTGATCATAAACTCACAATTCATCGGATCCCAACAAACACACCGCAAAAGAAGATTACACCGGATAGAACTCCAAGAACATCGAGGAGAACATGGTATTGAAGATCAGAGAGAGAGAAGAAGCCATCTAGCTACTAGCTATGGACCCGTAGGTCTGTGGTAAACTACTCACACTTCATCGGAAGGGCAGCAAGGTTGATGAAGAAGCCCTCCGTGATCGATTTCCCCTCCGGCGGAGTACCGAAAAATGCCTCCAGATGGGATTGCGGAAGAACAGAGGCTTGCGGCAGTGGAAAGGTTTTCTCTTCTATCTTTCTGGTATATTGGGAATATTTTAGAATTTATAGCGCTGGAATTAGGTCAGGAGGGGCAACGAGGGGCCTACAAGCCTGGGGGCGCGCACTCCAGGCTTGCCGCCTCCTCATGGCTCTTCTGGTCTTCTTCCGAAGCTTCGCGGGTCTCTTCTGGTCCAGAAAAAATTAATCCAAAGTTTTTTTCTTGTTTGGACACTTTTTGATAATGATTTTCTGAAAAGGCAAAAACAAGCAGAAAAAGCAACTGGCACTGGGCACTGGGTTAATAGGTTAGTCCCAAAAAATGATATATAATGGCATATAATTGCATATAAAACATCCAGGATTGATACTATAATAGCATGGAACAATAAAAAATTATAGATACGTTGGAGATGTATCAGTCAGCTACTTCGGCTTCCTTGGCGGCTGCTTCTTGCGCCATCTCAAATTCTGCCTTCTCTAAGATAAAGGCATTCCTGTCGGCGGCAAGTTCAGCATGCTGGTCCTTAATTTCTTGGATCCTTTCAGCATACCAAGACCGGGCCTCATCTGCGCGTTGCAAGAGTTCTTGCCGGCCTCCTTCAACAAGTTGCTTCTGAAGCTGAAGCTTTTCCCACCGTCTGCTGAAGCATCATTGGGCAGCTTTGAAGCCTTCTTCCATATCTACCAGAAAAAGATAATCCTCAGCATCATCATCCTTGTCGTGCTCTTCTTCGGTCATGGTGGATGGAGGAATGACGAGTTCCTCTTCAACATCTGTGCTTTTCTGCCGCTACGACGGTGGATGAGCTGGGAGCATCCTTCCATTGGATGCTAGAAAGCATGCAAGATCTTCTTGTCGGAGGTGCCTCTTGTGCTGTTGAAGGATGGGCAGTAGTTGCTCCCACCTCCTCACCTATGCTAGCAATTGGTGCTCCTGGAACCGAGGTGCCAGAAGTGGCCTCGCCGGTTTCAGTAGCAGCGGCCTTGGCCGTTTCCTCCGCTGCGATCTTGCCGGCCTCTGCTACAGCAACCCTGGCGGCCTCTTCAGCGGCAGCCCTGCTAGTTTCGGCCGCGGCAAGCTTGGCAGCTTCGTCATCAGCAATCTTCGTAGCTTCTTAGGCGGCAACCTTGGCGGCTTCGGCAGCCGCGCTTTTTGCGATCCCCTCAACATCGATGTCAGTTTCCATGTCATCAGTAGGAGATGGATCTGAAAAGCAGAAGTAGTGAAGATAAATCAAGATCAAGTTCAAGAAAACAAAAAAGAAATAAAAATTGATAAGGATAGGAAGTGCTTGAAAGCAAGTGGAGTACCTGTGGTTCTGTTGAGAAGAGATGCTCTCTTCTCCGACAACTTCAGTTGTCGTCGCCTGGCTGCTGGCGGCCTCACTTGCCGGTACGACCTCAGGGCGGACAGGCTCATCGGCGGAGGCCCTTGCCGGTGAAGTGTTCTCCGGAATGTTGGTTGATGGAGGTGTCATGATGGGGTCCGCCTCCAGGCATTCTTCGTCTTGACGATCTTCTCCCATCTCCTTGTCAGGCTCAGAGGTAGGAGCGTTAGTGCCGGAACTTGCAAGTGGGTACTGTGTCACAGTCTCACACCGGGGGCTGGGCTGGGGGCTGGAGACGACAACATCAGGAGATGTCGTACCCCGCCCAGCACTTGTCGTGGGTTCACCCTATGCCGCAACCTTGGGCTGCTTCGTCCTGTGTGCCAGTGGCTCCCTATCTCTGCAAAATCAAGAAAGAATCGGTCAAAACAACAAATTTGAAAAAAGTGAGAAGCTAATGAAGATAATCAAAGATGCTCACTCTTCATCTTCTTGGTCACTTGGGACGGAGAGGTCCCATGTGACCGGCGGCGGAGATGCCCTGGCCCGTATGATTGTCGGGGAAGTTGTTTCCACGGGATGTGAAGCCTCAGCCTCATCAGCGGAAGATGCTGCTCGCCGCCTTGACGGGGTGCGCCTGGTCGTCTGAGTTTGGGAAGTTTGCCAGCGAGTGCTTTGTTGCCAGGTGACTCTGGTGGCTGCCTCTTTGTCGGAAGGCTCATCCTCTAGCGACGAAGGGTGCACTGTTTTCTGGCTGGCGGCCTTCTTAAGGACGCGGCACCTCTTCTTCAGGACGGGAGCAACTGGGGGCTCCTCTCCCTCCTCTGGCTCTCCGGCAGCTTCATCACGCCCCCCCGCAGGCTCCTCTAGGTGATCTTCGGCTGGATCTTCATCGGCACGCTCTTCTTCATTTTCGGCGGCCGCAGATTGGGAACTGCTGGCACCGGCAAGCCTCTTGGCCTCTTCGACCCTGCTGGCAATGTACGCCAGCTCCTCGTCGGTGGTGCTACGGATGAGGTCCTTCTCCTCTCGAATGGCCCTCTCCGTCAAGCTGGCAAGACATGCCATTTCATTCTCAACAGTGGGTTTTTGCCAAAGGGCCTTGACTCCTTGGGCGTTGCACTCTGGCATCATCGCCAAGATTGAGTCCTTGGCGGAATTGATACACAAGGGAACCACTATGGCCGACAAGTGAAACTTGCCAGTGGGCTGAAATAGCTGATGGCAGAGGCTAATGTGCTCCAATACTGTCAAGTTGTTGTCGAGTCCAGTATATAGCCGCATGATGTCAGCAGCATTTTTGTACTCGCAGGTGTATCATTGTCTCTTCTGCAGCGGTGCAATGCGTCGCTGGAGGAAATCTGCCCCTACCATCTCGATGGTTAGGCCGGCAGCCCTGAGACGGATGATGCGATTCAGTGCCGTAGTGAGCTTGTCGTCGCACTTGCCGTAATCGCTCCAATCCTTGTCGCGTTGGACCTTCTCCTTTCGGGGCACATAGAATTCGGGGAATTCCTTCTCCTGGATCCAACACCACTCCACTCGCCATTCCTCCCATTTCAGATGCAGTTGGCCCGTGAGATATGCCTCTTTGGCGCCGCCTCTGGGAATCCAGTTGATGCTTCCGGAAAAGGCATCTCCTTCGATACAGGGAATGAAGAAGTGGTGAAAGAGAGAGACATTGGGGACGACTCCGACAATTTTTTTGCACATATGGGCGAATACTGACATACAGGTCATGGCGTTTGGAGTGAAATCCAAGAGCCGGAACCCATAGGTGTACATCAGCTCGGAGAAGAAATCAGAAAAAGGAGGGCAGAGCCCGCAATAGAAATACGCGCAGAAGAATGGGAATTTGTTAGCAGAAGGCTTGAGGTCGGAAGGCAGTACGACTGGGGCGATGTGGTCTTTGGTATCCTTCCCCCACATGTACGCATACCTGTCGATGAGCACGCTCTTGTCCAGCGCCGACGGACGGAAAACGACATTTGCCCTCTGCCACGCGGCAACGACCTGCTTTCTCTTCTCCACCTCCGGGTCGACAGGCTTGGCGGCCTTCTTCGCCTCTGCCTCGGCCAGATTGGCGGCTTTCTTGGGCGCCATGCTGCTCTCAAGAAAGGGATGGGAAGATGGTCAAAGCAATAGGTGCGGCGACGGCGGATTCTGTTCTGGCGCAAGGAGGAAGACGATGAGCGGCGGCTAGGTTGGGAAGATGGGAGTGAATGAGTAGCACCCCCTCGCGACTGCCTTTTTATGGGGAAGGCGCGGGGGGCTGGCTCTTTACTGTCCAACGTGGCAGCGCTTTTGCAGGCGCACTACCACAAACGGCCGTTCCGTCCCACCTCTTCCACATCTCGCATTAAATGCGCATCGTGGGTGTGCAGAAGAAATCATCATCACAGAGATTAACCGCAGTAATTCCCTGCCACATGCGTCTGTGCATCTGTTTGGGCCTAGCCCAACGACGCTTCGGACGCGCGTGTGGCCCAGGCCCCGGGGCTCCTGTCGGTGTATAAAAACATGGGTCCTTTTATACCCTGACTTATGCACAGACGGTGGCAGCTTTCCTAGAGGCTAGGGCTTGTCGGAGGGTTACTATTTTCAAGTCACAAGACTTGGTTGGCAAAGCCATGAAGAAAACCTCAATACAAGCCATCGAGAGGTACTGAGTTAGTACTGAAGATGAAGTCAACACTTGCCGGCAAGCCACACACCGGCAAGATGAAGACCCGGTAAGCTCCATGCCGGCAAGCTCCCCCTACCTTGCCACCGCTCCACCTCATCGATCAACTAGTCACACATCGATGAGGTGTCGAGCGGGCAGGCTGTTTGGTGAGACTTGTCGGGGCACGTGTCAGCACGCTGGGAGGAACTTTAATGACACCCGTCCAGGAGGCGTGTCAAGCTTACAGAAGGTAGCTGGGTGAGCGGTATAAGATCCTTGTCGGGGTGCCCTCTCCACGTGACACCTAACGGCGCATTAAATGCTTTTGTCCTAATCCGGCAGAGTTAGGTATGATGGCACTGTTGCTATCAAATCAACATGAATTTACCTTTTTGCCACTGTGGTGACCCCTTAACCTATAAAAGGAGGCCCATGGCTACTGGTAGAAGGGTCGACACTTTGCTCATTTGCATGTAGTAGCTGCACTGCCCGCATAGCTTGCCGGCAAGCTGCGCTCCTTTTAACTTGAGCTCATACACAATCAATCCACTAAAGCAGGAGTAGGGTTTTACACCTCACGGCGGCCCGAGCCTGGGTAAACTTGTGCGTGCTGTTGTTTCTGCTGCACGTTGATCCTCACAGCCAAACCGCAAAGGGATCTTTGCAGGTCCCATAGATTGTCTTGGTCGTGCCTCGACATAATGCTTTGTTCCGGTTCTCTATTAAAAGGAGTGCCCTAATTACCCTTAGTTTCCACTAGGACCCCGCTGCCACGGGAGGGTAGGACAAAATATGTCATGGAAGTTCTTACCGCAAGCAGGTATGACTATATACGGAATTCATGCCTACATATGATTGATGAATTGGAGCTATTGTGCATCGCTCTAGGTTGTGACTGTTACATATTGAATTTCATCCAAATATCCATCGCTGCTCCATTGCCTACGCTTTTATAATACTATCTTTGCTCAGTTATTATTACTGCTGCTTTTCTAATTGCTACAAAACTGCTACTATTGTTACCGTTACTTTTGCTATCATTGCTATCATATTATTGCGCTACTAATAAATTACTGCAAGGAAGTGACTTGTCAGGTGTGGTTGAATTAACAACTCAACTGCTAAGGCCTATAAATATTCTTTCGCTCCCCTTGTGTCGAATCAATAAATATGGGTGAAATACTACCCTCGAAGACTGTTGCGATCCCCTATACTTGTGGGTCATCACCCGATGCCGACGAAAATCGAGTCGGCATCGCGTCCAGACAAGCGGGTATTCCTTACATCCCACATAGACAGGGGTGTCTCGATGCCGCCACATCCTTTCTTTTGAACCTTTCTAATGTAGGGCAAACCCTAGGGTGGCCCGATCTTCACAAATTGGAGGTGCGATTTGAGGAGGAACACAAAGAACACTAAGAGCATGAGGGGAATCACGAAGGAAACACACAAATCAACACACATAGATGCAAATAGAGATACATATAGATAGATCCATGATCCAAATCATCCGAAGAGAGAGATGGAACAAGATAGGGTTCTTCCCCAAGTCCTAGGACAAGGAGGGCTTGATGCTTCTAGGAAGCGTTTCTTTTCCACAAGGAGAGGCCTTGCAACCATAGATGGTTCTTCTCACTTGAAGGTCTTGCAACCCCTTAGCATTCTCCAGTCATGGTGGTCTTGATCTCCATAGGAGAGGATAGATCCCACAAGGGGAGGTACATGAGTGATACGTCTCCAATGTATCTATAATTTTTGATTGTTCCATGCTATTATAGTATCAATCTTGTATGTTTTTATATGCAATTATATATCATTTTTTGGGACTAACCTATTAACCTAGTGCCCAGTGCCAGTTGCTGTTTTCTGCTTGTTTTTGGTTTTTCAGGAAATCAGTACCAAACGAAGTCCAAATGCCATGAAACTTTTTGGAGATTTTTTCTGGACAAAAGAGACCCTGGAGACTTGGAGAGGAGGCCAGAAGGTTCACGAAGCCTCCACAAGGCAACAGGGCGTGGCCCTAGGAGGGGGGCGCGCCCTGATGCCTTGTGGGGCCCTCGTGGCTCCGTTTGACCTAATTCCACTTCTATAAATTCTCAAATATTCAGAAACCAATAGAGAGCCACCCCGAATAACTTTTACGCCACCACAAGCCTCTGTTCTCCTACGATCTCATCTGGAGGCCTTTTCCGGTACTCTGCCAGAGGGGGAATCAATCACGGAGGGCTTCTGCATCAACCTTGCCGCCCTTTCGATGATGTGTGAGTAGTTTACTACAGACCTACGGGTCCATAGCTAGTAGCTAGATGGCTTCTTCTCTCTCTTTGATCTTCAATACCATGTTCTCCTCGATGTTCTTGGAGTTCTATCCGATGTAATCTTCTTTTGCGGTGTGTTTATTGGGATTCGATGAATTGTGAGTTTATGATCAGATTATTCATGAGAAATATTTGAGTTTTCTCTGAACTCTTTTATGCATGATTATTATAGATTTGTATTTCTCTCCGATCTATCAATTTGGTTTGGCCAACTAGATTGGTTTATCTTGCAATGGGAGAGGTGCTTTGTGATGGGTTCAATCTTGCGGTGCTCAATCCCAGTGACAGAAAGGGACATGACACGTATTTGTATTGTTGCCATTAAGGATAAAAAGATGGGGTTTAATCATATTGCTTGAGTTTACTTTGTCTACATCATGTCATCTTGCTTAAGGCGTTACTCTATTTCATACTTAATACCCTAGATGCATGCTGGATAGCGGTCGATGGGTGGAGTAATAGTAGTATATGCAGGCAGGAGTCGGTCTACTTGTCTTGGACGTGATGCCTATATACATGATCATTGCCATGAATCCTTCATAATTATTTGCTTTTCTATCAATTGCCGAACAATAATTTGTTTACCCACCGTATGTTCTGCGCTCGAGAGAGAAGCCTCTAGTGAAAACTATGGCCCCCGAGTCTACTTTTATTATATATTAAAATCCAAAAATACCTTGCTGCAATTTATTTACTTTTATTTTATTTAGTAATTTAGTTTATCTATCTATCACTATCAGAATTAATCCTTGCAAATAACCGCTAAGAGGATTGACAACCCTCTTATTTGCGTTGGGTGCAAGTGTTTGCTTTTGTGTGTGCAGGTGCTGCTAGCGGAATCTTGCGTGGTTCTCCTACTGGATTGATAACCTTGGTTCTTAACTGAGGGAAATACTTATCTCTACTATACTGCATCATCCTCTCCTCTTCGGTGAAATACCAACGCAGTCTACAAGTAGTAGGAAGAATTTCTGGCGCCATTGCCGGGGAGACATCACCAAAATTTATCAAGTACCTTTGCACAAACTATCATCCACTTGCATTTATTTTATTTGCCTTTTTATTTGCATTTGCCTCTCGCTTTCATCTCCCCCACTTCTAAAACAATTTTACAAAAACACAAAAATATTTTATTTGCTTGCTTGCTTTTATTGCCATGTCAACACACAAAAACAGAAAGTAAAACACAAATTTAAGATCACTATGGATCGCCTTATAGTTTTCTACTTGGATCATCTTCGATCCATTTGTGCTCGTGCTGAAACCCCAACTAGTTTAGTTGAGGGAAAATCATTAGATGAGCATGCTCATTTTGTGCGTCACCGTTTGTCTAAAAAAGGGAGACTCTTATGGAATCAAATAAATTGTTTGCTATGCTATGCTTGGAATCTATGTGAAATTCATGATTTTACTTGTTGCTCTGAGAACCCTAAAAAACACCTTCCTTACCTATATGAGTTTAATGATAATGAAATCTTATCTTCTTATGCCAAGGGTGTTTATAGCTATTATGATATCGAACAAATTGAAGAATTTGTTACTTTTAAGGGTGCCCATGAAGTTGCTTCTTTGATTGAAAAGTATGATATTACTCTCTACAAATCTGAAAATTTTGCCATACTTAAATATTGCGATGAAAACTATGCTTCCATTACCTATGTTAGTGAATTCATTGGGAGAATGTCTGCTGCTTTGGAAGAGAATAATGATATGCATGAATCTATAGATAATTATGATTATGTTGATTCGATTGAAATATCCCCTCTTGATGAATGTGATGCTTGCTATGGCCATGATGCCAATATTAATGATGCTTATAGAGATGAACTTGCTATAGTTCCTTATGTTAAAAATGAAATTATTGCTATAGCACCCATACTTGATAGCTCCTTGAATGAAAAGCATGATTGCAATGATGTTATTATAAATTATATTAATGTCAATTGTGCTAATTATATGCCAAGCTACAAGCTTGGGGATGATAATTTTGTTATGTCTACTACCTATTGCAATGATCACGATTGGGGTGATAATGCTTCTTATGATCTTGAAAATTTATTTAAGCCTCATGATGAATATGTTATTGATAATAATGTTTGCAATACTATTGAAAGTGGGTTTGGAAGAGCGTCAACTTTAGATAATAATGATCCCACTACTTTGGAGAATTATCAATCTTATGAATTTTTGGATAAGAGTGGGTTTGGAGAGGTCATGACTTTAGTTGATGTTAATCCCACTATCTTGGAAGATTATAAATTTTTTATGCATGCGGATCATGAAGAGAATATTTTATATGATAGCTATATTGTTGAATTTGACTATGATCCCACATGTAATTATTATGAGAGAGGAAAATATGGTTGTAGAAATTTTCATGTTACTCAATTACCTCTCTTGAAGTTCAAATTGTTAATACTTCGTTCTTCTTCCTTGCATATGCTAGATACTTCTTGTCTTGATAATTTGTTTGCTTATAAAATTCCTATGCATAGGAAGTATGTTAAACTTAAATATGTTTCTTACATGCTATATGATGCTCTCTTTGTGCTTCAATTCTTATCTTTTATGTGAGCATCATTAAAATCTCGAAGCCTATCTTAATGGCTATAAAGAAAGAGCTGATTGGGAGACAACCCAATATTTTATTTTTGTGTGTTTACACAATTATAGCCTCTGTTATGATTGTGTTTTTATCTTTTAATTAGTATTTGTGCCAAGTAATGCCTTTGGGATGATTTGGATGATAGTATAATTGATGCTGTTTGGAAAATAGAAAGTTTTGTCTCCAGTGATGGAATTTTGATTCTGTACTGGAGCATCAGAAAAATCTGAAATTTTTACACAGTATTGGTATATGAATTTGTTACGTTGTCCTATTTTTTAAGAATATTTGGAGTTACAGAAGTATGGATTTTAAATAGATCTCTACAGACTGTTCTGTTTTAGACAGATTCTGTTTTTGTTGCACAGTTTGCTTATTTTGATGAATCTATGGATCGTATTGGGGGGTATGAGTCATGGAGAAGTTGGAGTACAGTAGAATTATGCCAATATTAAATATGAATCAATTTACAACAGTACCTAAATTTTAAGATTTATTTGTTATACTAACGGATCTCACGAGGTTTCTATTGAGTTTTGTGTGCTGAAGTTTTCAAATTTTGGGTGAGACTACGATGGATAAAGGAATAAGGAGCGACAAGAGCCTAAGCTTGGGGATGCCCAAGACACCCCAAGGTAATATTCAAGGAAGACTCAAGCATCTAAGCTTGGGGATGCCCTGGAAGGCATCCCCTCTTTCGTCTACAATCTATCGGTAACTCACTTGGAGCTATATTTTTATTCATCACATGATATGTGTTTTACTTGGAGCGTCTTGTGCTCTAGTTTGTTTGCTTTTTAGTTTGTCACAATCATCTTTGCTGAACACACCTTTTTGATAGGGACACACATTATTCGTGATTTGTTAGAATACTCTTTGTGCTTCACTTATATCTTTTGAGCTAGGCAGTTGCTCTAGTGCTTCACTTATATCTTTTAGAGCACGGTGGTGGTTATATTTTAAAGAAATAGTTGCACTCTCATGCTTCACTTATATCGTTTTGAGATTCTAATGAATAGCAATGGTAATATGCATGGGTTATGAATTTGGTCCTAATATGATCGGTATTCAAGAGGGATATAATAAAAACTTTCATGTAGATCACTGAATATGATAAGTTTGATTCCTTGCAATAGTTTTGCGATATTAAGATGGTAATATGTGGGAGGTGCTAGTAGATAATTGTGGTTTAGTAAGAATATTGGTGTTAAGGTTTGTGATTTCCGAAGCATGCACGTATGATCTGTCGTTATGCTAAGAAGTTGGAGCATGATTTATTCTTGATTGTCTACCTTATGAGTGGCGGTCGGGGACGAGCAATGGTCTTTTCCTACCAATCTAATTCCCTAGGGGCATGCTTAGTAGTACTTTGCTTCGAGGGCTAATAAACTTTCACAATAAGTATGTGAGTTCTTTATGACTAATGTGAGTCCATGGATTATATGCACTCTCACCTTTCCGCAATTTGCTAGCCTATTCGGTACCGTGCATTGCCGTTTCTCACATCGAGAGTTGGTGAAAACTTCGCTGGTGCATCCAAACCCCGTGATATGATACGCTCTATCACACATAAGCCTCCTTATATCTTCCTCAAAACAGCCACCATACCGACCTATCATGGCATTTCCATAGCCATTCTGAGATATATTGCCATGCAACTTCCACCGTTCTATTTTTTTATGACACACATCGTCATTGTCATATTGCTTTGCATGATCATATAGCTGACCTAGTATTCGTGGCTCAGCCATCGTTCATAATTTTTATACATGTTACGCTAGTATCATTGCACATCCTGGTACACCGCCAGAGGCATTCATATAGAGTCATATTTTTGTTCTAGTTTCGAGTTGTAATTTTCTTTTGAGTTGTAAGTAAATAGAAGTATGATGATCATCATTATTAGAGCATTGTCCCAGTGAGGAAATAAAAAAAGGAAAAAAAGAGGCCAAAAAGAGCCCATGAAAAAAAAAGAAAAAAACTAAAAAAAATAAATGAGAGAAAAAGAGAGAAGGGACAGTGTTACTATCCTTTTCCATACTTGTGCTTCAAAGTAGCACCATGTTTTTCATATAGAGAGTCTCCTGTTTAGTCAATTTCATATACTGGTGGTAATTTTTCATTATAGAACTTGGCTTGTATATTCTGATGATGGGCTTCCTCAAATGCCTGAGGTCTTCATGAGCAAGCAAGTTGGATGCACACCCACTTAGTTTTCATGTTGAGGTTTCATACACTTATAGCTCTTAGTGCATCCGTTGCATGGCAATCCCTACTCCTCGCATTGACATTAATTGATGGGCATCTCCATAGCCCGTTGATTAGCCTCGTTGATGTGAGACTATCTTCTTATTTTTGACTTCCCCTTATTGATCTCTACCACCACACTCTATTCCACCCATAGTGCTATATCCATGGCTTGCGCTCATGTATTGTGTGGGGGTTGAAAAAGCTGAAGCGCGTTAAAAAGTATGAACTAATTGCTCGGCTTGTCATCGGGGAAGTGCATTATAAATATTTTGTGTTAAGAAGATGGAGCATGACAGGATTATATGATTTTGTAGGGATAACTTTCTTTAGCATTTTTATTTTGAAAGACATGATTGTTTATTAGTATGCCTGAGTATTGATGTCTTTATGTCAAACTATAGACTATTGCTTTGAATCATCCGGATCTTATTATTCATACCGTAAGAGAGAGATTACACGATGAAACATGTTAGTTAGCATTCCACATCAAAAATTCTGTTTTTATCATTTACCTACTCGAGGACGAGCAGGAATTAAGCTTGGGGATGCTTGATACGTCTCCAACGTATCTATAATTTTTAATTATTCCATGCTATTATAGTATCAATCTTGGATGTTTTTATATGCAATTATATGCAATTATATATCATTTTTGGGACTAACCTATTAACCTAGTGCCCAATGCCAGTTGCTGTTTTCTGCTTGTTTTTGGTTTTTGGGAAATCAGCACCAAACAAAGTCCAAATGCCACGAAACTTTTTGGAGATTTTTTTCTGGACAAAAGAGACCCTGGAGCCTTGGAAAGGAGGCCAGAAGGTTCACGAAGCCTCCACAAAGCAACAGGGCGCGGCCCCAGGAGGGGGGCGCGCCCTGATGCCTTGTGGGGCCCACGTGGCTCCGTTTGACCTAATTCTACTTCTATAAATTCTCAAATATTCGAAAACCAACAGAGAACCACCCCGAATAACTTTTACGCAGCCGCAAGCCTCTGTTCTTCCGCGATCCCATCTGGAGGCCTTTTCTGGTACTCTGCCAGAGGGGGAATCGATCACGGAGGGCTTCCACATCAACCTTGCTGCCCTTTCGATGATGCGTGAGTAGTTTACCACAGACCTACGGGTCCATAGCTAGTAGCTAGATGACTTCTTCTCTCTCTTTGATCTTCAATACCATGTTCTCCTCGATGTTCTTGGAGTTCTATCCGATGTAATCTTCTTTTGCGGTGTGTTTGTTGGGATCCGATGAATTGTGAGTTTATGATCAGATTATTCATGAGAAATATTTGAGTCCTCTCTGAACTCTTTTATGCATGATTATTATAGCTTTGTATTTCTCTCCGATTTATCAATTTGGTTTGGCCAACTAGATTGGTTTATCTTGCAATGGGAGAGGTGCTTTGTGATGGGTTCAATCTTGCGGTGCTCAATCCCAGTGACAGAAAGGGACATGACACGTATTTGTATTGTTGCCATTAAGGATAAAAATATGGGGTTTAATCATATTGCTTGAGTTTACTTTGTCTACATCATGTCATCTTGCTTAAGGCGTTACTCTGTTTCATACTTAATACCCTAGATGCATGCTAGATAGCGGTCGATGGGTGGAGTAATGGTAGTACATGCGGGCAAGAGTCGGTCTACTTGTCTCGGACATGATGCCCATATACATGATCATTGCCATGAATCCGTCATAATTATTTGCTTTTCTATCAATTGCCCAACAGTAATTTGTTTACCCACCGTATGTTCTGCGCTCGAGAGAGAAGCCTCTAGTGAAAACTATGCCCCCCGGGTCTACTTTTATCATATATTAAAATCCAAAAATACCTTGCTGCAATTTATTACTTTTATTTTATTTAGTAATTTAGTTTATCTATCTATCACTATCAGAATTAATCCTTTCAAATAACCGCTAAGAGGATTGACGACCCCTTTATTTGCGTTGGGTGCAAGTATTTGCTTTTGTCTGAGCAGGTGATGCTAACGGAATCTTGCGTGGCTCTCCTACTGGATTGATAACCTTGGTTCTTAACTGAGGGAAATACTTATCTCTACTATACCGCATCATCCTCTCCTCTTTGGGGAAATACCAACGCAGTCTACAAGTAGCAATGAGCTAAGCTCTATGGTGTTTGTTCCAATCTTAGCTAACCCTATATGGGGGCAGATCTATATAAAGTACTAGCGGCGAAGGGGTAAGTGAGAGGGGATACAAGGCCTAAAGAGCATATCTGCGCGCAGGCAGGTGATACGTCTCCAACGTATCTATATTTTTTGATTGTTTCTTGACATCATATTATCATTCTTGTATGCTTTATATGCCATTTATATTATTTTTATGGACTAACCTATTAACTTAGTGCCCTGTGCCAGTTCCTATTTTCTGCATGTTTTTTGTTTCACGGAAAAACCATACCAAATGAAGTCCAAACTCGATGAAATTTTACGGTGATTTTTTCTGGAACATAAGAGACCCTAGAAGCTTCAGGGAGAGAACAGAAGCCACACGAGGGGGCATCAACACTTGTGGGCCCCCTGAACCTCCGTTTGACCTAATATCTGGCCTATAAATTCCCTAATATTCCAAAAAAATGAAGCAAGACCCGAAACAATTTTATCGCCTCCGCAAGCTTCTGTTCTTCCGCAATCCCATCTGGAGGCCTTTTCTGGTACTCTGCCAGAGGAGGAAACCATTGGGGAGGCAATCTTCATTGACCTTGCTGCCTCCATGATGATGTGTGAGTAGTTCCTTCAGGACCTACAGGTCCATAGTAGTAGGTGTATGGCTTCTCTCTCTCTCTCTCTCTCTCTCTCTCTTTGATCTTCAATACAATGATCTCCTTTGAGTTTAATCCGATGTAATTTCCGCGGTGTGTTTGTTGGGATCCGATGAATTGTGGGTTTATGATTAGATTATTCATTGATATTATTTGAGTCTCTTGAGATTTATTTGTTGCATAATTTTATAGCTATGCATGCTTTCAGTTCTATAAGTCTTCTTTGGCCAATTGGATGACTAGATCTTCAGAGGGAGTGGTGCATAGTAGTGGGTTCAATCTTGTGGTTAGTCTTGCCCTGTGATAGGAGGGGCCGAGGCACGTATTTGTATTGTTGCTACTAAGGATAAAATGACGGGTTTTGAACATACTACTTGGTCTTACTTTGTCTAGCTACATTATGTCATCTTGCTTAATGCGTTACTCTGTTTATCATGAACTTAATACTTTGAGATGCATGCTGGATAGAGGTCTTGGGGTGGAGTAATAGTAGTAGATGCAGTTGGATTAACGGTCTACTTGTCACGGACGTAATGCCTATGTATTGATTATGCCATGAAGAATCACAATCATAACTATGCGCAATTTTGTCAATTGCCCAGCAGTAATTTATTTATCCACTGATGATATGTTTGTGAGAGAGATGCCTCTAGTGAAACTATGGCCCCGGGGTCCATTTTCCATTATTACTAAGAATACTACAATTGCTCATTGTTTTTCTTTACTTTATTTTATTTTATTTTATTTTATTTGTTTACCTATCACTCCCAGATTTAATCCTTACATCTGGCGAGAACAAGGGGATTGACAACCACCTTGCCTTTGTTGGGTGCAAGCATTTGCTTTATGTGTGTGTAGGTACTTCGTACATTGTTTGTGTGTCATCTCCTTCTGGTTCGATAAACCTTAGTTCTTAACTGCGGGAAATACTATCTGCTATTGTACTACTTCACCCTTCCTCTTTAGGGAAGCCCAACAACTCTACACAGAGTAGCAGAAGAATTTCTGGCGCCGTTGCCGGGGAGGCTTCACCAAACAAACCAGGTGCCTTCGCTCACATTTATCAATTTGCTTGTTTTTAATTTCTTTGCCATTTGCTTTTTCTTTGCCTTCTCTTTTTCATCTCCCCCAACTTCTATAAAAAATTAAAAACACCAAAAATATTTGCGTTACTATCGTTTCTTGAATCGCTATCATGTCTACTCAAGAAAATACTAAGTTGTGCGATTTCTCAAATACTAATAATAATTATTTTATTAGTACACCAATTGCTCCTCCCACCACTAGTGCAGAGTCATATGATATAAAAGCTGCTCCGTTAAATCTTGTTATGAAAGAACAAATTGTTAGAAATCCTAATCAAGATGCTGCATCCCATCTTAATACTTCTGTTGAATTATGTGATATATAAAAAAAACAAAGATGTGGATAATGATATTGTGAAATTGAAATTATCTCCTTTCTTTCTTAGAGATCGAGCTAAAGCATGGTTTTCGTCTTTACCTAAAACTAGTATTGATTCATGGAACAAGTGTAAAGATGCCTTCATTGCTAAATATTTCCTCCCGCTAAGATAATATCTCTTAGAAATCAAATTATGAATTTTAAACAACACGAGCAAGAACATGTTGCACAATCATGGGAGAGAATGAAATTAATGATTAAAAATTGTCCCATGCACGGATTAAGTTTATGGATGATAGTACAAAATGTTTATGCGTGACTAAACTTTGTTTCAAGAAACCTTCTAGATTTAGCTGCATGTGGAACATTTATGGGAATAACACTTGGAGAGGCCACGAAGCTTCTCGACAACTTGACGACAAACTATTCCCAATGGCACACCGAACGCGCTCCAACTGGTAAGAAGGTAAATTCTGTTGAGGAAGTATCCTCCTTGAGTGATAAAATTAATGCTATCATGACTATGCTTGCTACTAAAAATGCTCCAAGTGATCCAAATGATGTTCCATTGTCTACTTTGACTGAGTAAAATAATGATGCCATTGATGTGAATTTTATCTCAAGAAATACTTTCAATAATAATGCTTATAGAGGGAATTTTAATAATCGTAGACCGTACCCCGGTAATCCCTCTAATAATTATGGTAATTGAAAGCACACTTGCTCCCTTGGTGGTTTTGGTAATTAATGTCAACATACATGTTGTTGGACTAACATTTTTATCTAGTATATTTCAGATAAGTTCAACAGTGGTATGGCAAGGACAAGAGGATGTGGACCCCTTCAAAATGCTAAGGACAAATATTGGCAAAGCTCCAAGACTCTTCATTTTTGGTTAAGTGATCCAAGATCACATTGACTCCATAGGAAAGCCAATATTATTAAAAGGGGATGAGGTTTTGATCATGACTTAATTGCTCAAGTGCTTAGTGGTATTGCTCCAAAACCCTCAATCACTTATCCACATCACTTCTATCCAAAACCCTAAAAGCATCATCTTGGTCCCACCGAATTTCCACATCCCGGACTCACCGAGTTGACCACACACATTGCCAAAGCCAAACCCTAACTTTTCGGTGCAACCGAAATGGTTCTCGGTCACACCGAGATGGCTTGACCAAGTTGCTGTAACGATGTCACTTCACTTCGGAATTTCTGAGATGAAATTTTCGGAACTACTGAAATGAGGTCTTGCCCTAGCCATTGCACTTCGGTCTCACCGAGATGTTCTAATCAGTCTCACCGAGACCTCCAACGTTCAAGTCTTTTACTCTAGTCAGTCTCACCGAGATTTTGGTCCGGTGTCACCGAGTTGGGTCAAATACTTGTAATGGTTGGATCTTTGGGTGAAGCCTATTTATACCCCTCCACCCACACCTACTCCAGGAGAGAGCCATCAGAATGTGCCTACACTTCCACCATTCATTTTCTTAGAGAGAACCACCTACTCATGTGTTGAGATCAAGAGATTCCAATCCAACCATTTGAACCTTGATTTCTAGCCTTTCCCAAGTTGCTTTCCACTCAAATCCTTCTCCTACCAAAGCCAAATCTGTGAGAGAGTGATTGAGTGTTGGGGAGACTATCATTTGAAGCACAAGAGCAAGGAGTTCATCATCAACAACACCATCTATTACCTTTTGGAGAGTGTTGTCTCCTAGATTGGTTAGGTGTCACTTGGGAGCCTCCAAGATCATGTGGAGTTGAACCAAGGAGTTTGTAAGGGAAAGGAGATCGCCTACTTCGTGAAGATCTACCCGAGTGAGGCTAGTCCTTCGTGGACGTAAGCCATGGTGGAATAGGCAAGGTTGCTTCTTCGTGGACCCTTCGTGGGTGGAGCCCTCCGTCGACTCGCGCAACCGTTACCCTTCGTGGGTTGAAGTCTCGATCAACGTGGACGTACGATAGCACCACCTATCGGAACCACGCCAAAAACCATCGTGTCTTCATTGCGTTTGATCTTCTCTTCTCTACTCCATTACTTTCCACACAATTGCATGCTTTACTATTTCTGCTGCTTTATCTCTTGATATGCATGTGTAGGAAGCCTTGGTGATATCTTAACTTGAGCTAAAATCTGCCTAAATTCCAAAAATGTAATGAATTTGCTCTGATTTATATGAAAACCATCCGGGTTGCATGTAATTTTTTGTGGGGGGTTGCATGTAATTTGTCCGGTTTGAAATATACACGGGCATGGTTGGATAGGCCGCTCCCGCATCACTGCCGCGGACTCCTCCCTACCGGTTGGGACTCTGCGTTGGAGATGCCCCGAGTCGTGCATGGACGTGGACCCAGATGCTGTATGTCCCATGCTACTTGTGAGCTGCGTTGGGATTTTCCCCGAAGAGGTGAGGAGATGCAGCACAGTAGAGATAAGTATTTCCCTCAGTGAGAACCAAGGTATCAATCTAGTAGGAGAATCACGCAAAGCCTCGTGAATAGCACCTGCACACACAAAACGAAATACTTGCACCCAACGCGGGCAAGAGGGTTGTCAATCCCCTTGAACTCGTTACTTGCAAGGATTAAATCTTGTAGTGATAGATAGATAAATTGCAAAAGAAAATAAAAGAAAGAAAATTGCAGCAAGGTATTTTTTGTTTTCTTTTTATGATTAAAGTAGACCCGGGGGCCATAGTTTTCACTAGAGGCTTCTCTCTCGAACACATAGCATACGATGGGTAGACAAATTACTGTTGGGCAATTGATAGAAAAGCGCATAGTTATGACGGATTCATGGCAATGATCATGTATATAGGCATCACGTCCGAGACAAGTAGACCGACTCCTGCCTGCATCTACTACAATTACTCCACCCATCGACCACTATCCAGCATGCATCTAGGGTATTAAGTTAATGAAAACGGAGTAACGCCTTAAGCAAGATGACATGATGTAGACAAACTAAACCCAATCAATATGAATACACCCCGTCGTTTTACCCTGTAACACCCCTGTGTAATGGGCAACAGTGATCCATAATGATTATGCTAAGACAAGTTGATTTGCAATGCTTGATCATATTGGATTAATATCTCATTTCAAATTCCATCTTTGAATTCAATTCAAATTTCAAGTGAATTTTGAAGTTGCACAAAATTTGCTTAAAAATTGTTCATCATTTAGCAAATATTCCAAAACAAATTCTTGTTCAGGAAAACAACATCACCTATTTGCTAAAATGGGCTAGAGCATTTAAAACAGTGCTAAAATAGCATTTTATAATGCCATTCCATTTATGAAAAATTCAAATGGATTCAAAAGCCTTCCAAACTTTTTGTGGCAGAGCAGAAAATTGCATTGTATTTATGTGACTAATTCTCACATTTTACAAAAAGCATTTGGCAGCTCAATTTATTGCAAAACCATTTCTGTAAAAGAAAAACAGAAAATTAAAACGGGAAAAAGAGAAAAGCTACTGTGGACTGGGCCTAAGTCCACAGTGCGCCCCAGCCCACCTCTCACCGTCTCCCTCCTCTCTCTCTCTCCTGTGCGTGTCGCCGCGCCACTGGCCACGCGCGCGCGCTCCGGCGTCCAGGCGACACGGCGCCGCTACAGGCTGGCCGAGGGGATAAGAACGGCCCCCTCGGCCTCGTCACCCTCCCTATCCACTCCTCCCCTCTCCTCGCACCCTCTCGCACCCGCGCGCGAGCTCACCAGTACGCCGCCGTCGCCGCGCTGCCTCGCCACCGCGGCCACCGTGCCCTCCTCGCCGCCTCTCCATGTCAGGCGAGACCGCCGTCGTCGACTACCTCCTCCCCTACCACTCGTTCGAGCCGGGAGCGTCTCCATCGCCGGATCGCCTCCATCTTCTTCCTCGGATCGTCGCTGCCGTTTGTCGTCGATCTCGTCGCCGTCAGTTGCTACTAAACCCCCCAACGAGCCCTCGTGTGCTCCTCGGTGAGCCTCGCCTCTTTCCCCTCTGCTTCCTCGCCGTTGCCACCCGCATAGGCGTCATCCCCATCGCAACCGAGCTCGCCGCCGCGCAAGCTCGTCGCCGGCTACGCTTCGGTGATCGAACACCCGCGCAACAATGCCCAGTGAGCTCGCACGCACGCGTAGAGCACGCCTAACCCTTTAGTTTGATCTGCTGCGCGCTGCCTCGCCGTTTCCGCCACCACCCAATTCCGGCCGTCCGCTGCGTTGCTCGCCATCGTCGTTTCCGGCCGTCTCCGGCGACGCCACTGCCACCACTGGACACGGCGCGGTTCGCTCGTTTAAACGCAGCCAACCGCGCGCCAAATGGCCCCCTGTGGCCCAAATCTGACACTCGCCCGTGCACCTCCACCATGAAACGAGGTCGCCGGCGTTTAAACGCCAGCGCCGCTGAGCTGGCCGCCACGTGGGCACCCCTGGGTCACTGACCAGTGGGCCCAGGGGCCCCACTTGACTGGGTTGACCAGTCAACCCTGCTGACTGGGCAACCCCAGTCACTGACATGCGGGCCTCACCCATTTAAATCAATGTTTAAACTAATTAAATTAATTTGTTAATTAATTAGTCACTGATAGTGGGGCCCCACCTGTTAATTAACTCAATTAGTTAATTTAATCTCTGTTTAGCCTCTGTGACGCTGACATGTGGGTCCCAGCCGTCAGGTTTGACCTGGACCGGCTAGGTTGACCACTGACGTCACCCTGACATCATGCTGACGCAATAAAGCCTTTTCTGTTATTTTCGAATTTGTTTTAATTTCCAGGAATTTCAGAAAATTGTTTAAAACTTTGAAAAATCATAGAAAATAAACCGTAGCTCCGATCAAAAAGTTTTCTACATGAAAGTTGATCAGAAAAACGAGACGAATCCGAATATGCCCTCCGTGTAGTTGTCACATGCCCACAACCATGCAAACATGGAACCTTCCCCTCCGGTTCATCTGCCTGACAGATGCCTAAAGCCGGGGAAATATTCCCAGATATTTTCCCGCACCGTCTCTTACGTGTAGCACTGCGATAGGTCACCACCAACACAACATTTTGCCATGCCATGCATCTGTGTTGCATTTGTTTGCCTTTATTTATATGTTTCTTCCCCCTCTTCTTATCCGGTAGACCCCGGGACCGATGCAGCGCTGGAGTACGACTACATCCCCGACGACCCCTCTTCCACCGCAGAGCTTCCAGGCAAGCAAACCCTCTTGAACATGCCTATATCACCTATTCTTTCTCCCCCATGCTTGCATTAGAATTGCTACAATTGTTGTTCCGAAATACCTATTCTGATGCATAGCCTATTTTTTTGAACTGCTGTTGATACCATTCCTGTTATCCTATATGCTTAGTATAGGTTGGTTAGTAAACCATATGTGGCCCCTCATCCTTGTCCTAGATGCCCCGCTTTGTTACTGGTGCCCCGATCGATATGATCGGTGGGCGGAGACCGACACATCACCACACACCCCTTTAGTTGCACTACTCTGCAGAGTTACCATCGAGTGCCGTGGGTGATACCTCTTACCTCACTCCTGATGTTGCCTCTGTAGTATAGCTAGTCGGTTGTGGGTTACCAAGGGTGATTCCTCTTTCATCACCTCCGATGAAGCTTCTGTCGTGCAACCCCTCAAGTGTGGATCCATCGAGGGTGATTCCTCCGGGTTCACCTTGACAGATACATCGAGTGATAATCCAACGAGGGTGATTCTGTTGGAAATATGCCCTAGAGGCAATAATAAATTGGTTATTATTATATTTCCTTGTTCGTGATAATCGTTTATTATCCATGCTATAATTGTATTGATTGGAAACTCAAATACATGTGTGGGTACATAGACAACACTGTGTCCCTAGTATGCCTCTAGTTAACTAGTTCGTTGATCAAAGATGGTCAAGGTTTCCTGGCCATAGACATGAGATGTCATTTGATAACGGGATCACATCATTAGGAGAATGATGTGATGGACAAGACCCAAACTATAAACATAGCATATGATCGTGTCAGTTTATTGCTATAGTTTTCTGCATGTCAAGTATCTGTTCCTATGACCATGAGATCATGCAACTCACTGACACCGGAGGAATACCTTGTGTGTATCAAACGTCACAACGTAACTGGGTGACTATAAAGATGCTCTACAGGTATCTCCGAGGGTGTCTGTTGAGTGGGCATGGATCAAGACTGGGATTTGTTACTTCGTGTGACGGAGAGGTATCTCAGGGCCCACTCGGTAATACAACATCACAATAAGCCTTGCAAGCAATGTGACTAAGTGTTAGCCACGGGATCTTGTATTACAGAACGAGTAAAGAGACTTGCCGGTAATGAGATTGAACTAGGTATAGAGATACCGACGATCGAATCTCGGGCAAGTAACATACCGAAGAACAAAGGGAACCGCGTACGGGATTAACTGAATCCTTGACATAGAGGTTCAACCGATAAAGATCTTCATAGAATATGTAGGAACCAATATGGACATCCAGGTCCCACTATTGGTTATTGATCGTAGAGGTGTCTTGGTCATGTCTACATAGTTCTCGAACCCGCAGGGTCTGCACACTTAAGGTTCGGTGACGTTTCGGTATAGTAGAGTTATGTATGGTGGTGACCAAAGGTTGTTCGGAGTCCCGGATGAGATCCTGGACATCACGAGGAGCTCCGGAATGGTCCGGAGGTAAAGATTGATATATAGGAAGTCCTGTTTTGGTCACCGGAAAAGTTTCGGGTATTTCGGTAGTGTACCAGGAGTGCCGGGAGGGGTACCGGGGACCATCGAGAGGGGTGTCTCGACCCAAAGGACCTCATGGGCTGTGGGAGGAGTCAAACCAGCCCCTAGTGGGCTGGCCTAACCCCCCCCACTAAGGCCCATGTGGCTTTGGGTGGAAAAAAATCCAAAGGAGGAAAGGTGGAAAGGGTTTCCAAGTGGAGAGGAGGAATCCTACTCCTAATAGGATTGGAGTAGGACTCCTCCACCTCCAATTTCGGCCAAACCTTGAGGGTTTGAGGCTGCCTCCTCCCCTCCCTCCCTCCTATATATACTAGAGGATTTAGAGGGAAGAGCTAACCCTAATTGCCACGTGCTCCCTCTACTTCATCTAGATCTGTTTCTCCTCTAGTCTAGTTTCAGCGGTGCTTAGGCGAAGCCCTGCCGGAATTGTTCCACCACCATCGCTGCCGCGCCGTCGCGCCGCCGCAGAACTCTTCTACCTCTCCGCTCCCTCTTGCTGGATCAAGAAGGCGGAGATCGTCATCGAGCTGTACGTGTGCTGAACGCGGAGGTGCCGTCCGTTCGGCGCTAGATCGGAAGGACCGTGATCAGGATCGCGAGACGATTCGTGATTTGATTGCGGGACGGATCGTGATGGGATCGCGGGACGGTTCGAGATTGGATCGCGAGATGGATCGTGATGGGATCGCGGGACGCTCGGTGATTTGGATCGGGAAGACGTTCGACTACATCAACCGCGTTTCTTAACGCTTCCCGCTTAGCGATCTACAAGGGTATGTAGATCCACTCTCCCTCTCGTAGATGCTCATCACCATGGATAGATCTTGCGTGTGCGTAGGAAATTTTTTGTTTCCCATGCAACGTTCCCCAACAGATTCCTCGGATTCCTCCTTGATGTTATGGACACACGGATACCATGTATTTATTTCAGTCCCTGGTTAAAGTCGGGTCGGCCCCGAGGGGTACCTGTGAGATATGAGAGATTGGGTTGACCGTGAGGGTACCCGTGAGACAATTACGAGGCATGGCCGGGAAGGCAGATTGCCTCAGGAGAGGGAGGAGAGGAATTGGGCCTGGCCCTTGCCGCAAGTCCTCGAGACGGGGTGACGGGACCACAGACCGTGGAGCACTGATCGTCACCGCGAGCTCCCAACACACTAATGGGTTAGGATATGTGAAATGAGTAGGCCTCTGGCCTTTTCGCACTAACCACCACGTGGGAATAGTATGGGCACTCGGCGTCGTATGTATCAGCCGAAGTTGTTCAGACGTCAGCAGTTGAGCGGCACGCGCCCGGGTGGACCGCGAAAGCCTGCGTGTGTATACATGGGCTAGGTCTGGTCCCGGCTGTCCTCACAACACACAGGAGTGCAAAGGGAGATGGGCCCAAGACCCCTGAGCGCTTAGGGAGTAGACCGGCGTGCTGGCCTCTCTGTTGAACCTAGGTAGGGCTACGACGTGTCGATCAGCCGAGGCCGGGCATGACCCAGAAAAGTGTGTCCGACCAGAGTTAATCGAGCATGTTGGGTAAGTTGGTGCACCCCTACAGGGAAGTATATCTATTCGAATAGCCGTGTCCACGGTAACAGGATGCTCGGAAAGTATCCCGATCTACTACAACTAGAACTGGATACTTGTGAACTTAATTAATATGTTAGCTCCGGGATTGCTTCCTCGCAGGGAGTCGAGGAAGGATCTCTGGGCATTGCTACTATATTACTTACTACTATATTTATGTACTAATCTACACTCTTCTAATGCTGCAAGATGATGCAAGTTGCTAGTCTTCGATAGGCTAGGCTTCCCCCTCTATTCTGGCATTTCTGCAGTCTAGTCCACAGATACAACCCCTCTTTTGATACCGATGCATACTTAGAATAGATCTGATGTAAGTCTTGCGAGTACTTTGGATGAGTACTCACGGTTGCTTTGCTACCTCTTTTCCCCATACCCGATTGCTACGACCAGATGACGAAGCCCCGGAGCCAGCCGCCCCAGTCGACGACTACTACTACTCCTCCGGTGGAGCCTACTACTACATGGAGACCGACGACCAGGAGTAGATAGGAGGCACCCAGGCAGGAGGCCTACGCCTTTTCGATCCAGAGTCATTGTTTTGCTCAGCCTTCTTAAGGCAGACATGTTTAACTTTATATCTGTACTCAGATATTGTGTTGCTTCCGCTAACGCTTGTTCGCGAGCTTATGTATTCGAGCCCTCGAGGCCCCTGGCTTGTAATATAAAGCTTGTATGACTTTTATTTGTGTTTAGAGTTGTGTTGTGATATCTTCCCGTGAGTCCTTAGGCTTGATCGTGTGCATTTGCGTGTATGATTAGTGCACGATTAAGTCGGGGGTGTCACATACCCTTAATGGCAATAATACAAACACGTGTCTTGTCCATTTCTGTCACTGGGATATCGAGCACCGCAAGATTGAACCCATTACAAAGCACCTCTCCCACTGAAGATAAATCAATCTAGTTGGACAAACTAAACGGATAGATTAGAGAGAAATACAAAGCTATAAAAATCATGCATAATAAAGTTCAGAAAAGACTCAATTACTTCTCATGAATAATCTAATCATAAACCCACAATTCATTGGATCCCAACAAACACACCGCAAAAGAATATTACATCGAATAGAACTCCAAGAAGATCGAGGAAAACATTGTATTGAAGATCAAAGAGAGAGAAGAAGCCATCTAGCTACTAGCTATGGACCCGTAGGTCTGTGGTAAACTACTCACACATCATCGGAAGGGCAGCAAGGTTGATGTAGAAGCCCTCTGTGATCGATTCCCCCTCCGGCAGGGTGCCGAAAAAGGCCTCCAGATGGGATCGCGGAAGAACAGAAGTTTGCGGCGGCGGAAAAATTATTTGACGTGGCTCTCTGTTGGTTTCCCAATATTTTAGAATTTATAGAAGTGGAATTAGGTCAAAAGGATCCATGAGGGGCCCACAAGGCATCTTGGCGCCCCCCAGGGGCGCGTGGGGTTGCCTTGTCACCTCCTCGTGAGGCTTCTGGTCTCCTCCCGAAGCTTCTAGGGTCTCTTTTGTCCAGAAAAAAATCGTCAAAAAGTTTTGTAGCATTTGGACTTCGTTTGGTACTGATTTCCTAAAAAACCAAAAACAAGCAGAAAACAGCAACTGGCACTGGGCACTAGGTTAATAGGTTAGTCCCAAAAATCATATAAAATAGCATATAATTGCATATAAAACATCCAAGATTGATACTATAATAGCATGGAACAATCAAAAATTATAGATACGTTGGAGACGTATCAGCATCCCCAAGCTTAATTCCTGCTCGTCCTCGAGTAGGTAAATGATAAAAACAGAATTTTTGATGTGGAATGCTACCTAACATGTTTATCATGTAATCTCTTTTTACGGTATAAATATTGAGAAGCGATGAATTAACAATATGAACATAATAATATCCATGAACATAACAAGCATAATCATTAAACTTTAAAAATGTACGATTCTTAACGAATGTTATTCCCCACTCATTTTATCATGTTAGCATGGCATGACTCCGCCTTCACTGCATAAATATAAATCATGAGCACCCCGGTGTGAAACCAGGCAATTGGATCGTACTTCTAACGCGCTTCAGCATTTTCAACTTCACGTAATACATGAGCGTGAGCCATGGATATAGCATAGGGTGGAATAGAATGCGGTGATAGGGATCAATAGGAGATGTCAAAAAGGAAGATAGTCTCACATCAACGCGGCTAATCAGCGGGCTATGTAGATGCCCATCAATTGGTGTCAATGCGAGGAGTAGGGATTGCCATGCAACAGATGCACTAAGAGCTATAAGTGTATGAAAGCTCAAACTGAAACTAAGTGGGTGTGCATCCAACTTGCTTGCTCATGAAAACCTCGGGCATTTGAAACACCATCATCGGAATATACAAGCCAAGTTCTATAATGAAAAATTCCCACTAGTATATGAAAGTGAAAAACAGGAGACTCTCTATATGAAAAACATGGTGCTACTTTGAAGCACAAGTGTGGAAAAGGATAGTAACATTGCCCTTTCTCTCTTTTTCTCTCATTCTTTTGTGGGCTCTTTTTGTCCTCTTTTTTTCTCTTTTTTTATTTTTCGTCCAGAGCCTCATCCCGATTTGTGGGGGAATCACAGTCTCCATCATCCTTTCCTCATTGGGACAATGCTCTAATAATGATGATCATCACACTTTTATTTACTTACAACTCGATACTAGAACAATATGACTCTATATGAATGCCTCTGGCAGTGTACCTGGATGTGCAATGATCTAGCGTAACATGTATAAAAAATGATGAACGGTGGCTGAGCCACAAATACTATGTCAGCTATATGATCATGCAAAGCAATATGACAATGAAGATGCGTGTCATATAAACGGAACGGTGGAAGTTGCATGGCAATATATATATATATCTCGGAATGGCTATGGAAATGCCATAATAGGTAGGTACGGTGGCTATTTTGAGGAAGATATAAGGAGGCTTATGTGTGATAGAGCGTATCATATCATGGGGTTTGGATGCACCGGCGAAGTTTGCACCGACTCTCGAGGTGAGAAAGGGCAATGCACGGTACCGAAGTGGCTAGCAAATTGCGGAAAGGTAAGAGTGTGTATAATCCATGGACTCACATTAGTCATAAAGAACTCACATACTTATTGCAAAGCCTATTAGCCGTCGAAGCAAAGTACTACTCGCATGCCCCTAGGGAGGAGGTTGGTAGGAGTTAACCATCGCACACCCCCGATTGTAACAACACTCAAGGATTTCATTTCAGACATAAAAATACTCAAACCTCCCCACCATGCCATGACCAACACTTATGAGAAGTCAATAACAACCTTTAATACCGATATTTCTACTAACCAATGATCGTGAACCTATATCCTTTCATATTACAACATCAATATCATTAAACCACACGTTTCTTATTTAGTGATCTACATGAAAGTTTTTATTATATCCCTCTTGAATACCTATCCTTTATGGACCAATCTTATAACCCGTGCAAATTGCCATTGCTATTCATTAGACTCTCAAAAAGATTTAAGTGAAGCATGAGAGTGCAACTATTTCTTTAAAATATAACCACCGCCATGCTCTAAAAGATATAAGTGAAGCACTAGAGCAACTGCCTAGCTCAAAAAATATAAGTGAAGCACATAGAGTATTCTAAGAAATAATGATAAATGTGTGTCCCTCTCAAAAAGGTGTGTCCAGAAAAAGATGATTGTGGCAAACTAAAAAGCAAACAAAGAAAATAAAACTATAGCACACGACGCTCCAAGCAAAACTCATATCATGTGATGAATAAAAATATAGCTCCAAGTGATATACCGATAGATTGTAGACGAAAGAGGGGATGCCATTCGGGGCATCCCCAAGCTTAGACGCTTGGGTCTTCCTTCAATATTACCTTGGGGTGCCTTGGGCATCCCCAAGCTTAGGGTCTTGCCGCTCCTTATTCCTTCATCCATCGTGATCTCACCCAAAACTTGAAAACTTCAGCACACAAAACTCAACAGAAACCTTGTGAGATCCGTTAGTATAACAAACAAATCTTAAACTTTAGGTACTGTTATAAATTGATTCATATTTAATTCTTGCATAATGCTACTGTACTCTAACTTCTCCATGACTTATACCCCCCGATATAATTCATAGCATCATTAAAATAAGTGAACTATGCAATAGAAAACAGAATCTGTCCAAAATAGAATAGTCTTTAAAGATCTATTTAAAAGCCATACATCTGTAACTCCAAAATTCTGAAAAATTAGGACAACGTAAAAAATTCATATACCAACACTATGTAAAAATTTCAGGCTTTTCTGATGTTCCAGTACAGAACCAAAAATCCAGAACTGGGCGCAAAACTTTCTGTTTTCCAAACAACATCAACTATACTACCATCCAAATCATCCTAAAGGCATTACTTGGCACAAACACTAATTAAAAGATAAAAACACAATCATAAAAGAAGCTAAAATTGTGTAAACACACAAAACAGAAAATAAAAATATATATTTAAGATAACTATTGGGTTGCCTCCCAACAAGCTCTTTCTTTATAGCCATTAAGATAGGCTTGAGATTTCAATGATGCTCACATGAAAGATAATAATTGAAACACAAAGAGAGCATCATAAAACACGTGACAAACACATTTGAGTCTAACCCTCTTCCTATGCATAGGCATTTTATAGGAAAACAAATCATCAAGACAAGCAATATCTAGCATATGCAAATAGGAAGAATGACACATTAATAATGAGAGGCAACTTAGTAACATGAAGATTTGTATAACCATATTTGCCTCTCTCATAATAATTACATGTAGGATCATAATCAAATTCAACAATATAACTATCATATAAAATATTCTCTTCATGATCCCTATGCATAAAAGTTTTATAATCTTCCAAGATAGTGGGATTAACATCAACTAAAGTCATGACCTCTCCAAACCCACATTTATCAAAAATTTCATAAGATTGAACACTCTCTGAATAAGTGGGATTCTTTTTACCTAAAGTTGACACTCTTCCAAACCCACTTTCAATATTATTGCAAACATTATTATCAATAACATATTCATCATGAGGCTTAAATAAATTTTCAAGATCATAAGAAGCATTATCACCCCAATCATGATCATTGCAATAAGCAGTGGACATGACAAAATTATCATCCCCAAGCTTGAAGCTTTGCATAGTATTAGCACAATTGACATCAATATAATTTATAATAACATCATTGCAATCATGCTTTTCATTCAAGGAGCTATCATGAATCATTTTATAAATTTCTTCTTCTAACACTTCATCACAATTTTCAGATTCGTAATTTTCAAGCAAAACTTCATAAAGATAATCAAGTGCACTCAACTCACTAGCAATTGGTTCATCATAAATGGATTGTTTGAAAAGATTAGCAAGTGGATGAGGATCCATATGTCTATATTTTTATTTTCATTGAGTCAAACAATTATAGCAAGCAAGCAAACAAAAATATTTTTGTGTTTTTGTATTTTTTATGAGAAGTGGGGGAGATGAAAACGAGAGGCAAAGGCAAATAAAAAGTAGAGCAAGTAGATGATAGTTTGTGTGAAGGTACTTGATAGGTTTTGATGATGTCTCCCCGGCAAAGGCGCCAGAAATTCTTCCTGCTACTTGTGAGCTGCGTTGGGATTTTCCTCGAAGAGGAGAGGAGATGCAGCACATGAGATAAGTATTTCCCTCAATGAGAACCAAGGTATCAATCCAATAGGAGAATCATGCAAAGCCTCGTGAACAGCACCTGCACACACAAAACCAAATACTTGCACCCAACGCGGGCAAGAGGGTTGTCAATCCCCTTGAACTCGTTACTTGCAAGGATTAAATCTTGTAGTGATAGATAGATAAATTTCAAAAGAAAATAAAAGAAAGAAAATTCCAGCAAGGTATTTTTAGTTTTCTTTTTATGATTAAAGTAGACCCGGGGGCCATAGTTTTCACTAGAGGCTTCTCTCTCGAACACATAGCATACGTTGGGTAGACAAATTACTGTTGGGCAATTGATAGAAAAGCACATAGTTATGACGGATTCATGGCAATGATCATGTATATAGGCATCACGCCTGTCGTGGTTTTGTCATGGCAGATGTCCTCGTGAAAGGACTTAGTGGTGAGGCCATCACGACTAGGTGGAAGCTTGAAGGGGTTGGTTGGAATCGAGAGACGCGAGTTTTACCCTGGTTCGGCCCCTCACGGTGGAGGTAAAAGCCTACATCCTGCTTGATTGCTATTGATTGTGGTGGTCTCGATTACAAGGGCACTATTTCCCTCATCTGTCTCGGGAGCTATCAAAACATCTGTCTCGAGACCTATCAAAACATCTGTCTTGAGACCTATCAAAACATCTGTCTCGAGTCTTGTCTGTCTAAAAACCTCTCCTTCTGATGACCCAGGGACTCGCTTTATATAATAGCTGATTCCCTAGGGTTACAAGAGGTTCCGGGTTATAACCGTAGTCAGAGTCCTACTCTAAGTCCTCTAAGTCCTCCGTGTCTTCCAAGTTTGGGGTCCTCGTCTTGTATTTGGACTCCTTGGGGGAATTTCATCTAAGTCCAGGTCCTGTAGCAGGCCGGGTCCTGTAGCAAGCCGGGTCATGATTTTAGCTGGGTCAAGATTGTAGTCTGTGACGCCCCCGACTTAATCGTGCACTAATCATACACGCAAATGCACACGATCAAGCCTAAGGACTCACTTGAAGATATCACAACACAACTCTACACAAATAAAAGTCATACAAGCTCTATATTACAAGCCAGGGGCCTCGAGGGCTCAAATACATAAGCTCGAGTCATACAAGCATCAGCGGAAGCATTAGATATCTTAGTACAGACATAAAAGTTAAACAGATAAGCCTTAAGAAGGCAGGGAAAAACAACGACAAAGATCGAAAAGGCGCAGGCCTCCTGCCTGGGTGCCTCCTATCTACTCCTGGTCGTCGGAGGGCTCCTCGTAGTAGTAGTATCCGCCAGAGGAGTAGTAGTAGTCGTCGCCAGCTGGGGCAGCTTGCTCCGGGGCTTCGTCATCTGATCGCAATAATCGGGTATGGGGAAAAAGGGGAGCAAAGCAACCGTGAGTACTCATCCAAAGTACTCGCAAGACTTACATCAGAACTATTCTACTTATGCATCGGTATCAAAGAAGGCTGTAACAGTGGACTGGACTGCAGCAATGCCAGAATAGAGAGAAGGCCTAGCCTATCAAAGACTAGCATCTTCAGCGGTCTTGCAGCATTAGAAGTGTGCAGATTAGTACATAAATATAGTAGTAGTAACAAGTAGCAACAACGCTCAGAGATCCTTCCTCGACTCCCTGCGAGAAAACGATCCCGGAGCTAACATATTCAACCCATTTATAGTTGTAGTAGATCGGGATATTTTCCGAGCGTCCTGTTACCGTGGACACGGCTATTCGAATAGATATACTTCCCTACAGGGGTGCACCAACTTACCCAACACGCTCAATTAACTCTGGCCGGACACACTTGCTCGGTCCATGCCCGGCCTCGGCTGATCGACACGTTGTAGCCCGACCTAGGCTCAACAAAGAGGCCAGCACGCCGGTCTACATCCTAAGCGCTCAGGGGTCTTGGGCCCATCACCCTTTGCACTCCTGCGCGTTGCGAGGATGGCCGGGAGCATACCTAGACCCCTTAATACAAGCGCAGGCTATCACGGTCCAACCCGGGCGCGTGCCGCTCAACTGCTGACGTCTGAAGAACTTCGGCTGATACATACGACGACGAGTGCCCATACTATTCCCGCATGGTGGTTAGTGCGAAAAGGCCAGAGGCCTACTCAGATCACATATCCTAACCCATTAGCACGTTGGTAGCTCGCGGTGACAAGCAGAGACTCACGATCATGTGACCCCGTCGCCCCGTCTCGTGGACTTACGGCAAGGGCTAAGAATGCCCGGCCGTGCCACGTAATCAACTCGCGGGTACCCTCATGGTCAACCCGTCTCCACATCACTCGTGGGTACCCCTCGGGGCCTACCCAACTTTATTCAGTATCAGTAGTAAAGCCAAGGTAACCGTGCGTCCATAACATCAAGAAGGAATCCGAGGAATCACCCTCGTGGAATTCCCACTCGATGTATCCGTCAAGGTGAACCCGGAGGAATCACCCTCGATGGTTTTCACACTTGTGGGGTTGCACGACAGAAGCTTCATCGGAGGTGGTGAAAGAGGAATCACTCTCGGTAACCCACAACCGACTAGCTGTACTACAGAGGCAACATCGGGAGTGAGCTAAGAGGTATCACCCTCGGCACTTGATGGTAGCTCTGCAGAGTCGAGCAACTTAGGGGGGTGTGCGGTGATGTGCTGGTCTCAGCCCGTCGATCACCTCGATCGGGGCACTAGTAACTAAGCGGGGCAACTAAGACAAGGAAGAGGGGCCACAGATGGTTCACTACCAACCTATACTAAGCATTTAGGATATCAGGTAAAGTATCAATAGCAGTTTACAAAAAAACAGGCTATGCATTAGAATAGGTAATTCGGGACAATAAATGTAGCAGTTCTAATGCAAGCATGAAAGAGAAAGAATAGGCGATATAGGCATGTTCAAGGGGGGTTGCTTGCCTGGAAGATCTGCGGCGAAGGAGGGATCATCGGGGATGTAGTCGGTCTCCGGAGCTGCGTCGGTCTCGGGGTCTACCGGATAAGAAGAGGGGGAAGAAACAATAAATAAAAGCAAATAGATGCAACACGATGTATGGCATGGTAGTATGCAGTGCTGGTGGTGACCTGATGCAGTGCTACATGTCGCAGACGAAGCGGGAAAATATCTGGGATATTTTCCCAGCGTTTACGCAGATTTCGGTATACTGAACTAGAGAGGAAGGTTCCATGTTCAGATAGATAGGAGTGATGGTCAAGCATTTTGACCACATATTCGGATTCGTCTCATTTTTCTGATCAACTTTCATGTTGAAACTTTTCGATCCGAGCTACGGTTGAATTTCTATGAATTTTCAAAGTTTTAAACCCTTTTCTGAAATTTCTGGAATTAAATCTAATTAAATAATTCGCATTATCCAGAATAGTGACTGATGACGTCAGTATGACATCAGCATGACGTCAGTGGTCAACCCCAACTATTCCAGGTCAAACCTGACAGCTGGGTCCCACATGTCATACACAGAAGCTAATTAGGGATTAGATTAAACTAAACGGGTTAATTAGGGAGTGGACCCCACATGTCAGTGACTAACTAATTATTAGATTAATTTAAAAAACCTAATTAGATTAATTAGGCGCGGGGGCCCACTGGTCAGTGACACTGTGCTGCCACGTCAGCACAGTTGACCGGTCAGCGCGGTCAACTGGGGCCCCTGGGCCCACTGGTCAGTGACCCAGGGTGCCCCACGTGGCAGCCACGTCGGCGTTGGCCGGCGGCAAGCCGCCCGTGACGTCAAAATGCGGCGGCGAGCCACAGGACTCGCCAGAAAACGGCCTCAGACGGCCATTTGGCACGCGGCCTAGCGCGTTGGAACAGGCACTCGACCGCACATCCAACGGTGGTGGTGGCGTCGCCGGAGCCGACCGGAATCGACGCCGGCGACGAGGTCAGCGGCGGAGCGGTTTCGGGCTACGGCGAAAACGGCGATGCAACACGCTACGGCTTGATCTAAAGGGGCAGGCGTGCTCTACGCGCGCGTGTGAGGTCGTTGGACATGGTCCCGTGACCGTTTGGTCACCGGAGACACGCCGGCGACGAGCTCGGCCACGGCAGAGCAGCTAGCTAGCGAGCACGCGTGAGCGAACGGAGAGGGGAAGAAGGAGGAGGAGCTCACCATGAGGCACATGGTGGCCGGCGACAGCTTAGGAGCAGCAGGGGAGGTCGCAGACGTCGGTGATCGCCGGAGATGCCGAAGAAGGGGGCGGCTCGATCCGGGCGATGTAGGGCTCCCCGAGCTCGAAGTGGAGGTGCAGGAGGTGTGGTCGAGCTCGGCGGAGCCTCCTGACACGTCGGAGCCGAACGAGGACGGCGGTCACTGCGACGAAGACGGACGGTGGCGATGGCGACGTACTGGAGAGGAAGGGGGAGAGCGCATGGAGCGAGGAGAGGGGAAGGGGAGTGGATGAGGCATCCAGGGGGGAGGGATGGGGCTCGGCTTTATCCTCCCCGAGCCCTGTGGTGTCGCGGTGTCGCCCGCTGGCCGGCGAACGCGCGCTCGGCCACGGCGAGGCTGACACGGCGAGAGAGAGAGAGAGAGAGAGGAGGGAGAAAGGGGGAGTGGGTTGGGCCGAGTGCACTGTGCACTTAGGCCCAGCCAGTTAGGCCTTTTTGCTTTTCTTTTTCTGTTTTTCTTTTTACAGAAAGTTTTGCAAAATAGACAAGCTGCCAAATGCAGTTAGTAAAATGTGAAATTGGTCCACAATAATACATTGCATTATTCTGCACTGCCACAAAAAGTTTGGGCAATTTTGGAATCCATTTGAATTTTTCAAAAATGGGAATGGCATTAAATTTGCTGTTTTTGCACTGTTTTAATACTCTAGCCCATTTTAGGAAAATAGGTGATGTTGTTTTCCTGAATATTAATTTGTTTTGGAATTTTTGCTGCAACATGAACTATTTTCCAACAATTTTTGAGCAACTATAAATTTCATTTTGAATTTGAATTGAATTCAGTGGAGGAATTTGAAATGAGATATTAATCCACTTTGATTAAACATTGCAAATCACAGAGACTTAGCATAATAATCATGGGTCACTGTTGCTCATTACAGAGGGGTGTTACATAGTCGGGTCATGATTGTAGCCGGGTCAAGATTGTAGTCGGGTCAAGTTTGTAGCCGGCCGACTTAACTCCAGAACTAACTTAACTCCAGAGATGACTTAACTCTAGAAATGACTTAACTCCAGCAATGACTTATCCTCAGAGCTGGGTCTAGCTGCGGGTAACTCCCCCGACATTAGTCCCCAGGTTTGCTTGAAGACAGGCTTGGCGTGCATTCATGCTAAGCTCCTGAAATAAAAATAATTAGTACATTAAGGGACTGGCTCGCTCAGATGACCTGTTTATTCAATGAACCGGCTCCTGGAAAGTCCGGGTCTGTTTGTCATATCAATAGGCCGGCTTCACAATCAACTTGCTGATGTTGGTTCCTCGCAGGAAAATATTGGGAATAATAACCCATCTGACATTGAGCCGGTTTCTTATGCTTCGGCTTAAAAAATATTGGGAAAAAAGAAAATCTGTCTGATGTTGAGCCGGCTTTCAATGCTTCTGGGCCTTCTATGAATAACTTGGAGGAGATGAACTTTGCAAGCCTCCACCAAGAAAATGAGACCCGGTTCGCTCAAAATTGGCAGCTTGAAGGCGTTCTTCTGTTTTTTTATCTCCATATTACCTGTAGCCCCCAAGCTTCGAGTTTATCAGTTCATGATGACTTGGTGCTTTGCATAGAAATAATATCTTGACTGTGTAGCCCCCAAGTGTCAGGTTGTATTGCCTGCAGCAACCTGGGACTTGTAATTGTCTTATACTTATAAAACTTCAGCTAGTGTAGCCCCCAAGTGCCGGGTTATCTTGCTTGCAGCAACCTGGGACTTGAACTTAGTTTTGAATGTTGTAGATATATAACTGCAAATAGTGTAGCCCCAAGTCTTAAGAGTAGAACGTAGTGATACCTTAAGACTTGCTTAAATATAAATGTTGAAACTTTGAAGAAATCCGGGTTGTTCATCTAAGTCGCCAGTCGTAAATTGAATGCTTTGCATTTCACATGTGTAGCCCCCAAGGGTCGGCTCATCAGTATGTGATGGGCTGGGTCTTCAATTTGGACCTGAAGATCTGTTTTAAACAACTGAATGTTGTAGCCCCCAAGTGACGGGTCGCATGCCTGCAGCGACTTGGGACTTCTAGAAAATTTGTAGATCTTGAACTGAGTAGTGTAGCCCCCAAGTGCCAGGTCGTTTGCCTGCGACGACTCGGGACTTTTCTTGTGAATATCCTTGATTGTTAATTGATAGTAAAAAGCAGATAGTCCGTAGCCCCCAAGTGCCGGGTTGCAAGCCTGCAACGAGTTGGGACTGTGTGAGAATAATATAACCCATCTGTATTTATATAGGCAATGCTGAATCAGGTCGGCTCAGAAATTCCTGAGTTGAAGGAGCAGGACTTGTTGCTTTATCTGGCAGTGCAATCATGCACTTTTGAAATATTTTTGCCAAAGATCATCCTCAAAATTTGTTATGTTTGCTTGTTAAATATGAAATCCTTGACTGGAATTGCAGTGAAAATCCGGCAATTTTGCCTTGTATGAATGTCATAAGTGTTGCGTTCCTTGGTTGAAATAACTCTCAGGAAAATGAAACCCAGCTTTATAGATGAAAAACCGGCTTCTGCAAAATATAAGAAACATATATATAATAATAATAAATGGTGAAATAGGCTATAATAAACCAAAAAGAAAGAAAAGGGTTATAATAAACTAAATAAAGGCCGGCTTTCAAGGCTCGACACTTGGAATATAAAGGCCGGCTTTCGAGGCACGACACAAAGACCGGCTTTCGAGGCTGGAGTCTGGGTTTTGATTTCCTGTGGAAGCAGGCTTTGTAGCCTCTTTTGGTTTATCCTCGCTCTCTGAAAGCCGGCTCTCACGTGACTTAACCAGTGTTTTAACTTTGATGAGTTCAGGGTCAACAATGTGATTGATTCACCAAGCGTTCAACCGGGTCACCTTTTGTGAGTAGCATCTTGCTAACAGGCAGGTATAACCAAGTATATAATGGCATATGCCGGGTTAAGAGGGATGTTAATAGCTAAACTCGATGAGTTGGAAGCCCCCAAGTAACCAATGATAAAATAATAAAGACTCAACAATACGCTATTATGAAGTGAACGACAAAACTCTGGGGTCCAAAGGTGCCGGCTTTATTCCATTGATAATAATTGAGCGGGATACCCATGTTTAGACTGCGCATCATGGCGACTAGTCTTCTTTGGCAACCTTTTTTATGTTTTGCCAATATGGCAGGATACCTATGTTTGAACTGTGCATCATGGCAGCTAGTCCTCTTTGGCAACCTTTAATTTTTCGCCAATAAGGCAGGATACCTATGTTTGAACTGCGCATCGTGGAAGCTAGTCCTCTTTGGCAACCTTTATTTTTTTCGCCAATAAGGCAGGATACCCATGTTTGAACTGCGCAACGTGGCAGCTAGACCTCTTTGGTAACCTCGGCGTTTTATGACGTAGTTTAAACCAGCGAAGATTTGAGGATCGGAGATTTCGAGGTTGTAGGCGACCCTGTAGCAGTCGCAAGTCGGTAACCCGGCTGGAGGTTCGAGCTGACGGCCGAAGCCGGCACTTTTTAGAGAACCGGAATTTTTCTGAGAGCCGGAATTTTCTGAGAGTCAGAATTTTCCGAGAGATCGAATTTTCGAAGGCGACTCCGGCACTTTTCACAGGCGAATCCGGCATTTTTTTGGAGGTGGCGCCGACACTTTTTTTGGTCACAAGCCGGATTTTGGACAGCCGGAACTTTTTATCATAACCAGTATTTTTTAGTCACAAGATGAATTTTGGAGAGCCGAAACTTTTCATCATAACCCGGATTTTGGTCACAAACCCGGATTTTTTGGTAACAAGCCTGATTTTGGAGAGCCGGAACTTTTTGTCATAACCCAGATTTTTTAGTCACAAGACGAATTTTGGAGAGCAGGAACTTTTCAGCATAACCCGGATTTTGGTCACAAACCCGAATTTTTTGGTCACAAGCCAGATTTTGGAGAGCCAGAACATTTTGTCATAACCCAGATTTTCTAGTCACAAACCCGGATCTTTTGGTCATAAGCTGGAATTTCCGTCACAAGCCGGATTTTGGATAATTTCATATTTATGAAATTTAATTCATTTCAATAATTCACCCGTAGGATATAAGTGAAGCACAAGACTGAATTACAAACTACTCCAAAAGATATAAGTGAAGATCAATGAGTAGTCAAACAATTAAGTAGCTAAGTGAAGACTCTCTCCAAATAAAGATTTCAGATCTTGATAATTTTATTCAAACAGCAAACAAATTGAAAATAAAAGGACACTCTAAGAATAGCACATATCATGTGAACAAGTAAAAACTTAGGCTAACCGATAGGTGTTGATGAAGAAAGGTGGGATGCCTACCGGGGCATCCCCAAGCTTGGTTGCTTGTGACTTCTTGGATTGTTATCTTGGGGAGCCTTGGGCATCCCCAAGCTTGAGCTCTTGTGTCCCCTTAATTCCTCTCATACATGGCTTCTCCTAAATCTTAAAAACTTCATCCACACAAAACTCAACAAGAACTCGTGAGATAAGTTAGTATAAATCAACTCAAAACCTTAACATTCTCTACTGTAGAAAATTACTAAAATTATACTTAAACATTGCATACTAAATGCCTTTGCATATTTAATACTCCTATCCACAAATAGAAACATTAAACAAGCAAACATATGCAAACAATGCAACTATAACAGCAATCTGCCAAAACAGAACAGTCTGTAAAGGGTGAATAAGAATTCATACTTCCCTAACTCCAAAAATTCTGAAAAATTACCACGTGATAGAGAACTCATGCATGCTTTACTGTGTAAAAATTTCAGATTTTTATCATGTTCTGATTATTCAGGAATATTCTGGACATAACAGAAAACTTTCTGTTTTCAAACAGCAACACATAAACTTGCAAACTGAGCATGGTAATGGCTATAATTGGCATTTTATTGAACTAAAAGATACAAAACATGATTATTGATAGCAGCAAGCAAATTTCAACAAAATAAAATGATGCTCCAAGCAAAACTCATATTGTTTGACGAATAAAAATATAGCTCCAAGTGAGGTTACCGATAATGTTGAAGACGAAAGAGGGGATGCCTTCCGGGGCATCCCCAAGCTTAGACGCTTGGGTCTTCCTTGAGTATTACCTTGGGGTGCCTTGGGAATCCCCAAACTTAGGGTCTTGCTGCTCCTTATTCTCCTCATATCGATATCTCACCCAAAACTTGAAAACTTCAATCACACAAAACTTAACGGAACTCCGTGAGATAGGTTAGTATGAAAATAAATCATTCACTTTGGTACTGTCAAGACAAGATTCATAATTATTCTCACATAATACCTACTGTATTCTATCGTTTCCACAATTTATATTACTCAATATAAGCTATGGAAACACTAAAACAAGCAAACTATGCACCAAAAACAGAATCTGTCAAAAACGGAACAACATGTAGTGAGCGATTTAAACACCATACTTATGTACCTCCACAAATTCTGAAAAATTAGAAAAACGTAAAAAATTTGTATCCCAATACTCTGTAAAAATTTCAGAATTTTCTCACGATCCAGTACAGAATAGAAATTCCAGCACTTGACGCAAAACTTTCTGTTTTTGCACAAAATCAATTCAACTATCATCCACACTATCCCAAAGGTCTTACTTGGCACTTTATTGAAAGAAAACATGTAAAAAATGATTACCACAGTAGCTTAATCATGTGGACACACAAAAACAGTAGGGGTAAATGTTGGGTTGTCTCCCAACAAGCGCTTTTCTTTAATGCCTTTTTAGCTAGGCATGATGATTTCAATGATGCTCACATAAAAGTAAAGAATTAAAAAATAACGGGAGCATCATGAAGCATATGACTAGCACATTTAAGCCTAACCCACTTCCTATGCATAGGGATTTTGTGAGCAAACAATTTATGGGAGCAAGAATCAACTAGCATAGGAAGGCAAAACAAGCATAACTTCAAAACTTTCAACACATAGAGAGGAAACTTGATGTTATTGCAACACCTACAAGCATATGATCCTCTCTCATAATAATTTTCAGTATCATCATCAACAAATTCTACAATATAACTATCACATAAAGCATTCTTTTGATGAGCCACAAGCATAGAAATTTTATTACTCTCCACATAAGCAAATTTATTCTCATTCATAATAGTGGCAGTATCATATGAAACTTGAATACTATAAATTGTTTCCACATTAAAAGATTAATGTTCAGTAAAAGGGTATTCATAATTATGACAAGTTTTATAATAATTATCACTACTTTTTATAACATAAGTATCATCACAATAATCATCATAAGTAGCAACTTTGTTCTCATCATAATCAATTGAAACCTCTTCCAAAGTAGTGGATTCAACACTAAATAAAGTCATGACCTCTCCAAATCCACTTTTATCATTATTGCAATCATCATAGATAGGAGGCATGCTATCATCATAACAAATTTGCTCATCAAAAGTAAGGGGAATAAAAAGATCATCTTCATTAAGCATAACATCCCCAAGCTTAGGATAAACAGTATTTGCAGCAAATAAATTTTCAAACATGTCATTCCAATCAAATATAGCATCCCCAAGCTTGTGGGTTTGCATATCATTAGCATAATCGCTATATTCATCAATAGTATGAATAGCACCAAAGGTATAGCAATTACTATCATCATAATTTTCCAAGTTGGTGCCAAAAAGATTCTCAAGATTATAAGAAGTGTCACTATCTTCCCAATCATAATTGTCACAACAAGTAATAGGCATAACAAAATCATCCTCAATAGTTCCTTCAGACATCATGCCATGGGACCAAAAAACAATATCATCATCAAGTGTATCATCTTCGAGAATTATTTTTGATTCATTCTCATGAGGCACAACAATAATAGGAGCAACATTATTTGGGAGATATACCTTTTCACCTTTGCATCTCCTTCTTTTCTTATTCTTCTTCTTCACCACATTAAGTGTGGGTTCCATCAATTTTTCCGACCTTCTTATTGAAGAGATTGGTTGGGTAGGAAGCTCCTCCTCGTCACCTGATTCATCATGAGAAACAATAGGAGGGTATTGGGAAATCTTTTCCATTTCATTAGTATTCTCTTCATATTCCATTGATTTTCCCTTCTTTATATAATTGGCAAGATAAACATTCTCATTGCAATTTACCACACAATACATATAAATTTCCCTTAGATCAAGCTCAAAAGTTTTTGAGGGAATTAATACTTCAAACCAATTAATTCTATTTGCCACTTCTTCATACCCCAAAAATAGAGTAAGTTCATTATAATGTTCAAGGGTGATCATGTCATCACAATATTTGAACGCAATTCGATAATAAAATTGCATGCATTGAAAATTAAGATGATCACCTTCATTGCAAAGTTCACAAGTAATGGGAAGAATAGAACATAATTCTCTAGCATAACCATCTAATATCTTAAGCAACCATTGGGTTCTTTGATATTTATGCTTCTTACAAAATCTATCTGTTGGAAATATGCCCTAGAGGCAATTAATAAAGTGTTTATTATCATATTTCTCCGTTCATGATAATGGTTTATTATTCATGCTAGTTGTATTGACCGGAAACTTAATACATGTGTGGATAATAGACAAATACCGAGTCCCTAGTAAGCCTCTACTAGACTAGCTCGTTGATCAAAAGATGGTCAAGATTTCCTGACCATGGACATGAGTTGTCATTTGATAACGGGATCACATCATTAGGAGAATGATGTGATGGACATGACCCAACCGTCAGCATAGCATATGATCATTCAGTTTAATGCTATTGCTTTCACTATGTCAAATACACGTTCCTCTGACCATGAGATCATGCAACTCCCGGATACCATAGGAATACTTTGGGTGTATCAAACGTCACAACGTAACTGGGTGATTATAAAGGTGCACTACAGGTATCTCCGAAAGTGTTTGTTGAGTTGGCATGGATCAAGATTGGGATTTGTCACTCCGACTATCGGAGAGGTATCTCTGGGCCCTCTCAGTAATACAGCATCACAGAAGCCTTGCAAGCACCGTGACTAAAGAGTTAGTTGCAAGATGATGTATTACGGAACGAGTAAAGAGACTTGCCGGTAACGAGATTGAACTAGGTATTGGATACCGACGATCGAATCTCGGGCAAGTAACATACCGCCGGACAAAGGAAACAACGTATGTTGTCATATGAGGTTCACCGATAAATATCTTCGTGGAATATGTAGGAACCAATATGAGCATCCAGGTTCCGCTGTTGGTTATTGACCGGAGAGTCGTCTCGGTCATGTCTACATCATTCCCGAACCCGTAGGGTCCGCACACTTAAGGTTCGATGACGATATAGTATTATATGAGTTATGTGATTGGTAACCGAAGTTTGTTCGGAGTCCCGGATGAGATCACGGACATGACGAGGAGTCTCGAAATGGTCGAGAGGTAAAGATTCATATATTGGAAGGCTACATTCGGACGTCGGAAAGGTTCCGAGTGATTCGGGTATTTTTCGGAGTACCGGGGAGTTACGGGAATTCACCGGGAGAAGTAATGGGCCTTATTGGGCCATACGGGAAAAGGAGAGGCAGGCCACGTGAGGAGGCGCGCGCCCCCCCTTGCCCAAACCGAATTGGACTAGGGGAGGGGGCGCAGCCCCCTCTTTCCTTTCCCTCTCCCTTCCCCCTTTCCTACTCCGTATGGGAGGTGGAATCCTACTAGGACTAAGGAGTCCTAGTAGGACTCCCCACACCTGGCGCACCCCTAGGGGACCGGCCTCCTCCCTCCCTCCTTTATATATGGAGGAGGGGCACCCCTTGGAGACACACAATTGTCCCATAGCCGTGTGCGGTGCCCCGATCTCCGTTTTCCACGTCGGTCATATTTTCGGAGAGCTTAGGCGAAGCCCTGCAGGAATCACTTCACCGTCACCGTCGCCACGCCGTCGTGCTGACGGAACTCATCTACTACCTCGACGTGTTGCTGGATCAAGAAGGCGAGGAACATCACCGAGCTGCACGTGTGTAGAACTCGGAGGTGCCGTACGTTCGGTACTCGATCGGTGGAGCTCGAAGGATTGTTCGACTACATCAACCGCGTTGTGAGACGCTTCCGCTAAACGGTCTACGAGGGTACGTAGACACACTCTCCCCTCTCGTAGCGATGCATCTTCATGGATAGATCTTGCGTGAGCGTAGGAATTTTTTTGAAATTCATGCTCCGTTCCCCAACAGTGGCATCCGAGCCAGGTCTATGCGTAGATGTGATTTGCACGAGTAGAACACAAACGAGTTGTGGGCGTGGGTGTATACATATTGCTTGCCGTTACTAGTTGATACTTGATTCGGTGGTATTGTGAGATGAAGCGGCCTGGACCGACATTACGCGTACGCTTACGCGAAACAGGTTTCACCGCTACGTGCACTCGTTGCATAAAGGTGACTGGCGTGTGTCTGTCTCTCTCACTTTAGTTGAATCGGTTTCAATGAAGAGGGTTCTTTTAGAAGATCAAAAAGCAATCACTACACCACGTTGTGGTTTTGCGTAGGTAAGAACGGTTCTTGCAAACCCGTAGCAGCCACGTAAAACTTGCAACTACAAAGTAGAGGACGTCTAACTTGTTTTTGCAGGGTATGTTGGTGATGTGATATGGCCAAGACATGATGTGATATAAGTTTTTGTATGAGATGATCATGTTTTGTAAATTATCAGGCAACCGGCAGGAGCCTTATGGTTGTCTCTTTATTGTATGCAATGCCAACGCTATGTAATTGCTTTACTTTACCGCTATGAGTTAGCAGTAGTAGTAGTAATAGCAATAATTGGCGAGACGACCACGACGCTATGATGGAGATCAAGGTGTCACGACGCTACGATGGAGATCAAGGTGTCAACCCGGTGACGATGGAGATCATGACGGTGCTTTGCTGATGGAGATCAAAAGCACAAGACGATGATGGCCATATCATGTCACATATATTGAATTGCATGTGATGTTAATCCTTTTATGCATCTTATTTTGCTTAGGACGACGGTAGCATTATAAGATGATCCCTTCACTAAATTTCAAGATAAGTGTTCTCCCCTAGTATGCACCGTTGCGAAGGTTCGACGCTTCTAAGCACCACGTGATGATCGGGTGTGATGGAATCTTTCGTTCGCATACAACGGGTGTAAGCCAGTTTTACACACGCAGAATACTTGGGTTAAACTTGACGAGCCTAGCATGTACAGACATGGCCTCGGAACACAAGAGACCGAAAGGTCGAACATGAGTCATATAGTAGATATGATCAACATGAAAGATGTTCACCATTGATAACTAATCCACCTCACGTGATGATCGGACGTGGTTTAGTTGATGTGGATCATGTTACACTTAGACAACTTGAGGGATGTTAATCTAAGTGGGAGTTCTTAAGTAATTTGATTAATTGAACTTCAATTATCATGAACATAGTCTAAATAATCTTTGCAATTTTATGTTGTAGATCAAGAGACCGCGTTGTAGTTCCCCTGTTTTTATTATGTTCCTAGAGAAAACAAAGTTGAAAGTTGATGGAAGCAACTATGCGGACTAGGTCCGTGATCTGAGGATTGTCCTCACTGCTGCACAGAAGGCTTATGTCCTTAATGCACCGCTCAGTGAAATACCCCTACGGCTTTGTCTGAGGACGTTATGAACGTCTGGTAGACAAGAAAAGATGACTACTCGATAGTTCAGTGCGCCATACTTTACGGCTTAGAACTGGAGCTCCAAATATGTTTTGAGCAACACGGAGCATATGAGATGTTCCAAGAGCTGAAAATTTGTTTTTCAAGCTCACACCCGGGTCAAGAGGTATGACACCTTCGACAAGTTCTATAGCTACAAGATGGAGGAGAACAGCTCCGTTAGTGAGCATGTACTCAGAATGTCTGAGTACTTCAAACACTTGAATCAAGTGGGAGTTAGACTTCCGAATAAAGTGGTGATTGATAGAGTTCTCCAGTCACTATCACTAAGCTACTGGATCTTCGTGATGAACTATAAACATGCAAGGGATAGAAGATCCTTAAGCTATTCGCGATGCTACAATCTGCGGATGTAGAAATCAAAAAAGGGAGCATCAAGTGTTGATGGTTAATAAGACCACTAGTTTCAAGAAGGGCAAGGGAAAGAAAAGGGAACTTCAAGAAGATCGGTAAAACAGTTGCCGCTCACGCGAAGAAACCCAAGGCTGAACCAAACCCGAGACTTAGTGCTCCCATTGCAAAGGGAAATGTCACAAGGAGCGGAACTTCCCCAAAGTAACTGGCAGATAGTAAGACTGGCAATGTCAACAAAGATATTTGATATACATGTTATTGATGTGTACCTTACTAGTACTCGTAGGAGCACCTGGGTATTTGATACTTGTTCAGTTGCTTGCAACTTGAAACATGGAGCTTCGGAATAAACGAGGGCTAGCTAAAGAACGAGGTGACGATGTGCATTGGAAGTGTCTCCAAGGTTGATGTGATCACCATCGCCACACTCTCTCTACCTTCAGGATTAGTGATGAACCTAAATAATTGTTATTTGGTGCTTGCGTTAAGCATGAACATTATATCTGATAGTGTTTATTGCAAGACGGTTATTCAATTTCAGAGAATAATTGTTATTCTATTTGGATAATATCATTGATGATCATGCACTTAAAATGAAAGGTTTATTGAATCTTGATCGTAGTAATACATATGTTCATAACACGAATGCCAAAAGATAATGATAGTACCACATATTTGTGGCACTGCCGCTTAGGTCATATCAGTGTTAAACAGATGAAGAAACTCCATGCAGATGGGTTTTTGGAATCTCTTGATTATGAATCATTTGAGACATGTGAACCGTGCCTTATTGGCAAGATGACTAAAACTCTGTTCTTCGGAACAATGGAGCGAGCAACCAACTTATTGGAAATAATACATACCGATGTATGCGGTCCGATGAGTGTTGAGGCGCGCGGTGGATATCGTTATGTTCTCACGTTCACAGATGATTTGAGTAGATATGGTTATGTCAACTTGATGAAGCATAAATCTGAAACATTTGAAAAGTTCAAAGAATTTCAGAGTGAAGTAGAGAACCATCGTGACAAGAAAATAAAGTTCTTATGATCTGATCGTGGAGGAGAATATTTGAGTTACGAGTTTGGCAATCACTTAAGACAATGTGGAATTGTTTCACAGCTCACGCCACCTGGAACACCACAGCGTAATGGTGTGTCCGAACGTCGTAATCGTACTCTATTAGATATGGTGCGTTCTATGATGTCTCTTACCGATTTGCCACTATCATTTTGGGGTTATGCATTAATGACAGCTGCATTCACTTTAAATAGGGCACCGTCTAAATCCGTTGAGACGACACCGTATGAACTATGGTTTGGAAAGAAACCTAAGCTGTCATTTCTGAAAGTTTGGGGCTGCGATGCTTATGTCAAAAGGCTTCAGCCTGATAAGCTTGAACCCAAAGCGGATAAGTGCGTCTTCATAGGATACCCAAAGGAGACCGTTGGGTACACCTTCTACCACAGATCCGAAGGCAAAGTATTCGTTGCTAAGAATGGATCCTTTCTAGAGAAGGAGTTTCTCTCGAAAGAAGTGAGTGGGAGGAAAAGTAGAACTTGATGAGGTAATTGTACCTCCTCTGGATAGTAGTACGCCACAGAAAGAAATTTCTGTGACACCGACACAGACTAGAGAGGAAGTAGATGATGATGATCATGAAGCTTCGGATCAAGTTGCTACAGAACCTCGTAGGTCAACCAGGACACGCTCCGCACCATATTGGTACGGCAATCCTTTCTTGGAGGTCATGTTGTTAGACAACGGTGAACCTACGAACTATGAAGAAACGATGGCGAGCCCGGATTCCGACAAATGGCTTGAGGCCATGAAATCCGAGATTAGATCCATGTATGAGAACAAAGTGTGGACTTTGGTAGACTTGCCCGATGAACAGCGAGCTATTAAAAATAAATGGATCTTTAAGAAGAAGATGGACGCTGATGGTAATGTCACCGTCTATAAAGCACGACTTGTTGCTAAAGGTTATCGACAAGTTCAAGGAGTTGACTACGATGAGACTTTCTCACCCGTAGCGATGCTAAAGTCTGTCAGAATTATGTTAGCAATTGCCGCATTTTATGTTTATGAAATCTGGCAAATGGACGTCAAAACGGCATTCCTTAATGGATTCCTTAAGGAAGAATTGTATATGATGCAACCGGAAGGTTTTGTCGATCCTAAAGGTGCTAACAAAGTATGCAAGCTCCAGCGATCCATCTATGGACTGGTGCAAGCATCTCGGAGCTGGAATACTCGCTTTGATAAAGTGATCAAAGCGTTTGGGTTTATGCAAGTTTATGGAGAAACTTGTATTTACAACAAAGTGAGTGGGAGCTCTATAACATTTCTAATAAGTATATGTGATTGGAAATGATGTAGAATTTCTGGAAAGCATAAAGAATTAATTGAAAGGAGTTTTTCAATAAAAACCTGTTTTTGAGTTATCCACGGTTTGGGCATCGAGATCTTTAGAGATAGATCAAGACACCTGATAAAAGATTTTCACACACCTTGATGAGATTTTGAAGAAGTTCAAAATGGATCAAGTCAAAAGAAATAAGTTATTGGCTGGTGTGAAGTGGAATAAGACTCGAAGATCTAGGTAAAGGTTGTTTACATGTTAGGCATCAAAATCTATAGAGATAGATTGAGACGCCTCATATGACTTTCACAAAACATATACCTTGACAAGATTTTGAAGAAGTTCAAAATGGATCAGTCAAAGAAGGAGTTCTTGACTGTGGTGAAAGGTGTGAAGTTGAGTAAGACTCAAATCTCAACCACGGCAAAATAAATAGAATGGATGAAGGTTATCCCCTATGCCTCGGCTGTAGGTTCTATAAAGTATGCCAAGCTGTGTGCCTTGCCATGTGTCTAGCAAAAGAGGTACCAAAGTGATCCAGGAGTAGATCACTGGACAGTGGTCAAATTATCCTTAAAAGGACTAAGGAAGAATTTCTCAGGAATAGAGGTGATAAAGAGTTCGTCGTAAAGGGTTACGTCGATCAAAGCTTTAAACACCGATCCGGAAGACTATGAGTCTCAGACCGGATACGTAAAGTGGGACAGTCGTTTTTGGAGTAGCTCCAAGCAGAGTGTGGTAGCAGCATCTACATATGACATAGAGATTTGCCAAGAACACACGGATCTGAATATTGCAGACCCGTTGACTAAAACCTCTCTCACAAGCAAAACATGATCAGCCCTAGAACTGATTGGATGTTAATTACATGGAGATGTAAACTAGATTATTGACTCTAGTGCAAGTGGGAGACTGTTGGAAATATGCCCTAGAGGCAATTAATAAAGTGTTTATTATCATATTTCTCCGTTCATGATAATGGTTTATTATTCATGCTAGAATTATATTGACCGGAAACTTAATACATGTGTGGATAATAGACAAATACTGAGTCCCTAGTAAGCCTCTACTAGACTAGCTCGTTGATCAAAAGATGGTCAAGATTTCCTGACCATGGACATGAGTTGTCATTTGATAACGGGATCACATCATTAGGAGAATGATGTGATGGACATGACCCAACCGTCAGCATTGCATATGATCGTTCAGTTTAATGCTATTGCTTTCACTATGTCAAATACACGTTCCTCTGACCATGAGATCATGCAACTCCCGGATACCGTAGGAATACTTTGGGTGTATCAAACGTCACAACGTAACTGGGTGATTATAAAGGTGCACTACAGGTATCTCCGAAAGTGTTTGTTGAGTTGGCACGGATCAAGATTGGGATTTGTCACTCCGACTATCGGAGAGGTATCTCTGGGCCCTCTCGGTAATACAGCATCACATAAGCCTTGCAAGCACCGTGACTAAAGAGTTAGTTGCAAGATGATGTATTACGGAACGAGTAAAGAGACTTGCCGGTAACGAGATTGAACTAGGTATTGGATACCGACGATCGAATCTCGGGCAAGTAACATACCGCCGGACAAAGGGAACAACGTATGTTGTCATATGAGGTTCACCGATAAAGATCTTCGTGGAATATGTAGGAACCAATATGAGCATCCAGGTTCTGCTTATTGACCGGAGAGTCGTCTCGGTCATGTCTACATCATTCCCGAACCCGTAGGGTCCGCACACTTAAGGTTCGATGACGATATAGTATTATATGAGTTTGTGATTGGTGACCGAAGTTTGCTCGGAGTCCCGAATGAGATCACGGACATGACGAGGAGTCTCGAAATGGTCAAGAGGTAAAGATTCATATATTGGAAGGCTATATTCGGACGTCGGAAAGGTTCCGAGTGATTCGGGTATTTTTCGGAGTACCGGGGAGTTACGGGAATTCACCGGGAGAAGTAATGGGCCTTATTGGGTCATACGGGAAAAGGAGAGGCAGGCCACGTGAGGAGGCGCGCGCCCCCCCTTGCCCAAACCGAATTGGACTAGGGAAGGGGGCGCAGCCCCCTCTTTCCTTTCCCTCTCCCTTCCCCCTTTCCTACTCCGTATGGGAGGTGGAATCCTACTAGGACTAAGGAGTCCTAGTAGGACTCCCCACACTTGGCGCACCCCTAGGGGGCCGGCCTCCTCCCTCCCTCCTTTATATACGGAGGAGGGGCACCCCTTGGAGACACACTAATTGTCCCATAGCCGTGTGCGGTGCCCCGATCTCCGTTTTCCACCTCGGTCATATTTTCAGAGAGCTTAGGCGAAGCCCTGCCGGAATCACTTCACCGTCACCGTCGCCACGCCGTCGTGCTGACGGAACTCATCTACTACCTCGACGTCTTGCTGGATCAAGAAGGCGAGGAACGTCACCGAGCTGCACGTGTGTAGAACTCGGAGGTGCCGTACGTTCGGTACTCGATCGGTGGAGCTCGAAGGATTGTTCGACTACATCAACCGCGTTGTGAGACGCTTCCGCTAAACGGTCTACGAGGGTACGTAGACACACTCTCCCCTCTCGTAGCGATGCATCTCCATGGATAGATCTTGCGTGAGCGTAGGAATTTTTTTGAAATTCATGCTCCGTTCCCCAACACTATCATCCCTTATTGGCATGTTTTCACAAGATCTATGCTCACCACAATAATTGACATGCTTATAAGAAACCTTTTTATCATGACTAGTACAATCATCATTAGTATCATGGATATTCATAGAAAGCATACTAACAACATTGCAATCGTGATTATCATTCAAAGGACTCACATAAAACATTTTATTAAATTCTTCCTCTAACAATTGAGCACAATTATTGGAATCTTTATTTTAAAGAAAGACATCATAAAGGTAAAGCATTTGATGCAACTTCAATTCCATTTTTTTGTAGTTTTTTTATAAACAAAACTAGTGATAAACAAGAAACTAAAAGATTCAATTGCAAGATCTAAAGATATACCTTCAAGCACTCACCTCCCCGGCAACGGCGCCAGAAAAGAGCTTGATGTCTACTGCGCAACTTTTATTCTTGTAGACGTTGTTGGGCCTCCAAGTGCAGAGTTTTGTAGGACAGTAGCAAATTTCCCTCAAGTGGATGACCTAAGGTTTATCAATCCGTGGGAGGCGTAGAATGAAGATGGTCTCTCTCAAACAACCCTACAATCAAATACAAGAAATCTCTTGTGTCCCCAACACACCCAATACAATGGTAAATTGTATAGGTGCACTAGTTCGGCGAAGAGATGGTGATACAAGTGTTGTATGGATAGTAGATATAGGTTTTTGTAATCTGAATAAATAAAAACATCAAGGTATCAAGTGATAAAAGTGAGCACAAACGGTATTGCAATGCTTGGAAATAAGGCCTAGGGTTCATACTTTCACTAGTGCAATCTCTCAACAATGCTGACATAATTGAATCATATAGCAATCCCTCAACGTGCGACAAAGAATCACTCCAAAGTTTCTATCGGAGAACGTAGGACGAAAACGTGTATCAACCTATGTGCCTAGATTACCCCAATGTCACCACGGGGATCCGCAAGTTGAATACCAACACATACATCAAGTAACTCAATAGAATACCCCATTGTCACCACGGGTATCCACATGCAAGACATACATCAAGTGATCTCAAATCCAATATTCAATCCAACATAACGAAACTTCAAAGTGCAAGACTCAATTCATCACAACAAGATAGAGAGAGGGAAGAAACACCATATGATCCAACTATATTAACAAAGCTTGCGGTACATCAAGATCGTGCCAAATCAAGAACACGAGAGAGAGAGAGATCAAACACATAGCTACTGGTACATACCCTCAGCCCCGAGGGTGAACTACTCCCTCCTCGTCATGGAGACCGCCGGGATGATGAAGATGGCCTCCGGCGATGATTTCCCCCTTCGGCAAATCGCCGAAACAGGGCTCCGGATGAGATCGCTTTGGTACAGAGGCTTGCGGAGGTGGCGTGGGAGTTCTAGGTTTCTTTCTGGGGTTTTCTATATTTATAGGAATTTTTGGTGTCAGTTTCACGTCAGGGGGGCCCACTAGGAAGCGACAAGCCTGCCCGATGCGCCCTGGGGGGGAGGGCGCGCCCCCAGGCTTGTCGCGTCCTCGTGGCTCTTCTGGTCCTTCCTTGAAGCTTCGGGGGTCTCTTTTGGTCCATAAAAAATTACTGTAAATTTTCAGCCCATTCCGAGAACTTTTATTTCTGCACACAAAAAAGACACCACGGTAGTTCTGCTGAAAACAGCGTTAGTTCGGGTTAGTTCTAATCAAATCATACCAAAACCATATAAAATTGTTATAAACATGGCATGAATACTTCATAAATTATAGATACGTTGGAGACGTATCATAAATCAATTACCATCTTTTTTCAAACGACCGAGTATTTTCATGGAAATATGAGCATGGTAGTAATACATATAGATGGAGTGATTGTCACGGTTGCAAACCGCCATGGCAGCGACTGTTCACTTCTGCAGTAACCGAGCAGGTCACTGCATCGCTGGCGGTGTCGGAGTTGGGGCTCCGGGAACCCAAAGGTTCGAACACTGGGGTGAGCTCGTTCCTACCTCCTCGTCCCCTACCACGGCTGTACTACGGCGGAGCTACGGCGAGAGCGCGCTAGCGGGAGTGGACCATGGACTTAGCGGTTTACCCAGATTCGGGCCACCTTGCGGTGCAAAACCCTACTCCTACTTGGTTGGGATTGCTTTAGGCCAGAATATGTTCTTGCGTACAAGGTATGAGATGATGGGAGCCGATTGGATCAGGTCCCTCTACAGCGGCACCCTGCCCCTCTTTTATATCTACCTCGGTCCACTTCCCCCGAAAACATTGGCGGGAAGGGTTGCCACACAATGGCAAGTTTGAAGGGGGACAGGGGCACAGTCTATCCTGACAAAAGGCGGTCTTCATCTGCAAAGCGACCGTCCATGACGCGTCGGTGGGCTCGGGGATGACCTCCGCGCCCGCGCGCCCGCCGTCTTGGTTTTCTTTCACCGGTCGGGCAACCCTTGGGGGTTGCTTTGGGAAGTGGATTGCTGGCCTTGCTCCCTTAGCACAAAAGGGGAAACCCTCTCCATCCGCGCCTGCTGGCACGGCCTTTGTCGCCGTTCGTCGCCGCGCGCGTCACCCACATGATGGGCACGAGATCACGCGACCGAGCTGAACTGCACTCGTCTTGTGCGCCTTCGGGAGGATGCCTCGGGAGGCAACCTTAGGAGGCCGCCTCGGGAGGGGGCCTCGCGAGGCTCTTGGTGAAGCGGCTGAGTCTTGCTTGCTTGCTCCCTGGGGAGGGGTCCTCAAGAGGCCGGGGCCTCATGAGGGGTCTTGCCGGGGATGCCTGCAGGTGGCCGCAGGTTGGGCCTTCGCCAGGCGTTGCGCTCTGGGCCGAAGGCAGGCGGGCCGGGATACCCCGGGTTCCACGGGCCCGACAGTAGCCCCCGGGCCCACGGCGTGCACATTCCTGCCTACTCGGGGGTGAAACAGCGCGGGCCCTAACCGCCTGTGGGCCAGGCACGATGCATGGCGCACGATGTGACGGGGGACGCCCCCACTTCTCCCACGACGCCTCGGTAACCGCCCGCGCTGACATAAAGCATTCTCGCGCGCGGCGCGAGACCATCATTGCCTTCCTCCGTGCATTCCGCATCGTAGAAGAGATGGCAGGCGATGGCATCGACATGCGGCTCACCAAGAAGGTAGATGCTACAGGCGGCAATGGGTGTACGTGGACGCAGCCCAATTCAACCCCCTACTGCAGCTGCCAAAGACTCCAGCGGTGAGGAGCTCCGGATGGGGGCATGAGAGACTCGCTGACCCGAGGTTGGTGCTGGTGTGGAAGAGGCTGGCCGAGCTGAGGGCCGCGAAGGTAATAGTGGTGACCGTCGTGACTGCAGCTCGTCAAGCCAGCACGGACTACAGCTCGTCAAGCCAGCCCTTGCCATAGGCTTCGAGCTTCTTCTTGAAGCTCCTCGTTTTGAGGCCCCTGAGGACCTCATCGTTGGCACACTCGGCCTGGCCGTTGCTTCGCGGGTGCGCCACAGAGGCATAGCAGATCTGCGTGCCGAGGCTGGCGCGGTAGGACTTGAAAAGGCTGCTTGTGAACTGGGAGCCATTGTCGGTGATGATGCGGTTGGGGACTCCGAAGCGGCTCACGAGGCCCTTGATGAACTTGATGGCAGAGGCTGCCAGGATGGTGCGCACTGGTTCGACCTCTGCCCACTTGGTGAACTTGTCGATGGTGACGTAGAGGTAGCGGTAGCCGCCAGCCGCGCGAGGGAAAGGCCCCAGGATATCCAGCCCCCAGACTGCGAAGGTCCATGAGAGGGGGGTCGTCTGGAGGCCCTGCGCTAGCTGGTGGATCTGCTTGGCGTGGTACTGGCACGCTTCGCAGGATTGGACCAGCTCGGTGGCGTCGTGGAGCACGGTAGGCCAATAGAAGCCGCTTCGAAACACCTTGCCGACAAGGGTGTGTAGCGAGGAGTGGTGGCCGCAGTCTCCTCCATGGATGTCAGCGAGCAACTCGCGGCCCTGTTCTTCTGAGATGCACCGCAACGAGATGCCATTGGGGCGCCTGCGGTACAGCTCGCCGTCTTGCAAGCAGTAGGCGATGGCTTGCCGGGCCACGCGCTCTGCTTCTGAATCCTTCTCTAGAAGGGTGCCGTGGAGTAGGTAAGCCTTGAACACCGCAGCCCAGCTGCTTGCCTGAGGCTCCAGCGCCAGTAGCAACCGGGCTCCTGAGGCCGGGCCACAATTTGGCACGCCCGTGGGCGGTGCGTGTGGGAGGTCTTCATGAAGCAGCGTGGTGCCCACGACAGGTGGTGCGGCTGATGGTTTGACGAACCTCTCCTAAAAAATGCCAGGGTTCTGGGGCTTGCGGCGGGATGCTCGCTTGGTGATGTCATCGGCCTCTTTGTTGCCACCACGCGGAACGTGCTGCAGCTCCAAGCCAAGAAAACGCTTCTCAAGTTTACATACCTCTTCTAAGTAGGCTGCCATGTGCTCATCCTTGGGCTTGTAGCTTTTGTTGGAGAAGTTGACGAGGAGCTGAGAGTCCCCCTTGATGGTGAGGCGCTTGATGCCGAGGGCAGAGGCGGCCTTGAGGCCGGCGATGAGGCCCTCGTACTCTGCGATGTTGTTGGAGATCTTATCATCACGCCTGAAGCAGAGTTGGACAGCGTAGTAGAGCTTATCTCCCGTTGGTGAAGTGAGCACGACGCCAGCCCCCGTGCCCTGTCAGGAGAAGGCGCCGTCGAAGTGCATGGACCATCCGCTTGGCGCTTCGTCCCTGGGCAGGAGGGATTCGCCCTCGTGAGGCTCTCCCTCGTGGGGGTCTATCCACTCCGCCACGAAGTCGGCTAGAGCTGCGCCTTTGATTACTCTGGTGGTGCAAAACTCCAGCTGGAAGGCTTGCAGCTCGATGTTCCATTCGGCGACGCGGCCCACAGCGTTGGGGCTGCGCAGGACTTGTTCCAGGGGGTAAGAAGAGATGACCTTGATGGGATGACCCTGGAAGTAGTGGCGCAGCTTCCTGGAGGCGACGAGGAGCGCGAGGAGGAGCTTCTGTTGCATGGGGTAGCACTCGCGTGCATCCCTTAGCACCGTGCTGACGAAGTACACAGGGTGCTCGACGAGGCGTGTAGTTGCGGCAGCAGCTTGCTCTTCGGGTGGCTCGCGAGGCTTGGCAGGCTCGGGAACCTCATGAGGCCCAGACGGCTCGCGAGACTCGGAGGGCTCGGGAGGCGCGGAGGGGAGGCTCAGGAGGCGCGGAAGGCTCGGGAGGCTCGCGAGGCCCGAAGGGCTCAGGAGGCGCAGAGGTCTTCTCCTGAGTGCAGACGCGCTCCTGCCGCACCGCTACGAGCACCGCGCTGGCCGTCTGGGGGGTAGCCGCCAAATATAGGAGCAGAGGCTCACGGGGGCACGGCGCGACCATGATGGGCGGGCTCGTGAGGTACCTCTTGAGGTCTTCAAAGGCGGCGTCTGCCTCAGGGGTCCACTTGAAGGAGCCGGACCGCTTCATGAGCTTGAAGAACGGCAAGGCTCGCTCGCCGAACTTGGAGATAAAGCGCCCCCAGGGAAGCCATACATCCTGCGAAGCGTTGCATCTCCTTGAGGGTCCGGGGAGGGCGCATTTTCTCGATGGCTTTGATCTTCTCAGGGTTGGCCTCGATGCCACGGTGGGAGACCAGGAAGCCGTGGAGCTTGTCGGAAGGAACTCCGAAGACACACTTGTCGGGCTTGAGCTTGAGTTTGACCATGCGCAGGTTGGCGAACATTTCCTCGAGGTCCGCAACGAGGGACCCAGCCTCACGAGTCTTGACCACGATGTCGTCGACGTAGGCCTCCACGTTCCTCCCCATTTGAGGCCCTAGCGTGATGCGCATCAGCCGCTGGAAGGTGGCGCCTGCACTCCTCAAGCCGAAGGGCATGCAGACGTAGTAGTATATGCCGCAAGGGTTGATGAAGGCCGTCCTCTCCACGTCTTCTGCTACCATCTTAATCTGATGGTAGCCTAAAAAGGCATCCAGGAAGCATAGTAGGTCGCATCCGGCGGTGGAATCCACAATCTGGTCGATGCGCGGCAGCAGAAAGGGGTCTTAAGGGCATGCCTTGTTGAGTCTCGTGAAGTCGACGCACATATGTTCTTTGCCGCCCTTCTTGGGGACGACGACTGGGTTGGCGAGCCATTCGGGATGGCGCACCTCATGGACTACTCCAGCTTCTTGTAGCTTGTGCACTTCTTGGACAATGAACTCTTGCTTCTCGGGCGCCTGGCGCCGTGCTTTTTGCTTGATGGGGCGTGCGTTGGGGCACACGGCTAAGTGGTGCTCGATCACCTCCCTCGGTACACCGGACAAGTCAGATGCTTTCCAGGCGAAAACATCCGAGTTTTCCCGAAGGAAGGCGACGAGCGCGCTTTCCTATGAAGGAGGGAGGCAGGTGCCGATGGTGAAGGTAGGGCCTGAGCCGCTGCCGTCAACCGACACCTTCTTCGTATCGGCGCGGTCCGGAGAGAACAGCTGCTTCTTCTTCACGGGCGCGGCCTCAGGAGGCTCGACCGCGTCCTCGTCATCCGGATGTGCGGCAGCGGCGGCTTTGTAGGCATGCTCGAGGGAGCAGACCGCGTCCTTCTCGTCGCAGGCGACGGTGATGATGCCGCTGCAACCAGGCATCTTGAGGACGTTGTAGGCATGGTGGGTCGCCGCCATGAACTTGGCGAGAGCTGGGTAGCCCAAGATGGTGTTGTACGGCAGGCCGATGTGCGCCACGTCGAAGTCGATGAGCTCGGTGTGGTAGTTCTTGTGGGTGCAGAAGGTGACGGGAAGGCGCACTTGCCCCAGAGGGATGGTGGAGCCATCAGTCACTCCAAAGAAGGGCCTGGTCGGCATCAGCTGGTCGTAGGGCACTTGGAGCGTCTCGAAGGTCTCGATGGAGATCACGTTTAAGCCAGCGCCTCCATCGATGAGGGTCTTGGTGACCACGACGTTGCTGATGGTGGGAGTGCACAGCATGGGGAGCGTGCCGGCGGCGGCCGTGGACTTGGGGTGGTCCTTGGAGTCGAAAGTGATGGCGTACTGCGACCACTTGAGGGGCCGCGCGGCCTCAGGCTTCGGGAGGGCGGCGTTCACCTTGCGAGAGAGCTGCTTGAAGTGGCGGTTTGACATGGGAGCTTGAGCCCCGCCGAGGATGCAGGCAACCGCACGAGGCTCCTGGTAGCCCCCAGTGCCCTCGTCAGGCTGGTTGACGTTGTTCCTCCGGGGTGGCGGCGGCAGCGGTGGGAGAGCGGCGTTGGCCTGAGGATTTGCCTCACGAGGCTGGTCGCGCCAGGCGGCCTCACGAGGCTGGTCGCGCCAGCCCGGGAGAAAGTTGCCGTTGCCGCTGTGGCCGTCCCAGCGGTTGCCGCCGCGGCCACCTCTGTGGCCGGCGCCGCGGTTGTTGCGGTCGCCTTGGCGGCCCTGGCGCTCGTCGCAAAGCAGCTTGAGCTCCTGTCAATCCTCAGTGTTGTGGGAGCGCACGTTGTGGTAGGCGCAGAGCGGGCGGCCGTCTTTCCTGGGCTCATTGCGGTCGCGGCCGCACTTCTGTTCGGGCTTCGCCGCGAGCACGGCAGGTCCCTTGCGCTTGATGTCCTTGTTCTTGGCCTTGGCAGCGTCGGGCACCGCGTCGGGGTCGCTGTGGACGAAGAGGCGACCTTCTTCAGCCTTGGCGCACTTGTCAGCGAGGTCAAACAACTCAAGCACCGAGTCCAGCTCGTCGTTGATGACGAGCTTCTCGCGCATCTTGACGTCCGTGACGCCGGTGGAGAACGCAGAGATGACGACCGCGTCGGAGGCGCACGGAATCTTGTTGCGCACCTGGCTGAAGCGCTGGATGTACTTGCGGAGGGTCTTGTCTGGGCGCTGCCGCACATGCCGCAGGTCGTTGATGGTGAGGGAGCGGTCTTGCGTGCCCTTGAAGTTGGCGACGAACTGGGTGCAGAGCTCGGCCCACGACGAGATCGACGCCTCAGGGAGATTCATGAGTCAGGAGCGCGGGCCATCCTTGAGGGCCATGGGGAACCAGTTCGCCATGACCTTGTCGTCGCCGTTCACCGCCTCGACGCTCAGTGCATAGAGCTGAAGGAACTCTGTGGGGTTGGGGGTGCCATCGTAGCATAGAGGCAGCTTCGGCTTGAACTTCGTGGGCCACACCACCCGACGCAACTCGCGAGTGAAGGCGCGGTAGCCCACGCCACTCGAGGGGACAACGCCGGCGAGTGTGGCGCGATTCTGGCGGCCAACTGCCACGACCTCCTGGACGGCCCGGTCTTGGCACCGGCGCTGCTGCTCGAGGAGTACGCGCGCATCAGGTGGCGGGCGGCGGATGATCTGGCAGCTGGCCTCATCGCGAACCGGCGAGGAAGCGCCACGGAACGGCTCACGCGCCCTCGCGTTGCACTGGGGCCCGTCGAGCTCATCGCGCAGAGGAGGTGGCGGGGAAGCGCCATGCGCTACATCCCTAGCATGAGACGGCGGGGGTCGGAGCGAGTGGGAAGGCGTCGGAGCGTCTCCGGCGGCGTTGACGAGCTCGGTGATGCGACCGAGCCAGGCGTCATAGCCGGCATCAGCTGGGCGGTAGCGGAGCAGCTCGCGCAACATGAGCAGTGCGGCTTGCGCGTTCGGTGACCCACGGTGGGCGAGGAAGGAGGAGGCCGTGGTGGTGTGGCCCTCTGCCCGCACGGAGGGGTGTAGGGAGGAGTCCTGCTGCTCCCGGGCGGCAGGGTCGGTGGCGGCAGCGGCCTCAACAGGGCGGCGGCGGTTGCTGCGGGCCACCGGCTACGTCTGAGCCACGCGACCAGCCCTGCGCTCGGCGCGCTCACGGTGGGTGGCAGCCATGAAGCTGGTGTCGTGGTGAAATCACGGCAGATGCCATGAGATGGCTAAAAGTGGGGGGCTGCGTGAGGACACCGGTGGGTTTCGGAAGCGAGGTCGGTATGTGCGAGCGCGGGACACAAGACGTACCCAGGTGCGGGGCCCTCCGGAGAGGTAACACCCCTAGTCCTGCCGAATGGGATGATATACACAAGGGCTACAAGGTTGCTCCTGGAGCTGTTTGAGCGGAGGAGGAAGAAGGGGCTATGCCGCCGTTCCGCCTCTCCTGTGAATATGGGGAAGCTAGTGTTGCTACTGGACTCAACTGAACTGACCCCCTCTGCATGGAGGCCTCCTTGGGGGTCTTATAGACCAACCCCCCAGGGTTACACGGGTAAATCTACATCCAGGAGGGACCCGGATGTCGGCGTCAGGAGCCGGCCGTGGGGCCCGCCAGCTGCTGGGACCCGCCGGCTAGTCCGCACTGTGGTCTGTCGCCCCGTGCGTCATGGAGTGGTTGACGTCATGGGGCTATAACGGCCCGCTGGTGCTGACGTTGGCCGCCCCGGTCAGCGGGGTTGGCGGCACTGGTGCCGCGCCTTCCCGAGGCGTGTTGCACTGCAGCCACGCTCTCTCATCGTGGAGAGTCGACTTGTCGTTCGGAGCGATGGGACGGCCGCTGACCCGTCGTCGGCCGGCTAGCGGACAGCCGGACCCGGCACGGGGCCGGGACCAACCGGCCAGCGTTGGGAAGCCGGCCGGTCGGCCAGCCGGTTTTGGAGGGGCACGGGCCGCCCTGAAGTTTTAAGAAGCGGTCCGAGTTTGGTTGCCTACCCGGGGGTCATCCCCCCGACAGTAGTCCCCGAAGCTGCAAAGGCTCACCGGCTCCAAGCGGGGGAGGCTTTGCAACTTATCCCCCCTTGAAGGAGAGCGGTCGTTGATGAATAGGTGCCGGCTTGATGCCGCGAACGTCGGCTGCTGGGAGCCAGAGCGAGGTGCTTAGCCGCAACGGAGTTCGAGCGGTCCGGCCGGCCAGACCAGCCGGTATGGGGGATCGCGCCAGCCACCTGATGAAGCCCCGCCACGTGCAGCCCAGCGGCGGATGAGGCCTGCCAGGCCACGCGCGCGATAGGACGTCGCGGTGGGCTGGGTCCTACCAGGCCGCGGCCTCGGCCCACGCGCAGGATTTACTGCGGCCACGCGTGCCTGTTGGAGTTCTCGGGGCAGTTATTGCACGTCATAATGCGCCAGCATGTTGTGGGGGAGTGGGGATCGTGGGCGCAGACAATCCCACTCCCCCACGTTTCGTCGTGGCCTTTAAATGAGAAGGGAGGGGGAGAGGCCGAGGCATTCGTTCCCTTGCCCCCGCCCGTTGCTTCGCCTCCAACTCCTCTGCCTCCTTCTTGCACACTCCACCGTCACACGCCGTCTCCCGCTTCGAGCTGCAGCCGCGCCGCGCCGCGAGCCACAGGCGGCCTTTCTCTCTTTGCTTCGCCACCGCCGTTCTCCCCTCTCGACCGCAACCCTCCCGCTCTCGCCGATGGCGCCGCCGAAGGGTTCTTGGGAGGGGTCAGTGGTGACTGATGACGACATCGGGTACCTCCGCCGCTCGCGATGGCTGCCACCGGCGGAGTTGGTGGAGGCGCGCGCGCCTGGCCCGGAGACGGCGCCGGTGCCGCGGGCTGGCGAGGTGGTGGTGTTCTACACCCACTTCCTCCGCGGGCTCGGGCTCCCCACGAGCATCTTCTTCCGGCACTTCCTCACCTTCTTTGGCCTCCAACCGCATCACTTGGGCCCGAACGCCATCTTGCAGCTCGCGGCCTTCGTGACGCTATGCGAGGCCTACGTCGGCCTCCTCCCATACGTGGAGCTGTGGTGCCAGATGTTCTACTTGAAGCAGCAAGGAGCATCGGCCGGCGTCATGTCCGAGTGCGGGGCGGCCGTGCCAGTTACCCGGACGGCGGGTCCCTTCCCGAAGCTGCCGCTCAAGGAATCTGCCAAGAAGTGGCAGAAATCTTTGTTCTATGTGAGGAACGTCGACCCGGCCGACGACCGCATCAACCTTCCCCCCTTCGTCGACGTGCCGCCGGCTGAGAAGCTGAACTAGGGGCACAACTCGAGGAACCTGTCCGCGGAGATCGTGGGCGTCTGCCGCCGGGTCAAGGAGATGACGGACTGTGATAGCCTGGCTTAATAGGGATGATAGACTACTCATATCAATAAGGAATTCCTTCTTTTCCGGGAGCCCATTCGGAAAGAACTCCAAAGTTAAGCGTTGTCAGCTTGGAGTAATTTCAGGATGGATGACCGACCGGGAAGTTGGTCCTGGGTGCGCACTAGTGAGGACAAAGTGCGCAGGAAAGACTAGTATTGATCTGTGGGGCCAGTCTAGATCCCACCAGGAGTAACGACCACCGGCGGGTGTGTCCGGGGCGTTACAAGTTGGTATCATTGCCGACCCTCGCGGTTACACGGATGTTTGCGGATAGGTGCGCGGTCATGTTGTGCATGACGTTTGTGACCCGTCGTGGCACACGGCATGGCACATGTGCCGGACTGGATGCACATACGTATGTGCCAAGAGGGAACGTTCCTGTATCCCGACGAGGACGTCGGTTCCTCTGAGTGGGGGTGTATGTGATAGCCTGTCTTAATAGGGATGATAGACTACTCATATCAATAAGGAATTCCTTCTTTTCCGGGAGCCCATTCGGAAAGAACTCCAAAGTTAAGCGTGCTCAGCTTGGAGTAATTTCAGGATGGGTGACCGACTGGGAAGTTGGTCCCGGGTGCGCACGAGTGAGGACAAAGTGCGCAGGAAAGACTAGTATTGATCTGTGGGGCTAGTCTAGATCCTGCCAGGAGTAACGACCACCGGCGGGTGTGTCCGGGGCGTTACACGGACCGCGAGGGGCTCGCCGTTGTGGATCTCATCGCCGCCTTCATCGGTCACCGGGTGCTGCTGCTGCAGCGGCGGCTGCACCGGATCTACGACATGAGCGGCCGGCGCGACCCCTGTCGGCTATCGACGAAGGAGCTGACGCTGGCCGAGATCGCCCAGCGTGTCAACGACGTCTCCGCCACCGGGCTCAAGGTGGAGGAGTGGCGTTTCGGCAAGGAGCCGTACGGCCGGGATGCCCCGGCGCCAGTGGTGGGTCCTTGGTCCCAGTTCTTCGCAGCGTTCGCCCTCTTCATGCGTCCTAACGCCCTGGGCCGGCAGCAGCACTTCCCGAGCCAGCTGGTGTATGACGGCCCGAATCCCATGGTCCTGCAGCCAGATCGGGATGACTCAGACCCGGAGGAGGAGGGAGACGGCGACGCAGGAGCCGGAGGCGGCGAGGAGCGCCTCGCGGACGCGGAAGCCGGCGGCTCTGATCAAGCCGGTAAGTTTTTAATCCCGGATGCTTTGCGCGAGTGGCCGGACGATGACGAAGATGACAAGGATGGGGCGGGCAATGCAGCTCCGCCAGATGCGGAGGCGGGCGATGGGGCCGTCCCCAAGGGGCGGCAGCGGAGGACGGCCGGGGGACCGGTAGGCCCAAGCCGTGCCGCACGGGAAGCAGCCGGTCGAGGCGCGGCCGGCTACGAAGCGCCCAACTACGGCGCAGCCGGGCGCCATGAAGAGGTCCGTCAAGAAGGTGCGCCGGATGGCGCCGCCGGCCGGCCCGACGCGGGCGGTTCCCGTGGTCATAGGGTGAGTTTCTCTTTGTTGCTATGTCATTGCCTTTTTCGCCGCTGCTGCTGTTGTTTTTCTTATTCGTTATCTTCCTCGCGCGTCGTCCAGGAGTGTGCTCGAGCTGGCGGAGGCGGCCACGGCAGCGGCAGCCACGAAGGAGGCCGATCGGTGGAGGGGCCAGGGCGGCGCGGAGGAGCGCGAGGCGGTGGAGACCACTGAGTAGGTGCTCGCGGCCCGCCAGTCCGGTACCACCCTGGAGGACGCCGAGAGGGATGCCTGGAGGGTGCGGGTCGAGGCCGAGAAGGAGATGGCCGAGGCCTCGGCCAAGGCGTGGGGTGACGTCGTGGCTGAGGTCGTGGCGAGGCGGCGTAGGGTCACGGAGGAGGCTGCGTGGCCGGATTGGACGGCGCCATCGTCACCACCGTCGCCGGTTGCGGAGCACCGCTCCAAATCGGAACACGACCCGGCCCGCTGGGCGGAGGCGGATGCCCGTGCTGCCGCTGAGGAAGCAGCCGGACGCGGCAAAACCGGCGATCATGAGTCGGAGGCCGAGCAGACGGCCGACCTGGAGGTGCCGCCGGCTGTCGTCCCGGCCGATGGGGCCGGAGGCGGAGGAGGAGGAAGCCACGAGCCGGAGGCCAGGCCAGGCGGAGGAGCAGCGCCGCCCCCGAGCGCGGAGGCCACGCCGGGGAGCAGGAGGAGGAGGCAAAGAAGGCCGCCAAGGAGGTCGCCCAGCTCAAGGCGGACCGCGATCGCAGCACAAGCACGCTGGCGGCGAGGGAGCGGGAGGTGCTGCAGGAGGCTCTGTATATCGACGAGCTCCTCAAGCGTAAGTATCCTTGCTTGTCCTTCTCTTGGTTTCTGGCCCTTCAACCTTTTGATCGATCTTCTCCTTCTTCTTTTCTAGGGGTCTTCCCCGAGACCCAAGTGCCGGCCGAGGAGGCGGTGAATGCCCACCGGCAGGAGCAGGGGGCGACGGGAGCCGTCGTCGGTGAGTACGCCGCCTGGTCGGTGGCGGAGATCACCGTGGCCGCCAAGGCCCGCTTGGAGATGGTGGAGCGCGACATGAACCGGCTTTTCGAAGCTGGTTTGTCGATGGTGGCTGCTCTCTGGCCGGGTGCGGTGGTGCCGACCACCGTCAGCCAGCTGGCGCGTTGGCTGGAAGCCGACGCGACGCGACTCAACGCGTGGAGGGCCTCCGCGGCCCTGGACGGCGCGGAGATGGCGCTCGGGTTCGTGCTGTCTTGGTACCCAAGCATCCGCTTGGACCAGCTGCGCGCACGAAGGGCCGGGGCGGAGGCGGACTTGGCGGAGCGAGCGACGCCAATCGCCGTGCGGGCCAGCGACATCGCGTCATTCACCCCGCACGACGAGTTCATGCCGGAGCGGGCGCCAGACGGTGTGGAGCTTCCCGCCAACGACTTCGGCCTAGCGCTCGAAGATCCGGAGGGCAGCTTGGCCGAGACGGGAGCCGGCGCGGACGACGACGCCGCCGACTTGGACGACACCGCCGCCACGGAGGATCCGGCGTGGAGCGATGCCGACGAGGCCGCCGCCTAGGGCGTTTTACCTTTCCTGTATTTTTGTTTCTTTTGAACTCGAGTCGCTCGTTAGTTTGGCAAGTCCACCCATTGGGGGGTGTAAGTTTATGTAATGAACTATTGGCCATGGGCCTTGCTGCGTATATATGCATGTTTGTTCCCCTCTATGCTTGTGTTTGCCGTCTGGCGGTTCGCTCTTGCTCTTTTCCTTAGCCGTCTTCTTGTTCCCTCCCCTTCTCGTCCTCTTCCCCGCTAGCCGGACAGCCGGGAGCCGGTCTGTAGCTGGGACGGGGAGCTGGACTCGAAAGAGTGCGAGCAGTGCTTAGGCCTTAGGATTTGAGCGCAAGCGAAACACCCATTGGGCTGGCTGGCTACAGGCGGCGAACCTGGCTGGAGCGCAGCCAGTCTGTGCGGTGGAGAGTGAAAGAGAGAGGGAGAGGGTCGGGTTGGCCAAGCCGGACGTTCGTACTTAGCCGCTTCTCACGTGAGGATGCTTTCAGCCTTTGGCTCTTGCCAGCCTGGACAGCCGAGAGCCGGTCTGTGGCTTATGGCAGAGAGGGGGCTTCAGCGGGGCGCACGTTACTGGCCGGGTTCAGAAGAGCGGGGCGCGGGCTAGCCGGCGAGCCCCCGAGCCCCCGAGCCGGCCGTGCCGACCCGGCGGGAGGGAGGCGAATGCGGTAAAGTGCGCAGAAAACTCGATTGAAATGAAAAGGTAGCCCCCGAGTGTCGTTCGGGGGACCTGCTGCTTTCATTAACTTCCAAAAAGGGGTAGCGATATATACATACATGATTCAACTGTAAAACGGACGGAGGAGCTCCGCGTTCCAAGGGCATTCTGTTTCTTCACCGGAGGCGTCTCTCTTGCGCTTGTTTTTCTTCTGCGCGTCGATGAGGTAGTACGCGTTGTTGCGCAGGGCCTTGCTAATGATGAAGGGGACCTCCCATGGGGAGGATAGCTTGTGGTTGCCGTCTGTTCGTTGGATCAACCGGAGTACGAGGTCGCCCTCGCGGAAAGCGAGGGGCTTGATCTTCTTGCTGTGGTAGTGGCGCAGGTTTTGCTGGTAGATGGCCGACCGGCTGAGGGCCAGTAGGCGCGCCTCCTCCAGCAGGTCGACACCGTCTTCGCGTGCCGCTTTGGCTTCCACCTCTGTGTATAGGGTGACCCGAGGTGAGTCAAACTTGAGGTCTGTGGGGATGACTGCCTCGGCCCCGTAGACGAGGAAGAAAGGGATGAAGTCGGTGGATCGGTTGGGCGTGGTCCGAAGGCTCCAGAGAACGGCCGGTAGCTCGTCGATCCAGCTGCCGGGTGAGCGCACAAGTGGCTCGATGAGTCGCGGCTTGATGCCGGCCAAGATGAGGCCGTTTGGCCGCTCCGCCTGGCCGTTTGGCTGAGGGTGTGCGACGGAGGCCAGGTCAAGCCGGACGCCGGAGACGGAGCAGTAACGCGCCAGTGCGTCTTTGGCGAAGTTGGTGCCGTTATCGGTGATGATGCTGTTGGGGACGCCGTAGCGGACGGCGAGGTCTTTGATGAACTTGACGGCTGTGGGACCGTCGAGTTTCTTGATCGGCCTTGCCTCGATCCACTTGGTGAACTTGTCGATGGCCACCAACAGGTGCGTCATGCCGCCTCGAGCAGTTTTGAAGGGTCCCACCATGTCGAGGCCCCAGACAACAAAGGGCCACGTGATGGGGATGGTCTGGAAAGCCGCAACCGGCTGGTGGCTCCGAGCCTTGAAGTGTTGGCAGCCTTTGCACTTGAGGACCAGCTCCTCGGCGTCTTTTAGGGCAGTCGGCCTGTAGAAATCGTGACGGAATGCTTTGGCCACCAGAGACCGGGAGGCGGCGTGATGCCCGCACTCGCCCTGGTGGATGTCACGCAAGATCTCGAGGCCCCTGGCCGTCTTGACGCAGTGCTGGAAAACGCTGGTTGTGCTGCGCTTGACGAGCTCGTGGTTGATGATGCTGTAGGCGGAGGCCCGGCGCTGCACTTGCCGAGCCTCGACCTCGTTCGCCGGGAGCTCACCACTCATCAGTAAGGTGAGGATCGGTTGGGCCCAAGACGGTGCCTCCACCACCATGAAGACGGCCACTTGTGCAGTTTCGGCCGGGTCGGGAGGCGGCGGGCCGGAGCCGGCACCCCCCGGGGCTGGGTCAGAGAAGGCAGCCCCCAGGACCGGGATGGCAGTCCCCGGGGTGGCGCTGGCAGTCCTCGAGCCAGAGTCGGCAGCCCCCGGGGTTGGGTCAAAGACGACAGCCCCCGGGATCGGGACGGCAGTCCCCGAGCCGGAGCTGGCAGCCCCCGAGCCAGAAGCAGGGACTGTCGGGTCGGCCGGGACGAAGATGGACTCCGAATCCGGAGACGGCTTGATGGAGGGCTTGCGTAGGTGCTCGAGGGAGATGCCGGTTGGGATCGCTTGCCGGCTGGAGCCAAGCTTGGCTAGAGTGTCCGCCGCCTCGTTCTCGTTTCGGGGGATGTGGAGGAACTCGCAGCCGTCGAAGCTGCCGGTCATTTGCTGGACCAGGTTGTGGTAGCTGGCCATGTTGGAGTCCCTGGCATCCCACTCGCCAGAGACCTGCTAGACCACCAGGTCAGAGTCGCCGTAGCAAAGGATACGCCGGATGCCGATTTCTTTGGCTAGCTGGAGGCCGTGGACGAGGGCTTCGTACTCGGTGACGTTGTTGGAGGCGGAGAAGTGGATCTGGAGCGCGTAGCGCAGCCGGTCGCCCTTGGGGGAGGAGAGCACGATGCCGGCTCCCAAGCCGGAGGCCATCTTCGAGCCGTCGAAGTGCATCCGCCAGTGCGTCGCGTCGGGGGCCGGCGGCAAGTACTAGGTCTCTGCCCAGTCGACGTGGAAGTCAGCCAACGCCTGCGACTTGATGGCCGTGCGGGGCTCGTAGAGGATGGTGTGGCCGGCCAGCTCGATGGCCCATTTGGCGATCTGGCCAGAGGCGTCCCGGCTCCCCATGATCTCGCCGAGGGGGGCCGTGCTCACCACGGTGATGACGTGCTCCTGGAAATACTGCTTCAGCTTCTTGGCGGCCAAGTACACGCCATAGCACATCTTTTGGTAGTGGGGGTAGTTCTGCTTGGAGGTGGAGAGGACCTCGCTCAGGTAGTACACAGGGCACTGGACCGGCTGCGCCTTGCCTTCTTCGGGGCGCTCTACCACCAGCACCACGCTGACCACGCGGGTGGTTGCCGCGATGTACATCAGGAGCGGCTCCTTCTCAGCCGGCGCGGCCAAGACGGGTGCGGTGGAAAGCATGCGCTTGAGGTCACGGAAAGCTTCGTCCTCCTGGTCGGACCACTCGAATGGCATCGTCTTCTTCATCAGCTGATACAGGGGCTGGGCCCTCTCCCCCAGCCGGCTATCGAACCGGCTGAGAGAGGCCAAGCAGCCGGTGAACTTCTGGACATCGCGCAGCCGAGCCGGCTTGCGCATGCGCTCGATCACTTTGATCTTCTCCGGATTGGCCTCAATACCTTGCTCGGATACGAGGAAACCAAGGAGCTGGCCCACTGGTACGCCGAAGACGCATTTCTCTGGGTTGAGCTTGATCTGGAACTGGCGCAGATTGGCGAACGTCTCCCTAAGGTCCTCGAGGAGGGTGAGGTGCTGCTTGGTCTTCACCACGATGTCGTCGATGTAGACGTGCACGTTCCTGCCGATCTGCGGCAGGAGGCACTTTTGCATGCAGCGCTGGAAGGTGGCGTCGGCGTTCTTCAGGCCGAACGACATGGTGATGTAGCAATACACCCTGAAGGGGGTGATGAAGGACGTCTTGAGGGCATCCGCTGGGTCCAGCTTGATCTGGTGGTAGCCGGAGTAGGCATCCAGGAAGGACAGAAGCTCGCAACCGACGGTGGAGTCGATGACTTGGTCGATCCGGAGTAGGGCAAAAGTGTCCTTGGGGTAGGCCTTGTTCAGGCTGGTGTAGTCGATACACATGCGCCAAGTGCCGTTCTTTTTCAGGATTTGGACCGGATTGGCCAGCCACTCGGGGTGGAACACTTCCATGATGAACTCGGCTGCGAGCAGCCGGGTGATCTCCTCGCCAATGGTTCTTCGCTTCTCCTCGAAGAAGCGGCGTAACGGCTGCCGGATCGGCTTGGCATCCGGCCGGACGTGGAGTTTCTACTCGGCGAACTTCCTCAGAACACCCGGCATGTCTTTGGGGGACCACGTGAAGATGTCTCGATTCTCACAGAGGAAGTTGACGAGCTCGCCTTCTTATTTGCTATCGAGGCCGGAGCCCAGGACAACGTACTCGCTGGAGCTGGGGTTGGATGGGTCGAGTGAAACCTTCCTTGTGCCCTTGGCCGGCTTGAAGGACCCCTCCTCGGCTGGCTACTTGAGCTGAGCCGGCATGACCGGCTGCTCGCCAGCCAGCGCGACGAGACGGTCGAGCTGGCGCCTCTCCTCGGCAATGACCAGCGACTCGGCCAGCTTAGAGCCGGCTTTGGCGCACTCCAGGGACTTCTTGTAGTCGTCGGTGATGGTGATGATGCCCTTGGGACCCGGCAGCTTCATCTTGAGGTAGGCGTAGTGGGGGACCGCCATGAACATGGCCAAGGCGGGCCGGCCCAAAAGCACGTGGTAGGGGCTGGCCAGGTCGACCACCTCGAACCAGATCGGCTCGCGGCGGAAGTGGGCGCTGGTGCCGAACAGCACGTCCAACCGAACCTTGCTGATGGGGGAGCGCGAGGCACCTGGCACGATGTCGTGGAACACCGTTTGGGTAGGCTACAGCTGGCTCTCCTCGATGCCGAGCTTGACCAAGGTGTCGCGGTAGAGGATGTTGATGCTGCTGCCGCCATTGATCAATACTCGCAAAAAGTGGCAGGTGCGCTTCTCAGCGACGAAGGTGGGGTCAAGGACGAGCGCGTAGCCACCCGGTGTGGGCATCACGGTCGGGTGGTCCTCCCGGGTCCAGCTGATGGGACGGTCGGACCAGTGCATGTACTAGGGGACCGGGGGGACGATGGCGTTCACCTCGTGCTGGTACTTGCGCTTGTTGTGCTTGTCGTCGCCTTCGCTGGTGAAGACGATGTAGGCCGCATCCTGCTGAGGGTAGGCGTTGTTGGCGAGGGCGCCGGCTGCCGGAGGTGGCGAAGGAGGCGGCGGGAGCTGCGCGTCGGGTCCGGGAGGCGGAGGTGGAAAGTCGCCGCGCATGAGGCGCTGGGTGATGCTGCAGTTCTGGAGCATGTGCATGGATGGCATCGCGCCGTTGTAGTGCTTGCAGGGGGCGTCGAGTATCTGTTCGAAGGAGAACTTGGGCTGCCAGGCCATCTTGCCGGTGCGCTGGCGCTTGACGCCGCCTTGCTCGGCCGGCTGTTCCTCCGCCACGGCGGCTACTTGCTAGTTGTTGTAGCGGGGAGCCGGCTGCTCGGCCTTCCACTTGTTGTTGTTGTTGTTGTTGTTGTCTTGCCAGCGCTAGTTGGCTTCGCCAGCCGGCTTCGGGGTGACCGGCTGGACCGGGACCGGCTTGCCATCCGCGTCGACCGTGATCTTTACGCGCATTGCGGAGTCGGCCGTGGCATACTTTTCCGGCACAGCCATGAGCTCCGCCAAGGTGTTCGGCTCATCACACATCAGCCGGTGCTTGAGCAGGGTGCCGTCTCGACACCCGTCGATGAAGTACTGGATGGCATGCACTTCGTGGACCCCTTCGCGGGAGTTGCGCAGCTTGGTCCACCGCGTGAGGAAGTCGCGGAGAGGCTCGCCCGGGCCCTGAACGCACATGGAGAGCTGGCGAGGCCGACCCGGACGCTTGTGTGTGCTGGTGAAGTTGCGTACAAACGCATCCTCGAAGTCTAGCCAGGAGGTGACGCTGTCGGCTCTCAGGCTGTTAAGCCATGTCCGGGCCGAGCCGAGCAACATGACGGGGATGTAGCGGACCGCCACGCGCCTGTTGCCGCCGGCTATGCCGACAGCCGTGGTGTAGTCAGTTAGCCAGTCTTCCGGCTTGGTGATGCCGCTATACTTGGGGGTGTCGCGGGCCAGTGTAAACCCTTTGGGAAGGGCTCCTCGCGGATGCGGGGTCCAAAGCAGGCGGGACCAGCGGAACTTTCCTCCTCGAGGCCCGTTGAACGCGTCAGCCGGTCGATGCGATGGCGGGCGTCATTTTCATCGTAGGGCTCACGGGGACCCAACTGGCTTGCCGAGGCGGCGGAGGAGGAAGCTTCGGCTGCCGGACTCGGTCGTCACCGGCAGTCTCGTCAGCAACGCCGTCGTCGGCCGTCACGGCACAGTTGTGCTGGCTCCGGCTTGCCCGGCGCCGGCCAGAGCGGCTGGCGCTACCGGCGAGGGAGGACGCCTGCTGCATGTCCCGAAGGACTCTCCCCGGGTCTGCGGTGTTTTCTGAGGCGGAGGGGGCGGGCCTGGCCGGATAGAAGCGCTCTTGCTACTCGTTCGCCGCGGTGATGAGGTCGCGGATGCGCTGTTGCTGCTGCAGCAATTCCTCGCCCTCCAGGAACTCGAGATCCGCCATGGCCGCCTGCGCCATGCGCATGTTCTTGACGGGGGTGTCATAGACGGACCGGCCGGCGCCCAACGCACGGCCGATGGCACCACCGTGGATTCGCACCTCCGCAGCCCGGCTGTGCTCAGCGGCGGCCGGCGTGAAGCCGTGAACGCTGTCATACTCCCGCTGGGCGGACTCCAGCCGGCGCCGCGTTGCCGCGAGCGTCGTGGCCTCACCCAGTAGTTGCTGATGGTCCTCGTTGAGCTGAGCCGCCGCAGCCGCCGGGTCGGCATCGGGCATGATGGGGGCTTGCAGGCTCCGAATCGTCTCGCGAAGCGGGTCAACACGGCGGGATTGGGCCGCAGCCGCGGCAGCGGCAGCCGCGGCGGCCTTCTCCTTGCTGCGCGAGGAGCCAGAGCTAGCGCCGATAGTCAGCACCTCCGCATGGGTGTAGAGGTCCGCGACGTTGTCGGAGACGGCGCAGCCAACGGGGACGGGCGAGTCGGTGAAGCTGTGTACCTTGCTAGGGTACTCGTCGGGGATGAGCACGATGAAAACGCGCAGCGCGCCGAAGGGGACGATGGAGCAGGCTGTGGGGCAGGCGGCGTCTGCGCCTGACGCAGCATCGCAGCCGGCCGGGTTGGCCGCACAAGGCGCGCGGACCAAACCATGCGCAATGCGCTCGCCGGAGCTGGTGAAGGGCCTCGTCCAGAACTTCACTCCGGCCGATGCCGCGAGCAGCCCCACGGTGGGTGCCAACTGTCATGGTGAAATCACGGCAGATGCCATGAGATGGCTAAAAGTGGGGGGTTGTGTGAGGACGCCGGTGGGTTCCGAAAGCGTGGTCGGTACGTGCGAGCGCGGGACACAAGACGTACCTAGGTTCGGGGCCCTCCGGAGAGGTAACACCCCTAGTCCTGCCGAATGGGATGATATGCACAAGGGCTACTAGGTTGCTCCTGGAGCTGTTTGAGCGAAGGAGGAAGAAGGGGCTAGGCCGCTGTTCTGCCTCTCCTGTGAATGTGGGGAAGCTAGTGTTGCTACTGGACTGAACTGAACTGACCCCCTCTGCATGGAGGCCTCTTGGGGGGTCTTATAGCCCGACCCCCCAGGGTAACACGGGTAAATCTACATCCGGGCGGGACCCGGATGTCGGCGTCAGGAGCCGGCCGTGGGCCCCGCCGGCTGCAGGGACCCGTCGGCTGCTCCGCACTGTGGTCTGTCGCCCCGTGCGTCATGGAGTGGTTGGCGTCATGGGGCTACAGCGGCCCGCTGGTGCTGACGTTGGCCGCCCCGGTCAGCGGGGTTAGCGGCACTGCTGCCGCACCTTCCCGAGGCGTGTTGCACTGCAGCCACGCTCTCTCGTCGTGGAGAGCCGTCTTGTCGTTCGGAGCGATGGGACGGCCGCCGACCCGTCGTCGGCCAGCTAGCGGACAGCCTGACCCGGCACGGGGCTGGGACCAGCCGGCCCGCGTTGGGAAGCCGGCCGGTCGGCCAGCCGGTTTTGGAGGGGCACGGGCTGGCCCGAAGTTTTAAGAAGCGGTCCGGGTTTGGTTGCCTACCCGGGGGTCATCCCCCCGACAGCTGGTGGAGTGGAGGACGGAGTGGGAGAACGGTAGCGCACCCCTACCTGGCGCGCCAAATGTCAGAGTTGGGGCTCCGGGGACCCAAAGGTTCGAACACTGGGGTGAACTCGTTCCTACCTCCTCGTCCCCTACCACAGCTATACTACGGCGAGAGCGCGTTAGCGGGAGCGGACTATGGACTAAGCGGTTTACCCAGGTTCGGGCCACCTTGCGGTGCAAAACCCTACTCCTGCTTGGTTGGGATTGCTTTGGGCCAGAAGATGTTCTTGCGTACAAGGTAGGAGATGATGGGAGCCGATTGGATCAGGTCCCTCTACAGCGGCACCCTTCCCCTCTTTTATATCTGCCTCGGTCCTCTTCCCCCGAAAACATTGGCGGGAAGGGTTGCCACACAACGGCAAGTTTGAAGGGGGACAGGGGCGCAGTCTATCCTGACAAAAGGTGGTCTTCATCTGCAAACCGACCGTCCATGACGCGCCGGTGGGCTCGGGGATGACCTCCGCCCCGCGCGCCTGCCGTCTTGGTCTTCTTTCACCAATCGGGCAACCCTTGGGGGTTGCTTTGGGAAGTGGATTGCTGGCCTTGCTCCCTTAGCACAAAAGGGGAAACCCTCTCCATCCGCGCCTGCTGGCACGACCTTTGTCGCCGTTCATCGCCGCGCGCGTCACCCACGTGATGGGCACGAGACCGTGCAACCGAGCCGAACTGCACTCGTCTTGCACGCCTTCGGGAGGATGCCTCGGGAGGCAACCTCAGGAGGCCACCTCGCGAGGGGGCCTCGTGAGGCTCTTGGTGAAGCGGCTGAGTCTTGCTTGCTTGCTCCCTGAGGATGGGTCCTCAAGAGGCCGGGGCCTCTTGAGGGATCATGTCGTGGATGCCTGCAGGTGGCCGCAGGTTGGGCCATCGCCAGGCGTTGTGCCCTGGGCCGAAGGCAGACGGGCTAGGATATCCCGGGTTCCACGGGCCCGACAGGCGGGGAAGGAGCGCAGGTCACTGCTACTTGTAGACCGCGTTGGTATTTCCCCGAAGAGGAGAGGATGATGCAGTATAGTAGAGATAAGTATTTCCCTCAGTTAAGAACCAAGGTTATCAATCCAGTAGGAGAACCACGCAAAATCCCGTTAGCAGCACCTGCACACACAAAAGCAAACACTTGCACCCAACGCAAATAAGTGGGTTGTCAATCCTCTTAGCGGTTATTTGCAAGGATTAATTCTGATAGTGATAGATATATAAACTAAAATACTAAATAAAATAAAAGTAAGTAAATTGCAGCAAGGTATTTTTGAGTTTTAATATATAATAAAGGTAGACCCGGGGGCCATAGTTTTCACTAGAGGCTTCTCTCTCGAGCGCAGAACATACTGTGGGTAAACAAATTACTGTTGGGCAATTGATATAAAAGCAAATAATTATGACGGATTCATGGCAATGATCATGTATATAGGCATCACGTCCGAGACAAGTAGACCAACTCCTGCCTGCATCTACTACTATTACTCCACCCATCGACCGCTATCCAGCATGCATCTAGGGTATTAAGTATGAAACAGAGTAACGCCTTAAGCAAGATGACATGATGTAGACAAAGTAAACTCAAGCAATATGATTAAACCCCATCTTTTTATCCTTAATGGCAACAATACAAATATGTGTCATGTCCCTTTCTATCACTGGGATTGAGCACCACAAGATTGAACCCATCACAAAGCACCTCTCCCATTGCAAGATAAACCAATCTAGTTGGCCAAACCAAATCGATAGATCGGAGAGAAATACAAAGCTATAATAATCATGCATAAAAGAGTTCAGAGAAGACTCAAATATTTCTCATGAATAATCTGATCATAAACTCACAATTCATCGGATCCCAACAAACACACCTCAAAAGAAGATTACATCGGATAGAACTCCAAGAACAACAAGGAGAACATGGTATTTGAAGATCAAAGAGAGAGAAGAAGCCATCTAGCTACTAGCTATGGACCCGTAGGTCTGTGGTAAACTACTCATACATCATCGGAAGGGCAGCAAGGTTGATGAAGAAGCCCTCCGTGATCGATTCCCCCTCCGGCAGAGTACCAAAAAAGGCCTCCAGATGGGATCGCGGAAGAACAGAGGCTTGCGGCGGTGTAAAAGTTATTCAGGGTGGCTCTTTGTTGGTTTCCGAATATTTGAGAATTTATAGAACTGGAATTAGGTCAAACGGAGCCACGAGGGCCCCACAAGGCATCAGGGCGCGCCCCCCTGGGGCCGCGCCCTGTGCCCTGTTGCCTTGTGGAGGCTTCGTGAACCTTCTGGCCTCCTCTCCAAGTCTCCAGGGTCTCTTTTGTCCAGAAAAAAATCTCCAAAAAGTTTCGTGCCATTTGGACTTCGTTTGGTACTGATTTCCTGAAAAACCAAAAACAAGCAGAAAACAACAACTGGCACTGGGCACTAAGTTAATAGGTTAGTCCCAAAAATGATATATAATTGCATATAAAAACATCCAAGATTGATACTATAATAGCATGGAATAATAAAAAAATTATAGATATGTTGGAGACGTATTAGTCACCTCGCCTAGGATGCATGCCCAGCGCCGCCGCTGCAGCGGGTTGGCCGATTTGGTTTCCTCTACTGCCCATTTGAATAGCTGCACCGGGTTCGGATACCATTCCATAGGCATGCGCATTCTCTCCTCCGCGGTCGACTCCATGAATATGATCTCTACCATTAGCGCCAGCTTCAAGTCAACGCGACGCTGCCAGATGGTGACATCCCTTGGCATCTCTGCCCTAACATCGACTTGAGCCTCCGCCTTGTGCTTTGCCAGGTGCAGCTCCTTCGAACATGTCTCTGATCGATGCCTTGCTTCCTCGATCTGATTTGCCCTTGCTGCCTACCACCTCCAATGCAGCCCCGGCATGTCCTCCTGCGCCACCGATCTATGATTCCAGAGCAATGGATCCCCTCTGATAGATAAGTGGGTTTCGCTCAACGGCGGCAGTGCCGCGAGCCGCAGCGAGAGGGAAGCCTGTGGGATACTGGGATCTAGGGGATTATCCATGTCGGAATTCGATGGGTGAGGCGGGAAGGTGAGCGTAGGCGGTGGGCGAGCCCTAATACACTACTCGCTCCATTTTTAAATAAGGCCATCAACAGTAACCGAGGCAAAAATTGATGTTGTTGTTGCGTCGTACTTGCATCCCATGATTTAACTACTCGCATGCATGCAGTAGATGATAATGACACTCTCAACTACTTCCTCCCTCACGTCCACTCAATTTCCTCTATACTCCGTAGACAAAATTCGTTTGCCAACTACTATAACAAACATGATGCAAAAAAATACTACTATAATAAACAAACGAATTTATTTTGATTCCCAAATGGAGCCACACCCGACTGCGCAGCAGGCAGACCAAGCTCGTGTCGTGTTGGTGTCGTGTGCGGCACACACATTAAGGAAAACCTCACACCTCCAGCTGAGCCTCCGCGTTTTGAACTTTTGAATCACAAGATCAAGGAGCAACGTGAACCTTTGATAGAGCCAGTCGGATGGTTCAGAACGCCATGATTCATAGCTACAGATGCAACTGGAGGGTACTCCCGTTCGTAGAACCATCGGTGGATTATCAATGCAAGGAAAGTACTCCTGCACGCGTACTGCAGACCTACTTGCTGCTCTATTCATGCGCGTAGCTGGTCTACTCAGCCGCTCCTCTCAAGCACACACTAGCAGCCTGTTCATCAGCGACGGTGACATGCACACTAATCGCATCAGCGAGGAGGTTTCTTTTTATAAAATTTAGAGATGATTTTAGTGCGACTTTAGAGCCGATCCAATGTAATGAGCGAAGTCAATGCGTGCATTTGCACATACATGTATGCTACTACTAGTATATGTAGTACTATATGGTGAGAATATTAATAAAGTTGTACTTACTTGGCTATAGGTGACGTGACAACTTCACATAGACGGCCGTTGGCTATGCTCCTACTATTAACCTGGCTATAGGTGACGTGACAACTTCACATAGCCGGCTGTTGGCTATTACTATTAACCATGCTCCTACATCAACATGCAAAACAATTACTAGCATTATTGGCATTAGATCAACATTGTATACGTGCCATTCAAAAATAAAAAACTTTATTTAACATACCAATAAAGGGAAAGTCGATGAATAACGCGCCACTGTGTCCAGGCCACACTTTGTATTGTTCATGCTTGGTCCCCAATCATCCATTAAATGAACGACTCTACACACGTCAAATTATCACGTGGGGTGTCTCTTCGTATACAAATGCGTTCCGCCGTGTACCCGTGTGTGTGTGCAAGGGAATGGGTGCATGCGTGCACCTCTTCTCTTCATGCACATACTCCACCAGTGTGTGTGTGTGTGTGTGTGTGTGTGCGCGCGCACGCGCGTGTGTGTCTGTGTCAGAGAATGAAAGGGAGCTACCTAACTAGAGAGGTAGTTCGATCGGTGTGTGTCCGAGAACAAGAGGAACAGACCTATAACTAGAGAGGTTGATCGATCGGTGTGTTTCAATGAATGAGAGGGAGAGACCTAATTACTATAGAGGTAGATCGATCGGTGTGTGTCCGAGAATGAGAGGGAGAGACGTAACTAGAGAGGTAGATCGATCAATGTGTTTCAGAGAACGAGAGGGAGAGACCTAACTAGAGAGGTAGATCGATCGGTGTGTGTCGGAGAACGAGAGGGAGAGATGTAACTAGTGAGGTAGATCGATCGGTGTGTGTCAGAGAACGAGAGGGAGAGACGTAACTAGAGAGGTAGATCGATCGGTGTGTGTCAGAGAATGAGAGGGAGAGACCTAACTAGAGAGGTAGATCGATCGGTGTGTGTCGGAGAACAAGAGGGAGAGACGTAACTAGAGAGATAGATCGATTGGTGTGTGTTGGAGAACGAGAGGGAGGGACCTAACTAGAGAAGTGGATCTCGATTGGTGTGTGTCGGAAGGGATCCGGTGGGATCTTTGAACGCTGGTGAGGGAGAGATCACGCTGGCCGCCTCTTTGTGAACAGACGCTCTCCTACATGTACCCGCGCGTGTGTGAGAGAGGACGAGTGCGTGTGTGCACCTCTTCTCTTCGTGTACGATGTACTAAACCTAAAGTACAAGTGTATGTGTGTGGCACTGACCTACAGAGGTACAGATGGTGTGTGCGAGAAGTCCCGAGAGAGTCGTGAGCGTAGGTGTGTGCGTGGGAGAGAGGGAGAGAGATGATATGTGTCAATGTAATGTGTGTGAAAAAGAGACTAGTCAATAGTTCGCCACGACGCTATTCCTAGCGAATTCCCCAATAACCATAAGATCTGAATCCGACGGTGCCAGTTATTGGACGAAAACAACAGTACAAAAAGAAAAGAAATGCCATGGCATTTTACAAAACCGCCACACCACGCCCCTCCCATTACACATGAAACTGCGACACGAGCGTTCGCAACTACCATGTTCTGCTCCTTTGGTGCGATCTATACTATTATTAAAACAAAAAGATAGGCTTTTGGCGCACAGTAGGCGGGGGAGCTTGACCTATCAATTTGCTAGTGCTCACATGCGGTCGCACATGTCAGTGATGTAACAAGCCGATGTGCGTCCCTTCGGTGAGCGGGGGGCTGGACCGACCGTCTGTTCGTGCTACTGCTCACATGCGGTCGCACATGTCAGTGATGTACGAAGCCGATGCGCGTCCCTTCAGTGAGCGGCGGGCCGGACCGACCGTGTACTGGTGCTACTGCTCACATGCGGTCGCACATGTCAGTGATGCACCAAGCCGACGCGCGTCCCTTCGTTGAGCGCGGGCCGGACCGACCGTGTGTTGGTGCGACGCGAATGCGACAGGCTGTAAGTTTACTGCCTAACTTAACTTGTAAAGTGCAACACTTGCTCTGGCTCGTTGACGAGATTGGTCGATAGAAATCCCGATTAGAAAGGCGAGGGCAGGTTTTTTTCTGCACGGGAGGCATGGGGTTTTTTTTAGTGCTGCGGAGTCGTGGGGGTTTGGCCTACGATTTGCATATGTTTGTCAGAGGCGTACGTGGGCCCGCATTCCCGGAGGCCATCGTGGCGGAGCCAGACGCCCGCAACCTCTCAGAGCAAAAAAAGAGGAGCCCGTTGCTGGCTATTTCTATAATCAGTTTTGAAATTTTCAATCGTACACGCGTCAAATTATCACATGGGCTACCTCTTCTTATCTTATAGAAACATGCTCCACCATGTACCCGCGCGTGTGTATTACGGAAGGAGTGCGTGTGTGCACCTCTTCTCTTCGTACATGTAGTCCACACACATAGTGCGTGCACCTCTTCTCTTCGTACATGTACTCCACCTAGTGCGTGTGTCTGAGAGAGAGAGAGAGAGATGGTGTGTGCGAGAGGCCTATATACATATGTTTGTGTGAAAGAGAGGACTATATACATATATGTATGTGTAGGGGGGCGATATACAAGAATAGAGGGGAGGGATCGTTTACGCAAGATATCGATAGAGACGGATAGAGGGAAGAACTTTACGAGTGTACAAGCGCTAGGAAAGGAGGGGTTGCTGGAAGATGGTGCGAGAGACCAACTAGACGAAGACAAGGAAGGAGTGTACAAGCAGTGCCAGATCGATAAAGAGAGGGGACGAAAATGTGCATGCTGATGGCTCCATATTTTACGCATCTTTAGAGCTCATTTGTTGCACATTATCTCCATATATCAAGTCATATCATGTTCCATTGAGCCAATTACATGTCCATATGCATGATTTCCAGTTTTTATCCTTTTCACTGTGAGCACTGCAAAATCTTTATTCTTTTTTAGTTTTTATTAGTTTTCTTTCTCTTTGTGTGTCTTGTAGGTGATGCGGACTTCCCAAGAACTTAGCACGATGAAAGGAGTTCAAACGGTGGACACCAGGACCCCAGACTTAGCCATTTCGAAGGTGGAAAAAGTCATTTTTCCAAAGTGCTCCAAATCAAGATCTAAAACAAGAAATGGATCGGCTTCGTTCATACGAATCCAACGATCCCAAGAACGTCAAATTCCGAGTTCGTATGAAGAAGTGGCGGCCGATTTACTGAAGGGAGGCAGTAGAAGAAATCAGTATGAAAGACGGTATTCCATACGACCGCGTGCGGTCATTTGAGCGCCCGTATGGAGTTAGACAGCACCAGAAGTTGCCTCTCGTGATGGGATCCTTCGTGGATTTCATCCCCGTTTGTTCCCATGACTTCCTTGGCCTTCAAGGAATGATTTGGGAGAGGATAAGGCTCATCTAGAACGCTTGGATCAAAGGAGAGAGGCCACATCAAGGGAGGAGGCATAGGGAGAGCTCTTATATAAACACCATCAACCCTAGCCGCCGCCTCCATCTCATCTTCATCTTCATCATTCTCATCTTCATCGTTCGTCATTCGTCATATCGTCTCCAAGTCCAGCCGCCATCCACATCAAGACACCATTGTTGCAACGTTGAAGGAGACCAGAAGGGAGCGGCTTCAGTGGGGCGCGCCCATGGGCCGCCGCCGCCGTGCCACCATCAACACCACCATCATCCGTTCCGCCGCCATCATCACCACCATCACCATCCCTTCTCCTCCTCCATCACGGTCTCCGTGATGGGTTGTAACAACTCTTGAACCCCTTTATATGTGATGTTATTTGAGTAATTGTTGGCTATGGTGTCGTGGGTGCAAGTCTGACAATAGTGTGTAGGGGTACGGATGAGAGGGCAGAGCCTAGCTACGGCGCAGTTGTTACACTCGGATTTACGAGTTCAGGCCCCTCAGCGGTGGAGGTAAAAGCCCTACGTCTCGGTGCTCGGGAGCTAGATTGCTTGAGTGTATGATTACAAAGGTTGCGAACCCTTGGAATGGAGCTGGGGGTGGCTTATATAGTGTCTGCCAGTCCTCCCATGAATGCCGCCATTACCAGGGGTTTAAGGGCACCAGGTAACGGGCGCATTGATTACAATTAATACGAGCGAGCGCACGTCCTGACCGTTGCGTTCCTGGAGCCTCCTAGTCTTCTCTGGTCGAGTGACTGTCAGGTACTCCGAGTGTAATAGCCGGTCGAGTGAACTCCTGCTTCCCGAGTGGTTCATTGAACTCCGAGTGAACGTCAGTTTGCAGAACTCTTGGCTGCTGATCTGGCCCTGGGGTCCAGTATAAGGCATGTGGTATCCTAGGGTAGGGTCTGTAGGTCAGGCCTGTTACCCTATCCCTAGTATATGTCCTCGTCATTAGCCCTCGAATCGGTCGAGGTTAAGCGGGTCGAGTCAAGGCGAATTCCCAGGTGAGTTGAGCGCTACAGGGGCGCTCAAGAACTCCTACTGGTCGTTTGACACCCTTGTCTTCGTGCGGCACCTTGACGGATTCCGGACCATATGACGTCCGAGTGAAATGAGTAGTCTCCATCTGAATGAAATGGGTAGTCTCCATCCGAATGAAATGGGTAGTCTCCATCCGAGTGAAACGAGTAGTCACGTGTCGGGTGACGGATCAGCCCCGAGCGTTTATGGAATGTCTTCAAAGGCGAGCAATCGAATCGCTGGGTTCCGGATCTTGCGGGATTTGAAATCAGATAAGAGCGTGCGCGCGAACGGTCGCGGCGCGGTGAGTGGGGAAAGTGGGGCGTGACGCCTCGATTTTCGCCTCACTTTTCGCCATGTACAGCTACAACTCCGCCAGCGAGATTTGAGGAGATCCTCGGGCCCGCGAGTCAGTGGCGCGGATTGGGGAGCGGAGCGGGCGGTGATATAAGAAGCCGCCGCGTCGGAGAGGGAGAAAGAGCCAGATCCCCTCCTCCTCGCCTCTTCCAATCTCTCAATCTACGCTCCCGCACCGCACTCTGCGCAAACCCATTCCGGTGCCGGAGCGCTCCACGGCGATGGCGAAGGACAAGACGGCGAAGGGGAAGAAGGCGTCGAGCTCCCGAGCCGTGCCCCCGCGCGGGTAGATCCAAGGCGACTGGCTTCCGCCGACCACCATGGTCGACGACATCAGCGGGCTCGTCGTGGACGGACTGATCCGCGACGGGACGTGGAGGCTACCGGAGGAAGGGGAGATCGAGCCCACGCCGCGCCCCGGAGAGCGAGTGCTCCTCACCACACACGTGGAGCGAGGTTTCTCCATGCCACCCCACCCCTTTTTTTGCGGTTTTTTGAACTTTTTCGGCGCCCAGCTTCACCACCTGCCTCCGAATGCCATAGTGTACCTTGCTGCATTCATTTCCTTGTGTGAGAACTTCCTGGGTTGTCTGCCGCACTAGGGGTTATTCAAGCACATCTTCACGTGCCATTCTCAATCGGTCAAAAAGGCCAACCCCGAGGGGGAGAGAACCCATGTGACCCAGCTATGCGGTGGCTTGGGTATTCAGATGCGGGGTAGGACCGCTTTTCCCGCGATGACTTTTCCCGACTCAGTTAGGGGCTGGCAGTCGACTTGGTTTCATTGCAACGTCGTTCCTTGTGCTGGCTCGTTGACTGGTCTCCCCCCTTATACATCTGAGAGAGTCAATGTGCCTCCATCCCTGACGGTGGACAAGGAGGAGAAGACCGACGTGGGGATCTTGGTAACTGCGGTAGTCAGCCTGGTCCAGGGCGGGTTGATGGGTTTGGATTTGCTGGAGGTCTTCCTCAGTTGGCGAATCCAGCCGCTGCAGGAGCGAGCTCAGCCGATGTGGCAGTATACTGGCACTGACGACTCGACTCGAGTGCACCCGGAGGACATCGACGAGAAGACCGTGAAAGAGTGGCTCAAGTGCATCACCGGCGCGCGTGACAATCCGCGGGGGTCGAGACGGGTCCCGCCCTACGACGCCAATAATCTGCCGTTGGAGGTATGACACGCATTTCCGAGTGAATTACCCATGTGCAAATTATCTGAGTGAGCTAAATGATCCGAGTGAACTGACTGAACTGCCTGTCCCTGATCTTCATGTCTTGCAGGAGTTCCAGAAGATGCTCTCGCCTGTGCCGAATGGGGAAAACCTTGTCGGTGACGTGGGGAGCGAACATGGCAGTGCTGAGGGTAGTTACGTGGAGGACAGCGAGGAGGAAAGTGACGACTCGGAAGAGAGTGACGAGGTCGAGTCTTCCCGGTCTCTGGAGCTGCACTCTGAACGCCGCTCCAAGAAAACTCATGATCCGAGTGCTGGCCCGGAGAAGGAGGTGGTTCCGAGTGCTAACGCTCCGAAGCGCACTCGGACATCGATGCCGGAGCCAACTAAGAAGACCACCAAGCAGCCCAAGGTCGCTTCCCCCAAGCCTCAGAAGGCCCTGCCCAGGATCAAGGTCACTGTGCCTGTAGCCTCAATGTGAGTGTCTTCGTCGGCTTTTCTTTTCTGTCTTTGTCAACTTTTGGACTCTTTTGACCGAATGAATCTTATGAATCAGGGCTGCGACTTCGACCACGTCTCCTATGCAGATCGACGGGGACCGCATTGAAGCCGAGTCGGCAGACGCGGCCACTTCTCAGAAAGGTAACAACAATTCCACTTTACTTTGATCCATGAACTGATTGAATTGTCCTCATTCGACTGAATTGCGTACTGAGGCTGATCGTGTCGAGTGAATGCAGCACTGGCAGACATCATCCATGTCGACGACGATGAGGAGCCGCCGTGGAAGGATGCCGAGAAGGGGACTGCCGCCCCGACTACTTCCCAGACCACCACACCGAAGGCACCTCCAAGCCAAGCGCCTCCAGTTCCTCCTGCGCAGTGCGTGATCGTGCCCCTGGCACAAGGGTCCTCTCAAGCCGGTGCTGGCCCGGTTACATCGCCGTCGACTGCTTTGACCTCGGCTCCAACTCCTCCTGTCAACATCTTCAGTCTGTACAAGGTGCCAGAGGACCAGACTGGGGCCAGCAAGGAAGCAATGATCCAGGCGGAACTGATGACCCAACGACTCAAGGAGATGTGCGCAGCTAGCAAGCTGGCATACGATGCCAGTGCTGCCCTCCAGGAGAACGTTCGAGTAAGTACCCTTGTAAGTTGATCTCCAAGTCATTTTTCTTCAGTAGGAATTTCAGTTGGAAAGTATCTGGTACACCCACTGGGTGTTTTTTTTTGTGGTTGGCCGTCACTCGGATCGGGTGTACTGTTCCGAGTGGATACCGTTCCAGTGGGGGCACGCTGAGTGCACCCACTGAGAGTAGTCCCCGAGACTGCCGTCGACTGCGGGCAGTCGGCGGGAGTCTTAGAGCTCTTTTTTTCTTTTTTGCTTGGCCGTCACTCGAATCGGGCGGACCGTTCCGAGTGGATACCGTTCCAGTGGGGGCACGCTGAGTGCACCCACTGGGTGTAGTCCCCGAGACTGCCGTTGACTGCGGGCAGTCGGCGGGAGTCTTAGAACCTAGAACTTGCTCTTGTTTTTTTCTTTTTGTGGTTGGCCATCACTCGGATCGGGCGGACCGTTCCGACGGGAGTCTTAGAGTTTAGACCATGTTCTGTTGTTGTTTTTTTTTTTGTTTGGCCGTCACTCGGATCGGGCGGACCGCCTTGAGTGGATACCGTTCCAGTGGGGGCACACTGAGTGCACCCACTGGGTGTAGTCCCCGAGACTGCCGTCGAGTGCGGGCAGTCGGCGGGAGTCTTAGAGCTCTTTTTTTTCTTTTTTGCTTGGCCGTCACTCGGATCGGGCAGACCGTTCCGAGTGGATACCGTTCCAGTGGGGGCACGCTGAGTGCACCCACTGGGTGTAGTCCCCGAGACTGTCGTTGACTGCGGGCAGTCGGCGGGAGTCTTAGAACCTAGAACTTGCTCTTGTTTTTCTTTTTGTGGTTGGCCGTCACTCGGATCGGGCGGACCGTTCCGAGTGGATACCGTTCCAATGGGGGCACGCTGAGTGCACCCACTGGGTGTAGTCCCCGAGACTGCCGTCAACTGCGGGCAGTCGGCGGGAGTCTTAGAAGTTAGAATCTGATACTGGTCAAGTTTGTTCCTCCCTAACAAAGGGTACTTCAGGATCTGATACTGGTCAAGTTTGTTCCTCCCTGACAAAGGGTACTTCAGGATCTGATACTGGTCAAGCTTGTTCCTTCCAGGAGCGTCGGTCTCTGGGCACTCGGAATATTCTGTAACATTAACTGATCTGTTCTCACTTGTATTTCAGAAAACTTGCGAGCTTGGGACTCAGTACGTGGCACTGGAGAAGGAGACTGTCCAGCTCCGACTGGATTTGGAAGTGGAGAGGAGGAACACAGTGAGCGCTCAAGCAGAGCTCAAGACCATGGGAGGTAAGCTTCAATTACTGAGCATTCTGCTTTCGCCCTTTTCCATTCTTTGAACCGAGTGACTTCACTCGAACAGATGTGCGTAGTGAAAACCATCGACTTCAAGTGCGGCTCAGAACCTCTGTTTCTTTAGAAACTATGAAGCAGGCACTCGAGAACAAAGATAATGAACTGGCTGGAGCACAGAAAGTGGCGAAGGAAAAGACCAAGACCGCCGAAGAGAAGCTGTCCTCACTCGAGAAGCTTGAAGCAGAGAACACGTTGCTGAAGGCCGCCGTCAAGGAGGCGAAGAAGGAGGTGGACGAGCTCAAGAAGCAGAAGGCTGAGTGGGATGGCAAGCTCAAGGCCCAGACGAATGCTTACGAGCAAGAAAAGAAGACTCTGAACAAGAAGATCAACCAGCTCATCGAGAAGAAGAATGCTCTGGAGAAGTATATAGAGGAGTTCACGGAGGAGATGTACACAAAGCTTGCAGGTAACTTATAGCGTCCGAGTGCATTTCAACATAACTCCAAGTGAACTTCATGCATGCTAATGTTCGACTCTCCTCTTTTCTCGTTTGCAGAGTACTACCGGGACTTTGAGCTTGAGACTGACAGAATCGAGAGGGATCTGGATCCTTCCAGGTCACTCGTCGGTGACAAGGCTCCCCTGGGCGTCTTGCGGCTTGAATCTCGCATTGAAGATGTTCAGGGGTACATCATCCGCCTGCGGGGTGCACTCGGAAGGATCGACAAGGAGCTGTGGCCAGAAGACACCGACCTGGAAGCCATGATGTCTCGTCTCAACGACATTCCCAGTCAAGTGCAAGCGTGGAAGAAGTCGGCTGCCCGTTGCGAAGCCGACGTGGCCCTCTCCTTGGTTTGAGTGCATTGCAAGGACGCCAAGGAAGAGAAACTGAAGACTCTCCAAGTTGCCAACACGAAGAAACTCAAGTTTGAGGACTTCATGGAGACATTCATCGAAGCGGCCACTCGGATCGCCGACGGCATCGACTTGGATTCCTTCGTTGAGCCGGCCAGCCCCACAGGGGCATGAGAAAACTTTAAGTCCTACCCATTAGCCTCGGTATGCCGAGTGGAACTGTATTCGTTAAACTCTTTCGGGCTTCGGGCCCGCGTACTCGTATTTGCTTTTGAACTGTATTCAAATGCTTTCGTTCGAGTCTTTCGAGTCTTTGAAATGGGTTTTAACTTAGGCGAAAGCTAGTTCGCAGCTAAGCTTCTGAGTGAGAGGGACGCTCTTCACTCGGAGTAGTGTTTTAACTTGGGCGAAAGCTGGTTCGCAACCAAGCCTCCGAGTGAGAGGGACGCTCTTCACTCGGAGTAGGTTTTTAACTTGGGCGAAAGCTGGTTCGCAGCCAAGCCCCCGAGTGAGAGGGATTCTCTCCACTCGGAGTAGGTTTTAACTTGGGCGAAAGCTGGTTCGTAGCCAAGCCTCCGAGTGGGAGGGACGCTCTTCACTCGGAGTAGGTTTTTAACTTCGGCGAAAGCTGGTTCGCAGCCAAGCCCCCGAGTGAGAGGGATGTTCTCCACTTGGAGTAGGTTTTAACTTGGGCGAAAGCTGGTTCGCAGCCAAGCCTCCGAGTGGGAGGGACGCTCTTCACTCGGAGTAGGTTTTTAACTTGGGCGAAAGTTGGTTCGCAGCCAAGCCCCCGAGTGAGAGGGATGCTCTCCACTCGTTGTAGGTTTTCAACTTGGGCGAAAGCTGGTTCGCAGCCAAGCCCCCGAGTGAGAGGGATGCTCTTCACTCGGAGTCATTTTTTAACTTGGGCGAAAGCTGGTTCGCAGCCAAGCCCCCGAGTGAGAGGGATGTTCTTCACTCGGAGTGTGTTTTTTAACTTGGGCGAAAGCTGGTTCGCAGCCAAGCCCCCGAGTGTGAGGGATGCTCTTCACTCGGAGTATCTTTTAACTTGGGCGAAAGCTGGTTCGCAGCCAAGCCCCCGAGTGAGAGGGATGCTCTTCACTCAGAGTGGGTTTTTAACTTGGGCGAAAGCTAGTTCGCAGCCAAGCCCCCGAGTGAGAGGGATGCTCTTCACTCGGAGTCGTTTTTTAACTTAGGCAAAAACTGGTTTGCAGCTAAGTTGAAGGGCGTACACCCACTGGGGGTTGTAAGCCAGAGAATGCATACGAGTGAACTCAATGCGGAACTGGAAAAGTCATGCTTTTATTCATCAAATATCACTCGAGTACTTTTATTACATCTCATCATCAAGTATAGAAACGTCGAAGCAAGTCTGCATTCCAAGCGCGGGGCTCATCTGCTTGCTTCAGAAGGTTGTACAGGTGATATGCTCCGTTGTGCAGAACCTTTGAAATGACGAATGGACCTTCCCACGCAGGAGCAAGCTTGTGAGGTTGCTGCTGATCCACTCGGAGCACAAGATCTCCTTCCTGAAAGGTCCGACTTCTGACGTGCCTACTGTGAAAACGTCGTAGATCTTGCTGATAAGTGGCCGAGCGGATAAGAGCCATCTCTCTCTCCTCTTCCAGGAGATCAACCGCGTCTTGCCACGCCTGCTCTGTTTCAACTTCGGAGTATAGTTCCACTCGGGGCGAATTGTGGAGCAGGTCACTCGGCAAGGCGGCTTTAGCTCCGTACACCATGAAGAAGGGAGTACGGTTGGTGGACCGATTGGGGGTCGTCCTCAAGCCCCAAAGAACTGATGGCAACTCAGTGACCCAGGCTCCAGCTGCATGCTCCAAATCGCGCATGAGTCATGGCTTTAATCCCTGAAGTATCAGCCTGTTTGCTCTCTCAGCTTGTCCATTCGACTGCGAGTGCGCCACAAATGCATAGTCGACTTAGGTGCCTTGGGCGGCACAGAATGCCCTGAACTCTTCCGAGGCGAAGTTTGAGCCGTTGGCGGTGATGATGCTGTGGGGCACGCCATACCTGAAGACTATCACCTTCATAAACTTGATCGTTGTACGAGAGTCTAGCTTCTTGATAGGTTTGGCTTTGATCCACTTAGTGAACTTATCGACTGCAACCAGCAAGTGGGTGAATCCACTCACCCCGGTCCGGAGGGGTCCCACCATGTCGAGTCCCTAGACTGCAAACAGCCAGACGAGTGGAATCGTCTTCAGAGCAGACGCAGGCTTGTGCGATAAGTTTGCATAGAACTGGCACCCGGCGCAATGTTGGACTATCTCCTGCGCAGCTTCATTGGCACGTGGCCAGAAGAAGCCGGCTCGGTAAGCTTTAGCCACGATTGTCCGAGAGGACGCGTGGTGTCCGCAAGTTCCCGAGTGAATCTCCTCCAGGATTAGTCGTCCTTCCTCCGGAGAGATGCAGCGCTGAGTCACACCGGTGACGCTCTTTCTGTATAACTGATTGCCCATCACTGTAAAGGCCTTGGACCTGCGAACAATCTGGCGGGCCTCGGCTTCATCTTCTGGAAGTTCCTGTCTGAGCAGGTATGCAATGTACGGCACTGTCCACTCGGGCGTGATTGCTAGGATCTCCATGACCAAATCAATGACTGCCGGGACCTCGACTTCAGTCGGATCGGACGGACCGACCACTTGCTGGGGCTCTTCCGTGAAGGGATCTTCTTTCACCGTCGGAGAACGTAAATGCTCGAGGAACACATTGCTGGGTATGGCTTTCCGAGTGGACCCGATCTTTGCCAGATCGTCTGCCTCCTGATTCTTGGCTCGGGGAACGTGATGCAGCTCCAGACCCTCAAATTTCTTCTCCAACTTTCTCACCGCATTGCAATATCCTGTCATAGCAGGGCTTCTGATATCCCACTCCTTCATCACTTGGTTCACAACTAGATCCGAGTCCCCGTACACCATCAGGCGCCGGACGCCGAGTGAAATGGCCATACGTAGACCGTAAAGGAGCGCTTCATACTCGGCCTCATTGTTGGAGGAATCGAAGTGAATCTGCAGAACATATCTGAGTCGATTGCCCTTCGGAGATACTAACACAACTCCAGCTCCTGAACCGTTCAGCATCTTGGAACCATCAAAGAACATGGTCCAGTGTTCCGGGTGACTCTGAGTCGGTTGCTGTTATTCTGTCCACTCGGCCAAGAAATCGGCCAGTGCTTGGAACTTGATCGCCTTTTTTGCCTCGAACTTGATGTCCAGGGGCTGGAGCTCGATAGCCCACTTCGCCACTCGACCAGTCGCATCCCGATTGTTCATGATCTCAGACAGCGGGGCATCGCTGACGACTGACACGGTGTGCTCTTGGAAGTAATGGGCTACTTTCTTCGCGGTCAGATAGATGACATAGACGAGCTTCTGATAATGAGGATATCTCTGCTTGGACGGAGTCAGGACTTCAGAAATGTAATAGACTGGGCGTTGAACTTTGTAAGTTTTGCCCTGTTCTTCTCGCTTGACTGTGAGGACAGTGCTGACAACTTGACCAGTGGCCGCAATGTACAAGAGTAGCGGCTCGTTGCCGTTCGGAGCGGCAAGCACCGGCTGGGTGGAAAGCAGGGCTTTGAGCTCAACAAACGTTGCTTGTGCTTCAGCAGTCCACTCGAACGAATCAGATTTCTTCATCAATCGGTACAGGGGCAGTGCCTTCTCATCGAGATGGGAGATGAATCGGCTCAGAGCTGCGAGGCAACCCGTGAGCTTCTATACATCATGAAGACGTTCTGGACGTTTCATTCATACAATCGCCCCGATCTTCTCAGGATTGGCATCTATCCCTCGTTCGGAAACGAGGAAACCGAGTAACTTGCCCCCAGGGACACCGAAAGTGCACTTTGCCAGATTCAGCTTGATATCATACTTCCGTAGATTTGCAAAAGTTTCGGCTAGTTCAGCCAGCAGGTCGGAACCTTTTCTGGACTTGACCACTATGTCATCCATGTATGCCTCGATGTTCCGACTGATCTATTTTTGCAAACACTTTTGGACCATGCACATGAAAGTGGCACCGGCATTTTTCAGACCGAATGGCATGGTGATATAGTAGAAACACCCGAATGGGGTGATAAAAGCTGTTTTTATTTCATCTGGCCCGTACAGTCGGATCTTGTGGTACCCGGAGTACGCATCCAGAAAAGATAGTCGCTCACAACCCGCGGTGGAATCTACGATTTGATCTATGTGGGGGAGCGGGAAATGATCCTTAGGGCAGACCCGGTTGATGTGCTTGAAATCGATGCACATTCGGAGAGACTTATCCTTCATAGGGACCATGACGACGTTGGCGAGCCACTCGGAGTGGTACACCTCACGAATGAACTCGGCTGCCAGGAGCCGAGCAACTTCTTCGCCAATGGCCTTCCTCTTCTGTGTAGCAGAGCGACGAAGATGCTCCTTCACAGGTTTTGCCTTCGGGTCGACTCGCAAACGGTGCTCAGCCAGCTCCCTGGGTACACCCGGCATGTCGGATGTTTTCCATGCGAAGATGTCCCAGTTCTCACAGAGGAACTGGATGAGCGCTTCTTCCTATTTGTTGTCGAGTGTCGTTGAGATCTTGGTGGGGGCAGCATTGGGATCTTCCGGGTGGATGTGTACAGGCTTCGTGTCACCGGCCGACTGAAACGTAGATTCTGCAGCTGGCTTCTTGGAGCGTAGCAGATCACTCGGATCGGCATTTTTCTTGTACTCCTCCAACTCCACCATGGCCATCTGTTCATCAGCGATCTTGGACCCCTGCTGCAAACATTCTTCCGCGCGCTGCCGACTGCCAGTCACTGTGATCACGCCTTTGGGGCCGGGCATCTTCAGCTTAAGGTACACATAACATGGGCGGGCCATGAAACGTGCATAGGCTGGCCGACCGAGAATGGCATGATAGGCGCTGCGGAAGTCGACCACCTCGAAGGTAAGCCTTTCCTTCCTGAAATTCTTGTCATCTCGAAAGACTACATCCAGGGCAATCTGCCCGAGTGACTTCGCTTTCTTGCCAGGGATCACTCCGTGGAACTGCATACTGCTTTCGCTGAGATGGGACAACGGAATGCCCATCGCCTTCAGAATGTCAGCATAGAGTATGTTCAGTCCGCTTCCACCATCCATGAGGACCTTGCGCAACCGAACGCCTCCCACGACCGGATCGACCACCAGCGCCTGCCGCCCAGGGGTAGCAATGTAGGCTGGGTGATCCAACTGATCAAAGGTGATCCGAGTCTTCGACCAGTTCAGAAACTTTGTCGTCGCCGGCATGGCCATGTTCACTTCTCGGTTGATGACCTTCAACCGGCTCCTACTCTCTACATCCGCGAAGATCATCAGGGTTGCGTTGACACTGGGAAAAGGTTCATCCTTGTCTTCACCATCAGCATCATCCGGGCTCTTCTCACTCGACGGACCTTCTCGAAACTGCTGTATCAGCAACCTGCACTGTCGAATGGTATGCTTGGGCAATATCAGATTGCCCTCCTCATCTTTTCTGGTGTGGATATGACACGGCAAATCGAGGACATCTTGGCCCGACTGATCTCTCTTTTTCTCCGGGATCCACTTTTCCTTAGCCTTCCCCTTGTTCTTGGCTTGACCGGCCAGTGCGGCAGCCTCGGCCTAAGTCGAACCGTCAGCCTTGCGCTCCGGCTTCCGACTGGGATTACTATTTCCGAGGTTGGGCTCACTGGTTTTCCCTTTGCCGTTACGGAGACGGTCTTCCTCTTCACCGTTCGCGTACCGAGTGGCGATCTCCATCATTCGGCTCATGGTCAAAGACCCTGACCGGCCAAATTTCAGGATGAGCTCCCTATATCTGACTCCTGCCTTAAAGGCGCAGACGGCTTGGTGCTCCGTGATGTTCTCCACCACATGATGCAAGGTTGTCCACCGCTGAATGTACTCCCTCAAGGTTTCATTCGGCTTCTGAACACAATGCTGTAGCTCAATCAATCCGGCCGGGCATTTGCACGTGCCCTCAAATGTTTTGATGAACACTCGGGCCAAATCTTCCCAGCAGTATATGCTGGCCGGAGTGAGCTGGTTGAGCCAGGCACGGGCGGACCCTTCCAGCATCAAGGGCAAATGCTTCATAGCCACATAGTCATTTCCTCATCCAATCTGCACTGCCACTCGGTAATCCTCTAACCAAGTTTCTGACTTGGACTCACCGGTGAACTTGCTTACTCCAGCCGCCAATCTGAAGTTAGGCGGAATCTCAGCGGCCCTGATTGCTATGCTGAAACACTCGGGCCCGGAGATGAATGCTCCACTTCCACTCGGACGATCTCTGTCCAAGTTTTCTCTCAGAGCTCTGCCTCTGTCGACCAGGTTCTGAGCAAGAATGGATCTCGCGTTGAACTGCGGGTCACGATAGTCGACTGGTTCTCTCTAGCGATAACCGTCACCATGGCGGGGAGGGCTGACCCTCCGATCGTTGCTGTAAGGACGCCTGGCGTCATACGGCCGGGGCGCATACGAACCATCCCGCAGAGGGGGCGACTGCATACGGCGTCGATCATCTGGACGCCGCGGAGGCGTATTCCCACTGTGACCCTGTCCCGAGTACTGGTCTCGGTGGAGGTCTCGGTCGTTTCGCCGTAGAGGCGAGTATCTGTTTCTCCTCGGGGACACCGGGCTGTGGGCCGACTGAACGCTGTCAGCCCTGATGGATCTGCTATGAATCCTGTTGCGCAACTGGGACACTGCCGAATTTTGCTCTTCAGCCGCCCTGAGCAGGGTCTGGATCTGCCGAAGACCCTCTCCCGCCTCGGATCGGGACGGCTCAATGGAATCTGCTATCCAAGTGGCCGCCGCCAGATTCTGGACGGGAGTGCGGAATACCTGGAAATTCTGCTGCTGGTCGTTTGAGAACAACTACCTTTGTCGCCGACTGGAACTGGGCTGATGTTGCCGCTGGGAGTGATCGTCGAGTGATTTCTGGAGCACCTCCAGATGACTGCGCTCAGCCAAGTTGGCTTGGCGCGCGGCCTCCAAAGCCTGAGCCTCAGGGGTCATCCCAACGACGGGCGTCTGGAGGGTCTGCTCGGTTCTGCGCTGCAGCTCCTCCCTCTGCTGCCGAGTGAGAGGTCGGGGGTAGTACTCGTCATGACGGTCTCCGCCACCGCCAGGATCAGCGCGCGAAGGGTCACCTATCTCTGCACCACCGCGGCCGTACTCAGGCAGACTGGGCAGGGAATCGGCCATCAGCACCTTTGCAGCGGGATCGCTGCTCTCACACTCGGACAAGCTTTCCGAGTGCTCATGCACGGAGGCGAACAGATCAAAGATAGGCTCATCAGGCTCGATTGCCGCGATCTGCGGGGCCGCGACCTGAAGGGCCACCACGTGCTTGATCCACTGCTGAAGCCGTGAGTGTCCGGAACGCTTGCGACGACGGCTGGTGGAGAGCAAAGACGCCGACTGGTACGGAGTCGACGGTTGTCGAAGGAGAACGCCGAAGGAACTCGCGCAGAAGTGCGCTGCACCGCGGATGGGCAATGCCTCCACATCCAGCGGGGCTTCTTGGAGCCACGCCGAATCGTCGGCAATGAAGCTGAGGACGCTGAAACGGATCTCGCCGCCCAGGGTCAGTCCGCCGCCGGAAACCATGGTGAAGATGGAAAAAACGCAACTATGCCGGAGGTCGCTAGACGCCTGCCCCATGGTGGGTGCCAACTGTCGTGGGTGCAAGTCTGACAGTAGTGTGTAGGGGTACGGATGAGAGGGCAGAGCCTAGCTACGGCGCAGTTGTTACACTCGGATTTACGAGTTCAGGCCCCTCAGCGGTGGAGGTAACATCCCTACGTCTCGGTGCTCGGGAGCTAGATTGCTTGAGTGTATGATTACAAAGGTTGCAAACCCTTGGAATGGAGCTGGGGGTGGCTTATATAGTGTCCGCCAGCCCTCCAAGAATGCCGCCATTACCAGGGGTTTAAGAGGGGGTTTAAGGGCGCCAGGTAATGGGAGCATTGATTACAATTAATATGAGCGAGCGCACGTCCTGACCGTTGCGTTCCTGGAGCCTCCTAGTCTTCTCTGGTCGAGTGACTGTCAGGTACTCCGAGTGTAATAGCCGGTTGAGTGAACTCCTGCTTCCCGAGTGGTCCATCGAACTCCGAGTGAACGTCAATTTGCAGAACTCTTGGCTGCTGATCTGGCCCTGGGGTCCAGTATAAGGCGTGTGGTATCCTAGGGTAGGGTCTGTAGGTCAGGCATGTTACCCTATCCCTAGTATATGTCCTCGTCATATGGGTCGGTCGATTAGTAGTGGTTATTTGATATGTGTTGTCTAATTATGCGTGTTACTTTGTGTTGCTTATTTACCTTCGGTAATTTAGTGATGGGAGATGTCCTATCCATCGGCGTAGTTGGAGACATCCAACTCCCCAGGCCACACATGAAGTATATAGATAGTTGTGGAAACCGAGAGACCTATGACGTGACTGTAGGATCGAAAGTATGTCTAGAGGGGGGGTGATTAGACTACTTGATCAAATAAAACCTAACCTTTTCCCAAATTTTGGTTGTAGGCAGATTTTAGCAATAGTACATGTCAAGCATCACCCTACACATGCAATTCTAAGAGTATAGCAGCGGAATGTAAGCAATTGCATATGTATGTAAAGGAGGGATTAGAGATTTCAAACGCAATGAAGACACGGTGGTTTTTGGCGTGGTTCCAATAGGTGGTGCTATCGTACGTCCACGTTGATGGAGACTTCAACCCACGAAGGGTAACGGCTGCGCGAGTCCACGAAGGGCTCCACCCACGAAGGGTCCATGAAGAAGCAACCTTGTCTATTCCACCATGGCTTACGTCCACGAAGGACTAGCCTCACTCGGGGTAGATCTTCACGAAGTAGGCGATCTCCTTGCCCTTACAAACTTCTTGGTTCAACTCCACATCTGGTTGGAGGCTCCCAAGTGACACCTAACCAATCTAGGAGACACCACTCTCCAAAAGGTAAAAGACGGTGTGTTGTTGATGAACTCCTTGCTCTTGTGCTTCAAATGATAGTCTTCCCAGCACTCAAACACTCCTCACATATTTGGCTATGGTGGAAGAAGGATTTGAGTGGAAAGCAACTTGGGAAAGGCTAGAAATCAAGATTCAAATGGTAGGAATGGAATGGCTTGATCTCAACACATGAGCAGGTGGTTCTCTCTCAGAAAATGAATGGTGGAAGTGTAGGCACGTTCTGATGGCTCTCCTTACTGAGAAGGATGGGGTGGAGGGTTATATATAGCCTCCACACAAAATCCAACCGTTACACACTTTTGACCCAACTCGGTGGCACCGAAACGATCATCTCGGTAGCACCGAACTGTGTAAAAGATATGAACTTTAGGAATCTTGGTGGGACCGATACGAACAACTCGGATGGACCGAAGTGCAATGGCTTAGGGCAATCCTCATCTCGGTGGCACCGATTGCATCAACTCGGTAGGACCGAAGTGAAGCAATAAGGCAACAGAGAGTTGGCAAGCCATCTCGGTGAGACCGATATGCATAACTCGGTGAGACCGAAGTGAATGCAACCGATTACAGAGAGTTGGCAAGGCCATCTCGGTGGGACCGAGATCCATTTCGGTGGATCCGATTTGTTAGGGTTTTGGCAGTGGCTAAGTCTTGGATGAACTCGGTGGGCCGGATTGGAAATTTCGGTGGGGCCGAGTTGGACTTTAGGTTTAGGACATATTTGGGTAGAGAGAGTGGTTGAGGGTTTAGGAATACTGTCACTAAGCACTTGAGCAAAAAGACCATTAAGCAACACCTCATCCCCTTTTAATAGTATTGGCTTTCCTATGGACTTAATGTGATCTTGGATCATTAAACCAAAAATGTAGAGTCTTGATCTTTTGCCAATCCTTGTCCTTAGCATTTTGAGGGGTCCACATCTCTAGTCCATGCCATGCCAATTATTGAACATCCTGAAATCTTAATATTGAATGGACATTAGTTCAATGAGATATATGTTGTTATGAATTACCAAAACCACCAAGGGAGCAAATGTGCTTTCAGTGACAGGTGCAGATATCTTGAGGGGAACACGATTATTCTAGGAGCACGGTTGTCCATAGAACCTAGTGCCTTCGTCCGGTCCTCAAACCACGAGGACCTTAATATCTTTGCGTTAGCCGCCTCAGGTATGGGACAAGAAGTAGGATGAATGAGTTATCTCAACAACGCGTCTTGAGAGATAATGTTATGTGAGGGACCGCCCACCAGAAGTAGACCATTGTATCCTATAATGCAGGTACTGACTTAGTCACAACGTGGCATAGTCATAAAACCTGAACTCCATTCCGCGCCGTACCGAACGAGGCCGTACCTAGATGCCAGCAATCTCATCTAAAACATCACATACTTCTCTTAGTTTATTTCTTTTGTTTAGTTTAGTATTTATTTTCCGTTCTCTCTAGTTTAGTTTAATTCCTTGTTTTTACCGTTCCCATGCAACTTACTTAAGTGAGCTATTTCCAAACTCTGGTTTGGGTGTGAGCATGGTTGTGTTAGTGAAAACACAACTACGGGGATTGTGGTGCCATTCTATTCACTCCCTGTGGGATCGACAAACCTTACTTATCACAAAATTGCTACATAGGCCTGTAGTGACGCCCCCGACTCAATCGTGCACTAATCATACATGCAAATGCGCACGATCAAGCCCAGGGACTCACGGGAAGATATCACAACACAACTCCAAACACAAATAAAAGTCATACAAGCTTTATATTACAAGCCAGAGGGCTCGAATACATAAGCTCGCAAACAAGCGTTAGCGGAAGCAACAACAGTATCTGAGTACAGACATAAAGTTAAACAAGTCTGCCTTAAGAAGGCTGAGCAAAACAACGACATCTGATTGAAAAGGCGCAGGCCTCCTGCCTGGGAGCCTCCTATCTACTCCTGGTCGTCGGTCTCCACGTAGTAGTAGGCTCCGCCAGTGGGGTAGTAGTAGTTGTCGGCGGGATCAGCTGGCTCCTGGGATCCGTCATCTGATCGCAGCAATCGGGTATGGGGAAAAAGAGGTAGCAAAGCAACCGTGAGTACTCATCCAAAGTACTCGCAAGACTTACATCAGATCTATGCTAAGTATGCATCGGTATCAAATGGAGGGGCTGTATCTGTGGACTAGACTGCAGAAATGTCAGAATAGTGAGAAATGCCTAGCCTATCGAAGACTAGCATCTTCAGCATCTTGCAGCATTAGAAGAGTGCAGATTAGCATATAATAAAGTAATAATTATATAGTAACAATGCCCAGAGATCCTTCCTCGACTCCCTGCGACAAAGCAATCCCGGAGCTAACATATCATTAAAATTCACAAGTATCCAGTTCTAGTTGTAGTAGATCGGGATACTTTTCGAGCGTTCTGTTACCGTGGACACGGCTATTCGAATAGATATACTTCCCTGCAGGGGTGCACCAACTTACCCAACACGCTCGATTAACTCTGGCCGAACACACTTTTATCGGGTCATGCCCGGCCTCGGCTGATCGACATGCCATAGTCCTACCTAGGCTCAGCAGAGAGGCCAGCACACCGGTCTACACCCTAAGCACTCAGGGGTCTTGGGCCCATCGCCCTTTGCACTCCTGCGCGTTGCGTACGCGGCCGGGACCAGACCTAGCCCCTGTATACACACGCAGGCTTTCGCGGTCCACCCGGGCAAGCGCCGCTCAACTGCTGACGTTTGAAAAGCTTCGGCTGATACATACGACGCCGAATGCCCATACTATTTCCGCGTGGTTGTTAGTGCGAAAAGGCCAGAGGCCTACTCAGATCACATATCCTAACCCATTAGTGTGTTGGGAGCTCGCGGTGACGATCAGTGCTCCACGATCTGTGGTCCCGTCGCCCCGTCTCGAGGACTTGCGGCAAGGGCCAGGCCCAATCCCTCTCATCCCTCTCCTGAGGCAATCTGCCTGCCCGGTCGCGCCTCGTAATTATTTTGCGGATACCCTCATGGTCAACCCGACTCCAGTAACTCTCGCGAGTACCCCTCGGGGTCGACCCGACTTGAACAATAGACGGGGTAAAGTCAGGGTAACAGTGTGTCCATAACATCAAGGAGGGATCCGAGGAATCACCCTCGTTGGATTCCTACCCAATGTAACCGTCAAGGTGAACTTAGAGGAATCACCCTCGATGGGTTCACACTTGAGAGGTTGCACGATAGAGGCTTCATCAGAGGTGGTGAAAGAGGAATCACCCTTGGTTACCCACATCCGACTAGCTACGCTACAGAGATATCATCAGGAGTGAGTTAGGAGGTATCACCCTCGGCACTCGTAGTACCTCTGTAGAGTCGTACAACTTAGGGGGTGTGTGGTGATGTGCCGGTCTCAGCCCATCGATCACATCGATCGGGGCACTGGTAACAAAGCGGGGCAACAGGGACAAGGATGAGGGGCCACTGATGGTTCACTAACCAACCTATACTAAGCATTTAGGATAGCAGGAATGTGTGGCGCCCCGCCTGAATACCACTGTACCAAGACGGTCGCCGCACATACCAGCCCAGGAAAATCACTCTGGCATGCGCTTACAACAAGTATCATGAACACAAGCTTTTCTATTAATGGATATATAAGTCTTACATGATATATTTACAAGGATGATGGCAGCGGAAAAGCTCTATCTAAGGCAGCATGGTCCTGGTGCGGCTCCAATCCACAGGGATCTGACTGGGTTACTCTTCTAGCCCGCGAACACTCCGGCTCCTCGCTAGGGGACGTAGAATCCTTAGGTGAACCTGGCCACATTGAAGGCCGCTGAGTACTTTTGAATGTACTCGCAAGCAAACCCAACCAACATATACACCAAGCAATGCAATCCATGGCATTCAAGCATGCATTCATTATCTTAACAATATTAACTATCATGTATTAGCAGGATTATCTAGCAATATTATATCATAACAGGAATATCTAGCATGATAACTATCAAAGTAACTGCAGTATGACGAAGATACAACATATCAAGTAATTAATCCATACTCCGAATAATCTTAGGATCCAATCCTAATCTTTCGGTCATACGACCGTTTCTCTCCTAGCCATCCCATGGCTAACATTTCATATTCCTGACATCATCCGATGTCCATGCATCTGAACTGCAAGTCTGACAAATCTTATCTTACTCTGATTCATTATTAACAACATATGGTTTGTTCCTCCAGACTCGACACAGACCAAATAGTGGCCTAGTACAAACTGTCCATGACCGAGGACGCGGCTATTCGAATAGATTTACACTCTGCAGATGTTGCGCACTTTACCCACACCATGGAGCTCCCGGTCTCGTACTTAGTACATGTTCCTATTCGGGTGGACCGGTGCTGCTCCAAAAAAACTTGTCTATTGCCTGGCACTCTTACGGTCCCACCGACAATCATACCCTCCCAGGGTCATGTCCTGGGTGGCCCCTGTGTCACCCCGTGACACCTGCCACCGTCGTGGCCAAACAAAACTGTCCCAAACGGGGACGTGCGCACATAAACCAAACTGGGCTCACAGGATTATCGCCGCCTACCGGGCCAGGGTAGCACGCACGCATAATCCTCCCTATTTTGGTGGTACCGACAAGAGGCAAGACAATAGACTAAGTCAGGGCCGTCCCATACCGGCAAATGTGGTTGCACTGATAAGTCCGGATAGGTGACACTATGACTCGATCTAGCCGATGGAGGAGGTTGTCATTATTAAGTCACATTTCTTAATCATTTCGATAACCACACTAATGCATGATGAAAACATAACAACCTATCTCCATATTGTTACATACGAGTCACTAGTGCAATAACATGACGAGCATTAACAAGTAATGTAAATAGCAAGTTCAACCTAGCAGGAGTTTAATTACTTTACAAGTCTTAGCTGTAAGTGACAACCGTCTGAACCCGCGCATGAAACCGGCAAATAAACCAGTAGCCGCCAGAACGGTCTTTACAACTCAGATCTGGGACGTTACTGGAATAACTCGACCCCGGCTCAAGACGGCTGAAAAGCAGCTCAGAACATGAGATAGTGTTGATAAAAGAGTGTAGCGGTTCCCTAAGACGGCCGAAGAACAGCTCAGAGCATAGGGCCACCACTACAGAACGAAATTCAACAGCTGTCCGAGATGGCCGAAAAGCAGCTCAGAACACGGGCCAGTTGTTGAAAAGAGAAACATAAAGTCGGCATCCACCCCGGACGGCCGAAAGCGGCTCAGAACACAGGCGTGGTGCCGTCATCAAAGAAAGGCAAGCAAGGGTTCGTCAGCGTCACATGCAGCTCACCACTATGCACACAAGCATAAGCATATTAATTTAACATGCAAGAATAACACAGAGCAATGCTTTAGGGCATATATCTGATGGTTGGCTTGCCTGGGGGTGAAGGAATACTCCGGGAGAAGTGCGATCACCTCGCTGAAGAATTCGCCGGAAAGGGTTCTCTCTCGGAGGGGCTGAATACAGGGCAGGGGCAAAATGGGTATTTCATAAAGTGTTAACATGGTTAAAGTGACATCATCGGAACGGGCTCGACGAACTGAAGAAGTGGGCTTTGGAATCACCTCGATTGGAGTCACGGTTGAAAAGATATTGCCAGTTGATTGCCAGGGACCAATCTGCAGAGGAAATATTTATAGACAAGTCCCTGACTGAAATTCGGCCGAAAAAGACTAAAATGCACTGTTGCACTGGGCTTCCCTGGGCCGAAAGCGGCTGAAGCCTGGGGCTGGCCTGAGAGCAGAAGGCGTATTATCAAAAATACGTCTTCAACGCAGGGAGACAGCTTCGCGGGAGGGCGCCTCCACTTATCCGACGTGGCGGGGCGGGGCCGGGCTACTGTCGCCGACATGTGGGTCCCGTACCCCTTCTCTCTCTCCTCCAGCCTTCTCCTTCCTCCTTTTCCCTTCTCCCCGACGCAGCCACAGAGGGCTTCGGCCCCGTCGACGCCGGCGACTGGAGGCCACGGCGGGCTCGGGCGCCGCCGGGGATGGATGTGCCACTCCCTCCCGCGCCCGTGGATGGTCGTGGCGGAGGCGGGGGTGCACCGAGGCGGGCGGTTGGAGTGGAGGCAGACGGCGGCGGTGGGGAGCTCTTGCCGGAGCCATGGCCTGTCCCGGGAGGAAATGGAGGCGGGGAGGGCTTGTGGGTGGTGGTGAGGGTCGGCGGTGGTGATTAGGCGGATAGGGGAGAGACCACAGGGCTCGAATTCGAGCGGAGGGCCGGCGCGGCAATGGCGACCGGAGCGGCTGGATTGGGTAGAGCGGTCGCTCCTTCGAGCTTAGGGAGGACTGGGAGTGAGAGGGGAGTGGTGAGTGCTCGGGGAGGGTGCAGGGCTAGGCTATTTATAGCCGGCGAGGGGAGACGATGAGGACGGCCGCGGTGGCGATCTCATCGGCGCACTGGCACTGCGGGGAGACGTGGCTGGACGGAAGCGGCGTCGAGCGACTTCGCGGGGAGGGAAGAGACCTCGGGAGCGCTCGAGAGAGCTCGGGGGAGAAGAGGACAGAGGGGAAGGTGACGACGGCAAGTCACGGGCGGAGCAGTGCCATGGCGAGGTTCGTCGCGGTGCGAGGAGGAAGAGAATGGAGGGGGAAATGACCCGAGAGGAGGAAGTGGATGACGGGGAGTCAGGTCGGCACCAAAGGACAAGCTACGGCTGCCCGGAGCGGTCGGCAGAGGCGACGCACGGCGTAGAGCGCCAGTTCGGCATTCGGTTCATGCGGTCACCACGCGCACGGCGCATTGCAATGCTAGACTGGCTACCGCACCTTGTCCAACACGATAGGCACTGGTCAAATAGGTAAGCTATGACATTGGATGGATCAGGAAGGCTCCAGAGTGATCAAGAGGATCCAGAACAGTTTCTGGTCAGAATCTTGGGGACCAAGCTGAGGTGAAATGGCTTAGTGAGTGAGGTTAAAATGTTGTCAAAATAAGATGGGGTAGGAAGGAGTAGATGCTGGAAAAATTTGAAGGCATTTGGACCAAGTTTGCATATACTTCCTTCACAAAGCATGATCTGGTCCAGAAATTAAACTTTGAAGCTGCACTCACAAGGCTTGATGAAATGAGCTGAATTTTGGTGGAGAGAAGTTATTTGGAAATATGGAGGTACTGGGAAAATTTCAGCTCATTTGGATATACCAAAATGGTACTTCCTTCACAGAGCTAAAATCTGGACAGAAACTAGATGGAATTTTTGGGAGAAATTGGATAGATGAAATGATGTGAATTTTTGCATAGTCACATCATATAGGGAATGTGAGGTCCTGGATTAATTTGAGAATTTTTTAAGCATTATAAAATATGGTTGCTTCACAACCTCAAAATAAATCCAGAAACAAGAATTGGATGATGCTTTCAAAATTTGAACTATGGAACTTGTGATCTTGATGTAAATGGTGAATATATGGATAGGAGAAGCTCCACAAATCATTTGGGATTTTTCCTGGCTACCAAAATGGTAGCTCCTTTGGAAAGTGCCCAAAATGCAATATTGGCTTTAAATAGGAAAATGCAATTTCCCTTATTTAATTATGGCCAATATTTTTATTGGAGCTCAATATGATCACAAATAATATCTCCACAAGTTTTCATAAACTTTGGAGATGGATAGATATTTTCCTGGATTTAATTCCCTTAACTGGCAGAAAAAGGAATTGATTTTAAATGAAAAATATTGCAAATGACTTGGCAATATTTTTGCATATCCAGGGTTTATAGATGGGGGATGATCACTGGGAAAAGTTTGGGAGGCAACAGATCAAAGGAAATTGGGGTTCCTTTGTAACGGAAGGAATTAGGGTTTCCCTTCCGGTGACTCGGAAGGTAGGGTTTCGGCAACAAAATCCTGGGAAAATATCTTGGGTGGCAAGGTTGGACTGGAGAGAATCTCTGGTTGGATACGAAAGCCAAGGCTAAATGACCATCTTCATATCCCCAAGAGTGAGAGAAAATCCGATAACACCGAAAAAAAGACGGGAGTCAAATCCCGAAAAAAGGAAAAAAACAAGGAGCGAAAAACAGGGTGTCATAGAATGGTATCAACATCAGTTACAAAAACAGGCTATGCATCAGAATGGGAGTAATCAAAAACAGTAGCAAATTCTAATGCAAGCATGAGGGAGAAAGAATGGGCGATATAGGAATGATCAAGGGGGTTTTGCTTGCCTGGAAGCTCTGCGGTGAAAGAGGGGTCGTCGGGGGTGTAGCAGTCCTCAGGGGCAGCGTCGGTCACGGGGTCTACCGGAGAGAAGAGGGGGAAGAAACAATAAATACAAAGCAAACAAATGGAACACAGATGCATGGCATGGCAATTTGTTGTGCTGGGGGTGACCTAATGCAGCACTACACGTTGCAGACGGAGCGGGAAAATATCTGGGAATATTTTCCCGGTTTTAGGCATTTGTGAGACAGATGAACCGGAGGGGAAGGTTCCATGTTTGCAGTATTGTGGGCATGTGACAGCTACATGGAGGGCATATTCGGATTCGTCTCGTTTTTCTGATCAACTTTCATGTAGAAAACTTTTTCATCCGAGCTACGGATTATTTTCTATGATTTTTCAAAGTTTTAAACAATATTTTGAAATTCCTGGAATTATTTTAAATCCGAAAATAACTTTATTATGTCAGCAGTACGTCAGGATGATGTCAGCAGTCAACCCAGTCGGTCCAGGTCAACCCTGACCGCTGGGACCCACATGTCATACACACAGGGGTTAAACAGTGGTTATTTAAACTAAACAGAGATTAATTAGTAGTGGGCCCCAGTTGTCAGTGACTAAACTAATTATCAGATAAATTTAAATTATAAAACCAGTTAATTAGCGGGTGGGGCCCGTCTGTCAACGACTGGGGTTGCCCAGTCAGCACGTTGACTGGGTCAACCCAGTCAACTGGGCCCCAGGGGCCCATTGGTCAGCGACCCAGGGGTGCCCACGTGGCAGGCCAGGTCAGCGGCGCCGGCGTTTAAACGCCGGTGACCCGCAAACGCGACGGAGGGCCACTGCCCTCATCGGAAATCGGCTACGGCGAGCCGTTTGACGCGCGGTTTGCGGCGTTCGAACGTGCGTTCGACGCCGCGTCGAACGGTGGTGGCGGCGTAGGCTGGGGTGGCCGGAGTCGGCCGGAGCAAAGACGGCGGGCGGCGGTGGCATTCCGGTGAGGTCAGGAACAGCGACGTGGGACACGACAAAGCGCGCAGGCTAGCGCGTTGAGTTGTTGGGAGCGTGCAGAGCACGATTCCGTGCTCGGACGCGAGCTACGGCGACGGTGGCCACGGCGGCGAGCTCTACTGCGGCTGCGGGTACGGCCATGGCGGTGAGGCGACTACGGACGCGGAAAGAAGGCGAGAGGAGAGGGGAAAGATCCGCGTGCTCACCGGGGAGGCACACGGTGGCCCGTTGGCGGCTTAGGAGCTGCAGGGTGGCCGGAATCGACGGAGCTCGACGGCGACCGAAGACGAAGAAGACGGCAGAGATCTCGCGGTGCAGGGGCTCCGAGCTCGATCCGGTGGATGCAGACGACATAGTCGACGCAGGCAGAGCGAACGGGCACGGCGGCGTGGCACGGGGGCGACGGTGGCCGCGGGATCGACACGGCGACAGCGACGACCGCGTCGGGTGAGGGTGGGAGAGAGCGAGCGAGCGAGGAAGAGAGGGGGAGAAGTGGGCGAGGACGGTGATGAGGCCGAGGGGCGTCGCCCTTATCCCCTCGCCGCCCTGTAGCACTGCCGTGTTGGCCAGACGCCGGAGCGCGCGCGTGCGGCCAGGGGCGCGGTGACACGGCAGAGGAGAGAGGCGGGAGGAGGAAGAGAGAGAGAGAGGTGGGCTGGCCCGGTGCCACTGTGCACTTAGGCCCAGCTCACAGTAGATTTAGGCCTTTTCTCTTTTTCTTTTCTGTTTTCTTTTTACAGAAAGGTTTTGCAAAATTTTGAGCTACCAAATGATTTTTGTAAAATGTGAAACTTGGCCACATAAATACATTGCAATATACTGCACTACCACAAAAAGTTTGGAGGGCATTTGAATTCATTTGAATTTTTCACAAATGAAATAGCATTTAAATATGTTGTTTTAGCACTGTTTTAATTGCTATAGCCCATTTTAACAAATAGGTGATGTTGTTTTCCTAAACAAATATTTGTTTTGGAATATTTGCTAAATGGTGAACTATTTTTCAGCAACTTTTGTGCAACTTCAAAATTCACTTGCAATTTGAATTTAATTCAGTAGTGGAATTTGAAATGGGATTTGAATCCACTGTGATCAAGCATTGCAATTCAATGTGACTTAGCATAATCATTATGAATTACTGTAGCTCATTACACAGGGGTGTTACAATTCTCCTCCTCTAAAAGAAATTCTCGTCCTGAGAATTCAGGAGGTAGAAGGGAAAAGATCGGGATATTCTTCGCGGAGACGATCCTCGCGTTCCCAAGTGGCTTCACCTTCAGTGTGATTCAACCACTACACTTTAAGGAACTTGGTTGTCTTCTGATGGGTCCGACGTTCAGCTTGATCAAGAATGCGGATCGGATGCTCTTTATAAGAGAGATCATCTTGCAGTTCAAGCATCTCATGATCCACTGCTCGGTGCAGATCCTTGAAGCAACGACGAAGTTGCGACACATGGAAGACGTCGTGGAGGTGAGAGAACTTCGGCGGCAATTCCAATTTATATGCCACATGTCCACGTCTGGCGAGAATGCAAAAGGGACCAATGTAGCGCGGAGCTAACTTGCCCTTGATTTCGAAGCGATGAGTGCCCTTCATAGGAGTGACACACAAATAAGCTTGCTCACCAGGTTGATAGATTGATCCCCAATGTTTTCGATCATAATTGCTCTTCTGGTGAGACTGGGCCGCCTTGAGATTTTCACGGACAATTCGGACTTGCTCTTCAGCTTGTTGGATAATATTCGGACCAATGAGCGGCCGTTCCCCAGTTTCTGACCAATTCAGAGGGGTTCGACACTTACGTCCATATAGTACCTCGAAGGGGGCCATCTTCAAGCTAGCTTGATAGCTGTTGTTGTACGAGAATTCGGCATACGGGAGAGATTCCTCCCACTTCTTGCCAAATGAAATTACACAAGCACGCAGCATATCTTCAAGCACTTGATTAACTCGTTCAACTTGGCCTTGGGACTGGGGGTGATAAGCTGAGCTCCAGGTTATATGAGTTCCCATAGCTTCTTGGAAACTAGCCCAGAACTTTGAGGTGAAGAGGCTGCCACGGTCTGAACTGATCTCCTTCGAAATACCGTGGAGTGATACAATTCTGGAGATATACGAATCTGCTAACTGACTAGCAGTGATCGTCTCCTTGACTGGTAGAAAATGTGCAACTTTGGAGAGTTTATCGATGACGACAAGAATAGCATCATGACCCTTTTGTGACCTGGGAAGGCCAGTGATAAGATCCATTTGAACCTTATCCCATTTCCATTCAGGAATAGGAAGCGGTTGCAAAATTCCAGCAGGTTTCTGATGTTCTGCCTTAACACGACGGCAAACGTCACATTCGGCAACATAACGAGCAATGTCTTGCTTCATATTAGACCACCAGTATCTTTAACGGAGGTCACGATACATCTTGGTACTACCCGGATGAATAGACAGTGGTGTATCATGTGCCTCCTTCATGACTTTGTCTCTCATAAGTTCGAACCGAGGTACCACAATGCTATCTCTGAAGTACAAGGTTCCATCTTCAGCAAGCGAGAAATCTCTGGCCTTTTCAAGGACAAGATCCCTTTTCATCTGATCAACTTCAGTGTCCTTTGCTTGTGCAGACTTAACAGCTTTCTCACGATCTGGCTGTAAAACAAGGGTATTGAGAAAACCCTATGGAACGATATGAAGGTTCAACTTGCGAAGTTCTTCATAAAGAAGGGGTTGAGCTCGCTGAACCATGAGATTGTTGCAATACGACTTGCGGCTCAAGGCATCAGCCATAACATTAGCCTTTCCAGGGGTAGATGTAATACCGTAGTCATAGTCGGTGATTGTTTTGATCCATCTTTGCTGGCGGAGATTGAGATCCGGCTGAGTAAATAAATACTTCAGACTTTGATGATCCGTGTAGATCTCGCAATGATTACCGAGAAGGTAATGCCGCCACAACTTCAGTGCATAAATAACTGCCGCAAGTTCGAGATCATGAACTGGGTAGTTCTCTTCATGAGGACGCAACTGTCGTGAGGCATAAGCAATAACTCTGCGCTCTTGCATCAGGACACAGCCTAATCCTTGACGAGAGGCGTCGCAATAGATGATGAATTCCTTGCGAGAATCCGGAGAAGCAAGCACTGGTGCAGAGGTCAGCTTGTCCTTGAGAGTCTGGAAACTTTCCTGACATTTATCGGTCCACTCAAACTTAACGCCTTTGTGAAGCAGATTAGTCAGAGGCTTGGCAATCTTTGAAAAGTTCTCGACAAATCGACGGCAATAGCTTGCGAGTCAGAGAAAACTTCTGACTTGCTTCACATTCTTTGGAGGAGTCCAGACAAGAATAGCCTGAACTCGTTCTGGGTTGACAGCAATACCATCCTTGGAAATGACATGACCAAGGTAGCTCACTTCGGATAACCAGAATTCACACTTGGAATATTTGGCATATAGCTGATGTTCTCAAAGTTTTTCCAGAACAAGACGAAGATGTTCAGCATGTTCTTCCTTATTCTTGGAATATACCAGAATATCATGCAGATAAACCACGACGAATTTGTTGAGGTAATCCAAAAAGATATGATTCATCAGGCGGGAGAACGTAGTTGGAGCATTTGTTAAGCCGAAAGACATGACGGTGTACTCGTATGAACTATAGCGAGTAACAAAGGCAGTCTTGGGAATATCCTCTTCGCGGACCCGGATCTGATGATAACCCAACCTCAAGTTGAGTTTAGAGAATACCGAAGATCTAGCAAGCTGATCATACAGATCATTGATTCGAGGAAGCAGATACTTATTCTGAATGGTTGATTGGTTGATAGGTCGGTAATCTTGGACCAATCAGTTCGTACCATCTTTCTTCTTGACAAAGAGAGAAGGTGCTCCCCAAGGAGAGGAACTTGGATGAATGAAACCCTTGCGGAGTGATTTATCGATTTCCTCCTTAAGCTCACGGAGTTCATGCGGCGGCATCTTATAGGGACGCTTCACAATAGGGGTAGTGCCTGCTTTCAAGTCGATAACAAACTCGACAGCTCTAACAGAGGGAACTCCTGGAAGTTCTTCTGGGAAAACATCTTGAAAGTCACGAACGACTGGAACATTTTCGATCCCCTCAAGAGGAGAAGCGTTCAACGCATTCAGGGCATAAATCTGAGCCTCGGCATTTTGAACGAGATGAGCATGGTAGTTTACTAGCTCATCCGATGGGTGCAGGAGTTGTACGACTTTGGTGGCACAATTGATTAAGGCGGTATGAGCCTTCAACCAATCCATTCCCAGAATGAGGTCAACTTTGGAAGACTTAAAAATAATGGGAAATGCATGGAAGTCCAACCCTTCAATTTCAATGGTAACAACGGGGCTGAACATGGAGGCTTGGCATTGGCCCGCGGGAGTGTTTACCACTAACGGTTGGTGCAGTTCCTCACATTTAATGTCATGCATGTATGCAAAAAGCTTCTGATATGAAAGAATGTGATGCTCCTGAATCAAATAAAACAGAAGCTGGTACTGAGTTAACAAGAAGAGTACCCATCACAGTATCTGGTTGGTCTTGAGCTTCAGCCATGTTAACATGATAAGCCTGACCACGACCATAAGAAGGTCTGGCTTTATTGTTGCGAGGCTGATTGTTACCACGTGTCGGTGTCAAAACTGGCAGACCTCGGGGTAGGGGGTCCCGAGCTGTGGATCTCGGATCGATGGTAACAGAGACTAGGGAGACGATGTTTACCCAGGTTCAGGCCCTCTCGATGGAGGTAAAACCCTACGTCCTGCTTCTGTTTATATTGAGGGAGATGTATCGAATACAGAGTTGATCTACCTCGAGATCGTAATGTATGTCTAACTCTAGGGCTAGGTGAATGATGTTTTCGTTGATGTCCCTTCTACGGGCTACACCCTATGGCTTATATACACGCCAGGGAGGGTATCTAGGTTTACAAAGTCGGTAGCTAGGAGTAAGGCGGCAGGAGAGATCTTGGAGTACACGTCAAGTCTTCGGTGGAGGTGGTCTTGATCACGCTTCCCGTGCACGGCCTCCGGAGTCCACCTTGATCAGGCATGAGAGCCCATCGGCCCAACCGAAGAAACGGGCTGGCTAGGTTAGCACCCCCCCAATCCAAGACACCGTCACCACGGCCATTACCACGGCCAGCAGATGGAAGTGCCAACTGATTCTGATTCTGACGGCAGTCTTTGGCACGATGACCTGGACGTCCACATGTGAAACACAACCTGTCATTGGGACGGGGAGCAGGAGCTCGAAGTGGTGCAGCTTGAGGTCACGGCTACCTCAGTGGTGGAGGAGGCAGGCAAGGCGCAGCATAGGACGGCCTTGGTGCAGGAACAGTTGGCCGGTTCATGCTGTGAGGAATCCATATGCGGCGCTTCTGCGAAGACGAGCTCGAAGATGAGCCCGCTTCACGGGTACGCTTGAGCACGTCCTTGTGATCCTTCAGACCAGTCTCAACCTGTATGGCCTTGTTCACCAAGGTGGCGAAGTCGGCGAAGTCTTGGACTAAGAGTGCGAGCTTGATATCAGGGTTGAGCCCCTCACGGAACTTCTCCTGTCTATGAGCATCAGTAACAATATCCTCTTCGGCATAATGAGACAATTCCAGGAACTCCCGCTCATAAACTTCCACAGTCTTGCTGCCTTGAGAGAGATTGCAAAACTCACGTTTCTTCCGATCCGTGACTCCTTGAGGAATGTAGCGGGCACGGAAAGCAGCCTGGAATTCCACCCAAGTGATGATTGTTCCAACAGCTAGGGTACACCTATGACTGTCCCACCATTGAGCTGCAGGACCCTTCAGAAAGTAGGACGCGAAAGTGACATAGCTGGCAGGGGCAACATTAGCAGACTCCATCTCATATGTGATGTTGCGGAGCCAGTCATCAGCATCAAGCGGCTGAACTGAGTTGCAGAAAATAGTTGGATTGAGATGCACAAAGTCTTGCAAAGTTATTGGGGCCGGCTGCTGTTTAGCATTAGGGCGAGGAAACTGATCCATAAGCCCTTGCATGAATTGGTGGTTCAGCTCAAACTGTTGCATCATTCCAGCGATATAGTCGGGCGGTGGTGGATTGTTGGCACCACGGCCACGACCTGCGGGTCTAACCATCCTGCTAAAAATCAACAGGGGATAGTTTAGCAATGAGCATTTACAGGTATATGGAATCATTCATGAAGTAACACACAACAAAGGAAGTGCAATAGATACATCATCATAGTCAAACATGACATACAGATCCATGCATAAATTCGGTTACAAACCACCGGTACAAATTCGGAAAGGAAAAGCTAGACACGCTAGGCGGCACGCAGGCACGTGGTGGAGGGATAAAACAATGTGACATAGCGATAGCTACATCAACGTCAGAGAAAACCACTGAAGCCAGGCAACTGCAAGTGACGACGCAGGGTACCCTCGACACGAGGATCCTGTGCTCCGTGAACACTCTAGTGCAGAACCTAGTCCCAGACTGGAAGAAGAGGACCACGTGAAGGAGTACAACCTCCAACAGCCGGCCACTCAAGACCTGGTGGCATCTCTGTCCTGTGCGGGTAATGGATGTACTGAGGATGTATCCCTGCACTGACTGCTGGCGGCAACTGTGTCAGAGCGCCGTAAAGACGAGCACGAGTGGCGTACAACTCGACAGCAAGAGCTCGGGCAGTGCGGTCCAAAGCATCAGTGTACTAAACCAAAACATGTGGGTCATAATGACGTCGCACATAAGGTGTACAGATAGCAGTGTAATACCCACTCTCATCCCCAGATGGGGTATACGGGATATATCTGAAAGCAGTCTCCTCCAAGCGGCTGTGCTCCCCACGGAGATGGGCAATAGCAGTATAGGCAGCATCATGGACTGCCATATCAACAGTCACTCCAACACCATGAAAGGTGTGCAACTCAGTGATGGAGTTATCCTGCCGATCAAAGATACGGACCACAGCGTGGTACTGCTCCTGGTTGAACTCGCGGTTGTCCTCGTAAATAGTGTACTCGGGGTACCAGCGATATCCCAGCCTGGTCAAGAGGTCGACCAGAATAGCAAGGAACCCAGTCGCATCAACAGCCATGGTCTGGCGTACGAGCTGTCTTGCGGGACGCATCTGAAACAAGGGAGTGCAAGTTGTCAAATGACAGTGTGAGAAGCATATGATAACATTGGAAAGAATGATTGCAGATAATCCAGCTCTTCGGGTGAATGTGAACACGAGAACCTAATGTTAGAGTTAGCAAAATCTTTAACCCGAAAGGAAGAGAGATCAAAATCCCAGAGTAAGGAAGAGGAATAAAAGATCCTAAACCCATCCATTGGCGACGTGGGCCCGTAAGCCACACAACCATGTTAGTAAAACAGTTTTTGAAAGACTAGACTCAACTTCGGCCAAGGAGTTGGAAAGGGGGGTTCCTACATGCAGTCGGCTCTGATACCAACTTGTGACGCCCCCGACTCAATCATGCACTAATCATACACGCAAATGCGCACGATCAAGCCCAGGGACTCACAGGAAGATATCACAACACAACTTTAAACACATATAAAAGTCATACGAGCTTTATATTACAAGCCAGGGACCTCGAGGGCTCGAATACATAAGCTCACGAACAAGCGTTAGCGGAAGCAACAATAGTATCTGAGTACAGACATAAAGTTAAACAAGTCTGCCTTAAGAAGGCTGAGCAAAACAACGACATCTAATCAAAAAGGCGCAGGCCTCCTGCTTGGGAGCCTCCTATCTCCTCCTGGTCGTCGGTCTCCACGTAGTAGTAGGCTCCCCCCGTGGGGTAGTAGTAGTCGTCGGCGGGATCCTGGCTCCTGGGATCCGTCATCTGATCGCAGCAATCGGGTATGGGGAAAAAGAGGTAGCAAAGCAACCGTGAGTACTCATACAAAGTACTCGCAAGACTTACATCAGATCTATGCAAAGTATGCATCGGTATCAAATGGAGGGGTTGTATCTGTGGACTAGACTGCAGAAATGCCAGAATAGAGAGAAAGGCCTAGCCTATCGAAGACTAGCATCTTCAACATCTTGCAGCATTAGAAGAGTGCAGATTAGCATATAATAAAGTAATAATTATATAGTAACAATTCCCAGAGATCCTTCCTTGACTCCCTGCGAGAAAGCAATCCCGGAGCTAACATATCATTAAAATTCACAAGTATCCAGTTCTAGTTGTAGTAGAACGGGATACTTTCCGAGCGTTCTGTTACCGTGGACACGGCTATTCGAATAGATATACTTCCCTGCAGGGGTGCACCAACTTACCCAACACGCTTGATTAACTCTGGCCGGACACACTTTTATCAGGTCATGGCCGGCCTCGGCTGATCAACACGCCGTAGTCCTACCTAGGCTCAGCAAAGAGGCCAGCACGCCGGTCTACATCCTAAGCTCTCAGGGGTCTTGGGCCCATCACCCTTTGCACTCCTGTGTGTTGCGTACGCGGCCGGGACCAGACCTAGCCCCTATATACACACACAGGCTTTCGCAGTCCACCCGGGCGCGCGCCGCTCAACTGCTGATGTCAAAAAAGCTTCGGCTGATACATACGACGCCGAGTGCCCCTACTATTCCGGCATGGTGGTTAGTGCGAAAAGGCCAGAAGCCTACTCAGATCACATATCCTAACCCATTAGTGTGTTGGGATCTCGCGGTGACGATCAGTGCTCCACGATATGTGGTCCCATCGCCCCGTCTCGAGGACTTGCGACAAGGGCCAGGCCCAATCCCTTTCCTCCCTCTCCTGAGGCAATCTGCCTGCCCGGCCGCGCCTCGTAATTATTTCGCGGGTACCCTCATGGTCAACCCGACTCCAGTAACTCTCGCGGTTACCCCTCGGGGTCGACCCGACTTCAACAATAGACGGGGTAAAGTCAAGGTAACAGTGTGTCCATAACATCAAGGAGGGATCCGAGGAATCACCCACATTGGATTCCTACCCGATGTAACCGTCAAGGTGAACTTAGAGGAATCACCCTCGATAGGTTCACACTTGAGAGGTTGCACGACAGAGGCTTCATCAGAGGTGGTGAAAGAGGAATCACCCTCGGTAACCCACATCCGACTAGCTACGCTACAGAGATATCACCAGGAGTGAGTTAGGAGGTATCACCCTCGGCACTCGATAGTACCTCTGCAGAGTCGTACAACTTAGGCGGGTGTGGTGATGTGCCGGTCTTAGCCCATCGATCACATCGATCGGGGCACTAGTAACAAAGCAAGCCACAGGGACAAGGATGAGGGGCCACTGATGGTTCACTAACCAACCTATACTAAGTATTTAGGATAGCAGGAATGGTATCAACAGCAGTTACAAAAACATGCTATGCATCAGAATGGGAGTAATCAAAAACAGTAGCAAATTCTAATGCAAGCATGAGGGAGAAAGAATGGGCGTTGTAGGAATGATCAAGGGGGTTTTGCTTGCCTAAAAGCTCTGCGGTGAAAGAGGGGTCGTCGAGGGTGTAGCAGTCCTCAGGGGCAGCGTCGGTCACAGGGTCTACCGGAGAGAAGAGGGGGAAGAAACAATAAATACAAAGCAAACAAATGCAACACAAATGCATGGCATGGCAATATGTTGTGCTGGGGTGACCTAATGCAGCACTACACGTTGCAGACGGAGCGGTAAAATATCTGGGAATATTTTCCCGGTTTTTGGCATCTATCAGATAGATGAACCGGAGGGGAAGGTTCCATGTTTGTAGTGTTGTGGGCATGTGACAGCTACATGGAGGGCATATTCGGATTCGTCTCATTTTTCTGATCAACTTTCATGTAGAAAACTTTTTCATCCGAGCTACGGATTATTTTCTATGATTTTTCAAAGTTTTAAGCAATATTTTGAAATTCCTGGAATTATTTTAAATCCGAAAATAACTTTATTACATCAGCAGTACGTTAGGATGATGTCAGCAGTCAACCCAGCTGGTCCAGGTCAAACCTGACCGCTGGGACCCACATGTCATACACAGAGGGGTTAAACAATGGTTATTTAAACTAAACAGAAATTAATTAGCAGTGGGCCCCAGTTGTCAGTGACTAAACTAATTATCAGATTAATTTAAATTATAAAACCAGTTAATTAGCGGGTGGGGCCCACCTGTCAGCGACTGGGGTTGCCCAGTCAGCACGTTGACTGGGTCAACCCAGTCAACTGGGCCCCTGGGGCCCACTGGTCAGCGACCCAGGGGTGCCCACGTGGTAGGCCAGGTCAGCGGCGCCGGCGTTTTAACGCCGGTGACCCGCAAACGCGGCGGAGGGCCACTGCCTCGTCGGAAATCGGCTACGGCGAGCCGTTTGATGCGCGGTTTACATCGTTCAAACGTGCGTTCGACGCCGTGTTGAACGGTGGTGGCGGCGTAGGCTGGGGTGGCCGGAGTCGGCCGGAGCAACGACGGCGGGTGGCGGTGGCATTCAGGTGAGGTCGGGAATGGTGACGTGGGACATGGCAAAGCGCGTGGGCTAGCGCGTTGAGTTGCTGGGAGCGTGCAGAGCACGATGCCGTGCTCGGACGCGAGCTACAGCGACGATGGCCACGGCGGCGAGCTCTACTGCGGTGGCGGGTACGGCCATGGCGGCGAGGCGACTACGGGCGCGGAAAGAAGGGGAGAGGAGAGGGGAAAGATCTGCGTGCTCACCGGGGAGGCACACGGTGGCCCGTTGGCGGCTTAGGAGCTCAGGGTGGCAGGAATCGACGGAGCTCGCCAGCGACCGAAGACAAAGAAGACGGCGGCGATCTCGCGGTGCAGGGGTTCCGAGCTCGATCCGGTGGGTGCAGATGACGTAGTCAACGCAAGCGGAGCGAACGGGCACGATGGTGTGGCGCGGGGACGATAGTGGCCGCGGGATCAATACGGCGACGGCGACGACCGCGTCGGGTGAGGGTGGGAGAGAGCGAGCGAGCGAGGAAGATAGGGGGAGAAGTGGGCGAGGACGGTGACGTGGCCGAGGGGCATCGCCCTTATCCCCTTGCCGCCCTGCAGCGCTGCCGTATCGGCCAGACGCCAAAGCGCGCGCGCGGCCAGGGGCGCGGCGACACAGCAGAGGAGAGAGGTGGGAGGAGGAAGAGAGAGAGAGGTGGGCTCGGCCGGTGCCACTGTGCACTTAGTCCCAGCTCACAGTAGATTTAGGCCTTTTCTCTTTTTCTTTTCTGTTTTCTTTTTACAGAAAGGTTTGGCAAAATTTTGAGCTGCCAAATGATTTTTGTAAAATGTGAAACTTGGCCACATAAATACATTGCAATATACTGCACTGCCACAAAAAGTTTGGAGGGCATTTGAATTCATTTGAATTTTTCACAAATGAAATAGCATTTAAATATGCTATTTTAGCACTGTTTTAATTGTTATAGCCCATTTTAGCAAATAGGTGATGTTGTTTTCCTGAACAAATATTTGTTTTGGAATATTTGCTAAATGATGAACTATTTTTCAGCAACTTTTGTGCAACTTCAAAATTCACTTGCAATTTGAATTGAATTCCGTGGTGGAATTTGAAATGGGATTTGAATCCACTGTGATCAAGCATTGCAATTCAAGGTGACTTAGCATAATCATTATGAATTATTGTAGCTCATTACACAGGGGTGTTACAATTCTCCTCCTCTAAAAGAAATTCTCGCCCCGAGAATTTAGGAGGTAGAATGGAAAAGATCGGGATATTCTTAGCGAAGACGATCCTCGCGTTCCCAAGTGGCTTCACCTTCAGTGTGATTCGACCACTGCAATTTAAGGAACTTGGTTGTCTTCTGACGGGTCCGACGTTCAGCTTGATCAAGAATGGGGATCGGATGCTCTTTATAGGAGAGATCATCTTGCAGTTCGAGCATCTCATGATACACTGCTCGGTGCGGATCCTTGAAGCAACGACGAAGTTGCGACACATCGAAGACGTCGTGGAGGTGAGAGAACTGCGGTGGCAATTCCAATTTATATGCCACATGTCCACGTCTGGTGAGAATGCGGAAGGGACCAATGTAGCGCGGAGCTAACTTGCCCTTGATTCCGAAGCGATGAGTGCCCTTCATAGGAGTGACACGCAAATAAGCTTGCTCACCAGGTTGGTACATTGATCCCCAGTGTTTTCGATCGTAATTGCTCTTCTGGCAAGACTGGGCTGCCTTGAGATTTTCACGGACAATTTGGACTTGCCCTTCATCTTGTTGGATAATATCCGGACCAATGAGCGGCCGTTCCCCAGTTTCTGGCCAATTCAGAGGGGTTCGACACTTACGTCCATATAGTACCTCGAAGGGGGCCATCTTCAAGCTAGCTTGATAGCTGTTGTTGTACGAGAATTCGGCATATGGGAGATATTCCTCCCACTTCTTGCCAAATGAAATTACACAAGCACGCAGCATATCTTCAAGCACTCGATTAACTCGTTCAACTTGGCCTTGGGACTGGGGGTGATAAGCTGAGCTCCAGGTTATATGAGTTCCCATAGCTTCTTGGAAACTAGCCCAGAACTTTGAGGTGAAGAGGCTGCCACGGTCTGAACTGATCTCCTTCGGAATACCGTGGAGTGATACAATTCTGGAGATATACAAATCTGCTAACTGACTAGCAGTGATCGTCTCCTTGACTGGCAGAAAATGTGCAACTTTGGAGAGTTGATCGATGACGACAAGAATAGCATCATGACCCTTTTGTGACCTGGGAAGGCCAGTGATAAGATCCATTTGAACCTTATCCCGTTTCCATTCAAGAATAGGAAGTGGTTGCAGAATTCCAGCAGGTTTCTGATGTTCTGCCTTAACGCGACGGCAAACGTCACATTCGGCAACATAACGAGCAATGTCTTGCTTCATTTTAGACCACCAGCATCTTTGACGGAGGTCACGATACATCTTGGTACTACCCGGATGAATAGACAGTGGTGTATCATGTGCCTCCTTCATGACTTTGTCTGTCATAAGTTCGAACCGAGGTACCACAATGCAATCTCTGAAGTACAAGGTTCCATCTTCAGCAAGCAAGAAATCTCTGGCCTTTTCAAGGACAAGATCCCTTTTCATCTGATCAACTTCAGCGTCCTTTGCTTGCGCAGACTTAACAGCTTTCTCAAGATCTGGCTGTAAAACAAGGGTATTGAGAAAACCCTGTGGAACGATATGAAGGTTCAACTTGCGAAGTTCTTCATAAAGAAGGGGTTGAATTCACTGAACCATGAGATTGTTGCAATACGACTTGCGGCTCAAGGCATCGGCCATAACATTAGCCTTTCCAGGGGTATATGTAATACCGCAGTCATAGTCGGTGATTGTTTCCATCCATCTTTGCTGGCAGAGATTGAGATCCGGCTGAGTAAATAAATACTTCAGACTTTGATGATCTATGTAGATCTCGCAACGATTACCGAGAAGGTAATGTCGCCACAACTTCAATGCATAAATAACTGCCGCAAGTTCGAGATCATGAACTGGGTAGTTCTCTTCATGAGGACGCAACTATCGCGAGGCATAAGCAATCACTCTGCACTCTTGCATCAGGACACAGCCTAATCCTTGACGAGAGGCGTCGCAATAGATGACGAAGTCCTTGCGAGAATCCGGAGGAGCAAGCACTGGTGCAGAGGTCAGCTTGTCCTTGAGAGTCTGGAAACTTTCCTGACATTTATCGGTCCACTCAAACTTAACACCTTTGGGAAGCAGATTAGTCAGAGGCTTGGCAATCTTTGAAAAGTTCTCGACAAATCGACGACAATAGCTTGCGAGTCCGAGAAAACTTCTAACTTGCTTGACATTCTTCGGAGGAGTCGAGTCAAGAATAGCCTGAACTCATTCTGGGTTGACAGCAATACCATCCTTGGAAATCACATGACCAAGGTAGGTCACTTCGGATAACCAGAATTCACACTTGGAATATTTGGCATATAGCTGATGTTCTCGAAGTTTTTCCAGAACAAGACGAAGATGTTCAGCATCTTCTTCCTTATTCTTAGAATATACCAGAATATCATCCAGATAAACCATGATGAATTTGTCAAGGTAATCCATGAAGATATAATTCATCAGGCGGGAGAACGTAGCTGGAGCATTAGTTAAGCCGAAAGACATGACGGTGTACTCGTATGAACCATAGCGAGTAACAAAGGCAGTCTTGGGAATATCCTCTTCGCGGACCCAGATCTGATGATAACCCAACCTCAAGTTGAGTTTAGAGAATACTGAAGATCTAACAAGCTGATCATACAGATCATTGATTCGAGGAAGCGGATACTTATTCTGAATGGTTGCTTGGTTGATAGGTCGGTAATCTTGAACCAATCGGTTCGTACCATCTTTCTTCTTGACAATGAGAGAAGGTGCTCCCCAAGCAGAGGAACTTGGATGAATGAGACCCTTGCGGAGTGATTTATCGATTTCCTCCTTAAGCTCAAGGAGTTCATGCGGCGGCATCTTATAGGGACGCTTCGCAATAGGGGTAGTGCCTGGTTTCAAATCGATAACAAACTCGACAGCTCTAACAGGGGGAACTCCTGGAAGTTCTTCTGGGAAAACATCTTGAAAGTCATGAACGACTGGAACGTTTTCGATCCCCTCAAGATGAGAAGCATTCAACGCATTCAGGGCATAAATATGAGCCTCGGCATTTTGAACGAGATGAGCATGGTAGTTTACTAGCTCATCCGATGGGTGCAAGAGTTGTACGACTTTGGTGGCACAATTGATTAAGGCGGTATGAGCCTTCAACCAATCCATTCCCAGAATGAGGTCAACTTTGGAAGACTTCAAAATAATGGGAAATGCATGGAAGTCCAACCCTTCAATTTCAATGGTAACATCGGGGCTGAACATGGAGGCTTGGCATTGGCCCGCGGGAGTGTTTACCACTAACGGTTGGTGCAGTTCCTCACATTTAATGTCATGCATGTATGCAAAAGCTTCTGATATGAAAGAATGCGATGCTCCTGAATCAAATAAAATAGAAGCTGGTACCCAGTTAACTAGAAGAGTACCCATCACAGTATCTGGTTGGTCTTGAGCTTCAGCCATGTTAACATGATAAGCCTGACCACGACCATAAGAAGGTCTGGCATTATTGTTGCGTGGCAGATTGTTACCGCCTGTCGGTGTCAAAACTGGCAGACCTCGGGCTAGGGGGTCCCGAGCTATGGATCTCGGATCAATGGTAACAGAGACAAGGGAGACGATGTTTATCCAGGTTCGGGCCCTCTCGATGGAGGTAAAACCCTACGTCCTGCTTCTGTTTATATTAAGGGAGATGTATCGAATACAGAGTTGATCTACCTCGAGATCGTAATGTATGTCTAACTCTAGGGCTAGGTGAATGATGTTTTCGTTGATGTCCCCTCTACGGGTTAAACCCTATGGCTTATATACACGCCAGGGAGGGTATCTAGGGTTACAAAGTCAGTATCTAGGAGTAAGGCGGCAGGAGAGATCTTGGAGTACATGTCAAGTCTTCGGTGGAGGCAGTCTTGATCACGCTTCCCGTGCACGGCCTTCGGAGTCCACCTTGATCACGCATGAGGGCACATCGGCCCAACCGAAGTAACGGGCTGGCTAGGTTAGCACCCCCCAATCCAGGACACCGTCACCACGGCCATTACCACGGCCAGCAGATGGAAGTGCCAACTGATTCTGATTCTGACGGCAGTCTTTGGCACGATGACCTGGACGTCCACATGTGAAACACAGCCCGTCATTGGGACGGGGAGCAGGAGCTCGAAGTGGTGCATCTTGAGGTCTTGGCTACCTCGGTGGTGGAGGAGGCAGGCGAGGCGCAGCATAGGTCGGCCTTGGTGCAGGAACAGTCAGACGATTCATGCTGTGAGGAATCCATATGCGGCGCTTCTGCGAGGATGAGCCCGAAGATGAGCCCGCTTCACAGGTGCGCTTGAGCGCATCCTTGTGATCCTTCAGACCAGTCTCAACCTGTATGGCCTTGTTCACCAAAGTGGCGAAGTCGGCGAAGTCTTGGACTAAGAGTGCGAGCTTGATATCAGGGTTGAGCCCCTCACGGAACTTCTCCTGTCTGCGATCATCAGTAGCAATATCCTCTTCGGCATAATGAGACAATTCCAGGAACTCCCGCTGATAAACTTCCACAGTCTTGCTGCCTTGAGAGAGATTGCGAAACTCACATTTCTTCCGGTCCATGACTCCTTGAGGAATGTAGTGGGCACGAAAAGTAGCCTGGAATTCCACCCAAGTGATGATTGTTCCAACAGCTAGGGTACACCATTGCGCTGCAGGACCCTTCAGAAAGAAGGACGCGAAAGTGACATAGCTGGTAGGGGCAACATTAGCGGACTCCATCTCATATGTGATGTTGCGGAGCCAGTCATCAGCATCAAGCGGCTGAACTGAGTTGCGGAAAATAGTTGGATTGAGACGCACAAAGTCTTGCAAAGTTATTGGGGCTGGCTGCTGGTTAGCATTAGGGCGAGGAAACTGATCCATAAGCCCTTGCATGAATTGGCGGTTTAGCTCAAACTGTTGCATCATTCCAGCGATATAGTCGGGCGGTGGTGGATTGTTGGCACCACGGCCATGACCTGCGGGTGTAACCATCCTGCTAGAAATCAACAGGGGGTAGTTTAGCAACGAGCATTTGCAGGTGTATGGAATCATTCATGAAGTAACACACACAACAAAGGAAGTGCAATAGATACATCATCATAGTCAAACATGACATACAGATCCATACATAAATTCGGTTACAAACCAGCGGTACAAGTTCGGAAAGGAAAAGCTAGACACACTAGGCGGCACGCAGGCACACGGTGGAGGGATACAACAACGGGACATAGCAATAGCTACATCAACGTCGGAGAAAACCACTGAAGCCAGGCAACTGCAAGTGACGACGCAGGGTACCCTCGACACGAGGATCCTGCGCTCCGTGAACACTCTGGTGCAGAACCTGGTCTCAGACTGGAAGAAGAGGACCACGTGAAGGAGTACAACCTCCAACAGCCGGCCACTCAAGACCTGGTGGCATCTCTGTCCTGCGCGGGTAAAGGATGTACTGAGGATGTATCCCTGCACTGACTGCTGGCAGCAACTGTGTCAGAGCGTCGTAAAGACGAGCATGAGTGGCGTACAACTCGACAGCAAGACCTTGAGCAGTGCGGTCCAAAGCCTCAGTTACTGAACCAAAACCTGCGGGTCATAACGACGTCGCACGTAAGGTGTACAGATAGCAGTGTAATACCCACTCTCATCCCCAGCGGGGGTATACGGGATATATCTAAAAACAGTCTCCTCCAATGTGCTCTCCATAGAGACGGGCAATAGCAGTATAGGCAGCATCATGGACTGCCATATCAATAGTCACTCCAACACCATGAAAGGTGTGCAACTCAATGATGGAGTTATCCTGCCGATCAAAGATACGGACCACAGTGTGGTACTGCTCCTGGTTGAACTCGCGGTAGTCCTCGTAAATAGTGTACTCGGTGTACCAGCGATATCCCAGCCTGGTCAAGAGGTCAACCAGAATAGCAGGGAACCCAGTCGCATCAACAGCCATGGTCTGGCATACGAGCTGTCTTGCGGGACGCAACTGAAACAAGGGAGTGCAAGTTGTCAAATGACAGTGTGAGAAGCATATGATAACATTGGAAAGAATGATTGCAGATAATCCAGCTCTCCGGGTGAATGTGAACACGAGAACCTAATGTTAGAGTTAGCAAAATCTTTAACCCGAAAGGAAGAGCGATCAGAGTCCCAGAGTAAGGAAGAGGAATAAAAGATCCTAAACCCATCCATTGGCGACGTGGGCCCGTAAGCCACACAGCCATGTTAGTAAAACAGTTTTTCAAAGACTAGACTCAACTTCAGCCAAGGAGTTGGAAAGGGGGGGTTCCTACCTGCAGTCGGCTCTGATACCAACTTGTGACGCCCCCGACTCAATCGTGCACTAATCATACACGCAAATGCGCACGATCAAGCCCAGGGACTCATGGGAAGATATCATAACACAACTCTAAACACAAATAAAAGTCATACAAGCTTTATATTACAAGCCAGGGGCCTTGAGGGCTCGAATACATAGGCTCACGAACAAGCGTTAGCGGAAGCAACAACAGTATCTGAGTACAGACATAAAGTTAAACAAGTCTGCCTTAAGAAGGCTGAGCAAAACAACGACATCTAATCGAAAAGGCGCAGGCCTCCTGCCTGGGAGCCTCCTATCTACTCCTGGTCGTCGGTCTCCACGTAGTAGTAGGCTCCCCCCGTGGGGTAGTAGTAGTCGTCGGTGGGAGCAGCTGGCTCCTGGGATCCGTCATCTGATCGCAGCAATCGGGTATGGGGAAAAAGAGGTAGCAAAGCGACCGTGAGTACTCATCAAAGTACTCGCAAGACTTACATCAGATCTATGCAAAGTATGCATCGGTATCAAATGGAGGGGTTGTATCTGTGGACTAGACTGCCGAATTGCCAGAATAGAGAGAAAGGCCTAGCCTATCGAAGACTAGCATCTTCAACATCTTGCAGCATTAGAAGAGTGCAGATTAGCATATAATAAAGTAATAATTATATAGTAACAATGCCCAGAGATCCTTCCTTGACTCCCTGCGGGAAAGCAATCCCGGAGCTAACATATCATTAAAATTCACAAGTATCCAGTTCTAGTTGTAGTAGATCGGGATACTTTCCGAGCGTTCTGTTACCGTGGACACGGCTATTCGAATAGATATACTTCCCTGCAGGGGTGCACCAACTTACCCAACACGCTCAATTAACTCTGGCCGGACACACTTTTATCGGGTCATGCCCGGCCTCGGCTGATCGACATTCCGTAGTCCTACCTAGGCTCAGCAGAGAGGCCAGCACGTTGGTCTACACCCTAAGCGCTCAGGGGTCTTGGGCCCATCACCCTTTGCACTCCTGCACGTTGCGTACGCGGCCGGGACCAGACCTAGCCCCTGTATACACACGCAGGCTTTCGCGGTCCACCCGGGCGCGCGCCGCTCAACTGCTGACGTCTGAAAAGCTTCAGCTGATACATACGACGCCGAGTGCCCATACTACTCCCGCGTCGTGGTTAGTGCGAAAAGGCCAGAGGCCTACTCAGATCACATATCCTAAACCATTAGTGTGTTGGGAGCTCGCGGTGACGATCAGTGCTCCATGATCTGTGGTCCCATCGCCCCGTCTCGAGGACTTGCGGCTAGGGCCAGTCCCAATCCCTCTCCTCCCTCTCCTGAGGCAATCTGCCTGCCCGACCGCGCCTCGTAATTATTTCGCGGGTACCCTCATGGTCAACCCGACTCTAGTAACTCTCACGGGTACCCCTCGGGGTCGACCCGACTTCAACAATAGACAGGGTTAAGTCAAGGTAACAGTGTGTCCATAACACCAAGGAGGGATCCGAGGAATCACCCTCGTTGGATTCCTACCCGGTGTAACCGTCAAGGTGAACTTAGAGGAATCATCCTCGATGGGTTCACACTTGAGAGGTTGCATGACAGAGGCTTCATCGGAGGTGGTGAAAGAGGAATCACCCTCGGTAACCCACATCCGACTAGCTACGCTACAGAGATATCATCAGGAGTGAGTTAGGAGGTATCACCCTCGGCACTCGATAGTACCTCTGCAGAGTCGTACAACTTAGGGGGGGTGTGGTGATGTGCTGATCTCAGCCCATCGATCGCATCGATCGGGGCACTGGTAACAAAGCGGGGCAACAGGGACAAGGATGAGGGGCCACTAATGATTCACTAACCAACCTATACTAAGCATTTAGGATAGCAGGAATGGTATCAACAGCAGTTACAAAAACAGGCTATGCATCAGAATGGGAGTAATCAAAAACAGTAGCAAATTCTAATGCAGGCATGAGGAAGAAAGAATGGGCGATATAGGAATGATCAAGGGGGTTTGCTTGCCTGGAAGCTCTGCGATGAAAGAGGGGTCGTCGGGGTGTAGCAGTCCTTAGGGGCAGCGTTGGTCACGGGGTCTACCGAAGAGAAGAGGGGGAAGAAACAATAAATACAAGCAAACAAATGCAACACAGATGCATGGCATGGCAATATGTTGTGCTGGGGGTGACCTAATGCAGCACTACACGTTGCGGACGGAGCGGGAAAATATCTGGGAATATTTTCTCGGTTTTAGGCATCTGTCAGACAGATGAACCAGAGGGGAAGGTTCCATGTTTGCAGTGTTGTGGGCATGTGACAGCTACCTGGAGGGCATATTCGGATTCGTCTCATTTTTCTGATAAACTTTCATGTAGAAAACTTTTTCATCCGAGCTACGGATTATTTTCTATGATTTTTCAAAGTTTTAAACAATATTCTGAAATTCCTGGAATTATTTTAAATCCGAAAATAACTTTATTACGTCAGCAGTACGTCAGGATGACGTCAGCAGTCAACCCAGCCGGTCCAGTTCAAACCTGACCGCTGGGACCCACATGTCATACACAGAGGGGTTAAACAGTGGTTATTTAAACTAAACAGAGATTAATTAGCAGTGGGCCCCAGTTGTCAGTGACTAAACTAATTATCAAATTAATTTAAATTATAAAACCAGTTAATTAACAGGTGGGGTCCGCCTGTCAGCGACTGGGGTTACCCAGTCAGCACGTTGACTGGGTCAACCCAGTCAACTGGGCCCCTGGGGCCCACTGGTCAGTGACCCAGGGGTGCCCACGTGGCAGGCCAGGTCAGCGGCGCCAGTGTTTAAACGCCGGCGACCCGCAAACACGGCGGAGGGCCACTACCCTCGTCGGAAATCAGCTACGGCGAGCCGTTTGACTCGCGGTTTGTGGCGTTCGAACGTGCGTTCGACGCCGCGTCGAACGGTGGTAGCGGCGTAGGTTGGGGTGGCCGGAGTCGGCCGGAGCAACGATGGCGGGCGGCGGTGGCCTACGGGTGAGGTCGGGAACGGCGACGTGGGACACGGCAAAGCGCGCGGGCTAGCGCGTTGAGCTGCTGGGAGCGTGCAGAGCACGATGCCGTGCTCGGACGCGAGCTACGGCGACGGTGGCCACAGCGGCGAGCTCTACTACGGCGGCGGGTACGGCCATGGCGGCGAGGTGACTACGGGCGTGGAAAGAAGGGGGAGGAGAGGGGAAAGATCCGCGTGCTCACCGGGGAGGCACACGGTGGCCCGTTGGCGGCTTAGGAGCTGCAGGGTGGCCGGAATCGACGGAGCTCGTCGGCGACCGAAGACGAAGAAGATGGCGGCGATCTCGCAGTGCAGGGGCTCTGAGCTCGATCCGGTGGGTGCAGACGATGTAGTCGACGCAGGCGGAGTGAACGGGCACGGCGGCGTGGCGCGGGGACGACGGTGGCCGCGGGATCGATGTGGCGACGGCGACGACCGCGTCGGGTGAGGGTGGGAGAGAGCGAGCGAGCGAGGAAGAGAGGGGGAGAAGTGGGCGAGGATGGTGACGAGGCCGAGGGGCGTCGCCCTTATCCCCTCACCGCCCTGTAGCGCTGCCGTGTCGGCCAGACGCCAGAGCGCGCGCGCGCGGCCAGGGGCGCGGCGACACAGCAGAGGAGAGAGGCGGGAGGAGGAAGAGAGAGAGAGAGAGAGAGAGAGAGAGGTGGGCTGGGTCGGTGCCACTGTGCACTTAGGCCCAGCTCACAGTAGATTTAGGCCTTTTCTCTTTTTCTTTTCTGTTTTCTTTTTACAGAAAGGTTTTGCAAAATTTTGAGCTGCCAAATGATTTTTGTAAAATGTGAAACTTGGCCACATAAATACATTGCAATATACTGCACTGCCACAAAAAGTTTGGAGGGCATTTGAATTCATTTGAATTTTTCACAAATGAAATAGCATTTAAATATGCTGTTTTAGCACTGTTTTAATTGCTATAGCCCATTTTAGCAAATAGGTGATGTTGTTTTCCTGAACAAATATTTGTTTTGGAATATTTGCTAAATGATGAACTATTTTTCAGCAACTTTTGTGCAACTTCAAAATTCACTTGCAATTTGAATTGAATTCAGTGGTGGAATTTGAAATGGGATTTGAATCCACTGTGATCAAGCATTGCAATTCAAGGTGACTCAGCATAATCATTATGAATTACTGTAGCTCATTACACAGGGGTGTTACACCTGTGCACTTGCAGGCCATCACGTGCGTGCGCGTGTCTGATCGAGAGATAAAGCGGAAGGCATGGATGATGAGAGGGGGAGGGACAATTAATGTGTGTGTGGTAGGCGGTCCTATCTAGAGAGTTCGTAGTTCGGTCGATGTGTATGTGGGAAAAGAGGGGGAGACCTAACTAGAGATATAGATCGATCAGTTTGTGTGCAAAAATAGCGAGAGACCTAGCTACATATAGAGGGAAATCGATTGGTGCACACGCATGTATCGAAGATAAAGAAGGCCCGGAATGACGAAGAGAGGGAGAGGTATGTGCATGTGTGTGTGGGGGGTGCAGCTAGCTACCTAGGAGATGGTGCGAGAGGCCTATGAGCTAGTTAGAGACAGTGTAAGAGTGCGAGAGATGGAGAACAAGAGAGGGGGCGACAGTGCACGCGCCTCAGAGTTAGGGCGAGAGGCATGGATGGTGAGAGGGGGGAAGGGTCTATGCGTACATGTGTGTGTGGTATATAGGCAGTCCTAGCTAGAGGGGTATATCGATTGGTGTGTGTGGGACAGAGGGAGATCGATGGAGAGACCTAGAGAGATCGTGGGAGACCGACCTAAAGAAAGAGAACGTGTGTGCACGAGAGAGGATGCCGAGTGGGGAGTGTGTGTGCATGCATGATATATAGAAAAGTTAGTGCTATCCATAAAGAGAGGAGTGTGTGTGTGGGTGTAAAAGACTCACAGAGATCATAATCAATATAAAAGTGGATTCAAATATTTGAATAAGATATCATGATGTTTGTAACCCATGCATGCATGAATATAATGGAGATATATGCGTGGTGTGGTTTTGAATCGAACATGCTATACTATATACACTCCGAACAAGCTCAAATTGATTTGAATTTGAGATACCAATGGCAGGCATCGTTTGACCACATTGCATCCATGCATGCATGGACACAACTATTCGAATTTGAGATAATGTGTGGCTTTCACAGCTAACATCTAAATGTTGTGTGCTTGGGGGGAGGGGGAACCATGCATTGTGTGTGTTAATTAAACACATTATACATATGAAAGCAGGGTTTAGATTATTCAGAATGCCTAGCTAGAGCATGAAATGTTCTGTGATTTGAATTCAACATAAAATGGATACAAATATTTGAATTGGAGATCATATATGGTATATGTAGTTCATATTTAAATAGGAACTACTACATAATGCATGTCGTGTGTTATCAAGATAATATTTAAATGATGGTATAACTTGACAACAATCGTATTCAAATAGGGAAAATTGATTCAAATTTAGTCCATATGGTAGACGACAGTATATATACATTGGATGCAGTAAAATGTTCATATAAAATGTAAGATCCAAATGTAGGACTACATCCATTATACACTGCAAAATCACCTAATGATATATTCGAATTCAACATAATGCGGATTCAAAATTTGAAACTTGAGATCGTGGCATTTGTAATCATATAAAATTGAACATGACTCTCTCTTGTAGTGCGAATTGATTTGTTTTTGTTGTTGTTGAGGGAAGTGTGAATTGACTTGGTACTGTACACGTTAAGCTTGTTCTCCCCATTTTTTAAGTTTTTTGTTGTTGTTTTTGAATGGCATTTGTAGTAGTATGGTAAAATAGGACATGACTCTCTCTTGTCCGATGCGAATTGTCTTTTGTTTTGTTTTTTTGTACACGTTAAGCTTGTTTTGCCGAAATTTGAAGCCGCGCCTTGTTATCTCAAAATTTCAACCTATCTTTTGTCTCTTGTGCTTCAAAAACTCCCGCCTCTTCAACCCGCGCCTTGTTATCCCAAAATTTCAACGCGCGCGAAAACTCCCTCCTCTCCGAAATTGGTGTGCCGCCCCTACACGCGAAATCCCCCTTCTATCCCTCAGCCGGAAATGCTGCCTCGACGTCCCATGGTCAAAACGGGTGGGGTTACTTTCGTAAATTACCCCACATTTTGGACAAGCGCGTCCCTAAGCAATGGTTCCCCCCATCCCCTCCGTTCCCCCCACTCGTACACCAAGGCCGCCAAAACCCGCGAAACCCCACCCTCCTCCGTCCGCCACCCGACCGCCGCCCAGCCGGAGCCTCTTCCCCAACGACGCCGTCCACCGCAACTGCTCGACGTCCCTCATCCACCGCACCGGATGAGGATCCGTCGTCGATCTCGTTGTCGCGCCAGTTCAGCCGCCCCGTCCTCCACCCGCAAGGACCTACCCCGACGATCGCCTCGTCTATCGTGACACCTCCATTCCCACAGCATTGTCTTCACCTGCCCCACCGGAACCGCAGCACCCTCACGGACTCCTCGGATGAAGCCAAGCCCTACTCGGTGCCACCAAAGAGGTTCTACACTCATCATCGCATCTTCTCCTTGATTAGACCTCACGGGGCTGCCGGTGCTCGATCCTAAGCCGCCATGGCGCGGCTCAATCGACGGCGGCATCGCCGGCCACTTCCTCCATGGCGTCTCTCCCCAATGGCGTGGCTCCCTCGGCGGCGGCAGCCACACCAGCAGGAGCCGCTGCTGCTGCTTCGGCACTCGCTCGCGCTGCTGCTCTACTCTTATTCCCGCTCGAGCTGCTGCTACACGAGCTACTACTGCTACACGAGCCGCTGCTGCTGCTCCGGCACTCGCTCGCACTGCTGCTCTACTCTTCCCCTCGCTCGAGCTGCTACTGCTACACGAGCTGCTGCTGCTACACGAGCTGCTGCAGCAACACGAGTAGGTGCCCTGGTTCTCGCTCACGCTACTGCTCCGGGCGCTGCTGCTGCTGTGGCTGCTCTCTGCTAGTGTGTTCCCTGATCGAGCGGCTGCTGATTTAGAGCACTGCTTCTCTGCTATTAGTGCTCGAGCAGCCTAAACTACTAGTGCAGTGCTTCCCTGCTATACTAGTGTGTTCAGTAAAATTCAGTTTCGATAGTTAAGTTCAGAGTCAACAGTTTGTGCATCACCTGTTGGAGCGGCCGCCACATGGCTGATGTATTTTACATCTAGCACTTTTTGGTAATGTATTTTACATCATCTATTGGAGATGCTATAAGAATACCACTTCAGATTAACATTGTCTTTCTTCTCCTGCTTCAGCCTCGCCATCGTACACCTCACCGGAGTTGCTCCAACGACGAAACCGTCCATCACAGCGGAGCAGTACCCTCGGCACCGTCTCCAGACGCCAAAGATCTTCTTCCCCGCCTCCGGCAGTCATACCAGCCGCAACATCCTCAGCAACCAACCCAATGATGCTGAGGTCGATAGGACTATGCCAAAGAGGTTGTACACTCATCGCATCACTTTTTTACTCTACATTCATGTCCATCCTTTAGGTCTCCTTTGGTTCAAATCAGTGGCAAATCTAGAAAGAAATGGAGGGTGCTCTCAAAGTTAACAGAAGAAAACTAAATGCTCTTCCGGACCACAATTTGAATTGGTTTAGCAAGATAGCCATTATGTCATAATCTTGTGGACCAAATAAGCTCACAAAATTTCAGATCACAACGGGAACATGTACTATTACTGAATTGTTTGGGGATTTTTCAAATATATATTTTTAAAACCAGAATATAGGACCTATCTGGCAAAATACTCCCTCCGTCTCATAATGTAAGACATTTTTGACACTATGTCAAAAAACGTCTTACATTATGGGACGGAGGGATTAGTCATTATCTCCTAATTATGTTGTCCATATAAGCTCAAAAAAATTCAGAGTACAACAGAGCACATGTAGTATATATTGAAAAACTTTAGGTTTCTTTTAAAACAATATCCAGTTCATGCAGGATAAGAAGACCCACTGAGAACACGTAGTAACGAGAAATAAGAATAGTTTCTCCCATATGACAAGCAGTGAGGTAGTAGGCAAGTTAGCTATCCGTATTCGACTCTCTCGAAAGCGATCATTTTTTATTTCTGCGTGTTTGAGTTGTGCATGCATAGATGGGCCTGGGGGTTGAGCAAGTGGGCTGGGTCCAATGTAGTAGAAGTAGTACAAAACATTTTTTTAAGGGCAGGCTTCAGCCTGTTGAAGACTGCCTAATAGAATCGCCTCTGGTTCAAAGGAAAAGTGAAGGAAAACATACGAATTGAAAAGTTTTCTATGGTACTACTATTCATGCATTTGGTTCGAAGGAATGTGGCAAAGCAAAACTAGAGGAATTTTTCCTTTGGTGTCCCTTTCAAAGAAAAAATGTAGGAATTTTAATATCCACTTGGACCTCCTTTTCAAATTCCTATGAATGAAGAACAAGACTAAGTGCATTAGTGGCATAATAAGATTCTAACTGTACATTTTCATGTGGTTCGACTTTAATTTGATCATGTTTCTTTGCATTCCTGTGTTCTTTCAATTCCTGTGAACCAAACACCCAGGTTGACAGAAATCCTGTGTTTGCAAATGCTCTGTTTTGCACATGCATTCCTATCCTATTTCTGTGTTTTTCCTATCCCTGTGTTTTTAGAACCCTCCAATTCAAAGGAGCCCTTACAGATTTACTTCACTTACAGATAGGTGTCAAAGAAAACTTTGTGTGGTTTGTCCCGCTCCTGTTGCACTGTCGTCCACCCCACCTGAGTTGTGCCATCGACAGAAGCATCCATCGCAACAGAGATCCCCCCTCCAGACCGTCTTTTGCCGACTCAGATCTTCTTCCCTGCCGCCCGCAGCCACCACAACTGCATTACCATCATCGACTGAGCAGATGAACCTGAGGACTACACGGGTCCGCAAGAGAGGTCACACTCTTTTGTGTCTGCTTACGTTATGCATCGCTTAATATTACTTGCTACTTTATCGTCCTGTTCACCTCTTAGACTCCGAGTCAGGTCCAAACTAATGTTCATACTTGAGTTTTAAAATGCTTGTGGGGCACATACTGAGGCAGCAACGAATAGTATCTCTGTCTACTATCTGGTTCATCTCGGGTCTACTATGTGGTTCACGTTGGGTGGGCAAAAAACAGTAAAGGAGCCATCATCTGTCCTTTTTAACTGAAGCTATCATCTGCCTGCTATCATTAGTTTTGGATCTATCTACTGGTTGCTACCATCAGTCTGGATTTCTGCATGCACCCCTCAGGTCTTACATAATCTGACTGTTTTTTCCTATGCATGTCAGTTATTGTACACAATCGTACTAAACATGTAGAAAAAAAAGAGAAGAGCGTTGCGTGTCAATATAATGTCATGCAGAAGTCGCTCCATGGTGGGCGCAGTGGCAGCCCCCTCCCCCATTCCAGATTGTAATCCTGAGGAAGATAACTGTTCAGAGGGGGATTCAGAGGGAGCAGGCCACTCCTATTTACCCCCTGAGGTGTTTGCTCTAACCTGGCATGCAGATGTTGGTCATATCATGCATATGGCGCCTTGCATTGCTTACTTTATACATCATATATGTCATCTGCTTAGTTTAGACATGCTTCGTGTGAATGCCACCTGTTTAGTTTCTATTTCATATATGTGAATTATGCAATGCCATCTTGTTTAGCCAGACATCATATATGTGAATTATGCAATATCATCCTATTTAGCCAGTCATCGTATATGTGAATTATATCATGTCATACTATTTTTTTCATTATGTATTCCATTTGTCGACAATGTTTGTACATTCATCTACTCTTCCTGTGCATCAGCCATTTGAGTCGGTGATGGAAAAATCTAGAGAGAAAACAAGGTCTTCAGCTTCGACACTGCTACCTGTCGAAGCAGATATATTGCCGGTTATAGATAGCTCCTTGATACGTCCATTTTGCATCATGTTTTCCTACTGATATTTATAATGTTTTTGGTCATTGTTTCACTTTATGATGCAAATCTAATGCCTTTTCTCTCTTAATTTGCAAGATTTCCATGCAGAGGGGGATTACCGACAGCTGGAATTCTGGACCTAAAAAGCTACAATAGAGATACCTATTCTACGGAGCTCCAAATGACCTGAAACTTCACAAGGATTTTTTATTGAATGTATAAAAAATATTGGAGCAAAGAAATACCAGAGGGGGGCCACCTGTTGCCCATAAGGCAACAGGGCGCGCCTACCCCCCGGGTGCGCCCTGATGCCTTGTGGGGCCCACAGATGGCCTATGGCCCCCTCCTTCTGCTATATGAAGCCATTTACCCTAGAAAAAATAAGGAGAGGACTTTCGGGACGAACCTCCGCCATCTCGAGGAGGAACTTGGGCAGGAGCACTTTTGCCCTCCGGCGGAGCAATTCCGCCGGGGATACTTCCCTCCGGGAGGGGGAAATCGAAGCCATCGACATCACCAACGTTCCTCTCATCATGGGAGGACCAATCTTCATCAACATCTTCACCAGCACCATCTCATCTCAAACCCTAGTTCATATCTTGTATTCAATCTTTGTCTCAAAACCTCAGATTGGTACTTGTGGGTTGCTAGTAGTGTTGATTACGTCTTGTAGTTCATACTAGTTGGTTTATTTGGTGGAAGATTATATGTTCAGATCCTTAATGATATTCAATACTCCTCTGATCTCGAACATTAATATGATTTGTGAGTAGTTATGTTTGTTCTTGAGGACATGGGAGAAGTCTTGTCATAAGTAATCATGTGAATTTGGTATTCGTTCGATATTTTGATGATATGTATGTTGTTGCTTCCTTTAGTGGTGTCATGTGAACGTCGACTACATGACACTTCACCATACTTGGGCCTAAGGGAAGGCATTGTGGAGTAATAAGTAGATGATGGGTTGCTAGAGTGACAGAAGTTTAACCCTAGTTTATGCGTTATTCCGTAAGGGGCTGATTTGGATCCATATGTTTCATGCTATGGTTAGATATCTTAATTCTTCTTTCGTAGTTGCGGATGCTTGCGAGAGGGGGTAATCATAAGATGGTTGCTTGTTCAAGTAAGAACATCACCCTAGCACCGGTCCACCCACATATCTAATTATCAAAGTAGCGAACGCGAATCAAATAAACATGATGAAAGTGACTAGATGATAATTCCCATGTGTCCTCAAGAACGCTTTGTTTTATATAAGAGACCGTTCCGGCTTGTCCTTTGATATAAAAAGGATTGGGCCACCTTGCTGCACTGTTGTTACTATTGTTACTTGTTACTTGTTACGAATCAGCTTGCTACAAAACTATCTGTTACCACTACTTTCAGTACTTGCAGAGATTACCTTGCTAAAAACCGCTTATCATTTCCTTCTATTCCTCATTGGGTTCGACACTCTTACTTATCGAAAGGACTACGATTGATCCCCTATACTTGTGGGTCATCACTCCTCGGAGGAGAATTCAGAGACAAATGGCCAGTCCTATTGCCCCCCCCCCCCCCGAGGTGTATGCTCTAACTTGGCAGGGTTATATTGCTCATATCATGCATATGGTGTCTTGCATTCCTATGTCATCTTCTTAGTTCAGACATACTTTGTGTGAGTGCCACCTGTTTTGTTTCTATATCATATATGTGAATTATGCAATGCCATCTTGTTTGGCCAGGCATCATATATGTGAATTATGTAATGCCATGTTGTTTAGCCAGGCATCATATATGTGAATTATATCATGCAATCCTTTTTTTGATTACATATTCCATTTGTCGACAATGTTTGTATATTCAACTACTCTTCCCGTGGATCAGCCATTTGAGTCGGTGATGGAAAAATCTGGAGTGAAAACAAGGTCTTCAGAGCAGACAATGCTACCTGCTGAAGCAGATATCATGCTGGTTACAGATAGCTCCTCAGAGGAGGATTCAAAGACAGATGACCGGTCCTATTTTCCCCCTGAGGTGTATGCTCTAACTTGGCAGGGTTATATTACTCATATCATGCATATGGTGTCTTGTATTGCTTAGTTTAGACATCATATACACAATATTCAATGCCATTTGCTTAATTTAGACATCATATATGCGAATGCCATCTGCTTCCTTGCATAGTATATTAATCATATATGTGAATTATATCATGCCATCCTGTTTACATAGACAACATGTATTTGAATTATGGCATGCCAACCTATTTAATAAAGACATCATATAGTTATATCGTGTCATCCCGTTTAGATAGTCATTATATTTTGAATTGTGACATTCTATCATGTTTAGTTAGCCATCATATATGTGAAATTGTGTCATGCTATCATGTTTAGTTAGCCATCATATATGTGAAATTGTGTCATGTTATCATGTTTGGTTAGACAACATATATGTGAATTATTTCATGCCCTCTTTTATTTCCCACTATCCATTGCATTTGTCTATCATACAATGTCTGTACATTCAATTACTTTTCTTATTTATCAGCCATTTGAATTGGAGGGGGTGATGGCAGTATCTAAGGGAGTAAAAACATGGTCTTCAGAAAAGACAGTGCTACCCATTGATGCGGATAGAACCACGGTTGTACTTGCCCAAGAATCAGCCCCACCACACATAACCCAGACTCTCACAGATTGTACCCCTACCCCATTGGACAGAGAACCAGCTACACCCCATCTAACCCCAACCCCAACAGATAGTAGCCCCGTTCCAGTTGACACAATGCCATCTCCACCACAGAGCACCCAAACACGAGCAGTTAGTAAGGCAACTGCAGTGCCCAAAGCACGAGGACCACCTCTGCGAACCCGAACTCCACGCTTAAAGCAGAAGAACAACTGTTCTTAGTCAGTTTCCCTAGCCATGGGCCATACTCCTTTGCTCTTGCATCACTGTATTTACTCATACCAACTAATTTCAAATTTGAAGGATCCAATCGAAACTCCAATGGCGCAACAGGTATGTTTTAAACCTGTTTCTTTAATTGGTTTGCTATTGTAACTTCCTGCTCTATGTTGATTTCAGTTTCAATTGTATAAACAATTATCTTCTCATATCTTGCACATTAGAAGTGTTGTTTGTGTTGTGTAGTTTCCCACACTTATATCTATGCTGCTTTGTCTTAAACAGATATGATTTGAACTGTGTCTCTGTCTTGATTTGGCAACATAAAATAGGATGACATAGACAATACAGTGACCATTGTAGATAGATATATGTTTGCTTCATGCTGTTATTGTGTACTACTTTGCTATAGAAGACATGTTAGTATAATCATGTCCACCTTACTACTAAACTGGTTTACAGAAATGAGTTTCATATACTACATGCTAAACATGTCATGTGTCTGCTTGTTCTTGATACGTCTCCAACGTATCTATAATTTTTTATTGTTCCATGCTATTATAGTATCAATCTTGGATGTTTTATATGCAATTATATACAACTATATATCATTTTTTCGGACTAACCTATTAACCTAGTGCCCAGTGCCAGTTGCTGTTTTTTTGCTTGTTTTGGCTTTACAGAAAATCAATATCAAACGGAGTCCAAATGAAGAAAAAACTTTGGATTATTTTTTTCTGGACGAAGAGAGACCCTAGAAGGTTCGGGAGAAGACCAGACGAGCCACTGATACGTCTCCAACATATCTATAATTTTTTATTGTTCCATGCTAATATAGTATCAATCTTGGATGTTTTATGTGCAATTATATGCAACCATATATCATTTTTTTGGACTAACCTATTAACCCAGTGCCCAGTGACAGTTGATGTTTTCTGCTTGTTTTTGGTTTTTCAGGAAATCAGTACCAAATAAAGTCCGAATGCCACGAAACTTTTTGACGATTTTTTTCTGGACAAAAGAGACCCTGGAAGCTCCGGGAGGATGCCAGAAGCCTCACGAGGAGGCCACAAGGCAACAGGGCGCGGCCCCGGAGGGTCGCGCCCTGATGCCGTGTGGGCCCCTTGTGGCTCCTTTTGACCTAATTCCACTTCTATAAATTCTAAAATATTCGGAAACCATCAGAGAGCCAGAAGAGAAAACCCTACCGCCGCCGCAAGCCTCTGTTCTTCCGCGATCCCATCTGGAGACCTTTTTCGGTATTCTGCCGGAGGGGGAATCGATCGCAGAGGGCTTCTTCATCAACCTTGCTGTCCTTCTGATGATGTGTGAGTAGTTTACCATACACCTACGGGTCCATAGCTAGTAGCTAGATGGCTTCTTTTCTCTCTTTGATCTTCAATACCATGTTCTCCTCGATGTTCTTGGAGTTCTATCCGATGTAATCTTCTTTTGTGGTGTGTTTGTTGGGATCCGATGAATTGTGAGTTTATGATCAGATTATTCATGAGAAATATTTAAGTCTTCTCTGAACTCTTTTATGCATGATTGTTATAACTTTGTATTTCTCTCCGATCTATCCGTTTGGTTTGGCCAACTAGATTGATTTATCTTGCAATGGGAGAGGTGCTTTGTGATGGGTTCAATCTTGCGGTGCTCAATCCCAGTGACAAAAAGGGACATGACACATATTTGTATTGTTGCCATTAAGGATAAAAAGATGGGGTTTAATCATATTGCTTGAGTTTACTTTGTCTACATCATGTCATCTTGCTTAAGGCGTTACTCTGTTTTATACTTAATACCCTAGATGCATGCTGGATAGCGCTCGATGGGTGGAGTAATAGTAGTAGATGCAGGCAGGAGTCGGTCTACTTGTTTTGGACATGATGCCTATATACGTGATCATTGCCATGAATCCGTCATAATTATTTGATTTTCTATCAATTACCCAACAGTAATTTGTTTACCCACCGTATGTTCAGTGCTCGAGAGAGAAGCCTCTAGTGAAAACTATGGCCCCCGGGTCTACTTTTATCATATATTAAAATCCAAAAATACCTTACTGCAATTTATTTACTTTTATTTTATTTTGCAATTTACTTTTCTATCTATCACTATCAGAATTAATCCTTGCAAGTAACCGCTAAGGGGATTGACAACCCTCTTATTTGAGTTGGGTGCAAGTGTTTGCTTTTGCGTGTGTAGGTGCTGCTAATGAGGTTCTGTGTGATTCTCCTACTGGATTGATAACCTTGGTTCTTAACTGAGGGAAATACTTATATCTACTATACTGCATCATCCTCTCCTCTTCGGGGAAATACCAACGTAGTTTACAAGTAGCAGCCACGAGGGAGCGACAAGCTCGGGAGGCGCGCCGAGGGGGGGTAGGCACGCCCCCAGGCTTGTGGGCCCCTCGTGGCACCTCTTGACCTAATTTTGCCGCTATAAATTCTCAAATATTCCCCATATACCAGAGAGCCACCTCGAATAACTTTTCCGCCGCCGCAAGCTTCTGTTCTTCCACGATCCCATCTAGAGGCCTTTTCCAGTACTCTGCCGGAGGGGGAATCGATCATGGAGCGCTTCTACATCAACCTTGCTGCCCTTCTGATGATGTGTGAGTAGTTTACCACAGACCTACGGGTCCATAGCTAGTAGCTAGATGGCTTCTTCTCTCTCTTTGATCTTCAATACAATGTTCTCCTTGATCTCCTTGGAGTTCTATTCGATGTAATCTTCTTTTGCGGTGAGTTTGTTGGGATCCGATGAATTGTGAGTTTATGATTAGATTATTCATGAGAAATATTTGAGTCTTTTCTGAACTTATTTATGCATGATTGTTATAGCTTTGTATTTCTCTCCGATCTATCTGTTTGGTTTGGCCAACTAGATTGATTTATCTTGCAATTGGAGAGGTGCTTTGTAATGGGTTCAATCTTGCGGTGCTCTATCCCAGTGACAAAGTAGGGGACAAGACACGTATTTGTATTGTTGCCATTAAGGATAAAATTATGGGCTTTATTCATATTGCTTGAGTTTACTTTGTCTACATCATGTCATCTTGCTTAAGGCATTACTCTGTTTTCATTAACTTAATACCCTAGATGCATGCTGGATAGCGGTCGATGGGTGGAGTAATAGTAGTAGATGCAGGCAGGAGTCCGTCTACTTGTCTCAGACGTGATGCATATATACATGATCATTGCCATGAATCCATCATAATTATGTGCTTTTCTATCAGTTGCCCAACAGTAATTTGTTTACCCACCGTATGCTATGTGTTCAAGAGAGAAGCCTCTAGTGAAAACTATGGCCCCCGGGTCATTTATCTATCATATATAAAATCCAAAAATACCTTGCTGCAATTTTATTTCCTTTATTTTGTTTTGCAATTTATTTATTTATCTATCACTATCAGAATTAATCCTTGCAAGTAACCGCCAAGGGGATTGACAACCCTCTTGTTCGCGTTGGGTGCAAGTATTTGCTTTTGTGTGTGTAGGTGCTACTAACGAGGTTCTATGTGGTTCTCCTACAGGATTGATAACCTTGGTTCTTAACTAAGGGAAATACTTATCTCTACTGTACTGCATCATCCTTTCCTCTTTGAGGAAATCCCAACACAGCTCACAAGTAGCAGGAAGAATTTCTGGCGCCGTTCCGGGGAGACATCACCAAAAACTATCAAGTTCCTTCGCATAAACTCTTATTTTCATTTGCCTCTCATTTTCATCTCCCCCACTTCTCATAAAAAATACAAAAACACAAAAATATTTTTATTTGCCCGTTTGCTTGCTTGCTATAATTGTGTGACTCAATGAAAATAAAAATATAGACATATGGATCCTCATCCACTTGCTAATCTTTTCAAACAATCCAATTATGATGATGAACCAATTGCTAGTGAGTTGAGTGCACTTGATTATCTTTATGAAGTTTTGCTTGAAAATCATGAATCTGAAAATTGTGATGAAGTGCTAAAAGAAGAAGTTTATAAAGTGATTCATGGTAGCTCCTTGAATGAAAAGCATGATTGTGATGCTATAATAAATTATGTTAATGTCAATTGTGCTAATACTATGCAAAGCTACAAGCTTGGGGATGATAATTTTGTCATGTCCACTACTTATTGCAATGATCATGATTGGGGTGATAATGCTTCATATGATCTTGAAAAATTATTTATGCCTCATGATGAACATGTCGTTGATAATAATATTTACAATAATATTGAAAGTGGGTTTGGAAGAGTGTCAACTTTAGGTAAAAAGAATCCCACATATTTGGAGAGTGTTCAATCTTATGAAAATTTTGATAAAAGTGGGTTTGGAGAGGTCATGACTTTAGTTGATATTAATCCCACTATCTTGGAAGATTATAAAACTTTTATGCATGTGGATCATGAAGATAGTATTTTATATGATAGCTATATTATTAAATTTGATTATGATCCTACATGTAATTATTATGAGTGTCGGTGTAATGAGGACCAGGGTCTCATCAACCTTCTTAGCATGGGTCATTCCCGTCCAGGATTGTTGACTGGCAACCCCGGCAAGGCCAAGCTTCCCGGCGAATACCATATCTGGCAAGCATTATATTAACAAGCAAGAACAAGAGCTCGTTGGGGAGAAGCTTCTTCCCAGCGGCATGATCTCCTAGCAAGACAAGACCCGGCAAGGCTTGCCGGGGGACAGCTGGGAACAAACACAAGATATCAAGAAGGCGTTCAAGCTAATGATCAGAAGACAGAAGACCGAAGGCTGGGTTCCCGGCAAGATCCTTGCCGGGAAGGCTCGCGAAGGCCCGACAAGGCCTCGCGCCCGGCAAGGCCTCGCACCCGGCAAGATCTCGCACCCGGCAAGATCCCACCGCTTCAGCACAGTGCCGCCGCTCCAGCGCAGCGACTAGCCTGTCGTTTAGGGCTTGTCCTCCTGGTTGCGTGTCACGGCGTCGACCGCAAATGGGGTTAAGTGGTGCTGATGGGACGAGCCCTTTTTCCGCCCCCGAGAAAGTAAGGGACACCTAAACGGAGCATTAAATGTGTTTGTCCTAAGACGTTTGTCCTAAGACGTCGGTGATAATCATGAAACACTGTAGTAACTTTACACCTCTTGTATTGCTGTCTGCCTCTGTTGGTGACCCCTTGGACGTATAAAAGGAGGCCCAAGGCGTAGCTACAGGGGGGAGGACCTTCCGACCCATTCTGCATGCATAGCTACTTTCCCACCACAAGCGCTCCGTGTACTTGAACCAAAAACATCCACAATAAAAACCAGCAGGAGTAGGGTTTTACGCTTATCAGCGGCCCAAACCTGGGTAAAGATCCCCGCGTTGATCGTTGGTTCCGCTCTTTGTGCAAATCTTTTCCCCTTGCCGAACCGTAAAGGGATCCACGCGATCCCATAGGTGTCGTACACCGACAATGAGAGAGGAAAATATGGTTGTAGAAATCTTCATGTCACTAAATTACCTCTCTTTGTGTTGAATTTATTAATGCTCCATTCTTCCTATTTGCTTATGCTAGGTATTGCTTGTCTTGATAATTTGTTTTCTTATAAAATGCATATGCATAGGAAGTATGTTAGACTTAAATGTGGTTGTTACATGTTATATGATGCTCTCTTTGTGTTTCAATTATTATCTTTCATGTGAGCATCATTGAAATATCAAGCCTATCTTAATGGCTATAAAGAAAGAGCTTGTTGGGAGGCAACCCAATAGTTATCTTAAATTTTTGCTTTTTATTTCTGTTTTGTGTGATCACACAATTTTAGCTTCTGTTATGATTGTGTTTTTATCTTTTAATTAGTGTTTGCGCCAAGTAATGCCTTTGGGATGATTTGGATGATAGTATAATTGATGTTGTTTGAAAACAGAAAGTTTTGAGTCCAGTGCTGGATTTTTGGTTCTATACTGGAGCGTGATAAAATTCTGAATTTTTTACAAAGTATTGGTATATGAATTGTTTACGTTGTCCTAATGAGGTTCTGTGTGGTTCTCCTACTGGATTGATAACCTTGGTTCTTAACTGGGGGAAATACTTATCTCTACTGTACTGCATCATCCTCTCCTCTTCGAGGAAATCCCAACGCAGCTCACAAGTAGCATTCCTCTTTTAGAATGCTGACCGAATATTGGAGAAGAGTACCCCATTATGCAATGGTAAAGGAAGTAATGCAGATAAGGTTCAAGATAGTGAGATAACCATGTTGGTCTCCAACAAAGCTGATAAAGCAGATAAGGAAAACTATCTTGAAGACAGTGAGACAACCCCAAAGTCCTGTCTTGATGTAGTGTTCGAGTTACTGGCCACTACTGTTGCACAAGCTCTTCGAACTCGCTGCCTGACTCCGTTCGGCTTCCTGAGTCTAAACTACAAGCTGAAAGACATCGATCAGTTGTGATGCGACAAGAAGCCGAAGGACTGAGGAAGTCCCTGCAGAATTTAGACGCATACTTTCTAGTGCAACAACAAGCGTTGGAGGATTTTAGCGCCAAACAAGAGAAAGCTAATAAGCTTGCTAAGCTTATTGCCAGCATGCTGGATGCCTAGGATAACATTTCTTGAGCTCTTTTGAAGTTGTTTCAGTTCTGGATTTTGACGCCTGTCGCCTGATACGTCCAATTTGCATCATGATTTCTTATTGATAATTATTATGTTTTTGATCATTATTTCACTTTCTGGTACAATTCTTATGCCTCTTCTCTCTTATTTTGCAAGATTCACATGAAGAGGGAGAATGCCGGTAGCTGGAATTCTGGACCTGAAAGGGGTGAAACAGAGATAGCTATTCTGCACAACTCCAAATGACCTGAAAATTTATGGAGAATTATTTTAGAATATATAAAAAATACTGGCGAAAGAATCAATAGGAGGGGAACCACCAGGCAGCCACAAGCCTGGGGGGCACGCCCCCCGAGCTTGTGGGGCCCCTGGCAGGCCTCCGGGCCCCTCCTTCTGCTATATGAAGCCATTTTCCCTAGAAAAAAAATCAAAAGAAGACTTTCGGGAGGAAGCGCCACTGTCTCGAGGTGGAACTTGGGCAGGAGCTATTTTGCTCTTTGGCGGAGCGATTCTGCCGGGGATACTTCCCTTCGGGAGGGGGAAATCGAAGCCATCGACATCACCAACAATCCTCTCGTCATGGGAGGACCAATCTTCATCAACATATTCACCAGCTCCATCTCATCTCAAACCCTAGTTCATCTCTTGTATTCAATTTTTGTCTCAAAACCTCAGATTGGTACCTGTGGGTTGCTAGTAGTGTTGATTACATCTTATAGTTGATGCTAGTTGGTTTATTTAGTGGAAGATTATATGTTCAGATCCTTAATGCTATTCAATACCCCTCTGATCTTGAACATGAATATAATTTGTGAGTAGTTACTTTTGTTCTTGAGGACATGGGAGAAGTCTTGTCATAAGTAATCATGTGAATTTGGTATTCGTTCGATATTTTGATGCTATGTATGTTGTGCTTCCTTTAGTGGTGTCGTGTGAATGTCGACTACATGACACTTCACCATCTTTGGGCCTAAGGGGAGGCATTGTGGAGTAGTAATTAGATGATGGGTTGCTAGAGTGACAGAAGCTTAAACCCTAGTTTATGCGCTTTTCCGTAAGGGGCTGATTTGGATCCATATGTTTCATGCTATGGTTAGAGTTATCTTGATTCTTCTTTCCTAGTTGCGGATGCTTGCGAGAGGGGGTAATCATAAGTGGGAGGCTTGTTCAAGTAAGAACAGCACCCAAGAACCGGTCCACCCACATATCAAATTATCAAAGTAGCAAACGCGAATCAAACAAACATGATGAAAGTGACTAGATGAAATTCCCACGTGTCCTCGAGAACGCTTTGCTTATTATAAGAGTTCGTTCTGGCTTGTCCTTTGCTATAAAAAGGATTGGGCCACCCTGCTGCACTTTATTATACTTGTTACTTGTTACTTGTTCCGAATTATCTTGCTATCAAAACTACCTGTTACCGCTACTTTCAGTACTTGCAGAGAATACCTTGCTGAAAACCGCTTGTCATTTCCTTCTGCTCCTCATTGGGTTCGACACTCTTACTTATCGAAAGGACTACGATTGATCCCCTATACTTGTGGGTCATCAAGACTCTTTTCAGGCGTCGTTGCCGGGAAGTGAAGCGCCTTTGGTGAGTGGAATTTGGTAAGGAAACATTTATATTACATGCTGAAATTTATTGTCACTTGTCACTATGGAAAGTAATCCTTTGAGGGGCTTGTTCGGGGTATCTTCACCTCGATCAGAAGCATTGAGAATTGCTCCTCAACCTATTGAACCTACTGAAAATATTTATTATGAAATTCCTTCAGGTATGGTAGAGAAATTGCTAGCTAATCCTTATGCAGGAGATGGAACGGTACATCCTGATATGCACTTGATATATGTGGATGAAATTTGTGGATTGTTTAAGCTTGCAGGTCCATCTGGAGATGGAGTTAAGAAGAAAGTATTCCCTTTATCTTCGGAGGGAAAGGCAATTACATGGTATAGGTTATGTGATGATACTGAAACATGGGACTGGAACCGGTTGAAGTTGGAATTCCACCAGAAATTTTATCCTATGCATTTGGTTCATCATGATCGGAATTATAAATATAATTTTTGGCCTCATGAAAAAGAAAGTATCGCTCAAGCTTGAGGGAGGCCTAAGTATATGTTGCACACATGCCCCAATCATGAGCTCTCAAGAGAAATAATTCTTCAAAACTTTTATGCTCGGCTTACTCATAATGATCAATCCATGCTCGATACTTCTTCTGTTGGTTCCTTTATGAAGAGAACTATTGAATTCAGATGGGATCTTCTGGAAAGAATTAAACGTAACTCTAAAGATTGGGAAATCGACAAAGGTAATGAGTCAGGTATAAATCTTGAGTTTGATTGTGTTAAATCTTTTATGGAAACTGATGCTTTTCATAAGTTTAGTACTAAATATGGACTTGACTCTGAGATAGTAGCTACCTTTTGTGAATCTTTTGCTGCTCATGTTGATCTCCCTAAGGAGAAATGGTTTAAATATCATCCACCTATTGAATTAAATGAAGAACCTGTTAGTGTTAAAGAAGAAACAATTGTTTACCATGTTGATCCAGTTGTGCCTACTACTTATATTGAGAAACCTCCTTTCCCTGTTAGGATTAAGGAACATGCTAAAGCTTCAACTGTGGTTAATAAGAGTAATATTAGAGAACCTAGACCTTCTGAACAAATTAAAGTTGAACCTAATGTTGCAATGGTTAAAGATCTTTTGGTTGATAATATTGATGGACATGTCATATATTTCTGTGATGAAGCAACTAGAATTGCTAAGCCAGACACTAAAGATAAAAACAAACCTGTAATTAGCATGCCTGTTATTTCTGTTAAAATTGGAGATCATTGCTATCATGGTTTATGTGATGTTGGTGCTAGTGTGAGTGCTATTCTGTTTACTCTCTATCAAGAAGTCGTGAATGATATTGCACCTGTTGAGATTGAAGATATTGATGTTACTATTAAGCTTGCAAATCGAGATACTATTTCACCACTTGGGATTGTTAGAGATGTTGAAGTCTTGTGTGGTAAGATCAAATATCCTACTGATTTTCTTGTTCTTGGATCACCACAAGATGATTTTTGTCCCATTATATTTGGTAGACCTTTCTTGAATACAGTTAATGCCAAGATTGATTGCAATAAAGAAACTGTTAGTGTTAATTTTGGTGAGGTGTCTCATGAGTTTAATTTCTCTAAGTTTCGTAGACAACCTCATGATAAAGAATTACAGTATAAGGATGAAATTATTGGTCTTGCTTCTATTGATGTGCCTCCTACTGATCCTTTAGAACAATATTTGCTAGACCATGAGAATGATATGAATATGAATGAAAGAAATGAAATAGATGAGCTGTTCTTTAAACAAGCACCTATCCTTAAGTATAATTTGCATGTTGAAACCTTGGGAGATCCACCTCCACCCAAAGGTGATCCTGTGTTTGAATTAAAGCAATTACCTGATGCACTTAAATATGCTTATCTTGATGAAAAGAAGATATATCCTGTTATTATTAGTGCTAACCTTTCAGAGCATGAAGAAAAGAGATTACTTAAAACTCTGAAGAAGCACCAGGCTGCTATTGGATATACTCTCGATGATCTTAAGGGCATTAGTCCCACTTTGTGTCAGCATAAAATTCAAATGGAGCCAGATGCTAAACCCGTTGTTGATCATCAAAGAAGGCTGAATCCTAGAATGAAGGATGTGGTAAGAACTGAAATATTAAAGCTTCTGGAGGGAGGTATAATTTATCCCATAGCTGATAGTAGATGGGTAAGTCATGTTCATTGTGTTCCTAAGAAAGGAGGTATTACCATTGTTCCTAATGATAAAAATGAACTTATCCCACAAAGAATTGTAACTGGTTATAGGATGGTAATTGATTTTAGGAAATTAAATAAAGCTACTAGGAAAGATCATTACCCCTTGCCTTTTATTGATCAAATGTTAGAAAGATTATCTAAGCATACACACTTTTGTTTCCTAGATGGTTATTCTGGTTTCTCTCAAATACCTGTTTCACCTGAAAATCAAGAGAAAACCACCTTTACTTGTCCTTTTGGAACTTATGCTTATCGTCGTATGCCTTTTGGTTTATGTAATGCACCTGCTACCTTTCAAAGATGTATGACTGCTATATTCTCTGACTTTTGTGAAAAGATTGTTGAGGTTTTCATGGATGATTTCTCCGTTTACGGAACTTCTTTTGATGATTGCTTGAGCAACCTTGATCGAGTTTTGCAGAGATGTGAAGAAACTAATCTTCTCTTGAATTGGGAGAAGCGCCACTTTATGGTGAATGAAGGTATAGTTCTTGGGCATAAAATTTCTGAAAGAGGTATTGAAGTTGATAAAGCTAAAGTTGATGCTATTGAGAAAATGCCATGTCCTAAAGATATCAAAGGTATAAGAAGTTTCCTTGGTCATGCTGGTTTCTATAGAAGGTTTATAAAAGACTTCTCTAAAATTTCTAGGCCTCTTACTAATCTCTTGCAAAAAGATGCTCCCTTTGTTTTTGATGATGATTGTGTAGAAGTCTTTGAAATACTTAAGAAAGCCTTAATTTTTGCACGTATTGTTCAACCACCTGATTGGAACCTACCCTTTGAAATTATGTGGGATGCTAGTGATTATGCTGTAGGTATTGTTCTAGGACAAAGAGTTGATAAGAAATTAAATGTTATTCATTATGCTAGTAAAACTCTAGACAGTTCTCAAAGAAATTATGCTACTACTGAGAAAGAATTTTTAGCAGTTGTGTTTGTGTGTGATAAATTTAGATCTTACATTGTTGATTCCAAAGTCACTATTCATACCGATCATGCTGCTATTAAATATCTTATGGAAAAGAAAGATGTTAAACCTAGACTTATTAGGTGGGTTCTTTTGCATATTGTTGATAGAAAGGGAGCTGAGAATCCCGTAGCTGATAATTTGTCTAGAATGGAAAATGTTCTTGATGACCCACTTCCTATTAATGATGATTTTCCTGATGAACAGTTAGCTGTGATAAATGCTTCTCGTAATACTCCTTGGTATGCAGACTATGCTAATTACATTGTTGCTAAATATATACCACCTAGTTTCACATACCAACAAAAGAAAAAGTTCTTCTTTGATTTAAGACATTACTTTTGGGATGACCCACATCTATATAAAGAAGGAGTAGATGGTATTATTAGACGTTGTGTACCTGAGCATGAACAGGAACAAATCATACGTAAGTGTCACTCCGAGGCATATGGAGGACACCATGCGGGAGACAGAACTGCACACAAGGTACTACAATCTGGTTTTTATTGGCCTACTCTTTTCAAAGATGCACGTAAGTTTGTCCTCTCTTGTGATGAATGTCAAAGAATTGGTAATGTTGGTAGACATTAGGAAATGCCTATGAATTATTCATTTGTTATTGAACCATTTGATGTTTGGGGTTTTGATTATATGGGACCTTTTCCTAAATCCAATGGGTATACTCATATTCTAGTTGTTGTTGATTACGTTACTAAGTGGGTAGAAGCTATTCCAACTAGTAGTGTTGATCATAACACTTCTATTAAAATGCTTAAAGAAGTTATATTCCCAAGGTTTGGGGTCCCTAGATAATTAATGACTGATGGTGGTTCACATTTTATTCATGGTGCTTTCCGTAAGTTGCTTGCTAAATATGATGTTAACCATAGAATTGCATCTCCTTATCATCCTCGGTCTGGTGGTCAAGTTGAATTAACTAATAGAGAAATAAAATTAATTTTGCAAAAGACTGTTAATAGATCCAGAAAGAATTGGTCTAAGAAACTTGATGATGCATTATGGGCTTACCGAACTGCTTATAAAAATCCTATGGGTATGTCTCCATATAAAATGGTTTATGGAAAAGCATGTCATTTACCTCTTGAGTTAGAACATAAAGCATATTGGGCAATTAAAGAACTCAACTATGATTTTAAACTTGCCGGTGAAAAGAGGTTATTTGATATTAGTTCTTTAGATGAATGGAGAACCCAAGCTTAAGAAAATGCCAAGTTGTTTAAAGAAAAGGTTAAAAGATGGCATGATAAGAGAATTCAAAAATGGGAATTCAAAGTAGGTGATCATGCTCTATTATACAATTCTCGTTTAAGATTTTTTGCAGGAAAACTTCTCTCTAAATGGGTAGGGCCATACATCATCGGAGAAGTTTATCGCTCCGGAGCCGTCAAAATAAACAACTCCGAAGGCAATAATCCGAGAGTGGTTAATGGGCAAAGAATTAAACATTATATCTCAGGTACACCCATTAATGTTGAAAATAATATTATTCAAACAATGACACCGGAAGAATACATTGAGGAAACCTTCCGGAACGCTCCAGAATCCTGAAAAGGAGTAGGTATTTGGTACAGTAAGTAAACCGACTCCAAAACTTCCATAAAAGTACTATCTGTCCGTTTTGGAATATATAAAAAATTAGGAAAATAATAAATAGTTTGAAAAGTGCACGAGGAGGCGACAAGCCTGGGGGGCGCGCCCTACCCCCCAGGGCACGCCTACCAGGCTTGTGGCGCCCTCGTGGACTTTCCCGAATCCGTTTTTCTTCCATATTACTTGTTATGCATAGGAAAAATTCATTATATATACTCACGGGTGTTTTGACCACCGCGTCGCAAGTTTTTGCTCTGTTCTTGTTTCGGGCTGTTTTTCTGACAGATCTAGATCGCCATGGCGTCTCCAAGCTCGTCCAAGGACAAGTTCTACAAGAAGGTCATCAACCCGTACCTACCGAAGGTGATGAAGCACCCTCAAGCCATTGAGATGCGTGAGGGGGTGCTCCACATCCGGGATGTTCAAGGACCTAAGAAGACCGGGAGCGAGAAGGCCAGGCTAGAAGCGGTGGAACATGAGATCTTCAAGTGCCAGGGGATGGTGGAGCGCGGACTTAGTGCTAACCACTCCATGATCACAGAGTTCATCCGTGAGCACAAGGTGGACAACAAGGATATTGGGGACGTCATCTTCAAGCTCAATAACCGGATTGATTACCTTCAGGCCCAAATATATGATCTACAAAACCAAAATTTTGAGTATGAGGCCAAGTTCAAAGGTATGAGTTTAGCTGCAAATTTCAGGACTCCGGAAACACGTTCGTCCTTTTATGATGGAGAGCCTATGCCTTGGAAGACGAAGGACAAGCCCACCACTTCATCACCACCATCACCCAAGAAGGAGATTTGAGTACTTGGGTATGGGCACCACCATTGGCTTGTGCCAAGCTTGGGGGAGCTGCCCCGGTATCGTATCATCACTTTTTATCATCATTATCTATCTTAGTTCGATCCTTAGTTATTTTGTGATTTAGAAGAATAAAGTTTTAGTATGATTTAGTTTCGAGTGCTTGCTTTGTGATCTATCTATCTATGTAATCGTGTGTGAAAGTTATATAATAAAGAGTAGTTTGAGTTGAGTGTTTTGCTTTTGATGATCCAATCTTAGAAATAAATAAAGAATAAAAAGTAAGATCACATGCTAATCCCATGGGGAGTGATGACTTCACATAAAAGAAGTATAATTGATAAAACTTGTTGGAAGTTGACAAACATAGCATTGGTCATTGTTGCAATTCATGAAAAAGTAATAAAGGAAGAGAGGTCTCACATATAAATACACTATCTTGGACATCTTTTATGATTGTGAGCCCCCATTAAATATTCTATGTCAATTAGTTGACGTTGGACAAGGAAGACAACGTAATGAGTTATGTTTGCTTATATTCACATAGAAGTTATATTGTTTTGGATCCTCTAACATGTGGTGCTTGCCCCCTATCTTTTGCTAGCCAAAAATCTGCACTAAGTAGAGATACTACTTGTGCATCCAAAAACCCTTAAACCCAGTTTCATGCCATGAGAGTCCACCATATCTACCTATGGATTGAATAGGATCCTTCAAGTAAGTTGTCATCGGTGCAAAAGCAATAAAAATTGCTCCTAAATATGTATGATCTTTTATTGTAAGGGAAAATAAGCTTTGTACGATCTTGTGATGGTGGAGTAATAAAAGCGACAAACTGCATAATAAAGGTCGCTATCACAAGGGGCAATATAAAGCGACGTTCCTTTACATTAAGAGCTTGCACATCCAAAAAACAAAAAGCACATGACAACCCCTGCTTCCCTCTGCGAAGGGCCTATCTTTTACTTTCTGTATTTACTTTCATGCAAGACTCAATAGTATCCTCCTCTATTCCGTTTTTATTTTCTCTCTTGGCAAGCATCATGTGGTGGGGATTGATCCAGACATGTATATCCAGTTGGATGTAGGTGATCATGAGTTATTATTGTTGACATTACCCTTGAGGTAAATATGTTGGGAGGCGAAATTATAAGCCCCTATCTTTCTATGTGTCCGACTGAAACTTTTGCTCCATAAGTATGCCGTGAGTGTCAGCAATCATAGAAGACTAAATGATAGTTGAGTATGTGAACTTGCTAAGCAAAGCTCTTACATAGACTCTTTCTGATAATATGATGAATTGCAATTGCTTCAATGACTGAGATCATAGTTTGTTAGTTTTCAATTTGGTTTATGGTTCATACTTTAACTTGTGGATGAATTGTCACTTTTTCATGAGAAGTTCTATGATGATATATTATTGTTATAATAAATATCATGATGCTCCATGTCCCTATTTTATTTTTATCGATGCCTCTCTCTCTAGACATGTGGTCATGATTATCGATTTCGGCTTTCGCTTGAGGACAAGCGAGGTCTAAGCTTGGGGGAGTTGATACGTCCAATTTGCATCATGATTTCTTATTGATAATTATTATGTTTTTGATCATTATTTCACTTTATGGTACAATTCTTATGCCTTTTCTCTATTATTTTGCAAGATTCACATGAAGAGGGAGAATGTCGACAGCTGGAATTCTGGACCTGAAAGGGGTGAAACAGAGATAGCTATTCTGCACAACTCCAAATGACCTGAAAATTTACGGAGAATTATTTTGGAATATATAAAAAATACTGGCGAAAGAATCAATAGGAGGGGACCCACCAGGCAGCCACAAGCCTGGGGGGCGCGCCCTACCCCCCTGGGCGCACCCCTCGAGCTTGTGGGGCCCTGGCAGGCCTCCGGGCCCCTCCTTCTGCTATATGAAGCCATTTGCCCTAGAAAAAAAATCAGAAGAAGACTTTTGGGATGAAGCGCTGCCGTCTCTAGACGGAACTTGGGCAGGAGCTATTTTGCTCTCCGGCGGAGCGATTCCGCCGGGGATACTAAATCGAAGCCATCGACATCACCAACGATCCTCTCATCGTGGGAGGACCAATCTTCATCAACATCTTCACCAGCACCATCTCATCTCAAACCCTAGTTCATCTCTTGTATTCAATCTTTGTCTCAAAACCTCAGATTGGTACCTGTGGGTTGCTAGTAGTGTTGATTACATCTTGTAGTTGATGCTAGTTGGTTTATTTGGTGGAAGATTATATGTTCAGATCCTTAATGCTATTCAATACCCCTCTGGTCTTGAACATGAATATGATTTGTGAGTAGTTACTTTTGTTCTTGACGACATGGGAGAAGTCTTGTCATAAGTAATCATGTGAATTTGGTATTCGCTCGATATTTTGATGCTATGTATGTTGTGCTTCCTTTAGTGGTGTCGTGTGAACGTCGACTACATGGCACTTCACCATCTTTGGGCCTAAGGGAAGGCATTGTGGAGTAGTAATTAGATGATGGGTTGCTAGAGTGACAGAAGCTTAAACCCTAGTTTATGCACTATTCCGTAAGGGGCTGATTTGGATCCATATGTTCCATGCTATGGTTAGAGTTATCTTAATTCTTCTTTCGTAGTTGCGGATACTTGCGAGAGGGGGTAATCATAAATGGTAGGCTTGTTCAAGTAAGAACAGCATCCAAGCACCGGTCCACCCACATATCAAATTATCAAAGTAGCGAACACGAATCAAACAAACATGATGAAAGTGACTAGATGAAATTCCCATGTGTCCTCGAGAACGCTTTGCTTATTATAAGAGTTCGTTCCAGCTTGTCCTTTGCTATAAAAAGGATTGGGCCACCTTGCTGCACTTTATTATACTTGTTACTTGTTACTTGTTCCGAATTATCTTGCTATCAAAACTACCTGTTACCGCTACTTTCAGTACTTGCAGAGAATACCTTGATGAAAACCGCTTGTCATTTCCTTTTGCTCCTCGTTGGGTTCAACACTCTTACTTATCGAAAGGACTACGATTGATCCCCTATACTTGTGGGTCATAAACGCACAGTGTATGTAATATGCCGCTTTGTTTATGCCTATATTTGCATTGATGGCGAACTTTGATGCCCAGTGAATGTAATCTGTGTAATAGCCGTAATAGCCTAGCGTTAGTTGCTTGCTTATTTATTTCCTTATAATCTTGTTTATTTATTTGCTTATAGTCACTGCAGTTCTTTTTCCTCGGTTTGGTTGTGGCCGCAATAACCATGGGCCTCCTACGGGTCGTAGGATCCATGGGCCACACATGGGTCGTACTATTCGTGGGCCAAAACCGGACCGCAGTATGGGCCGTAAACGGGCCAAAATCGGGACCGTCCGTTTATGGGCCCAGACCATAACGGGTCGTTAACAAGCCGGAAGACAGCACAGGCTTAATTATATCGATAGGAATAGCGGGTCGTTAATGGGCCAGAATACATGACGGGATGAAAACGGGCCAATGGGTTAACGGGCCACAAACAGGCAGATTGTAACCACAGGTTGAATTTGGCCCATTAGCAGAACAGGCCAGTAACGGACCGTAAGTAATCGAGGGCTGGAAATGAGCCCAAGAATTTATGGGCCCTTAGAAGGTCGAAAGATAACACGGGCTGGAAACGGCACAACTGAATCAATTGCCGTTAATGAGTCCAAAGCAATTTACTGTTCATTATGTGCCAGAATCACCACGGGTCGTTAAAGGGCCAAGAGATACAAAAGGCCTCATATGGGCCAAAAAGACATCATGGGCCATACATGGGCCGAAAGTGACAACGGGCTGGAATCATATTGGACGGCCCACATGACGCTACTGGGCCGAATTCGGAAAGGCCATAACGGGCCGTGAGTACCCGGGTCGTAAATGGGCTATATGCGAACATGCCGTTAACAGGCTTTCCATGGGCCGACCCGCTAACTTTTGACCAAGTCAAACGGGTTGGCCTGTTAAACCTAAACAGACCATAGTTGGGCCGTGCCATGTGTCGATATTTCATAGGTGTGTCTCATCCATTGGATGGATGACATCTGTCGCAACGTAGAGCCGACACGTGGTTCCATTGGCGAATGATAAATTTACACGTGGAAAATCCTCATTGGTCGGTGCTGTTAATGGGTTATCGGATCCAAACTGACACCCGATAGCATAACGGCATCCCATTATGGTGGATGCCACGTGTCGGTTACCCTTGACGAAAACACTTCCATGACGCGCCATTTATCGTCATGGAAGTGGACACTTCCGTGATGATAATTTGAGTATTGTCATGGAACACTTCTACGACAGCAAAGGTATGACTATCTTGATTCTGTCATAAAATCGTCATGGATGTACATGCATGACAGAAAACATGACCTACTGTGACAAACACGTATCATCACGGAAGTGTTTTTTTTGTAGTGGTGGTGGTGGTGGTGAGAATTCTGCAGGGCTTCACCAAGCGTCTGTAGAGGAGGAGGTGGAAGGAGAGAGGGAGGGCGGTGGCCAGGGCTTGGGATAGATGCGCCCAGCCCCTCCCCTCTCTTTATATAGGGGCTAGGGGGGCACCCAGCTTGGCCCCCCTGTGACGCCCCGAGACCGATGCTCCAGATTCCTTCCATTTATTTCCGTCGTTGCCATGTGATTCGTTTGCTTGTTGCACCCTGCCATGTCATCATGTGCATTTCATCCGCATGTTTTCATGAAAATTTGCATCCGTTCGTAGTTGCCGGCTTCTCCGCGTCCCTTCCGTTGTCCGTTCTGAGTCCCGACACACTCGCACGCGCCGCGGCACCTCCGAAATATTATTTTATAAGTGGGATAAAAATGTTCTCGGAATGGGTTGGAAGTTGGCGTGCGGTCTTATTATATTGTAGGTAGACCGTCTGCCAAATTTCGTTCCATTCGGAGGTCGTTTGATGCCCCAACGGATAACTATAGCGGCACTATAGCCGGATAGAACGTCGGACGTTTTCGGTGTTCCGAAAACCATGCTGGACTGCCATCCTCCCTCTCTCCTCAGCCCAACCCCCTCTACACAGCCCATCTAGCCCACCTAGCTACCCCTCCGCTCCGGACCGTCCGATGGCGATCGAACGGTCCGAAAACGGCCTCAAATCCCCTAACCCTAGCCTACCTGCTATATAAGGAAGGGCTCCCCTTCCAAATCTGGCATAAACCTACCCCCTAGTCTCCTCCCACCTCTCAGCCGCACCACCCTCGCCTCGTTTCCCGCGCCGGCGGATCCACCGCCGCCACTTGTCACTCAGCTAGCGGCTGAGCCGCCACCTGCGCCGCCAGCCGCAGCCAACCCCAAGCCGCCACGCGCCCCTGTCCAGCCCTCCTTCGCCGCGGTCCGTCTGAGCCCGCGCGAGCCCATCGGGGCCCGACCGCGCCACCACTTCCCGCAGGAGCTCCTGCCCTGAGCGCCCGCTGCCTCCCGCGCCACCGCTACCCCGCCGCCTGCTCGCCTTGAACCGACCCGGCCACCGGAGCTCTCGCCGCCGGTGACCCCCAGGCCCGCGCCGCCGCTGCCTTCTTCTCCTCCCTCTTCTTCTACTCTCCCTCGCTGATGCATGTCGCGCCGCCGCCATTTTTGCAGAGCCGCCGCCACCCGGAGTGGAGAGCCTCCACTGCCCGGAGTGGAGCGCCGCCGCCGCCACCTCTCGCCCGGATCTGGCGCCGCCAGGGGCCTGCCGACCAGATCCGGCCGCCCCTCACCTTCCTCGCCTCCGCGCCGGAGCTCGCCGGCCCAGCATCCTCCCCGCCGTGCCGCTCGCCCGACTCCGCTTGCCGATGCGTGGGCCCCGCCGCCCGGCTCCGAGAGGACCGACCGGACAGGCCGGTTCGACTGAACCAGATCGGCCCGCCTGAACCGCCCGGTTCGGCCAACCCCGTCACCGACCGGCCCTATGGGCCCGAGGTGAGCGAGCCAGCCTATCCCTCGCCCGTGCGTGCTATAGCTATCCAGCGCCCAGTTTCTGAAAATTCCAGCATCATATGGTCATTTTGTGAGGCTTGTAACTTTGTGCATGTTGATCCTATGACAATGATCCTTATATGTAAAATGTTCTACTCTCTGTGCTCTACATGATGGTTGCATTTGCATGCATGTTAGGATCCATCTACATGTCATAATCCCTGTTGCAAAAGTGCATCATGATGTTACTGCAGAAAACTGTTAAGATTTGTCACTTTGTCATTTTTGTGTGATTTAATGCAAATGTCATATGAGCATCTTGTCAACATGACTTTGGAGCATTTTCATGTCTTCTTGTTGTTAATATTTATTTCATGCCATGATATGCCAAGATGTGACTGCCATGAGCTTGTAAACATGCCTAGTCAATGTTCTTGTTCTAAGTTAAAACTGTCTGTGATAAAACTTGTCAACTTTGCTTGATGATAGCCACTAATCTAGAGCTCATATGCATGAGATTCCTTCATGTGTTTTGGTCTATGTAATGTCTACTTGGATGCCATGCCTTTGGTTGCCATGTAAAGTTCCTGTAGCATGTCTCTTTGTTGCTCTCAAGTTGCTATTATGATAAAACTGTCAACCTGTTAACAGAATGTTCCATTTTGCAAAAATCATAGTAATTAATCTATTGCTCCTATGTTTATGCCCATGTTGATTGATTTGAGCTCCATGCTATGTACTACCATGATGTGCCATTTGATGCCATGTTCTAGCACTGTAGCATGTTGTTTTGATGTTTGCAAAGTGCTATGTTGCTGTTTTGGGCAGATCGTTGTTATAATTTGTGTTGGTTGTAATTGTTGAACCGTTGCTCCGTTTTGATCATGTCCTACATAAAAATTGCTTAGAATTGTGTGTAGTTTCATATTGTCATGTTGCATCCTCGATTTGAGTGTTGTGGTTGATGTTTGCATGCATTTTGCATTATTGCCATGTTAAACTTGTTTAGCTCATATCTTCTAGACCGTAGCTCCGAACTAAATGTGTTCTACATATGTAACTTGATTAGAAAAATGTGTAGATCATCATGGTACATGTTAACTTGCTGTTTAACAACTTTAACATTGTGTTTAAGTCAGATCAGTACCAATTTCAAAATTTGCATATGGGGAAATACCGGAATTATTGTTTGTGTTTCCGGCCTCATTTGAACTTGCCTAGTTGTATCGATTGCTTATGCTTCATCTCTTGCCATGTTTAACAACATTTAATCTTGTCATGCATCATATTAGGTTGTGCATCATGCCATGTTTATGCTTGTGTGTTTACCATGTTGTTTGCTTCTTTCCGGTTGTGCTTCTTCTCGATAGTTTCGGTTTCGTTGCGATTGTGAGGATTCGTTCGACTACGTTGGTTCGTCTTCTTCATGGACTCGTTCTTCTTCCGAGCGGGATTTCAAGCAAGATGACCATGACCTTGGATATCTCTACTATCTTTGCTTGCTAGTTGTCTCGTTGCTACCGCTATGTCGCGCTTCCTACCACATATGTGTCAGCCTCCCATATGCCATGATACAGCCTCTAACCACCCTTACCCAGCAAACCGTTGTTTGGCTCTGTTACCGCTTTGCTCAGCCCCTTTCTTATAGCGTTGCTAGTTGCAGGTGCAGTTGCAGGTTGTTTCCATGTTGGGACATGGATATCTTGGGATATCACAATATCTCTTATTTAATTAATGCATCTATATACTTGGTTATGGGTGGAAGGCTCAGCCTTTTGCCTAGTGTTTTGTTCCACTCATGCCGCCCTAGTTTCCGTAATACCGTTGTTATGATCCTTGATTAGCGTTTCTAACATGCTCAGGGGTATGGGACCCTCTTGACAGTTCGCTTTGAATAACCGCTTCCAGCAAGGCCCAACATTGGTTTTAACATTTGCCAACATAATAATACTGAATTGAATAATTCATTTGCATAGGGAGTTAGCGCTACCCGAGGATTCTTAATTCAACATAATACAGGTGGGCCAGTGCTGATGGTGCTGGTCCAAACTAGAGCCCCTTGCAGCGCCACCACGAGGAAACTCGAGGCACTGGTTTTAGTTGTACGGACTGCTCATCCGGTCGTGGCCTGAGACGAGATACGCGCGGCTACTATCAGGGTGTCGGCATGCCAGGAGGTCTTGCTGGACTTGCGTTACCATTGTCGAAATGTCTTGTGCACCGGGATTCCGAGGATACTTCGGGCTATCTCGAGGTTGAGGTATTTCCACCGCAGCTTGTGTTGGTTTGTGATGGACCAGGTTGGAACACCTCTGCAGGGTTAAATCTTACACGAAGCCGTGCCCGCGGTTATGTGGTGACTTGGATATTTATAACCTCCGGTTGTAGAGAACTTGACACTAATTCTAATTAAAATACACCAACCGCGTGCGTAACCGTGATCGTCTCTTTTCGAGGGAGTTCGGGAAGAGAACACGGTGGGGTTATGTTTGACTCGTAAGTAGGTGTTCAGGATCACTTCTTGATCATTATTAGTTTGCGATCGTTATGCGTAGTTACTCTTCTTATTCTTGTACTCGTAAGTTAGCCACCATACAATGCTTAGTGCTTGCTGCAACCTCACCACTTTACCCTTCCATACCCATTAAGCTTTGATAGTCTTGCTACCCATGGTTATGGGATTGCTGAGTCCTCGTGGCTCACAGATTACTACAACAACAGATGCAGGTACAGGTAACGCGATGATCTGACGTGAGAGCGATGTGCATTTGCTTTTGGAGTTCTTCTTCTGCTTCTTCCTCTTCGTCGATCTTGGGATAGGTTCCTAGTCGGCAGCCTGGGCTAGCAGGGTGGATGTCATTCGTGTTTTTCGTTTGTGTTTCATCCGTTGTCGGATTCTGCTCTTCTGTATGGTGTTTGCTATGTATTGATGTATTCCTGTGATGACTGTATGTATTTGTATGTATCCCCATCTATTATGTACATGGTACGATGTAATGATATCCACCTTTCAAGCGTCTTCGATATGCGCTTCTATCCCTGGTGGGGCCTCTGAGTCCCTCGAGGATAGGATCGCATATTTGGGTGTGACACCCCCTCCAAGCCAAGGGGTCGGCGGCCAAGGGGAGGGGACTTCCCCCTCAAGGCTTGTGGCGCCCCTCCGCCCTTAGGGTTTCCCCCCATAGCCGCATGGGCCTATGGGGTTGTGGCGCCTGGCCCATGTAGGGCTGGTGCGCCACCCCTTGGGTCCAAGTGGACCCTCCGGGGCAGGTGGACCCCCGGAACCCTCTAGAATCTCCCTTTACAAATACCGGAAAGAAACCGAACACTTTCTAGAACCCTGAAAACCACTTTCCTTATATGAAAGTTTATCTCCGGACCATTCTAAAGCTCCTCATGATATCCTGGATCCCATCCGAGACTCGGAACTATATTCAGTCTCACCATTATGAATATCCCATTACTACCCTAGCATTACCGAACGTTAAGTGTGTGACCCTATGGGTTCGAGAACATGCAGACAAGATCGAGACAACTCTCCGATCAATAATCAATAGCGGGACTTGGATGCTCATAATGACTCCCACATATTCAACGAAGATCTTTATCGGTTTGAACCACAATGTCGAGGATTGAAACAATTCTGTATTCCGTTCCCTTTGTCTCGCGATGTATTACTTGCCCGAAATTCGATCGTCGGCATCACCATGCCTAGTTCAATCTCGTTACCGACATGTTCTCTTTACTCATTCTATAATATAATATCCCTATGACTAAACACATTAGTCACATGCTTGCAAGCTACTTAGGATGTTGTATCACCGAGAGGGCCCAGATATATCTCCCCGTCACATGGAGTGACAAATCCCAGTCTTGATCCATGCAACCCAGCTAGTATGTTCCAAAATACCTGAAGAGCACTTTTATGATCACCCAGTTACGAAGTGACGGTTGATACCTACAAAGCATTCTTCCGGTATTAGGGAGTGACATGATCTCATGGTCTAAGGAACATATACTTGACATTAACAAAGCTATGGCAATTTGAACTTAGTGACACAATCAGATGCTAAGCTTCTAATTGGGTCTGTCCATCACATCATTCTCCTAATGATGTGATCTCATTATTAAATGACAACTCATGTCTATGGCAAGGAAACCTTAACCATCTTTAATCAACGAGCTAGTCTAGTAGAGGCTCACTAGGGACACGGTGTTTGTTTATGTATCCACACATGTATCTGAGTTTCCGGTTAATACAATTATAGCATGGAGAATAAACACTTATCAAGAACAAGGAAATATGATAATAACAACTTTATTATTGCCTCTTGGGAATATTTCCAACAAAAACCACGCCAGTGTCCAAATGGAGCTCGCTACTAATATCTTTAATCTCATTAGACTCGGAGAAGGTTTTAATACAATCATAATAAGGTTCAACTCCTCCTTTACCTCATTTATCTAACCTCCAAGTTTCTTGGTTAAATCGAAATTTATCAAGCAACCCCCAAGCTTGGGTGGTGCTTGATACGTCTCCAACGTATCTATAATTTTTTATTGTTTCATGCTATTGTATTATCAATCTTGGATACTTTATATGCTTTATATGCAATTTTATATCATTTTTGGGAACTAACCTAATGAAGGGCAAAACCCTAGGTGGCACGATGTTCATGAATTGGAGGTGGATTTGAGGAAGAACACCAAGAACACAAGGGGAAAACACAAGAACAACACTCTAATGGACAAGATCCACACCAAGTACTCCTCAAATCACAAGCAATACACGAGGTGCATCAAGATCCAAGAACAACAAGGGAAATAAAGATACAAGGGTAGTTCATCCAAATCTCTAGGAGAGATGGGTCTTGAATTCCATGGAGGAATCTTCCCATGAAGGGGTCTTGAATCCCTAAGGATCTTCTCCAATGGAGGTCTTGAACTCCACTGGAGTGTGCCTCTCTCAAGAGGAATCCCACAAGGGGAGATACATGAGCTCAGCTCCAATGTCTAGATATAATCTTAGCTATCCCACAAATGACGTGGAGGAGGAGTATATATAGGTCCAAGGCATGAAGGGGTAAGCAGGGGCATAATAGGGATTACATGGGCAAAGCCCAACAGCGGCACACAGGAGACCCCGTGCGCACGGGGTGTCCAGAGAGTTGGCGACTTAGCCCGTGCGCACGGGCATGTACCGTGGGCACGGGGTCTAAGGGCCCGTGCGCACGGGGTGTCCAGAAGCTTCGCAGCTTGGCGCCTTCTCATGGACATCCGTCAATGCACGTGGAACCTCACCTTCTTCTTGAGGGTTCCTTCTCCGCTTCCAAGCTTCCCTCTTGGATGGTGTAGTCGTTCCTTTGTGCTTGCACTCCTCCTCATCGTCCGTGTAGTTCCGACAATACTTATGCATGCACACGAGAGGGGTGTCAAGTAGTATACCATCCTCGAAAGCGTCAAGTGAACACGTGTAAAGGAGATGATTCACCTTTATGTTTGTGAAGTAGATGTGGCACGTGTCACTTGCCAAACGGACTCTTGACATGGTGATGTCCGTAGGATGCTCCGCATCATAACCTATTAAATTAGTGCACAGTGCCAGTTGCTGTTTTTTTTTTTTGCTTGTTTTTGGTTTTTTAGGAATCAGTACCAAACGAAGTCTAAACGTGATGAAACTTTATGATGATTTATTCTCGACCAGAAGAGACCCTAGAAGGTTCGGGAGGAGGCCAAAAGCCCTACGGGAGAGCCATGAGCTCACCTGGCGCGCCCCTGGGGGGCGCCACCTGAGCTCGTGGGTCCCACGCAGCTCCGTTTGACCTAATTCCACCTCTATAAATTCTCAAATATTCCAAAACCAACAGAGAGCCACCCGAAATAACTTTTCTGCCACCGCAAGCTTCCGTTCTTCCGTGATCCCATCTGGAGGCCTTTTCCGGCGATCTTCCAGAGGGGGAATCGATCGATCACGTAGGGCTTCTACATCAACCTTGCTGCCCTTCCGATGATGTGTGAGTAGTTCACCACAGACCTACAGGTCCATAGGTGGTACCTAAATGGCTTCTTCTCTCTCTTTGATCTTCAATACAAATTTCTCCATGATCTCCATGGAGTTCTATCCAATGTAATCTTCTTTTGCGGTGTGTTTGTTAGGATCCGATGAAGTGTGGGTTTATGATCAGATTATTCATTGAAAGTAATTGAATCTTTTCAGAACTTTATTATGCATGATTATTATAGCTTTGTATTTCTCTCCGATCTATCCGTTTGGTTTGGCCAACTAGACTGATTTATCTTCAGCGGGAGAGGTGCTTTGTAATGGGTTCAATCTTGCGGTGTCCTCACCTCGTGACAGAAGGGGTAGCGAGGCACGTATTTGCATTGTAGCCATTAAGGATAAAATGATGGGGTTTATTCATATTGCTCGGGTTTATTCTGTCTACATCATGTCATTATACTTCATGCATTACTCTGTTTGTTATGAACTTAATACGTAGAGCGGCAAGCATAGAAGCGCTCTCGAAGTGGAGTAATAGTAATAGATGCAGGCAGGAGTCGGTCTACTTGTCACAGACGTGATGCTTATATACATGATCATTGCCATGAATAACATCATAACTATGCGCTCTTCTATAAATTGCCCAACAGTAATTTGTTCAACCACCGTATGCTATGTTTCGAGAGAGAAGCCTCTAGTGAAAACTATGGCCCCCGGGCTTACTTTAATTATATTAGAAAACCCTAAATTACTTTGTTGCAATTATTTTCCTTTAATTTACTTTTCAATTTATATATCTATCACTATCAGATTTAATCCTTGCAAGTAACGAGTTCAAGGGGATTGACAACCCTCTTGCCCGCGTTCGGTGCAAGTATTTGCTCTTGTGTGTGAAAGGTACTGCTTGACTAGGATTTGCTTGGTTCTCCTATTGGTTCGATAACCTTGGTTCTCACTGAGGGAAATACTATCCGCTACTATATTGCTTCACCCTTCCTCTTCGGGGAAAATCCCAACGCAGCTCACAAAGTAGCAGAAAGAATTTTTGTGCCATTGCCGAGGAGACATCATCAAATACCTACAGGTCCCTACATACAAATTATCATTTACTTGTTCTACTTTTTATTTGCTTTTATTAGTCTCTTTAAAAAAATTCAAAAATACAAAAAATTATTTATCTTGTGTGCTTATGTTGACATGTGCCTCCTATGTGTTTGCATCTTCGCTTGCTAAAATATGGACCACTTTAAAGCTTTCTACTTGGGACATCTTCGATCCATTTGTGCTCGTGCTAAAACCCCAACTAGCTTAGTTGAGGAAAATCATTAGATGAGCATGCGTATTTCGTGCGTCACCGCTTGTCTGAAAAGGGGGGACACTTACGGGATCATATATCTAGATTGGAATGCTATGCTTGGAATCTATGCGAAATATATGACTTTACGTGTTGCTCTAGAAAGGACCTTAAAAAACACCTTCCCTACCAATGTGAGTTTAATGATAATGAAATCTTATCTTCTTATGCAAAGGGTGTTTATAGTTACTATGATATCGAACAAATTAAAGAATTTGTTGCTTTTAAGGGTGCCTATGAAGTTGTTTCTTTGATTGTAAAGTATGACGCTACTCTCCGCAAATCTGAAAATTTTGCCATACTTAAATACTGCTATGAAAACTATACTCCTAATGCCTATGTTAATGAATTTATTGGGAGAATGTCTGCTGCTCTGGAAGAGAGTAAAATGTGCAGGAATCTATAGATAATTATGATCCCGTTGATTCGTTTGAAATATCCCTTTTTGATGAACTTGATGCTTGCTATGCCTATGGCCATGATGCCAATATTAATGATGCTTATGGAGATGAACTTGCTATAGTTCCTTATGTTAAAAATGAAATTATTGTTGTTACACCCACACTTGATAGTCCTATTATCTTTTTGAATTCTCCCAACAACACTATATCGGAGAAGTTTGCATCTATTAAGGATTATATTGATGGGTTGCGTTTTACTATTACACAAGATGATTTTAATGGATATAATATGCATGTGCTTTCTGCCCCTACTTGCAATTATTATGAGAGAGGAACCATGTCTCCACCTTTCTGTGTTTCTAATACAATAAAATTGCAAGAAACTATCTACGCTATGTTTGTAGGCATTTTTTATGATGATTTCCTTATGCCCGATACATATTATAATGATCATGATTGGGGTGATTATAATGCTAAGAATATTAAAAGTGGGTTTGGAAGAGTGTCAAATTTATAAAATCCCACTATCTTGGAGAATAATCAATCTTATGAAGTCTTTGATACAACTAGGTTTGGAGAGGTCATGACTTGAGTTGATGTTAATCCCATTATCTTGGAAGATTATAAAACTTTTATGCATAAGGATCATGAAGAGAATATTTTATATGATAGCTATATTTTTGAATTTGATTATGATCCTACATGTAAATATTATGAGAGAGGAAAATATGGTTGTAGAAAATTTCATGTTACTCAATTACCTCTCTTTGTGTTCAAATTATTAATGCTTCATTCTTCCTATTTGCATGTGCTAGATATTGCTACTCTTGATAATTTGTTTTCCTATAAAATGCCTATGCATAGGAATTATGTTAGACTCAAATGTGTTTGTCACATGTTTTATTCTCCCTTTGTGTTTCAACTATTATCGTTCATGTGAGCATCGATAAAATCTCAAGCATATCTTAATGGCTATAAAGAAAGCGCTTGTTGGGAGGCAACCCAATATTTATCTTTATTGCAATTTTTTATTTTCTTGAGTCACATGATTATTGCTACTGTAATGATTGTGTTTTTATATTTTAATTAGTTTTGTGCCAAGTAATGCCTTGGGGATGATTTGAATGATAGTATAATTGATGTTGTTTGAAAACAGAAAGTTTTGCGCCTAGTATTTGATTTTACATTTATTAGTGGAATGTCAGAAGAATCTGAAATTTTTAAAAAGTATTGGGGTACAAATTTTTTACATTTTCCTAATTTTTCAAAAAATTTGGAGTTACATAAGTATGGATAAATATTCTGTCATTGCCTGCTGTTCTGTTTTAGACAGATTCTGTTTTTTATTGCATAGTGTGCTTGTTTTAATGAAACTATGGATTATATCAGGGGGTATAAGTCATGGAGAAGTTAGAATACAGTAGGTATTATGGAAGAACAATTATGAATGAGTTTATAATAGTACCTAAGTGGATGATTTGATTTATTATACTAACGGATCTCGCGAAGTTTCTGCTGAGTTTTGTGTGCTGAAGTTTTCAAGTTTTGGGTGAGATCACGATGGATGAAGGAATAAGGAGCGGCAAGACCCTAAGCTTGGGGATTCCCAAGGCACCCCAAGGTAATATTCAAGGAAGACCCAAGCGCCTAAGCTTGGGGATGCCCTGGATGGCATCCCCTCTTTCGTCTACAATCTATCGGTATTTTACTTGGAGCTATATTTTTATTCATCACATTGTATGAGTTTTACTTGGAGCGTCTTGTGCCATAGTTTTGTTTGCTTTTTAGTTTGCCACAATTATTGTTTGCTGAACACACCTTTTGAGAGAAACACACATTAATCGTGATTTGTTAGAATACTCTATATGCTTCACTTATATCTTTTGAGCTAGGCAGTTGCTCTTGTGCTTCACTTATATTTGTTAGATCATGGCGGTGGTTATATTTTATAGAAATGATTGCACTCTCATGCTTCACTTAAATATTTTTTAGAGTCTTAAATAGGAAGTGGTAATGTGCACAAGTTATGAGATTAGACCAAAAAGGATAGGTATTCAAGAGTGGTATAATAAAAACTTTCATGTAGATCACTAAATATGAAACGTATGTTTTAATTATATTGATGTCATAATATGAAAGGGTATTAGTTCATGATCATTGGTTAGTAAAGATATCGAGATTAAAGCTTGTTATGCACTACTCATTTAAGTGTCCCTTATGGCATGATGGGGATGTTTGAGCATTTTTATGTCTAATTGAAATCCTTGTGTGCTGTCATAATCGGGGATGCACGATGGTTAACTCCTACCAACCTCCTCCCTAGGGGCATGCGAGTAGTACTTTGCTTTGAGGGCTAATAAAACTTTCACAATAAGTATATGAGTTCTTTATGACTAATGTGAGTTCATGGACAATTACGCACTCTCACCTTTTCGCAATTTGCTAGCCTCTTCGGTACCGTGCATTGCCCTTTCTCGCCTCGAGAGTCGGTGCAAACTTTGTCGGTGCATCCAAACCCCGTGATATGATACGCTCTATCACACATAAGCCTCCTTATATCTTCCTCAAAACAGCCACCATACCTGCCCATCATGGCATTTCCATAGCCATTCCGAGATATATTGCCATGCAACTTCAACTGTTTCGTCTTATAACATGTGTGTTCATCATCATTGCTTTGCATGATCATATAGAGCTGATAGCTTTTAGTGCATCCATTGCATGGCAATCCCTACTCCTCGCATTGATATCGATTGATGGGCCTCAACATTGCCTATTGATCCGCCGAGTTGATGCGAGCCTTTCTTCCTTTTGACTTCTCCTATATATCTCTACCACCGCATTCTATTCCACCTATAGCGCTAATGTCCATGTCTCACGCTCATGTATTGAGTGGAGTTGAAAATGCTGAAGCACGTTAAAAAGTATGATCCAATTGCCTGGTTTGACACTGGGGTGCTCATGATTTATATTTATGCGGTGAAGGCGGAGTCATGCCATGCGTACATAATTCAATGAGTAGGGATAACATTCGTTGAGCATCGTATATTTTGAAAAGTAATGATTATGTTCTTGTATTCATGGATATTATTATGTTGATATCAATTACTTCATCGTTTCTCAATATTTACACCATAAGAGAGATTACATGATAAACATGCTAGGTAGCATTCAACATCAAAAATTCTGTTTTTATCATTTACCTACTCGAGGACGAGCAGGAATTAAGCTTGGGGATGCTGATATGTCTCCAACGTATCTATAATTTTTGATTGTTTCATGGTATTATATTATCAATCTTGGATACTTTATATGCCTTATATGCAATTTTATATCATTTTTGGGAACTAACCTATTAACTCAGTGCCCAATGCCAGTTGCTGTTTTTTTTTGCCTGTTTTTGTTTTTTTAGGAAATCAGTACCAAACGAAGTCCAAACATGATGAAACTTTATGATGATTTTTTCTGGACTAGAAGAGACCCTAGAAGGTTCGGGAGGAGGCCAGAAGCCCTACGGGAGAGCCATGAGCTCACCTGGCGCACCCCTGGGGGGCGCCACCTAAGCTCGTGGGTCCCACGTAGCTCCGTTTGACCTAATTCCACCTCTATAAATTCTCAAATATTCCAAAACCAACAGAGAGCCACCCAAAATAACTTTTCCACCGCCGCAAGCTTCTGTTCTCCCGTGATCCCATCTGGAGGCCTTTTCCGGCGATCTGCTGGAGGGGGAATCGATCACGGAGGGCTTCTACATCAACCTTGCTGCCCTTTCGATGATGTGTGAGTAGTTCACCACAGACGTACGGGTCCATAGGTAGTACCTAGTGATACGTCCAATTTGCATCATGATTTCCTACTATTATTTATAATGTATTTGGTCATTATTTCACTCTATGATGCAATTCTTATGCCTTTTCTCTCTTAATTTGCAAGATTTATATGAAGAGGGAGAATACCGGCAGCTGGAATTCTGGACCTGAAATAGCTATAGCAGAGATACCTATTCTACACAGCTCCAAATGACCTAAAATTTTACGGAGAATTTTTATTGAATATATAAAAAATACTGGAGAAAAGAAATAGCAAAGGGGACCCACCAGCTGCCCACAAGGCAACAGGGCGCGCCCCTTGGGGCGCGCCAAGATGCCTTGTGGGGCCCACAGCTGGTCTCTGCCCCCCTCCTTCTACTATATAAGGTCATTTGCCCTAAAAAATTAAGGAGAAGACTTTCGGGACGAAGCGCCGCTGTCTCGAGGCAGAACTAGGGAAGGAGCACTTTTGCCCTTCGGCGGAGCGATTCCGCCAGGGATACTTCCCTCCGGGAGGGGGAAATCGAAGCCATCGACATCACCAACGATCCTCTCATCATGGGAGGACCAATCTTCATCAACATCTTCACCAGCACCATCTCATCTCAAACCCTAGTTCATCTCTTGTATTCAATCTTTGTCCCAAAACCTCAGATTGGTACCTGTGGGTTGCTAGTAGTGTTGATTACATCTTGTAGTTGATGCTAGTTGGTTTATTTGGTGGAAGATTATATGTTCAAATCCTTAATGATATTCAATACCCCTCTGATTTTGAACATGAACATGATTTGTGAGTCATTACTTTTGTTCTTGAGGACATGGGAGAAGTCTTGTTATAAGTAATCATGTGAATTTGGTATTCGTTCGATATTTTGATGATATGTATGTTATTCCTTCCTTTAGTGGTGTCATGTGAACATTGACTACATGACACTTCACCATACTTGGGCCTAAGGGAAGGCATTGTGGAGTAATAAGTAGATGATGGGTTGCTAGAGTGATAGAAGCTTAAACCCTAGTTTATGCGTTATTCCGTAAGGGGCTGTTTTGGATCCATATGTCTCATGCTATGGTTAGATTTATCTTAATTCTTCTTTCATAGTTGCAGATGCTTGTGAGAGGGGGTAATCATAAGAGGGTTGCTTGTTCAAGTAAGAACAGCACCCTAGCACCGGTCCACCCACATATCAAATTATCAAAGTAGCGAATGCGAATCAAATGAACATGATGAAAGTGACTAGATGAGAATTCCCATGTGTCCTCGAGAACGCTTTGCTTTATATAAGAGACCGTTCCGGCTTGTACTTTGCTATAAAAAGGATTGGGCCACCTTGCTGCACTTTTATTACACTTGTTACTTGCTACTCGTTACTAATTATCTTGCTATAAAACTATCAGTTACCACTACTTTCAGTGCTTGCAGAAAACACCTTGCTGAAAACCGCTTATCATTTCCTTCTGCTCCTCGTTGGGTTCGACACTCTTACTTATCGAAAGGACTACGATTGATCCCCTATACTTGTGGATCATCACCTAGATGGCTTCTTCTCTCTCTTTGATCTTCAATACAAAGTTCTCCATGATCTCCATGGAGTTCTATCCGATGTAATCTTCTTTTGCGGTGTGTTTGTTGGGATCCGATGAATTGTGGGTTTATGATTAGATTATTCATTGAAAGTAATTGAGTCTTTTCTGAACTTTATTATGCATGATTATTATAGCTTTGTATTTCTCTCCTATCTATCCGTTTGGTTTGGCCAACTAGATTGATTTAACTTCAATGGGAGAGGTGTTTTGTAATGGGTTCAATCTTGCGGTGTCCTCACCTCATGACATAAGGGGTAGCGAGGCACGTATTTGTATTGTTGCCATTAAGGATAAAACGACGGGGTTTATTCATGTTGCTTGGGTTTATTCTGTCTACATCATGTCATCATACTTCATGCATTACTCTGTTTCTTATATGAACTTAATACATAGAGAGGCAAGCATAGAAGTGCTCTCGAAGTGGAGTAATAGTAGTAGATGTAGGCAGGAGTCGGTCTACTTATCACGGACGTGATGCCTATATACATGATCATTGCCATGAATAACATCATAACTATGCGCTTTTCTATCAATTGCCCAACAGTAATTTGTTCACCCACCGTATGCTATGTTTCGTGAGAGAAGTCTCTAGTGAAAACTATGGCCCCCGGGTCTACTTTCATTATATTAGAAAATCCTAAATTACTTTGCTGCAATTATTTTACTTTTTATTTACTTTTCAATTTATATATCTGTCACTATCAGATTTAATCCTTGCAAGTAACGAGTTCAAGGGGATTGACAACCCTCTTGCCCGCGTTGGGTGCAAGTATTTGCTCTTGTGTGTGTAGGTACTTCTTGACTAGGATTTGCTTGGTTCTCCTATTGGTTCGATAACCTTGGTTCTCACTGAGGAAAATACTATCTGCTACTATATTGCTTCACCCTTCCTCTTCGAGGATAATCCCAACGCAGCTCACAATAGCTGAAAGAATTTCTGGCGCCGTTGCCGGGGAGACATCATCAAATACCTACAGGTCCCTACATATAAATTATCATTTACTTGTTCTACTTTTTATTTGCTTTTATTAGTCTCATTAAAAAAATCAAAAATACAAAAAATATTTATCTTGTGTGCTTATGTTGACATGTGCCTGCTATGTGCTTGCATCTTCGCTTGCTAAAATATGGATCACCGTAAAGCTTTCTACTTGGGTCATCTTCGATCCATTTATGTGTGTTTAGTGAATAAAGCGTTGATTAAGGCGGAAGATTTGTAATGATTTTGAGTTGAGTGCGAACAAAAGTAAATAGCGTAAAAATAACTGAAAGAGCGCAGTTGAGCGAATAAAGCGTTGAACCGACAGAGGATTAAAGCGTTCTTAGAGAGTTTGGAATTCCCATTGGTATGTGTCTAGCATAACATATGCCACTGCATATTTCTAATTTGGATACTTGAGTCACTCTTGATATTTGTGATTGGGCAGATCCGGGTACAAAATACATTCTACTCGAAGTAGACTTCGTACCACACACGCCACTACCGTAGCTTGTAGAGAGGCTTCTACTGTCACTTTGAATTAACTCCACATCCTAACCTTTACAATGATAGTAATATGCTTCATGGCCTTGCGACAGAAATGCTAAGTGGGCCCCCTTCACAAAATTCACGAAGGCTATTAAACCAAACATTCAATAGATAATCTCATGTCCTTATTAGCGTTGCAACTCCTATACATGTGAAGGTTCATCCATATCCCCAAAAACTAAGGGAGCTATTCACACATGGAGACGACAAACATCATAAACATAGCGGCGATAAACATGGATGAAACAAATGAGTAATACACGTAGGGACACACAAGAGTTCGGTATTGCAACGAGGTGGAGATGGATGGCAGTGAGGATGATTGATGCCGACGTCCCTTGCACGAGGTGGTGGTGATGGTGATCTCCTCCTTGCCGATTCCCCCTTCGGATGCCTTTCAGAGGCCAGGGTCCTCTGTTCTAGACGAGTTTCTGGGGTTTATGGGCATCTGATCCCCGATCCAATCGCACAAGGTTAAATAGTCGACCAGGCGACGACGACGACACGTGGTACGAGTGGCGGTACTAGCGCTACCTGCGCCGTCAAGTGCTATGTTTGCCTCCTCGCAACTCATGCTTCCCCTCAATGCTTTATTCTTTTATGGTGATAATTTATCACATTAACTGGCGTGATTTCATCACCTTTTCTAGGAGTTCTTTTCTTAAACTCTCAAACACACCCGAAAACGACATCCTAGTGAAAACATACAAAAAAGAAGTGCGCGGACGCGGTAAAACCCGGCAAAGCCTAGGCACAAAACAAAGGGTAAAAACATCACATAAATTGGACTCATCAGGGTACATAAACCACGAGGATGAAGAGGTGTGAGAGACGGTGGCTATGGGACCCACACACCCCCTTGGCGCACGACCAAGCCGCCTTCGGTGTTTCTGTTGTAACACCCCCGTGTATTAAGCTACAGTAATCCATCATGATTATGCTAAGTCACTTTGCTTTGCAATGCTTGATCACCTTTGGAATCATATCTAATTTCAAATTCCACCTCTGAAATCAATTCAAATTGCAAGTAAAATTTAAAGTTGCACAAACATGGTTGCAAAATAGTCCATCATTTAGCAAATATTCCATAACAAATATTTGTTAAGGAAAACAACATCACTTATTTGCTTAAATGGGCTATAGCAATTAAAACAGTGCCAAATCAGAATTTTTAAATGCTTTCCCATTTATGAAAAATCCAAACAACTTCAAACATTTCCCAAACTTTTTGTGGCAGTGCCAAATATTGCAATGTAATTATGTGGCCAAGTCCCCTATTTTACAAAATTCATTTGCTAGCTAAATAAAATGCAAAATGGTGGAGAAAATACAAAGCAGAAAAAGAAAAAGAAAAGGGGCAAAGGCCTACTGTGCACATGGGCTCTAGTGCAACAGTGCACATGGCCCAGCCCAACCGGGTTGTCTCCCACCTCCTGCTACAGAAGCAGGGGAGGCCGTGGCAGGCATCCCATGGCCATGGCCGCGCCTGGCCACATGCCGGCCATCCCCCGGCTCCCCTGGAGTACAAGGCCGACGCCCCCACGCCCCTCGGTTGAACCCTAGCGCTCTCTCCCTCTCCCCCTCTCCTCGTTTTTGATCTGGAGCTCATAACCGAGCTCGGCATTGGCGTGCAGCCGTTGATCCCGTGCACCGAGGCCTCCCTGTGCCACCCGTTGATGCCCAGGAGCCTCCCTACGCTCGTCCACGCCGTCCCCGCCCACCAGCTCGAGCAGCACAGGACTCCATTGCCGGATCGGGCGTCTCCCTCCGCTTTGGCCGCCGCCTCAACCCGCTGCTCCGGCACCGCCCCGGCCTCCCCGAGCTTGCCACTGACCTCCTCTCAGTGAGCCGCGTCCGAGCCCTCCCTTCTCCCTCTCTTTCCGTCACCGTTTGGCGCCGCCACCGGCGTGCCCGCAGCTTGCTGCGTGGATGCGCTCACTGCGCCATGGCCGCGCTCCGCGTGCCCCCTGGCTGCGCTGCTGCCGCGTCCAGCCCGCGCCCTAGCTGTGCCCCGCGCGCGCCCGCGCCGCCCGCAGCCGCTCCTGGCCGCCACCCCCACTGCTACATGTTCCTACTGGTGCTGCTGATCTATTGCTGCTTTGCCGCCGCCGCTGCTCTGCTGCTGCTTTCTACTCCTGATGCCGCTCTGCTGCTACCGCTGCTAGCTGCCGCTTCCGCCCGCTCACCGCCGGCGCCTGGCAGCGCCCGCCCGGGCCACGCCCTGCCTCGCCCCGGGCCACTGCTGCTACCGGCCGGCCGCGCTGTGGCCATGGCTCGGCCGTGGCTACGTGCGTGTGCGCGTGCACGCCTAGCCGTGGCCCTGTGCCACTGCCTAGTGGGGCCCGCCCGATTAGTTTAGTGCTAATTAGAGTTTAGTTAGGTTAATTAGGGTCTAGTTACCCTAATGGCCCTACGACATGTGGGCTCGTTTTACTTAAAAGCCTAATTAAAAGTCTGTGTCAATGACATGTAGGCCCCACGTGCACTGTTCATCGGTTGACCAGTCAATTGTTGACTGGGTCAACCCAGCTCCCTGGCCCCACCTATCAGCCCCTATTACAAATGACTGGGTACACTTCTGTGTACCCATAGCATTTAGTATTTAAATGATTTTCGAAATTAAAATAAATCCAGTGATTCCAGAAATTCAATTAAACTTTGAAAATTCATATAAATTCAACTGTAGCTCGGATGAAAATGTTTTATATATGAAAAACGTTCAGAAAAATGAGACGAATCTGTTGGTGCCCTCCTTGTAGCTGTCAGATGCCTCTAACACTGCAAACATGGAACCTTCCCCTCCGGATCGCCTGTCCGATAACTGCCAAGAGCCGGGAAAATATTCCCAGATATTTCCCGCTCCGTCTGTAACGCTTAGCACCGCATTAGGTCACCCCCAGCACAGCATATTGCCATGTCATGCTTTGTGTTGCTTTTGTTTGCTTGTATTTATTGTTTCTTCCCCCTCTTCTCTCCGGTAGACCCCGAGACTGCTGTTGACCCCGAGTACGACTACGTCGTCGACGACCCGTCTTTCTCAGTAGAGCTTCCAGGCAAGCAAAACCCCCTTGATCATTCCTATATCACCCATTCTTTCTCTCTCATGCTTGCATTAGATTTTGCTACCGTTGTTCGATAGCTCCTATTCTGATGCATAGCCTGATTTTGTAACCTGTTGTTGATACTTTACCTGTTATCCTATATGCTTAGTATAGGCTGGTTAGTGATCCATCAGTGGCCCCGCACCCTTGTCCGTGTTGCCATGCTTTGCTTCCGGATGACTCGATCCATGTGATCAACTTGCTGAGACCAAGCACACCACCACACTCCCCCTTAGCTGTACGACTCTGCAGAGCTACTATCGAGTGCCGAGGGTGATACCTCCTACCTCACTCCTGATGATATCTCTGTAGCGTAGCTAGTTGGTTTGTAGGGGAACGCAACAGAAAACAAAAAATTTGGTACAGCGAGCACGCCCAGGATCACTATGGAGATGCATACAAGGTATTTGATCTGATCGTTACCGACTCGTAGCGCAGCGGAAGTAGAGTCAATGTAGATCGTCGGTGCAGATCCCCGCAGCTAGGATTTACAACCTCCCAACCACGAGGATGTACTCCCTTGTCAGCCCCTCGGACAGCCCTTCGGGAGGCGGTCGGACAGTCCCCCGGACGGTGTCACGGACAGCCCTTCGGGAGGCACTCACAGAAACTCGGACGGTCACCCGGATAGCCCTTCGGGAGGCACTCTCGAACAGCCCCTCGGGCAAAAAGATCGAACCTACGACCTCTCTACGGGGTTGCACACATACGGTGTTAGCTATCCGACAGGGCTTCGCCGTCTAGAACTAGTTCCCACCGGAACCCAGACAGCCTTTCGGCTCTACGAAACTATTTCGTGTGAGGGAGAGAAGAAGCCAGATCATTGCATGGCATAATGTATGAGAGAAAGAGTGAGTTTGGGCAACCCCCTCCACCCCTATTTATAGGCCAAGCCCAAGGGGTAGAGGACACTTGGAAATACCAAAATGCCCTCAAAGGTGGCTTCCCAAAGAAGCTACCAAATAGTGTTTCCACTATTCATGAAAATATTTTTCCGCGACCGTTAAATCCGAAAATATTTCTGTAGGTCCAAAACATTTCCAGTACCCACTAAAACAATTCTGGACACTTTCCAAAACATTTCCGGATCAATGATTTTCATCAGCGAAAAGCAAACAAGAATGCGTTTTCACTATTCATGAAGACAATTTTTCGCGTCCGTTAAATCCGAAAATATTTCTGTAGGTCCAGAACATTTCCAGCACCCACTAAAACAATTCTGAATCCGTTCCGAAACATTTCCGGATCAATGATTTTCTTCAGCGAAAAGCAACCAAAGCGGTTCCGGCAGCTCCAGAACATTTCCGGTTTTTTTTCTCCGGAAAAATCCCAGAAGTTCCCAGAACAATTCTGGCACCCTCCAAGAATTTCCAGGCGTGTGTCAAAACCATTTTGACTTAATGGTATACTCCAAAACAACTTTTCAGTTTTACCGAAACTCTTACGGTGTTCTCTCTCTGGAACTCTTTCGTTGTCTCCGAAACTTTTCCGGTGACTTTCTCTCAGACTCCCTGTCTAGTATTCAGCAGATAGATGACCCTTAAGCGTGTGACCCTATAGGTTCGGTGAAGTATAGACATGACCGGAACACTTTCCGATCAATGATCAACATCGGAGCCGTGGACACCCATATTGACCCCTATACCCACACGAATAAATATTCGAGTAAACCTCCAGTTGTCGTGTGCTATTCCTGTTGCTTCGCGATATGTTACAAATACCCGAGGTGAGATTTATCGGCATCCCCGTGAATTAACAACTTGTCCACTATGCCAGTTACCTCATTACCGGTTTTATTCTCTGTGATCAAATCACAATGTGTCTGGCCAGACGATGATGGATACCGTAACACCGAGAGGGCCCAAAGAATATCTCTCCATCGATGAAGGAGCAAATCCCAATCTTGAGCTATCAAGTTCCTTGTCATACTTTCCCATGAACCCGCAAGCCGCCGTAATAGCCACCTAGTTACTGATGACGTTTAACAAACCCCAAAGTTCATGAAGCAAGCATGAAGAAACTCGATACTCTCATGGTCTAAGGAATTATGCAAACGTTAACTTTTTCTGTGTTATTAACCTTTAACTTGTGACGAATGTATCTCATAGCATAACATCAAATCGGGTCGATTCAACACAAATGTTCTTCTAACATTGTGCCCTCAAAGTTGCCGGCATAGACATGCCCATGATCAGGAAAACATAATCATCATGCAAACACTTGAGCTAGTCTTAGAGGCATGACTAGGAATACTTTTTATCGTTTATTATTCCACACGTGCATATGAGTTTTCCTCCAAGCCTCGTGGTTATTGCAGACTCGAGAACCATAGCAGTTATAGCACGGAATATAAACTTAATTACGAACATGGGGATAAATAATAACATTTATTATTGCCTCTAGGTCATATCTCCTACAGACTCCCACTTGCACTAGAGTCAATAATCTAGTCAATGCTAATGCACTTTACACCTATGGCATACTGGTGTAAAATATGCTTCGCATGTGGTATAGCCTGATGTCCAATGGATCTGACAACTTCAGCTCCGTGTGTATCTTTGCACATCCTCGCGTTTTCACGCTTTCACAAAATTCATATTTTGTGTGGACTTGGCTTTGTATATATGAGAATCACTGGTCGAACCTTGATTCCTCAGACTGAGCTATGGAGCAACTATCTACAATAGTGTCCCATTGACCAAAGCCATCTTGGAACCATACTAAGTTCATGAATGAACTATATGATTCAACATCTTCTTTGTCGCTTCTAAAGTGTCAACATACTTTAGCCTTTGTTATAGAATTTGCCACAGTAACCTGTTTGGAACAATTCCAACTTACTGTGTCACCATATCCTGTATTATACAAAACCCTTAACTTAAATCGAAAATCGCATGGAGCATTGATGAAGATCGTATCGATGTAATTACTTACAACGAGCACTTCATAATCTCCACTTGCGATAAAACATGTCATCAGTGCTACTTTAGTACTCAATGACATTTTCACTGTTGTCCCATGATCAGTACTTTGATCACTTTGGTATCTATACTCGCAATAGCTTGGGAGTACCGGACATATCTGGTTGTTTTACATACCATGGAATACATGATTAATCCAAACACAAGAGTGTGTGCAAATTCCATCATGTATTTTGCTCATCAGTGTTTTAGGACACCGAGTCTTGCAAAAGCCTTTCCATGTGACTTTGGAAAGAATCACTCCTTGATGTTTTTAATGCTAAACTGTTTCAGCATCTTGTCAATATGTATTTTTGCTTAGCCCTATTAGGCAATTCTATCTCCGTAGATAAATATGCCTAATATCAAGGCTACTCAGCCCAAGTACTTCATCGAAAAACTAATTTTCAATGAAGTCCTAATTTGTGTCAAGAAATTTATATTATTTCCAATCAACAATGTGTCAAGCACACAAGGTTTTTAGAAATATTATTATGCTCCCACTTACTTTCTTGTAACCACAAGCATCTTCGTTATCCATTGATGAAATCAAATTCTTTTGACTATTTCATCAAAAACGAAGATTCCAACTCCATTTTGCTCTCTTCTGTCCATTGCTGGAACTCTGAAGTTTGCATACTCACTAGCATCCTCTGGATAGACAAAATACCTTGGACTGTATCACATGCAAGTCCTAGGTAGCATTTCCATCACATGGAAATCCTTTTGGTATCCAAGTATCATATCTCATCATTGAAATATGTATTAATTGCTAGTTTAACCCGAACCGACTTTAAGCATCGCTACGGTGAGACAATCTCATCGCAGTTAATTCCTTGAATTTGTTATAAGCAACAAGTCGAGCTTTATGGATAAAACATTTTTATCCGTATCAGTTTATAGTTCCATTAATATTCGTTAGACTTCAAGTCTTTCGAAGGGTTTATCAAGATCAAATCTTGAATCATTTATATGGAAACTATCTCGGATTATATTGGCATTTAGCCAATTCCGGAGTCAGAGCCCATCAACGCTTCCTTGTGTATCGTAGGTATACTGTTGTCTAGCAACAATATCTCGTCTGCGCACCTGAGAGGTTTGCATGAGTTTTGCCTACGTGGTTCAGCTGCAAGTTCGACCGAAGTCCATACATCTCATGTAGAGGCTTCCGTATCAGTCGCAGTAGGAAACTCTGGAATCACTTCCAAGGTTTCTTTCCCTTGACCTGATGACAAAGATATTGTTATCTCGTCGAGTTGCACTGTCCTCCCACTCACCTTTTTGCAAGAACCATTTTCTTCAAAATCATACCACTCTTTGTGGCAAACATTTTTGCCTCGGTATAGTGATGGAGGAATACCCAATAAATTAGGATAACCTACAAAGTAGCACTTGTCTGATTTGAAATAGGTTTGTAAATATTTTACACAAGCCCCATATTCCAAATGTTAAGAAAAGACATAACACGGTTGGGTGTACCATACCATGGCGTCATTTCAACAGATTTGATGGCGCTCTTTTCAGTGTAAAAGCCGCAGTCTCTAAAGCATTACTTTAAAAGGGATAATGGCAAATTGATTTATGTCATCTTTGATCTTACCATGTCATAAATGGTTTGATTACATCTTCACAGACATTCCACTCACAGTGGTGTTCCGGGAGGTGTAAGTTATGAAACTCTTTTCACAACTCATCAGACATTCGCTAAACTTGTAACTCAAAATTTCTTTCTGTAATCCAATTACAGAAACATAATTTTCTTGTTACAATAATTTCTTCTTCATTTTGAAAACCTTTTGAATGATTTCAAAATATCCAGACTTACGTCTCATCAAGTAAATATCCATATATCTACTTGAGTCATTTCAGAAGATAGACAAATCCACTGCCAGCAACAACATTTATCGGACTACACACATCATGATGTATGATCACCAATAAGTTCTTTGCTCGTTCCTTATGGCCTGTGAATGGTATTTTAGTCACTTCACTTTTTGGAGAAAAGTTGCAAGTGTTAGATGATTCATAATCAAAGACTTCAAAATCCATCATTATGGAATTTCTCCATGCGGGTTTCTCCAATGTGACCAAATGCAGTGCCACACATGTGTGGTATTCTTTTAGTCTTGCGACATTTAGCGTCAGTGTTATGGATGTATCATATTACCATCAATATTCATAACATACATCCCATCCATGATGGAAGTATGGCCCTTATGTTATTCATAATACTGAACAACAATTGTTCTTTTATGAACAACACTCTTGCAACAAACATTATGCAAATGGGCTAGAGTGTATAAAACTCTAAAATGAATTATGAAAGTAAATACAGAGGTAATGTATTATTATAAATATTCATAACATACATCTCATTCATAATGAAAGTATGGCCCTTATGTTATTCATAACATCGAACATCAAAAGTTCTCTTATGAACAACCTTCTTGCAAGATACCTTATGCAATGGGCTAGAGTGTATAAAACTCCAAAAATGAATTATAAAAATAAATACATAGGTAATACACCGATGGAAGGTATAGTAACATTTACTATGTTCCCAGCGCGTATCTAAACCTCATTCCCGACAAGTCTTTTAGGCCATAGTAGTTCTTGCATCGAGTCGCAACAGAATGCAATCGAGCGGGTATCTCTGTGATCAACTCACAATACCCAAGAATCAGTGATTAACATGTTTAATCATAATTCCTAAGAACTATTTCTTTGACCAGCCTTCTATACATCAATAGCTTGTATGACTTTCATACATGAGCTGGATATTCAAGTCTTCTCTCTTTTTGCCTTTATACTTCTAATAGTTTTACTTTCAATATTTCTCCTACTCTCAGAAGAAGCACCCAACTTTGAGAGTGGCATCAGCCTCGGACTTCCTAGGCGTGTAAGTTTCACTAACACCCTTCGGACACTTCCTTTCTCTTTAAGTTGTTGTTTTATTCACCTTCATTTCATGACAGGCGTTCTTCTGGATCCCTCTTGTATTAGTCTAATGCATAGTAAACACTTTTACTAATAGTTTGCAAACAAACATTGCTTTGGATATTTCATATCTTTTAGCCTTTGTTTGTATCTGAAAATAATTTTCAGTTCCATGAATATCACATAACTATCCCAAACCTTTGAAGTTCGGGTCTCATGGAAGCAAACATATTGCACTTTGACCGTAACGGAATTCTAGCTTTTGGATTGAAGGACGAGAGTCACATTATCCATAGCATTAGCGGGAGAATACCGAAAGCACGCGATAGGACAAAGTCCTTCTCGACACTCTTGTGGACAATCCTCACATTACGTTACCAATCGTAAAGTTTAACCAGATATTTAACAGCTATTCAATTTTAATAGGGAAGGTGGAAACGCGAGCCATTATTCTATAACTATTATGCAAATTTCACTTAGACCATGTTCATAATTAATTTGCACTAGTGAATAAACAATTTTATTCTAAAGTGCGATCCCACTCAAATCAATATCTCTCATAATTGATTGTGAGTGATTCAAGATCCAAATTTCAATTCAACGCCAAGGATGCATCCATCTCAAGTGACGAGAATTTCATTTGGTAGGCCAACTTGCCAATCACATCTCTATGTGACTCTTGTTCATCTTTCGATGGGTGTGTTCCGAGCTCAGGACGATCCTCCGGAACGTCAAGACAACCAAGTGATCTTGCTGCGAGGTCTCAACTCACCCGCCTCACACTTCTCTAATCATTCGTACCCATGCATCCATGTGATACCCCGAAGATATAGGTGCCATGACGGTGCTACACTTGGGAGAACACTAACTACTTGATATTTTTAAGTGAGAGATCACCCTAATAAAAAGCGACTACCGCGCAATCAAGAAGGGTGCATCATAAGGGATAAACATCTCAGGCAATTCATAATAGCATGATATGGTATAGCCCTTTCTGACGGAGAAGTCTTTATTTTCTTCGTCTTCGGCATTCGCGTCGGTGTTCACCTTCGCGAAGTTTGCCACCACCTTGTCGATGCACCAGATAATATTACTATCTCTATAGCTAATAAAATAAGTGCATTACTTAAGGTTGACACGCAGGTCATTAAAGTGACAATCATATGGCTCCAGCCATCATGCCGAATCATGACACGCAGGTCATGTTAATTTACATTATATAGTCATCTCATACATAATCAAATTAAATATGAGCACTGCTATACCACATCATATGCACATCCTGCAAAACCAAGTTAGACGCCTCTAATCGGTTTATGCAAAATTTTATTTTACGTGGCTTCTAAGGTTTCAACCAAACCGCAGCTACCAACGTTTATCATCAAGCATGATTATTCAAGTCGCTAGATTAACTTTGCGGGGTGTATGAAACACGAGATAATAAAATCTCGAGCCCCGTACTGAACTTCGTCATACGCATGAACCCCGTGCAGATCATATCTGCATTGCCCTTTCGTCTGCGAAATTTCATCTTTCTTTTAACTATGGTGGAATTCAATGAACTGTTAGCACTTCGTTGATCAATCAGGATCGCGGATTGCCAGAACTTTGAAACTCCACCATGCCGTTATCAAGATCAGAAATACACAAAATTTAGGGAAGCAACAAGAACATCGGGTAACAGATTTCATCTGCTACCCGCACAAATAATTTTCAGCAATAGAACTCGTCTACTACAAAATTATATTGTGCAACACCCATACATCTCTATGTATTCTAGATCGTAACCTGCATCTACGCATAGCACGGCTCATGATGCCACTGTAGGGGAATGCGACAGAAAACAAAAATTTCGGTACAGCGAGCACGCCCAGGATCACTATGGAGATGCATACAAGGTATTTGATCTGACCGTTACCGACTCATAGCGCAGCGGAAGTAGAGTCGATGTAGATTGCCGGTGCAGATCCCTGCAGCTAGGATTTACAACCTCCCAACCGCGAGGATGTACTCCCTTGTCAGCCCCTCGGACAGCCCTTCGGGAGGCGGTCGGACAGTCCCCCGGACGGTGTCACGGACAGCCCTTTGGGAGGCACTCACAGAAACTCGGACGGTCACTCGGACAGCCCTTCGGGAGGCACTCTCGAACAGCCCCTCGGGCAAAAAGATCAAACCTACGACCACTCTACGGGGTCGCACACATAAAGTGTCAGCTATCCGGCAGGGTTTCGCCGTCCAGAACTAGCTCCCACCGGAACCCAGACAGCCTTTCGGCTCTACGAAAATATTTCGTGTGAGGGAGAGAAGAAGCCAGATCATTGCATGGCATAATGTATGAGAGAAAGAGTGAGTTTGGGTAGCCCCCTCCACACCTATTTATAGGCCAAGCCCAAGGGGTAGAGGACTGCTACTTGTAGCTTGCGTTGGTATTTTCCCCGAAGAGGAAGGGATGATGCAGCACAGTAGAGGTAAGTATTTCCCTCAGTTATGAAACCAAGGTTATCAATCCAGTAGGAGAATCACGCAACACCTCGTTAGCAGTACCTGCACACAAACAACAAATCCTTGCACCCAACGCAAACGAGGGGTTGTCAATCCCTCGGCGGTAAGTTGCAAGATTAAATTGTATGTGATAGATAGATAGAAACAAAAATACAAAATAAAATAAAGAAAGAAAAAGTGCAGCAAAGTATTTTTAGGGTTTTTAATATATGATTTAGATAGACCCGGGGGCCATAGTTTTCACTAGAGGCTTCTCTCAAGAAAATAGCATACGGTGGGTAGACAAATTACTGTTGGGCAATCGATAGAAAAACAAATAATCATGACGATATCCAAGGCAATGATCATGTATATAGGCATCACGTCCGACACAAGTAGACCAACTCCTGCCTGCATCTACTACTATTACTCCACACATCGACCGCTATCCAGCATGCATCTAGTGTATTAAGTCCATAAAGAACGGAGTAACGCCTTAAGCAAGATGACATGATGTAGACAAAGTAAACTCACGCATGAATAAACCCCATCTTTTTACCCTTAATAGCAACGATACATACGTGTCATGTCCCTTTCTGTCACTGGGATTGAGCACCACAAGATCGAACCCATTACAAAGCACCTCTTCCCATGGCAAGATAAATCAATCTAGTTGGCCAAACCAAATCAATAGACCAGAGAAGAAATACGAAGCTATAATAATCATGCATAAAAGAGATCAGAGAAGACTCAAATAATATTCATGGATAATCTGATCATAAACTCACAATTCATCGGATCCCAACAAACACACCGCAAAAAGCGATTACATCGGATAGAACTCCAAGAACATCGAGGAGAACATTGTATTGAAGATCAAAAAGAGAGAAGAAGCCATCTAGCTACTAACTATGGACCCGAAGGTCTGTGGTAAACTACTCACGCATCATCGGAAGGGCAGCAAGGTTGATGTAGAGCCCCTCCGTGATCGATTCCCCTCCGGCGGAGTACCGGAAAAGGCCTCCAGATGGGATCTCTCGAGAACAGAAACTTGCGGCGGCGGAAAAAGTATTTTGTGGACTCTCTTGATGGTTTCCCGATTTTTGGGAATTTATAGTGGTGGAATTAGGTCAAAAGAGGTAGAGGTGGGCCCACGAGGCAGGCGCGCCCTGGTGGCTCGTGGCCACCTCCTGGGGCTTCTGGCCTTCTCCCGAAGCTTCTAGTGTTGGTTATGTCCAGAAAAAAAATCTTCAAAAAGTTTCGTGGCATTTGGACTTCGTTTGGTATTGATATTCTGTAAAACCAAAAACAGGCAGAAAACAGCAACTGGCACTGGGCACTAAGTTAATAGGTTAGTCCCAAAAAATGATATATAATTGCTGTAAATGCATATAAAAACATCCAAGATTGATAATATAACGGCATGGAACAATAAAAAATTATAGATACGTTGGAGACGTATCAGCATCCCCAAGCTTAATTCCTGCTCGTCCTCGAGTAGGTAAATGATAAAAACAGAATTTTTGATGTGGAATGCTGCCTATCATATTCATCATATATTCTTCTCTTTTATAGCATGGACATTTGGACTTGAATGATTCAAACCAATAGTCTGTAGTTTGACATGAAGATATAAATACTCAAGCATATTAACAGGCAACCATGTCTTTCAAAATATCAACGCTAAAGAAAGTTATCCCTAGCCCATTATGCTCAATCATTGATCCATTCATGAAACACACTCAATATTAGCTACACACAATGCACAAGTATGACAATAGTGCTCTCTAGTTGGTGCTTTATAAGAGAAGACGGAGACTCAAATAAAAATAAAAATTGCATAAAAGTAAATAGATAGGCCCTTCGCAGAGGGAAGCAGAGATTTGCTAATGTGCCAGAGCTCAAGGCTTAAATTAGAGAGATAAAAATATTTTGAGAGGCATGCTTTTCCTGTCAACGAAAACGACCGAGAATTCCCAATATCTTCCATGCTAGACACATCATAGGCGGTTCCCAAACAGAAAGTAAAGTTTATTTCCTTTTCACCAATCTTTCACAATCCATGGCTAGCCGTATCCACGGGTGCCCTCCATACCAACACTTTCCAAGGAATTTTGTTGTTATTAATTTTTGATTTCATTGTGGGACTGGGCATCCCTATTACCAGCCACTCTCTCATGCAATGACAAGTGAATAAACACTCATCGTGAGAATAACACACCTAGCATGGAAAATATTGGCCACCCCCTGCCGCTTCATGAGCGGTACGGGCACACAAAACGGAAAAATTATTTTGAAAATTAGAGTTGGCACACGCAAATTTACTTGGAACGGCCTGGGAATACCGCATATAGGTAGATATAGTGGACTCATTTGGCACAACTTGGGTTTAAGGAATTTGGATGCACAAGCAGTATTTCCGCTTAGTACAAATGAAGGCTAGCAAATAGATTGAGAAGCAACCAACCAAAAAACGAAAATGGTCATAAACATGCATTGAACATAACTAACACCGAATAATGCACCATAAGTAGGATATAATTTCTTTGCATAACTATTGACTTAGTGTGCATGCATAAGGAATCAAAAACCTTAACACTAATATTCTTACTAAATCACAATTACTCACTAACATGGCTCACATATTATCATCTCCATATCGCAAAACTATTGCAAGGAATCACACTTATCATATCCAATGATCTATATGAAAGTTTTTATTATATCCCTCTTGAATATTCATCACCTTGGGACCAAATTCATATCTTGTGCAAATTACCATTACTATTGTCAACTCTCAAAAAGATATAAGTGAAGCATGAGAGTGCATATATTTCTTCAAAATTTTCATCTTATCAACTCTCAAAATAATTTAAGTGGAGCATGAGAGTTCATTTCTTCAAAATATAGCCACCACCGTGCTCAAAAAGATTTAAGTGAAGCACTAGAGCAACTGCCTAGCTCAAAAAATTTAAGTGAAGCACATAGAGTATTCTAACAAATTATGATGAACGTGTGGCTCTGTCAAAATATGTGTGTTCAGCAAGGATGATTGTGACAAACTAAAAAGCAAACAAAGCAAAGACTCATATAATACACGACGCTCCAAGCAAAACTCATATCATGTGACGAATAAAAATATAGCTCCAAGTAAAATTACCGATGGTTGGTAGAAGAAAGAGGGGATGCCTTCCGGGGCATCCCCAAGCTTAGACGCTTGAGTCTTCCTTGAATATTACCTTGGGGTGCCATGGGCATCCCCAATCTTAGGCTCTTGCCACTCCTTATTCCTTCATCCACCGCGATCTCACCCAAAACTTGAAAACTTCAATCACACAAAACTCAACAAAACCTTCGTGAGATCCGTTAGTATAACAAAATAAATCACTACTTTAAGTACTGTTGCAAACCCATTCATATTTTATTTTTGCATTATACCTACTGTATTCTAACTTCTCCATGGCTTATACCCCCCGATACAATCCATAGTTTCATCAAAACAAGCAAGTAGTGCATCAAAAACAGAATCTGTCAAAAACAGAATAGTCTGTAGCAATCTATTTAAAAGATATACTTATGTAACTCCAAAAATTCTGAAAAATTAGGATAACGTGTGAAATTCGTATACCAATACTGTGTAAAAAATTCAGATTTTTCTGACGCTCCAGTACAGAACCAAAATTCCATCACTGGACACAAAACTTTCTGTTTTCCAAACAGCATCAATTATACTATCTTCCAAATCATCCTAAAGGCTTTACTTGGCACAAACACTAATTAAAACATAAAAAACTCAATCATAACAGTAGCATAAATGTGAAAACACACCATAACAGAAACAAAAAGTAAAACTTTATTTTATTCATTGGGTTGCCTCCCAACAAGCGCTATTGTTTTATGCCCCTAGCTAGGCATAATGCATAGTTTCAAGTATTGTCATCTTTCAAGTTGATTCCATAAGTGGCCCTCATAATGGATTCATATGGTGCTTTAATTATTTTCCTAGGGAAATTCTCCATACCCTTTTTTAATGGAAACTGAAATTTTATATTCCCTTCTTTCATGTCAATAACAGCACCTATGGTTCGTAAGAACGGTCTACCAAGTATTATGGGGCAAGAAGAATTGCATTCAATGTCAAGTACAATAAAATCAACGGGCACGTAGTTTATATTTGCAAGAATAAGCACGTCATTAATTCTACCCAAAGGCTTTTTAATAGTGGAATCCGCCAAGTGCAAATTAAGAGAACATTCATCTATATTGGTAAAACCTAGCACATCACATAGAGATTTTGGAATTGTGGAAACACTAGCACCCAAATCACATAAAGCATTGCACTCATAATTTTTAATTTTAACTTTAATGGTGGGTTCCCATTCATCATATAATTTTCTAGGAATTGAAATTTCTAGTTCTAGCTTTTCCTCTAACGCTTTCATCATTGCTTCTACGATGTGTTTAGTAAAAGCCTTGTTTTGCTCATAAGCGTTGGGTGAATTTAACATGGATTGTAACAAAGAAATGCACTCAATCAAGGAACAATTATCATAATTAAAATCTTTGTAATCCAAGAGAGTGGGCACATCGCTATTTAAAGTTTTTACCTCTCCAAACCCACTTTTAGCAATTTTCTTATCAAGATTTTCACCCTCCGAATTATGGGAACACCTACTAGCTAAAGTTGACTCTTCTTTAGTCCCCTTTTCATCAAGTTTTATATTGCTAAACAAAGAATCAATAGATGAAACACCAATCATTTTAATATCCTCATCATTACTACAATAAAAACCGGGAGGAATCGCTTTTTCTCAAAATTCTCGTTTAGCTTTTAGCATGGCGGTTCTTTTCTTACTCTCATCCATGGAGACATATAAAGCTTTAATTGATTAATTAATATCAATTTTGGGTGGCAAAATTTTAGTCTTAAGATTTTCCACATCATGAATAATTCTATCAATGCTCCTAGACATATCATCAAGTTTACTCATTTTTTCTTGTATCGTAGTGTTGAAAACTTTTTGAGCATTAATAAATTCTTTAATATTACTTTCAAGATCAGAGGGCATCCTATTATTATTATTATAAGAATTGCCATAGGGATTGCCATAATTATTAGAGGAATTTCCAGGGAACGGCCTAGCGTTGAAATTACCTCTATAAGCATTATTATTAAAATTGTTTCGCGAGACAAAATTCACATCTACGGGATCATTATTTTGCTCAATCAAAATGGACAAAGGCACATCATTAGGATCAATAGGAGCATTTTTGCTAGCGACCAATTTCATAAGCGCATCAACTTTATCACTCAAAGTATTAATTTCTTCAACAGAATTCACTTTTTTACTAGTAGGAACTCTTTCAGTATGCCATTGTGAATAATTTGCCATAATATTATAAAGCAATTTAGTAGCTTCTCCCAAAGTAATTTTCATAAAAGTACCACCCGCGGCGGAATCTAAAAGATTTCTAGAGACAAAATTTAATCCCGCATAAATTTTTTGTATGGTCATCCATAAATTTAAACCATGAGTAGGGAAATTTCTTATCATTAATTTCATCCTTTCCCAAGATTGGGCAACATGTTCATAATCAAGTTGCTTAAAATTCATAATTTGATTTCTAAGTGAAATAACTTTCGCGGGAGGAAAATACTTGGTGATAAAAGCATTTTTACACCTATCCCAAGAATCGATACTATTTCGTGGTACAGATGAAAGCCAAATTTATGCACGATCCCACAATGAGAATGGGAATAATTTTAATTTCACAATATCATTATCCACATCTTTTTTCTTTTGCATATCACACAATTCTATGAAAGTGTTTAGATGGGATGCATCATCTTCATTAGGACTACCAGAAAATTGTTCTTTCATAACAAGATTTAGCAGAGCGGCATTAATATCACAAGTCTCCGCACTAGCGGTGGGAGGAGCAATTGGAGTACTAATAAAATCATTATTATTAGTATTGGAAAAATCACACAATTTTGTATTTTCTTGAGACATCGTGGCTACGCAAACAAGATAACAAGCAAGCAAACAAGAAAAAGGCAAACGGAAAATATTTTTGTATTTTTGTAAAAACTTTTTAGAAGTGGGGGAGATGAAAATGAGAGGTAAATAAAATAAATGCAAGGAGATGAGAGTTTATGCAAATGTACTTGATATATGTTGATGATGTCTCCCCGGCAACGGCGCCAGAAATTCTTCCTGCTACTTGTAGCTTGCGTTGGTATTTTCCCCGAAGAGGAAGGGATGATGCAACACAGTAGAAGTAAGTATTTCCCTCAGTTATGAAACCAAGGTTATCAATCCAGTAGGAGAATCACGCAACACCTTGTTAGCAGTACCTGCACACAAACAACAAATCCTTGCACCCAACGCAAACGAGGGGTTGTCAATACCTCGGCGGTAAGTTGCAAGATTAAATTGTATGTGATAGATAGATAGATTGAAACAAAAATACAAAATAAAATAAATAAATAAATAGTGCAGCAAAGTATTTTTAGGGTTTTTAATATATGATTTAGATAGACCCGGGGGCCATAGTTTTCACTAGAGGCTTCTCTCAAGAAAATAGCATACGGTGGGTAGACAAATTACTGTTGGGCAATTGATAGAAAAGCAAATAATCATGACGATATCCAAGGCAATGATCATGTATATAGGCATCACGTCTGAGACAAGTAGACCGACTCCTGCCTGCATCTACTACTATTACTCCACACATCGACCGCTATCCAGCATGCATCTAGTGTATTAAGTCCATAAAGAACGGAGTAACGCCTTAAGCAAGATGACATGATGTAGACAAAGTAAACTCACGCATGAATAAACCCCATCTTTTTACCCTTAATAGCAACGATACATACGTGTCATGTCCCTTTCTGTCAATGGGATTGAGCACCGCAAGATCGAACCCATTACAAAGCACCTCTTCCCATGGCAAGATAAATCAATCTAGCTGGCCAAACCAAATCAATAGATTAGAGAAGAAATACGAAGCTATAATAATCATGCATAAAAGAGACCATAGAAGACTCAAATAATATTCATGGATAATCTGATCATAAACTCACAATTCATCGGATCCCAACAAACACACCGCAAAAAAGCGATTACATCGGATAGAACTCCAAGAACATCGAGGAGAACATTGTATTGAAGTTCAAAAAGAGAGAAGAAGCCATCTAGCTACTAACTATGGACCCGAAGGTCTGTGGTAAACTACTCACGCATCATCGGAAGGGCAGCAAGGTTGATGTAGAGCCCCTCCGTGATCGATTCCCCCTCCGGCGGTGTACCGGAAAAGGCCTCCAGAAGGGATCTCTCGAGAACAGAAACTTGCGGCGGCGGAAAAATTATTTCGTGGACTCTCTTGATGGTTTCCCGCTTTTTGGGAATTTATAGTGATGGAATTAGGTCAAAAGAGGCAGAGGTGGGCCCACGAGGCACCAGGGCGCGCCCTCCTGGGGCTTCTGGCCTTCTCCCGAAGCTTCTAGTGTTGGTTATGTCCAGAAAAAAATCTCCAAAAAGTTTCGTGGCATTTGGACTTCGTTTGGTATTGATATTCCGTAAAACCAAAAACAGGCAGAAAACAACAACTGGCACTGGACACTAAGTTAATAGGTTAGTCCCAAAAAATGATATATAATTGATGTAAATGCATATAAAAACATCCAAGATTGATAATATAATGGCATGGAACAATCAAAAATTATAGATACGTTGGAGACGTATCAAGGACACTTGGAAATACCAAAATGCCCTCAAAGGTGGCTTCCCAAAGAAGCTACCAAATAGTGTTTCCACTATTCATGAAAATATTTTTCCATGACCGTTAAATCCGAAAATATTTTTGTAGGTCCAGAACATTTCCAGTACCCACTAAAACAATTCTGGCGCGTTAAACATTTTCGGATCAATGATTTTCATCAGCGAAAAGCAAACAAGAATGCGTTTTCACTATTCACGAAGACAATTTTTCGCGTCCGTTAAATCCGAAAATAGTTCTATAGGTCCAGAACATTTCCAGCACCCACTAAAACAATTCTGAATGCGTTCCGAAACATTTCCGGATCAATGATTTTCTTCAGCGAAAAGCAACCAAAGTGGTTCCGGCAGCTTCGGAACATTTCCGGTTTTTTTTCTCTGGAAAAATCCCAGAAGTTCCCAGAACAATTCTGGCACCCTCCAAGAATTTCCAGGCGTGTGCCGAAACCATTTTGGCTTAATGGTATACTCCGAAACAACTTTTCGGTTTTACCAAAACTCTTCCGGTGTTCTCTCTCTGAAACTCTTCCGTTGTCTCCGAAACTTTTCCGGTGACTTTCTCTCAGACTCCCTGTCTAGTATTCAGCAGATAGATGACCCTTAAGCGTGTGACCCTATAGGTTCGGTGAAGTATAGACATGACCGGAACACTTTCCGATCAATGATCAACATCGGAGTCGTGGACACCCATATTGACCCCTATGCCCACACGAATAAATATTCGAGTGAACCTCCAGTTGCCGTGTGCTATTCCTGTTGCTTCACGATATGTTACAAATACCCGAGGTGAGATTTATCGGCATCCCCGTGAATCAACAACTTGTCCACTATGCGAGTTACCTCGTTACCGGTTTTGTTCTGTTTTCTCGTTACCGGTTTTGTTCTGTTTTCTCGTTCCCGTGTTCCGGTATCCCTGTGATCAAATCACAATGTGTCTGGCCAGACGATGATGGATACCGTAACACCGAGAGGGCCCAAAGAATATCTCTCCATCGACGAAGGAGCAAATCCCAATCTTGAGCTATCAAGTTCCTTGTCATACTTTCCCATGAACCCGCAAGCCGCCGTAATAGCCACCCAGTTACGGATGACGTTTAACAAACCCCAAAGTTCATGAAGCAAGCATGAAGAAACTCGATACTCTCATGGTCTAAGGAATTATGCAAACGTTAACTTTTTCTGTGTTATTAACCATTAACTTGTGACGAATGTATCTCATAGCATAACATCAAATCGGGTCGATTCAACACAAATGTTCTTCTAACATTGTGCCCTCAAAGTTGCCGGCATAGACATGCCCATGATCAGGAAAACATAATCATCATGCAAACACTTGAGCTAGTCTTAGAGGCATGACTAGGAATACTTTTTATCGTTTATTATTCCACACGTGCATATGAGTTTTCCTCCGAGCCTCGTGGTTATTGCAGACTCGAGAACCATAGCAGTTATAGCACGGAATATAAACTTAATTATGAACATGGGGATAAATAATAACATTTATTATTGCCTCTAGGGCATATCTCCTACACGGTTGTGGGTTACCGAGGGTGATTCCTCTTTCACCACCTCCGATGATGCCTCTGTCGTGCAGCCCCTCAAGTGTGAACCCATCGAGGGTGATTCCTCCAAGTTCACCTTGACAGATACATCGAGTGGGAATCCATCGAGGGTGATTCCTCGGATTTCCCCCTTGATGTTACAGACACACTGTTACCTTACACTGTTCCCCGTTTACTGTTACTACGGGACTGAAGGGACAGGCGGTACCACCCCGGTAGAGGTGGACCTGAGTTCCTAACAGTCTCTGGATAAGTCGGGTTGACCAGGAGGGTACCCGCGAGATAATTACGCGGCACGGCCGGGCAGGTAGAGACCGCCCTAGAGAGGGATGGGCCTGCCCATGTCGTAAGTCCGCGAGACGGGGCGACAGGAGCACTGATCGTCACCGCGCGCTCCCAACACACTAATGGGTTTGGATATGTGAACTGAGTAGGCCTCTGGCCTTTTCGCACTAACCACCACGCGGGATAAGTATGGGCACTCGGCGCCGTACGATTCTCCCGAAAGCTCTGTCAGACGTCCAATTCAGCATTGCGGCACGGCTGGGCCGGCGCCATCCAGGACAGAGGTGGTGCCTGATTCGCCCTGGGCGCAATGACCCGGAGCGCTTGGGACGATTGGCCCATGACCCCTTTGCGCTTAGGATGTAGACCGGCGGGGACCTCTCTGCGGAGCCTAGGTAGGACTACGGCGTGTCGATCAGCCGAGGCCGGACATGACCAGGAAAAGTGTGTCCGACCGAAGTTAATCGAGCGTGTTGGGTAAGTTGGTGCACCCCTGCAGGGAAGTTATCTCTTCGAATAGCCGTGTCCACGGTAACAGGACGCTCGGAGTTGTATCCCGATCTACTACAACTTGAACTGGATACTTGTGATACTTAATTGATATGATGGCTCCGGGATCACTTTCTCGCAGGGAGTCGAGGAAGGATCTCTGGGCATTGCTATTACCTACTTATTGCTTTATTATACTGCTAATCTGCACTCTTCTAATGCTGCAAGACGCTGCAAGATGCTAGTCTTCGATAGGCTAAGCTTCCCCTCTATTCTGGCATTTCTGCAGTATAGTCCACAGATACAGCCCCTTCCCATTGATACCGATGCATACTTAGCATATATCTGATGTAAGTCTTGCGAGTGCTTTGGATGAGTATTCACGGTTGCTTTGCTACCTTTTTCCCCTACCCGATTGCTGCGATCAGATGACGGAGCCCCGGAGCCAGCCGACCCCGTCGACGACTACTACTACCACACCGACGGAGCCTACTACTACGTGGAGACCGCCGACCAGGAGTAGTTCGGAGGCTCCCAGGCAGGAGGCCTGCGCACTTTCGATCTAGTTGTCGTTGTTTTGCTCAGCCTTCTTAAGGCAAACTTGTCTATTTATGTCTGTACTCAGATATTGTTGCTTCCGCTGACTTATGTATTCAAGCCTTCGTGGCCCTGGCTTGTAATATGAAGCTTTATGTTTTAATTTGTGTCTAGAGTTGTGTTGTGATATCTTCCTGTGAGTCTCTGGTCTTGATCGTGCATGTTTGCGTGTATAGTGCACGGTCGAGTCGGGGGCGTCACATCTTTGTCCCATTTTGCTCCATCCTCGCTGAAAACTTAAAAAGTGTTTTTCTTGATTTTTACATCTCCGTAAAATACCCTTTGCTGAAATTCAAATCTACTAGAATTTGTAGAAAAATTTAGGAGAAAAAAAATCATTTATGTCCCGGTTCTAGAAAATCCATCGAACCAGTATGCACAAGTTGTAGAGAAGAATTCAGAGGCAAAGAGGGGAAGAAAAGTCCACAAGGAAGAAAATGTTAAAGGATTCCATATCTCGAATGACCATCAATCCCATTCTCTCTTTGGCGGCTAGCAACTACGAAGGTGGTGACGCACACAAGGTTCGAAGAGGAAGCTGATGAAGTGAAAGGAAGATAAATATAAACATGATAATTTCAATAGCATCAACGCAACCAATATTCGTCGGCACCGACCTCATAGAGATATCGCCAATTAGTCAGCTGAGAGAGAACTCGATATAACCAATTACCCATTGGAGTGCGAGGAATATAAGGAAAAGCATGGGAGGCCGGAAACCACCATTTGGCATGAAATCGGCTAGAAACAACAAATTAGATGATTACCTGTCAATGCGTTGTTTTCATTTGTTTCTATTGAAACTATATATAATAAACTCCTAATTCTTTACATAACTCATACGACATTTTCACGGTGCACCAAAATGACTTCGATTATATATTCAACATACTCATGATATCTAATCTACATGCATATTCTATTTCTACGTTTTGGATTGAATCATGTGAACTAGAAAATCAAAGGAAGCCCTAAAGAAGGCAAGGAAGTGGGCACATGGTAGGGCACAGGAGGAGGCGATCCAGGAGCGAGTGGTGGTGCGCGGTGCGGCAATCCCTTCTCCGCCCTACCTATGCTTTGCATCGCCATCTCCTTCCTTTCCTTCGTCCTCCCTTCCCTTCCCCAACACAAGCCCGACGCAGCACATACATACATACACATCGACTCAACTTCCCTCTTCCTCCACCGAAAGTCCAACCTTTTCGCCCCCAATCCACCACCCATCGCCCACCACCAATCCCCCTCTCTCCCTCGTTCGCTTGATTCGATCAGAGAGAGCCCTGCCACCGCCTGCGCCACCAGACCTCGACCAGTCAATCCCCTCTAGGGTTTCGCCTCTCGCGCCGCCCAATCGGATCCACCTCCAATGTGAGTTCGCCTGATCCCTCCTCCCCTGCGATTCCTCCGTAATCTTCCGCGCAGATTTGGTTCAATCCGATCGGAAATTTAGGCCGCCCCTGCGTTTATTAATTTGATGATTGATGTGCAATCCGATGCAATCCAGCTCGGAATTTTGGACCCTAGACGGCTTTGCGGATAGATTGGAGGGCCGATTTGTTAGAATCCCGCAGATTGACCTTACCCACGCGTTCGGATATTTGAGATCTCAGGCTACCCATAGCTATGGGATTGTCGCTATATGGATTTTGTTTTGGTTCTCTTAGAAATTTGACGTTTCTGTGGCTTCTCCCCATGCTGGAACCGCAGGATGACGATGAGCGATGACGGAGACCGCACCTGCCCGCTCTGCGCCGAGGAGATGGACATCACTGACCAGCAACTCAAGCCCTGCAAATGTGGCTACGAGGTACTATCCTCATCACTGACTCCTCCCTGCCATGCCTGCGCAACAACCAGGGCGCTCTTTCATTGTTTTGTTTCTGTATGTATGCGACTCTGCAGATTTGTGTCTGGTGCTGGCACCACATCATTGACATGGCTGAGAAAGAGGACACAGAGGGGCGTTGCCCTGCCTGCCGCACACGCTATGACAAGGACAGGATTGTTAAGATGGCTGCCACATGTGACAGGTAATCGCCGTCTCAAACTTTCAGTCTATATGCATTCTCTACTTCCGAGGGCTGCCATGCTTAAGCCATCAACCAGAGATTCCTTTTCTGGATTAGTCAGCACGCACAAACTCTTTCCTCATGTATTGCGATGATAGACTTGCAATTTACGTTCATTCCATGGATACAGAACGGTAGCAGATAAAAATACAGATAAGAAGCAGAAGACCCAAAAGGTTAAGTCAAAGACACTTACTGTGGAAGCTAAGAAGCATCTGGCCAGTGTCAGAGTTATCCAGAGAAACCTGGTCTACATAATTGGGCTACCTGCAAATTTATGCAATGAGAGTGTGAGCACACCATTCTTTCCTTACATCTTGATTCTTTTTTCTTAGAGAAGATTTGGATTCTGTTATGCCGAGTGACACTGTAAATTGTAGCTCTGACGCCAACATTACTATTATCCTTTGTTTTAGGTACTTGAGCGCAGGGAATACTTTGGTCAGTATGGAAAGGTTTTGAAGGTTTCAGTTTCTCGTCCAACTGGGGCTCCTTCCCAGCAGACATCAACAAACAACGGTATCAGCGTGTATGTCTACAAACGACACTAATGATCTTTTCAATATGCATACATATTGTCCGATGCTACAATCACATTGATATATCGAGTGACTACTATCCTACCTTTGTGTACTATATGGTGCCTGTAGCCTTTAATACTTGCCTGAGCTATATAATTTTTCATATGCGACTCAGAAAGTAAAGTGAGAGTTTGGTTGTGTATTAGGTGGTTTTCCATTAAAAGTAAGTTAAAATAATCGCCGATTCTAACATGACATGTCCTTGATACAACCCCGTCAATTTCAGGCTAATCTAATCTAAATTTTGACCGAGGGCTGCTAGAATTTTATAGCATGTGTAAAGAACATTTGATAGCTTTATAGGCCACATGAAAGATGTAGCTGTCTAGTGTAGTAAAATCCAGGATTCTTTTATAATAAATATAGAAGTGCCTGTTTCAGTCTTGGCATGAATTTACTGACCAAATTATTTTGGATGAGACATTTCCCATGTTTACTGATGCCAGTTCAGTTATTGCTTCTGAAACTATCAGTTTCCTTAGGGTAGATTGTAGTTCTTTGGTGAGTACAAAGTTTCACGTTTGTTTTTGGGTACTCCATGTTTCTCTCAGGAGTCATATAGCACTGGCTTGATGTACCTAGTCTTATGGTCCTAATGATTTTAAAAATATGGAAAACGTGGACTTTGGAATATCTTGAGGCTGTTGAATGAAGTACACCTTTATTCAGTTTATATATCTAATAACTCTTAGAAAAAAAAGAAGGCTTAAAGGAAACATCAGTTTTCCTGAAAATAAGGAGACCCACAAGTGAAACTCTGGTGGACTATGTCCATCATGTCTACTCAGAGCTATTTAGTAGCTCACTCTTAATGGATAACCAATACAGATGTATGGTTCCTATTCTCTCCATAATTGTGGAACCATTAGATGTGTTGAAATGCTGGCTCACTAGTTATTACTGTGATATGTGTTCAGATATATTACTTATGCCAAAGAAGAAGAGGCCATCCGGTGTATTCAGGCTGTACACAATTTTGTCTTGGAAGGGAAAGTGCTAAGGTTAGCCTTATACCTTGTCTCTTCTCTAGCAGATTTGCACAATATTGTATTCTAAAGGTTTTCTATTGTTGCAGAGCATGCTTTGGCACCACGAAATATTGCCATGCATGGCTGTGGAACATGGTACAATTGATGCTTCATTCTGACAGCCTTTACCAGTGCTCTACCTATTGCTATCTTTCTCAGTGCTTTGTCATTTTCTTTTTCTCAGACATGTGGGAATCCAGATTGTCTCTATTTGCATGATGTAGGCAGTCAGGAGGATAGTTTCACTAAAGATGAGATAATCTCAGCATATACCAGGTAAACTTCCTTTTAACTTGCAATGTGGAACCACAGTTCTTGCTCTGCTTGCTCCATCTGTTTTGCTCCAAGCATGCAAATCCTGGCTTATATAATGCTTGTATTTTTTTTTTGCAATTTTGCATTCTGCTATATATATTTTTCTCTTTATTTTAGAAGAAGCTCCTGGTTTAATGTTCGGCTTCTCCCTACACTAATGACCTAGTAGGAAGTTTTGCCCTCGACGGAATTGGATTTGGATGCCTAACATTGTACTACTACTTATTTTTGGTAGTTTGGTTTCATATGAGCTCTTGTCTCAGTTAGACATAATTAACTAAATTAGTAGATCCAGTTGGCATTTCAACTCATTCTCTGATATTTCTATCAGGAGTAGGGTTCCTCAAATGGCGTCTAGTGTTTCCCAAAGACGTGCAGGAACTGTATTGCCTCCTCCAGCAGAGGATTTCTCTTACAGTGCGGTGGTTTCAGCCAAACATACAATCAAGAATGGAACAACTGTATGTTTTAATATTGGACCATTAGAAGATATTTTTTCTTGATTTCGTTCTGCTTTCCTACCTGGATATTTTGTTGATAATTGATTTTGTTGGTTTACACTATGTTGCTACACTAATGGCCTTCTTTTTCTGTGCAGAACACCACAGGCCAGTCAAGACTGTCGCCTCCAAACAGTAGTTCAGGGAGGTCGACGCTTCCACCAGCTACTTCATGGTATGCTTCCTCCCTAGACTGTTCTGCCACATTTAAAATGCAATGTATTGCTAAATTTCGGTGTGTACAGGGGGCATCGTGATTTGAACACACGGACAACCGCGACTGAGGTGGCGTCCTCGCAATCTTCTCTTATTAAATCAAAATCAGAGGCGCATAGTAATTCACTTTCAAGTTCTTCTATGATTTCGAATTCAAGACTACCTTCTTCATGGAATGATGATACAAGCACAGTACTGAAAATGACTGAAGGACGGCAAGTATCAGAACGAGATAGTTTGTCTAAAACCTTGAAGCCATATAGACCTGGTATTGCAAAGGAAACCCAAGCTGTGACATCACTGGAGTCTTCGTTGGACATAGACTTTTCTACAATACCTTCAGCTTGGAATGATGATGAAGTTGTAGCATCAGATGAAACTTCGAAAGGAAGTGAGGAAAAGCAAGTTGTAAATGGAAAATTTATTCCTTCAGCATCCTCAAAACCAACAGAACCGGGCCAGATTGGGTCTAAGTCATCAACGTCACCAAAGAATGGCGAAGCCGTAAACAGTTCCAAGCAAAATCTTGCAGATTGTGTGCCACATTCAGCAATATCTGGTTCTGTTCTAAAGAGGGACGATGGTGAGAGTAGACCTGGGGACACAGAAGTCGAGAAGTTGTCTGTTGGGGTAACTTCAGTAACTTTAGATAGCAAAGATACAGTTCATAGCATGGCAGAAAACCAACAGCTGGGTGCAGTTCCCAACACTTCCGTCGTGGTGCCTTTGAGTCAAAGTTTGAAGAAGGAACAATCTCATTTGAAGCTTGCCGGGCTTTCATCATCAGAAAATAAGGACTCAGTACTTTCTTGTCAATCTAGTTCTGATACGCATCTTGACTGGAGCTCAGAGCTGCAAAGTTGTCCTGTGGCTTCTCCTTTGAATGACATATGGAATTCTTCTGTGGCCACTGATAAACCCCATGCCACTGCTAACACATCACATATTTCTTTGTGGAATGATAAAGAAATTAACCCTACTTCGACAAGTGATGGTAGAACTTCTGGCACCATGCTGCAAACCAGGTTATCTTCAACTGACAATGCTTCTACCATGTTGAATGGACGTCGAGAGGGGCTAGGACCTATGTATACACCTGATATGGTTTCTGAACATTCTGGTATGCGAAACCACCAGCATAGAGCACTGGATGCAGCAAGAAATGATAACGTAGGCAGTTTTGGCAACGCTGTAAGTGGAAATAAAGACGAGGGCAGCATAATTTCTGATATATTGTCTTTGGAGTTTGATCCATGGGATGAGTCGTATTCAACTGCGAACAATTTTGTTAAGATGCTTAATGAATCTGAAAAGAACGATGCACTTTTCAACGCACCTTCATGGAAATCAAAAGGCACCAGTAATGAGTCTAGATTTTCGTTTGCTAGACAGGATAACCAACGGAACTTCCAAGATTCATCTTTCAGAAATTGTGGTAGTGACCAGAATTTTAGCTTGCTATCCCAGAATTCTCATGGCAACAGCTATCAGAATGGTGTTGCATTCCAATCGCCGGAGGAAGATTTTTCGAAGAGCAATCCTCTTGCTATGTCAGACATAGCAACTGCTGGTGAGTATGATACTTGTGTGTTCTGTATTTCACTGAACAGGAAAGTATTTTTGTGCCGCAGTTGGAAGTTCTTTCTAATAGATTTGTATTTTGATTTATTTCTTTCAAATGTTGTCACTTGCATATTAAAGGAATATACAATGTGCACTGCAGTATTTTTCATCGGGCATGGGTAAACATTGCAACTCATGTAAATAGGTTATTGATTATCGGTAATAATACCATATATTATATTTTTGATATTTCTATGTGCAATGGCTCATTGCTGATGTGTTTCATTCTCAGGCTCTTCAAGGTCTAAAATATCTGCACCTCCTGGATTTGCAGCACCAGCTAGAGTCCCACCTCCTGGATTTTCATCTCAGGATGGGTTGAATCCCCCACCTGGATTTTCTTCAGGATTCTCATCTCAGGATATGTTGAATCACCCTCATGGATATCCTTCTGGATTTCCATCTCATGCTGGATCTAATCCCCCTCATGGATTTTCATCTCAGGCTGGATCTAATCCCCCTCATGGATTTTCATCTCAGGCTGGATCTAATCCCCCTCACGGATTTTCATCTCAGGCTGGGTCAAACCCGTCTCGTGGATTTAATTCTGGATTTTCATCCCAGGATGGGTCTAACAATATTCCTCCTGGGTTTTCTTCTGCGTTTTCTGCTGGCTTTTCATCCCAGAATGGGTCTAACCAGGTGTATGGCTCCACATTCTCAGGTTTGTTTACTTTCCCTATCTTATTTGCTTCTCCAAAACCAAAAATAATTTCAATTCTCATACATTTGTGATGCTTGGCAGAAACTCGTCTACTTGATAATCTTTTTGGTAGCCACACCAATCAGTATCAACCTCAGATATCTAGACACACGAGTGACGTAGAATTTATTGATCCTGCTATATTGGCCGTGGGCAAAGGGCGGATGCCAGGAGTTAGTGATTCAGGGTTGGATTTGAAAAACGCTCCTTTTCCAGCACAATTGCAGACATCAAATAATGATCCAAGACTTCAATTACTTATGCAGCAGAGCATGCCCTCTCATCAAAATCTCAGATATACTGACCATGTTCAAGATGCATTCAACCCTATTCAGAATGATAATTATCTGGCATCCCGACTTCTGCCACAGAACCATGGTTCTCTATCCCCTTATGCACAGATGTCACTCCAACAACCTAGAAACTCACAGCTTGCAAATGGTCACTGGGATGGCTGGAGTGATTTGAGACAGGGGAATAATGTTCCCATGTCGGACATGTCGAGGATGTTATATCCAACTGAAGCTAACAACTTTCACATGCTGGGTTCAAATGATATGTATAACAGAACCTTTGGGCTTTAATTGTCTTCGAAGGTGAATATTGACCTCTCCACGTCTATTTTAGGCGTGTCTCTTGTTCTGAAAGTAACTGGTTGCACAGTGCTTGTCTATTGGTTGTGCTTATGAGCTGGTACGTGAAAGTTCTACTGGAAGGCAGTTGATGCAAATGGGCCGACACGATCCTGAGTTTGAACTAGATCTTCCAAGCACAAGGTATGTGTTTCCTCCATTTTATCCACTAATTTGATATACGTGTGCGCGCCCCCTTTTTTGTCCTTGTGTGATTATAATTTAGCTTTGTGTGGTGTTGTGGACGTTGCTGGATGTGCCGGCACATTAATGACCGCTGCTTTGTTCCCTTGCTTGGTCATCAGGTTCCTTTCTAGGCGAAGTCATACATGAAACAGGTGGTCCTTGAAGTATATGGATACATATGGTTTGGGTGCGATGGAAGCAGGCTTGAGAAGAGAGACACCGTTTAGCGTCTGTTCTGTTTCACCATCGTAGCTGTGTAAATGTTTTCTTGCCTTGGGGAATCGAGAGACTCCTTTGTACATGATTTGTAACTTGCCGCTGGTAGGTCTTGTGGTGCATAGAAAGCTCATGTTTTGGTGTGGGGTTTGTTGAACCAAAAAACTGAAAGCAGATGTGACAATCATCTATAGCTTAACTGACAATTGTTTGGCATCAAACTGAAGAAGGTTTTTGACTACATTTGATGTTTGTTACTAGCTGTGATGTGTTGTTCTCAAGCAAGCTTTTTGGATCATCTTAGTAGTAACGATCGACATGGTTGTTTTAATTTTGAGATGAACATTCCTCTGCCGTCATGAAATTGAATCCAGCAGTTCCATCTTATTTGGCGTGTGATTTTCCCGCATCCTGTCACGTTTTCTATTTGCCCCATCTCCTTGTCCCCCTATCCTACCAAGGATGACATCGGACATCCTAACAGTTTTTGAAACCAATATGAAGCACAAGAACAAGGAAAACAACAGGTCCAGATCACCATTCTTTCACCATCAAATTCCCAATTTGTACTTCCAAGCTAAAGCTAATGTCGTCCACAGCTTTCAAATCATTACCAGGAAACAGAAAGCCTAACTAACACATGATCAGCCTCCCCTTCTCCTTGTTTACACGAAAAGCGGCTTTGGTGAATCCTGATTCTATCTGAGGCCTGGCCGCATGAGCATTTCATCAAATGACGCATTCTGCTCCAAATCCACACTGTTGTCGGTGTTGATCGAGACAGAACCCATGGACCTCTTGGACATGAGCTGCTGGACTTGGGGTGCCTCCCGCTGCACCTCGATGGCGATGGCGTCCTGGATCTCTTTGAGCACCTCGGAGATGGTCGGCCTCTGCGCGCCCTTTGGCTTCACGCACATGATGCCCACCTCCGCGATCTTCCACACCGACTGCAGGTCGTAGCCGGTATCCAGTGATGCGTCAATGATGGCGTCAATGTTCCCACTCTCGATGTGCGACCTAGCCTGCCAATTCCAGTTCATTCATCGGCAGCATTGCTCATCAATATCAGCTTAAACCAAACGCAGAAGGCTAACAGATCGCAAGATACTTACCCATGCCACAATGTTACGGCAGTTGAGCCCAAAGTTATCACTAGAGATCGGCTCGTGGCCAGAGATTAGCTCAAGTAGGATGACACCAAAACTGTATATGTCACTCTTCTCGGTTAGCTGCTGGGAGATGTAGTACCTACTCGTCGCCATCAAAAGAAGAAAAGGAAAGTTATAACTCAGATGCTACCAGGATAGCAAACACTTCAAATCACTAAACCATGGCAAAGAAAACAAACACTATGAGCTCAGGAAAGATGGTCTTACTCTGGATCAAGATACCCAACCGTCCCACGAACTATGCTTGATACATGAGACCCATCGACTGCAGGTTTTGATAGGCCGAAGTCTGCGACTTTTGCCCGCATGTTTTTGTCAAGTAAAATGTTGCTACTCTTAACATCTCTGTGAATTATGGTTGGAGAGCATCCCGTATGGAGGTACTCTATACCTGATATTTGCAATGTTCAAGACAAAAAAAAGAGAGATTCAGAATCTTCAGATTGCATGCTAGTAGAAGAGTAGGAGGGAAACTGAGACAGACCTTTCGCAGCATCTTCTGCTATCTCAAGGCGCTTAACCCAGCTAGTTATTTTCACATCATTAGGTCCTCCTGTGAACATCGTCAGAATTCAGAGGTTTAATATTTTATATGTTATTCTATTCTATGGAGTAAGGAGCACATTAATCCTGCGGCTCAAGAGTGAAGAATAGACCTCAAAATTCAGATACTTAAAAAAACTAAATTTTCTGTGTACTACTGGAATTTCTTACTGGTTCAGGGCAACTTTTTGTTTAAGGACAAAAATCAGCAATATCAGGCCTGGCGGCCTGTCCACACAGAACAAAAAGCTGATCTATCCTTAAAAAGAAGTTGATCCGAGTACAAGTTTGAGGTCAACCAACTAAACATGTGGTAAAAGATCCTAAATACAGCTGCCCAGACAAAGTTTTGCTGCTAAAGAAACATTATGTGCATATGCCAATAGTATGCTGTTGATCCCACCAAACAAATTTAACATCAGCTAAGGGCACTCACCACGAAGGTGCTCCTTTAGTGTTCCGTTGTGCATGAACTCGTACACAAGTATGTTCTTCCCGTCTTGTTGACTGTAACCAAGGAAGGTTACCAAGTTCCTATGATGTATTCTCGAAAGCAACGCCACCTGAAACGATAAGCCAGCTAACTCATCAGGGCAACATCCGGAAGAAAAGAAATGCATGAGCATATGGTACATCTTGCATGCAATGGTGCAACCATATCATGACATGGATGTTCAGTAGACCTTTACAGCAGACTACAAGAGGGATGTGTAGACACAGAATGCAAGGATATTTCAAAAGGCAAGCGCCAGGCACCGAAATTGCAGAAACATAGAGAAGGAATACATCTGACTGATCTAAGCTAAGACTATAAGTATAATTGAGGCAAAAATTGTCACATGCTCACAGCACATTAACAGGTCATCAGATTAAGAAAAAAGCAGCATGGTTGACATATCAGGTTCTTGCTCCACAACAGGGCGTCGATCTACCAAGCCATACTAAAAGCAGCAACAAGTAAACATACTGTGTTTATCTCTTCAACGGTGAACAAGGTATGTACTGCCATAGAGCTACACTTGCAGTAGAAACATAAACAAGGCTAAAACAGAAGCAGACCTCATTCAAGAATTCTCGGATGCCCTGATAGGAGTCATTTGTGAGAAGCTTGACTGCGATCTCTCTCCCATCTGCCAGCTTTCCATAGTATACTATGCCAAATCCTCCAGAGCCGATCCTCCTCTCAAATTTATCAGTAGCATCTTCAATTTCTGATAAAGCAAATCTGTGCGCTGTTTCTGTAGCTACTTCACTGAAATATGACCCTAGCTTTTTCGCTGGTGCTGCAAGAACAACAGTTTCTACAAAATGGCAAAAATAAATCACTGCATGTTCTTACACAGTACCAGAAACATCCACTGAGCCAAAGAACACATACCACGTGAAGGTTTTTTCTTTCTCTTGTGTGTACACAAACAGCATCCAATAGCAACCGCAAGTAACAAGATGGCCCCAACCACAGCACATACGATGATTATGATGGTGCCGTGGCTAATACTATCACTTGGCCCCTGAAGATTGTTGCCTGACGAGCTGCGGCAGGTAAGAAATTAGAACAGAAGGAACATCCTAAAGAACATTATCATTGTGGCTAATACTATCGCTTGGTCCCTGAAGGACCATTGTTGCTCTCGATGTATGTTACCACTATATGTCACCAAAGTTAAGTGAAGCTTGTCCAGCCACAGTAGTGTTCTCAAGCACAATATTACACATTAATTAATCTAAAATATGCTAGCTACATCTGCCTAAAGAGAAAATACTGACTTGAAAATAATGCTCTTCTTGGAAAGTGCCCTTGGAATATGTCCGGAAAGCCTATTGTTCTGAATATACCTGCAATGGTTGGGAATCAGTAAGTGCAGAAGTTCTATTTTTGTAAAGACTCTTGATCAAATGCATTTATTCCAGAAAGATAAAATCAATAGCATGGACAAAAAATTGAGCACAGAACATCAGGAAACAACGAGAGGAAGGACAGTCTGGACCACTGTATCAACTTCCATTCTCCATAGTAAGGGGTGCATAAACAAAGTGCACAAAATTATGAAGAACTTACAGCTCTTTGAGGTTAGGTAGATCTCCCAAAGAGGATGGCAACGCACCGTTTAACTGATTGTTTTCAAGGTGACTGCATATATATAAAACCACGTTGGATTAGTTCAATAAATCCTGCAGAATGCTGCTCTATGACAAGAACTGCAAACTCACATATACTGCAGATTTCTGCATCCACTAAAATCAGGGATTCCACCAGAAAATGAGTTACCATCGAGTCTTCTGCATTTACAGAAATAAGTAGATCAGACAAGAGAAAGCAAAAAAAAAAATGGATGGAAAGAATGAACCATCTGAGCTTACAACTCGACCAATGCCGATAACTTTGTCAACTCCTCAGGGATACTTCCTGTGATGTTCTTCTCTGACAATGTGCTGTGAGGGACGATTCTTAGGTTTTATAACAAGGAATTAATCAATAAATCCAAAGTGAAGGCAGAATTGCACGATTAAATTTATCATACATCGAAAGAACTCTGGGTGCTGCTTCTGAACTGCACTGCACCCAGGTCCATGACACTGGTAAGCATGGATCGCCACCCTCTTGCGCCCAACCTGCTTGAGGATACCGTGAGGCCAAGCTAGACATGGTGTTTGCTGTCAATATTATGGAACCACTAAATTAGTCAAAAAGTTTTTTTTTTCACATCAGAGAGAGACTACACAGTTAGCTTGATCTGGAAAAAAATGATAACAACAATGTGGACAAGTGCTTACCATCTTGAGATCCCATGGTAATCTGAACATGTTTGTAAATTTCCATAGCATTCAAAATAGGTCCCTTTGAAGAATCATTTGTCTTCTTGAACTCGAAAGAGAAAACAAATGGAAGTGTCACATTTGTGTAACCTGGTTGGTACAAACGATACTTCCCCTGCGCATTCTCCTCCACGTCAACGGTTGGTTTACTGAATAATGGCATGCCAGGAACCACTAACTTAAATTTCCTAGTTTCATCTGGGGCCAAATCTTCAATTTCTGCAAAATATGAGACTGCCCATGCATTTCCTGGGAACCCTTCCAAATCAAGCCGGTAGTTCAAGGATCCATTTTGGCCGACCACTGCTGTTTGCATGACCTTTTCAGGTGGTTCTAATTCAGTACCGACGAATACAGGGTTTCTGGTTGATATTCTTTCAGTCCCTGGAGCAACATCAACAAGGTAATTCGCTCTCCTCAAAGAGTCAGATTCCCATATTCTATCAAATGGATCATCAGGGTACCTGAGAAATTCAAAGGAAGAGCACCCTTCAACTATCTTTTTTTATTGAACAAGGCATTTTATGTCAAAACTCAAAACTAAAAACACATGATACTAAGTGAAGTGTGATCAGAACTTTGTTATGCATCCTCCCAAAAAAGGAAGAACTTTTTGTGGCAGTATGGCAGTCAGACACTCTAGTGGTACAATATACTGAGTAACTGCAAACCTAAGCAGGACAGAAGATTGCAACAACAAGCGCATGGTTTAAACGTCGATATGAAGCTACTGACAATGCTGGCACAAATATTACTATGCAGTAAAGTAGTACCTGACTGATTTATTGCCGTCAGCACCAAAATTTATCCTTGCAGACAGTGCAAGGAAGAACTGTGCCTCATAGTCAGTATAGTAGAGTGAACCGTTAAACTGGCGAAGCTCGAGTGTAGAAATGAAGGGCTGTCCTGTACTGGCATTGGAGAGGCAGACACTTAGTGTCGGAGCGGCAGCCAAGATAATCGCCTCCTCTACCACCGGCGTGTCGGCATCATCGATTATGACCGTGGACCAGGGAGTGGCTCCGAGGGAGAGATCAAACTTGGGGTATACGTTGCTGTTGTCGAAGTTGCCGTAGAGGAAGCTAGCTCTGACGAGGTAGCGTGTCCTGGTCCTCACATTCATCGTGTAGCAATACTTCCTGTTGTCTGCTGGAAAATACCTCAGAGTTGAATATTGCTTCTGGAGCTGGTTTTGGACCGGCAGGTTTGTGGTCTGCCCACCGAAGACCAGCTTGGCATCAGAAGTCCACTGGATGCCAATGCCATCTGTGTAATCATCAGCTCCCCCACAATCCAAGCTGATGAAGCCTGCACACAATCCCAATTTGCTATTCTTATTTGATGGTGCCCTAAATTAGCAAGTATAGCATACATAACTTAGCATGTACAGTACTCCATCCGTCCCAAAATAAGTGCGGCTGATTTAGTACAAAGTTGTATCGAGGGAGTATAACATACATGTGTTGCACAAGAAGATGAAATCTGAATGGATTATCAACTATATGAACATGTATACGCTGCGCAAATCTCCTTAGAAATCTCGAATCTTTCGGCATCTAAGACTCCGAATTCCATCCTAAGCAGCCCAAGAATCTCGCGAGAAAAGGAGGAAGGGCGACTCACCAGGCTGAGCAGCGGAGAGCGAGAGGAGCAGTAGCAGCTGGAGCTGGAGGAGAAGAGCGGCGGCGGACGCCATGGGGTTCCCTCTCGAGACCTCACTCCCACGGAGGCAAGCAAAGCAGAGAAGAGAAGCAGCTAGGCAACCTGAGCTGCTGCTTGTCCGTCGATCTTGAGCATCAAGGGATGAAAACCGAGCGGATCCTCATCTCAGCCCAGGCACAGGAGGAGAGGAGGAGCACAAGGAGAGAGCACTACGGCGGCCTGTGTCCTTCCTTCACTCCATTGTTTCCGCCGAGGAGGTGCTACTAGCGACTGCGAGCGGGGATAGGCTCTGCTTGCGGCGGCTCCTCCTCTGGTTCCGGGGTCTGGGAGTGGGACGTGGGAACAGCGCAAAGCTGGAAGGAGAAGATGAGCACACGCCGTAATCCGTATGCTGGTGCTCCCTTTGCTGGGGAGGAAGAAATCAACGGAGTGGGGCGCTTTGATTGTTCAAAAATCGACAGAAAAGGAGAGATTAGGAGGGGCGGCGAGAGAGTGCGTCTGTCTGTCTGTCTGTCTGTCTCAGTGGAGAAAAGGCAGTGTGGAAGACAGTGAAAAAGAAAGACGAAAGGAGCCCCACCTGGGGAGAAAGGTGTGGCTTACAGGTCGGGCCCACCGCTGCTGGCAAGCCAAAGCGAAAGGGGGCGCGACTCTAATTCTCTTGGAACTGTGTGGGCAGGCCGCCCTGTGGACCGCCTGTGGTGGGTGCTACCATGTACTAGTACTCCCTCCGTTCCATAATGTAGTGCATATAGATTTTTTGAAAAGTCAAACTTTACAAACTTTGACCAAGTTTATGAAGAAAACTATTTATATCTATAATACTAAATATATACAATATGAAAGTACGTCTTGTGATGCATCTAAGGATATGTATTTGGTATTCTAGATTTATATGTTTTTCTCTACAAACTTGGTCAAAGTTTGTAAAGTTTGACTTTTTAAAAAATCTATACGCACTACATTGTGGAACGGAGGGAGTAGTAGCTAGGGTGGTTTTTTTTTTACTACTACTTTCATAGTCTTCAATGGGAGATTTTAAAGGAAAAAGAACCAAGCCAATCTCCTTTAGTGAACAAAGTATCAAATGGTTAACCACAAGAATCCCTCAAAAGCAACCTTCGTCTGTATGTCGTAGTTACGAACGGAGAGAAATGCAGAGTGCATGAGAGGGCTGGGATTAGGCTCGGTTTTACTGTCCTAATTTAATAAAATGATCTCATAGCTACTAATTTCTAGAGGCATAACATACCATTTTTAAGAAAATACATATGCCTTTTTTCTCAATACACTTTTAATTGTGTTGGATTTTAACCACGTCATTAGTCGATTATTTTACTTTCCGCGTCACTCCTCCACATTGAAAAAAAAAGAGTGGGTGCCATGACATGGGACGAGACAAATTGGAGAGGACGGCTTGGTGATCCTCTACAGTTTACTTGATAGCCAAACGTACCCATGAATGATAACGGTACATTTGTTGGTGTGTACTATAGGCTTTGGCGCACCATGACCACAACGCACAGAAGAGGATGATACATGGGGATGTGGGAAGGCTGGCAAAACCCGTTGTCGAGATTTTTTATTGCTTTCTAGAGTAGAGGCTAATGAAAACAACCATATTTAAGGTGCAAGATTGAAAGCAGACATAGTTGATAGTAGTCTCTCCACATTATTCTTTTGAGCATAGCTATAGTTTTTTTTTTCAACTACATTTGCAGGAATGTACATTGCATAATCTACGAGATAACTCTTGTCCGGGGTGACAACCTTTGTCCCGTCCTTTATTGGTCAAGCTCAGCAGTGACGAGCTTGCTTTGTTACCTTGCTGAAGGCATTTGTCTGCTTGCTATTGTGCCGATCTTCATTGAGTGGTCTCGACAACTAGGATGAAAATCCTTGTCTAGGCCATCTCCAGTCGGATGAGGCGACGATGGCGTGAGGACCTTTACCCCTCACTGAAGGCATTGCTATAGAAGAAGTCGATTTAGTCGCAGGTGTTTATTTCATATCTTATAATGGTCTGATTATAATTAAATTTTGTTTTGTAGTTTGTTTAAGACTAATTAATAAGAATGGATGTGTGCATCACAATAATGCATAAGCCGGGGGCTTAACCTCCTTTTCACAAAAACAAAATCTGAGAGAAAAATAAATGCTCATCAGATGAGTGGTTGCCTTCAGTGGCGGAGCGTCTTGGGGACAATTAGGGGCCTTGGCCCCCCCTTTCTAAAAGAAATTCTGCCAAATAAGCCTATCCTTTAGCTAATCGCTCTACTAATCCTCCGGCCTCTCTGATCACCCTAGCCTTTTCTATGTCATATTCAGTCATTTGGCCCCTCCTAATATTTGGTTCACGCTCCGCCACTGGTTGCCTTGTAGGTTCGTGGGCTAGTACGTAGCTCAAAGTGCATATATATTGAGCTAATCCGTGCACGTTTCATGTACGTATGTATGGTACAGCTGACAACAAACTCCATCATCAACCTACGTACGTACAAGCTTGCCAAAGCTAGTATACCAACTTGATAAACTCATCCATCGGTAGCACGTACGGCAGATCTGTCAGTTGAACCGAAATGATCAATCATCGAACGTAAATGTAAACAAAAATATAGATTCGGTAACAACTTTATCATAGTAAAAGCATGCATGCTCTATCATTGTTCCCTGGCGTCCCGGCTAGCGAGTACGTACTGTTGTCGATCTTTTCCTTTCTCAACTTTTCCCGAATGCGTTCATGCTGAGCCCAGTGAGCTAAAAGTAAAGGCATTCCACGTACGTACGTGACCAAAAAGAAATAAAGGAGGAACATAACATCAGCAGCAACATGGATCCATGCATGCATGATTCCGTTCCAATTCCATCATATACCATGCATGCATGGCTCTGTGTGAAAGTTGAGAGGATTAAAAGGGACGGCGGAGATGGAGAACACAAGCAAGTGTGTGTTTTGTGGTGGTGTCTTGAGCTTTAAGCATGGCCAAAGCTAGCAGGAGCAGGCAGGCTAGGTTGGTTGTACATGTGAGGCGTCACAATCATTGTTGAGTGTTTTGCATCATGCATGCACCCTTACAAGCTAAGATAGCTCAATCTGAACATGTATGTAGTATGTAATATGTATCCCAAACATGAAGCGATGATTTTTCTTGGGTCGGTAGTCGTCTTCATGTATTAATGGCCGGGACGATCGACCACCTTGAAGAGCGACTTGCGTTTGGAAATACTGCAAGATAAGATATTGTCTCTAGACCATGGCATGAAGAGCTAGGCAGCTACTCCTTCCGTCCCATAATATAAGTGTTTTTGATACTAGTGTAGTATAAAAAATGCTCTTATATTATGGGACGGAGGAAGTAGCTATCAGGAGTTGAGCTAGCTAGAAAACTGGTACTAGCTAGAGGGCCAACAAATTGAGAATCTGCATGCATGTGAGATGTTGCTGATGATAATGGAAATTTGTGTCTTATTTCACCGGATATCTGCTGTCTGTTGACATAGAGAGGCAGTTATTATTATTATTAAAGCAAAAAAAATAATTAAAAAAATACTCACTTAGAAATAGCCACCAAATCTTGAAGCTGCTTTTGTGACCCGACCGCTGGCACATCTAATTTCAACTTAATTTTTTTTTGAAAAAAACTTGTATGATATGATATGATGATGCATCGATCAATTGGTCAGAGCAATCAGTGCCATGCATCCACGCATCCATCACGTTTGGAAAAGCCTCTTCAGATAGCTAAGCTACTTAGCAACGAAGACCTTTGGTTGTTACTTTTAGCAATGTGTCGACGATCGTGCAAGCCCTTCCCTTGCTTGTGGTGTCTAATTGAGTGTTGCTGCAAACTAGGCTGATTGATAGCTTTGCCAAAAAGGAGCACTTCACTCCTCTCCACCCAGCAGGAGTGAGAGGGAGGGATATCCATCCATCCATCGATGAGTGACAATCCGTTGCATGCATGTTCAAAGGCAAATCCAAAAGTTGAAAGACTACTCATGCACGCATGCATGCACAAAATTCACAGGACGACGTTGACGTCAACAACTATACTCACCGTCTCCTTGGTTAATTAATCATCTACTCGGGCCGGGATGCTACGAATGGTATCCACACGACGGAAGTACCTTTCCCTTTCTCAACTCGAGCTCAAATGCTCCTGGTGTGAACACTAAAAAATTGATTTTTCTTTTGACAAACTTAAGGAATGTTTGAAGTGCATGCAAATTTTCATCACGAAATCATATTGGTGGAAGTCGTGATAAAAAAAATCAGAGCTCCAGAATGCGTTTGAAAGTACCATTTTTAGAGCTTTGATTTTGTTTTCTTTCCCACGCCTTCCACCAATGTGATTTTGTGATGAGATTTTACATGTACTCCAAAAATTCCTTAAAGTTTGCCACAAAAAAGTTTCATGATGATTTTTTTCTATTTTTTTTGAATTTACTATTTATTCAGGAGCATATGAGCTCACGAGTAGATACTCCGCGTCCTCCACACGATGGGTTTTTAGAGCTTCCATTCCCTAAGAGCATCTGTAGCAGATTCGCTAAAATCCCAAACAGTACCCCCGAAACTGGTTTTACGGGTTGCAAAATTCTTCAACCGGAACAGATACGCAAAACGGTACTGGAAAATTCGAAAAGCTATTTCGCGTGAGAATTTTTTCGAGATCACACGGCAGTTCATCACAAACACAGTTCACAGAAACGGAGACTAGTTCATTAAACAGAGTTCATACTAACATACCGAAAGGATTACATACTAAAACCTAATCCTAACCCTAGTTCGCCGCCGGGCTCACTCGTCGTAGCCGAGGTAATGCTTGAAGGCAGACTTATGCGCATTGCCACTGCGAGCTCGTGCTCCTTCTTGGCGGCTTCGAGGAGGCCCGGAGCCCCTTCTTCGCCGTTCACCACCACGCGCTTAGCGGCAACGAGCTCTTAGTCGGCGGTGCGACACCTCTTGATGTGGGGCAAGATATGCTCGTCGAGCACATCGAAGCCACCCCACGCGTCTTGCCTGCCGCTCCAGGAGAGCTGGGCTCGGTCCCGCCCCTGCCTCGACCTCCACCCACGTTGCCTCTTGTCCTCGTCGTCGTTGGAGCTGGAGAGCGTCATCATGGCGCGGCTGGAGCTTCCGGCCTCTGCGTCTTGGCTGGCGCGCTTGCTCGGTGGTGCATGGACGTGGCTGCCACGGCTTCCACCCGCGCCGCCGTGACCACCACGGCTGGATCCGCCGGCCATGGATCTACCGGAGACGGAGAAAAAGGAGAGGAAAGACGCGAGAAATTGCTCGCCGAAGTTGGCTATGCCTAGCGGCGGAGGGGATCTGGGGGGCTAACCCTAAATGCCCCTGGTTCCGTTCATATAGTGGTAGAGGGGGCGCATATTTGGGTCCCCCATATTTTTTTACGGGCTGGGCCGGGCCGATATGCGGTGCCTGTTCAGGCCGTAAAAATTGCAAAACTCGCATATAGACCGGAATTTTCCGGGCCGGGGAGCTTTTAGCGGATCTGCTAGATGTTCTAACTTGTACTACGAAAATAGCCGGCGACTTATGTTGATGGAGCGTGCTTTGGCCGTCCGACTCAGCATCATAGTTGGCCATGTCGTTATTAGAGCAACTCTAATAGTCGTCAAAACGAGAGCGTCATCAGTCGGTCATATGGAGCGTGCTTAATAACGTTTTGGAGGCAGTTGGGTCTGTGTGCAAACACAGAATCGCCAAACGCCAGCCTCTCTATATATTTCTTCTTCAAATTTATAGTTCCAATTTAACCGACGTTTAATCCAACCAAACCGTGAATAAACATCATCAAATACGATACCTAAATTAGCAACTATATTAGTGGCAAAAATTCATCGCATCACATATATTTTGCGAATGTCGTTATGCGACAATTTCCATATATGCAATGTAAAAATGTCGCTATTTAACATTGCTAGCTACTACCATGGCGATCTACTCCAATGCCAACGCCAACGCCACCTAGTCGTCGTTGCTCTCATTTGAATCCTTGAGCTCGTCGAAGTGGCGGTCCTCAACCTCCTCGGAGCGACGAGCGAGGAGGGCGATCTGCCACTGCTCCTCCTTGTCGTTGGTTGTGGAAATAGTGGTCTTATATATAATAGATCTCAATTATAGTTTTTAATGGCTAACTTCTTAGTAAAATAAAATACTTGTAGTTCAAACCTTAGCTTTAGGGTTTTGGGCGAGAAAATGCTTTTAAATATTTTTGGGCCAGAATAATTTGTAGGAAAATTATTTTTATGACCTAACCACATGGCATGGTCTTTGTGTGCAATTTGAGCCAAAGGCTTGGAAGGATTTGACCTAGAGATTTTCTATGAATTATGAGCACTCAATAGCAGGCAAGTTCCAGAAAATCCAAATAAAGGCAAATGAAATTCAAACACCTTTGAAGATCAATTTTTTTTATAATCTCAAAATATCTTATACAAAACACAGGGTGTTACAGGCACCCATGTTATTCCCACATATACACAAGGATCTTTATCGACAAACCTTTTGTTTCCGGATACACTTCCCTTTTTGCTTCATGATACGTTACAAAACCCGAGGAGACTTATCGATATCTAATAAGTTATCCTCATTACATATTTTGTTCTCCTTTTCTCGTTTCTGCATTCCGGTATACCCGTGATCAATATCACGCCCGTGTCTGGCCATACGATGATGGATACCGTAATACCGAGTGGGCCCGAAGAGTATCTCTCCATCGTTGGGTGTCTTTAACCCCAAGTGAGCCTGAAGGCCATATTTGCTTCAGATTGTGTCTCAGTTACTACTAGAGAATTCAATCTTAATCTAAAGGTTGTTCGAGCATTGGTACAGTGATCACCGATATCCGGGTTTTTGGCAGATAATTTCTCCTCTTGTAGCTTTATTTATGTTAATCGCGTGTTGAATGTCATGACTCATACATTAGCTCAATTGTGTGCTTCCTCTGGTAATTCTATCCGGCACAATGTAACTTCGGATTGCATCCGGAAAAATCTTTGTAATGATATTTTATACTCAATAAATAGTGACCTCTCTATCTCTACTACCTAAAAAATGTAAGGTTCCATTTTACGTCAATTTTTCTTCCGCCAATCCTTCGTCCACCCTCCCTCCATATGTTACCTTCACCCTTCAATCCGTTTTTCTATCCTTCCTGAATTTCTATGGTAATGGTTTTAATCTGACCGGTCAAACAAATTAATATTTGGTAACACAATAAATTCATAGACGATAATCAATATATTATTTAACAATAAATATTTGGTAACGCAATAAATTCATGAGAAGGAATCAATCATGACCAATAATTATTTGGTAATACAATAAATTCATGGGAAGGAATCAATCACAGTCGGTCATCGTTCCTTTCCGATCTCTATCTCTGTTATTAAAAATAAGTAAAGTTCCCTTTAATTATGTTGGGCTCTCCAGTATGCCAATTGATAGAAAAATGACCAGTATAACTTAACCATTTTGGATAGAAAATAGCGTTGTTAAGGAGAGAGAGAGATGGGCGAACCAACCTGTAGTTGGATGGTTAGAAGGACAGTGGTATCCCCCACCCACTAGGGTTCAAGTCCTGGTGCTCGCATTTTCCTGGATTTATTTCAGGATTTCCGGTGATGCGCGTTCAGTGGGACGAGACGTTCCCGTCGACTACAAGACGACTATGGTGACTTCATAAATCTCAAGATGATATGCCGGTTCAGTCTCTCGAAGGTGCTCATAGGGGTAGAGTGTGTGTATGTGCGTTCATAGGGGTGAATGTATGACTGTATATATGAGCGCTTGCGTCTGTATTGTGTTCAAAAAAAAGGAGAGAGAGATGGAAGGACGTGAGTGAGGATCCTAAAGGTATATGTGAAACATGATTGATGCAAAAAACCTAGAATATACTCCCTCTATTCACAAATGTAAGATGTTCTACTCCCTCCTATCCATATGGATAGGAGGGAGTAACTTTTTTCCTAATCGAATGTATATAGACATGTTTTAGTGTGTTTGTTCACTCATTTGAGTCCGTATATAGTTCATATTAAAATATCCAAAATATCTTATATTCGTGAACGGAGGGAGTATGTGTGTCTGTTACAACGCACAAACAATTACCTAGCTCTATAAAAATAACTTTGCAAGTTTTTTAGACAATCTCACGAAGCTTTATTTAACTCGTCACAATGTTTACAGGGATGAAAAAGAGATCACCAGGGTGTCCTAACCAAACATGGCAGTCCACCCCTAAACTTACCCCATGCTTCGCTAAATTGTGAGCCTCAAAATTCGAGCTCCTAAACTTGTGGACAAAATTACATCTAATGAAAGAACACTACTACGGGAAGGTCCTAAGACGACACATGTATAGAAGACCAATCGACCAAACTGTGTGCGACGCATTAATCGTAAATGGTATGGTAATAAAACCATCACCAATAAAGTGAACTGTGTGCGGCTGATCCATCAAGCACGATGCAGATTAAAGTTGCGTGTGCGAATCGTGGCATACAGTTGATCCATACAAATTGTTTACGACGAGCCAAAAAACACAAACGGTTACCCAGATCAAGATGTGTGCGATAGACGGCATACAGCTCACTTGGATAAACTGTTTGCGACGAGCCAAAATAACACAAACGATTACCCAGGTCAAGATGTGTGCGATAGACGGCATGCAGGTCACTCGGATGAACTGTTTGCGATGAGCTAAAATAACACAAATGATTACCCAGGACAAGATGTGTGCGATAGACGGCATACAAGTCACTCGGATGAACTGTTTGCGATGATCCAGAAGAACACAAACGATTCGGCATAATAAGATGTGTGTAATACCCGGCAAACAGGTCAGTAATCAGAATTGTGTGGGAAGACCGATAATAACAGAGACGATTCCTGCTAATAAGATGTATGTTTTGTGGGCAAACGCTTGCTGGTAAACAATTGCCAGCGATTGATGAAATCATCACCGACGGGTTCCGTAGTTTAATCCGGATGCGATGTGCTTTGCTCAGTGTGCACAACATCTATGCTCTGTCTACAGAACAACAACATATATACTTATATGAACATGATTGCACAACCAAACTAAACATCCAATTACAAAAGTAACTAATAACATTTGCACACCTCAATAAACAATTACATGCATAATAAACTAGGAGAAACGATCATCAAATCATCTGCTTCTTGTGATGCTTGCCGCCACTGCTCTGCTCGTGGCTTGATCCCTCGCCGTCTTTAGGAAGGAGGCACTTCCTCATGTCAACGATCTGCCTGTACATCTCGTAGCATGTGTACGCGTTCTTGGCCGCGAACTTGACGTGATCTTCATCCGGTGTCTGCACCTAGGCCTTGTGCCAGGCAGGCTTGTTCTTGTCGCACTTATCCTTCATGTCTCTGTAGTAGGGGTCGATGATGGCCACGACATGGTCAACCAGGGAGTCCTTCTGCTTAATGCTGCCCCAGACCTTGTACTGGCCTTGGATGTCGACAAGCTTCTGGTAGGCCAAGCCTGAACTAATGAGCACCTTTAGATCGTTGATGGTGTCCACCGTAGCGAACCTGTAGTCGGGGCTGTTGACAAACCTGGCGGAACGCTCACAAGGCCTTGTAGCCAGGCAGTAGTGGTAGACAAGGACATAATGGCGCACGCACAACTGGGCAGCGTCAACCTTATGATCATACCCGGTACAACCGCCGGTGTACTGGAGGTCGAAGCCGACCACTTTGTACTTGTCATCCTCAGCAAGCAACTGCTCCATAGTGTTGATGGAGTTCTCCACCACGACCGGGTCGTTGGTGTACACCACCGAGATGTCCGTGTTCCTAATGTGGGTGTCCACAGGATACAAGCCGAACTGCAGCTTGTCGTCGTCGGCCGCTGGGAGCGCTGCTAGATATCCTCTCTGGATGTGTCGTCGTGGGTGTGCTTATTGTGTTGTGGGGTGCGATCGAAAGGTTGAAGAGACAAAGGTTAATGGACGCGGGAATAAATGGGCGCCGGACGGCCTGGAATATCGGCACGTCCGGATGGCAGTTTTTGCAGCGCGTAACTCCATCATGGCGCACGTAACTGCATCGTGGCGACGCACGCAGCGCAACCGCATGCATATGGTGCCCCAAACGTGATCGTGCGCCAGCCCCAACCGCTGGCAGAGTGCGCACGGAGGGACGCGAGCAGAGCTCGCCGCGACCGCCTCAACCGCGAGCAACGACATGCATATAGCAGTTGAATACGCAGGGAATAGCCGTCCACAAGCCGGCGGATGCGAGCCGACGACGTCCTGGGGAACGACGACGTTGAGGTTCACATCACACCATTCGACCAAACTGTGCGTGCACCAACTCGTACCTACCAACATAGACGCCCCAGTGCAGAAATTAATGGCGTTATACGCGTGTCCTGCAATCCACGCCAACGCTTCCCGCCTCTTTCCCCATCGGTTTCCCGCCACCAGCGAGTGGCTAGATCTATATGACCCAGGCGGCAACGCACCATAGCGACACTATGCGCAGATCTAGTCCACACCCATCTACCATTAATTATTCCAAGCATGCCAGGCAACCAAAGCTTCGACGTCGGCCCCTTCATGGATTACATTTTCGACGAGGAGAATGAGCCGGAGCAGGTCAGAGAGCAAGAGCTTCGTCGGCCGGTGCAGGCACCATGGCCCATCGGCAGCGATATCGCCATGTCGTTCCTTGGGCGCACAATGGACGTATTGCAGAGGAAGTGGGAAGAGCAGTTTGCCATCTACCGCACAAAAGATCCAGAGCTGCTAGGCGGCATCATTGACGACCCACCTGAAGAGCCGCCGTCATAGGTGCTCATCGAGAGCCTGATGCCCCGCCAGGAATGGGCAGAGGTCCTCTGCGATTCAGTTATGAGACAGCCTGTCCGGCGCCTCATCATTGCCACCGCCGGCCGTGTCATCCTCGATCCCGATGATGTGGTGGCCAGGCTCGAGTGCCTCGTTGGCGGAGATGACGTCCTCGACGAAGTAGAGCAACACGGACGTAATATCTTGGGGATGCAGGTCATGGATGGAATTTTCTACCAGTGGAGAGACATGGAGATGGAGCGGTGCCGAGGGCATTTCATGCGCGTGATTGCACGCTGTCAAGCTCTACTGGACGAGGCCCAGCAGCTCCGCAGGCGGAGATGAGTACGGTGGCCGCGGGTCTGGACACTCGGAATGAACAGCCGCAAGGGTGCTGCTGATCATGAAGTCTGAGAAGACCGTCGTCGAAAGGCCGACAGCGTAGCCTTTTAGCCTATATTTTATTATAATTGTATGGAAATGTCACTTATCGACATTTTAAGTCGCTAATCATATGTAAAGGAGAAACATTTTGCCCCTAATTTATAGGAAGTACCAACATTTGTTTGAGCATTTCTGTCTTTTATAAAGCCAGTTCTGGTCAACCGTCTGGCACCCGTGGGAGGCGCGAAGGCCCATCCATCTGGCACGGTGATGATATGTGGACCGTGTGTGATAGTGGGCAGACACGTACATGATACGTCTCCAACGTATCTATAATTTATGAAGTATTCATGCCATGTTTACAACAATTTTATATGGTTTTGGTATGACTTGATTAGAACTAACCCGGACTGACGCTGTTTTCAGCAGAACTACCGTGGTGTTGTTTTTGTGCAGAAATAAAAGTTCTCGGATTGGGCCCAAAATTTACGGTGATTTTTTATGGACAAAAAGAGACCCCCGAAGCTTCGTGGAAGGGCCAGAAGAGCCACGAGGGCACGACAAGCCTGGGGGGCGCCCCCCTAGGGCGCCCCCCCGAGCTTGTCGCTTCCTCGTGGACCCCCCCGACGTAATTCCAACGCTGAAAATTCCTATAAATACCAGAAACCCCGAAAAGAAACCTAGAACTTCCACGCCGCCGCAAGCCTCTGTACCGAAGCGATCTCATGCGGAGCCCTGTTCCAGCACTCTGCCGGAGGGGGAAATCATCACCGGAGGCCATCTTCATCATCCCAACGGTCACCATGACGAGGAGGGAGTAGTTCACCCTCGGGGCTGAGGGTATGTACCAGTAGCTATGTGTTTGATCTCTCTCTCTCTCTCTCTCTCCCGTGTTCTTGATTTGGCACGATCTTGATGTACCGCGAGCTTTGTTAATATAGTTGGATCATATGGTGTTTCTTCCCTCTCTATCTTCTTGTGATGAATTGAGTCTTGCTCTTTGAGGTTTCGTTATGTTGGATTGAATATTGGATTTGAGATCACTTGATGTAAGTCTTGCATGTGGATACCCGTGGTGACAATGGGGTATTCTATTGAGTTACTTGATGTATGTTTTGGTATTCAACTTGCGGATTCCCGTGGTGACATTGGAGTAATCTAGGCACATAGGTTGATACACATTTTCATCCTACGTTCTCTGATAGAAACTTTGGAGTGATTCTTTGTCGCACGTTGAGGAATTGTTATATGATTCAATTATGTTAGCACTGTTGAGAGATTGCACTAGTGAAAGTATGAACCCTAGGCCTTGTTTTCAAGCATTGCAATACCGTTTGTGCTCACTTTTACTACTTGCTACCTTGCTGTTTTTATATTTTTATATTACAAAAACCTATATCTACTATCCATACTACACTTGTATCACCATCTCTTCGCCGAACTAGTGCACCTATACAATTTACCATTGTATTGGGTGTGTTGGGGACACAAGAGATTTGTTGTATTTGATTGCAGGGTTGTTTGAGAGAGACCATCTTCATCCTATGCCTCTCACGGATTGATAAACCTTAGGTCATCCACTTGAGGGAAATTTTCTACTTTCCTACAAAACTCTGCACTTGGAGGCCCAACAACGTCTAGATGAATAAAAGTTGCGTAGTAGACATCAAACTCTTTTCTGGCGCCGTTGCCAGGGAGGTGAGTGCTTGAAGGTATATCTTTAGATCTTGCAATCAAATCTTTTAGTTTCTTGTTTTATCACTAGTTTGGTTTTATAAAAGAAAACTACAAAAAAATGGAATTGAAGTTGCATCAAATGCTTTACCTTTATGAAGTCTTTCTTGAAAATAAGGATTCCGATAATTGTGCTCAATTGCTAGAAGAAGAATTTAATAAAATGTTTAATGTGAGTCCTTTGAATGATGATCATGATTGCAATGATATTATTATGAATTCTTTGAATATCCATGATGCTAATAATATGCAAAGCCATAAGCTTGGGGATGCTATGTTTCATGAAGATGATCTTTTTAGTCCCCCAAGTTTTGATGAGAAAATTTATTATGATGATAGCATGCCTCCTATTTATGATGATTATATTGATGAAAGTGGATTTGGAGAGGTCATGACTTTATTTAATGATGATTCCACTATTTTGGAAGAGGTTTCAATTGACTATGATAAAAAAGTTGCTATCTATGATGATTATTGTGATGACATGTATGCTATAAAGAATAATGATAACTATGAAACTTGTCATCATGATTTTAATTTTCAATTGGATTATTCCAATCAAGTATCACATGATATTTATTTCATTGAATTTGCTCCCACTATTATGAATGAGAAGAAATTTGCTTATGAGGAGAGTAATAAATTTTCTATGCTTGTGGATCATGAAAAGAATGCTCTATGTGAAAGTTATATTGTTGAATTCATTCATGATTCTACTGAAAATTATTATGAGAAAGGAACATATGCTTGTAGGTGTTGCAATAATATCAAGTTTCCTCTCTATGTATTGAAAGTTTTGAAGTTATACTTGTTTTGCCTTCCTATGTTAGTTGATTCTTGCTCCCATAAATTGTTTGCTCACAAAATCCCTATGCATAGTAAGTGGTTTAGTCTTAAATTTGATTGCCATATGTTTCATGATACTCCCATTGTGTTTCAATTCTTCACTTTTTATGTGAGCATCACTGAAATCATCATGCCTAGCTAAAAAGGCATTAAAGAAAATCGCTTGTTGGGAGACAACCCAATATTTATACCTACTGTTTTTGTGTGTCCACATGATTAAGCTACTGTAGTAATCATGTTTTATATGTTTTATTTCAATAATGTGCCAAGTAAAGCCTTTGGGATAGTGTGGATACTTGTTGATTTGATTCTGTGCAAAAACAGAAACTTTTGCGTCCAGTGCTGGAATTTCTATTCTGTACTCGAGCGTGATAAAATTCTGAAATTTTTACAGAGTATTGGGTTACAAATATTTTATGTTTTCCTAATTTTTCAGAATTTTTGGAGGTACATAAGTATGGTTTTTAAATCGCTCACTACATGCTGTTTTGTTTTTGACAGATTATATTTTTAGTGCATAGTTTGCTTGTTTTAGTGTTTCCATAGCTTATATTGAGTAATATAAATTGTGGAAATGATAGAATATAGTAGGTATTATGTGAGAACAATTATGAATCTTGTCTTGACAGTACCAAAGTGAATGATTTATTTTCATACTAACCTATCTCACGGAGTTTCGTTAAGTTTTGTGTGAGTGAAGTTTTCAAGTTTTGGGTGAGATATCGATATGAGGAGAATAAGGAGTGGAAAGACCCTAAGCTTGGGGATGCCCAAGGCACCCCAAGGTAATATTAAAGGAAGACTCAAGCGTCTAAGCTTGGGGATGCCCTAGATGGCATCCCCTCTTTCGTCTTCAACATTATCGGTAACCTCACTTGGAGCTATATTTTTATTCATCACATAATATGTGTTTAGCTTGGAGCGTCATTTTCTTTTGTTGATATTTGCTTGCTATTATTTATAGTCATGTTTTGTATCTTTTGTTTCAATAAAATGCCAAATATAGCCTTTACCATGCTCATTTTGCAAGTTTATGTGTTGCTGTTTGAAAACAGAAAGTTTTCTGTTATGTCCAAAATATTCCTGAATAGTCAGAACATGATAAAAATCTGAAAGTTTTACACAGTAAGCATGCATGAGTTCTCTGTCATGTGGTAATTTTTCAGAATTTTTGGAGTTAGGAAAGTATGATTTTTTATTCCCCCTTTACAGACTATTCTGTTTTGGCAGATTTCGGTTATAGTTGCATTGTTTGCATATGTTTGCTTGTTTAATGTTTCTATTTGTGGATAGGAGTATTCAATATGCAGAGGCATTTAGTATGCAATGTTTGATTATAATTTTAGTGATTTGCTACAGTAGAGAATGTTAAGGTTTTGAGTTGATTTATACTAACTTATCTCACGAGTTCTTGTTGAGTTTTGTGTGGATGGAGTTTTTAAGATATAGGAGAAGCCATGATATGAGAGGAATTAAGGAGACACAAGAGCTCAAGCTTGGGGATTCCCAAGGCACCCCAAGTTAACATTCCAAGAAGTCTCAAGCAACTAAGCTTGGGGATGCCCCGGTGGGCATCCCACCTTTCTTTATCAACACCTATCGGTTAGCCTAAGTTTTTACTTGTTCACATGATATGTGCTATTCTTGGAGTGTCATTTTATTTTCATTTTGTTTGCTGTTTTAATAAAATCTTTAGATCTGAAAGTTTTTATTGAGAGAGAGAGTCTTCACATAGCCACTTAATTGTTTGACTACTCATTGATCTTCACGTTATCTTTTGGAGTGGTTTGTCTTTACTCTCGTGCTTCACTTATATCCTAAGAGTAAATGTTTGAATGAATTGAATATCAAATTATATATGCTTCATATGCTTGTCCCATGGGGAGTAATGACTTCACATATAAGAAGTATAAGTGGTAAAATTTATTGAAAGTTAGCAAACATAGCATTGGTCACTTGAACAATTCATGAAAGAATATTGAAGGAAGAGAGATTTCACATATAAATATACTATCTTGGACATCTTCTATGATTGTGAGCCCCCATTAATTATTTTCAACCTTGATCCAATAGTTGATGTTGGACAAGGAAGACAACGTAATGGGTTATGTTTGTTTATATTCACATAGAAGTTATATGTTCTTGGATCCTCTAACATGTGGTGCTTGCCCCCTATCCTTTGCTAGCCAAAAATCCGCACTAAGTAGAGATACTACTTGTGCATCAAAAACCCTTGAACCCAGTTTCATGTCATGAGAGTCCACTATATCTACATGTGAATTGAATAAGATCCTTCAAGTAAGTTGTCATCGGTGCATAAAGCAATGAAAATTGCCTCTAAATATGTATGAACTTTTATTGTAAGGGAAAATAAGCTTTGTACGATCTTGTGATGGTGAAGAAATAAAAGCGACAGACTGCATAATAAAGGTTGCTATCACAGGGGGCAATATAAAGTGACGTTCCTTTACATTAAGAGTTTGCACATCCAAAAATAAAAAGCGCATGACAACCTCTGCTTCCCTCTGCGAAGGGTCTATCTTTTACTTTATGTATTTACTTTTATGCAAGAGTCAATAGTGTTCTTCTCTATTCCGTTTTTATTTTCTCTCTTGGCAAGCATCATGTGGTGGGGAAAGATCCAGGCACATATATCCCGTTGAATATAGGTGATCATGAGTTATTATTGTTGACATTATCCATGAGATAAATAAGTTGGGAGGCAAAACATTAAGCCCCTATCTTCCTATGTGTTTGACTGAAACGGTTTGTTCTAAAAATATGCTTTGAGTGTCAGCAATCATGGAAGACTATATGATAGTTGAGTATGTGGAATTTGCTAAATCAATGCTCTTACATAGACCCTTCCTGAAAATAAGATGAATTGCAATTGTTTGATGACTGAGAACATAGTTTTTTAGTTTTCAAGAAAGTTTATGTTCCATACTTTAACATGTGAATAGCTTGCTACTTGATCATGAGAAGTTTTATGAGATGAGCTACTGTTTATGATATATAATGATGCTGGAAAAAGTGATTTGAATTATCATTGATCAAACTTATGCACTATGCTAGCATTCACACTTCATAAATTATTTCTTTTATAATTTACCTACTCGAGGACGAGCAGGAATTAAGCTTGGGGATGCTGATACGTCTCCAACATATCTAGAATTTATGAAGTATTCATGCCATGTTTACAACAATTTTATATGGTTTTGGTATGATTTGATTAGAACTAACCCGGACTGACGTTGTTTTCAGGAGAACTACCATGGTGTTGTTTTGTGTAGAAATAAAAGTTCTTGGATTGGGCCCAAAATTTACGATGATTTTTATGGACAAAAAGAGACCCCCGAAGCTTCGTGGAAGGGCCAGAAGAGCCACGAGGGCACGACAAGCCTGGGGGGCGCCCCCCTAGGGCACGCCCCCCCGAGTTTGTCGCTTCCTCGTGGACCCCCCTAGCGTAATTCCAATGCTGAAAATTCCTATAAATACTAGAAACCCCGAAAAGAAACCTAGAACTTCCACGCCGCTGCCGCAAGCCTCTGTACCGAAGCGATCTCATCCGGAGCCCTGTTCCAGCACTCTGCCGGAGGGGGAAATCATCACCAGAGGCCATCTTCATCATCCCTACGGTCACCATGACGAGGAGGGAGTAGTTCACCCTCGGGGCTGAGGGTATGTACCAGTAGCTATGTGTTTTATCTCTCTCTCTCTCTCTTTCTCTCGTATTCTTGATTTGGCACGATCTTGATGTACCGCGAGCTTTGTTAATATAGTTGGATCATATGGTGTTTCTTCCCTCTCTATCTTCTTGTGATGAATTGAGTCTTGCTCTTTGAGGTTTCGTTATGTTGGATTGAATATTGGATTTGAGATCACTTGATGTATGTCTTGCATGTGGATACCGTGGTGACAATGGGGTATTCTATTGAGTTACTTGATGTATGTTTTGGTATTCAACTTGCGGATTCCCGTGGTGACATTGGGGTGATCTAGGCACATAGGTTGATACACGTTTTTGTCCTACGTTCTCCGATAGAAACTTTGGAGTGATTCTTTGTCGCATGTTGAGGGATTGTTATATGATTCAATTATGTTAGCATTTTTGAGAGATTGCACTAGTGAAAGTATGAACCCTAGGCCTTGTTTTCAAGCATTGCAATACCGTTTGTGCTCACTTTTACTACTTGCTACCTTGCTGTTTTTATATTTTCAGATTACAAAAACCTATATCTACTATCCATACTACACTTGTATCACCATCTCTTCGCCGAACTAGTGCACCTATACAATTTACCATTGTATTGGGTGTGTTGGGGACACAAGAGATTTCTTGTATTTGATTGCAGGGTTGTTTGAGAGAGACCATCTTCATCCTACGTGTCCCTTGGATTGATAAACCTTAGGTCATCCACTTGAGGGAAATTTGCTACTGTCTTACAAAACTCTGCACTTGGAGGCCCAACAACGGCTACAAGAATAAAAGTTGCGTAGTAGACATCAGTACACATCCGAGAATGCGGGCTCACTGTAGGATCGAAAGTATGTCTAGAGGGGGGGGGGGTGATTAGACTACTTGACCAAATAAAAATCTATCCTTTTCCCAATTTTAGTTGTGGGCAGATTTTAGCAAGTACACCAAGTCAAGTAACACCCTACACATGCAATTCTAAGAGTGTAACAGCGGAAAGTAAAACATTGCGCATGTAAGTAAAGGAGGGGATTGGAGATTTCAAATGCAATGAAGACACGATGATTTTTGGCGTGGTTCCGATAGGTGGTGCTATCGTACGTCCACGTTGATGGAGGCTTCAACCCACGGAGGGTAACGGTTGCGCGAGTCCACAGAGGGCTCCACCCACGAAGGGTCCACGAAGAAGCAACCTTGCCTATTCCACCATGGCTTCCGTCCACGAAGGACTAGCCTCACTCAGGGTAGATCTTCATGAAGTAGGTGATCTCCTTGCCCTTACAAACTCCTTGGTTCAACTCCACATGACCTTGGAGGCTCCCAAGTGACACCTAACCAATCTAGGAGACACCACTCTCCAAAAGGTAATAAATGGTGTGTTGATGATGAACTCCTTGCTCTTGTGCTTCAAATGATAGTCTCCCCAACACTCAAACAGTTCCTCACAGATTTGGATTTGGTGGAAGAAAGATTTGAGTGGAAAGCAACTTGGGAAAGGCTAGAAATCAAGGTTCAAATGGTTGGATTGGAATATCTTGATCTCAACACATGAGTAGGTGGTTCTCTCTCAGAAATCGTATGGTGGAAGTGTAGGCACATTTTGATGGCTCTCTTACTAGGTAAGAGGGTGGTGGAGGGGTATATATAGCCTTCACCTAAAATCCAACCGTTACAAGTCTTTGACCCAACTCGGTGACACCGACATGAAAATCTCGGTGAGACCAACTAGTGTAAAAGACATGAACGTTAGGCTTTTCGGTGGGACCGATCAAAACATCTCGGTGAGACCAAAGTGCAATGGCTAGGGCAAGACCAGGTTTCGGTGAGACCGAAAATTTCATCTCAGAAATTCCGAAGTGAAGTAACATCGTTACAGCAAGTTGGTCAAGCCGTCTCGGTGGGACCGAGAACCATTTCGGTTGCACCGATATGTTAGGGTTTGGCATGTGGCATAGTGGATAGCAATCTCGGTGGGTCCGGATAAGAATGTTTCGGTGGGGCCGAGATCGACTTTTAGGGTTTTGGATAGGAATGAAGGGGAGAAGTATTTAAGAGTTTTGGAGCAATATCACTAAGCATTTGAGCAATTGAGTCATAATCAAAACCTCATCCCCTTTTAATAGTATTGGCTTTTCCTATGGACTCAATGTGATCTTGGATCACTTAACCAAAAATGTAGAGTCTTGAAGCTTTGCCAATCTTTGTCCTTAGCACTTTGAGGGGTCCACATCCATTAATCCTTGCCATGCCAATCATTGATCTTTTCTGAAATATACTAGCAATAAGAATTAGACCAATGATGTATATGTTGTTATTGATTACCAAAACCACCCGGGGATTAGTTGCACTTTCAATCTCCCCCTTTTTGGTAATTGATGACAACATATAGATCAAAGCTTCGACAAAAAATATAATCAATGAAATACATCGTCGCTTTGAGAAGTATGTGATAAGTAAGAGCTCCCCCTAAATTTGTGCATTATTTTAAATTTGCGTTTGAATGCAAATGCACAATCAATTAGAATAGTGGGTTACTCTTCCATGTCACATACATCTTGGTGGAGCGCTCAAAATGGTAAGATTGCATAGCAATTAGCACTCATCACCAATCAAACAAGTGAATGATCATACAAGAGCATGCAAATGGATGTTCAAGCAAGCATAGCATTAATGTACGGTATGATCAAGCACACAATAACGTAGTATCTCATACAAGCATCAAACAAAGCGATAAACCAAGTAGCACGTATCTCAAGAAAAACCGATGAACAAAAGGCAAAACACTCTCTCTCGAAGCCTAATGATCTATACAAATTCTCCCCCTTTGGCAACAAGTACCAAAAAGTTCAAATATGTATAGAGCTAATCGTCGCTCTAGGCTCGATCTCCGATAGCTCCTGGTGATGAAGTCCTCTGACTTGCAGCGCCGGTGTGCGTAGACGTGGTTGGAGTAGAAATGAGTGTATCTATGAAGATCTGTGCTAAAGTCTGTGGAGCTGGAGTTGTAGACACTGGAGGAACAGAAGGTGTGACGGTGAGAGCAGCATCAGGGGCAGAGACAGTGGCTCTGGAAGTGACTGGCATAGCTGCTGATCTGGGCATCCTCTGAAACTGAGCAGTCGTAGGAAGACCTGTGCCCTGATGATCCTCATCATCACTGCTGGTGCGCTTCCTAACTTCATCCACTTGTGACTTCAACATCTCAACAACAGTCTGGATCTCTGTGACCTTAATGTCTAGATCATAAAATTTTGTCTCAATGACAGTCTCAAGGCTCTTCTGGTTTGCAACCATGTCAGCCAAACTCTTCTCAATTCTCTAAGTGGCTTGAAGAAGATGTTGTATCTGATCCTTGGTTTTCAGCATTGGGACAGGTGGAGCACCAGGCCCTGGAGTTCTTGTAGCTTCTGCACTACCATGTGCTTCGGCTGAGGTAGGATGTGATGCATCCATAGTAACTGTGTTGTCGTCAAACTCAGGTCTAAGCGGCAAATGCTCACGATCAAGCTAAAAAGACTTGTTTGCACCCTTTGAATTGATAAGCAACTGAATATGAGGGGCAAATCCACAAGACCTCTTCTGATCTGCAGCTGTCCTCTTGATAGTTTCTATAATGAGATCCATGACTTTGATCTTCTCATGTTGGTCTATGTGATGCAGCATGTTGATTGAATGACCACGTATCATCCTTTCATCTCCTGACTTGGGCATCAAAGTATGCCTCATGATGGTGTTGGAGGTAGCAAGTCCTGCCAACAAGTAATACACTGAGCTAAGCTTGTGTGACTCCTTGTCCTTCTCTAGAATTGCTGTATACAAGTTTGCCATAGAGTTGTGATCCATCTTTGGCTTTGCATATACATCTATGTCATCTTTATCAGCTTCTAGCACACCTAGCAATGTGGCCCATTCAAGTACAGTAGACTGGTACCTGACTCCTTCTGTCATCCAGACTTTCCTCCCATTGGGGTAGAAGTGAGTTGTAGAATAGAATTGCATGATCATCGCATCATTCCAGTTTGTCAGCTTCTTCCCAATGAACTCATCAAGATCAATGGATCTGAAGTCCTCATGAACATGGGGGAAGTAATCCTCATTTGCATCAATATACTTCCAGTCCACCCATTTCATGTCACTTACAATTGGCTTCTTGTCAAGCAACACTATCTCATACAAATCTTGTTGCTCTCTGGTGTGGAATCTGTAGTCAACTACAGTCCTCCTTCCGATGGAGTAGGGGTCTGATTCCCTCCAAGTCCTGAGACCCTTGTCTTTCCTCTTCTTCATGTTCTCTGCAATAGGATGAGCATCATTATGTTCAGGTAGTCTGGTCCTTAACTTCATGAGCACTGGGGCTTCTTCATCTTCCTCTGCTTCTCTCTCAGGCACTCGGGCCTTGTTCTTTTCACTAGCAGGAACATCTCTGGTGGTTCTCTTGGGTTTTGCAGCTGCAAGCTTGGCCTTAGAAGGGGCAGCTGTTTTCATAGCATCTCCCATAAGCTTTTGCTGCTTGGGAGGAGGTGGATTTTCAGCTTGCTCTTCCTCATCTGTTGCATCATCCCTTCTCATGGATGTAGGCCTGTGATACGTCTCCAATGTATCTATAATTTATGAAGTATTCATGCCATGTTTATTATAGTTTTGTATGATTTTGGTGCACTTTTATATGGTTTTTATATGATTTTCATGGACTAACATATTGACCTAGTGCCCAGTGCCAGTTGCTGTTTTCTGCTTGTTTTTGGTTTTCCAGAAAATCCATATCAAACGAAGTCCAAATGCAGCGAAACTTTTTGATGATTTTTTCTGGAAGGAAACAGACCCAGGAAGCTTCGGAGGAGTAGCAGAAGAGCCACAGGGGCCCCACGAGCCACCTGGGCGCGCCTGCCCCCCCAGGCGCGCCTTGGTGCCTCGTGGGCCCCCTGTGGCCCCTCTTCGCGTGATTCCAACGCTGAAAAATCATATATATTCAGAAACCCCCGAAAGTTAACCTAGATGAGTTTTTAGGCCGCCGCAAGCCTCTGTACCTCCATGATCTCATCTACAGCCCTTTTCCGGCACCCTGCGGAGGGGGGAAATCATCTTCGAAGGCCATCTTCATCATCCCGGCGGTCTCCATGACGAGGAGGGAGTAGTTCACCCTCGGGGCTGAGGGTTTGTACCAGTAGCTATCTGTTTTATCTCTCTCTCTCTCTCTCTCTCGTGTTCTTGATTTGGCACGATCTTGATGTATCACGAGCTTTGTTAATATAGTTGGATCATATGGTGTTTCTTCCCTCTCTATCTTCTTGTGATGAATTGAGTCTTGCTCTTTGAGGTTTCGTTATGTTGGATTGAATATTGGATTTGAGATCACTTGATGTATGTCTTGCATGTGGATACCGTGGTGACAATGGGGTATTCTATTGAGTTACTTGATGTATGTTTTGGTATTCAACTTGCGGATTCCCGTGGTGACATTGGGGTGATCTAGGCACATAGGTTGATACACGTTTTTGTCCTACGTTCTCCGATAGAAACTTTGGAGTGATTCTTTGTCGCATGTTGAGGGATTGTTATATGATTCAATTATGTTAGCATTGTTGAGAGATTGCACTAGTGAAAGTATGAACCCTAGGCCTTGTTTTCAAGCATTGCAATACCGTTTGTGCTCACTTTTACTACTTGCTACCTTGCTGTTTTTATATTTTCAGATTACAAAAACCTATATCTACTATCCATACTACACTTGTATCACCATCTCTTCGCCGAACTAGTGCACCTATACAATTTACCATTGTATTGGGTGTGTTGGGGACACAAGAGATTTCTTGTATTTGATTGCAGGGTTGTTTGAGAGAGACCATCTTCATCCTACGTGTCCCTTGGATTGATAAACCTTAGGTCATCCACTTGAGGGAAATTTGCTACTGTCTTACAAAACTCTGCACTTGGAGGCCCAACAACGGCTACAAGAATAAAAGTTGCGTAGTAGACATCAGTACACATCCGAGAATGCGGGCTCACTGTAGGATCGAAAGTATGTCTAGAGGGGGGGTGATTAGACTACTTGACCAAATAAAAATCTATCCTTTTCCCAATTTTAGTTGTGGGAGGGGGAACCATCACCGGAGGCCATCTTCATCATCCCGGCGGTCTCCATGACGAGGAGGGAGTAGTTCACTCTCGGGGCTGAGGGTATGTACTAGTAGCTATGTGTTTGATCTCTCTCTCTCGTGTTCTTGATTTGGCACGATCTTGATGTATCACGAGCTTTGTTAATATAGTTGGATCATATGGTGTTTCTCCCTCTCTATCTTGTTGTGATGAATCGAATCTTTTCCCTTTGAGGTTTCGTTATTGTTGGATTGAATATTTCAGATTTGAGAACACTTGATGTATGTCTTGCATATGAATACCCGTGGTGACAATGGGGTATTATATTGATTCACTTGATGTACATTTTGGCACTCAACTCGTGGATTCCCAAGGTGACATTGGGGTAATCTATGCATAGGGGTTGATGCACGTTTTCGTCCTACTTTCTCCGGTAGAAATCTTTGGGCACTCTTTGAAGTTCTTTGTGTGGATTGAATATTATGATTATGAAGTTGTTTGATGCATATCGTATAATCAACTCACGGATACTTGTGGTGACATTGGAGTATCTAGGTGACATTAGAGTTGGTTGATGTGTATCATATGGTGTTATTTTAGTATGAACTCTAGGGCTGTTCGTGACACTTATAGGAATAGCTCAATAGATCGATCGGAAAGAATAACTTTGAGGTGGTTTCGTACCCTACAAACAATTTCTATCTTATGTTACCGCTAATAGGAACTTTGGAGTGATTCTTTATCGCACGTTGAGGGATTGTTATATGATCCAATTATGTTAGCATTGTTGAGAGATTGCACTAGTGAAAGTATGAACCCTAGGCCTTGTTTCTAAGCATTACAATACCGTTTATGCTCACTTTTGTTACTTGTTACCTTGCTGTTTTTTATTGTTCGCACTACAAAAACCTATATCTACTATCCATACTACACTTGTATCACCATCTCTTCGCCGAACTAGTGCACCTATACAATTTACCATTGTATTGGGTGTGTTGGGGACACAAGAGACTCTTTGTTATTTGGTTGCAGGGTTGTTTGAGAGAGACCATCTTCATCCTACACCTCCCACGGATTGATAAACCTTAGGTCATCCACTTGAGGGAAAATTGCTACTGTCCTACAAAACTCTGCGCTTGGAGGCCCAACACGAGTCTACAAGAATAAGTTGTGTAGTAGACATCAAGCTCTTTTCTGGCGCCGTTGCTGGGGAGGTGAGTGCTTGAAGGTATATCTTTAGATCTTGCAATTGAATCTTTTTGTTTCTTGTTTTATCACTAGTTTGGTTTATAAAAGAAAACTACAAAAAAATGGAATTGAGGTTGCCTCATATTATTCGTCTTTATAATGTCTTTCTTGAAAATGATGGATCGGAAAATTGTGCTCAATTGATAGAAGAAGAATTCAATAAAATGTTTGGCATAAAATCCATGAATGATGAGTATGATTGCAATGTTGTTAGTATGAATTCTATGAATATCCAAAATACTAATGATGATTGCACTAGTCATGACAAAATTGTTTCGTATAAACATGTCAATTTTTGTGGAGTGCATAAAGTTTGTGAAGACATGCCTTATAGGGATGATAGATTTTGTAAGAAGCATAAACATGATAGAACCAATTTTTTCCTCAAAGTGATAGATGAATTTGCTACAAAATTATGTTCTCTTTATCCTATTACTTGTGAACTTTGCAATAAAGTTGGTCACCTTAATTTTCAATGCATACTTTTTCATGATCGAATCATGGCTAAATATTGTAATGACTTGACCGCCCTCGAACTGTATAATGAGCTTTATTTATTTTTGGGGTGTGAGGAATTGTCACATAAAAACAGTTGGTTTGAAGTATTCATTCTCACGGATGACATTGAAACTAATCTAAAAGAAATCTATATGTTTTGTATGGTAAATTGCAAGGAGAATGCTTATATTGCCAACTATAGAAAAATGGGAAAACAAATAGAATATAAAAGAAATACTAATGAAAGGGTAAAGATTCCCCCTTTCCCTCCTATTTTCTCTCATGATGAAACAGGAAACGAGGATGAGCTTCCTATCCAACCAATCTCTTCTATAAGAAGCTCGGAAGAATTACATAAACCCACACATAATGTGGTAAAGAAAAAGAAAAGAAGGAAAAGTAGAGGCAAAGTGGTATCTCTCCAAAATAATGTTGCTCCTACTATTGTTGTACCTCATGAGAATGAATCAAAAATAATTGTGGAAGATGATACACTTGATGATGATTTTGTTATGCCTATTGCTTGTTGTGATGATTATGATTGGGAAGATAATGATACTTCTTATGATCTTGAAAATCTTTATGGCACCAACTTGGAGGAATATGATAATAATTGTTATACTATTGGTGCTATTCATACTATTGATAATAGTGATAATGCTAATGATATGCAAACCAACAAGATTGGGGATGCTATGTTTGATGAGAATGACATGTTTGAGAGTTTATTTGCTACAATTAATGTTTGTCCCAAGCTTGGGTATGCTATGCTTAATGAAGATGATCTTTTTAGTCCCCCTACTTTGAATGATCAAATTTGTTATGATGATTGCATGCCTCCTACTTATGATGATTATTGTGATGATACTTATGTTATAAAAAGTAGTGATGATTATATTTATAAAACTTGTCGTAAGTATGATTACCCTTTTTCTGAACATTACTCTTTTAATGTGGAAACAATTTATAGTATTCGAGTTTCATATGATACTCCCACTTTTATGAATGAGAAGAAATTTGCATATGTGGAGAGTAATAAAATTTCTATGCTTGTAGATCATGAAAAGAATGATTTGTGTGAAGGATATACTGTTGAATTTCTTCATGATGCTACTAAAAATTATTATGAGAGAGGATCATATGCTTGTAGGTGTTGCAATAACATCAAGTTTCCTCTCTATGTGTTGAAAGTTTTGAAGTTATGTTTGTTTTGCCTTCCTATGCTAGTTGATTCTTGCTCCCATAAATTGTTTGCTCACAAAATCCCGATGCATAGGAAGTGGGTTAGGCTTAAAATTGCTAGTCATACGCTTCATGATGCTGCCATTGTGTTTCAATTCTTTACTTTTATGTGAGCATCGTTGAAATCATCATGCATTGCTAAAAATGCATTAAAGAAAAGCGCTTGTCGGGAGACAACCCAACATTTACCCCTACTGTTTTTGTGTGTCCACATGATTAAGCTACTGTAGTAATCATGTTTTTTATGTTTTCTTTCAATAATGTGCCAAGTAAAGCCTTTGGGATAGTGTGGATACTTGTTGATTTGATTCTGTGCAAAAACAGAAACTTTTGCATCCAGTGCTGGAATTTATATTCTGTACTGGAGCATGAGAAAATTCTGAAATTTTTACACAGTATTGGGTTACAAATTTTTACGTTGTCCTAATTTTTCAGAATTTTTGGAGGTACATAAGTATGGTTTTTAAATCGCTCACTACATGCTGTTCTGTTTTTGACAAATTCTATTTTTATTGCATAGTTTGCTTGTTTTAGTGTTTCCATAGCTTATATTGAGAAATAGAAATTGTGGAAATTATATAATACAGTAGGCATTATGTGAGAACAATTATGAATCTTTTATTGACAGTACCTAAGTGGATGATTTATTTTTATCATACTAACCTATCTCACGAAGTTCCGTTAAGTTTTGTGTGATTGAAGTTTTCAAGTTTTGGGTGAGATATCGATATGAGGAGAATAAGGAGCAGAAAGACCCTAAGCTTGGGGATGCCCAAGGCACCCAAAGGTATTATTCAAGGAATACCCAAGCAACTAAGCTTGGGGATGCCCCGGAAGGCATCCCCTCTTTCATCTTCAACACTATCGGTAACCTCACTCGGAGCTATATTTTTATTCGTCGCATAATATGAGTTTTGCTTGGAGCGTCATTTTATTTTGTTGAGATTTGCTTGATGTTATCAATAATAATGTTTTGTATCTTTTATTTCAATAAAATGCCAAGTATAGCCTTTACCATGCTCAGTTTGCAAGTGTATGTGTTGCTGTTTGAAAACAGAAAGTTTTCTGTTATGTACAGAATATTCCTGAATAGTCAGAACATGATAAAAATCTGAAATTTTTACACAGTAAGCATGTATGAGTTCTCTATGACGTGGTAATTTTTCAGAATTTTTGGAGTTGGGTAAGTATGGATTTTAAATCCCCCTTTACAGACTGTTCTGTTTTGGCAGATTGCTGTTATGTTTGCATTGTTTGCATATGTTTGCTTGTTTAATGATTCTATTTGAGGATAGTATTATTAAATATGCAGAGGCATTTAGTATGCAATGTTAAATTATAATTTTAGTTATTTGCTACAGTAGGGAATGATAAGGTTTGTATTGATTTATACTAACTTATCTCACGAGTTCTTGTTGAGTTTTGTGTGGATGAAGTTTTTAAGATTTAAGGAAACCGTGATATGAGAGGAATTAAGGAGACACAAGAGCTCAAGCTTGGGGATTCCCAAGGCATCCCAAGTTATTATTTCAAGAAGTCTCAAGCATCTAAGCTTGGGGATGCCCCGGTAGGCATCCCACCTTTCTTCTTCAACAACTATCGGTCAGTTTTGGTTGAGCCTAAGTTTTTGCTTCTTCACATAATATGTGCTATTCTTGGAATGTCATTTTATTTTGTTTTCTTTGCTGTTTGAATAAAATACTTAAGATCTGAAATTTTTAAATGAGAGAGAGTCCTCACATAGCTAGTTATTTACTTAACTACTCATTTGGTCTTCACATATATCTTTTTGGAGTAGTTTGTCATTTACTCTTGTTTTTCACTTATATCCTATGAGTAAATTGTTGAATAAATTGAATATCATAAAGTTGAAATTATATGTGCTTCATATGCTTGTATCATGTCTAGTAGTAGTTTCACATTGGGTTAGAAAGTGAATTCTATTGAAGCTTGACAATCACAATATTGGTCATACAAGCAATTCATGAATGATTAGTATAAGGAAGAGGACTTTCACATATAAATATATTATCTTGGACATCTTTTATGATTGTGAATACCCATTAATTATTTTCAAACTTGAGCAAATTAGTTGAAGTTGGACAAGGAAGACAACGTAATGAGTTATGTTTGGGTATATTTGCATAGAAGTTATATTGTTATGGATCCTCCAACATGTGGTGCTTGCTTTGGATCTTTTGCTAGCCAAAAATTCGTACTAAGTAGAGATACTACTTGTGCATCCAAAAACTATTAAACCCAGTTACTTGCCATGAGTGTCCACCATACCTACCTATAGATTGAATAAGATCCTTCAAGTAAGTTGTCATCGGTGCAAAAAGCAATAAAAATTGCCCCTAAAATATGTATGATCTTTTATTGTAAGGGAAAATAAGCGTTGTACGAACTTGTGATGGTAAAGAAATAAAAGTGACGGATTGCATAATAAAGGTTTCTATCACAAGGGGCAATATAACGTGACGTTCCTTTGCATTAAGGGCTTGTGCATCCAAAAATAAAAAGCGCATGACAACCTCTGCTTCCCTCTGCGAAGGGCCTATCTTTTACTTTTATGCATTTACTTTTATGTATTTACTTTTATGCAAGAGTCAATAAGTATTCATTCGCATTTCAACCTCAATTATTCTCTAGTTGGCAAGCATCATGTGGTGGGGAAAGATCTAGGCATATATGGCCAGTCAAATATATTTGATCATGAATTATTATTGTTGACAATTATCTCTATGATAAATAAGTTGGGAGGCGAAACATTAAGCCCCTATCTTTCTCTGTGTTCGATGGATGCCATTTGTTCTAAAAATATGCTTTGAGTACTAGCAATCATATAAGACTATATGATAATTGAGTATGTGGAGCTCTAACTTAGACTTTGCTGAAATTAAGTTGAATTGCAATTGTTTGGTGACTAAGAACATAGGTTGTTAAGTTTCAAGAGAATGCATTGTTTGAACCATAACATGTGAATTGATTGCTACTCTATCATGATGAGTTTTATGAGAAAAAGTTGCTGTTATGATGCTAGGAAAAGTGATTGAAATTATCATTGATCAAACTTATGCACTATGCTAGCATTCACACTTCATAAATTATTTCTTTTATCATTTACCTACTCGAGGCCGAGCAGGAATTAAGCTTGGGGATGCTGATACGTCTCCAACGTATCTATAATTTATGAAGTATTCATGCCATGTTTATTATGGTTTTGTATGATTTTGGTGCACTTTTATATGGTTTTTATATGATTTTCATGGACTAACATATTGACCTAGTGCCCAGTGCCAGTTGCTGTTTTCTGCTTGTTTTTGGTTTTCCAGAAAATCCATATCAAACGAAGTCCAAATGCAGCGAAACTTTTTGACGATTTTTTCTGGAAGGAAACAGACCCAGGAAGCTTCGGAGGAGCTGCAGAAGATCCACAGGGGCCCCAAGGGCCACCTAGGAACGCCTGCCTCCCTAGGCGCGCCCTGGTGCCTCGTGGGCCCCCTGTGGCCCCTCTTCGCGTGATGCCAACGCTGAAAAAACATATATATTTAGAAACCCCCGAAAGTTAACCTAGATGAGTTTTTACGCCGCCGCAAGACTCTGTACCTCCATGATCTCATCTACAGCCCTTTTCCGGCACCCTGCCAGAGTGGGGAAATCATCTCCGGAGGCCATCTTCATCATCCCGGCGGTCTCCATGACGAGGAGGGAGTAGTTCACCCTTAGGGCTGAGGGTTTTTACCAGTAGCTATGTGTTTTATCTCTCTCTCTCTCTCTCTCGTGTTCTTGATTTGGCACGATCTTGATGTATCATGAGCTTTGTTAATATAGTTGGATCATATGGTGTTTCTCCCTCTCTATCTTGTTGTGATGAATCGAATCTTTTTTCCTTTGAGGTTTCATTATTGTTGGATTGCATATTTCAGATTTGAGAACACTTGATGTATGTCTTGCATATGAATACCCGTGGTGACAATGGGGTATTATATTGATTCACTTGATGTACGTTTTGGCACTCTACTCGCGGATTCTCGAGGTGACATTGGGGTAATCTATGCATAGGGGTTGATGCACATTTTCGTCCTACTTTCTTCGGTAGAAATCTTTGGGCACTCTTTCAAGTTCTTTGTGTGGATTGAATATTATGATTATGAAGTTGTTTGATGCATATCGTATAATCAACTCACGGATACTTTTGGTGACATTGGAGTATCTAGGTGACATTAGAGTTGGTTGATGTGTATCATATGGTGTTATTTTAGTACGAACTCTAGGGCTGTTCGTGACACTTATAGGAATAGCTCAATAGATCGATCGAAAAGAATAACTTTGAGGTGGTTTCGTACCCTACAAACAATTTCTATCTTATGTTCTCCGCTAATAGGAACTTTGGAGTGATTCTTTATCGCACGTTGAGGGATTGTTATATGATCCAATTATGTTAGCATTGTTGAGAGATTGCACTAGTGAAATTATGGACCCTAGCCCTTGTTTCTAAGTATTGCAATACCGTTTATGCTCACTTTTGTTACTTGTTACCTTGCTATTTTTTATTGTTCGCACTACAAAAACCTATATCTACTATCCATACTACACTTGTATCACCATCTCTTTGCCGAACTAGTGCACCTATACAATTTACCATTGTATTGGGTGTGTTGGGGACACAAGAGACTCTTTGTTATTTGGTTGCAGGGTTGTTTGAGAGAGACCATCTTCATCCTACACCTCCCACGGATTGATAAACCTTAGGTCATCCACTTGAGGGAAAATTGCTACTGTCCTACAAAACTCTGCCCTTGGAGGCCCAACACGAGTCTACAAGAATAAGTTGTGTAGTAGACATCAGCCTGAAAATCACATGAGCTGTTTGCTTCCTTTCTCTCTTCTTGCCTGCTGTCTTAGGCTTTGACTGTATAGGGGCCTGTTGAGATCCTTCTGGATTCTCTGAAGTGATGCTTCTCTTGGCAGCTGTGGAGGCTGGAACTTTTCTTGTGACACCTCTCTCTTTCTTAGTGCCATACTCCTTGGCAACAACAGCTGGTTTCTTCTTCTTTGAGATTGCTTCCTCAGTAGTAAAATCCTCATCTTTATCATCTGAATTCTTCTTCTTCCTTCTAGCTCTGGTGGCTGCCTTTGGCAAATCTGGTGAGCTTCTTTCTCCCTCATAGAAACTTTCTTCAGGACTTGACCCTGCACTCAGCTCTGCCTCCTGTTCTGGCTGTCACTGGCATCAGACATCTTGACACCTGCACCTGTGAAGTAGATGGGGTAGAGTGGAGTAGATGAGCATCACAAAAACACAACATTTTGACAAACTTTTGAGTAAAAACTTCAGTTTTAGGTTTTCACAGAAAGTATTTCGGAGTCACCAATTTGATAGTCTCGGTAGTACCGAAAGCAGCAACAGAGACTTGGTCACACTGTTTCGGTCAGACCGATGTGTGTCCCGGTCTCTCCGAAGTGCTAGGGTTCTACTGAAACCTTAGTTTCAGTTTCACCGACCAGTACATCTCGGTGGCACCGAGGGGTACTTAGTGCAATGGCCAGAGGCCAAATCGGTGAACCCGATCCTTTCAATCCGGTCAATCCGAGATAAAATCTGAGAAACCCTAACCCTCAAATTTTGCTCAAATCTATCTCTACGGAATTTGCTGGAATAGAAATCTCAATCCGTGTGAACATTGCGGGCGTAACAACTCTAGTGCATAGAATCAGAAATTTGAAGCACTAGAGGATTGAATCTCACCCTAACTTGGTGGAGATCCTCTACGGCGGCAATGGCGGAGGAGAATGCCGTTGACGGCGATGGAATCCGGCGGCGAGGGCGCGCTGGAGACGAAGGTGACGATCCGGAGACCTGGGCGACGGCAGCAATGGGGTGCGAGAACATGACAATTGAAGAAATTTTCAACGTACGGGCCGCAGACATATATAGACCCATGTGCTGTTGGTGAGACCGAGCGAAATCAATTGGTGGCACCGAAGTGAATAACTGCGATCAGCACATCGCTTCGGTGACGCCGAGAGTTTTAAATCGGTCTCTCCGAGATTGAAAATCAGATCAGTCCAAGTGTTTTCGGTGAGACCGGATGCTTGTGAGTTGGTCTGTCCGAAAGACACTTAGAAGGTTTTGGAGGTCAGCCCTAAGCGGATCGGTGGCTCCGAGTGCTCCTCACCCGGAGTGTTGGGGATATTCCCCACGGTTATGACCCGGCCATAGTTTGACCCGGCCAAGAGTCAGGAGGCTCTATGGGTCACCTGTGCTACCAAACAAAAAAAGCGGGATTTTCGAGTTGGTGCCAAACACATATTGTCCGGGTGGGCAACGGAAGTCGTCGTCAAGACGCCATCCTCACGTGATGTACACAGCCGGGCTGAACTTTCGAGGCAATAGCACAGAAGAAATCGAAGAGCTGTGTCGTGCGCGGCCGGAGTCAGTGTCCCTGTTTCCTGCAAAGGTAAATCAGATCAAAGAACGGCCGATCCAGGGACCGAGGCAAAATTGGTTTTTTTTTCACTCATGTGAAGGACAAAGCAACAAGACAAGCTCGTATAAAAAAAATCAGCCATGAGGCAAACGGCACCAAAGGTAGTACTAATTGCAATGTGTGGAGTTCGAGATCCAATTAATCTGCAGTACAAGGAGAGCAAACTCTCATTGCTGCATCGACCTACGTTCGGACATCGTACCGCGGATACAAAGCTCGCGCCAGCATTATCAAGCACCAGTGTTCGCGTTCATCCGACAAAAAAAACCAGGTGCTATCTGTCCTATCTATTTTTTAGTATATGTTAATTCATCCGAGAACAATTACTCTGGCCTGTAATATTTTTACGCAGGACAATTATTCATTACAAAGGTGGCGTTATACCGCGAATACGGAGCACGCGCCGGCATCATTCCGCACTGGCATTCGTCCGTTCCGCGCTGCTCGACGGATACGCGTGCGAGCCGCCGCCCCCGTGGTCCAGTCTACATCAACACGCCACGGCCGACTCTCGCGCGTCCGCGCCGGCCTCCAACGCCGCGGCCGACTCCAATGCCGGGGCCGACTCGCGCGCCCCTGCCGGCTTACAACGCCACGGCCGACTCGCGCGCCCCCGCTGGCTTACAACACCGTGGCCGACTCGCGCACCCCCGCCGGTTTACAACACCGCGGCCGACTCCCGCGTCTGCGCCGGCTTACAAACGCCATCGCCGACTCTCGCGTCCGCGGCCAGACTCCTGCGTTCACGTCAATTTACCGGCCAGCTCTCGCGTCTTCATCAACACACCAGGGCCGCGCCTGCTCGCCTGAACTGCCCAACGGACGCGCGCGAGCCGCCGCCCCTGCGGTCTGGACTACATCAACACGCTAGGGCCACGCCAGCCCGTACGAACAGCTTAACGGATGTGCGCATATCGCTATCCCTGCAGCCTGTTCTACTCCAACAAGCTGGAGCAAAAGAAAAAAATATCTATTATCAACCTCCGAGGACATACAACGAGCATTGCGAAGATCATCAACTCTCCACACACCTTTGGCTTCAATACATTTCATCTTTCGGCTGTCAACTCTACGCCGGCTTATGCCACAGCCAAGTATGATGAATCTCAAGCCGACTCCTCGAGTCGTCTTAAGACTCGGGGGCTACATAGACATGACTCGGCAGATTTGTCCGGCTTCACAAATTCAGGAACTCCGGGTCATTGCAGGGAAGACAACCCAGACCCGGGGGCTGCTGCCTTATTGGCGAAAAAGCAAAGGTTGCCAAAGAAGACTAGCCGCCATGATGCGCAGTCTAAACATGGGTATCCTGCTCAATTATGATCAGTGGAATCAAGCTGGCTTATCTGGACCCCAGATGTTTTGCAGTAGTAGCATTATCTCCTGTATATCCTATGCTGAGCTTTTCCATGATCATATGGTCACTTGGGGGCTTCCAACTCACCGAGTTTAGGTTTCTCACCCTCTTGACCCGGCAAAAATGCCACATTATATCTTGGTTAAACCTGCCTGTCTGCTTGATGCTACTCCGTCTAGGTGACCCGGTGTACTCTTGACAAGTCAATCATTTTATGACCCTGAACTTGTCTTGGTTAAAACATCGGTTTAAGTCACGTGAGAGCCGGCTTACAGAGAGCGAGGATAAACCATGGGCTATCACGCCAGCTTCATTGAAGCAAGACTCGAGCCTCGAAAGCCGGTCTTCTGTCGTGCCTCGAAAGCCGACATTTTTATACTCTGTTACCATACACATACATCGTCATACATTGCATCATCATGCATTGCTTCATCATACAATGCATCATCATTCAATGCATATCTATATTCAGTTATGTTGAAGGAACCGGTCTTCGAACCGGGTTACATTGTGACTCCACAGGAACAAACAAATCTTTGATAGCCAAAATGGCTGGATCTTCATCATGGTTTATCATAATCAGTATTAAATGATTGAGATATTAATTCTTCTAAATTCCCGGGTTACAAATCTAGCCGGGTCACATATAATACTTGGTCATTTAATGGACCGGGTTTTGGGTTATTCCACATGTGCTTTGTAGAAGACTACAACACTTATGGATTTTTTTCACATATTTGCCGAGGTGCATTGCAACTATGGCCAAGGATTTCTTTCATCGCAAAGCATCATCAGTTCACAGGCAAAATATTAAAGTACTTGATGGCATTGGCGGATTATGTAGTTTCACGCTCAAAAACTATTACAAGCCACGATTGGGCTATTTTTTATCAAGTTTTTCAGAGCAAATTCAAGCTTGCAGAGTGGTTGATGGTTGAGACCCGACAGCTGGATCTGCCGGATTAACATTGGTTTGTTCTCCTTCTGCATCAATTGCCGCAGGGTTGTCATTTGCCGGGTCACCAGGATTTATTTGGTGAGTTGATAATACAAGAGAGTATACTATGCGGCCAGGCAACCCAGTTCTTGGAGGCTACAGTTGATCTGATTTTATTCTACAATGGAAGGAAAAGTTCCGAGTCGCTGCAGGCAATCGACCCGGCACTTGGGGGCTACATCAGTCAGTTTTTTCTGTCCTACTTTTCATCATAAGTCCCGAGCCGCCGCAGGCAATCGACCCGGCACTTGGGGGCTAATGCGTTGATTTTCTTCCACGATTAATTAAAGACCCGACACATCATACTTGATGAGCCGGCCCTTGGGGGCTACATGCTGCTCAAAACTTCTAAAGTTCCAACTCTATCAAAGGACCAGCTCATTATTGCCTAATGACCCGGCCCTTGGGGGCTTTGGTTGCATACTGCAGATGACGGGTCAAAGGGTTAACCTGGATTTTTTTCTCAGACAAACTACAAGCAAGTCTCAAGCATGTCATTATTTTCCTTCACTTAAGACTTGGGGCTACACTATTTTCAGCTATACATCTACAAACATCAAAAGCTAAGTTAAAGTCCCAGGTTGCTGCAGGCAAGATAACCCGGCACTTGGGGGCTACAACATTCAGTTGTTTAAACAGATCATAAGGTCCAAATTGAAGACCCGGCCCATCACATACTGATGAGCCGGCCCTTGGGGGCTACACATGTGAAATGCAAAACATTCAGTTTATGACTGGTGACTCAGATGAACAACCTGGATTTTCTCCAAAATTGCAACATTCGTAAGTCTTAAGCTATCACTACGTTTCTACTCTTAAGACTTGGGGGCTACAGGTAATATGGATATAAGGGTGGAACACCTTCAAGTTCTCAGTTTTGAGCAAACCGGGTCTCATATTGTTGGTGGAGAAATTTGCAAAGTTTTATCTCCTCTAAGCTATTCCTAGAAAGGCCCGAAAAGCCGGCTCAACGTCATATGGTTTTCTTATTCCCAAAAAATTTCATGAAGCCAAAGCATTGGAGGCCGACTCAATGGCAGATGGGTGTTTTATTTCCTAACATTTTTCTTCAAGGAACCCGCGTCAGCAAGTTGATTCTGAAGCAAGCTTGTTAATATGACAAAGGAAAACCCGGATTTTTCAGGAGCCGGTTCTTTGGATAAGCCGGCCATTTGATATATACACTGGAAAGATTTGTTATGAGGTCATATACACATGTGAAAGCAGTTGAGATGTCATGTTATGAAGCAACAAAATCGCTAAAGTATGGAAGAACCATAAGACCCGGCAAACATTTTGACTCGGTCAGGTGATTTGGCAGAAGAAAAATGACAAGGACCAGAAAGACAGAAACAGGTGCCGGCTCAGGAAAAATCCAGACCCGGAGAGTCACCCTTCACATATTTTCCCTATTCTTATTTTTAGGATGGAGTTTACCATGGATAAATCCAAGCTAAACTGGGGGCTAATGTTGGGGATATTCCCCACGGTTATGACCCGGCCAAGAGTCAGGAGGCTCTATGGGTCATCTCATAGTCTGGGTTATGGCGAGACAACAAGGAGAGACCAAGGGCCCAGGGCGAGACCCGGCAGGAGGCCGGCTCAAGGGGAGCCCAATGGGCCGGCTCTCAAAGAAGGTCCAAGAAGAGGAAAGTTTCCTGACAGGGGAAGCGAGACTCGGCCCGGAGAGATGACCCGGCCTGGGAGACCCGGCCCGGAGAGATGACCCGGCCTGGGTAGTCCCGGCCCGGAGAGATGACTCGGCCTGGGTAGACCCGGCCCGGAGAGAAGACCCGGCCTGGGTAGATCAGTTCGGAAGAAAAGACCCGGACTAGGATCTGACTTGTAATAGGAAATAGACTAGTTGTAGTCCTACTAGGACTCTACATGTAAGCCAGCCCCTTCAACTTATATAAGGAGGGGCAAGGCACCCCAAGGGGGACAAGTCAATGAGAGACAAGTCAGGAGAGACAGAAAAACTAGCTCTCGAGATAGAGGTAGCGAAACAGCACCCTTGTAATCGAGATTATCATCATCAATATCAATCAAGCAGGATGTAGGCTTTTACCTCCACCGCAAGGGGCTGAACCTGGGTAAAAATCGTGTCTCTCAATTCTGACCAACCCCGTCAAGCTTCCACCTAGTTGCGATGGCCTCACCACTAAGTCCTTTGACGAGGACATCTGCTGTGACAAAACCATGACATGGAGGGTCCGAAAGAGACTTGTTCAAGTTTTTGTGATATAGCAAGAAAGAATTTAGACAAGTTGAGATAGATATCTAGAGAGGGTTCTTAGGCATTCTTGTACATCCATTTGGCCAAATAAAACCAAATCCATCAAACTACAAATGGATGTCCTCGAATGAGAAATATGCATAGCAACATGCTCACACAATAAGATAGCAAATGAAATATGTGTCAAACATGCACAACCAATTCTAGCAACTATCAAGCAATGGACGATGACATAGTCATCTATATATGAGTATATTGACTTAGGAGCCAAATGAGAACATTTAATCATATGTCATACTCATCGTTTAAGCACAAGTGGGGTTACCACTTTTACATAAAGCATTAATGTGTTCACACCATTAGAGTTGCTTTGACTCAAGTCTTAGAGTAAAGCTCCCCCTAGATGTGATATCCCCCCAAGGAGGGATGAACTAACCTTGGGTTTTGTCAATGATGACTTCATGTAGATGTTGTAGATGTGGATGCTCAATGTTGATGTAGACCATCAAGAGTTGGGAGCAATCCTTGGAGTTCTGCACTTTCAATACCTACATGGGTTAGTCCCACACAAGGAACATACAAGGATATCTGCAGACATAGAGTGAAATATACACATGATGATGTCCATGAATGCATTGAATACTTTGTCCCTTGCCTTACCAACAAGAGGGTTTGTGACTCCATGAACTAGTGCAAGATGTTGAAGTTGGTTGCACAAGCTCTTGCCATAAATGAATGTGAGTGAAGTTTGTTGGTGGAGTCACCCTCAAGAACTCTCTAGTTCTTCTTCTTTGGTACCCACATCAACTTGATGGGAATCCTTGGAGTTGTAGCAGCACTAGATGAAGTAGAACTTGATGAAGCCTTTGGAACCCATTTGACCAAATCTTGAGGTGGTCCTTCAAATGAGTCAATCTCTTCTTGAAGCTTGTCCTTGCCTTTTAGTTTGTGGTCTTGAGGTGGAAGATCATCTTGAGCTTGTGTCCCCTTGAAAGAAGTAGGATCATACTCCTCTTGTTGAGGAACAAACTTCGTCTTGGGATATTGATCTTCCTCCCACTCAACTCCATTGGCATTGAACTTTCGTTCAAAACCAATACCTTGGTTCTTCCGGTGCCTTCCTTGCTTGTGCACAATTTCTCAAATTGCTTACTTCCGGCAAGACTTTTGTAGACACCCTTTTCTATAATTCCTTTCAATAAATCGGTTTCTTGCTCAAGTGTAACTTGGCTAAGAGAATCATTAGTGGAATCAATAGAACTACTAGAAGCAACAACATTTGATTTAGCATTGTTATTGTTACCACTAGAGGTAGAACTCTTTTTACCCTTGTTACTAGTTTGCTTAGATTTAACTTGTGGCATAAAGGTAGACAAGAGTAAACGTTTGGCAAGATATGAAGAACTCTTCTTTCGAAGATCATCATTGATAGCTTTAAGAAACTCATTCTCTTGCTCTAAATTTAGCTTCTCGAAGCGTAGCTTCTCATGAGATCTTAGAAGCTCTCTATGATCCTCTTGAGTTGTTTCATGAGCTAACTTAAGAGTTTTTAATTCTTTAGTTAGACGCTCAATCTCCTTCATAGCATTGTCATTCGTTTCCTCTTGACTATGATTACTAGCATTTTCATTGTAGCTCACATTTCTAGCCTTATCAACAATTAAATCATCATCACCCAGCAAATCATCCTCATCACTATTAAAGTCAAAGTATTCGGGGTGTTATAGCCTTTTGCCATGAAGCATATTCCAATTCCTTCATTTGGTGAATCAAATAGATCATAGGAGTTGGAGGATACAAGAGCAAGTCCGGCAACACCTTCATCTTGACTATAGTCGGAGTCGGAGTGATAGCTTCTCTCGGAGTGGTTGTCGGAGTCGGAGCCGAAAATCCATTCACCAACATGAGCTTGATGTCTTCTTCTAGTGTAGCTCTTGGATGACTTGTCCTTCCTTTCCGAATCCTTGCTTCTTCGAGAAGATCTTTGTTCATAACGATCATCCCTACTCCTTCCCTCCTTGTGAGGTGATTCATCTCTTCTATGTCTTCCTCTTGGTGGTTCGTCTCTTTTCTTGTGAGGTGCCGTACACTCATTGGAATAGTGTCCGGGTCTTCCACAATTATAGCAATTTCGGTCACGACTTGATGATCTTTTCTCATAATGTCTTGAGCTTGAGCTTCTTTATTTTCCTTTGTTCTTGTAAAAATTGTTGAACCTTTTCACCATTAGGCTTATCTCTTCATTGGATACTAGCTTGTCGCTTGAAGTTGTGGGAGCATTGGTTGAGACTTTGTAAGCACCACTTGATTTGTTGTGTAGCTCCTCTTTGTCTTTGAGTGACATCTCATGAGCAACAATCCTTCCAATGACTTCCGTGGGCTTGAGATCTTTGTAATTGGGCATCATTTGGATCAATGTGCATACGTTATCATATTTTCCATCCAAGGCTCTAAGGACCTTCTTGATGATGAATTTGTCGGTCATCTCTTCACTTCCTAAGCCGGCAATCTCATTTGTGATGAGAGCAAGCCTAGAGTACATTTCAGCGACTCCTTCACCATCCTTCATCTTAAACTTGTCAAGTTAACTTTGAAGCACATCCAACTTGGATTCCTTGACGAACTCGGTACCCTCATGCATATCAACCAAAGTATCCCAAATTTCCTTTGCATTCTCAAGGTGGCTGATCTTGTTGAACTCCTCGGGACACAAATCATTGAAGAGAATGTCACAAGCTTGAGAATTCTATTGCAACATCTTCAATTCTTCCGCGGTTGCTTCACAATCCGGTTGCTTACCATCTTCAAAGAATTCACCTTGCAAGCCAACACGAACAACATCCCAAACGGCGGGGTTATGACCAAGAATATGCATTTTCATCTTATGCTTCCAACTAGCAAAGTATGTACCATCAAAATATGGACCTCTACGGTGATAGTTACCCTCACTAGACGCCATACTCTCCTAGGTTGTCAAACCAATGCAATGGAGACCAAAGCTCTGATACCACTTGTAGGATCGAAAGTATGTCTAGAGGGGGGGTGATTAGACTACTTGACCAAATAAAAATCTATCCTTTTCCCAATTTTAGTTGTGGGCAGATTTTAGCAAGTACACCAAGTCAAGTAACACCCTACACATGCAATTCTAAGAGTGTAGCAGCAGAAAGTAAAACATTGCACATGTAAGTAAAGGAGGGGATTGGAGATTTCAAACGCAATGAAGACACGATGATTTTTGGCGTGGTTCCGATAGGTGGTGCTATCATACATCCATGTTGATGGAGGCTTCAACCCACGGAGGATAATGGTTGCGCGAGTCCATGGAGGTCTCCACCCACAAAGGGTCCACGGAGAAGCAACCTTGCCTATTCCACAATGGCTTCCATCCACGAAGGACTAGCCTCACTCGGGGTAGATCTTCATGAAGTAGGCGATCTCCTTGCCCTTACAAACTCCTTGGTTCAACTCCACATGATCTTGGAGGCTCCCAAGTGACACCTAACCAATCTAGGAGACACCACTCTCCAAAAGGTAATAAATGGTGTGTTGATGATGAACTCCTTGCTCTTGTGCTTCAAATGATAGTCTCCCCAACACTCAAATAATTCCTCACATATTTGGATTTGGTGGAAGAAAGATTTGAGTGGAAAGCAACTTGGGAAAGGCTAGAAATCAAGGTTCAAATGGTTGGATTGGAATATCTTGATCTCAACACATGAGTAGGTGGTTCTCTCTCAGAAATCGTATGATGGAAGTGTAGGCACATTTTGATGGCTCTCTTACTAGGTAAGAGGATGGTGGAGGGGTATATATAGCCTTCACCTAAAATCCAACCGTTACAAGTCTTTGACCCAACTCAGTGACACCGACATGAAAATCTCGGTGAGACCGACTAGTGTAAAAGACATGAACGCTAGGCTTTTCAGTGGACCGATCAAAACATCTCGGTGAGACCGAAGTGCAATGGCTACGGCAAGACCAGGTTTCAGTGTGACCAAAAATTTCATCTCGGAAATTCCGAAGTGAAGTAACATCGTTACAGCAAGTTGGTCAAGCCATCTCGGTGGGACTGAGAACCATTTCGATTGCACCGATATGTTAGGATTTGGCATGTGGCATAGTGGATAGCAATCTTGGTGGGTCCGGATAAGAATGTTTCGATGGGGCCGAGATTGACTTTTAGGGTTTTGGATAGGAATGAAGTGGAGAAGTATTTGAGAGTTTGGGAACAATATCACTAAGCATTTGAGCAATTGACTCATAATCAAAACCTCATCCCCTTTTAATAGTATTGGCTTTTCCTATGGACTCAATGTGATCTTGGATCACTTAACCAAAAATGTAGAGTCTTGAAGCTTTGCCAATCTTTGTCCTTAGCATTTTGAGGGGTCCACATCCATTAATCCTTGCCATGCCAATCATTGATCTTTTTTGAAATATACTAGCAATAAGAATTAGACCAATGATGTATATGTTGTTATTGATTACCAAAACCACCCGGGGATTAGTTGCACTTTCACTCACGTACGCCATCCGGGAACCATTTTGGGCTTCGAAACCAAAACCATCAAATTTTGAGCTTGTTTCCCGTCTCATTCCAAATTACCACGCTATAAATAATTGCAAATCTTTTCACACCGATCAAACCTAAACTTGTTCCCACTTAGCAGTTGTTTACTAGGCTATAATAACTACCTACTCGAAAATTACTGCTCATTCCTCTCCTCATCACCAAAAAAATTGGTCTTTCTTGTTTCGTCATTCCTTGCGTCTACCATGGTTAGTAGGAGGAGTTCTAGGTCAAGAAATAACCAGGGAGCAAAGACCAAGGCTGCTGAAGCAACAGAGAGGTCCCGCCGCGCCGCGGTAGCCGCAGTAGAGAGGTCATGCTGCCCTGCGGAGGCCTTGAACGATCTCTCACGGGCAGGCAAGGGCTCTCACAAGCGCATTCGTCGTGGAGGCGAACAGGACAAGCTGGCAGTGGTGAAGTCCTTAGCCCGCGACGACATGCTCGCCGAGCTAAATAAGCAGAAGGAGGTGATCGCCGGCTTGGTGAAGCAGCCAGAGGAGAGCAATGCCTCGGTTAAGAAGGCGACCGCCGTCATCGTGCAACTTACAGATGACAAGGCAAAGCTCCGCAACAAGCGCGACCTGCTGAAGGAGGAGATCGCCGTCTGGAAGAAGCAGCATGAGAAGAGCAGTGCCTCGGTGAAGAAGACGACCGCCGTCATCGTGGAACTTATGGAAGACGTGGTGAAGCTCCGCATCGAGCGCGACCTTCTGGTGGAGGAATCTGTGGCTGCTGTCAAGCTAATTCTTGAGGATGTGAAGGAGAGCATCGACGCTTGCCATGAGAAATCCTGCGCCATGGATGTAATGACGATGATGGCGGAGGAGAGGAGAGAGGAGATGTAGGTCATGGAGGCGATGAAGAAGGAGATTGAGGAACTCCGCGCCCAGCAACACATCAAGAAGTAGAGAGCAGCGACCCAGATCGTTGTCTGTGTCTTCCTTCTTTTGCCCATGTGTCTTTCAGGCGTTGCCGCATGTGGCATTTTAAATTATCCTGAATATGTAAGAAAATTATTATCCGTTGCCAGTGTCATCATTTTTTTTCGTAGGTAAATGTATACGAGTCAAAAACAGGCTAAAAGTCACGTTCTCAGCGAGGCATGAACAAAACAGTGCTAACGTTGAGCGGGGCCTGGGATCACAAGCAAACTACCCGCTCTGTCCAGGTGCATTAAACGCCTGTTAAACAGTGGCTCGGCCGCCATTAATGGAGAAGTTGGGAGCGAGGCGGGCGGCGGGTGAAGGTGAAAGGGCTCGCTTCCCAGTGAGCCTACGCAGCGGACTGCTCGCATGCGTCCTGCTGAGCCTACGCGGCGGACTGCTCGCCCGCGTCCCGTCGAGCCTGCGCGGCGGACTGCTCGCACGCGTCTTGTCTAATCAAACAGCTGCCCACACAACACCTCCTAGCAAGTAAAAAGTGGGACGTGTGGCGGCACATAAATGGTTAGTGGAACGCCCACGATTCAAATAATACAACCGTTTGCGATAATAACATGGAAGCTATTTGTTCCAAAATGCCTATGTTGGCTATTAATGTGTCGCCTTGTCTGAAATTGGAAAACAGAAGGTACCACGGCCTATAATGTGCCATATCATGACACCATGCCAAGTTTCATGAATTTCAGGTGAGTTTTGGATTTACGGGAATTTTAAAACCAAATGTTTGCGACCGAGCCACTACGCCGAGATGTTTGTAGTTCATTCCCATCTCTTGCATGGGATCTAAACATGCACCCAAGGACACATATATGATTTTTCAACCCACTTTGGGGCACTGGAGCATGTGCTTGTAGTTCAAATTTGAATTATGCACATTAAATACCTAGAAAACTCAAAACGAACCCTAAATAATTCCATATTTTAGCACGACACTCCTATTGGTCTATGTTGCCTCTAGAAAAAAATTCAAGGCAAGAAGAGGCAGCAAATTTTGTTTCGCTCACAAAGGTGACACATTCCCTATCGGAACCACGAGGCCTCTTGTGAGAAGCTCCGGTTTGTAAGAGGCTTGTCCCAAAACTTGTCCCAAATTGGACAAGACTTTTACCACGGCATATATGTGCCATGTCATGACACCATGCCAAGTTTCATGAATTTCAGGCGAGTTTTGGGTTTACGGGAATTTAAAAACCAAGATTCTCAATGTTTGCGGCCGAGCCACGACACCGAGATGTTTGTAATTCATACCCATTTCTTGCATGGGACCTAAACATGCGCCCAAGGGCACATATATGATTTTTCAACCCATCTTGGTGCACTGGAGCATGTGCCTGTAGTTCAAATTTAAATTATACACATTAAATGCCTAGAAAACTCAATTAATGTATAAAAAAGTCCAAATGAACCCTGAATAATTCCATATTTTAGCATAACACTCCTATTCATCTATGTTGCCTCTAGAAAAAAAATCAAGGCGAGAAGAGGCAGTGAATGTCGTTTCGCGCACAAAGGTGACACGTCCTTATTGGAACCACTAGGCTTCTTGTGAGAAGCTCCGGTTTGTAAGAGGCTTGTACCGAAACTTGCCCCAAATAGTATTTCTTTACCATGGCATATATGTGCCATGCCATGACACCATGCCAAGTTTCATGAATTTCAGGCGAGTTTTGGATTTACGGGAATTTAAAAATCAAGATTCTCGATGTTTGCGGTCGAGCCACGATGTCGAGATGTTTGAAATTCTTCCCTATTCCTTGTATGGGACCTAAACATGCACCCAAGGACACATATATGATTTTTCAACTCATTTTGGTGCACTTGAGCATGTGCCTGTAGTTCAAATTTGAATTATGCACATTAAATGACTAAAAAACTCAATTAATGTATAAAAAGGCCAAACGAACCACGAATAATTTAAAGCAGTTCTGGACAACCGTATGGAACTCGTGGGTAAGCACTGTGTGTGCACACGTCATGCTAGCTTGCGCTTCTTTCTTTCCTAAGTTTTCCATATTATATTAATGGTGTTATATCCAAACACGCTACCGTTTTCCGCCACTTCCCCAATCGGTCTCTGCTACTTGTAGTCTGCGTTGGTATTTCCCCGAAGAGGAGAGGATGATGCAGTATAGTAGAGATAAGTATTTCCCTCAGTTAAGAACCAAGGTTATCAATCCAGTAGGAGAACCAAGCAAAATTCCCTTAAGCGCACCTGCACACATAAGACCAAACACTTGCACCCAACGCAAATAAGAGGGTTGTCAATCCTCCTAGCGGTTATTTGCAAGGATTAAATCTTATCGAGGTAAATAGATAAACTAAACTACTAATTAAAATAAAAGTAAATAAATTGCAGCAAAGTATTTTTAGGTTTTTTATATGATAAAGCTAGACCCGGGGACCATAGTTTTCAGTAGAGGCTTCTCTCTTGAGCACATAAGCATACGGTGGGTAAACAAATTACTGTTGGGCAATTGATAGAAAAGCAAATAATTATGATAGATTCATGGCAATGATCATGTATATAGGCATCACGTCCGAGACAAGTAGACCGACTCCTGCCTGCATCTACTACTATTACTCCACCCATCGACCGCTATCCAGCATGCATCAAGGGTATTAAGTATGAAACAGAGTAACGCCTTAAGTAAGATGACATGATGTAGAGAAGCAAATTCAAGCAATATGAATAAACCCCATATTTTTATCCTTAATTGCAATAATAAAAATACGTGTCATGTCCCTTTCTGTCACTGGGATTGAGCACCGCAAGTTTGAACCCATCACAAAGCACCTCTCCCATTGCAAGATAAATCAATCTAGTAGGCCAAACTAAACCGATAGATCGGAGAGAAATACAAAGCTATAACAATCATGCATAAAAGAGTTCACAGAAGACTCAAATATTTCTCATGAATAATCTGATCATAAACTCACAATTCATCGGATCCCAACAAACACACCGCAAAAGAAGATTACATCGGATAGAACTCCAAGAACATCAAGGAGAACATTGTATTGAAGATCAAAGAGAGAGAAGAACCCATCTAGATACTAGCTATGGACCCGTAGGTCTGTGGTAAACTACTCACACATCATCGGAAGGGCAGCAAGGTTGATGTAGAAGCCCTCCGTGATCGATTCCCCCTCCGGCAGAGTACCGGAAAAGGCCTCCAGATGGGATCATGGAAGAACAGAGGCTTACGGTGGTGGAAAGGTTTTCTCTTCTGGCTCTCTGGGGGTTTCCCAATATTTGTGAATTTATAGAACTGGAATTAGGTCAAAAGGAGTCACGTGGGCCCCACAAGGTACTACGGCGCCCCCCCTGGGCGTGATACGTCTCCAACGTATCTATAATTTTTGATTGTTCCATGCTGTTATAGTATCAATCTTTAATGTTTTATATACATTTACAAGCAATTATATATCATTTTTTGGGACTAACCAATTAACTTAGTGCCCAGTGCCAGTTGCTGTTTTCTACTTGTTTTTGGCTTTTCAGAGAAACAGTGCCAAATGAAGTCCAAATGCCACGAAACTTTTTGGAGATTTTTTTCTGGACAAAAGAAACCTGGGAGGCTCTCTGGCTCCCGAAGCTTCCCAGGTTTCTTTTGTCCAGAAAAAAATCTCCAAAAAGTTTCGTGGCATTTGGACTTCATTTGGTACTGTTTCTCTGAAAAGCCAAAAACAAGCAGAAAACAGCAACTGGCACTGGGCACTAAGTTAATTGGTTATTCCCAAAAAATGATATATAATTGCTTGTAAATGCATATAAAACATCCAAGATTGATACTATAACAGCATGGAACAATCAAAAATTATAGATACGTTGGAGACGTATCAGTCTCCCGCCACTCCCCCCATCGGTTTCCCGCCACTAGTGTCAGCGGTCATAAATGGTTATGCGGTGACACACCAGCCATACTACAGTATACCCTTCCAAGTAGGCCCAAATCCAAGCATGGCAACCTGCTGAAGCGCCGCCTCCGTCATCAACCTCCTCGGCGAGGAGAACGAGCCGGAGTAGGCCGGAGAGCAAGAGCGGCAGCGCGTCGCCAAGCGAGAGCGAGACGTCTTCATCAGTGTCTGCAAACGTCTTCATCGGGGCACAGAGCAAGATCTGTAATCCGATGCCGCACAAGAGCACTACAACGCCACCTTTCAACGGTTGCGGAGCGCCGCACTGAATGAGCGGCGCCATGCCGCCATCTTGGCTCCACCAGTCAACGCTTCCCGCACCGTCAGAATCCCGATTCCCCGCCAGGAATGGGCAACGGCCGTCAGCGCCACAATTTCAACGGACACCGACCGCGCTGTTGCCAGAGTCCGCACCACCTACAATGCCAACGCGTTGGTCGCTAAGCTCTTCGACCGCCTTGGCCGAGAAGGTGACACCAGCGACGAAATAGAGCAAAATGGCCGTCGCATCTTGGAATTGTGCATCGCCATGGAAATAGCCAAGGCGGAGATCGATATTGCGCTACAGCAGTTCTGCGAGCGTTTCAAACGCGTGGACGAAGACCTGAGCCGGTTCATCAGCAGCCAAGAGTTACCGTAGGCAAGTGTGGTGGTCATGGATTACTAGGTTATTTAGATAGCCTACTAGTCCGCTATATATAGTTGAGATGAAACATGTCGAAAATGTAATGAATATGCTTCGGTTTGGATGAAAACCATCCGGTTTATGTATAAATTATCTAAGTTTGAATGTAAGCGGTCCAGTATGTAAAGATTGCACACGGTTTCTAAAAGCACAAACGTGTGTGATATGGAGTAGGTCCCACACGGTGACTTTCGGGATACACCTTATAAACGCGAGGGGGCAACTCTTATTAACAAGGTGCAGCTTCCCTTCCGCTAGCTGATTCGAATGGAACGCGTAGGTTAAGCATGTTGTGGTTGGAGTAGTCCAAGGATGGGTGACCGGGTGGGAAGTTGCTATATCTTGAGTTTCATTTAAATGATGGGATGAGTCACTTCAAACATTTAGATATCTAAATGTATGTAGTGATCCATCATGTCGGTTAAATAAACCTCAAGGTCCTTGTTTTGAAAATTTTGAGAATGATTTTTTGAAACATTTTGCTATTGAAAATTTGTTATTTCAACATATAATGTGCTTTTTTATCGATTTCAATAAGGTTTGTTATTTGTTGTTTTGGAAATTTTGAGAATGAAATTTAGTTATTTCAACATATAATGTGCCTTTCTAATGATTGCAATAAGGTTTGTTGCATTCGTCATGTCGACTAATTTAACCTTGGTCCACGTGTTTGAAAATTAAGAGATTTTTTTGTTATTTGACATATAATGTGCCTGTATTTTATTTCAAAAAGATTTGTTGCATTCTTTACAAACTTTTGGAGGCACACGTCAAAATTATCTAAGTTTGAATGGAAGTGACCAGTATGGTCTATCCCTTTGACCCACAATGAGAAGGGTTTGACCATGATGGATTCCTCTTGGTTTGTGTTACGATAGGTCATGGTGGCATGTTAGACCAGAGTTTGAGCACATGCGTTGGATTCCCTCCCTCCGGCTCGAAGTGAGGGAACCAGCACCCTACGTCTTGAACCTGGCTTCCCGGGGGTTGTTCGATTTGTGAGGCAACTAGCTGGTGCCACGCCAAAGTTGTGCATTGGGGATTTGAACACATCACGCCACCCGTACATATATTTGGGCCGCTTGCAGGTGGTGGTGGTCTTCTGACCGACCCGGCTCCCTTGTGCGGTTTTCGCCGACACGCCTATCTGTGGGCCCCTGGGGTCTATATATTATCCCTTTGACCGACAATGAGAGGAGTCTGACCATGAATGGATTCCTCTTGGTTCGTGTTACAGTGGGTCATGGTGATATGTTCGAGCTCACGTGTTCTCAGGATTCCCTCCCACGTGCTCGAAGTGGTGGGTGGACAGACACCCTACGTGCGTCGTCCTTAATTACCTAGCTTTCATGGGGGTTTGTCCGGTTCGTGAGGTAGGTGCCACATCAAAGTTGTACATTGGGTATTTAAAACACATCACACACCACCCCTTCATACATACATTTGGGCCGCATGCAGGTGGTGCTGGTCTTCTGGCCCCTCTCGTGCGGTTTTTGATGACGGGCTGATCTGTGGACCCGCGCGGTCTATCCCTTTTCGACCGACAACAAGAGTGGTCATTCTACCAAGATAGATTCGATTGGTCCGTGTTATGGTAGGCCATGGTGACATGTCCGACCAAAGTATGAGTGCATGCATCCCGCCGACATGAAGTGTGTATGTGGGAGGGGGGAGGCACCCTACGGCCTTAACCTGCTAGTATACATATCCAAGGGGGGCTGTCCAGTTCGTGAGGCAGGTGCCACATCAAAGTTGTGCATTGTGTATTTAAACATCGCACCACCATTTTCCTACATATGTTTGGCCACATGCAGGTCGTGGTGGTCTTCTGACCCCTCTCACCCAATCTTCGACGATGCACCCATCCATGGGCTCGCGCGGTCTATCCCTCTTGATCGACAGCGAGAGGGGCCGGTTTGACCAAAAGATAGAGTCTCTTGGTTGTGTTACGGCAGGTCATGGCTAAATGCCACACAAAGTTTGAGCTAGGTCATGCGTTCACAGGATTCCCTCATCCAGCACGAAGTGGAGGGGCCAGCACCCTACGTTCATGGCATGAACCCTTTTCTGTAGCACTGGATGCTTTTATGCATGCATATATGCATCATGTGCCACATCAAAGTTGTGCATTGGGAATTTGAACATCACACACCATCCTTTTCATACATATATATTTGGGCCCATGTTGGTGTGGTTGTGTTCTGACCCTTTCTCTCGTTTTTTTGTCGTTTTTTTGCCAAATGCTGCTATATAAAATAGCAGACGATTCAGATGAAACAACTATCTGCGATTGTATACGCAACAGACATGGGTACATCGTACTAACCGTGCGCGATGCCCGTGCCCTGAAAATCAACACAGTGCACTGTTGGCAACTGGCCACGACCTCGCAAGCGCCAGCCAGGGTAAAGGGGTAATGTGTACAGTAAAAACCCCAATCCGACAGCGAGCTATAAAAAATCTTGCTGGCGGCGGCTCTCAGCTTATTCTTCCTGCCGATAGCTGGCCACCACCACCACACACACGCAATGGAATCGGTGCACAACCATGGGGATGTGTATGGCGCCATCCTAATTGCGGTGGACGACGACGGGATAGAGGATTCTGAAACGCTGGCCGCCATGGTGGTCAACGGCCAACCGCCAGCTGCCACGGCCGCCGCCGCCGCCGACCCCGAGTTTCAGCGTCGGATGCAGATGGCCATCGCTCTGTCCGTCTAGGAATCGCACTTTGATGTGTTCCTACGTGACGAGGACGAGCGTCGTCTCAGTGTCGGTGTGGAACAATCTGTTGCGTCTGCAGATGCCATCCGCAACGCGGCTACGGATCTGCAGTAGTAGAAATGGTAGGAGAGTGCGAAGAGGAAGCGACTGAGGAAGAAGGCAGATGCCAATGCAGCGGGCGGATGCACGGAAAACAACACCAATGCCCATAGCAAGAAGAGGCGGGAGCACGACCAGAAGGCGGCGGAGCAGGCCAGCACATGCCTCTCAGCCGTGTTGGAGGCCGGTGCAGGCCTTGCAGCTGCGGCGGGAGCCCTGGCAATAACGGCCGCCTCGGCGGCCACGGCGACCACGGACGCAGCCCTTGCTAGAGCGGTGCTCGTCTGTGTTCGGATGGCCCATGCGGGCTCCACGACAGCTCCGTCGATGGTAGCTGCACTGGGGAATGCTGCCGCGGTGAAGGCAGCTTCGTCGACCATGCAGACCTGGCGAGAGGCCCCGCGGTCGCTCCGGCCGAGGTAGCCCCGCCGGTCGCCGCCGCGAAACCAATGGAGATCATTGACATGACGAGTGATGTCTACTACACAACTTATTCTTGTAGACTCGTGTTGGGCCTCCAAGCGCAGAGTTTTGTAGGACAGTAGAAATTTTCCCTCAAGTGGATGACCTAAGGTTTATCAATCCGTGGGAGGCATAGGATGAAGATGGTCTCTCTCAAACAACCCTGCAATCAAATACAAGAAATCTCTTGTGTCCCCAACACACCCAATACAATAATAAATTGTATAGGTGCACTAGTTCGGCGAAGAGATGGTGATACAAGTGTAGTATGGATAGTAGATATAGGTTTTTGTAATCTGAAAATATAAAAACAGCAAGGTAGCAAGTGATAAAATGGAGCACAAACAGTATTGCAATGCTTAGAAACAAGGCCTAGGGTTCATACTTTCACTAGTGCAATATCTCAACAATGCTAACATAATTGGATCATATAACAATCCCTCAACGTGCGACAAAGAATCACTCCAAAGTTCCTATTAGCGGAGAACATAAGATAGAAATTGTTGTAGGGTACGAAACCACCTCAAAGTTATCCTTTCCGATCAATCTATTGAGCCATCCCTATAAGTGTCACAAACAGCCCTAGAGTTCGTACTAAAATAACACCATATGATACACATCAACCAACTCTAATGTCACCTAGATACTCCAATGTCACCACAAGTATCCGTGAGTTGATTATACGATATGCATCAAACAACTTCAGATTCATAATATTCAATCCAACACAAAGAACTTCAAACAGTGCCCCAAGATTTCTACCGGAGAAAGTCAGACGAAAATGTGCATCAACCCCTATGCATAGATTACCCCAATGTCACCTCGGGAATCCGCGAGTTGAGTGCCAAAACATATATCAAGTGAATCAATATAATACCCCATTGTCACCACGGGTATTCATATGCAAGACATACATCAAGTGTTCTCAAACCCATAAAAGTATTCAATCCGATAATAGTGAAACCTCAAAGGTAAAAACTCAATTTATCACAACAAGATAGAGAGGGAGAAACACCATATGATCCAACTATATTAACAAAGCTCGCGATACATCAAGATCGTGTCAAATCAAGAACACGAGAGAGAGATCAAACACATAGCTACTAGTACATACCCTCAGCCCCGAGGGTGAACTACTCCCTCCTCGTCATGGAGACCGCCGGGATGATGAAGATGGCCTCCGGTAATGATTTGCCCCTCCGGCAGGGTGCTGGAACAGGGCTCCAGATGGTATTTCAAAGGTACAGAGGCTTGCGGCGACGGAGTCGAAGTCCTAGCGTCATTTCTGGGGGTTTTGGTATTTATAAGAATTTTTGGCGTTGGAATCACGCGAAGAAGGGCCACAGGGGGCCCACGAGGCACCAGGGCACGCCTGGGGGGGTGGCGCACCTAGGTGGCTTGTGGGGCCCCTGTGGGTCTTCTGCTATTCCCCCGAATCTTCCTGGGTCTGTTTCCTTCCAGAAAAAATCGTCAAAAAGTTTTGCTGCATTTGGACTTCATTTGATATGGATTTTCTGGAAAACCAAAAATAAGCAGAAAACAACTACTGGCACTAGGCACTAGGTCAATATGTTAGTCCATGAAAATCATATAAAATCCATATAAAAGTGCACCAAAATCATACAAAACTATAATAAACATGGCATGAATACTTCATAAATTATAGATACGTTGGAGACGTATCAGTATCCCCAAGATTAATTCCTGCTCGTCCTCGAGTAGGTAAATGATAAAAGAAATAATTTATGGAGTGTGAATGCTAGCATAGTGCATAAGTTTGATCAATGATAATTTCAATCACTTTTCCTAGCATCATAACAGCAACTCTTTCTCATAAAACTCATCATGATAAAGTAGCAATCAATTCACATGTTATGGTTTAAACAGTGCATTCTCTTGAAACTTAACAACCTATGTTCTTAGTCAGCAAACAATTGCAATTCAACTTATTTTCAACAAAGTCTAAGTAAGAGCTCCACATACACAATTATCATATAGTCTTCTATGATTGCTAGTACTCAAAGCATATTTTTAGAACAAATGGCATCCATGGAACACAGAGAAAGATAGGGGCTTAATGTTTCGCCTCCCAACTTATTTATCATAGAGATAATTGTCAACAATAATAATTCATGATCGAATATATTTGACTGGCCATATGTGCCTGGATCTTTCCCTACTACAAAAGTGATTACAATTATCATTGATCAAACTTATGCACTATGCTAGCATTCACACTTCATAAATTATTTCTTTTATCAGTTACCTACTCGAGGACGAGCAGGAATTAAGCTTGGGGATGCTGATACGTCTCCAACGTATCTATAATTTATGAAGTATTCATGCCATGTTTATAACAATTCTATATGGTTTTGGTATGATTTGATTAGAACAAATCCGTACTGACGCTGTTTTCAGCAGAACTACCGTGGTGTTGTTTTTTGTGTAGAAATAAAAGTTCTCCAAATGCAGCGAAACTTTTTACCGATTTTTTTTGGACCAAAAGAGACCCTCGAAGCTTCGTGGAAGGACCAGAAGCCTCACGAGGTTCTCACAAGCCACCACGGTGCGCCAGGGGGGTGGCGTGCCGTGGTGCCTCGTGGGCCCCCTGTGGCCCTTCTTCGCGTGATTCCAACACCAAAAATTCTTATAAATACCAAAACCCCCAGAAATAACCCTAGAACTTCGACTACACCGCCGCAAGCCTCTGTACCAAGGAGACCCCATCTGGAGCCCTTTTTCGGCACCCTGCCGGAGGGGGAACCATCACCGGAGGCCATCTTCATCATCCCGGCGGTCTCCATGACGAGGAGGGAGTAGTTCACCCTCGGGGCTGAGGGTATGTACTAGTAGCTATGTGTTTGATCTCTCTCTCTCGTGTTCTTGATTTGGCACGATCTTGATGTATCGCGAGCTTTGTTAGTATAGTTGGATCATATGGTGTTTCTCCCTCTCTATCTTGTTGTGATGAATTGAGTCTTTCCCTTTGAGGTTTCGTTATTGTCGGATTGAATATTTCAGATTTGAGAACACTTGATGTATGTCTTGCATGTGGATACCCGTGGTGACAATGGGGTATTCTATTGGTTCACTTGATATATGTTTTGATGATCAACTCGCGGATTCCCGTGACCTTGGGGTGATCTAGGCATAGGGGTTGGTTGCACGTTTTCATTATCTTTTCTCCGATAAGAAACTTTGGGGTACTCTTTGAAGTTCTTTGTGTGGATTGAATATTATGAATCTAAAGTTGTTTGATGCATATCGAATAATCAACTCACGGATACTTGTGGTGACATTGGAGTATCTAGGTGACATTAGAGTTGGTTGATGTGTATCATATGGTGTTATTTTAGTACGAACTCTATGGCCGTTTGTGACACTTATAGGGATGGCTCGATAGATTGATCGGAAAGGATAACTTTGAGGTGGTTTCGTACCCTACAACAATTTCTATCTTATGTTCTCCGCTAATAGGAACTTTGGAGTGATTCTTTGTCGCACGTTGAGGGATTGTTATATGATCCAATTGTGTTAGCATTGTTGAGAGATTGCACTAGTGAAAGTATGAACCCTAGGCCTTGTTTCTAAGCATTGGAATACCGTTTATGCTCACTTTTGTTACTTGCTACCTTGCTGTTTTTTATTGTTCGCACTACAAAAACCTATATCTACTATCCATACTACACTTGTATCACCATCTCATCGCCGAACTAGTGCACCTATACAATTTGCCATTGTATTGGGTGTGTTGGGGACACAAGAGATTTCTTGTATTTGATTGCAGGGTTGTTTGAGAGATACCATCTTCATCCTACGCCTCCCATGGATTGATAAACCTTAGGTCATCCACTTGAGGGAAAATTGCTACTGTCCTACAAAACTCTACGCTTGGAAGCCCAACATGAGTCTACAAGAATAAGTTGTGTAGTAGACATCAACCGTCAAGGTGAACTTGGAGGAATCACCCTCGATGAGTTCACACTTGAGGGGCTGCACGACAGAGGCATCATCGGAGGTGGTGAAAGAGGAATCACCCTCGGTAACCCACAACCGACTAGCTACGCTACAGAGATATCATCAGGAGTGAGGTAGGAGGTATCACCCTCGGCACTCGATAGTAGCTCTGCAGAGTCGTACAACTAAGGGGGTGTGCGGTGATGTGTCGGTCTCTGCACATCGATCACGTTGATCGAAACATCCGGAAGCAAGGCATGGCAACACGGACAAGGGTGCGGGGCCACTGATGGATCACTAACCAACCTATACTAAGCATTTAGGATAGTAGGTAAGGTATCAACAGCAGTTACAAAAACAGGCTATGCATCAGAATAGGAGCTTTCGGACAACAGTAGCAAAATCTAATGCAAGCACTAGAGAGAAAGAATGGGCGTTATAGGAATGATCAAGGTGGGTTTGCTTGCCTGGAAGCTCTGCTGAAAGGGGCTGGATGTCAGGGGCGTAGTCGTACTCGGGAGTATCGTCCGTCTTGGAGTCTACCGGAGAGAAGAGGGGGAAGAAACAATAAATACAAAGCAAACAAGTGCATCACTATGCATGACATGGCAATATGTTGTGCTGGGGGGACCTAACGCAGTGCTACACGTTACAGACAGGGCGGGAAAATATCTGGGAGTATTTTCCCGACCTTAGGCAATTATCGGACAGACGATCCGGAGGGGAAGGTTCCATGTTTGCAGTGTTAGAGGCATGTGACAGCTACATGGAGGGCATATTCGGATTCGTCTTATTTTTCTGATCATTTTTCATATATAAATCATTTTCATCCGAGTTACAGATTATTTTATATGATTTTTCAAAGTTTTATTGAATTTCTGGAATTAATTTAATTTCGAAATAAATGAATAAAATGCTATGGGTACACAGAGAGTGTACCCAGAGAAGTGCATGTGTGGCTGACAGTGGGCCCAGTTGACTGAGTCAACTGTCCGGTCAGCAGAGGCTGACTGGTGGGCCCAGCTGCTGACTCAGCAGCTGACTGGGCCGGCCTTATCCATTTAAATAGTGCCAGGGCCCCACATGGCATACACAGTGAGTCAATCAGTGATTAAATTAACTAAAAGGGGTTAATTAGCAGGTGGGCCCCATATGTCAGTGACTAATTAATTAACAGATTAAGTTTATTTATAAAAACAGTTTAATTAGCGTGTGGGGACCGCCTGTCAGTGACTGGGGCTGCCCAGTCAGCACAGTTGACCAAGTCAACTCGGTCAACGGGGCCCCTGGGACCCACTGGCAGTGACCCAGAGTGGGCCCCAGGCGGAGCCACGTCAGTGGCGCCGGCGTCTCGCCGCCGGCGACCAAAAACGCGGTGGCGCGTTCGGGACATCACCGGAAATCAGCTACGGGGCACCATTTTGCGCGCGGCTAGTTGCGTTCGAACGTGCGTTCAACGCCGCATCGAACGGTGGCGGTGGCGTCACCGGAGGAGGCCTACAGCGACGGCGGCAACGAACGCGGTGGACGGCCGAAATCGGGTGCGGTGGCGAAAGGCGATGTAGGGCACGGCAAGGCAAGCGGGAGGCGGCGTTGGATACCTACGAGCTCCAGGAGCTCGATGCAGTGCTCGGGCACGAGTGGTGGCTGCTGTGGCTACGACGGCGAGCATGGCAGTGGCGCCGAGCTACGGCAACGACGGCGAGGCGAGCTACGGGGACGGAGAAGAGCAGGGGAGTGAGGGGAGCGACGCGGGTGCTCATCGGGTGGCACACGGTGGCCGTTGGGGGCTTAGTAGCGTAGCACGGCGGCGGATCGAAGAGGAGCAACGGTGGCGATCGAGGAAGAAGACGAGGACGATGCGCTCGTTGCGGGGCCGCCCAACTCGAACGGGTGGTCGCAGGTGACGTAGCGGACTGCGGCGCGTCTCCCTGACACGGTGGTGAGGCGCGAGGAGGCCACTGGCCGCGGGATTGACGCGGCGACGGCGACGGCGTCTCGGGCGAGCTCGAGATCGAGCGAGGGAGAGGGGAGAGAGGGGGCTAGGGTTCACCAGGGGGTGCCCTGAGGTCGGTCTTATCCCCCCACAGCGACGACGGCGCCGGGGGATGGCCGACGCGTGCCCATCGCCGGCTCGGGCGCATGCGCGGCAACACGCAGGGGAGAGAGGGCGGGAGGTTGAAGGAGAGAGAGAGGTGGGCTGGGCCGGTGCACTGTGCACTTAGGCCCAGTGCACAGTGAGTTTTCTTCTTTTTCCCTTTCTTTTTCTGTTTTCTTTTTAAACATGCACTGTTTGCATTAATTTGAGCTGCCAAATAACTTTTGAAAAATATGGGACTTGGCCACATAAATACTATGCAACATTCTGCACTGCCACAAAAAGTTTGGGAGACAATAGAATTTGTTTGAATTTTTCATAATTGAAAAAGCATTTGAATATGCTGATTTGGCACTTAATTGCTATAGCCCATTTTAGCAAATAAGTGATATTGTTTTCCTTAACAAATAATTGTTATGGAATATTTGCTAAATGATGAACTATTTTGCAACCAAGTTTGTGAAACTTTAAATTTCACTTGCAATTTGAATTGAATTCAGAGGTGGAATTTGAAATGAGATATGAATCCAGTATGATCAAGCATTGCATTTCAAGGTGGCTTAGCATAATCGTGATGGATTACTGTAGCTTAATACACAGGGGTGTTACACCACCCTCCACCCGACTCTGAGGAAGAGCCATCCCGTTAGCGTCATCGTGTTTCCTTTGCCCCGGAGGTTTCCGTTAGTATCATCAGTTTCGATTTGGAGTCCGATACCGAGGAGACACCAGCAGGACCGTTAGAGTGCCAGTGCGATCACTGTCGTCACAAGTAGACGAGGAGGATGTGGTGCTTGGTTGTATGCGTGTAGTAGTACTATCCATGTTGTCGTCCTGTTATGTATGTTGGATGATATTATGTATAATTATGTTGTCTTCTTTTATTCGCGGTGGTTTTTCCTTGCTTTCTTTTGGGGTTTGTTGCTTCACCTCCTCATTCTTCCCTTATGGATGTTGCTCATCTCGATGCTTCGTATTGGGAAACATATATAGGATGGCAAGGTGTGGCAGCAGCTGTCATGGTGGCGGCGATACCCCAGTTCGTCGATCCACCAGACAAGCAGAACATTTTTCTGAACCATATCAGTCACCCCCTCCTCCACCTCAGGCACCCACAACAGAGCAGATTATGCGAATGTTTGAGGAGAAGAGAAACCAAGATCTAATGGGATTTCTGAGAAGCATGTAGACTATGGTTGGGCAGAACAATCATAATGGCAACCATACTAAATTGTCAGATTTTCAGAGAACCAAACCGCCAAGCTTCAGTCAAGCAGTATATCCGATGGAAGCCGATGACTGGTTGAGGACCATTGAAAAGAAGCTAGAAATTGCTCGCACTGAAGATGCTGATAAGGTCCCCTTCGCCACTGATTATCTGGAAGGACCAACTGCTATATGGTGGGACAATGCTAAAATTATTTGGCCTGCTGAAGATGAGATTACTTGGGATAAATTCAAAGATAAATTCTGCAAGTATCATATTCCTGCCGGTATCATGAAGGTCAAGCAGCGAGAATTCCTAACCCTTACTCAAGGGAACTCGACTGTAAGTGAGTATTTAAACAAGTTCAATCACTTGGCCCGTTATTCCACACATGATATAGCCATCGAAGAACGGAAGATAGATTGGTTCCTCGGAGGGCTCAACCATACCCTCCGATGTGCACTTAGTATGCTGGATTTCCCTGACTTCCAAACTTTGGTGAACAAGGCACCCATTGCCGAAAGGGAACACAAGCTTGTTAATGATCATAAGCCTGCATATGAAGACTGCAAACGCAAGTTTGAACCCAAGAAGGAAGGACAAGTTTTTCAGAAGGTTCGTACCTGGCAGCAGCCACGGTTCGAGTTTAAGCCAACGTGGCAGCAGGGGAACACCAAGACTGAAAATCAGTTCAAGTCTGTGGTTACAAAACCAGTAAAGGAAGACTGTCAGCGTAACAATGTATGTTACTCATGTGGACAAACTGGGCATTACGCTAGGCAGTGTCCCAAGAACGGAAAGCCGCCAACCAACCTGAAGCCTCAAGTCAATTATGTGGGACAATTCTCCAACCGGAAGTATATTCAAGGGCAAGTTCATCATATCTCCGCCGAAGAAGCTCACGATGCTCCTGATGTGGTCATTGGTATGTTTCCTGTTAATAACATACCTACAACAATTTTATTCGATTCCGGGTGAAAGATCGTGGATGTCGCCTAGAGGGGGGGGGGGGTGAATAGGCGCTTTAAAATAATTACGGTTTAGGCTTGAACAAATGTGGAATAAACCTAGCGGTTAATTTGTCAAGCACAAAACCTACAACAACTAGGCTCACCTAAGTGCACCAACAACTTATTCTAAGCAAGATAAACAACTAAGAGATAGCAAGATATATAACATGAAACACTCTGGCGATCACAAAGTAAAGTGCATAAGTAAAGGGCACAGGTAAGAGAAAACCGAGGCACGCGGAGACGATGATGTATCCCGAATTTCACACCCTTGCGGATGCTAATCTCCGTTTGGAGCGGTGTGGAGGCACAATGCTCCCCAAGAAGCCACTAGGGCCATCGTAATCTCCTCACGCCCTCGCACAATGCAAGATGCCGTGATTCCACTAAGGGACCCTTGAGGGCGGTCACCGAACCCGTACAAATGGCAACCCTTGGGGGCGGTCACCGAACCCGTACACTTTGGCAACCCTTGGGGGCGGTCACTGGTACCCGTCAAATTGCTCGGGGCGATCTCCACAACCTAATTGGAGACCCCGACGCTTGCCCGGAGCTTTACACCACAATGATTGAGCTCCGACAACACAAATCATCTAGGGCACCAAGGCACCCAAGAGGAACAAGCTCTAGGGTGCCCAAACACCCAAGAGTAACAAGCTTCTCAACTTCACTTCCACGTATCACCGTGGAGAGCTCAAACCGATGCACCAAATACAATGGCAAGGGCACACGGAGTGCCCAAGTCCTTCTCTCCCAAATTCCACCAAAGCAACCAATGCTAGGGAGGAAAATGAGAGGAAGAACGAAGAAGAGAACACAAAGAACTCCAAGATCTAGATCCAAGGGGTTCCCCTCACATAGAGGAGAAAGTGATTGGTGGAAATGTGGATCTAGATCTCCTCTCTCTTTTCCCTCAAAAACTAGCAAGAATCCATGGAGGGATTGAGAGATAGCAAGCTCGAAGAAGGTCAACAAAGGGGGAAGAACACGAGCTCAAGGGATTGGGTTCAATGGGGAAGAAGACCCCCTTTTATAGGACCCCACGAATCTGCCCGTTATGTTGCAGAATAACACAGGAGCGGTACAACCGGTCCAAGGACCGGTACAACCGCTATTTGCGGGTTCCCCTGAAGTAGAGTACTAGGCGGTACAACCGGAGGTTGTACCGGTAGTACCGGTCGGCTGAAACCATCTGGGAACTACCGGGCTACCACCGCCCTACTACCGCTTCAAAACAGTAGGTAGTCACCCCTGACCGGTAGTTGGAGCGGTACTAGGATCGGTACAACCGTCGGGACCAAGTACTTGTGGTGGCTAAGTTTGGAGCGGTACAACCGCTCCAGTCACCGGTAGTACCGGTATGCCTAAGCCATCCGCGAACTACCGGTTCACCACCGCCCAACATCCGCTCCACATCAGACGGGAGTCACCCCTTAGCGGTGGTTGGAGCGGTACTTGGCCGGTACAACTGCCGAGCAGCAGTCCCGGGGTTCGCCAAGCACTAGGCGGTACAACCGCCCAGAGGCAGTGGTACAACCGCTTGGCAGACACCTGGAGACTGCAACCCAAGGGTGGTGGTTGTCTCGGAAGTACTGGCCGGCCGGTACAACCGCATACACTAGCGGTAGAACCGCCAGAGAAGGAAAAACCAGAACTGCCATAACATCTGCAAATGAGCTCTGAAATGAGCAAACTCAAGCTTGTTGGATATATTAAGAACCAGCAAAGGAGGAGAAATGCCAATAGGATTGGGAAGAGGACCTTCCCACAATATGAACCGGCAAAAAATCCAACATCGAAAACATCATAGAAGATGCATATGAACTCCGTTTTTGATGAACTCGAGCTTGTCATGAAGATGACCACAAACACTAAAACCTCACCAAGAGAAGAACCAAACAAGAACCAAGAAGGATGATGCAAGGATGCAATGGTTTGAGCTCTCTATGAATGATACGATCAAGCTACTCACTCGAGAGCCCCCCTTGATAGTACGACTATCGATCCTATAACCCGGTCTCCCAACTACCACCATGAGACCGGCAAACTAGAAAACCTATCAAGGGCAAACCTTTGCCTTGCACATAGTCCACTTGAGCTAGATGATAACGATCTTGACTTCCTCAAGTTGGACCACCTTTCTTGATTGTGTTGGCTCGATGAATACTAGTTGATTGCTCCCCCATACTCCACTATGGGTGAGCCAGTCTTCGGCACATCTTCACAAGTCCATTGCCACCACAATGGACGGCAAGCTTCAAGCATGATCTCTTCGTGATGCTCCACTTGAACTTGCAAACCGCAATCTTGATGACGATCACCACTTGATGTCATCCTCCATGGGTTATATGATATCTTCCTTTTGATGCACGCCCATGGAAACATACCTAACCCCACAAACAACTCTCACATAGACCACAGGTTAGTACACAAAGCATAATGGACAATGCTTACCATACCATGAGATCACTTGATCTCGCTTGGTACATCTTCTATGCTTTGTGTGTTGATCAACTTGATTCTCTCTTTGACGTAGTCTTGATCAACCTTGAATCAATTCTTCTCTCTTCATAAAGATGATGTCTTGAAGGTAAACATGAATGTTCACACAATCTTCTTCTTCAAGACATGCTTGCAATAGGCTCATCTTTTACATGACCAATCTTTGGATAACTCCATGAATAACCCCTTGGTCAAGACATATTCTTCTTCAAATCACCTTGAGACCAATAAATGGTCTACAAGCAAAGCCTATGGACAAACCCTTCAAATATAACTCAAGGCAACCATTAGTCCATAGAGATTGTCATCAATTACCAAAACCAAACATGGGGGCAGCACATGTTCTTTCACTGGGGCTTCCCATTCTTTTATTTCATGGAGTTTTGTTGCCCAGCATCAACTTTCCTATACTCTTTTGGACAAAGTTATGGTGGTACAATCCCCTGGATCCATGCTCAGGACAAATATTGTATGCCGAGGATTGGAAATATCATTCAATGGAATTATCTTCCCCGCATCACTGATATCCATTGAATCTCCAAAATTGGATGTTATTTTGGGGATGGATTGGTTGAAAAAATATCAGGTCTGCATCAACTGCGCAACAAGAGAAGTCACGTTAATAAAACCCTTGGGCCAGCCAGCTCGGTTCTTTGCCGGTAGAGCCATGCCAAAGAAGGGGATGGTTTATGCGGCAATTGCTACAGATATGAATTTAATCCCAGTGGTCTATGAATTCCTAGATGTGTTTCCAGAGGAATTGCCAGGCATGCCACCCAATCGAGAGCTTGAATTTTCAATTGAGCTTGTGCCCGGGACAACACCGATTTACAAGAAATATTATCAAATGCCTTCATCCGAATTAGTGGAGTTGAAGAAGCAATTGGGTGAAAAGGATATATTCGCCCCAGCTCGTCTCCTTGCGGTGCACCTGCCATATTTGTGGGCAAGAAGGATGGCAGTCTCCGGATGTGTGTTGACTACCGCGCTCTCAATGATGTCACTATCAAGAATAAATACCCGCTTCCCAGGATCGATGATTTGTTCGATCAACTTAGTGGAGCTCAAGTGTTCTCCAAGATTAATTTGCGAACCGGGTATCACCAGCTGAAAATTAGAAAAGAAGATATCCCCAAGACAACGTTCACTACACGATATGGGCTGTACAAGTATACGGTCATGCCATTTGGACTGACCAACGCTCCGGCATTCTTCATGCACATGATGAACAAGGTGTTCATGGACTTTTTGTACAAGTTTGTGGTAGTGTTCATTGATGATATCCTCATATATTCTAAAAGCAAAGAAGAGCACAAACAGCACCTCCGTGCAGTATTGAAGTGATTACGAGCTCATCAACTCTACGCCAAGTTTAGCAAATGTGAATTTTGGCTTAAAGAAGTGGGATTCCTTGGGCATACTCTTTCCGCTCAAGGAGTGGCCGTGGACCAAAGCAAGGTCACAGAAGTATTGAATTGGAAAACACCGGTTTCTATGTCAGAGATCAGAAGTTTCTTGGGTCTGGCAGGCTATTACCGTCGATTCATTGAAGGTTTCTCAAAGATTGCCAAGCCAATGACGGAATTGCTTAAGAAGAACCAGAAGTTCACTTGGACAGAAGCATGTGAGAACAGTTTCAATGAGCTGAAGACTCGGTTGACCACCGCTCCAGTGTTGACTCTACCAGACATCTACCGGAGCTTTGACATCTATTGCGATGCATCCAGGCGTGGCATTGGGTGTGTGCTTATGCAAGATGGAAAGGTCGTGGCCTATGCATCGAGACAGCTACGACCGCATGAAGAGAATTATCCTACACATGACTTGGAAATGGCAGCTGTGGTACATGCCTTAAAAATATGGAGACATTACATTATTGGGATGAGATGTCAAATATTCACCGATCACAAGAGTCTCAAGTATATATTCACTCAACCGGACTTAAATCTCCGGCAAAGAAGATGGCTTGAATTGGTCAAGGACTATGACCTTGGTATCAACTACCATCCAGGAAAAGCTAATGTGGTCGCCGATGCTCTTAGTTGCAAACCGGCCACATCAAACTCATTAATCGAGCTGTTACACCCAGCACTTCGAGAAGAAATAGCCCAGCTCAATATGATCATTTATGATGCAACATGCTCGGTTACCTTGGAAGTCACCCCTACTCTGGAAGACGAAATCCGTAAGGCTCAACCTGGTGACCCAATGTTACTCAAGGTAATGGCCCAAGTACGAGAAGGGAAGGCACAAGATTTTAACATCGATGATCAAGGTACCCTCCGATTTCAGAATCAAGTCTGTGTACCTGACCTCGGGGAAATAAAGCAGCAGATTCTGAAGGAAGCTCATGAGTCTGCATATTCTATTCATCCTAGAGGTACTAAAATGTATCAAGACTTGAAGCAAACATTCTGGTGGGAAGGTATGAAGAAAGATATCGCATATTACGTCGCCTGTTGCAATATATGCAATAAGGTGAAGGCTGAACATCAGAAACCTGTCGGTTTACTTCAACCCTTACTAGTTCCACAATGGAAATGGGATGATATCTGCATGGACTTCATCGTGGGATTGCCAAAGACGCCACGAGGAAATAACGCTATATGGGTTGTGGTCGACATGCTTACAAAGGTGGCTCACTTTATTCCAATAAGGACAACCTACCGTGCAGACCAGCTCGCTCAACTCTACATATCCAGGATTGTCAGTCTGCATGGAGTACCCAGGACTATCACTTCCGACCGAGGATCTTTGTTTACCTCGGTGTTCTGGCTACGTCTCCACCAAGCCCTGGGAACCACCTTGAAACATAGCACTGCTTATCACCCTCAGACAGATGGACAGACAGAACGGGTTAATCAAATCTTGGAAGACATGCTTCGGGCATGCGCGCTTGCTCATGGACCCAAATGGGAGGACAGCCTACCGTATGCTGAGTTTTCCTACAACAACGGCTATCAAACTAGCCTCAAGATGTCACCCTTTGAGGCTCTATACGGACGTAAATGTCGCACCCCGCTGAACTAGTCTCAGACGGGAGACAGCCGAATCTTTGGAACGGATTTGATGATGGAAGCCGAAAGACAAGTTAAAGAAATTTGAGACCGATTGCAAGTAGCGAAATCCCGTCAAAAGAGCTACTATGACTCAAAGCATAGGCAGATCAGTTTTGAACCAGATGAATATGCATATATCCGAGTTACCCCCATGAAAGGAGTTAAAAGGTTTCATACCCGGGGAAAGCTCGCACCAAGATACATCGGTCCGTTTCCAGTCATGACCAGAGTGGGCAAAGTGGCTTATCAGTTAGAATTACCTCCAGAGCTATCCGAGGTTCATGATGTCTTTCACGTGTCTCAGCTACGAGAATGTATTGCACCACCCGCAAAATAGACAGATATGGCAGAACTAGAGCTCGCCAAAGATTTAACATATGAAAAGAAACCATTGAGGATCTTGGATGAGATGGACAGAGTCACCCGCAGCAAAGCTATAAAGTTCTACAAGGTCCAATGGGAGCATCACACCGAGGATGAGGCCACCTGGGAAAGAGAGGATTTCTTAAGGACTTCATACCCATATTTGTTTCCTGAGCAACCGAATCTCGAGGACGAGATTCATCCTTAGGGAGGGAGGTTTGTAACACCCTGGTTTTTGCCTTCTCTATTTTATTTGGATTTATTGAGTATTTAATTTGTATTTGGGTTTTCTATCAATTCTTTTGGACTTACCGCTTGGAAATTATTTTGATTTTCTTCCAAGTGGGTTCTATCATCCTTAAACCCTCCCTAGACCTCATCCCTCTCACCATAATGCCGTGGGATAATTTTCTTTAATGGCATTATATTCATTTTCTTCCTGAAAATGACTGTTTTCTCAATAAGCTATGAAGCAACCCTCATTTTTATTGCTCAGAAAATTCTCAAATATTCTTTGGATCATGCCTCACCTCCCCATGCAAAAATATCCCATAGTCATTTGGAAATTTTCAGCTAGGGAAAATATTTTTGCTTCTGGTCAGAAATGGCACTTTGTGAAGCAAGTGTATTTTTCCTTGATCTGTTGGAGCTGAAATTTTTACCACATGATTACCTTCCTAGGAGATGCTTAACCCCTAAGTTTCAACCTTTAGCTCCCAGCCGTTTGCTCCCAGCATTCATCCCAAGTTTCTGTCCAGAAACAATGTAGCTTGCTCAAGTCCCATCCATTGAGCCAGGTGGCAAACCAAGCGCACATTTTGGTACCGCGTTGAAGGGACTACACCCTAGACATGGTCTGGCATTGTCTAAAGCACCGCGTGTGCCAGTGCACGCGGTGACTATGTGTGGGTGCGGGGTTCGGCTGGCAGTCGCCGCGCTCCAGGCATAGGGGCCCTCTGCCGCCGCCCATTTCGCCTCCTCTCGCCACCGCAGCGTGCCCCCACCCCTCAGCAGCCTCCCGCACCTCCACCTGGCCTCGCCCTGCTCCTCCCTGATGCTGGCAGGCCACACACCGGATGTGGACATGGCACGTCCGTTCGAAACAGTGCGCCCGCGTGCGTGGCCTGCCCCACTTAGTGCGCTGCAGCCGTGGCCACGTGCACGCACTGTGCTTTGGCCTCGTCTACTTCGTCTCCGCATCGCGCCCGATCTCCTCCCTCTCTCATTTCTTCTGCAGCTCATCTCCGGCGGAGCTCGAGCTTGGTCACCTCGCCATCTATAAATAGAGCACTCCCCGAGTCGTTTCAATCATCGCAACCTACTTCCTTGGCCACAAATCAACTTCCTAGCTAGTGCGGCAATGCCGGAAGGGCCTCTTGCCGCCGATCCTCGCCAGAGTTGGCCGCGGATCCCCAACGGTTGTCCTCCTGCTCCGGTGCTCCCCGTCTTCACCCACCTCCTCAGGCATGCTCGTGGTGATCACCTGAGTCCGACGGTGCCGCTAGTTCATCGGATTAGCGCCGGAATCTTCACCTTCGACGAGCTCCGCCGCCCACCATCTCTGAAGAGGAATGTTCCGACATCGCCCGTCCACCCCCGCCGTCACTTCGGGTACGCCCATGCTCGTCTCGATGCGCTGGATCCATCCCCCTCCTCTCCGGCGGTTGCCGTGGTCTCCTCGCCGGAGAACCACCGGCGATAGAGCCGTCGTGCTCTGTTTCCCTCTCTCTCCCTTTTAACCCTGATAGCGGACCCCACTGTCAGCCTCTCTCTCCTGCCCGAAACGTTTTCTAAGAGGCGTATTCTGAAAATACGTCTTCGACGTGGCCTTCTCTGGAAATTCATTTAAATCCATTTAAATGCAAATTTTGACCAGAACTTTGACCAGCTCTAGATTCTATTCTATAAGTCCAAATGAATTGATTCTTTTTGCATTAGTTTTGTCTTGAGCTAAAGTTTCTGTATGCCAAAATTGAGAATTTTCCTTGCTGTTGGGAATTTCTGGTGCATTAAAATGCTTTATGTGACATTTTCCTTTTGCATCTAAATTATTTTCAGAAAGTCCTAGTTGTGTTGGAGAAGACCATGAGTATTGTGACACTCCTCTGAACCAAGGCAAGCCACACCATTCATATGAAAGGATGACATTTCAATGACAATGGTTTTATTTGAATAAATTTCATTATATGCTTCACTATTAAAATGAATTGCTATATATGACCTATTGCATTTTAGTTGGTACATGTCATATTGTTATTATGCCATAGAGAATATGTCATCCTGTTATGATGTGCAGTAGAGATCATGTCATATACTGACATGGCAGCATGATGCATTTGTTATCGACTTTCATATTATCATGACCCGTGCACCTCATTGCATACTATGGCTCGAATCACATTCCTTCAAGTTAAACCTGATGTTAATCCAACTTGAACAACTGTTGATCGAGTCATGGTGCCACCGAATCGAGCTCACCAGTGCAACCACACTTGCCTGGATGGGGAGGCCCTAATTCGGTCTATTGTCATGCCTCTCGCCGGTGCCTCCAACTAGGGAAGGTTGTGCGCTTGAGCTACCCTGGCCCGGTAGGCAGTCATAACCTTGTGTGCCCAAGTTTTATGGTACCGATGTCCCCGTTTGGGACGACTTTGTTTTGTTTTGGCCACGACGGTGGCAGCCACGAGGTGGCAGGATGTCACGAGTTGACATCGGGGCCACCCATGACATAGCCCAAAGGGGAGTTTGTCGGAGTGGCCGGGAGAGTGTCATGCAATAGATTGGTTTTGTCGGGATGTCGTTGGTCCACCCGAATGGGAGCACGAGGCCATGAGTTCCGTGGTGTGGGTACAGTGTACTAACCTCTGCAGAGTGTATAATCTATCGATAGCCGCGTCCTCGGTCATGGACACAGTTCGTAGTAGGTCATCCCGTGGGTCAACAGAAATAAATATCCTGCACACTTAATACCTCTACGATGGCACATGCAGAAGTTGGTGATCGTGTGAGGATCACTATGGTAAGATGTTGACGGTGGTTACGAGGTAACCCCAAAATGGTAAGTTGGTCCTAGTAACCATGTCGAAGATCCACGTGCACTTCATGACTGATAGTATCATGTTGATGTTCATGCATTAAACTTGTTAAATGCCTTGTTATTGTTTGTCGTGTTTGCCTTGTTTGCTGTGAGCTTGCAAGTACATTCAAAGTACTCACCTGGCTTATCATGCCAGATGCAGGAGAAGCCGTGCAAGGAGTTGATGTCGATCGGTACGTCGCGATCTAGGCCGTGTCCCAGCAGTGTCCCTGTGGAGTGGAGTTCCACTACATCGTCGATCTGCTGCCGCATAGTAGTTTCCTTTATCGCCGAGGCCCCTGAGATGTCTACTAAATAATGGACATAAGTGCAGCCGCACCGTGTGTGCCGCTTGGCCTCGCTTATCTTGTAATATTTGAACCTATGGATCCGCTAGAGATCAATAAAGCGGTTATTTTCTATACCAAGTTGTTGTGTGTTGCCAGAAGACTTGATCTCTGGGCTGGCAATGCAAGGTAAACCGGTTGCTCTGAGCCGGGGTGCCACAAATTTAGGATGAATTTCACGTCTGCATCTGAAGATTAGGATGAACCTTGTGCGGTGAACCAGAATGTACGACACAAATATTTCCACCTTAATTAGCAGCAACCCGCCTCGAGAAATCTAAAAAAAGCTACCCACCTTGAGCGTTGCACAAATTCATAGTTGCGCGACTTTTCCTTATATTGTACACAATTATTATGTTTGGACTGTGTGCGATCTTTGTTGTTCCCGCCCCGCTTCAATTCCTTTACCCAAATTTTAGTAGCCGCAGTATTTCAACCGTCGCCTTCACTCCTCCACCACCGACCTTATAGTAGTAAAATTTCAGTAGCCGAGGCATTTCAACCGCTGCCCTCCCTCGTCCGCCACCATCAACACCCACCATTACTAAAATTTCCAGTAGCCGCGACATATCCTCAAACACCACCCCGCCCCCCTCCACAGTCCACGCACACTGACCCCCCATCCCCCCTCCTCCACCGCTCGAACCCTAGCTCATCGTCGTCGCCCTCCGCCACCAACCTCTGTCGGTCTTCCCATGCCTCTTAGGTAGATAAGTTCAGGTTACCCACCGATCCCCATACCCTCACCGTGCTGGGTTTTTTAGATGATGCCTGCGGTGTCCCTTCCCCTCAGATCCCCATCCCCATCCCCTACTCAATAGAGTCGTAGCCTAAGCCTGACTACATATCCCGGGGAGCCCGAGGAGCGTACGGCCAAAAAGAGGTCTATCACGGCCTCTCCGCTGGATGATGGCGAGGTGGCCGCCGTTCGTGCTAACCTATCGATCCCGGAGGAACACCTTGCCGTGGATGCCAGCGAGGACGTTGACTACGTTGCCATGCCGAAGGCTTCAAGTCAGCAGGCTCGCGTATTCCTATAGCTCATGAGAGTCGGCTACGACATCAAGCTCGTCGACAGCGACGGCTTCACGCGGGCTATGTTACAGGTTAAGTGGTCCATCGATCCCCAACGCCTCTAGTTCAGCCGACGTCAATTTCTTCGAAAGCCCCGCCGCTGATCTCCTCCACGTCGCGGTCAAGGATTTGTGATCATTGTACGCCATCGAGCCCCTTCTGTCATTTCTGAAGGACACGTTCTACGCTGGTGGCTTGGGATCCTCAGCTGCCAAGTCAGATCTTATCGACCACGACCATGAGAAGGGTACCCACTACGGCTCTTCCAAGGGGAAACAGCCCATCTACGACATCAGGGAGCGCACCCTGGGTCTGTGCTCTTCCAAGTGGAAGGAGCCCATCCATAACAAGTGAGGCAATATCCTATGAGAAAAACTTACTTTTTCTAGCTAGCCAACTCGTACCCATTGTTGTAGTAGCTTTTGCCATGTGATGTTTTAACTATGTCGTGTTTAATTAGTTTAGTTATGCAAAAATGTACTGTTCAATAGGGATATCTGATGTTTAAGTATGATTTGACCTGTTCAATTTCAGGAATGACTATATTTGCTTATTTCTAGTGAGCAGATGCCTTGTTTATCTGTATTTGGTTGTTAGGTTGGTTGCAGTGAGCATTTGTCCAATTTTCAAGCAGCTGCCTTGTTTTTCTATATTTGGTTGTTAGGTTGGTTGCAGTGAGCATTTGTCCAGTTTTCAATCGCTATATTTGGTTGTTATGGTGAGCATATATGCCTTGTTTATTTCAGTTATTCACAATGTGATGTTCATTATGTGCAAATATGAAATGTGAAGTTCAATTTCATCAATACCAGTTTGAATGGATATATTTGGTTCCTGTTATGCCTGGTGTAGTTAACACGTGCCCTTTACTTCAGTTTTACACATTTATCCAGTGTGATGTTTAAGCATGAGCTATGTTCTATTCATTTTCAACAATACCAGTTTGAATTACAATATTTGGTCGCTCTTAAGCCTGTTGTAGTTAACATCCCCTTCCATTTTTATCTGCTTTAATAGCATGCTTAAACGAACACATTCAAGCTATCATTTGGAGATGATGTTGTTTACCATGGCTATATTTTGTTGATGTTAAGCATGTTGTATTTATCATGCCTTTCCATGTACTTACACAGGACAACAATGGGAGTGGCTGACGTTTTCCACCGAGGTTAGTTTCATCCCTCGGCTTATACTCCCTCCGTTCCATAATGTAGTGGACATAGATTTTTGAAAAGTCAAACTTTGCAAATTTTGACCTATTTTATAAAGAAAACTATTTATATCTACAACACAAAATGTATACAATATGAAAGTACATATTGTGATGTATCTAATGAAATGTATTTGGTATTCTAGATGTATATGTTTTTCTCTACAAACTTGGTCAAAGTTAGTAAAGTTTGACTTCTCAAAATATTTATATGCAACACATTGTGGAATGGAGGGGGTATTATATTACACCATTCTGCAATTGCATTTTAGCTTCTAATATTGACTTGTTGCTTGTAGATACATATGTCCTCGGTACAGATCCATGCCTGGACCATTTTTGCATATGGGGCAATGAGATATTCATGAGCCAACATCAAGTGAGCAAACCGATAAGGATTGTTAGGAAAAAGAGACGAACGATGGCAATTAATCTATTTGTTTACGCTCTATCCAACACAATAGTGAGCTCTAAGATGGTAACTACGAACTCTGTAGCCTTCTCTTTTTACCGCCCATAATGAGTTGTTCCACAATGTCTGAATCTTTTTCGTTTGCAGTGATTCCCAAAGCAGTTTACTCAAGATTACCTCACAAAGTACATGATTGGTGGACATGCAATGAAGGTTAAAGTATTTCATCGAGACTACAATGAGTTTTGAGAAGTCGTAATGAAGACAGTGAAGGATGGGCGGGCGGCCATCACAAGGGGTTGGCCTAGAGTTGTGCGTGCGTTAGGCATGGAGGAGGGCACAATATGGGCATTCCGCTTCACCTTCTCCAGCAACCAGAATGTCTTTCGCCTCTCTCTTTACCGTCTTTGATAAAACTATGGTTCATCTTTCTTTATTTGGTACTTCTGTAGTTCTTCAATATATGTACCTGTGAATCGAATTATGCATTCGTTCTTGAGCCTATATTTGTAAACATGATTCGATATGAAATAAGTGATTGCCTACTTTCAAATTCAAATTCTGTGAATTTTAAATGCAGGGCTTAAATTAGGGATAAATTATCCTCTGCAGGCCATTACATTGCACATAGTTTACGAAAGCAAAATGTCTGTGATCAACGTCAAGATCAGACACGTTTCTCAGATCACGACGTGTGCGATGAATCTCTGCTGCACACACGATCAGCCAAGAAAACACGTGAGATTAACAACATCAGCGCACACAATTCCTTATTATTAAATGTTTGTGATAGTCTCCTTATCACACACGCTTTGCAATCATGAACTGTTTATGATGTCGTGCGCATCGTAATCGTTGGTCATAGAAGAACGCGCGTAATAGGCCTTCATCCGACACGGGTACTACGGATGGGTCGTTTTGGGACATTTTATATATCGCAAACGTTTATCGACAGAGCAACGTGTGTGATAGATTCAAACTTCGCATACACTTTTATACTAACAATTGTATGCACTCTTAGATCCTATCACAGACGGTATTGTAGAACTAAATGTTTGGGATAGACCACTTATTGTACACGGTTTACAATCATTAATTGTTCATGATGTGGCGCGCATCGCAAACGTTGCACCAGAGAATAGCGTGTGCGATGGTAATGCCATTCCACAAGAGTAGCAAGGATGGAGCATTTGGGATTTTGATATATCATAAATGGTTGGGTGACGACTCACGTTTGGGATAGACGAGGGCATCGCATATGCTTAGTTCTGCCAAACGTATGCATTCTTGCTCCCTATCGCATATGATTTATCTGGGTCGAGTGGGATGGACCCCCCCTATCGCACACACAAGCAAGGCGATGGTTTAAAACTATGTCGCGTAAAGGGGGTAAAAACCGTTTGTATAGGATGTCGCTGCACCAGTGGAACTACTATAGTCAATGATTTCATGTAAGATAGCTGCATAGCTGGCCAAGCACCTCTATTTGATGTAATCCACCACAACCTTACAATCTGAAGCAATGTGAATACTTTGTAGGTTGACGTCTTCGGCGAGTGCTATCGCCTGCTTGAAGATCGTAAACCAGAGCCCAAACGAAAACACCCACCCACCCCCGCGTCGCCCTCCCTGGCGACACGGGGGAACCCTAGCTGCCGCCGGGAAGGCCTCCTCCACCCGCCGCCGCTATGCCGCCACCGGAGGGCCGGCCGGCGAAGCCGCTCCGTGCCCCGGGATGGTGGCGGCGGGGTGGATTCGTTCCTCTCGCACGCGTCCCCCTGTCCCCACGGCCCCGAGAGCCACCATGGCGCGCCGTGGGTGCTCCCCCACCCCCGTCCCAGCTGCTGCCTGATACGTCTCCAACGTATCTATAATTTTTGATTGTTCCATGCTATTATAGTATCAATCTTGGATGTTTTAATATGCAATTGTATGCAATTATATATCATTTTTTGGGACTAACCTATTAACCCAGTGCCTAGTGCCAGCTGCTGTTTTCTGCTTGTTTTTGGCTTTTCGGAGAAACAGTACCAAATGAAGTCCAAATGCCACGAAACTTTTTGGAGATTTTTTTCTGGACAAAAGAAACCTGGGAAGCTTCGGGAGGAGGCCAGAAGCCCCACGGGGGCTTCACAAGGCACTAGGGTGCGTCCCAGGGGGGCGTGCCGTAGTACCTTGTGGGGCCCACGTGACTCCTTTTGACCTAATTCCACTTCTATAAATTCACAAATATTGGGAAACCCCCAGAGAGCCAGAAGAGAAAACCATTTCGCCGTCACAAGCCTCTGTTCTTCCACGATCCCATCTGGAGGCCTTCTACATCAACCTTGCTGCCCTTCCGATGATGTGTGAGTAGTTTACCACAGACCTATGGGTCCATAGCTAGTAGCTAGATGGCTTCTTCTCTCTCTTTGATCTTCAATACAATGTTCTCCTTGATGTTCTTGGAGTTCTATCCGATGTAATGTTCTTTTGCGGTGTGTTTGTTGGGATCCGATGAATTGTGAGTTTATGATTAGATTATTCATGAGAAATATTTGAGTCTTCTCTGAACTCTTTTATGCATGATTAAATATAGTTTTGTATTTCTCTCCGATTTATCAATTTGGTTTGGCCTACTAGATTGATTTATCTTGCCATGGGAGAGGTGCTTTGTGATGGGTTCAATCTTGCGGTGCTCAATCCCAGTGACAGAAGGGGACATGACACATATTTGTATTGTTGCCATTAAGGATAAAAAGATGGGGTTTATTCATATTGCTTGAATTTGCTTCTCTACATCATGTCATCTTGCTTAAGGCGTTACTCTGTTTTTATTAACTTAATACCCTAGATGCATGCTGGATAGCGGTTGATGGGTGGAGTAATAGTAGTAGATGCAGGCAGGAGTCGGTCTACTTGTCTCGGACATGATGCCTATATACATGATCATTGCCATGAATCCGTCATAATTATTTTCTTTTCTATCAATTGCCCAACAATAATTTATTTACCCACCGTATGCTTATGTGCTCAAGAGAGAAGCCTCTAGTGAAAACTATGGTCCCCGGGTCTATCTTTATCATATAAAAAACCTAAAAATAGCTTGCTGCAATTTATTTACTTTTATTTTAGTTAGTAGTTTAGTTTCTCTATTTACCTCGATAAGATTTAATCCTTGCAAATAACCGCTAGGAGGATTGACAACCATCTTATTTGCGTTAGGTGCAAGTGTTTGCTCTTGTGTGTGCAAGTGCGCTTAACGGAATTGTGCTTCATTCTCCTACTGGATTGATAACCTTGGTTCTTAACTGAGGGAAATACTTATCTCTACTGTACTGCATCATCCTCTCCTCTTCGGGGAAATACCAACACAGACTACAAGTAGCAGGAAGAATTTCTGGCGCCTTTGCCGTGGAGACATCATCAAAATTACCAAGTACCTTCGCACAAATTATCATTCACTTGCATTTACTTTATTTACCTTTTATTTGCATTTGCCTCTCATTTTCAACTCCCTCACTTCTATTTTTTTTTTACAAAAACACAAAAATATTTTGCTTGCTTGTTTGCTAGTTTGCTTAAAGTTGGCAATATGTCTGATTTTGTCATTGAAAAAGATGAGGCTACTAAAATTCCTAAGATAGAAATTCCCTCAAATTTAAACTAAAATTTTTTTGTAGTAGGAAGTGGAAATATCATAGGGAAGAATGTTATTCAAGAGTTCTTTAATTGTACGGGAACTTTGGTTTGTAATGACACCCCAATTCTTAAAAGAACCAATAGTTATGGGGAAGCTATCTCCGCACTCATTCTTAAACTTGAAAGAAGATTTATTCGTACCCATCCTACATTGCAAAGATTGTTTTATGAGTTGCCGGTTATAAATAACCCCAAAGCTAAAAAGGTAGCTGCTCTTATCCTTATGAATGAATTTGATTACATAGTGCGAGAAGCTAGAAAGATCTTTGATTTCTATAATATGGGTCAAGAAAATCCTGTGATAGATGAAATTTTATATAATGAGGAATATATGTTGCGATATGTTTTTCATGATCACCATGCTTTTGATGAAAATACAAAAAAGGAAGTTCTTCCCATACATATCATTCAACAAGTTTTTAATGGAATTAATCGTAAATATGCTTGGATTGTAAAGGGGAACCAAGAGGGGTTTGAAGAAGGTACCTTAATAACCCTAGTATTTTGGTTGATGATGGGTTCCCCATTGTTTTTGAAAAACCTCCTGAAAATCACACACCTAAGGACTTTGGAATCAATTTTAAGGATGACAACACTTGAAACTATGCATTATGCCTAGCTAGGGGCATAAAACAATAGCGCTTGTTGGGAGGCAACCCAATGAATAAAATAAAATTTTGCTTTTACCTACTGTTTTTGAGTGTTTGCATGATTATAGCTTCCGTTATGATTATGTTTTTATGTTTTAATTAGTGTTTGTGCCAAGTAATGCCTTTGGGATGATTTGGAAGATAGTATAATTGATGCTGTTTGGAAAATAGAAAGTTTTGCGTCCAGTGCTGGAATTTTAATTCTGTACTGGAGCGTCAAAAAAATCTGAAATTTTTACACAGTATTGGTATTTGAATTTCCCTTGTTGTCCTAATTTTTCAGAATTGTTGGATTACAGAAGTATGGCTTTTAAATAGATCTTTACAGACCGTTCTGTTTTAGACAGATTCTGTTTTTGTTGCATAGTTTGCTTATTTTGATGAATCTATGGATCGTATCGGCGGGTATGAGTCATGGATAAGTCAGAGTACAGTAGCATTATGCTAATATTAAATATGAATCCATTTACAACAGTACCTAAAGTTTAAGATTTGTTTGTTATACTAACGGATCTCACGAGGTTTCTGTTGAGTTTTGGGTGCTGAAGTTTTCAAGTTTTGGGTGAGACTACGATGAACAAAGGAATAAGGATTGGCAAGAGCCTAAGATTGGGGATTTCCAAGGCACCCCAAGGTAATATTCAAGGAAGACTCAAGTGTCTAAGCTTGGGGATGCCCCGGAAGGCATCCCCTCTTTCGTCTACAATCTATCGGTAACTCACTTGGAGCTATATTTTTATTCATCACATGATATGTGTTTTACTTGGAGCATCTTGTGAAATAGTTTGTTTGCTTTTTAGTTTGTCACAATCATATTTTCTAAACACACCTTTTTGAGAGGGACACACATTATTCGTGATTTGTTAGAATACTCTATGTGCTTCACTTATATCTTTTGAGCTAGGCAGTTGCTCTAGTGCTTCACTTATATCTTTTAGAGCACGGAGGTGATGATACTTTAAAGAAATAGTTGCACACTCATGCTTCACTTATATCTTTTTGAGAGTCTCATGATAGCAATGGTAATATGCACGGGTTATGAATTTGGTCCTGATATGATAGGTATTCAAGAGGGATATAATAAAAACTTTCATGTAGATCACTGAATATGATAAATTTGATTCCTTGCAATAGTTTTGCGATATTAAGATGGTAATATGTGGGAGGTATTAGAAGATAATTGTTTTTTAGTAAGAATAATTTTGTTAAGGTTTTTGATTCCCGAAGCATGCACGTATGGTCTGTCGTTATGCTAAGAAGTTGGAGCATGAATTATTATTGATTGATTTCCTTTGTGTGGCGGTCGGGGGCGCGCGATGGTTAACTCCTACCAACCTCCCCCCTAGGGGCATGCATAGTAGTACTTTGCTTCGAGGGCTAATAAACTTTCGCAACAAGTATGTGAGTTCTTTATGACTAATGTGAGTCCATGGATTATATGCACTCTCACCCTTCCGCAATTTGCTAGCCTCTTCGGTACCGTGCATTGCCCTTTCTCACATCGAGAGTTGGTGCAAACGTCGCCGGTGCATCCAAACCCCGTGACATGATACGCTCTATCACACATAAGCCTCTTTATATCTTCCTCAAAACAGCCACCATACCTACCTATCATGGTAATTCCATAGCAATTCCGAGATATATTGCCATGCAACTTCCACCGTTCCGTTTTTATGACACACATCATCATTGTCATATTGCTTTGCATGATCATATAGCTAACATAGTATTTGTGGCTCAACCACCGTTCATCATTTTCATACATGTTACACTAGCATCATTGCACATCCTGGTACACTACCAGAGGCATTTATATAGAGTCATATTTTTGTTCTAGTATCGAGTTGTAATTTTGAGTTGTAAGTAAATAGAGGTGTGATGATCATCATTATTAGAGCATTGTCCCTGTGAGGAAAGGATGATGGTGGCTATGATTCCCCCCACAAGTCGGGATGAGACTCCGGACGAAATAAAAGGCAAAAAAGAAAGAAAGAAAAAAATAAAAAAATAAAAAAGAGAAAGAAAAAAAGAAAAAAAAAATAAATGAGAGAAAAAGAGAGAAGGGGCAATGTTACTATATTTTTCCACACTTGTGCTTCAGAGTAGCACCATGTTTTTCTTATAGAGAGTCTCCTATTTTGTCACTTTCATATACTAGTGGGAATTTTTCATTATAGAACTTGGCTTGTATATTCCGATGATGGGCTTCCTCAAACGCCCGAGGTCTTTATGAGCAAGCAAGTTGGATGCACACCCACTTAGTTTTCATGTTGAGCTTTCATACACTTATAGCTCTTAGTGCATCCGTTGCATGGCAATCCCTAGTTCTCGCATTGACATCAATTGATGGGCATCTCCATAGCCCGTTGATTAGCCTCGTTGATGTGTGACTTTCTCCATTTTTGACTTCTCCTATTTATCTCTATCACCATACTCTATTCCACCCATAGTGCTATATCCATGGCTTGCGCTCATGTATTGAGTGGGAGTTGAAAAGGCTGAAGCGCGTTAAAAAGTATGAACCAATTGCCTTGCTAAAACTTGGATTTTTCATGTTAAATACTTTGTGTGAAGAAGATGGAGCATGACAGGATTATATGATTTTGTAGGGATAACGTTCTTTAGCATTTTTATTTTGAAAGACATGATTGTTTGCTAGTATGCCTGAGTATTGATGTCTTTATATCAAATTATAGACTATTGCTTTGAATCATTTGGATCTTATTATTCATACCGTAAGAGAGAGATTACATGATGAAACATGATACGTAGCATTCCACATCAAAAATTCTGTTTTTATCATTTACCTACTCGAGGACGAGCAGGAATTAAGCTTGGGGATGCTTGATACGTCTCCAATGTATCTATAATTTTTTATTGTTCCATGCTATTATAGTATCAATCTTGGATGTTTTTATATGCATTTGTATGCAATTATATATCATTTTTTGGGACTAACCTATTTACCCAGTGCCTAGTGCAAGTTGTTGTTTTCTGTTTGTTTTTGGCTTTTCAGAGAAATAGTACCAAATGAAGTCCAAATGCCACGAAACTTTTTGGAGATTTTTTTCTGGACAAAAGAAACCTGGGAAGCTTCGGGAGGAGGCCAGAAGCCCCACGGGGGATTCACAAGGCACTAGGGCACGCCCCAGGGGGGGCGCGCCGTAGTACCTTGTGGGACCCACGTGACTCCTTTTGACCTAATTCCACTTCTATAAATTCACAAATATTGGGAAACCCCGAGAGAGCCAGAAGAGAAAACCTTTCCGCCGCCGCAAGCCTCTGTTCTTCCACGATCCCATCTGGAGGCCTTTTCCGATACTCTGCCGGAGGGGGAATCGATCACGAAGGGCTTCTACATCAACTTTGCTGCCCTTCCGATGATGTGTGAGTAGGTTACCACAGACCTACGGGTCCATAGCTAGTATCTAGATGGCTTCTTCTCTCTCTTTGATCTTAAATACAATGTTCTCATTGATGTTCTTGGAGTTCTATCCGATGTAATCTTCTTTTGCGGTGTGTTTGTTGGGATCCGATGAATTATGAGTTTATGATCAGATTATCCATGAATATATTTGAGTCTTTGCTGTACTCTTTTATGCATGATTATTATAGCCTCGTATTTCTTCTCTGATCTATTGATTTGGTTTGGCCAACTGAGTTGATTTATCTTGCCATGGGAAGAGGTGCTTTGTAATGGGTTCGATCTTGCGGTGCTCAATCCTAGTGACAGAAAGGGACATGACACGTATGTATCGTTGCTATTAAGGGTAAAAAGTATTAATTTCTACAACTTTATCATTCAAAGTATTAATTTCTTCAACAGAATTCACTTTTTTACTAGTAGGAACTCTTTTAGTATGCCATTGTGAATAATTCGCCATAATATTATCATGCAATTTAGTAGCTTCTCCCAAAGTAATTTCCATAAACGTACCACCCGCGGCAGAATCTAAAAGATTTCTAGAAACGAAATTCAATCCCGCATAAATTTTTTGTATGATCATCCATAAATCTAAGCCATGAGTAGGGCAATTTCTTATCATTAATTTCATCCTTTCCCAAGATTGGGCAACATGTTCATGATCAAGTTGCTTAAAATTCATAATCTAATTTCTAAGAGATATAATTTTTACGGGAGGAAAATATTTGGTAATAAAAGCATCTTTAGACCTATCCCAAGAATCGATACTATTTCGAGGTAAAGATGAAAACCAAATTTTTGCACGATCCCGCAATGAGAATGGGAATAATTTTAATTTCACAATATCATTATCCACATCTTTTTTCTTTTGCATGTCATACAATTCTACGAAAGTGTTTAGATGGGATGCAGCATCTTCATTAGGACTTCTAGAAAATTGTTCTTTCATAACAAGATTTAGCAAAGCGGCATTAATATCACAAGTGTCCGCACTAGCGGCAGGAGGAGCAATTGGAGTACTAATAAAATCATTATTATTAGTGTTGGAAAAATCACACAATTTTGTATTTTCTTGAGACACCGTGACTAAGCAAACAAGATAGCAAACAAGCAAACAAGAATAAGGCAAATGGAAAATATTTTTGTATTTTTGTAAAAACGTTTTAGAAGTGGGGGAGATGAAAACGAGAGGCAAATGGCAAATAAAGTAAATGCAAGGAGATGAGAGTTTATGCAAAGGTACTTGATAGATGTTGATGATGTCTCCCCGGCAACGGCGCCATAAATTCTTCCTGCTACTTGTAGCTTGCGTTGGTATTATCCCCGAAGAGGAAGGGATGATGCAGCACAGTAGAGATAAGTATTTCCCTTAGTTATGAAACCAATGTTATCGAACCACTAGGAGAATCACACAACACCTCGTTAGCAGTACCTGCACACAAACAAGAAACCCTTGCACCCAACGCAAACGAGGGGTTGTCAATCCCTCGGCGGTAAATTGCAAGATTAAATTTTATGTGATAGATTGATAGATTGAAACAAAAATAAAAAATAAAATAAATAAAATAAAATGGCAGCAATATTTTTAGGGTTTTAGTAATATGATTTAGATAGACCCGGGGGCCATAGTTTTCACTAGAGGCTTCTCTCAAGAAAATAGCATACGGTGGGTAGACAAATTACTGTTGGGCAATTGATAGAAAAGCAAATAATCATGACGATATCCAATGCAATGATCATGTATATAGGCATCACGTCCAATACAAGTAGACCGACTCCTGCCTGCATCTACTACTATTACTCCACACATCGACCGCTATCCAGCATGCAACTAGTGTATTAAGTCCATAAAAGAACGGAGTAACGCCTTAAGAACGATGACATGATGTAGACAAGATAAACTCACATATGAATAAACCCCATCTTTTTACCCTTAATAGCAATGATACATACGTGTCATGTCCCTTTCTGTCACTGGGATTGAGCACCGCAAGATCGAACCCATTACAAAGCACCTCTTCCCATGGCAAGATAAATCAACTCAGTTGGCCAAACCAAATCAATAGATCGGAGAAGAAATACGAGGCTATAATAATCATGCATAAAAGAGTGCAGCAAAGACTCAAATATATTCATGGATAATCTGATCATAAACTCACAATTAATCGGATCCGAACAAACACACCGCAAAAAGTGATTACATCAGATAGAGCTCCAAGAACATCGAGGAGAACATTGTATTGAAGATCAAAAAGAGAGAAGAAGCCATCTAGCTACTAACTATGGACCCGAAGGTCTGTGGTAAACTACTCACGCATCATGAGAAGGGCAGCAAGGTTGATGTAGAGCCCCTCCGTGATCGATTCACCCTCCGGCGGAGTACCGGAGAAGGCCTCCAGATGGGATCCCTCGAGAACAGAAACTTGCGGCAGCGGAAAAAGTATTTCATGGACTCCCCTGAGGGTTTCGGATTTTTTCTGCATTTATAGTGGAGGAATTAGGTCAAACGAAGCTTTGTGGGCCCCACGAGGTACCAGCCGCGCCCTGGTGCCTCGTGGGCACCCCCTGGGGCTTCTGGCCTCCTCCCGAAGCTTCTAGTGTTTATCTTGGCCAATAAAAATCTCCAAAAAGTTTCATGGCATTTGGACTTCGTTTGGTATTGATTTTCTGTAAAACAAAAACAGGTTCAGAAAACAGCAACTGGCACTGGGCACTAAGTTAATAGGTTAGTCTCCAAAAATGATATATAATTGCTGTAAATGCATATAAAAACATCCAAGATTGATAATATAACAGCATGGAACAATAAAAAATTATAGATACGTTGGAGACATATCAGCATCCCCAAGCTTAATTCCTGCTCGTCCTCGAGTAGGTAAATGAAAAAAACAGAATTTTTGATGTGGAATGCTGCCTAACATATTCATCACATATTCTTTTCTTTAATAGCATGGACATTTGGACTTGAATGATTCAAAGCAATAGTCTATAGTTTGACATGAAAATATAGATACTCAAGCATACTAACAAGCAACCATGTCTTTCAAAATATCAACGCTAAAGAAAGTTATCCCTAGCCCATTATGCTCAATCATTGATCCATTCATGAAACACACTCGAATATTAGCTACATCCAATGCACAAGTATGACAATAGTGCTCTCTAGTTGGTGCTTTATAAGAGAAGATGGAGAGTCAAATAAAAATAAAAATTGCATAAAAGTAAATAGATAGGCCCTTCGCAGAGGGAAGCAGAGATTTGTCAAATGTGCCATAGCTCAAAGCTTAAATTAGAGAGATAAAAATATTTTGAGAGGCACGCTTTTCCTGTCAACGAAAACGACTGAGAATTCCCAATATTTTCCATGCTAGACACATCATAGGTGGTTCCCAAACAGAAAGTAAAGTTTATTTCCTTTCCACCATTTCTTTCACAATCCATGGCTAGCCGTATCCACGGGTGCCCTCCATACCATCACTTTCCAAGGAATTTTGTTGTTATCAATTTTGATTTCATTGTGGGACTGGGCATCCCTATTACCAACCATCCTCTCGTGCAATGACAAGTGAATAAACACTCATTGTGAGAATAACACACCTAGCATCGAAAATATTGGCCACCCCCTTCCGCTTCATGAGCGGTACGGTCACACAAAACAGAAAAATTATTTTGAAAATTAGAGTTGGCACACGCAAATTTACTTGCAACGGCATTGAAATACCGCATATAGGTAGATATAGTGGACTCATTTGGCACAACTTGGGTTTAAGGATTTTGGATGCACAAGCAGTATTTCCGCTTAGTACAAATGAAGGCTAGCAAATAGATTGAGAAGCAACCAACCAAAAAACGAAAACGGTCATAAACATGCATTGAACATAACTAACACCGAATAATGCACCATAAGTAGGATATAATTTCTTTGCATAACTATTGACTTGACGTGCATGCATAGGGAATCACAAACCTTAACACGAATATTCTTACTTAATCACAATTACTCACTAACATGACTCACATATCATCATCTCCATATCGCAAAACTATTGCAAGGAATCACACTTATCATATCCAATGATCTATATGTAAGTTTTTATTATATCCCTCTTGAATATTCATCACTTTGGGACCAAATTCATATCTTGTGCAAATTACCGTTACTATTGTCAACTCTCAAAAAGATTTAAGTGAAGCATGCGAGTGCAAATATTAATTCAAATTTTTAATCTTGTCAATTCTCAAAATAATATAAGTGAAGCATGAGAATTCATTTCTTCAAAATTTCAATCAACTCTCAAAATAATATAAGTGAAGCATGAGAGTTTATTTCTTCAAAATTTAGCCACCACCGTGCTCAAAAATATTTAAGTGAAACACTAGAGCAACTGCCTAGCTCAAAAAATTTAAGTGATGCACATAGAGTATTCTAACAAATTATGATGATAAATGTGTGGCTCTCTCAAGATAGGTGTGTTCAGCAAAGATGATTGTGACAAACTAAAAAGCAAACAAAGCAATAACTCATATAATACACGACGCTCCAAGCAAAACACATATCATGTGACGAATAAAAATATAGCTCCAAGTAAAATTACCGATGGTTGGTAGAAGAAAGAGGGGATGCCTTCTGGGGCATCCCCAAGCTTAGACGCTTGAGTATTCCTTGAATATTACCTTGGGGTGCCTCGGGCATCCCCAAGCTTAGGCTTTTGCTACTCCTTATTCCTTCATCCATCGTGATCTCACCCAAAACTTGAAAACTTCAATCACACAAAACTCAACAAAACCTTCGTGAGATCCGTTAGTATAACAAAATAAATCACTACTTAGGTACTGTTGCAAACCCATTAATATTTTATTTTTGCATTATACCTACTGTATTCTAACTTCTCCATGGCTTATACCCCCCGATACAATCCATAGTTCCATCAAAACAAGCAAGCAACACATCAAAAACAGAATCTGTCAAAAACAGAACAGTCTGTAGCAACCTATTTAAAATCCATACTTATTTAACTCCAAAAATTCTGAAAAATTAGGACAACATGGTAAATTCATATACCAATACTGTGTAAAAACTTTAGATTTTTTTGACACTCCAGTACAGAAACAAAATTCGGGCACTGGACGCAAAACTTTCTGTTTTCCAAACAGCATCAATTATATTATCTTCCAAATCATCCCAAAGGCTTTACTTGGCACAAACACTAATTAAAAACACAAAAACACAATCATACCAGTAGCATAACTGTGAAAACACACAATAACAGAAAATATATTATTTTATTCATTGGGTTGCCTCCCAAAAAGCGCTATTATTTTATGCCCCTTGATAGGCATAATGCATAATTTCAAGTGTTGTCATCTTTCAAGTTGATTCCATAAGTGGCCCGCATAATGGAATCATATGGTGCTTTAATTTTCTTCCTAGGGAAATGTTCCATACCCTTTTTCAATGGAAATTGAAATTTTATATTCCCTTCTTTCATGTCAATAACGGCACCTATGGTTCGTAAGAACGGTCTACCAAGTATTATTGGGCAAGAAGAATTGCATTCAATATCAAGTACGATAAAATCAACGGGCACATAGTTCCTATTTTTAAGAATAAGAACATCATTAATTCTTCCCAAAGGCTTTTTAATAGTAGAATCCGCAAGATGCAAATTAAGAGAGCATTCATCTATATTGGTAAAACCTAGCACATCACATAGAGATTTTGGAATTGTGGAAACGCTAGCACCCAAATCACATAAAGCATTGCACTCGTAATTTTTAATTTTAACTTTAATGGGGGGTTCCCATTCATCATATAATTTTCTAGGAATTGAAATTTCTAGTTCAAGCTTTTCTTCTAACGCTTTCATCATTGCTTCTACTATATGTTTAGTAAAAGCCTTGTTTTGCTCATAAGCGTTGGGTGAATTTAGCATGGATTGTAACAAATAAATGCACTCAATCAAAGAACAATTATCATAATTAAAATCTTTGTAATCCAAGAGAGTGGGCACATCGCTAGTTAAAGTTTTTACCTCTCCAAACCCACTTTTAGCAATTTTCTTATCAAGATTTTCACCCTCCAAATTATGGGGACGCTCTTTAGTTAAAGTTGACTCTTCTTCAGTCCCCTTTTCATCAAGTTTAATTTTGCTAAACAAAGAATCAATAGATGAAACACCAATCATTTTAACATCCTCATCATTACTATGTTCCAATGATTCCGGCTTAGCAGCCATTTGATTTACTAACATAGCTTGTGCATCAGAAATTTTTCCTAGCAAATTTTCAGTAAGAGCAAATTGAGATTGAAGACTAGCAACTTCTTTACTAACATCATCAAGTTGTTTTGCAATAGCATCCAATAAAGTAGAGTGTTCTTTGAGTTCCTCGATAGAAAATTTGTTGTGCTCAAACTACGTAGTCATGTAATCTTTAGTATTTTTATCAATTTTGGACAAAATTTTATAATAAGAAGTATCATGATAATCTATTTGAGGCATCATGATTAGACAAACAAGAAAGCGATCAAGCAAACAAGCAAACAAGAAAAAGGCAAACGGAAAATATTTTTGTATTTTTGTAAAAACGTTTTAAAAGTGGGGGAGATGAAAACGAGAGGCAAATGGCAAATAAAGTAAATGCAAGGAGATGAGAGTTTATGCAAAGGTACTTGATAGATGTTGATGATGTCTCCCCGGCAACGGCACCAGAAATTCTTCCTGCTACTTGTAGCTTGCGTTGGTATTATCCCTGAAGAGGAAGGGATGATGCAGCACAGTAGAGATAAGTATTTCCCTCAGTTATGAAACCAAGGTTATTGAACCAGTAGGAGAATCGCACAACACCTCGTTAGCAGTACCTACACACAAACAACAAACCCTTGCACCCAACGCAAACGAGGGGTTGTCAATCCCTCGGCGGTAAATTGCAAGATTAAATTGTATGTGATAGATTGATAGATTGAAACAAAAATACAAAATAAAATAAATAAAAGAAAATGGCAGCAATATTTTTAGGGTTTTAGTAATATGATTTAGATAGACCCGGGGGCCATAGTTTTCACTAGAGGCTTCTCTCAAGAAAATAACATACAGTGGGTAGACAAATTACTGTTGGGCAATTGATAGAAAAGCAAATAATCATGATGATATCCAAGGCAATGATCATGTATATAGGCATCACGTCCAATACAAGTAGACCGACTCCTGCCTGCATCTACTACTATTACTCCACACATCGACCGCTATCCAGCATGCATCTAGTGTATTAAGTCCATAAAAGAACGGAGTAACGCCGTAAGAACGATGACATGATGTAGACAAGATAAACTCACGTATGAATAAACTCCATCTTTTTACCCTTAATAGCAATGATACATACGTGACATGTCCCTTTCTGTCACTGGGATTGAGCACCGCAAGATCGAACCCATTACAAAGCACCTCTTCCCATGGCAAGATAAATCAACTCAGTTGGCCAAACCAAATCAATAGATCGGAGAAGAAATACGAGGTTATAATAATCATGCATAAAAGAGTGCAGCAAAGACTCAAATATATTCATGGATAATCTGATCATAAACTCACAATTCATCGGATCCCAACAAACACACCGCAAAAAGTGATTACATCGGATAGAACTCCAAGAACATCGAGGAGAACATTGTATTGAAGATCAAAAAGAGAGAAGAAGCCATCTAGCTACTAACTATGGACCCGAAGGTCTGTGGTAAACTACTCACGCATCATCGGAAAGGCAGCAAGGTTGATGTAGAGCCCCTCCGTGATTGATTCCCCCTCCGGCGGAGTACCGGAGAAGGCCTCCAGATGGGATCTCTCGAGAACAAAAACTTGCAGCGGCGGAAAAAGTATTTCGTGGACTCCCCAGAGGATTTCTGATTTTTTCTGAATTTATAGTGGAGGAATTAGGTCAAACGGAGCTCTGTGGGCCCCACGAGGTACCAGGGCGCGCCTGCCCCCCAGGCGCGCCCTGGTGCCTCGTGGGCACCCTCTGGGGCTTTTGGCCTCCTCCCGAAGCTTCTAGTGTTTATCTTGGCCAATAAAAATCTCCAAAAAGTTTCGTGGCATTTGGACTTCGTTTGGTATTGATTTTCTATAAAACAAAAATAGGGCAGAAAACAGCAACTGGCACTGGGCACTAAGTTAATAGGTTAGTCTCCAAAAATAATATATAATTGCTGTAAATGCTTATAAAAACATCCAAGATTGATAATATAACAGCATGGAACAATCAAAAATTATAGATACGTTGGAGACGTATCAGCCCCTCGTGGTTTCGTTTGACCTAATTCCACTTCTATAAATTCTCAAATATTGGGAAACCAATAGAGAGCCACCTTGAATAACTTCTCCACCACCGCAAGCCTTTGTTCTTTTGTGGTCCCATCTAGAGGCCTTTTCAGGTACTCTGTCGGAGGGGGAATCGATCGAGGACGGCTTCTACATCAACCTTGCTGCCCTTCCGATGATGTGTGAGTAGTTTACCACAGACCTACGGGTCCATAGCTAGTAGCTAGATGGCTTCTTCTCTCTCTTTGATCTTCAATACAATGTTTTCCTCGATCTCCTTGGAGTTCTATTCGATGTAATCTTCTTTTGCAGTGTGTTTGTTGGGATCCGATGAATTGTGGGTTTATGATCAGATTATTCATGAGAAATATTTGAGTCTTTTCTGAACTTATTTATGCATGATTGTTATAGCTTTGTATTTCTCTCCGATCTATCCATTTGGTTTGGCCAACTAGATTGATTTATCTTGCAATCGGAGAGGTGCTTTGTGATGGGTTCAATCTTGTGGTGTTCTATATCCCAATGACAGAAAGGGACAAGACATGTATTTGTATTGTTGCCATTAAGGATAAAAAGATGGGGTTAAGTCATATTGCTTGAGTATACTTTGTCTACATCATGTCATCTTGCTTAAGGGGTTACTCTGTTTTCATTAACTTAATACCCTAGATGCATGCTGGATAGCGGTCGATGGGTGGAGTAATAGTAGTAGATGCAGGCAGGAGTCGGTCTACTTGTCTCAGACGTGATGCCTATATACATGATCATTGCCTTGAATATCGTCATAACTATGCGCTTTTCTATCAATTGCCCAACAGTAATTTGTTCACAAGTAGCACCCTTCTTCTCCTATAAGATGCTATTTGCCCTAGAAAAAATGAGAAGAAGACTTTCAGGACAAAGTGCCACCGTCTCGAGGCGAAACCTGGGCAGGAGCACTTTTGCTCTCCGGCGAAGCGATTCCGCCGGAGAAACTGCCCTCCGGGAGGGGGAAATCGAAGCCATCGACATCACCAACGATCCTCTCATCGTGGAAGGACCAATCTTCATCAACATATTCACCAGCACCATCTCTTCTCAAACCCTAGTTCATATCTTGTATTCAATCTTTGTCTCAAAACCTCAGATTGGTACCTGTGGGTTGCTAGTAGTGTTGATTACATCTTGTAGTTGATGCTAATTGGTTTATTTGGTGGAAGATTATATGTTCAGATCCTTAAGCATATTCAATACCCCTCTGATCTTGAACATGAATATGATTTGTGAGTAGTTACTTTTGTTGTTGAGGACATGGGAGAAGTCTTGTTGTAAGTAATCATGTGAAGTTGGTATTCGTTCGATATTTTGATGATGTGTATGTTGTATTTCTTCTATTGGTGTCATGTGAACGTCGACTACATGAAACTTCACCATAATTGGGCCTAGGAGAATGCATTGGGGAGTAATAAGTAGATGATGGGTTGCGAGAGTGATAGAAACTTAAACCCTAGTTTATGCGTTATTCCGTAAGCTGATTTTGATCCATATGTTTCATGCTATGGTTAGAGTTATCTTAATTCTTCTTTCGTAGTTGCGGATGCTTGCGAGAGGGGGTAATCATAAGAGGGTTGCTTGTTCAAGTAAGAACAGCACCCTAGCACTGGTCCACCCACATATCAAATTATCAAAGTAGCGAACGCGAATCAACTAAACATGATGAACGTGACTAGACGACAGTTCCCATGTGTCCTCAAGAACGCTTTGCTTTATATAAGAGATTGTTCCGGCTTGTCCTTTGCTATAAAAAGGATTGGGCCACCATGCTGCATCTTTATTACTATTGTTACTTGTTACTTGTTACGAATTATCTTCTCACAAAACTATCTATTATTGCTACCTTCAGTATTTGCAGAGAATACCTTGCTGAAAACTGCTTGTCATTTCCTTCTGCTCCTCGTTGGGTTCGACACTCTTATTTATTCAAAGGACTACCATTGATCCCCTATACTTGTGGGTCATCAAGACTATTTTCTGGCGCCGTTGCCGAGGAGTGAAGCGCCTTTGGTAAGTGGAATTTGGTAAGGAAACATTTTTATTACGTGCTGAAATTTTCTGTCACTTGTCACTATGGAAAATAATCCTTTGAGGGGCTTGTTTGGGGTATCTTCACCTCGACCGGAAGCAATAAGAGTTACCCCTCAACCTACTGAACCTACTGAAAATATTTATTATGAGATTCCTTCGGGTATGATAGAGAAACTGCTGGCTAATTCTTATGTAGGAGATGGAACGGTACATCCCGATATGCACTTGATCTATATAGATGAAATTTGTGGATTGTTTAAGTTTGCAGGTTTATCCGAGGATAGAGTTAAGAAGAAATTATTCTCTTTATCTTTGGGGGGAAGGCATTGACATGGTATAGGCTATTGGATGATACTGGAACATGTGATTGGAACCAGTTGAAGCTGGAATTTCACCAGAAATTTTATCCTATGCATTTGGTTCATCATGATCGGAATTATATATATATAATTTTTGGCCTCGTGAAGGAGAAAGTATCACTCAAGCTTGGGGGAGGCTTAAATATATGATGCACACATGCCGCAATCCTGAGATCTCAAGAGAAATAATTATTCAAAACTTTTATGCTCTTCTTTCTCATAATGATCAATCCATGCTCGATACTTCTTCTACTGGTTCCTTTATGAAAAGGACTATTGAATTCAAATGGGATCTTTTGGAAAGGATTAAACGCAACTCTAAAGATTGGTAAATCGACAAAGGTAAAGAGTCAGGTATAAATCTTGAGTTTGACTGTGTTAAATCTTTTATGGAAACTGATACTTTTCATAAGTTTAGTACTAAATATGGACCTGACTCTGAGATAGTAGCTACTTTTTGTGAATCTTTTGCTACTCATGTTGATCTCCCAAAGGAGAGAAGGTTTAAGTTTCATCCACCTATTGAATTAAATGAAGAGCCTGTTAGTGTTAAAGAGGAAACAATTGTTTACAATATTGATCCAGTTGCGCCTACTGCTTATATTGAGAAACCTCCTTTCCCTGTTAGGATTAAGGAACATGCTAAAGCTTCAACTGTGGTTAATAAGAGTAATATCAAATCAATTAAACCCTCTGAACAAATTAGAGTGGAACCTAATGTTGCAATGATTAAAGATCTTTTGGTTGATAATATTGATGGACATGTTATATACTTCTGTGTGGAAGCAACTAGGATTGCTTCACGAGACCAGCGGATAAAAACAAACCTGTTGTTGGCATGCATGTTGTTTCTGATTAAAATTGGAGATCATTGCTATCATGGTTTATGTGATATGAGTGCTAGTGTAAGTGCTATTCCATTTTCTCTTTATCAAGAAGTCATGAATGATATTGCACCTGTTGAGATATAAGATATTGATGTTACTATTAAGCTTGCAAACAGAGACACTATCTCACCACTTGGGATTGTCAGAGATGTTGAAGTCTTGTGTAGTAAGATCAAATACCCTACTGATTTTCTAGTTCTTGGATCACCACAAGATGATTTTTGTCCCATAATATTTGGTAGACCTTTCTTGAATACGGTTGATGCTAAGATTGATTGTACTAGGAAAACAGTTAGTGTTAATTTTGGTGATGTATCCCATGAATTTAATTTCTCTAAGTTTCGTAGACAACCTCATGATAAAGAATTGCCTAATAAAGATGAAATTATTGGTCTTACCTCTATTGTTGTTCCTCCTACTGATCCTTTAGAACAATATCTGCTAGACCATGAAAATGATATGCATATGAATGAAAGAAATGAACTAGATGAAATATTCTTTAGGCAAGCACCTATCCTTAAACATAATTTTCCTGTTGACACTTTGGGAGATCCTCTCCCACCTAAGAGTGATCCTGTGTTTGAACTAAAGAAACTACCTGATACATTAAAATATGCTTATCTTGATGAGAAGAAGATATATCATGTTATTATCAGTGCTAACCTTTCAGAGCATGAAGAAAAGAGATTACTTAAAACATTGAGGAAGCACCGTGCTACTATTGGATATACTCTTGATGATCTTAAGGGCATTAGTCCTACTTTATGCCAGCACAAGATTAATATGGAGCCTGATGCTAAGCCAGTCGTTGATCATCAACGCCGTTTGAATCCTAAGATGAAGGAAACAGTGAGAACTGAGATATTAAAGCTTCTGGAGGCAGGTATAATTTATCCTATAGCTGATAGTAGATGGGTAAGTCCTGTTCATTGTGTCCCAAAGAAAGGACGCATTACTGTTGTTCCTAATGATAAAAATGAACTTATCCCACAAAGAATTGTAACTGGTTATAGGATGGTAATTGATTTCAGGAAATTAAATAAAGCAACTAGGAAAGATCATTACCCTTTGCCTTTTATTGATCAAATGTTAGAAACATTATCTAAGCATAGTCACTTTTGCTTCTTAGATGGATATTATGGTTTTTCTCAAATACCTGTATCAAAATAAGATCAAGAGAAAACCACTTTTACTTGTCCTTTTGGAACTTATGCTTATAGACGTATGCCTTTTGGTTTACGCAATGCACCTGCTACCTTTCAAAGATGTATGGCTGCTATATTCTTTGATTTTTGTGAAAAGATTGTTGAGGTATTCATGGATGATTTCGCCGTTTACGGAACTTCTTTTGATGATTGCTTAAGCAACCTTGACCGAGTTTTGCAGAGATGTGAAGAGACTAATCTTGTCTTGAAATGGGAGAAGTGCCACTTTATGGTGAATGAAGGTATAGTCATTGGGCATAAAATTTCTGAAAGAGGTATTGAGGTAGATAAAGCTAAAGTTGATGCAACTGAGAAAATGCCTTGTCCTAAAGATATCAAAGGTATAAGAAGTTTCCTTGGTCATGCTGGTTTCTATAGAAGGTTCATAAAAGACTTCTCTAAAATTTCTAGGCCTCTTACTAATCTCTTGCAAAAAGATGTTCCATTTGTTTTTGATGATGATTGCGTAGAAGCCTTTGAAATACTTAAGAAAGCCTTGATTTCTGCACCCATTGTTCAACCACCTCATTGGAACCTACCCTTTGAAATTATGTGTGATGCTAGTGATTATGCTATTGGTGCTGTTCTAGGTCAAAGAGTTGATAAGAAATTGAATGTTATTCATTATGCTAGTAAGACCTTGGATAGTGCTCAAAGAAATTATGCTACTACTGAAAAAGAATTTTTAGCAGTTGTGTTTGCATGTGATAAATTCAGACCTTACATCGTTGATTCTAAAGTTACCATTCACACTGATCATGCTGCTATTAAATATCTTATGGAAAAGAAAGATGCTAAACCTAGACTAATTAGGTGGATTCTATTGCTTCAAGAATTTGATTTGCATATTGTTGATAGAAAATGAGCTGAGAATCCCGTAGCAGATAATTTGTCTAGAATGGAAAATGTTCTTTATGACCCACTTCCTATTAATGATGATTTTCTTGATGAGCAATTAGTTGTTATGAATGCCTCTTGTAAAACACCTTGGTATGCAGACTATGCTAATTACATTGTTGCTAAATATATATACCACCTAGTTTCACTTACCAACAAAAGAAAAATTTCTTCTTTGATTTAAGACATTACTTTTGGGATGACCCACATCTATATAAAGAAGGAGTTGATGGTGTTATTAGACATTGTGTACCTGAGCATGAACAAGAACAAATCATACGGAACTGTCATTCCGAGGCATACGGAGGACACCTTGCGGGAGACAGAACTGCACATAAGGTATTACAGTCTGGTTTTTATTGGCCTACCCTCTTCAAGGATGCACGTAAGTTTGTCCTTTCTTGTGATGAATGTCAAAGAATTGGAAATATTGGTAGACGTCAGGAAATGCCTATGAACTATTCACTTGTTATTGAACCATTTGATGTTTGGGGTTTTGATTATATGGGACCTTCTCATAAATCTAATGGATACACTCATATTTTAGTTGCTGTTGATTATGTTACTAAGTGGGTAGAAGCTATTCCAACTAGTAGTTCTGATCACAACACATCTACTAAAATGCTTAAAGAAGTTATTTTTCCAAGGTTTGGAGTCCCTAGATATTTAATGACTGAAGGTGGTTCACATTTTATTCATGGTGCATTTCGTAAACTCCTAGCTAAATATGATGTTAACCATAGAATTGCATCACCTTATCATCCTCAGTCTAGTGGTCAAGTTGAATTGAGCAATAGGGAAATAAAATTAATTTTGTAAAAGACCGTTAATAGATCCAGAAAGAATTGGTCTAAGAAACTTGATGATGCACTATGGGCTTATAGAACTGCTTATAAAAATCCTATGGGGATGTCTCCGTATAAAATGGTTTATGGAAAAGCATATCATTTACCTCTTGAGTTAGAACATAAAGCTTATTAGGCAATTAAAGAACTTTATTATGATTTCAAACTTGCCGGTGAAAAGAGGTTATTTGATATTAGCCCTTTAGATGAATGGAGAACCCAAGCCTATGAAAATGCTAAGTTGTTTAAAGAAAAAGTTAAGAGATGGCATGATAAAAGAATCCAAAAACGGGAATTTAAAGTTGGTGATCAAGTTCTTTTGTACAACTCTCATTTCAGATTTTTTGTAGGAAAGCTTCTCTCTAAATGGGAAGGACCTTATATCATCAAAGAGGTTTATCGTTCCGGAACTATCAAAATCAACAACGCCGAACACTACAAAAAAACACTTCCGTGATGACACGTCTTTGTCATAGTAGGTCACGTTTTCTGTCATGCATGTACATCTGTGACAATTTTATGACAGAATCAAGATAGTCATACCTGTGCTGTCGTAGAAGTGTTCCATGACAATACTCAAATTATCATCACAGAAGTGTCCACTTCCATGACGATAAATGTCGTGTCATGGAAGTGTTTTCGTCAAGGGTGACCGACACGTGGCATCCACCGTAATGGGTCGCCGTTAAGCTATCGGGTGCGGGTTTGGATCCGATAACCCGTTAGCAGCCCTGACCAATGGTGATTTTCCACGTGTAAATTTCTCATTCGCCGGCGGATCCACGTGTCAGCTCGGCGTTGCGACAGATGTCATCCATTCATTGGACGGGAGACGCCTATGATACGTCGACACGTGGCACGGCCCAACAGTGGCCCATTTAGATTAAAAAGGCCGGCCCAGTCAAAATAAGCGAGTCGGCCCATTTACGGCCTACTTTCATCTGGCCCGTTTAAAAAAACGGCCCATACGAGATCTGCCAATTCGGCCCGTCAATGCCCGTTAATGATATGACACCATTGTGGCCCATCGTCTGTTCCATCCCGTTAACATCCCGCTATGTCTTTGGGCTCATTTGCCGGCCGAGGTTCTTTTGTCCTGTTAGAGGCCCATTATAGAGATGGGCCCAATTTCCAGGCTGTACATCTTTCGGCCCGTTAGAGGCCCATTATAGGCATGGGCCAAATTCTCGGCGGTACGTATTTCGGCCTTTTAGCGGTCCATTAGCGATTTGGGCCAGCTTCCAGCCTGGTGTATCTTTCGGCCTGGTAACGGCCCACATCATAGTTGGGCCATTTACATTCCGACCTGACTTTCGGCCTCTAAGCGACCCATGTTCTCCATGCCCCAATTCCAGCCCGACATGACTTTCGGCCTGTTAAAGGCCCGTTCTGTATATGGGCCAACATATGGCCTGATTGGCTTTCGGCCTGTTAACGGCCCGTCAAGGAAATGGGCCAAGACTCAACTGACGATCATTTCGGCCTGCTAGTGGCCCGTGGGCTCGTTTCCATTATAGCAGCCCTATCTAGCGTTCGGCCTACTAACGGCCTGGTAAGATCCCACGTTATGATGGGCCCACATTCGAGCCCCAAATCCATTTCTGCCACGCGACGGCCCAAGATTGTAACGGGCCTCGTAGATTGGAACATCCGAGCAATTATGGGCCCACGTAGATTGGGCTTGTTGGACGCCATTTCTACGATAGCATATATAACAACATAGAACTATCCTACTCTACAATCCCCTCAAAAAAACCTGCACTATACAATAAAGAGATTTAAGGCATAGAAACGAAGAATAATCCTACACTATACAATAAAGAAATTACAACAGATTACATCCACTCGGCATCATAGTTTGCCAACAGTGATAATAAAGCGTAAACAAACAGCAAATTACATACACAGGGCACATACAACTCATACATCATGGACGCGCATCAACACAACTTACCATTTGAACTATAATCTCTTCAGAAAATAGAATTGGCCGAATTCAGATAGCATAAATTTCAGTCTGCAAAATCTCCACTTTCTTTGTGGTTTCCTCGGTCTCTTGTTTCATTTTTTTGACTGTTGCATCTTTTGTCTGCACCTCCAATCTCAACATGTTGATTAAATCTTGAGACTCATATGCACGCTGTCTTGTCGCCTCTAGTTGACGCTCTAGAACATCAGCACATTCCAATTCCAATCCATAATCATTTGGTAACGGCCATGTCGCACTGCTCTGAGAGCTTTGTGTTGATGTCAGTTTATCCTGAAATGTTTCTGTAAGTACGCATGACTACAGAAAAAATATAGTTACAATAGTGAAGCGAGCAAGATAGACTATCTTGTACATGGCAAAACAGGACTAACAATAATCCACACGTCATGAAGCATAAGCAGGTCATATTTTGAAAAGTATAAAGATGGCAGTCTGTGCAGGCCGCATACAAAATATCTCTTAGCTCACCAAAGGAGCATGATGTTGGGGCCAAATCCAAAACACAGACAGGTTAAAAATTTAAACCACACGCAGCTACTGAACATTAGATATATCTTGCGTATAAGTAAGCAAGCAGTTAGCCATTGTGTAGCTCATATTAACTAGCTGGAACATTGTGTGCCATGTTTCAAAAGAGTCTTATGGAGCATAATGAACTGCAGAGGGATTCATACAAACCTACTAGAGCAAGCAAAACTATGCAATCATTAGCCTCGTATAAACTAGATTGTGAGCCTCATGCAGTAATAGTTGGTTAATGGACTTCAAAGCTTCAGGCACACTTCGCCAAAGTAATGAAATGGTAAGGCAATTAATTATGTCAACTAATAGTTATACAAGTACCCTACACGAGGCAGCATTGTTTGGGCATCTAATTAACTGAGGACAAATAAAGCAATTGAAAAGAGCAATTTGGCCTGAAGCAAACAAGCAATTGAACTGTTGTGTTGGCAGCATGCATACATGCAAGCCTCAATAACATCCTTGGCCTGGCTACATTTGAATCAACTAATGTATCTTCTATATAATGGAACAAGTAATGTAACATTGTTTCCCCCCTATGAAGTGTCTCGACTAGTATGTACTCAAGATCCTAGTAATGATACGGAGGCTAATGATGTGAACATGAGTTTGGTTATGACATTTATGGCCTCGAGAACTCTACCCTAGCAGGAAGGAGTTTCTCACTCTGTTCACTAATATAAGATGTTTTAGATATTTAAATGTAGACTACATCTGTATTGAAATGAGTGAACAGACACATTAAAATGTGTTTACATACATCTGATGTAGGAAAAAGTTAGAACATCTTATCTTATAATAGTGAGTGGAGGGAGTATTAATCAATGGCCCAATGACTGGGTTACAGGTGAAGAACCCTACACAAGCACAATGTCAGACAAATAGGATGTCCTGGTAATTGTAATACAGTGACTTACCATAACTGGTTGTACAGGCTCAGTGCTGCTCCTCCTTCTCTTGAAAGGCTCCTTCCTAACATCTTGTACTTGGAAATCCTGAATCTTTGCTTCGTTGCACCCCCTCTGCAAGGTGACACAAACTAGTTACGGGTCTCCTTACATGGAAGATAAATATGCATACTTTCCGGTCTCTGGGCAACACCAAAGCATGAGTTTATAACAAACTGACACCACATAATGAAAAATGCCACATCTCTAGCACACACTCAAATGAGCATTTACTATGTGTGCGCTATGTATGGACTAGGCGTACCTTCGTGAACTGGACCTCCACGTACTCTTGGGGAGCCTAGTTTAGTGTACAGGCAAACCTTTATGTCACCTATGAGTTATACAAGCCCCCACTACAGCAGCCATTAGTGTTTAAATCATTGACAAGCTCCGTTAGGTCATGAACAGCAAGTAATCAAAGCAAACAGTTCTAGTATGGCTGGCTGATACAAACAAGCAACTGAACACATGTGTGAGCAAATCTTGCACAACACTGAATTACATATCATGAAAACAAGCATAAAAGGAGGCTTAAAGACCATCACTTGACTGGCCAGACTTAGGAGGAATTTAAACATCATGTGCAACGTACGAACTAGCATAAACATTGCATATTTCAGATTCTATAATGAGATGCACACATGTCTGTTGGAAATATGCCCTAGAGGCAATAATAAATTAGTTATTATCATATTTCCCCGTTCATGATAATAGTTTATTATTCATGCTAGAATTGTATTGACCGGAAACTAAATACATGTGTGAATAGATAAACAAATACAGTGTCCCTAGTAAGCCTCTACTAGACTAGCTCGTTGATCAAAAGATGGTCAAGATTTCCTGACCATGGACATGAGTTGTCATTTGATAATGGGATCACATCATTAGGAGAATGATGTGATGGACTTGACCCAACCGTTAGCATAGCATATGATCGTTCAGTTTATTGCTATTGCTTTCACTATGTCAAATACACGTTCCTCTGACCATGAGATCATGCAACTCCCGGATACCGTAGGAATACTTTGGGTGTATCAAACATCACAACGTAACTGGGTGATTATAAAGGTGCACTACAGGTATCTCCGAAAGTGTTTGTTGAGTTGGCATGGATCGAGATTGGGATTTGTCACTCCGACTATCGGAGAGGTATCTCTGGGCCCTCTCGGTAATACAACATCACAGAAGCCTTGCAAGCACCGTGACTAAAGAGTGAGTTGCAAGATGATGTATTACGGAATGAGTAAAGAGACTTGCCAGTAACGAGATTGAACTAAGTATTGGATACCGACGATCGAATCTCGGGCAAGTAACATACCGCCGGACAAAGGGAACAACATATGTTGTCATATGAGGTTCACCGATAAAGATCTTCGTGGAATATGTAGGAACCAATATGAGCATCCAGGTTCCGCTGTTGGTTATTGACCGGAGAGTCGTCTCGGTCATGTCTACATCATTCCCGAACCCGTAGGGTCCGCACACTTAAGGTTCGATGACGATATAGTATTATATGAGTTATGTGATTGGTGACCGAAGTTTGTTCGGAGTCCCGGATGAGATCACGGACATGACGAGGAGTCTCGAAATGGTCGAGAGGTAAATATTCATATATTGGAAGGCTATATTCGGACGTCGGAAAGGTTCCGAATGATTCGGGTATTTTTCGGAGTACCGGGGAGTTACGGGAATTCACCGGGAGAAGTAATGGGCCTTATTGGGCCATACGGGAAAAGGAGAGGCAGGCCACGTGAGGAGGCGCGCGCCCCCCCTTGCCCAAACCGAATTGGACTAGGGGAGGGGGTGCAGCCCCCTCTTTCCTTTCCCTCTCCCTTCCCCCTTTCCTACTCCGTATGGGAGGTGGAATCCTACTAGGACTAAGGAGTCCTAGTAGGACTCCCCACACTTGGCGCACCCCTAGGGGGCCGGCCTCCTCCCTCCCTCCTTTATATACGGAGGAGGGGCACCCCTTGGAGACACACAATTGTCCCATAGCCGTGTGCGGTGCCCCGATCTCCGTTTTCCACCTCGGTCATATTTTCGGAGAGCTTAGGCGAAGCCCTGCCGGAATCACTTCACCGTCACCGTCGCCACGCCGTCGTGCTGACGGAACTCATCTACTTCCTCGACGTCTTGCTGGATCAAGAAGGCAAGGATCGTCACCGAGCTGCACGTGTGTAGAACTCGGAGGTGCCGTACGTTCGGTACTCGATCGGTGGAGCTCGAAGGATTGTTCGACTACATCAACCGCGTTGTGAGACGCTTCCGCTAACGGTCTACGAGGGTACGTAGACACACTCTCCCCTCTCGTAGCGATGCATCTCCATGGATAGATCTTGCGTGAGCGTTGGAAATTTTTGAAATTCATGCTCCGTTCCCCAACAGTGGCATCAGAGCCAGGTCTATGCGTAGATGTGTTTTGCACGAGTAGAACACAAGTGAGTTGTGGGCGTGGGTGTATACATATTGCTTGCCGTTACTAGTTGTTACTTGATTCGGCGGTATTGTGAGATGAAGCGGCCCGGACCGACATTACGCGTACGCTTACGCGAGACAGGTTTCACCGCTACGTGCACTCGTTGCATAAAGGTGACTGGCGGGTGTCTGTCTCTCTCACTTTAGTTGAATCGGTTTCAATGAAGAGGGTTCTTTTAGAAGAACAAAAAGCAATCACTACACCGCGTTGTGGTTTTGCGTAGGTAAGAACGGTTCTTGCAAACCCGTAGCAGCCACGTAAAACTTGCAACAACAAAGTAGAGGACGTCTAACTTGTTTTTGCAGGGTATGCTGGTGATGTGATATGGTCAAGACATGATGTGATATAAGTTGTTGTATGAGATGATCATGTTTTGTAAGTTATCAGGCAACCGGCAGGAGCCTTATGGTTGTCTCTTTATTGTATGCAATGCCAACGCTATGTAATTGCTTTTCTTTATCGCTATGAGTTAGCAGTAGTAGTAGTAGCAATAGCCGGCGAGACGACCACGACGCTGCGATGGAGATCAGGGTGTCACGACGCTACGATGGAGATCAAGGTGTCACGACGCTACGATGGTGATCAAGGTGTCAACCCGGTGACGATGGAGATCATGACAGTGCTATGCTGATGGAGATCAAAAGCACAAGACGTTGATGGGCATATCATGTCACATATATATTGAATTGCATGTGATGTTAATCCTTTTATGCATCTTATTTTGCTTAGGACGACGGTAGCATTATAAGATGATCCCTTCACTAAATTTCAAGATAAGTGTTCTCCCCTAGTATGCACCGTTGCGAAGGTTCGACGCTTCTAAGCACCACGTGATGAGCGGGTGTGATGGATTCTTTCGTACGCATACAACGGGTGTAAGCCAGTTTTACACACGCAGAATACTTGGGTTAAACTTGACGAGCCTAGCATGTACAGACATGGCCTCGGAACACAAGAGACCGAAAGGTCGAACATGAGTCATATAGCAGATATGATCAACATGAAAGATGTTCACCATTGATAACTAATCCACCTCACGTGATGATCGGACGTGGTTTAGTTGATGTGGATCATGTTACACTTAGACAACTTGAGGGATGTTAATCTAAGTGGGAGTTCTTAAGTAATTTGATTAATTGAACTTCAATTATCATGAACATAGTCTTACTTGTCTTAGCAAATTTATGTTGTAGATCAATAGACCGCGCTGTAGTTCCCCTGTTTTTATTATGTTCCTAGAGAAAACGAAGTTGAAAGTTGATGAAAGCAACTATGCGGACTAGGTCCGTGATCTGAGGATTGTCCTCACTGCTGCACAGAAGGCTTATGTCCTTAATGCACCGCTCAGTGAAATACCCCTACGGCTTCGTCTGAGGACGTTATGAATGTCTGGCAGACAAGAAAAGATGACTACTCGATAGTTCAGTGCGCCATACTTTACGGCTTAGAACCGGAGCTCCAAATATGTTTTGAGCAACACGGAGCATATGAGATGTTCCAAGAGCTGAAAATTTGTTTTTCAAGACTCACACCCGGGTCGAGAGGTATGACACCTTCGACAAGTTCTATAGCTACAAGATGGAGGAGAACAGCTCCGTTAGTGAGCATGTACTCAGAATGTCTGAGTACTTCAAACACTTGAATCAAGTGGGAGTTAGACTTCCGAATAAAGTGGTGATTGATAGAGTTCTCTAGTCACTATCACTAAGCTACTGGATCTTCGTGATGAACTATAAACATGCAAGGGATAGAAGATCCTTAAGCTATTCGCGATGCTACAATCTGCGGATGTAGAAATCAAAAAAGGGAGCATCAAGTGTTGATGGTTAATAAGACCACTAGTTTCAAGAGGGGCAAGGGAAAGAAAAGGGAACTTCGAGAAGAATGGTAAAACAGTTGCCGCTCACGTGAAGAAACCCAAGGCTGAACCAAACCCGAGACTTAGTGCTCCCATTGCAAAGGGAAATGTCACAGGGAGCGGAACTTCCCCAAAGTAACTGGCAGATAATAAGACTGGCAATGTCAACAAAGATATTTGATATACATGTTATTGATATGTACCTTACTAGTACTCGTAGGAGCACCTGGGTATTTGATACTTGTTCAGTTGCTTACAACTTGAAACATGGAGCTTCGGAATAAACGAGGGCTAGCTAAGAACGAGGTGACGATGTGCATTGGAAGTGTCTCCAAGGTTGATGTGATCACCATCGCCACGCTCTCTCTACCTTCAGGATTAGTGATGAACCTAAATAATTGTTATTTGGTGCTTGCGTTAAGCATGAACATTATATCTGATAGTGTTTATTGCAAGACGGTTATTCAATTTCAGAGAATAATTGTTATTCTATTTATTTGGATAATATCATTGATGATCATGCACTTAAAATGAAAGGTTTATTGAATCTTGATCGTAGTAATACATATGTTCATAACACGAATGCCAAAATATAATGATAGTACCACATATTTGTGGCACTGCCGCTTAGGTCATATTGGTGTAAAACGCATGAAGAAACTCCATACAGATGGACTTTTGGAATCACTTGATTATGAATCATTTGAGACGTGCGAACCATGCCTCATGGGCAAGATGACTAAGACTCCGTTCTCCGGAACAATGGAGCGAGCAACAGACTTGTTGGAAATAATACATACTGATGTATGCGGTCCAATGAGTGTTGAGGCGCGCGGTGGATATCGTTATGTTCTCACGTTCACAGATGATTTGAGTAGATATGGCTATGTCTACTTGATGAAGCATAAATCTGAAACATTTGAAGAGTTCAAAGAATTTCAGAGTGAAGTAGAGAACCATCGTAACAAGAAAATAAAGTTCTTACGATCTGATCGTGGAGGAGAATATTTGAGTTACGAGTTTGGCAATCACTTAAAACAATGTGGAATTGTTTCACAGCTCACGCCACCTGGAACACCATAGCGTAATGGTGTGTCCGAACGTCGTAATCGTACTCTATTAGATATGGTGAGTACTATGATGTCTCTTACCGATTTGCCACTATCATTTTGGGGTTATGCATTAGAGACAGCTGCATTCACTTTAAACAGGGCACCGTCTAAATCCGTTAAGACGACACCGTATGAACTATGGTTTGGTAAGAAACCTAAGCTGTCGTTTCTGAAAGTTTGGGGATGCAATGCTTATGTCAAAAGGCTTCAGCCAGATAAGCTCGAACCCAAAGCGGATAAGTGCGTCTTCATAGGATACCCAAAGGATACCGTTGGGTACACCTTCTACCACAGATCCGAAGGCAAAGTATTCGTTGCTAAGAATGGATCCTTTCTAGAGAAGGAGTTTCTCTCAAAAGAAGTGAGTGGGAGGAAAGTAGAACTTGATGAGGTAATTGTACCTCCTCTGGATAGTAGTACGCCACAGAAAGAAATTTCTGTGACACCAACACAGACCAGAGAAGAAGATAATGATGATGATCATGAAACTTCGGAGCAAGTTGCTACTGAACTTCGAAGGTCAACCAGGACACGTTCCGCACCAGAGTAGTACGGAAATCCATTCTTGGAGGTTATGTTGTTAGACAACGGTGAACCTTCGAATTATGAAGAAGCTATGGCGAGCCCGGATTCCGAGAAATGGCTTGAGGCCATGAAATCCGAGATAGGATCCATGTATGAGAACAAAGTATGGACTTTGGTAGACTTGCCCGATGAACGGCGAGCTATTGAAAATAAATGGATCTTTAAGAAGAAGATGGGCGCTGATGGTAATATCACCGTCTATAAAGCTCGACTTGTTGCTAAAGGTTATCGACAAGTTCAAGGAGTTGACTACGATGAGACTTTCTCACCCGTAGCGATGCTAAAGTCTGTCAGAATTATGTTAGCAATTGCCGCGTTTTATGATTATGAAATCTGGCAAATGGAAGTCAAAACGGCATTCCTTAATGGATTCCTTAAGGAAGAATTGTATATGATGCAGCCGGAAGGTTTTGTCGATCCTAAAGGCGCTAACAAAGTATGCAAGCTCCAGCGATCCATCTATGGACTGGTGCAAGCATCTCGGAGCTGGAATACTAGCTTTGATGAAGTGATCAAAGCGTTTGGGTTTATACAAACTTATGGAGAAGCTTGTATTTACAAGAAAGTGAGTGGGAGCTATGTGGCATTTCTCATATTATATGTGGATGACATATTATTGATGGGAAATGACATAGAATTTCTGGAAAGCATAAAGGAGATTTGAACAAAAGTTTTTCAATGAAGGATCTCGGAGAAGCTGCTTACATATTAGGCATCAAGATCTATAGAGATAGATCAAGACGCCTCATTGGACTTTCACAAAGCACATACCTTGACAAGATTTTGAAGAAGTTCAAAATGGATCAGTCAAAGAAAGGGTTCTTGCCTGTATTGCAAGGTGTGAAGTTGAGTAAGACTCAAATCTCGACCACGGCAAAATAAATAGAATGGATGAAGGTTATCCCCTATGCCTCGGCCATAGGTTATATAAAGTATGCCAAGCTGTGTGCCTTGCCATGTGCATGGCAAAAGAGGTACCAAAGTGATCCAGGAGTAGATCACTGGACAGCGGTCAAATTATCATTAAGATGACTAAGGAAGAATTTCTCGGGAATAGAGATGATAAAGAGTTCGTCGTAAGGGGTTACGTCGATGCAAGCTTTAAACACTGATCCGAAAGACTATGAGTCTCAGACCGGATAAGTATAGTGGGGAAATTTTTTGGAGTAGCTCCAAACAGAGTATGGTAGCAGCATCTACATATAACATAGAGATTTGCCAAGAACACACGGATCTGAATATTGCAGACCCGTTGACTAAAACCTCTCTCACAAGCAAAACACGATCAGCTTTAGAACTGATTAAGTGTTAATTACATGGAGATGTAATCTAGATTATTGACTCTAGTACAAGTGGGAGACTGTTGGAAATATGCCCTAGAGGCAAAAATAAATTAGTTATTATCATATTTCCCCGTTCATGATAATAGTTTATTATTCATGCTAGAATTGTATTGACCGGAAACTAAATACATGTGTGAATAGATAAACAAATACTGTGTCCCTAGTAAGCCTCTACTAGACTAGCTCGTTGATCAAAAGATGGTCAAGATTTCCTGACCATGGACATGAGTTCTCATTTGATAATGGGATCACATCATTAGGAGAATGATGTGATGGACTTGACCCAACCGTTAGCATAGCATATGATCGTTCTGTTTATTGCTATTGCTTTCACTATGTCAAATACACGTTCCTCTGACCATGAGATCATGCAACTCCCGGATACCGTAGGAATACTTTGGGTGTATCAAACATCACAACGTAACTGGGTGATTATAAAGGTGCACTACAGGTATCTCCGAAAGTGTTTGTTGAGTTGGCATGGATCGAGATTGGGATTTGTCACTCCGACTATCGGAGAGGTATCTCTGGGCCCTCTCGGTAATACAACATCACAGAAGCCTTGCAAGCACCGTGACTAAAGAGTTAGTTGCAAGATGATGTATTACGGAACGAGTAAAGAGACTTGCCAGTAACGAGATTGAACTAGGTATTGGATACCGACGATCGAATCTCGGGCAAGTAACATACCGCCGGACAAAGGGAACAACGTATGTTGTCATATGAGGTTCACCGATAAAGATCTTCGTGGAATATGTAGGAACCAATATGAGCATCCAGGTTCCGCTGTTGGTTATTGACCGGAGAGTCGTCTCGGTCATGTCTACATCATTCCCGAACCCGTAGGGTCCGCACACTTAAGGTTCGATGACGATATAGTATTATATGAGTTATGTGATTGGTGACCGAAGTTTGTTCGGAGTCCCGGATGAGATCACGGACATGATGAGGAGTCTCGAAATGGTCGAGAGGTAAAGATTCATATATTGGAATGCTATATTCGGACGTCGGAAAGGTTCCGAGTGATTTGGGTATTTTTCGGAGTACCGGGGAGTTACGGGAATTCACCGGGAGAAGTAATGGGCCTTATTGGGCCATACGGGAAAAGGAGAGGCAGGCCACGTGAGGAGGCGCGCGCCCCCCCTTGCCCAAACCGAATTGGACTAGGGGAGGGGGCGCAGCCCCCTCTTTTCTTTCCCTCTCCCTTCCCCCTTTCCTACTCCGTATGGGAGGTGGAATCCTACTAGGACTAAGGAGTCCTAGTAGGACTCCCCACACTTGGCGCACCCCTAGGGGGCCGGCCTCCTCCCTCCCTCCTTTATATACGGAGGAGGGGCACCCCTTGGAGACACACAATTGTCCCATAGCCGTGTGCGGTGCCCCGGTCTCCGTTTTCCACCTCGGTCATATTTTCGGAGAGCTTAGGCGAAGCCCTGCCGGAATCACTTCACCGTCACCGTCGCCACGCCGTCGTGCTGACGGAACTCATCTACTTCCTCGACGTCTTGCTGGATCAAGAAGGCGAGGATCGTTACCGAGCTGCACGTGTGTAGAACTCGGAGGTGCCGTACGTTCGGTACTCGATCGGTGGAGCTCGAAGGATTGTTCGACTACATCAACCGCGTTGTGAGACGCTTCCGCTAACGGTCTACGAGGGTACGTAGACACACTCTCCCCTCTCGTAGCGATGCATCTCCATGGATAGATCTTGCGTGAGCATAGGAAATTTTTGAAATTCATGCTCCGTTCCCCAACAATGTCGTGGTGTGACGACCATCTATGGGGCCATGTAGACCCTTGTGGTTCAGCGGGGGAGATCGACGTGCACAAAGAGCATGAACAATGGAGGGCGCAAGGGATTTTACCCAGGTTTGGGCCACAGAGAAGCGTAAAACCCTACTCCTGCTTTTGGTGTATTAATGGTGTGGGAGCACAGTACAAGGAGCGCTTCTCCCGGCGAGGTGGGAGGAGCTGCTACACGAGACATGCTTGTGTTTGAAAAGGGGTCCGAATCCCCCTAACTGTGTCCTTGGCCCTCCTTTTATAGCTCAAAGGGGTTACCACAGTGGCAAAACAGTAATTACGTAGCAATTAGATAGCAAACAGTGATATCATACCTAACTCTGCCAGTTTAGGACAAAGGCATTAAATGCGCCGTTAGGTGTCATGTGGAGAGGTAGTCCCGGCAAGGTTTCTGCACCGCTTGCCCAGCTACCTTGTATTATCCTGACACGCCTCCCGGACGTGTGTCATTAGAAGCAAATCATGTCCCAGCGTGCTGACACGTGCCCGATAAGCCTTACCAACCAGCCCGCGCGGTCAACACCTCGCCCACTAGCGAACACCTGTGCAGTGAGGTGGAGCGCTGGAGGGCTGGCAGGAGCTCGCCGGTACGGAGCTTGCCGGGTCTTCACCTTGCCGATTCAGCCTTGCCGGCAAGGAATGTCTTTATCTTCGGTATTAGTTGAGTACTTGTTGGTGCTGTGTCTTGAGCTTCTCTCCAGTGGCTTCTGCAACTGGGTCTTGAATCTTGGTCTTGACGGTTCCCGGCAAGGCTTGGCCGGCAAGGAGGCTGCTACTGTCTGTGCATAAGTCAGGGTATAAAATACCCATATTTTATACACCGACAGGAGCCCCTGGGCCTGGGCCATACACGCCTTCAAAGCGTCGTTGGGCTAGGCCCAAACAATGCACAGACACGCGGCGGGAAACTGCCGCTGTAATTTTCGTCATGAGGGTTATCCTCTCTCTTTGAGATCTTCTTTGCTTCCTCATTAATCTGAATTTGGGTGTGTTCTCGGTCGTCTTCCGGCAACCCTTGCTGTCGAACGGGCGGCTGCTTGGTGCGCTCATAGGTGGAGCGCCGCGGGTTCAAATTGTACCAGCACACGGCCACGCGTGGCAAAGGGTAACTGCCATGTCTTTACCCCTCCTTTTTCTGCGCCTCTCCATCATGCGCACTTGCATGCAGGCAAGGCAGTGGATTGGTGGAGAAGGGCGGCCGTTGGAGTGACGCGCCAGGCCAGGGGGCGCAGGGCGCGGGATTGGCGATCGTGGGCGGTTGCTGGAGTAATGCGCCCGGCCAGAGCGCAGGTCGTGGGATTGGCGAACGTGGGCGGCCACCCGAAGACGGTGAGGAGCCAACCTTCCGTACTACCCCTATAAAGAGGGGACTGCGGGATGCGATGCTCACTCATCTCTTTTTGCCTCAATCTCCAGTGACTATTGCCTCTTTCTTGTATCTTCTTCCTCCGCATCCTATGACGGCATGGCGAGGGGAAGGGGTCGCGGTCGTGCTTCCGCCACCGCGGCGAGAGCTTCTTCTCGGCTCCAAGATCATGCTTCGGCTGCAGCTGTGGAGGCTGGATCTAGTGCTCAAGGGAGGGCCGCAGCCCATGGCCGTGGGCGACGCGGCGCCCGTGGTCGGGGCGGCCACATCGGGGCGCTTGCCGCCCCGTCTTTGGCCCTTCCTCCACTGGCAGAAGGCCACATGGTGGATATGGCGGAAGAGTTCGTCTTGGAGCTACGCGACCAGCCGCGGAGCTGGCTGCAGCTCCCTCGCCCTTTTGCTAGGGAGATGGAAGGCCGCCACCTGCATGGCTTATGGCTGCGCGTGGACGTTTGCTGCAATGGCCCGGTCCGGGTGACCGTTGAGACTTCCAACAACAACATCATGTACCTCACGCGCGGGTGGAAATCCTTTGCCCGTGCCCGTTGTCTGGGGCAGGGGCACCTCCTTCACTTCAGGCTGGATGGACCAGACACCCTCGTCGTGAAGTTCTTCGGGGCTTCAGGCGCTCGTCTGGAGTGTTGCGCGGTGAGCTCGAGCGAGAGCGACACCGCTTCCTCCAGCGATGCTGAGGATGACGATGATGATGGCGATGATGACGGCTCTCCGGGCGTGAAGATTGAAGACGACGGCGAAGAGTCTGGCTGATCGCCGGCAGCACCATCATCTGGCCTTCCGGGAACAAGCCGGACTCCGCCTAGGCGCCCCTTTTGCACTCTTCGCACTCGAGATAAACCCTGGCAAAGGGCCGATGAAAATGTAATCGAGTACATTTCCAATGAATATCTAGTGTTTGCCGGGTTTAAATAAATGCATGCTATTTCCCTTGTTTTATTTTGCCTTTGTATGATAGTGTTCCCTACGCTCATTGGAAGCTTGCCGGTGCGCACACTTGCCGCGAGCGCTTCGAGGAACGGGTCCTTAGCAGCCTGCTGGAAGTGGTGCCGCCAGCAAGGTAACTCGCCGGGTCAGAATGCAGCTGCTAGGCTTGCCGAGCGGACTCAAGGCAAGCTAGAGCGCAGACCGATCGCGACAAGGTTCCTCTCGCGTGCAGGTTTCTCATACATAGCACAGAATTGTTCAAGGGAAATTGCGAATGTAACAAGGAAAAGTTTTCAAAGTTTTTCAACTTAGCTTTTCCTTGCGTTGCTTCTCTTGTTGTATGAAATGATCTCTTGAATGTCATTAGAAATGGTACCCCATCTCCACCCCCCCCCCAGGAAACTTGCGCGCGAGGGATCCTTCTGTCCTTTTTAAGAAAAAGAAAGAAGAGAAAAGAGTGGGTTGGGAACCTTGGCGGTTCATCAGTCATTTTATGCAAATTAAAGTGTAAATCACAACATCATATGCATCCTCATATAAATGAATATGTACGAGTAGTTGCGAAACACTTAGCTTTATTATGCGCAGGATCTACGCCTGGCTTTGTACAAAGGGTTACATGTCTTGCCGACAAAGCTTGTACAAAAGGGGTTGCCGGGAGGTGTCCCGGCAACTGCGCCTTATGGGTAGAACTTGAGAAGATGCTCAATATTCCATGAGTTTTGCACTGGGGTGCCATCTTCGGCCTCCAGACGAATTGCGCCAGGTCTGGTGACTCGTGCTACCCGATAAGGGTCTTCCCACTTCGGCGTCAACTTGTTTGATCCCTTGGCGGACTAAACGTGCCGAAGAACAAGGTCGCCTTCCTCAAGGCTTCGGGCATGCACTTTGCGGCTATGGTAGCGACGCAAGGCTTGCTGGTAGCGTGCAACTCGAACAGCCGCCCGAAGACGATCTTCCTCAAGGAGCAATGCGTCGTCTTGCCACAGCTTCTCTTGCTCAACTTCATCGTAAGCGAGCACTCGAGGTGACCCGTATATGAGTTCCGTGGGGAGTACCGCTTCTGCACCATAAATTAGGGAGAAGGGTGTTTGGCCGGTAGCTCAATTTGGTGTCGTTCTGAGTGACCAAAGAACCGCCGGCAACTCATCAATCCAGTGCCTTCCACACTTGCTCAGCTAGTCAAAGGTTCTCGTCTTGAGGCCACGCAGCACTTCCGCATTCATCCTTTCCGCCTGGCCGTTGCTTCTCGGGTGAGCAACGGACGCAAAACAGATCTTGCTGCCAAGGTCTTGGATGTACTGCATGAAGGTGTGGCTCATGAATTGTGTGCTGTTGTCAGTGATGATTCTATTAGGAACCCCGAAACGGCAAACTAATCCTTTGAAGAACTTGACGGCTGATTGCATTGTCACCTTCCTCACCGGCTCCACTTCAGGCCACTTTGTGAACTTTTCAATTGCGATGTACAAGAACTCAAAGCCCCCGGCAGCACGGGGGATGGGGCCCAAGATATCGAGCCCCCAGACCGAAAAGGGCCAGGAGAGAGGGATTGTTTAGAGAGCTTGAGCTGGCTGATGTATGTTCTTTGAATGGAACTGGCATGCTTCACACTTGGTTACTAGCTCAGTCGCATCCCGGAGTGCAGTGGGCCAATAGAAGCCTTGCCGGAATGCCGGCAAGTGCCCTTGATCCTATGTGAGAGCCACATATGCCTCCGTGTACCTCCGCCAACAGCTTTAGTCCATCTTCCCGGCAAATACACTTCAATTTCATGCCGTTTGGCCGTTTTCTGTACAGGATGTTATCCACAAACTGATACATACTTGACTGACGGGCTACTTTCTCCGCTACTTCTTGCTCATCGGGGAGTTCTCCTGTTTGAAGGAATCAGACTATTTGCTGTGCCCATGCCGAAGCCTGCGGCTCGACGACAAGGACTAAAGGCATCTCTTCGGCTGTGGGAGCGCTCGCTTCTGCTGCAAGAACCTGGGGTTCTGCGCTAAGCGGCTGCTCACCGGCAACCGTGTCGCTGTCCCCGGCAGCATCCTTGTCGGCGGCTTCCGGGAGCTCTGCCGGAAAATACTTGCCGGTATTCAACTTTCTTCTCTTACTGGCCTGCGTTGATGGGGTGACTGTCGGTTGATTCAAATGGAGCACAAAAGTTCTCGGTTCCACGGGAAGCTTTTGAGCGGCACATTTTGACAGGCTGTCAGCGATGCTGTTTTTCGCACGAGGAATGTGTTCTGTTTGTAACCCATCGAAGTGTTCTTCCAATTTCCTCACTTCTTCCACGTACACTTCCATCAACAGGCTCTGGTAATGTTTGTTGACTTGCTTCACAACAAGCTGCGAGTCACCGCAGACGATCAATTTTTTGATACCAAGGTCCATTGCGATCCTAAGACCGGCAAGGAGTCCTTCGTACTCAACAGTGTTGTTCGTAGCTTGCTCCCTGGGGAAGTGCATTTGAACCACATACTTGAGGTGCTCTCCAGTGGGTGCGACAAGCAGCACTCCGGCACCGGCGCCTTGCAGCGAGAAGGCACCATCAAAGTACATGATCCATTCCTTCGCCGTTTCCTTGCCGGGGAGAGCTGTTTCTTGAATTTCTTCGTCTTGCGTTGGTGTCCATTCTGCAACGAATTACGCCAAAGCTCTGCTCTGAATAGTTGAAGTGCTTTCAAACTTGAATGCAAAGCTTGACAATTCCAACGCCCACTCCACTATCCTGCCAGTTGCCTCTGGATTCCTCAAGATGCGTTGCAATGGAAAGTGGGTGACGCCGGTGATTTCGTGCGCTTGGAAGTAGTGACGCAGCTTTCTCGAGGCCATAAGAAGACCGAAAAGTAACTTCTGCACCCTAGAGTATCTCGATCTAGGCCCCTGCAGAAGGGAACTGACGAAGTATACTGGTCGCTGCACCACTTTCTTTTTCGGCGCTGTTTGTTGATTATCTCCATTTGTCCGCGCTGTTCCCGACTTCTCGGCACCATGATTTGCCGGAGAAGATTCCGGTTTGTCGTTGGATAGGTTTTCTGCAGTTACTTCCTCATCATCGGGTTCCCTCTGCGCCACTAATGCAGCACTGGCCACTTGATTCGTTGCCGCTATGTATAGCAGCAACAACTCTCGTGGTCTTGGCGCAACTAGTGTTGGCGTGGAGGAGAGGTATCTTTTCATGTCCTGCAGCGCGGCCTCCGCTTCCGGAGTCCATTTCATCGGACCTGCCTTTTCAAAACCTTGAAAAACAGTAGGGCGCGCTCGGCGGATCTTGAAATGAACCTACTCAAGGCCTCAACACAACTGGCAAGACGCCGCACATCCTTGACGCTTTTCGGTGCTCGAATCTGCTCAATCGCTTTGATCTTGTCGGGATTTGCTTCAATTCCTCGTTGAGATACAAAGAACCCGAGAAGCTTGCCGGACGGAACGCCAAACACGCACTTCTTAGGGTTGAGCTTCAAGTTGATTTTGTGCAAGTTAGCAAACGTTTCTTCCAAATCTTGAGTGAGGGTAGACTTGTCCTTGGTCTTGACCACAATGTCATCCATGTATGCTTCCACATTCCTGTGCAGCTGGGGCTCAAAACCAATCTGGACTGCCCTTGCAAATGTTGAACTGGCACTCTTTAACCCGAAAGGCATACGCACAAAGCAGTACGTGCTACAGGGAGTAATGAATGTGGTTTTCTCCTCATCCTCCTTGGCCATGAATATCTGATGGTATCCAGAGTAGGCATCAAGGAAGGAGAGCAAATCACAGCCGGAAGTAGAATCTACAATTTGATCAATGCACGGCAAAGGAAAAGGATCCTTCGGACATGCTTTGTTAATATCAGTGTAGTCGATACAAAGTCTCCACTTTCCGTTTGCTTTGCGCACCACCACTGGATTTGCCAGCCAAGTGGGATGTAGCACTCCTCTGACCAGGCCTGCTGCTTCAAGCTTCTTGATCTCTTCGGCGATAAACTATTGCCGTTCCAACGCTTGCTTCTGGACTTTTTGCTTGACGGGCCGGGCATGGGGACAGACAGCAAGGTGGTGCTCAATTACCTCCCTGGGAACGCCAGGGATGTCAGATGGTCGCCATGCAAACACATCGACATTCGCCCGCAGGAAGGCAACGAGCGCGCCTTCCTATTTGCTGTCAAGGGTGGCACTGATGGTGAAGGTACCATCAGTGCCGTCCTCCCTCGCCGGTACCTTCTTGGTTGCCGGTGCAGTGGCTTTGGATTTCTTACCGGCAGAGCACTCCGGTAACTCTTCAACAGGCATGCAGCACTCCGAAGAGGTGCGCTTCCCGGAATCCTTTCTAGAGGTCTTGCCGGACTTCTTCTTTTCCTTTTTCTTGGCGGGAGTTGGCGCCTCGGCGGCCTCTACTGCAACCGCATCTCTGTACATCTTGTCGACGCAAATGACTGCATCTTTCCTGTCGGAGTTGATGGAAATGACACCCATCGGCCCTGGCATCTTCAACGTGTTGTAAGCATAGTGAGATGCTGCCATAAATTTTGCCAAGGCTGGGTGGCCAAGAATTCCATTGTACGGCAAGGGGATCTTGATGACGTCAAAGACAATCTTTTCCATCCTGTAGTTCAGTTCTCCGCCAAACGTCACCGGCTGATCTTTCCCTTGGGCTGGCTTCTTCCCGGGTTAACTCCTTGGAACGTGCCCGTTTTCTCGAGTTCCTCATCGGGGATCTGCAGACTCTTGATAACTTCTGGAGAGATCAGGTTCAAACCGGCCCCACCATTAACTAACATCTTTGTTACCTGGAGGTTGCAAATTGTTGGTGAAACCAACAACGGCAAACACCCGACCGCAGTTTTGCGATCGGGGTGATCCTCAGCATCCAAAATGATAGGCGTGTGTGACCATTTGAGTGGCTTCTGAGAGCCCATAGCCGGTTCCGCCGCATTAACCTCACGCGCCCACTGCGTAAGTTGGCGGTGAGAGGAGTGTAAGGATGCCCCTCCGTTAATGCACATGGCGTCGGTTACCTTCTGGAATTCTTGTTCGCTGGGCTCATCATCGTCCTCTTCGTCACTTCCATCATCCTCTTCTTTCTTGTCTCGGCCTCTGGCAGGCATCTCTATCTGCTGCTTAGCCTTGCCGCGGCGGCCCCCTCGACCACCACGGCCCTTTTTTCCGGATCCACCAGTACCATCTTGACCCTTTTCCTTGTCACGCTTTTCATATTCAGCTTTCTGCTTCTCAACAAGGTGCTCGACTTGCCGGCATTCTTGGAGATCGTGGCCTTTGGTATGGTGAATCTTGTAGTACGGCCCATCTGACTTGCCGGCCTTCTCGTTTGCCGCCGTCTCCTGGCAAGCAGCGCATGCAGCAGCCTCCTTGCCAGAGTTCTCAGTCTTGGCTTTCTTGGCGGACTCAGAGTTGCCGGAGCCTTCGACAGCCATAACAGTTTTGCCCTTGCGCTTTCTATTGCGCTTTCGGCCTTTCTTCCCCGGGGTGACAGCATCATTGTCCTCAGAATCTACTTCGGCACCAGCGTCCTCCCCGGGAAGCCTTCTTCCTTCCTCAGCACGTGCACACTTATCCGCCAATGTGTAGAGCTCGTTGACGGTCTTGGGCAACTTGACGTTCATTTTCTCCCGCATCCACCGATTGCGCACATTCGTGTGAAAGGCGGCAATCACGGATGCGGGGTGCACATCTGGAATGTTACGGTGCACACGGCTGAACCTCTGGATGTACTTGCATAAAGTTTCACCATCTCTTTGCGGGATCACTTGCAAGTCGATGGGCTGTCCAGGGGCTTTGTGGCCCCTGGTAAAGGCACCAATGAACTCGTTGCAGAGATCTGACCATGAAGAAATGGAGTTCTCCGGCAAATTCATCAGCCAAGACCTCACGTTGGGTTTCAGTACCAACGGGAAGTAGTTGGCGAGGATTTTCTCATCTTTCCCACCGGCAGCTTGCACGGCAATCGTGTAGATGCCCAGAAACTCTGCTGTGTTCAGCTTGCTGTCGTACTTTTCCGGCACTTCTGGCTTGAAGGCTCGAATAGACGGCCATCGGACTTGCCGCAGCTCATGGGTGAAGGCGGGACATCCAATCTCGTAGGGTAGATATCCGCCAACCCTTGGCGCAGGCTCATCAACGATGGGGCCGTTGCATGCGTCGGATTGACGACGTGCCTCCCGGCGCCGTTCGATGGTGGTGCGGGCGTCTTCTGCCCGCCTGTCTCGCAGCACTTGCCGCTGATCTTGCCGTGCTCGCGAATCCAAAGAGGCCATCGACACCTCCTCGGGCTTGAAGGATCGCTGAGCTTGCTGCGGTCGTTGGCGTTGTTGCCGCTTGGATTGTTGCCGCTGAGGTGATTGCACCGTTAGCGTGGCACTATCAGTGCGGCCATCAACTGGGCTTGCCGGTGCCATTTGCGGACGCCGTGAGGGCTCTGCTTGCTGCAATTTACTGGCCTCAGCGAATCCAATCAAGCTTTGGATGGTGGCTCTCCACTCATCCATCTTCTCTACCGCTGGAGGGAAGTTTAGCAGCATCTGGGCTCGCGCCATTGCTTCTGCTGCTGTGGCTGGCATGGCCGGAAGCTAAGAACGCGATGTCGCTCTACTCTTGGAAGAGCCAGCAGGAGCGCCATCGCGGTCTTGCTGCCGCGGCACATGATCAGCAGCAGGTCATCGTGGCGGAGGCGGTGCCTGAGGATCTGGGATTTGATCAACAGGAGTCTTGCCGTGAGGTCGCCGCTGTTCAGAGTCGCTGGCGCCGATCGGAGCTGTGCCGCGCCCGTTGTCCGAGGGGCGTGGTGTCTGTCCTGAAGCTACATTCTTGGACGCCGCCGCACCGGGATCTTGGCTCGCGCCGGTCCAGGCGTTGCCGCTTCGGTGGTTGCGTTCGTCGGCGCGGCGAGGAGGTGGAGGAGGAAGAGGTCGTCCATCCGTTCCGCTCGCGCTGTCGCGGCTCTGTTCGCCAGAGGATCGAGGAGGTCGACTACCTCCAGCACACTCGTCTCCTGCGTCGACCGCGGTGGGCATGATGACTGCACCGCCTGCGCTGGTCGTGCCAACCGCAGTACCCGCGCCGCCCGCACTGGCCGCGCCGCCTGTGCCACCTGTGGATGCGTGCGGGGTGGCCGTCATCGTGATGCCCTTCTTCTTGGGCGCCATCGACGACGAGGAGGACGATGAGGAAGTTGATGAAGATGACGAAGAAGACGCGCAATCCACTGATCAAGGTTCGCGCAAGCGAAGCTACCCCTACCTGGCGCGCCAGAGATGTCGTGGTGTGACGACCATCTATGGGGCCATGCAGCCCCTTGTGGTTCGGCGAGGGAGATCGACGTGCACAAAGAGCATGAACAATGGAGGGCACAAGGGATTTTACCCAGGTTTGGGCCGCAGAGAAGCATAAAACCCTACTCCTTCTTTCGGTGTATTAATGGTGTGGGAGCACAGTACAAGGAGCGCTTCTCCAGGCGAGGTAGGAGGAGCAGCTACACGAGACGTGCTTGTGTTTGAAAAGGGGTCCGAATCCCCCTAATTGTTGCCTTGGCCCTCCTTTTATAGCTCAAAGGGGTTACCACAGTGGCAAAACAGTAATTACATAGCGATTAGATAGCAAACAGTGCTATCATTCCTAACTCTGCCAGTTTAGGACAAAGGCATTAAATGCGCCGTTAGGTGTCATGTGGAGAGGTAGTCCTAGCAAGGTTTCTGCACCGCTTGCCCAGCTACCTCGTATTATCCTGACACGCCTCCCGGACGTGTGTCATTAGAAGCAAATCCTGTCCCAGCGTGCTGACACATGCCCGATAAGCCTTACCAACAAGCCCGCGCGGTCGACACCTCGCCCACTAGCGAACACCTGTGCGGTGAGGTGGAGTGCTGGAGGGCTGGCAGGAGCTCACCGGTACGGAGCTTGTCGGGTCTTCACCTTGCCGGTTCAGCCTTGCCGGCAAGGAGTGTCTTTATCTTCGGTATTAGTTGAGTATTTGTTGGTGCTGTGTCTTGAGCTTCTCTCCAGTGGCTTCCGCAACTGGGTCTTGAATCTTGGTCTTGACGCTTCCCGGCAAGGCTTGGCCGGCAAGGAGGTTGCTACTGTCCGTACATAAGTCAGGGTATAAAATACCCATATTTTATACACCGACAACACGTATTAGGTTATGCCATGTATGATGCCTAAATCTACTCTATAGCAGGCAGGAGTGATTCATCATTGCACGCACAATTGAATTGCCGGTTAAGGACCAGTTCTTTTCCACCTTTTGAGAGCTTGTTGTCAAAATAAGCCATAAAAGCTCTAAGGAACTCGTTTTTGAGTTATGGGCTTGGGCTGAACTTATTTCCACCACCCATTCCTTCACAATGAGAAAAAGCTTGGGGGGGGGTTGCTTCCCGTATAAGCTCACTTAAAATTGAAGGGGTATAGCCAATGTTTTTAAGGCAGTAAGGCGAGGCAAGGCATTCGGGGCACCTCACTGCTTAAGCGATAAGGCATAAGGCAAGGTGGACGCCATAGAGAGTTCTAAGCAGCAGAATAGAGTAGAATTTGGATGGTAGGCAACTAGTCATACTGGCATACACACCTTGTAGTTGCGGCTGGCTATAGAGCCCATATAGCATCCATCCTCTTTGCACTTTCACTAGGAGGAGGAGCTGCTGGACAGGAGGAGAATGAGGAGCTGCTGGAGAGGAGGAGGAGCCATTGGAGAGGAGGAGGGGGAGGAGCTGCCGGAAGGGATCTGCTGCAGAGCAGGAAGTAGATCTGCTGGAGAGGAGCCACTGGAGAGAAGGAGGGGGAGGAGTGTGTGGATTGGGGGCTGTTTCTCTCTCTCGCTCTCCCCCCTCTTACCTGTTGGCGCCAACAACCTTTTTGTTTCCCACCAAAACTCAGTTTCCAGCCTAAAACAGCTCCCCTGCCTGCCTGGCAAGCTAAGGCATCCAAAATGGACTAAGGCAACAACCTGGACGCCTAAGCAGACGCCTCGGATGCTCTAAAGCTTAAGGCAGACGCCTTACGCATGTACATAAGGCAAGCTGGACGCTTCAAGCTCTTAGGGTGCCCTTACGCCTAAGCGTCGCCTAGGCGATGCCTTAGGGATGCCTTAAAAACAATGGGTATAGCGAAATGACTCTGTTATTTGCCCATATTACACTGAAAATGCCACTGCTCAGGCCCGCGTCACACCCGACCCCCAAGTAAAAATTAACACACAAGCATTCATTCCCCTGCCCGCCCGCATCTCCTCTCCCCTTTCCCTCTGCCTCGATCCCTTGCCTGCAGCGCTAGAGTTCCTCCTGCGAGCCGCCACCACCGGTCCCATCTGCCCTGCTCTTCGACGATGCTCTCTCCAGCGAGGGTCGATGGCCTGCGGGTAGGGCTCCATCTCCCCGGCAGCTCCTCCCTCTGGCGCTGCCCCTCACTCTGCTGGTCCCCAGCAGCTGCTCCGCTATGGTCCGTCCAACGCTCCACTCCGGCGGCCGCCGCCCAACTACGGCCGACGCCCCACTCTGGCAGATGGCCCCTCATTCCCCCTCCCCTCCTCCTAGGCCGTGGCCATGAGGTGTTGTTGCGGGATGAGCTCATCCAACAAGGTGAGGATCTCCTCTGATTTTTTGCCAAATTTTCATTCTGATCTGCTATACGATGAATTGCTATGAGTTGCTGCTGCTGCTATATGATGAATTGATGTGAGTTGCTGCTGCTGCTGCTATTATATGATGAATTGCTATGAGCTGCTACTGCTATATGATGAATTGCTATGAGATGCTACTGCTGCTGCTATATGATGAATTGCTATGAGCTGCTGCTATATGATGAATTGCTATGAGCTGCTGCTACTGCTGCTGCTATATGATGCTTTCAGGTGGTGCTGCTATATGATAAAAACCAGCCACTTGGACCATGGAATTTTGATAGATAATGAATAATCATATAAATTTAGGCAATTATCCTCTGTCTGGAAGACATTGACCAAAGTAGATTGTGCCAAGTAGAATTTATCTTTGTATTTGCATTTTGAATAAATAATGATGGTCTGTTTTCCTATCATATTAATTACTGCGATGGGTTCAATTCGTGATGTTTGCAAGTCAAATTTATTTTCATATGGGCAGCAAAATGAAAAAATATAATGCAATAGACTTTTCACTGATCATACAACAGATAAGCTGAAAAAGCAGGCAATGAAAAGAACTGGTTGGCTTATTATCTCGAGGTTATATTCACAGGAGCTTATTTTCATAGGATAACTCAAAATAACTGGCCCTAAGAACCCTGGCCAACAACAATGCCAAACAAATAACACCACGATGATTTCAATGGAGTGACTTACCATACCACGCTGTATAGACTCACCGCTGTCCCTCATTTTTTTGCGATGTTCCATGAAAATGCACCATACATTTTGTACTAAGAAATCTTGTACTTTTTCATTGCTGCGCCCCATCTGCAAGTTGACACAGCTAATTTGAGACATCTCTACATGATAATACATTGCATATCCACTGCACATAATTAAACCACCAATTAACAATTGTGTGCGTCGCATAAACTAGCCATGACTCTGTGTACTGGACTTGCAGGCACTCTAAGGGAGCCTAATTTAGTGCACTGGCATTCCTTCATGCCACCTACGACATTGTGTAATGTATGACGTCTATATCTCTAATTTAGCAGCCAGTAGTGGTAATCATTGGCTACACAAAGGGATTACTGGTAGAAATCCTAGCAAAGCACACTGGCATGCACACAACAATACAAGAGAGAGACGCACTTACAAGATCATAGCAATGCTTTAGTCCAAGAGTTTGGTTGGCCAAGGTGTTAGATCCAGAAGAAACATCGTCCTTGTGGCTCTTGCCAGCTCCATAACATGTAACAGTGACCTGTTAGTATATTTGATGTACATCTGGCAGGTGATGCTGGACGGGTTTAAAGGTGACAAGTACCTAGGTCGCGGCGGGTGCTTGGCATCTTGCCAGACGGTGGGAACCAGGTTAGAAACGTCAAGGGTGATGACGATGCGGTGGCTATCGGGGTCCAGTAAGGAGATCTAGGACCGTGGACGAGGGCGTCGGTGAAGCTGCTCCGGTGGTTGGGTTGAGGATGGTGTCGACGATGCGGATCTGCGGTCGTGGACAAGGGCGTCGGTGAAGCTGCTCTGGTGGTAGGGTGGAGGATGGTGTCGACGATGCGGATCTGTGGTCGTGGACGAGGGCGTCAGGAAGCTGCTCTGGTAGGGTGGACGATCATGTGGACGATGTGGATCTGAGGCCGTGGACTTGGGCGTCGGCGAAGCGGCTCCGGTTGGGTTGAGGATGGTGTCGGCGAAGCAGCTCTGGTAGGGTTGAGGACGGTGTCGACGAAGCGGATCTGAGGCCGTTAACGGGGGCGTCGGTGAGGCAGTTCCGGGGGTGTGGACGAAGCGGCTCCGGTGTGGTGTAGGAAGGAGCCGCTGCAGATGCACTGCGGTTGACGAGAGCACCGGTGAAGCAGATCCGGCGCGGTGGACAAGGCCGGCACTAAATGGGCTGTGGTACAGTGGTGGATGAGCAGTCTACGGTTTCTAGGGGAGGTGGGAGGGGTAGATGCGGCCTCGGAAGTAGATCCGGCGAGGTGGACGACGCCGGCAGTGAATAGGCTCTGGTACGTCGGTGGATGAGCGGTCTAGGGTTTCGAGAGGGAAGGGGGTAGAATCGCCGATGAAGTATGGACGGCGTGCTGTAAGATGCTCTGGTGCTGTGGAGTAGTCGTTTTTGCGGGAGGGGAGAGGAAATGGGGGTGCCGTGTGGTGGGGGGCGGAAGTTACCAAAGCAACCCCGACCTATTATGTAAATGAGGGCCATGTTGTTCTCCTTGCACCAAGGACAAATGGGGAATTTCGCATGCTCCAGATTAGGTCGCGGAAATTTTAGAAGTAGGCGGGAGATTTTGCCGCCCGCGGGATCGTTCGTATCCAGTTTCAACTAATTTTGGACAGTGCTAGCGGGAAGCCGATGATGCGCGACTGTGTACACGACGCACACGTCAGCAATAACTCGTATGAAATCGACCCCAGAAAAAAGACAATAACCCGGATGATGCACCGATAACTTATTACGATCACACGGGCACGGCCGATCGTACGGGTGTAACTGAGGAACGTTCATAAAAAAGGGAGCAAACGCTCAGCCTATGTATTTCTCGTGTAAATATGTAATTTTGTGCCATTGGTTATTTATTTTAAACACAATGCATTGACGTGTTAATTTCAATTATATTGTACAGTAACAAATGGATAATATAGATGCGCAAAAGGAATGGATATTATAGTCCGCTACTTAAAAGTGTTACCTCATATGATTACATGGCATCCATTTCATAAATTGCAGTACCCGTTGAATTCATATATGAATATTATGTGTATTGCTTCATAATAGAATCTTAAATCATCCAAAACTAATGAATTTGAATGCAACACTAACAATGGTGCATGTACATGACAACTACAGTGGTTGTTTGAAGAAATATCACTATAACTTTGGCATACACGATTGAAAAAGGCTATTTAAAAAAAAGTATAAATTATGCGATATGTGATTGTCCAATCTTTATAGCATTGAATCGATATTGTATCTTCGGCCACGATAGGAAGTAGATATTGATTATGTTCAAGCGAGGCACGTCCTCAACCGTTAGATAGTGATACGTGAAAGAATTGTGCAATCTCTCTCACACACATACAAATCTCCCTTCTCCATGGGCATCTCAATCACACACGCACGCTCCGTCTATTTCTCTCCCTCCGACAAAGTTAGAAATCGTCTTTCTACCTCATCCTACAAGTCTCTCACACAAAAACACACACTCTCTCTCTGTCGAACACTCCCACCCCTTTAATTCTGCCCACCCACCGCCACTCATGTCTCAAAGTATAACTACGTCTCGCACACATATCCCTAATTAAGGTTAACTCAAGTCCCCAGAACCATATGAATCCATACAATGGGATTCCAGTTGAGCACCTTTTGTTTTGAGATTTCGAGAAGAGTTCGCTCACACACACACACACACACACACACATTGTTTCTCTCTTCATTTATTTCGGGCATTTGCATGCACACACGCTTGTTTATCTCCCTGATGTTTTAGGCATGCCTCGCACCCATGCTATCTACCTATCCCCTAATATAGATCAGTAACACACAAACTCTCTCTCTCTCTCTCTCTCTCTCTCTCTCTAAGTGTCTCTGGCACCCTCCCTCCTCCCAACACTGGCAGGACCAGGGTGACATCTCGATCTTGATTTTAATCTATCTACTGGCTTCTCTCTCAGACACACACACACTCGCTAGTTGTGTCTCTGTGCCTAGCACACACACACTCTTGATACGACTTTCTCTCGCTCTCCCGCCCCCGCCCCTCCCAACAAAGACAGGAGCAGGGTGACACCTCGATCTTGATCTTAATCTATCTATTGGCTTCTCTCTCAAACAAACACACTCTCACTAGTTGTGTCTCTGTGCCTCGCACACACACACTCGATACGTCTTTCTCTCCGTAGCCCCTTTAGATATGTAGATTTCTCGGTGGTCGTTGATGGTGCGGCCGGAGTTGCGCACGCAGAGGTGCAATGACGATGACGCCGAATTGCAGCCTCGATGATGCTTTTCTCTTTGACAACATGTGTGCATTCTTGTGTGTGTAGCCAGCTTGCCCATTGTGCCTTGTTTTTACGGGCCTCATGTGATGGTTTTCGCCTGGTTTTCTATTAATTAATCGGGCAACTCTTTTCTTTGTTATTAATGAATTCGAGATCCTTCGGAGCAGACATAAAATATATCACTTTAAACCAATTATCACAGTAACTATATAAAAAAGGCAGATATCTCATGCTTGTTCGAGGAAGAACATCAGGTGGAGTAGTTAGCACCCGATGTTTGAAACGCGTTGTCCTGAGTTCGAATCCTGTCGGAAACCTTAGTTCTTATATGTTTTTATATATACTTCTTTTCTATACCTTACTGACAGTGGAACCACAGATAGAGAGCGGGCACCTTGCAACGTAGGCGGATTTAACAAAGAGTACTTAGAATACAAGTTTAATTTTTTAAGGATTGATTTGTTTCATTTTTTTACTTTTTGTACGAATCTGTACCCACCGTGCAAGTTCATGTACTGTACATACGATTAACGTTTTGTTTTCAGAATCATACATGCAATTAACTAACAGGAATTTGATGTGACTATAATTTCCAGCATAAGGGCATCTCCAACGGCAACCAGCAAATTTCCTCCTGCATCCGTTCGCAAACACGATGACATCCAACGCTAGCCGCATACATTTTGACAACAACTCAAACCAACCGAACGAAATTCGTGCAAACATGGCCGGATTTCATATAAACATGACAGATTTCATATAAAAATGCCGGATTTTCATATAAACATGATGGATTTCATTACATTTACATCAACTAAGCAGTGCTAGTCCGGCTCTGGAGGTATAATTAATACCTAATCTAAATGGTCGCCCGTGGATCCCTTTGTCTTCCTCATGTCCGGCAGCCCGATCAAGACACTTGCGGGGTCAACGAAGGTCCTCACAATAGAAGAACCGGGCAAGACACCGGCTATGAACGCTGTCATCGCCTCGGAGGTGGCCTTCTTGGGACCCAAGCGGCGGCAGCCTCCCATGTTCTACTTCTCCTCGATGATGGCGGCGGACGCGGACGTGCTGGCCACCAACTCGTCGCTCTCCGCGCACCCAGCTTCTATCTCTGCCTGCATGGCGCGGCCGTAGGCACGGGAGGTGCGGTCGCAGGCACGGGAGGCTCGGCCACAGGCACGGGAGGCACAGTCGCAGACACACGAGCGACGACACCCGTGCCGGCGTGGACCAACTCGCCACTCCTCATCGAGCAGGCCTGGAGCAGTGAGTTGCTGAACCACGCGCTGGCTTGGGGCGGCAACTGGCTCCGTCGGGCTAGGCGAGGGAGGTGGAGCAGCGAGCTGCCTCGCTCGTATTCGGCGGGCTCAGCGGGCCACCCAGCCGGCTTGTATGCCGGAGAACTGCTCCTCGGAAGCCATCGGAAGAGTGGAGAAAATGGTGAAGGAGGAGATGGGGGAGCGGCAGAGGGGTGCAATTCTTGCCCGTCGTCTGGCCTCAGTTAAAATAGAGGGCGGACGGGAGGAGCTCGGACGGCGTTGCATTTAATGTCGGCCCGCTCATGAACGGACGTGTGGTAGGAGTTGGTTTCTAAGCTTCCACGCGGGTTTAATGGAGGCGTTTGAATGCGGCGAGGAGGCGTGTTCAGCCGGGCGTGCAGCGGGCGGCGCCCTCAGGAGTAGTACTCTTTTTTTTGAAAAACGGAGGGTAAACTAGTAAACTAGGACAGTTCCTGATACGGTTTGAATGCAGACGAGGGAGAGGGTAGCGGTACCCTAAATGTTGAACGGCCAATGATGCATCCTCCTTCAATTAGCATGTTAAGGGAAGTAATTAATGGGAGAAGTGGAAAGGAGGCAGCACGATGTGAATGCGACGCAGTTTGCACTCATATAAAGGCGCCCCTCCACTCCAATACATCTACCAGATCGTATGCACCTACGCACCTACACTAAGCACAACAGTGCTGACTCCAATTCCCAAACCAACTGACCAGAAGCCAGACCCATGGTGGCGATGCGCGCGAGCGGCCTATTGCTATGCCAGATGATCCGAGACGCCGGCCTGCTGCACAGCACTGTGGATCATCTCGCACTAGTGTTTTGGACCGGCTGGTTAATAGCCCGCTTCAACGCCAGCTACGACTCTCAGTTGGACAAGATGATCGTCGACACCATCAACAAGTTCACCATCATCAAGAAGCTCGCGGACGACATCGCCGTACTCCTCCAGCCCGCGCGCCCAGGCTCCTCGTTGCCTGCAACCCTAATCGGCCTGCATGGTGAGAACCTCTTTCAAGAACTAGTGGCCCTACGACTACCCGCCGACGTGACGAAGAATGTCCACCTTGAGGTCGCACTCACCGCGAGGCGCCTCGCCCTGCAAGCATTCATCGACCTACACATCCACATGTACGACCAAGTCGTGCACATAGGCCTCTACAAGGCCAGTGAGGACGCTACAACGTTGGCCTTCCTCAACCGGCTGGAAGCCTTGGACGCCTTTGTTTAGAAGCACCTTGACCTCGTCACAAAATTCGCTGCTCCTCAGCCGCCGGTCGGTGGCCCGGCGCACTGAGTCGAGGAGGAGGAGGTCGTTGATGGATGCATCTTTCTTCTTGCCTCCTGTAACCACCACTGCGATCGCGTCATCGTGGCCTTAATTCTTATTGTATCGCATTCTCATTCCAGTCGATAAAGACATGTGTGATCCCTTTGCTCACATTTGGTGTCAATTATATGCATCATTGTAACTAGTAGTACCTCCGTCCTGGTTTATTGGTCACCTTCGTGTGTTTGTGCCAAATTTTGACTTTAAATTTAACTAACAATATGTTAATGCATGTCACAAAAATAATATCATTGGAAACTATGTTCAAGTACGAATCCAAGGATATATTTTTTGGTGACATGCATTAATTTTTTGCTAGTTAAATATATAGTTAAAATATGGCACAAAGGGGACCAACATACCAGGACGGACGTTGTGCTTACCTTTTGCACCAACTTCGTAATTTACGTACGATGCTTGACCCAACCTACCGAACTACTCGTAAATTGAACACTACTCATGCTTCACGCCTGTCCCGTTCGCAAGTTCAAAATGAGAAACTGGAACGCGTACAACAAGCCTGTCCCATTCGCGTCGCATTCCACACTGTCGTTCTGGCCCGCCGGTCAACGTGCATTGGCTAGGCATATAGTATCACTAACATGTGGGACCACATGTGAGGAAACCAACGATGTGCCAAACTGGCTAACTCCCCCGCTTACCGCGTGGGAAAAGCCCCGCCCTAGCGTTTTCAATCATCATTTCTATCTATCGATCGCGCCAAGGAGCAGAACCAAATGTTACAATTTATATTTCAAAAAATAATCCATTGGCTTCTTTTTAGTCTGCATATAAGGTTTGGTCAAAGTCAAGCTTTGTAAAGTTTGACTAACTTTAAATTAAAAAATATCAACATTCACAATGTGAAATCAATATGATCAGATGCACCATGAAATGTATTTTCATAGTACTATATAGTTTTAAAATGAAAAGCCTGCCGCGTTCGAGTCGCACGCTGCTACTTGTAGACTGCGTTGGTATTTCCCCGAAGAGGAGAGGATGATGCAGTATAGTAGAGATAAGTATTTCCCTCAGTTAAGAACCAAGGTTATCAATCCAGTAGGAGAACCACGCAAAATCCCTTTAGCAGCACCTACACACACAAAAGCAAACACTTGCACCCAATGCAAATAAGAGGGTTGTCAATCCTCTTAGCGGTTATTTGCAAGGATTAATTCTGATAGTGATAAATAGATAAACTAAAATACTAAATAAGATAAAAGTAAATAAATTGAAGCAAAGTATTTTTTGTTTTAAATATATGATAAAGTAGACCCGGGGGCCATAGTTTTCACTAGAGGCTTCTCTCTCGAACACATAGCATATGGTGGGTAAACAAATTACTGTTGGGCAATTGATAGAAAAGCAAATAATTATGACGGATTAATGGCAATGATCATGTATATAGGCATCACGTCCGAGACAAGTAGACCAACTCCTGCCTGCATCTACTACTATTACTCCACCCATCGACCGCTATCCAGCATGCATCTAGGGTATTAAGTATGAAACAGAGTAACGCCTTAAGCAAGATGACATGATGTAGACAAAGTAAATTCAAGCAACATGATTAAACCCCATCTTTTTATCGTTAATGGCAACAATACAAATATGTGTCATGTCCCTTTCTGTCACAGGGATTGAGCACCACAAGATTGAACCCATCACAAAGCACCTCTCCCACTGCAAGATAAACCAATCTAGTTTGCCAAACCAAATTGATAGACCAGAGAGAAATACAAAGCTATAATAATCATGCATAAAAGATTTCAGAGAAGACTCAAATATTTCTCATAAATAATCTGATCATAAACTCACAATTCATCGGATCCGAACAAACACACCGCAAAAGAAGATTACATCGTATAGAACTCCAAGAACATCGAGGAGAACATGGTATTGAAGATCAAAGAGAGAGAAGAAGCCATCTAGCTACTAGTTTTGGACCCGTAGGTCTGTGGTAAACTACTCACACATCATCAGAGGGGCAGCAAGGTTGATGAAAAAGCCCTCCGTGATCGATTCCCCTTCCGGGAGATTACCGGAAAAGGCCTCCAGATGGGATCGTGGAAGAACAAAGGCTTGCGGCGACGGAAAGGTTTTATCTTCTATCCCCTGGTATATTGGGAATATTTGGGAATTTATAGTGCTGGAATTTGGTCAGGAGGGGCTACGAGGGGCCCACAAGCCTGGGGGTGCGCGCCCTACCCCCCAGGGCGAGCCCTCCGAGCTTGTGGCTCCCTCGTGGCTCCTGTGGTCTTCTCCCGAAGCTTCGTGGGTCAATTTTGGTCCAGAAAAAATTAATCCAAAGTTTTTTTTCTCGTTTGGACTCTTTTTGATAATGATTTTCTGAAAAGACAAAAACAAGCAAAAAACAACAACTGGCACTGGGCACTGGGTTAATAGGTTAGTCCCAAAAAATGATATATAATGGCATATAATTGCATATAAAACATCCAAAATTGATACTATAATAGCATGGAACAATCAAAAATTATAGATACATTGGAGACGTATCAAGCATCTCCAAGCTTAATTCCTGCTCGTCCTCGAGTAGGTAAATGATAAAAACAGAATTTTTGATGTGGAATGCCACCTAACATGTTTCATCATGTAATCTCTCTTACGGTATGAATAATAAGATCCGAATGATTCAAAGCAATAGTCTATAGTTTGACATAAAGACATCAATACTCAGGCATACTAATAAACAATCATGTCTTTCAAAATTAAAGTGCTAAAGAAAGTTATCCCTACAAGATCATGTAATCCAGTCATGCTCCATCTTCTTAACACAAAATATTTATCATGCACTACCCCGATGACAAGCCAAGCAATTTGTTCACACTTTTAACGCGCTTCAGCTTTTTCATCCCCCACGCAATACATGAGCGCAAGCCATAGATATAGCACTATGGGCAGAATAGAATATGGTGGTAGGGATTAATAAGGGGAAGTCAAAAATAAGAAGATAGTCTCACATCGACGAGGCTAATCGACAGGCTATGGAGATGCCCATCAATTGATGTTAATGCGAGGAGTAGGGATTGCCATGAAACGGATGCACTAAGAGCTATAAGTGTATGAAAGCTCAACATGAAAACTAAGTGGGTGTGCATCCAACTTGCTTGCTCATGAAGACCTCGGGCATTTGAGGAAGCCCATCATCGGAATATACAAGCCAAGTTCTATAATGAAAAATTCCCACTAGTATATGAAAGTGGCAAAATAGGAGACTCTCTATATGAAAAACATGGTGCTACTTTGAAGCACAAGTATGGAAAAGGATAGTAACACTACCTCTTCTCTCTTTTTCTCTCATTTTTTTTTCTTTCTCTTTTTTTTCTTTTTTTCTTTTTTTTCGTGGTCTCTTTTTGGCCTCTCTTTTTATATTTTCTTTTTTTATTTCCTCACTAGGACAATGCTCTAATAATGATGATCATCATACTTCTATTTACTTACGCTCAAAAGAAAATTACAACTCAAAACTATAACAAAAATATGACTCTATATGAATGCCTCTGGTGGTGTACCAGTATGTACAATGATACTAGCGTAACATGTATAAAAAATGATGATGAACGGTGGCTGAGCCACAAATACTATGTTAGCTATATGATCATGCAAAGCAATATGACAATGACGATGTGTGTCATAAAAAAGACGGAACGGTAGAAGTTGCATGGCAATATATCTCGGAATGGCTATGGAAATGCCATGATAGGTAGGTATGGTGGCTATTTTGAGGAAGATATAAGGAGGCTTATGTGTGATAGAGCGTATCATATCACGGGGTTTGGATGCACCGGCGAAGTTTGCACCAACTCTCGATGTGAGAAAGGGCAATGCACGGTACAGAAGAGGCTAGCAAATTGCGAAAAGGTGAGAATGCGTATGATCCATGGACTCACATTAGTCATAAATAACTCACATACTTATTGCGAAAGTTTATTAGCCCTCGAAGCAAAGTACTACTACGCATGTCCCTAGGGGGATAGATTGGTAGGAAAAGGCCATCGCTCCTCCCCGACCGCCACTCATAAGGTAGACAATCAAGAATAAATCATTCTCCAACTTCTTAGCATAACGACAGATCATACGTGCATGCTTCGGGAATCGCAAACCTTAACACCAATATTCTTACTGAACCACAATTATATACTAACACCTCCCACATATTACCATCTTAATATCGCAAAACTATTGCAAGGAATCAAACTTATCATATTCAGTGATCTACATGAAAGTTTTTATTATATCCCTCTTTAATACCTATCATATTAAGACCAAACTCATAACCCATGCATATTACCATTGCTATTCATTAGAATCTCAAAAAGATATAAGTGAATCATGAGAGTGCAACTATTTCTTTAAAATATAACCACCCCCGTGCTCTAAAAGATATAAGTGAAGCACTAGAGCAACTGCCTAGCTCAAAAGATATAAGTGAAGCACATAGAGTATTCTAACAAATCACGAATAATGTGTGTCCCTCTCAAAAAGGTGTGTTTGGCAAAGATGATTGTGACAAACTAAAAAGCAAACAAACTATATCACAAGATGCTCCATGTAAAACACACATCATGTGATGAATAAAAATATAGCTCCAAGTGAGTTACCGATAGATTGTAGACGAAAGAGGGGATGCCTTCCGGGGCATCCCCAGGCTTAGACGCTTGAGTCTTCCTTGAATATTAACTTGGGGTGCCATGGGAATCCCCAAGCTTAGGCTCTTGCCCCTCCTTATTCCTTTATCCATGTAGTCTGACCCAAAACTTGAAAACTTCAGCACACAAAACTCTACAGAAACCTCGTGAGATCCGTTAGTATAACAAATAAATATTAAACTTTAGGTACTATTGTAAATTGATTCATATTTAATATTGTCATAATGCTACTATACTCCAACTTCTCCATGACTCATACCCCCCGGTACGATCCATAGATTCATCAAAATAAGCAAACTATGCATCAAAAACAGAATCTGTCTAAAACAGAACAGTCTGTAAAGATCTTAATTAACGTCATACTTCTGTAACTCCAAAAATTCTGAAAATTTAGGACAACGTGGGAAATTCATATATCAATATCGTGTAAAAAATTCAGAAGGTTCTGACACCCAACAAAAAATTAAAATTCCAGCACTGGACGCAAAAGTTTCTGTTTTCAAACAGCATCAATTATACTATCTTCGAAATCATCCCAAAGGCATTACTTGGCACAAACACTAATTAAAATATAAAAACACAATCATAACAGAGGCTATAATTGTGTAAACACACAAAAACAGAAACTAAAACAAAAAAAATATTTTATTCATTGGGTTGCCTCCCTACAAGCGTTATTGTTTTATGCCCCTAGCTAGGCATAATGCATAGTTTCAAGTGTTGTCATCCCTCAAATTAATTCCATAGGTGGCCCTCATAATAGATTCATAAGGTGACTTAATTCTCTTTCTAGGGAAGTGTTCCATCCCTTTCTTTAGTGGAAATTGAAATCTTATATTACTTTCTTTCATATCAATAATAGCACCTATGGTTCGTACGAAAGGCCTACCAAGTATTATAGGACAGGAAGGATTGCATTCAATATCAAGAACAATAAAATCCACGGGCACACAATTTCTATTTGCAATAATAAGCACATCATTTATTCTACCCAATTGCTTTTTAATAGTGGAATCCGCTAGGTGCAAATTAAGGGAACAAGGATCCATATCGGTGAGACCTAGCACATCACACAAAGATTTTGGTATAGTGGAGACGCTAGCACCAAGATCACATAGAGCATTACATTCATAATCCTTAATTTTGACTTTAATAGTAGGTTCCCATTCATCTTGTAATTTTCTAGGAATTGAAACTTCCAACTTGAGTTTTTCTTCATGAGCTTTCATCATAGCTTCTACAATATGTTTAGTGAAAGCTTTATTTTGTTCATAAGCATTTGGTGAATTAATAATGGATTGCAACAAGGAAATACAATCAATCGAAGAACAACTATCATAATTAAAAGTCCTTGTAATCCAAAGTAGTGGGTGCATTACTATTTAAAGTTTTGACCTCTCCAAACCCACTTTTATCACTTTTTTCATTAAGATTATCACCCTCCAAGTAATTGGGACTCCTTCTATCTAAAGTTGACTCTTCTTCAGTCCCCTTTTCATTAAGTTTTATATTACTAAATAGAGATTCAATAGGGGTGAAACCAATCATTTTAATATCTTCATCATTACTATGATAGAAACCGGGTGGAATAGCCTTTTCTAGAAATTCTCGCTTGGCTCTCAACCTAGCGGTCCTTTCTTTACTTTCATTAATGGAGACATAGATAGCTTTAATAGACTCATTTATATCATGCTTGGGTGGCAAAATTTTAATTTTGAGATTTTCCACATCATGAGCAATTCTATCCATGTTCCTAGACAACTCATCAACTCTATTCAATTTTTCTTCTATCATATCATTAAAATTCTTTTGAGAATTAATAAATTCTTTAATATTACTTTCAAGATTAGAGGGTATCCTATTATTATTATTATAAGGATTACCATAGGAATTACCATAATTATTAGAGGAATTTCCAGGAAACGGTCTAGGATTGAAATTACCCCTAAAAGCATTGTTGTTGAAATTATTTCTAGAGACAAAATTCACATCAATAGCATCATTATTTTTTTCAATCAAAGTAGACAATGGCACATCATTAGGATCAATATGAGAATTTTTACTAGCAACCAGTTTCATAAGAGCATCCATCTTATCACTTGGAGTTCGTTCAGTGTGCCATTGAGAATAATTTGTCATAATATTGTCAAGAATTTTTGTAGCTTCTCCCAATGTAATTTCCATAAAAGTACCACCTGCGACAGAGTCTAGCAAATTTCTAGAAACAAAGTTTAGTCCCGCATAAATTTTTTGTATGATCATCCATAAGCTTAAACCATGTGTTGGGCAATTTCTTGCCATTAATTTCATTCTCTCCCAAGATTGTGCAACATGCTCATGTTCAAGTTGCTTAAAATTCATAATTTGATTTCTTAAAGAAATAATCTTAGCGGGAGGAAAATACTTGGCAATAAAAGCATCCTTACACTTATCCCAAGAATCAATACTATTTCTAGGCAAGGATGAAAACCAAGTTTTAGCACGATCCCGTATTGAGAACGGAAATAATTTCAATTTGACAATATCATTATCCACATCTTTTTTCTTTTGCATATCACAAAGTTCAACGAAAGTATTTAGATGGGATGCAGCATCTTCATTAGGACTACCAGAAAATTGTTCTTTCATAACAAGATTAAGCAAAGCAGCATTAATGTCACATGACTCCGCACTAGTGGCGGGAGGAGCAATAGGAGTACCAATAAAATCATTATTATTAGTATTGGAAAAGTCACACAATTTTGTATTTTCTTGAGACATCGCGACGAAGCAAGTAAACTAGCAAACAAGCAAATAAAAATATTTTTGTGTTTTTGTAAAAAAAATAGAAGTGGGGGAGATAAAAACGAGAGGCAAATGCAAATAAAAAGGCAAATAAAATAAATGCAAGTGGATGATAGTTTGTGTGAAGGTACTTGATAAATTTTGGTGATGTCTCCCCGGCAACGGCGCCAAAAATTCTTCCTGCTACTTGTAGACTGCGTTGGTATTTCCCCGAAGAGGAGAGGATGATGCAGTACAGTAGAGATAAGTATTTCCCTTAGTTAAGAACCAAGGTTATCAATCCAGTAGGAGAACCAAGCAAAATTCCATTAAGCGCACCTGCACACACAAGAGCAAACACTTGCACCCAACGCAAATAAGAGGGTTGTCAATCCACCTAGCAGTTATTTGCAAGGATTAAATCTTATCGAGATAAATAGATAAACTAAACTACTAATTAAAATAAAAGTAAATAAATTGCAGCATTTTATTTTTAGGTTTTTATATGATAAAGATAGACCCGGGGACCATAGTTTTCACTAGAGGCTTCACTCTTGAGAACATAAGCATACGGTGGGTAAACAAATTACTGTTGGGCAATTGATAGAAAAGCAAATAATTACGACGGATTCATGGCAATGATCATGTATATAGGCATCACATCCGAGACAAGTAGACCGACTCCTGCCTGCATCTACTACTATTACTCCACCCATCGACCGCTATCCAGCATGCATCTAGGGTATTAAGTATGAAACAGAATATCGCCTTAAGCAAGATGACATGATGTAGAGAAACAAATTCAAGCAATATGAATAAACCCCATCTTTTTATCCTTAATGGCAACAATACAAATACATTTCATGTCCCTTTCTATCACTGGGATTCAGCACAGCAAGATTGAACCCATCACAAAGCACCTCTCCCATTGCAAGATAAATCAATCTAGTAGGCCAAACTAAACTGATAGATCGCAGAGAAATACAAAGCTATAACAATCATGCATAAAAGATTTCAGAGAAGACTCAAATATTTCTCTTGAATAATCTGATCATAAACTCACAATTCATCAGATCCCAACAAACACACCGCAAAAGAAGATTACATCGGATAGAACTCCAAGAACATTAAGGAGAACATTGTATTGAAGATCAAAGAGAGAGAAGAAGCCATCTAGCTACTAGCTATGCATCCGTAGGTCTGTGGTAAACTACTCACACATCATCGGAAGGGCAGCAAGGTTGATGTAGAAGCCCTCCATGATCGATTCCCCCTCCGGCAGAGTACTGAAAAAGGCCTCCAGATGGGATCGTGGAAGAACAGAGGCTTGCGGCGGCGGAAAGGTTTTCTCTTCTGGCTCTCTGGGGATTTCCAAATATTTGTGAATTTATAGAAGTGGAATTAGGTCAAAAGGAGTCACGTGGGCCCCACAAGGTACTACGGCGCCCCCTAGGGCGCGCCCTAGTGCCTTGGGAAGCCCCCGTGGGGCTTCTGGCCTCCTCCCGAAGCTTCCCAGGTTTCTTTTGTCCAGAAAAAAATCTCCAAAAAGTTTCATGGCATTTGGACTTCATTTGGTATTGTTTCTCTGAAAAGCCAAAAACAAGCTGAAAACAGCAACTGGCACTAGGCATTGGGTTAATAGGTTAGTCCCAAAAAATGATATCTAATTGCATACAATTGCATATAAAAACATCCAAGATTGATACTATAATAGCATGGAACAATCAAAAATTATAGATATGTTGGAGACGTATCAAACACACGGAAATATTTTTGGAGTTTTTGGTTTTTCTGAAGGAAGCACATTAACGAAGGAAAACGAAAAACGAGAAAAACTATTTACACGGGAAAACTCCCAACAAGCAAAAGAAGAAATGAGAAATCTTTTTGGGTTTTCTTTTACTTCTACGAATTAACTAAGCAGGAAAGAAACTACAACTAACTAATTTTTTTTTTGGATTTTCGAAAGTTTTTCAATCACATGAGAAGAAAGCGAAAATAAAACTAACATGGATATACAATGAAAAAGGATGAACACCGACAACTGGAATGAGTGTGTGAACATGAATGTAATGTCGGTGAGAAATACGTACTCCCTCAAGCTTAGGCTTTTGGCCTAAGTTGGTCTACGGCCACGGGTCGAAATCAGCACCTCCTGGATAGTGTTGAGGTTGCTGAGGATCCCACTGGTAAATGGCCTCCTGAGGCTCCCACTGATAGATGGGCTCCTGGTATGGCTCTGGCTCAGGTGCTGGCTCAGGTGCTTGGGGCTGGTCCAAGCCCCAATAAGCATAAATGTCCTCAGGCATAATGATGTATCTGCCCCTGTGAATATCTAACAAAGTAGGCGCAGGCAGAGTAATAATCTCACATGTACCCTGACTAAATGCCAAGTTATACTGAAATTGTTTACGACCCCTGTTAATAAAGTCATGCCCAACCATACTCTCGTATTCAAGATGCATAATGGGTAAAAGCCTCTCTTCCCTCTCGTCATGCCTAATAGGGATCTCAAGGTGTTGTGCGAGACGGGAAGCATAAATACCACCATAAATAGCGCCCCTCGAACGGTTGGTGTGCAACCGCCGGGCAACCATAGCACCCAAACTGAAGGTCCTATCAGCATAAAGAGCGTGGCGCAAAATAGCAAGGTCAGGCGAACTGAGTGTGCCACTCTCCCACCGACCAGTCAAACACCTCCCAGCAAATAATGAATAATAGCGCAAAACGGGGAAATGTAAACTAGCAACCCTAGCCTCAGAAACTCCCCTCGACTCCCCCCATGGTAACCTCAGGGATGAACTCTGAGACATCCCTGGGATGTGGCTCTAATGGGATGCCCTCATTGGGAAGTTTGCATACCTCGCAAAAATCCGCAAGTGTCATCTCTTGGGGAACATCATATAAATTAAATGTCACTGTGGGCATATCTCACCTAGCATGAAAATGAAAGCTTTGCACGAAAGTATTAGTGAGGAGCAGATACTGGTCACACTTATCTTCGAGGAACGGGATAATGTCGGCATTGTTCGCCAAATGATAGAAATCGTCGAAAATCCCCGTATCCCTCAAGAACGTGTTGCATGGCCATTCGCACGGCCGCACCTCGGCCACACGAGGAAGATGATACTTGGGATTAGGAGCCTCCTTGGGGTTCTGGCTCGAAGAACCCCTCAACCTCCACTTGAGCATTTTCTTTTTCTGAAAATTTCTGAAATTTTTAGTGACTCAAAATAAAAGTGAACGAAACTCAACAAAATTGATACCAACTACTCCCACATGTATCTAGAAGCCATATCATGCATTAAAACTACTTTGGACCATACAAATTCAACATGCAAGCTCATAAACATGGTCACCACAGCAGCAAAAATTTACAAATTATAAAGCACTAGAGCTAAAACTAACTGGAGCATTGGAGGAGTCATATACCAAGGAGTAATTCCTCAAAACAGTTTTGGAAATGGAGTTCCGAGTAAGGAGGTCGAAAATCACAGCAAAATGAGCAAGAACACGGGCTTGGGAGCAAGTTTGATTTTTTCTGGAGGAAGAAGGAGATGGGTGGCTGGCATAAGTGAGTGGGTCCCTGTGGGACCCACAAGCCTGCTGGGCGCGCCCTGTGGGCTTGTTGCTCACAGGTGCACCACATTGGGGTGTGTTCAGTGCCAAAAATTCTTAAATATTCCAAAAAAATCATACTAAATTTTCATGGCATTCTGAGAACTTTTTTTTGGGCCATTTTTTATTTCGCGGAAAATTCAGAAAACAGGATAATCATGGCATTTTATTTTATTCTACTAAAAGTAACAGAGAGCAAAAGGTGAGTACAGAAAATTGTGCTTACTAAATTCATCGACCACATGCCCCTCAAAAAGAATCCATTAATAAGGTTGATCAAGTCTTATTAACACACTATTTCCGAATGGCATGAAACCGAAGAATCTTCGTATAACACTAAGTTACCTCAATGGGGATATGCATCTCCCCAACAATAAGAATTTCATATTTTTTTTGACAGTAGGGAGAGGAAATTTGAAACCTCCAATAGTGATTGTCGAAACTTTTTCAAGACAATTGATACCATTCACCGAACTTTGTTTCTTCGGGAAATAAACCGTATGCTCATTACCATTGACATGAAAAGTGACCTTGCTTTTGTTGCGATCAATAACAGCCCCTGCAGTATTCAAGAAGGGTCTACCAAGGATAATCGACATGTTGTCATCCTCGGGCATATCAAGTATAACAAAGTCTGTCAAGATAGTAACATTTGCAACTACAACGGGAACATCCTCGCAAATTCCAATAGGTATAGCAGTGGATTTATCAGCCATTTGCAAAGATATTTTAGTAGGTGTAAACTTATTCAAATCAAGTCTTATATATAAGGAGAAAGGCATAACACTAACACTGGCTCCTAAATCACATAGAGCAGTTTTAACATAACTTCTTTTAATGGAGCATGGTATAGTAGGTATTCCTGGATCTCCTAACTTCTTAGGTATTCCACCCTTAAAAGAATAATTAGCAAGCATGGTGGAAATTTCAGCTTCAGGTATTTTTCTCTTATTTGTGACAATATCTTTCATGTATTTAGCATAGGGAGACATTTTCAACATATCAATCAAGCAAGTACGCAAAAATACAGGTCTAAGCATTTCAACAAAGCGCTCAAAATCTTCATCATCCTTATTTTTACATGGTTTAGTGGGGAAAGGCATAGGTTTTTGAACCCATGGTTCTCTCTCCTTTCCATGTTTTCTAGCAACAAAGTCTCTTTTACCATATCTTTTGTTCTTAGAAGGTGGGTTATCAAGATCAACATCAGGTTCTATTTTCACATCATTATCTGGTTGAGCATCAACATGAACATCTTCATTATCATTATCATTATCACTAGGTGTATGTTCATTACCAGATTGTGTCTCGGCATCGGAAATAGAAGCATCATTATGATTCTCAGGAGGTTTTCTATCTCAGGTTCACTAGGAGCAGGCAAAGTTTTATCATTTTTCTTTTTCTTTTTCTTCTTAGATGGACTATGTGCATCAATATTATTTCTTTGAGAATCTTGTTCAATTCTTTTAGGATGACCTTCATGATATAGAGGATCCTGAGTCATACTACCTCCTCTAGTAACAACTCTAACAGCATGATCATTCTTTTTATTATTTATCTCATCAAGCAAATCATTTTGTGACTTAGCAATTTGTTCTAACTGAGTCTGAACCATAGAAGCATGTTTACTCAAGCATTTAACATCATTAGCAGTTCTAAACATCAAATCACTCAAGCATTCAATCATGATGGCATTCCATTTTAGTTGATTGCTAACATACATATTAAAGTGTTCCTGTTTAATGATGTAATTATCAAATTCATACATGCATTGACTAGCAGATTTATTATACGGAATATCACCTTCATCGAATCTAGTGAGATAATTTACCTCCACTACCTGTGTCGGGATGTCGAGCCCATGTATTTCTTCAATAGGTGGTAAATTCTTAACATGTTCATCTTTAATACCTTTTTCCTTCATAGATTTCTTAGCATCTTGCATATCTTCTGGACTGAGGAATAGAATACCTCTCTTCTTTGGAGTCGGCTTAGGCGGTGGTTCAGGAAGTGTCCAATCATCGGCATTTCTCAACATATTATTCAACAATACTTCAGCCTGTCCAACAGTTCGTTCCCTGAAAACACAACCGGCACAACTGTCTAGGTAGTCCCTACAAGCATCGGTTAGTCCATTATAAAAGATATCAAGTATTTCATTTTTCTTAAGAGGATGATCAGGCAAAGCATTAAGTAATCGGAGGAGCCTCCCCCAAGCTTGAGGGAGATTCTCTTCTTCAATTTGCACAAAGTTAACTATTTCCTGTAAAGCAGCTTGTTTTTTATGAGCAGGAAAATATTTTTCAGAGAAGTAATATATCATATCCTGGGGACTACGCACACAACCAAGAGCAAGAGTATTAAACCATTTCTTAGCATCACCCTTTAATGAGCAAGGAAACAACTTAAGAATATAGTAGTAACGAATTTTTTCCTCATGAGCAAATAGGGTGGCAATATCATTCAACTTAGTAAGGTGTGCCACAACAGTTTCAGTTTCATAACCATGAAAAGGATCAGATTCAACCAAAGTAATTAACTCAGGATCGACAGAGAATTCATAATCCTTATCAGTAACAAATATGGGAGAAGTAGCAAACTTAGGATCATATTTCATTCTCTCCCTCATAGATTTTTCTTTCAACTCAGCAAGCAATTTTATAACCTCCTCTCTATCATTACAAGCAAGAATTGCCCTAGCTGTCTCCCTATCAAAAACATAACCATCAGATGTTTCAGGCATTTCAACTCTAGTAGGAGAGCTAGGCATAATAGGTGAATCATAATTTTCAAGAGTTTCAACATTTTCAGTTAGTTTAGTTTTAGCAATTTGTTCATCAAGAAATTCACCAAGTGGCACAGTATTATCAAGCATAGTACTAGCATCATCATAAGTATCATTCATAGCAGAAGTAGTATCATCCACAACTTGCGACATATCAGAATGAATAACAGGTGGTGGTGTCGCAAGCCTACTCAAAACAGAAGGTGAATCAAGTGCGGAGCTAGATGGCAGTTCCTTACATCCCCTCGTCTTAGAGGGAACGATCTTGGTTTTAGCGTCTTTCAGATTCTTCATATTGATCAACGGATATAAATCCCAAGTGACTCAACAGATAGAGCTATGCTCCCCGGCAACGGCGCCAGAAAAAGGTCTTGATAACCCACAAGTATAGGGGATCGCAACAGTTTTCGCGGGTAGTATTTCACCCAGATTTATTGATTCGACACAAGGGGAGCCAAAGAATATTTGCAAGTATTAGCAGTTGAGTTGTCAATTCAACCACACCTGGAGAACTAAATATCTGTAGCAAAGTGTTTAGTAGCACAGTAGTATGATAGTTTCAAGAGCAATAGTAACAGTAGTGACAGTAACAGAAGCAGTTTTGTAGTAATTATAACAGCAGCAGCAACGAAAGTAACTTAGCACAGATCAATATGCGAAAAGCGTAGGCATTGGATTGGTGATGGATAATTATGTTGGATGACATTCATCATGTAACACTCACAACCTAGGGCGATACACAATAGCTCCAATTCATCAATGTAATGTAGGCATGTATTCCATATATAGTCATACGTGCTTATAGTAAGAACTTGCATGACATCTTTTGTCCTACCCTCCCGTGGCAGCGGGGTCCTTAAGGATACTAAGGGATATTAAGGCCTCCTTTTAATAGAGAACCGAAACAAAGCATTAACACATAGTGAATACATGAACTCCTCAAACTACGGTAATCACCGGAAAGAATCCCGATTATTGTCACCTTGGGGTATGCGGATCACGACACGTAACAGGTGCATATAACTTGCAAGATAGGATCAAGAACTCAAATATATTCATGAAAACATAGAGGGTTCAGATCTGAAATCGTGGCACTCGGGCCCTAGTGACAAGCATTAAGCATAGCAAAGTCATAGCAACATCAATCTTAGAACATAGTGGATACTAGGGATCAAAGCCCTAACAAATTGACTTGATTACATGGTAAATATCATCCAACCAATCACCGTCCAGCAAGCCTACGAAGAAATTACTCGTGCACGGCGGTGAGCATCATGAAATTGGTGATGGAGGATGGTTGATGATGACGACGGCATCGAATCCCCCTCTCCGGAGCCCAGAACGGACTCCAGATTAGCCCTCCCGATGAAGAACATGAGGTGGCGGCGGCTCCGTATCATAAAATGCGATGATTCTTTCTCTCTAGTTTTTTTCTCCATGAATAGGTACTTATAGCATTGGAGTTAGGGCAAACGGAGCTGCCTGGGGCCCACAAGCCTGCCAGGCGCGCCCCCAGGCTTGTGGTGCTTGGTGCCCCCCTCTCTGGTGGATCTTTGCGCCAGTATATTTTATATATTCTGAAATAATTCTTCGTAAATTTTCAGGTCCATCTGAGAACTTTTATTTCTGCACAAAAACAACACCATGGCAATTCTGCTGAAAACAGCGTCAGTCCGGGTTAGTTCCATTCAAATCATGCAAATTAAAGTCCAAACTAGAGCAAAAGTGTTTGGAAAAGTAGATACGTTTGGGACGCACTACCGCACCTTATATGCTACCGTGATATGGAGGCACCAGGGCCATTAGATCAGTGATCCAACGGACAACATCTCAGGATGTGGACTAAAGTGCCATTTCAAAAATGTTTGGGAGTTTTCTGCAAAACTCGCACTGACCGATGCTGGCCACTCGATCCACGATGCAATGGCTCAGAATCTTGTATCAAGGTAGCATTTAAAGGTGTGTTAGACGAGCACGGTGGGGTGCAGCTCTCGGCGCACGCGGCGGAGGGGTGGTGGGGCCGTGAGGGGGTGAGGCGCACGTCGGGGGACGTGGTGTCGTACGTTCGAGCGGCATCGTGGGAATCGCGTGTGGAAGTGGTGGAAACATGATGGTCGCCGTAGTTCAGCGTCCATGGACAAGCTGTCATGTCGTTTGACACATGCATTGCATACTGATCATTGGAAGGAGTAGGAGAGAAAACTAGGCGGATAAATACTTCATTATATTCAAGCAGACGTACGCTACTACATTTGTTCGAAAGACATGCACACCAGCGAAATAGTTCTTCTATCCATATATACAGAGAGGAAATATTTTTTTAGGAACAAGAGAGGAAATAGTTCCCTGCTGCTGGTTCTTCTTATTCTTCTTCTTCTTCTTCTTCTTGTTCTCATTTTCTGTGGGGGGTGGCTTCGCTACAAGCTCCTTCAACCTTGCAGCTATCTCAAAACTCACACGGGCATCGAGGGCTACATACTTTATCCGCTCGTAGGTCAATGGATAAATCTCCACGATAAACTTTATCCAAATGCCACGAAACTTTTTGGAGACTTTTTATTGGCCAAGATAAACACTAGAAGCTTCAGGAGGAGGCCAGAAGCCCCAAGGGGTGCCCACGAGGCACCAGGGCGCGCCTGCCCCCCTCAGGCGTGCCCTGGTACCTCGTGGGGCCCACAGAGCTCCGTTTGACCTAATTCCTCCACTATGAATTCAGAAAAAATCAGAAACCCTCAGGAGAGTCCACGAAATACTTTTTCCACCGCCACAAGTTTCTGTTCTCGAGAGATCCCATCTGGAGGCCTTCTCCGGTACTCTGCCGGAGGTGGAATCAATCATGGAGGGGCTCTACATCAACCTTGCTGCCCTTCCGATGATGCATGAGTAGTTTACCACAGACCTTCGGGTCCATAGTTAGTAGCTAGATGGCTTCTTCTCTCATTTTGATCTTCAATACAATGTTCTCATCGATGTTCTTGGAGTTCTATCCGATGTAATCACTTTTTGCGGTGTGTTTGTTGGGATCCGATGAATTGTGAATTTATGATCAGATTATCCATGAATATATTTGAGTCTTTGCTGCACTCTTTTATGCATGATTATTATAGCCTCGTATTTCTTCTCCGATCTATTGATTTGGTTTAGCTAACTGACTTGATTTCTCTTGCCATGGGAAGAGGTGCTTTGTAATGGGTTCGATCTTGCGGTGCTCAATCCCAGTGACAGAAAGGGACATGACACGTATGTATCGTTGCTATTAAGGGTAAAAAGATGGGGTTTATTCATATGTGAGTTTATCTTGTCTACATCATGTCATCGTTCTTAAGGCGTTACTCCGTTCTTTTATGGACTTAATACACTAGATGCATGCTGGATAGCGGTCGATGTGTGGAGTAATAGTAGTAGATGCAGGCAGGAGTCGGTCTACTTGTATTGGATGTGATGCCTATATACATGATCATTGCCTTGGATATCATCATGATTATTTGCTTTTCTATCAATTGCCCAACAGTGATTTGTCTACCCACCGTATACTATTTTCTTGAGAGAAGCCTCTAGTGAAAACTATGGCCCCCGGGTCTATCTAAATCATATTACTAAAACCCTAAAAATATTGCTGCCATTTTCTTTTATTTATTTTATTTTGTATTTTTATTTCAATCTATCAATCTATCACATATAATTTAATCTTGCAATTTACCGCCGAGGGATTGACAACCCCTCGTTTGCGTTGGGTGCAAGGGTTTGTTGTTTGTGTGCAGGTACTGCTAACGAGGTGTTATGTGATTCTCCTACTGGTTCGATAACCTTGGTTTCATAACTGAGGGAAATACTTATCTCTACTGTGCTGCATCATCCCTTCCTCTTCGGGGATAATAGCAACGCAAGCTACAAGTAGCAACGACTAGGTAGACCGGCCTGCAAAACGAAAAGCCTATGTGAGTAGGTGCCGGTTCGGATGGATATTGGCGTGTGCCTGCGACACACAACTTCTGCGTTCGAATACCCGCAGAGCTAACCATTTTGTTTCAGTTTTTTTCTTCCCATACTGTTGTTCTACTCCATGTACACGTATCGGTTTGGCATTTCCTGTTACACTTTGCTCTAATTCCCGAGACATTTTTTGGGGGGGACAATAGACAGTTCATGTGCGTTTTCAGAGAACATGGCACAGAGTTCAAGATCCCAAGCCTTCTTCTCATGGTTTCTCGATGATTCTGCGTGTGTGCTACGTATGTGTGTAACCTTTTCTGGTTAAGGAATATGCGGTTATAATCAAAAAAGAAAAAAAAGGCCTTCTTCGCGCTTCCGCATGCACGACAATTTTGGTCTGCTCGCAATATGGATGCTACCTGGAGGATGAAGTGAACCCAGAGGCATGCTAGCACAACCTCTTTCCGATATACTACTACTCCTATGTTACTAGTACTAGTAGTAATACAGGTGTAGTACTTGTTGGTCAAAATATTATTCATTTGGTCCTCACAGTGAAGTGACAAGACCCTGCGCCCGAGGTGACCCTAGTCCAGGCGGCGTGTTCGGGTTACCAAAGTCAGCCTCACCCTGTGCAGTCACTGTCACCGCCGCTGTATAGCATGCATGCCTCGCCTCGTCTCCCTCTCCCCTGGCACCACTCCATCTCCATCTCGCCGGAGATCCTGAGGTCACTCTTCTTCATCTCATAGTGCCCCCGCGTACCCTCTCGCGTCGCTCGCCTCCCCCGGTACCACTATTCTACTCGCTAGCCACTCCAGCACCAGGAGCCTTCTCCCCCGTAAATCAAGCCTCAAAAAACCCCACCTTCCAAACTCCATCATGGCCGAACCCGAACCGCGCAGCATCCGTATGAGCCGCGGCTGGAGCGATCTCCCCATGGACATCCTCCACCTCTGTTGTTCGCGTATGGATATGTCCAGCGCCGTGCGGCTGGTTGCATGCTCGAGGGACCTGCACGTGGCCATCGTCGAAGCGAGGCCTGAGATTTTCAAGACACCCTGCTTGCTGCTATCTGATGTTGCGGGATGGCATGCTCACCACTGTGCTCACCATGATACGGTGGCGCACATCATGCCCCTCAACTTCAATCCGACCACCATCACCCAAAACTTCTTGTCAGGTATGTACTGGGTCGGCATGAACTCCCACTGGATGGCTGCCGTCGGAGAATACCGGAAGAAGTGGGTGCTCGTGAACGTCCACACCTCCCATGAGATTATCCTTCCTCCCTTGGATTATATAGGGATTTGTCGTCACGACCCACTTCCTGTAGATTACCAAGTCAGCTGGACGGACCTTGTTTTGCTGAAGGTTGTAATCTGCCAAGTGCCCATGGCATATGGGAATTACACAGACTTCAAGGTAATTGCCTTGTTCGACCGCGGAGTCGCCTATCTTTGCGGCGGTGCCGACTGTAGGTGGACACTACTCCCCTCGAAGAGCTGCATTGATGGTGATCCACAGTTCTGTGATGTTATTGAACACAATGGCATCATCTACGCGATCGACAATGCAAATGGCACCACATGTTGCTGGGACGCCTCATGTAAGTTGTTTTCGTCTGATTTTAATGATAACGCCATTACATTGTTTGAACTTTTGGGATGATTGGCATATCCCAATTACAGCAGAATTTGAGTAGAACTATGGCAATGTATTAGAGATGCCATAAATCAGGAAATAAAATAGGGAGATTTGGAAGTCCAAATGCTAATCTCTATATTTGGAAGTAGTTAAATCATGTGATTGTGACCATGTCTATACATCCAATTTGTACCCTTGAATAATCAAATGGCTAGGAAGATATGGATATTCTCCTAACTTTATAGTAATCTTTATACTACTAAATATGAGTGTGTATCAATAGCCATGTTAGTTTCCTCATTTTCATGATGTAGAAACATGCATAACACTATTGGTTTCATCTAACCATACATTAGTAGGGAAGTAAAAGTGCATATGGAAAACTCTATACTTGGAAGTAGTGAAATCCTATCATGCTTACCATGTCTACATGACTATATTCACCCTTCAGCAATCAATGGCTAGAATATTATCCTCACAAAAAAATTGCACACAGAACATGAGGAGAAATGCTACAAACACGGCCTGCTTTTTACGGAATCAACGGAGAGGCTGAGCTGGGATTTTCTTATTGGGTAGAAATCAGGTGAAGGGCCCACCCCAACTGAAAATCAGGGGGGTGAGATTAGTTATAAAGCAGGTCCCGTAAAAGCTCCGTAGTTGGCCCGTGCGTCTAGAATTATCGGAACATGAGTATATAACAATGCATGGTGTGTTAGTTTCCTCTGAAGAATTTATTTGTGAGAATAGAACATGACTACATAACATGCATGGCTATATTAGTTTCCTCTGAAGAATCGACTGTGAGATAACATGAGTATAACCATAACCATGCATGGTACTACTATATTTTCGACCCCAGTATACATTTCCCTCTATTTTCCTCTCAGTTCCAACAGGGACAGATCAATGTTGTTTCTTACATTATCCTGCTCATACTCTGAACCTTGCTGATCTTACATTAACAATGTCTGTCCTTTTTGTCTCCTTTCTGATATGTTGCAGTGTCCATACGGCTCCTGCCCTTTGTAATCACACCACCTTTGCCGAAAATAGGGAAGCACAACTGGTTCCTTGCTCGATCAGACGACGGCGAAAGACTGATGGTCATTCGCACGCATCAGCCGGGAAGTTTATGTTGCAAAAACCCTACTGTGTACAAGCAGCGTGAAATACGTGAGTATCCGGAGAATGTATGTTACATCTATGAGCAGAATATCAGCTTGTTGGGGCCTTCAGGATTTTTGAGTTGGAGGCGGGTAAACAGCCTTGGTTCACATTTGATACGTCTCCAACGTATCTATAATTTTTTTATTGTTCCATGCTACTATAGTATCAATCTTGGATGTTTTATATGCAGTTATATGCCATTATATATCATTTTTTGGGACTAACCTATTAACCCAGTGCCCAGTGCCAGTTGCTGTTTTTTTTGCTTGTTTTTGTCTTTTCAGAAAATCATTATCCAAAAGAGTCCAAACGAGAAAAAAAACTTTGGATTAATTTTTTCTGGGCTTGTGGGCCCCTCGTAGCCCCTCCTGACCTAATTCCAGCGCTATAAATTCCCAAATATTCCCAATATACCAGAGGGACAGAAGAGAAAACCTTTCCGCCGCCGCAAGCCTCTGTTCTTCCGCGATCCCATCTAGAGGCTTTTTCTGGTGATCTGCCAGAGGGGGAATCGATCACGGAGGGCTTCTTAATCAACCTTGCTGCCCCTCTGATGATGTGTGTGTAGTTTACCACAGACCTACGGGTCCATAACTAGTAGCTAGATGGCTTCTTCTCTCTCTTTGATCTTCAATACCATGTTCTCCTCAATGTTCTTGTAGTTCTATCCGATGTAATCTTCTTTTGCGGTGTGTTTGTTGGGATCCGATGAATTGTGAGTTTATGATCAGATTATTCATGAGAAATATTTGAGTCTTCTCTAAACTCTTTTATGCATGATTATTATAGCTTTGTATTTCTCTCCGATCTATCGATTTGGTTTGGCCAACTAGATTGGTTTATCTTGCAATGGGAGAGGTGCTTTGTGATGGGTTCAATCTTGCGGTGCTCAATCCCAGTGACAGAAAGGGACATGACACGTATTTGTATTGTTTCCATTAAGGATAAAAAGATGGGGTTTAATCATATTGCTTGAGTTTACTTTGTCTACATCATGTCATCTTGCTTAAGGCGTTACTCTGTTTCATACTTAATACCCTAGATGCATGCTGGATAGCGGTCGATGGGTGGAGTAATAGTAGTAGATGCAGGCAGGAGTCGGTCTACTTGTCTCGGACGTGATGCCTATATACATGATCATTGCCATGAATCCATCATAATTATTTGCTTTTCTATCAATTGCCCAACAGTAATTTGTTTACCCACCGTATGCTATGTGTTCTAGAGAGAAGCCTCTAGTGAAAACTATGGCCCCCGGGTCTACTTTATCATATATTTAAAACCAAAAATACCTTGCTGCAATTTATTTACTTTTATTTTATTTAGTATTTTAGTTTATCTATTTATCACTATCAGAATTAATCCTTGCAAATAACTGCTAAGAGGATTGACAACCCTCTTATTTGCGTTGGGTGCAAGTATTTGCTTTTGTGTGTGTAGGTGCTGCTAAAGGGATTTTGCGTGGTTCTCCTACTGGATTAATAACCTTGGTTCTTAACTGAGGGAAATACTTATCTCTACTATATTGCATCATCCTCTCCTCTTCGGGGAAATACCAACGCAGTCTACAAGTAGCAGGAAGAATTTCTGACGCCGTTGCCGGGGAGACATCACCAAAATTTATCAAGTACCTTCGCACAAACTATCATCCACTTGCATTTATTTTATTTGCCTTTTCATTTGCAGATGCCTCTCATTTTCATATTCCCCACTTCTAAAACAATTTTACAAAAACACAAAAATATTTTTATTTGCTTGTTTGCTTGCTTGAAGTTGCTATCATGACTAAGTTTGGAAAATTTGGTAATTCTCCCACCACTAGAGTGGAGTCTTTAGGCAACCCTTCCGTAGTTTTGAAGCTTATAAATGAAAAGAGAGGTTTTCCTAAAGTTGCTAAAGAAAAATTAGATAATCTTGCCAATGATGATCCTGATAAAGAACAACCCACTATCATGCATACTAAAAAACTCCGTATAGGTAGTGGTAATATTATTGGAAAAGGTGTTATTCAGGATTTCTTTACATGTGCTGGCACGTTACCTATGTTAAGAAGGTCAATTCTTAATAAAACTTCTAGCCTTGCGGATGCCATATCTTTGCTTATAGTTGAATTTGAGAAACAATTTGTGCATACGCATCCCGCTATACAAAGGATACTCCTAGAGTTTTCAAACATCCGTAATCCTTCCGTCAAACGTGTAGTCACTTTATTCCTAGCTTATGAATTTTGTCACATCATGAAAGAGGCCCGTGAAATATTTGCTCATTACAATATAAATAGTGGATGTCCTCCTATAGAAGAAATCCTTTACAACCAGGACGCAATGATGAGATTACAATCTCCAGATTATGCTGCTTACAATGAGAATCTTAGAAAAAGGTTCCCCCATCCATTTTACTTGATAAAATTTCTGAACTTAATGATAATTTTGCTATACAAAATAATGGGTTGGGACTAGTGCTTGAGAAAAAATTAAAGGAGCATATTCAAAGAAACATGTATAATGAAGAGATAGTCATCACTTACAAAGGGCCAATGGAGGAATCCCCTCCTCCTAAACTGGATCTTACGGATCCTTATCATATTAAATTTAGCCCTTTTGAGTACTTTTGCTTCCCACTTAGAAAACTTGCTGCTGAAAGAAGAGAGTATGAGATGAGCATGGATGATCTCCCTTACCTTGATGACAACACTTCAAACTATGCATTATGCCTAGCTAGGGGCATAAAACAATAGCGTTTGTTGGGAGGCAACCCAATGAATAAAATAATTTTTTTCTTTTAATTTCTGTTTTTGTGTGTTTACACAATTTTACCCTCTGTTATGATTGTGTTTTTATATTTTAATTAGTGTTTGTGCCAAGTAATGCCTTTGGGATGATTTGGAAGATAGTATAATTGATGCTATTTGAAAACAGAAACTTTTGCGTCCAGTGCTGGAATTTTAATTTTTTTCTGGAGCGTCAGAACCTTCTTATTTTTTACAAAATATTTATATATGAATTTCCCACGTTGTCCTAATGTTTCAGAATTTTTGGAGGTACAGAAGTATGACATTAATTCAGATCTTTACAGACTATTCTGTTTTAGACAGATTCTGTTTTTGTTGCATAGTTTGCTTATTTTGATGAATCTATGGATCGTATTGGGGGGTATGAGTCATGGAGAAGTTGGAGTACAATATCATTATGCCAATATTAAATATGAATCAATTTACAGTAGTACCTAAAGTTTAAGATTTATTTGTTATACTAACGGATCTCACGAGGTTTCTGTTGAGTTTTGTGTGCTGAAGTTTTCAAGTTTTGGGTGAGACTACGATGGATAAAGGAATAAGGAGCGGCAAGAGCCTAAGCTTGGGGATGCCCAAGGCACCCCAAGGTAATATTCAAGGAAGACTCAAGCGTATAAGCTTGGGGATGCCCCGGAAGGCATCCCCTCTTTCGTCTACAATCTATCGGTAATTCACTTGGAGCTATATTTTTATTCATCACATGATATGTGTTTTACTTGGAGCGTCTTGTGATATAGTTTGTTTGCTTTTTAGTTTGTCACAATCATATTTTCTGAACACACCTTTTTGAGAGGGACACACATTATTCGTGATTTGTTAGAATACTCTATGTGCTTCACTTATATCTTTTGAGCTAGGCAGTTGCTCTAGTGCTTCACTTATATCTTTTAGAGCACGGCGGTGGTTATATTTTAAAGAAATAGTTGCACTCTCATGCTTCACTTATATCGTTTTGAGAGTCTAATGAATAGCAATGGTAATATGCACGGGTTATGAGTTTGGTCTTAATATGATAGGTATTCAAGAGGGATATAATAAAAACTTTCATGTAGATCACTGAATATGATAAGTTTGATTCCTTGCAATAGTTTTGCGATATTAAGATGGTAATATGTGGGAGGTGCTAGTAGATAATTGTGGTTTAGTAAGAATATTGGTGTTAAGGTTTGTGATTCCCGAAGTATGCACGTATGATCTGTCGTTATGCTAAGAAGTTGGAGCATGATTTATTCTTGATTGTCTACCTTATGAGTGGCGGTCGGGGACGAGCGATGGTCTTTTCCTACCAATCTATCCCCCTAGGGGCATGCATAGCAGTACTTTGCTTCGAGGGCTAATAAAGTTTCGCAATAAGTATGTGAGTTCTTCATGACTAATGTGAGTCCATGGATTATACGCACTCTCACCTTTCGGCAATTTGCTAGCCTCTTCGGTACCGTGCATTGCCCTTTCTCACATCGAGAGTTGGTGCAAACTTCGTCGGTGCATCCAAACCCCGTGATATGATACGCTCTATCACACATAAGCCTCCTTATATCTTCCTCAAAACAGGCACCATACCTACCTATCATGGCATTTCCATAGCCATTCCGAGATATATTGCCATGCAACTTCCACCGTTCTGTTTTTTTATGACACACATCGTCATTGTCATATTGCTTTGCATGATCATATAGCTAACATAGTATTTGTGGCTCAGCCACCGTTCATCATCATTTTTTATACATGTTACGCTAGTATCATTGCACATCCTGGTACACCGCCAGAGGCATTCATATAGAGTCATATTTTTGTTCTAGTTTCGAGTTGTAATTTTCTTTTGAGCTGTAAGTAAATAGAAGTATGATGATCATCATTATTAGAGCATTGTCCCAGTGAGGAAATAAAAAAAGAAAATAAAAAAAGAGAGGCCAAAAAGAGACCACGAAAAAAAAGAAAAAAAGAAAAAAAAGAGAAAGAAAAAAAATGAGAGAAAAAGAGAGAAGGGGCAGTGTTACTATCCTTTTCCATACTTGTGCTTCAAAGTAGCACCATGTTTTTCATATAGAGAGTCTCCAATTTTGTCACTTTCATATACTAGTGGGAATTTTTCGTTATAGAACTTGGCTTGTATATTCCGATGATGGGCTTCCTCAAATGCCCGTAAGTCTTCATGAGCAAGCAAGTTGGATGCACACCCACTTAGTTTTCATGTTGAGCTTTCATACACTTATAGCTCTTAGTGCATCTGTTGCATGGCAATCCATACTCCTCGCATTGACATCAATTGATGGGCATCTCCATAGCCCATCGATTAGCCTCGTCGATGTGAGACTACTTATTTTTGACTTCCCCTTATTAATCCCTACCACCATATTCTATTCCACCCATAGTGTTATATCCATGGCTTGCGCTCATGTATTGCGTGGGGGTTGAAAAAGCTGAAGCGCGTTAAAAAGTGTGAACCAATTGCTCGGCTTGTCATCGGCGTAGTGCATGATAAATATTTTGTGTTAATAATATGAGCATGACAGGATTATATGATTTTGTAGAGATAACTTTCTTTAGCATTTTTATTTTGAAAGACATGATTGTTTATTAGTATGCCTGAGTATTGATGTCTTTATGTCAAACTATAGACTATTGCTTTGAATCATTCGGATCTTATTATTCATACCATAAGACAGATTACATGACGAAACATGTTAGGTAGCATTCCACATCAAAAATTATGTTTTTATCATTTACCTACTCGAGGACGAGCATGAATTAAGCTTGGAGATGCTTGATACGTCTCCAATGTATCTATAATTTTTGATTGTTCCATGATATTATAGTATCAATCTTGGATGTTTTATATGCCATTATATATAATTTTTTGGGACTAACCTATTAACCCAGTGTCCAGTGCCAGTTGCTGTTTTTTGCTTGTTTTTGTCTTTTTAGAAAATCATTATCAAAAAGAGTCCAAACGAGAAAAAAACTTTGGATTAACTTTTTCTGGACCAGAAGAGACCCACGAAGCTTCGGGAGAAGACCAGAGGAGCCACGAGGGAGCCCCAGGCTTGTGGGCCCCTCATAGCCCCTCCTGACCTAATTCCAGTGCTATAAATTCCCAAATATTCCCAATATACCAGAGGGACAAAAGAGAAAACCTTTCTACTGCCGCAAGCCTCTGTTCTTCCGCGATCCCATCCGGAGGCCTTTTCCGGTGATCTGCCGGAGGGGGAATCGATCACGGAGGGATTCTTCATCAACCTTGCTGCCCCTCCGATGATGTGTGAGTAGTTTACCACAGACCTACGGGTCCATAGCTAGTAGCTAGATGGCTTCTTCTCGCTCTTTGATCTTCAATACCATGTTCTCCTCGATGTTCTTGGAGTTCTATCCGATGTAATCTTCTTTTGCGGTGTGTTTGTTGGGATCCGATGAATTGTGAGTTTATGATCAGATTATTCATGAGAAATATTTGAGTCTTCTCTAAACTCTTTTATGCATGATTATTATAGCTTTGTATTTCTCTCCGATCTATCGATTTGGTTTGACCAACTAGATTGGTTAATCTTGCAATGGGAGAGGTGCTTTGTGATGGTTTCAATCTTGCGGTGCTCAATCCCAGTGACAGAAAGGGACATGACATGTATTTGTATTGTTGCCATTAAGGATAAAAAGATGGGGTTTAATTATATTGCTTGAGTTTACTTTGTCTACATCATGTCATCTTGCTTAAGGCGTTACTCTGTTTCATACTTAATACCCTAGATGCATGTTGGATAGCGGTCGATGGGTGGAGTAATAGTAGTAGATGCAGGTAGGAGTCGGTCTACTTGTCTCGGACGTGATGCCTATATACATGATCATTGCCATGAATCCGTCATAATTATTTGCTTTTCTATCAATTGCCCAACAGTAATTTGTTTACCCACCGTATGCTATGTGTTCGAGAGAGAAGCCTCTAGTGAAAACTATGGCCCCCGGGCCTACTTTATCATATATTTAAAACCAAAAATACCTTGCTGCAATTTATTTACTTTTATTTTATTTAGTATTTTAGTTTATCTATTTATCACTATTAGAATTAATCCTTGCAAATAACCGCTAAGAGGATTGACAACCCTCTTATTTGCGTTGGGTGCAAGTGATTGCTTTTGTGTGTGTAGGTGCTGCTAAAGGGATTTTGCGTGGTTCTCCTACTGGATTGATAACCTTGGTTTTTAACTAAGGGAAATACTTATCTCTACTATACTGCATCATCCTCTCCTCTTCGGGGAAATACCAACGCAGGCTACAAGTAGCAACACTCTTTGTTTCTCGGACTCAATTATCCGATTAACCAGGAGATCACCTTCAAGGATCCTAATGGCAGAGAGGCTCTGTTTGCTAGGGAAAACTATGTGTACACGGTGAACCGGTCTACGGGATCAGCCGCCCCTGATTGTCAACGATACGACATGCAGCCAAAAGAAGGTGAGAATGCGAAAGGCATCTGGATTAACTTTGATCCTTGGATGTCTCAACTCCGAAAGTCAGTGATGTGGTTCAAGCCTTGAGGTTGGTAGGTAATGGGGCAGTTGCGTCGAAAGGGTAGAGTCCCGGTGTCTATGAATCACTGGTGGCTGGAGGGGAGCTGCAAATTATTATGGCGCTGGATCATCCCTCTTCGAATGATTTGTTGTATTAGCTGCTTGTTCTGGATGGGTGATGTTATCTTTTGTTATGCAGACTCCTTGTAATTTTGTCATTCTTGTCTATGTCACTCTTACTATGTACTAGTTCACTTTGTTTAGAACTTTGTGATTTGTGTGTGGATCACGAGAGTCTGAGCGCTTCAGATGGGTGCATTTTGGTGGTTTAGCAAGACTTGTGAACTTTCATGTCTTGTTGTTTATGTCAGTAGTAGACGCTAGTCAGTGTTTGCATGTTGTATATACTGTTGTTTCGAACTGTTTTTTGTTTCAAACTGCTGATGTGCTAAATGGGGGCATCACCATTCTCCAGTGTTCAGCGTATATATCCTTTTTTCAAGTTATAATTTGAGCTCAGTGACTTTTCGATGATGTACACTTGTTTGGGCCATGTGAGGTGTCGTGGAATATGGGCCGAGTAGTAACGCAATGCCAAACAGACCAATTATGAACTCTCATGGCGGGCGCTCAAAAAAAGAAAGAAATATTAGTCCGACATGTGGGCGCCACCGGTGTTTTCGTGCGGTTGCATGGCAAGAGCGTACTGGCGCGCATTCAAAATTCATGCTACCTTTTCATCCCGAATTCCCCGCCCCTCCCCCACCTCTGGAATCTTGATTCCTACCCCAGTTCCCACAAATCCGCTTCCTCTACTCTCTATACTCAAGCGCACTATCATGTCGCCGGTCAACGTGGATCTCCCAGCCGGAGATCCTGAGGTCCGTCCTGCCTTCGGGCACTGCGTGCTCTCGCTCAACAGTGGCATGGTGGCGCTTGACGACCAGTTTGCCGGCAAAGTGCTGATGGTAACCATCAACGGCAACCGGCCTCCCGTCTTGCCAGACGACCTGCTCAAAGCTCTTATCATTGCGCACGGCATCCAAATAAGTGACTTGCTCATCGAAGTCTGTCCGCCACCGGCTGATTTTTTCATCAGGTTCCGGACAACTTTCGACTGCAGTCGTGTGTTCGAATCTTCCCGGCGTTTGTTCTGCGATGGCACGCTGGTGAGCTTTGATCGGTGGCACCCAGGATGGGGCTCGGTGCCCTCTGAGCTTGAGTTTTTAACAAAGCTTACCTTCCACGGTATTGCCTCGATGGGCTTGGAACATCGAGTCTGATGTCTACTACACAACTTATTCTTGTAGACTCGTGTTGGGCCTCCAAGCGCAGAGTTTTGTAGGACAGTAGCAATTTTCCCTCAAGTGGATGACCTAAGGTTTATCAATTTGTGGGAGGCATAGGATGAAGATGGTCTCTCTCAAACAACCCTGCAACCAAATAACAAAGAGTCTCTTGTGTCCCCAACACACCCAATACAATGGTAAATTGTATAGGTGCACTAGTTCGGCAAAGAGATGGTGATACAAGTGTAGTATGGATAGTAGATATAGGTTTTTGTAGTGCGAACAATAAAAAACAGCAAGGTAGCAAGTAACAAAAGTGAGCATAAACGGTATTGCAATGCTTAGAAACAAGGCCTAGGGTTCGTACTTTCACTAGTGCAATCTCTCAACAATGCTAATATAATTGTATCATATAACCATCCCTCAACGTGCGATAAAGAATCACTCCCAAGTTCCTATTAGCGGAGAATATAAGATAGAAATTGTTTGTAGGGTATGAAACCACCTCAAAGTTATCCTTTCCGATCGATCTATTGAGCTATTCCTATAAGTGTCACAAACAGCCCTAGAGTTCGTACTAAAATAACACCATATGATACACATCAACCAACTCTAATGTCACCTAGATACTCCAATGTCACCACAAGTATCCGTGAGTTGATTATACGATATGCATCAAACAACTTCATAATCATAATATTCAATCCACACAAAGAACTCCAAGGAGCACCCCAAAGTTTCTATCGGAGAAAAGATAATGAAAACATGCATCAACCCCTATGCATAGATTACCCCAATGTCACCACGGGAATCCGCGAGTTGAGTGCCAAAACATATATCAAGTGAATCAATATAATACCCCATTGTCACCACCGGTATTCATATGCAAGACATACATCAAGTGTTCTCAAATCTAAAATATTCAATCCAACAATAACGAAACCTCAAAGGGAAAAGATTCGATTCATCACAACAAGGATAGAGAGGGAAGAAACACCATATGATCCAACTATATTAACAAAGCTCGCGATACATCAAGATCGTGCCAAATCAAGAACACGAGAAAGAGAGATCAAACACATAGCTACTGGTACAAACCCTCAGCCCCGAGGGTGAACTACTCCCTCCTCATCATGGAGACTGCCGGGATGATGAAGATGGCCTCCGGTGATGATTCCCCCCTCCGGCAGGGTGCCAGAAAAGGGCTGTAGATTAGATCGTGGAGGTACAGAGGCTTGCGGCGGCGTAAAAACTCATCTAGGTTAACTTTCGGGGGTTTCTGAATATATATGATTTTTCAGCGTTGGAATCACGCAAAGAGGTGCCACAGGGGGCCTACGAGGCACCAGGGCGCGCCTGGGGGGGGGGGCAGGCGCGCCCAGGTGGCTCGTGGGGCCCCTGTGGCTCTTCTACTGCTCCTCCGAAGCTTCCTGGGTCTGTTTCCTTCCAGAAAAAATCGTCAAAAAGTTTCGCTGCATTTGGACTTCATTTGATATGGATTTTCTGGAAAACCAAAAACAAGCAGAAAATAGCAACTGGCACTGGGCACTAGGTCAATATGTTAGTCCATAAAAATCATATAAAAGCCATATAAAAGTGCACCAAAATCATACAAAACTATCATAAACATGGCATGGATACTTCATAAATTATAGATACGTTGGAGACGTATCAGCATCCCCAAGCTTAATTCCTGCTCGTCCTCGAGTAGGTAAATGATAAAAGAAATAAGTTATGAAGTGTGAATGCTAGCATAGTGCATAAGTTTGATCAATGATAATTTCAATCACTTTTTCTAGCATCATAACAACAACTTTTTCTCATAAAAATCATCATGATAAAGTAGCAACCAATTCACATGTTATGGTTCAAACAATACATTCTCTTGAAACTTAACAACCTATGTTCTTAGTCACCAAGCAATTGCAATTCAACTTAATTTCTAGAAAGTCTAAGTAAGAGCTCCACATACTCAATTATCATTTAGTCTTCTATGATTGCTAGTACTCAAAGCATATTTTTAGAACAAATGGCATCCATCGAACACAGAGAAAGATAGGGGCTTAATGTTTCGCCTCCCAACTTATTTATCATATAGATAATTGTCAACAATAATAATTCATGATCAAATATATTTGACTGGCCATATGTGCCTGGATCTTTCCCCACCACATGATGCTTGACAACTAGAGAGTAATTAAGGTTGGAATGAGAAGTAATACTATTGACTCTTGCATAAAAGTAAATACATAAAAGTAAATGCATAAAAGTAAAAGATAGGCCCTTCGCAGAGGGAAGCAGAGGTTGTCATGCGCTTTTTATTTTTGGATGCACAAGCCCTTAATGCAAAGGAACGTCATGTTATATTGACCCTTGTGATAGTAACCTTTATTATGCAGTCCATCGCTTTTATTTCTTTACCATCACAAGTTCGTACAACGCTTATTTTCCCTTACAATAAAAGATCATACATATTTTAGGAGCAATTTTTATTGCTTTTTGCACCGATGACAACTTACTTGAAGGATCTTATTCAATACATAGGTAGATATGGTGGACACTCATGGGAAGAAACTGGGTTTAAGGGTTTTTGGATGCACAAGTAGTATCTCTACTTAGTACGAATTTTTGGCTAGAAAAAGATCCTAAGCAAGCACCACATGTTGGAGGATCTATAACAATATAACTTCTATGCAAATATACCCAAACATAACTCATTACGTTGTCTTCCTTGTCCAACTTTAACTAATTTGCTCAAGTTTGAAAATAATTAATGGGTATTCACAATCATAAAAGATGTCCAAGATAATATATTTATATGTGAAATTCCTCTTCCTTATACTAATCATTCATGAATTGCTTGTATGACCAATATTGTGATTGTCAAGCTTCAATAGAATTCACTTTCTAACCCAATGTGAAACTACTACTAGACATGATACAAGCATATGAAGCACATATAATTTCAACTTTATGATATTCAATTTATTGAACAATTTACTCATAGGATATAAGTGAAGAACAAGAGTAAATGACAAACTACTCTAAAAAGATATATGTGAAGACCAAATGAGTAGTTAGGCAAATAGGTAGCTATGGGAGGACTCTATCTCATTTGAAAATTTCAGATCTTATTATTTTATTCAAACAGAAAGAAAAACAAAATAAAATGACATTCCAAGAATAGCACATATCATGTGAAGAAGCAAAAACTTAGGCTCAACCAAAACTGACCGATAATTGTTGATGAAGAAAGGTGGGATGCCTACCGGGGCATCCCCAAGCTTAGATGCTTCAGACTTCTTGAAATATTATATTGGGATGCCTTGGGAATCCCCAAGCTTGAGATTTTGTGTCTCCTTAATTCCTCTCATATCACGGTTTCCCTAAATCTTAAATACTTCATCCACACAAAACTCAACAAGAACTCGTGAGATAAGTTAGTATAAATCAACTCAAAACCTTAAAATTCTCTACTGAAGCAAATCACTAAAATTATAATTAAACATTGCATACTAAATGTCTCTGCATATTTAATACTCCTATCCACAAATAGAAACATTAAACAAGCAAACATATGCAAACAATGCAACCATAACAGCAATCTGCCAAAACAGAACAGTCTGTAAAGGGGGATTTAAAATTCATACTTCCCTAACTCCAAAAATTCTAAAAAATTACCATGTGACAGAGAACTCATGCATGCTAACTTTGTAAAAATTTCAGATTTTTATCATGTTCTGACTGTTCAGGAATATTCTGAACATAACAGAAAACTTTCTGTTTTCAAACAGCAACACATAAACTTGCAAACTGAGCATGGTAAAGGCTATAATTGGCATTTTATTGAAATAAAAGAAATAAAAAACATGATTATTGATAACAGCAAGCAAATCTCAACAAAATAAAATGATGCTCCAAGCAAAACTCATATCATGTGACGAATAAAAATATAGCTCCAAGTAAGATTACCGATAATGTTGAAGACGAAAGAGGGGATGCCTTCCGGGGCATCCCCAAACTTAGACGCTTGAGTCTTCCTTGAGTATTACCTTGGGGTTCCTTGGGCATCCCCAAGCTTAGGGTCTTGCCACTCCTTATTCTCCTCATATTGATATCTCACCCAAAACTTGAAAACTTCAATCACACAAAACTTAACGGAACTTGTGAGATAGGTTAGTATGATAAAAATAAATCAACCACTTAGGTACTGTCAAGAAAAGATTCATAATTGTTATCACATAATTCCTACTGTATTCTATCATTTTCACAATTTATATTACTCAATATAAGCAATGGAAACACTAAAACAAGCAAACTATGCATCGAAAACAGAATCTGTCAAAAACAGAACAGCGTGTAGTAAGATATTTAAAAACCATACTTATGTACCTCCAAAAATTCTTAAAATTTTGGAAAACGTAAAAAAATTGTAACCAAATACTCTGTAAAAATTTCAAAATTTTCTCACGCTCCAGTACAGAATAGAAATTCCAGCAGTGGACGTAAAAGTTTCTGTTTTTGCACAGAATCAAGTCAACTATCATCCACACTATCCAAAAGGCTTTACTTGGCACATTATTGAAACAAAACATATAAAAAATGATTACTACAGTATCTTAATCATGTGAACACTGGAAAAACAGTAGGTATAAATATTGGGTTGTCTCCCAGCAAGCACTTTTCTTTAATGCCTTTTTAGCTAGGCATGATGATTTCAATGATGCTCACATAAAAGTGAAGAATTGAAACATAATGAGAGCATCATGAAGCATATTACAAGCACATTTAAGCCTAACCCACTTCCTATGCATAGGGATTTTGTGAGCAAATAGTTTATGGGAGCAAGAATCAACTAGCATAGGAAGGCAAAACAAGCATAACTTCAAAACTTTCAACACATAGAGAGGAAACTTGATATTATTGCAATACCTAAAAGCATATGATCCTCTCTCATAATAATTTTTAGCAGCATAATGAATGAATTCAACAATATAACTATCACATAAAGCATTCTTTTCATGACCTACGAGCATAGGATTTTTATTACTCTCCACACAAGCAATTTTCTTCTCATTCATAAAAGTGGGAGTATCATATGAAACTCGAATACTATAAATTGTTTCCACATTAAAAGAGTAATGTTCAGAAAAAGGGTAATCATAATTATGACAAGTTTTATAAATATAAGCATCACTACTTTTTATAACATAAGTATCATCACAATAATCATCATAAGTAGGAGGCATGCAATCATCATAACAAATTTGATCATTCAAAGTAGGGGGACTAAAAAGATCATCTTCATTAAGCATAGCATCCCCAAGCTTGGGACAAACATTAATTGTAGCAAATAAATTCTCAAACATGTCATTCTCATCAAACATAGCATCCCCAAGCTTGTTCGTTTGCATATCATTAGCATTATCACTATTATCATCAATAGTATGAATAGCACCAATAGTATAAAAATTATTATCATATTCCTCCAAGTTGGTGCCATAAAGATTTTCAAGATCATAAGAAGTATCATTATCTTCCCAATCATAATCATCACAACAAGCAATAGGCATAACAAAATCATCATCAAGTGTATCATCTTCCACAATTATTTTTGATTCATTCTCATGAGGTACAACAATAGTAGGAGCAACATTATTTGGGAGAGATACCTCTTTGCCTCTACTTTTCCTTCTTTTCTTTTTCTTTACCACATTATGTGTGGGTTTATTTAATTCTTCTGAGCTTCGTATTGAAGATATTGGTTGGATAGGAAGCTCCTCCTCGTTACCTGTTTCATCATGAGAGAAAATAGGAGGGAAAGGGGGAATCTTTACCCTTTCATTAGTATTTCTTTTATATTCTATTTGTTTTCCCATTTTTCTATAGTTGGCAATATAAGCATTCTCCTTGCAATTTACCATACAAAACATATAGATTTCCTTTAGATTAGTTTCAATGTCATCCGTGAGAATGAATACTTCAAACCAACTATTTTTATGTGACAATTCCTCACACCCCAAGAATAGATAAAGCTCATTATATAGTTTGAGGGCGGTCAAGTCATTACAATATTTAGCCATGATTCGTTCATGAAAAAGTATGCATTGAAAATTAAGGTGACCAAATTTATTGTAAAGTTCACAAGTAATAGGATAAAGAGAACATAATTTTGTAGCAAATTCATCTATCACTTTGAGCAAAAAATTGGTTCTATCATGTTTATGCTTCTTACAAAATCTATCATCCCTATAAGGCATGTATTCACAAACTTTATGCACTCCACAAAAATTGACATGCTTATAAGAAACATTTTTGTCATGACTAGTGCAATCATCTTTAGTATTTTGGATATTCATAGAATTCATACTAACAACATTGCAATCATGCTCATCATTCAAAGATTTTATGCCAAACATTTTATTGAATTCTTCTTCTAACAATTGAGCACAATTTTCCACTCCATCATTTTCAAGAAAAACATTATAAAGACGAATAATATGAGGCAACCTCAATTCCATTTTTTTTGTAGTTTTCTTTTATAAACCAAACTAGTGATAAACAAGAAACTAAAAGATTCAATTGCAAGATCTAAAGATATACCTTCAAGCACTCACCTCCCCAGCAACGGCACCAGAAAAGAGCTTGATGTCTACTACACAACTTATTCTTGTAGACTCGTGTTGGGCCTCCAAGCGCAGAGTTTTGTAGGACAGTAGCAATTTTCCCTCAAGTGGATGACCTAAGGTTTATCAATCTGTGGGAGGCATAGGATGAAGATGGTCTCTCTCAAACAACCCGGCAACCAAATAACAAAGAGTCTCTTGTGTCCCCAACACACCCAATACAATGGTAAATTGTATAGGTGCACTAGTTCGGCAAAGAGATGGTGATACAAGTGTAGTATGGATAGTAGATATAGGTTTTTGTAGTGCGAACAATAAAAAACAGCAAGGTAGCAAGCAACAAAAGTGAGCATAAATGGTATTGCAATGCTTAGAAACAAGGCCTAGGGTTCATACTTTCGCTAGTGCAATCTCTCAACAATGCCAATATAATTGGATCATATAACCATCCCTCAACGTGCGATAAAGAATCACTCCCAAGTTCCTATTAGCGGAGAATATAAGATAGAAATTGTTTGTAGGGTACGAAACCACCTCAAAGTTCTCCTTTCCAATCGATCTATTGAGTTATTCCTATAAGTGTCACCAACAGCCCTAGAGTTCGTACTAAAATAACACCATATTATACACATCAACCAACTCTAATGCCACCTAGATACTCCAATGTCACCACAAGTATTCGTGAGTTGATTATATGATATGCATCAAACAACTTCATAATCATAATATTCAATCCACACAAAGAACTCCAAGGAGCACCCCAAAGTTTCTATCGGAGAAAAGATAATGAAAACGTGCATCAACCCCTATGCATAGATTACCCCAATGTCACCACGGGAATCCGCGAGTTGAGTGCCAAAACATATATCAAGTGAATCAATATAATACCCCATTGTCACCACCGGTATTCATATGCAAGACATACATCAAGTGTTCTCAAATCTGAAATATTCAATCCAACAATAACGAAACCTCAAAGGGAAAAGATTCGATTCATCACAACAAGCATAGAGAGGGAAGAAACACCATATGATCCAACTATATTAACAAAGCTCGCGATACATCAAGATCGTGCCAAATAAAGAACACGGGAGAGAGAGAGAGATCAAACACATAGCTACTGGTACAAACCCTCAACCCCGAGGGTGAACTACTCCCTCCTCGTCATGGAGACCGCCGGGATGATGAAGATGGCCTCCGGTGATGATTTCCCCCTCCGGCAGGGTGTCGGAAAAGGGTTGTAGATTAGATCGTGGAGGTACAGAGGCTTGCGGCGGCGTAAAAACTCATCTAGGTTAACTTTCGGGGGTTTCTGAATATATATGATTTTTCAGTGTTGGAATCACGCAAAGAGGTGCCACAGGGGGCCCACGAGGCACCAGGGCGTTCCTGGGGGGCAGGCGCACCCAGGTTGCTCGTGGGGCCCCTATGGCTCTTCTGCTGCTCATCCGAAGCTTCCTGGGTCTGTTTCCTTCCAGAAAAAATCATCAAAAAGTTTCGCTGCATTTGGACTTCATTTGATATGGATTTTCTGGAAAACCAAAAACAAGCAGAAAACAACAACTGGCACTGGGCACTAGGTCAATATGTTAGTCCATAAAAATCATATAAAAGCCATATAAAAGTGCACCAAAATCATACAAAACTATAATAAACATGGCATGAATACTACATAAATTATAGATACGTTGGAGACATATCAGAGTCCATGAATGAGCTTATCAACGACCTAGGAGGTGAGCTCTTAAGTATGTTTGTTCCTCCAGAAAGCTGGGCTCTGACGGTTATGGCATGGATGAAGAAGCCGTCCACCATACCAAAGGTGATTGGTGTTGAGATATCGGTGCAGGAATCGGGGTTGTACTATTCATCGCCACCAAGGCCGCCGCGGACCACGTTATGTATGTACCTGTATCGAGTCTTTGTGCATGTCAAAGAAGTGGTCAATCCTTCAATCGAAGTCCTGCCGCCGCCGCTGGTGGCGGGGTCCGTCGACGACGTCCATTACATGAGTCAACGTCACACTTTCCTTGTGTTGCTCAGAACAATGGATGGCACAGGGCCTACTCCATCGCACGGCGAAGGCCACTGCTTCTTTGGGAGAAGAGGCCGGGCTGGCTGCCTGGATGTGCTCTAATTTGAGGTAACAACTGAATCTTCTTAGATAGAGTACTACTTATATCCGAGCTATAGGTGTCAAGCTCTGATGTGCCAATACATTTGATTATGACCTGTTCTATTTTTGTACCTGATTTTTTTTCGGAATGGGTGTACGTCAACTTAATGTGCTAGCAGAACTTTTTGTGTTTGTCTGTCTGTTTTCTTTACACTGCATTCAACATATTTCCACATCATTGATCAAGACGATGAACGGTGATGTACAAGTTTGTTGGATTCAAGATAGCCCTACCCGTAGCGATCCACTGCTTCCACCCCTATTGTGTCGCCCGCGTGAAATTTTTGTATGCAAGCTCAATGTGCTATGATGTTGTATATCATTGTGTCAACTATATAAGTTTGTACCGAGCATTAGCAATGCATATTGCTGAAAGATGTATGCACGAGTATCGACCGATCGGTTTCTCTCTCTCCCGCTAACAAGTGGGACCCGCTGCATTATTTCTTCGCTCGTGACAGCTTTTAATTAGGTTTCACCGGACTCTACCTTTTTTCTTAACTTATAATTTGAGTTCAGTGACTTTAAAAAATGTACAAAAGACTTGTTTGGGCCATTTCAGGCGTCGTTGAATGTGGGAGTACCTACGTAAAGTTGTACTGTACTACACAGGCCTTGTTCGTTGAACATCATCAATGCAACTGGGCCGAAGGACGCGCGCCAGCCTAGGTTTTCCATTGATCTAAAATAAGTGCAGCCCAGCCTATGTTTTTTTTATATAAAATATGCACAACTCAGTTCTATTTTTATACAAGAATGCCAAGTCCAACTTAAAGTTTCTCAATAAAATTCCTAGCTCAGAATTAATTTTTTATAGGAAATGCTCTGTTCAGACCAACATTGTTTTTTCACCCATCCCAGAAAATGGGTCTATTTCTACTTTTTTTTAATAATCGGGTCCATTTCTACTAAAAAGAAATGGGTTGTAAACTAACAGATATAATAAATGGGCTGCATGTCCGCAATTTTTTGTTACCCAGCCCAGTAAATAGGAGTATTCGAACAAATAATCAAATGGGCTGTAAATTCTCAGAAATAGTAAATAGGTTTTTTTTCACCAAGACCAGGAAATAGATGTATTGGAAAACAAAATCAAATGGGCTGTAAAAACGAAATAAATGGGTTGCATGTCCGCCAAAGCCTTCGAAGCTTACTTTGTTGGCCCACGCCGAGGAGTTCTCAAAAAAAGAATGTTGGCCCACGAGGACGAAGCCTGCGCAAGGCGTGTCCATTTAGTCAACAAAACGATTTATAATGGTTAAAAAGAAAAGTCAACAAACTATTCTAACAACTGTTGCCATTGGATTAACATCCGACGGCCATCCTGCTTCTTTAATCTCTGATCTTGTTGCTCCAGCCGCCAAAAGCCCAAAACCATCGCCGGCGGGAGTGCCTGCTTCTGCCTCCCATGGCCGGCTGTGCTGCCGCGCAGGCCTCGCCGCCCCACCCTACTCCCACCAGTGGCCAGGTCATACTTGTACTCACCGGTGGCCGGCTGTGCTGCCGCGAAGGCTCCGGGTTGTTCCCACCCTTAGCCTAGCTGTCGCCCACCACCTTGGTGCTCTCGGACGGTGTCGTCAACGCGGTCAACGAACGACAGCCATCAAAAGAGGACTGTACGTGGAGAGGCTAACAGCTGGGATCCACGAGATCCATGGTCATACGCCACGAAGTGCCTCCTTATCACGTGCAAGAAAAACGATTCCTCCCCCTGACAGCTTGGGCCCACCAGCTACATCTTCGCACACAAGTAAGTGCCTCCTTATTACGCGCAAAAAAATGACTCGTCCCACTGACATCCGGGACCCACCAGCTACATCTTCGCACGCAAGCAAGTGCCTCCTTATTCCGTGAAAAAATGATTCCTCTCCCTGACAGCTGGGACCCATCATCTATATCTTCACACGGAAGGAAGTGCCTCCTTATTACGCGAAAAAACGATTCCTCCCCATGACAACGCGGACCCACCATATTTGTAGGCTGACTTGTGGGCCTACTAAGTTGACGCATACGCAGGGCTTTGTCAACTTAGTCAACAAACAATTCTAGCAGCAGCGACTGTTGGATGTTAATCCAACGTCCGTACTGCTTCTTCAATCTCTGAGTTTCTTGCTCCAGCCGCCCAAACCAGCTCTGGCGGGACCGCCTGCTCCTGCCTCCCGTGGACGGCTGTGCTGCCGCGCAGGCCTCACCGCCCCACCCTACTCCCACCGCTGGCCAGGCCTTCCCTCTACTCACCCACATCCTCTGTTATTCTCCAGTGACGGCAGCCTCACACCACAGCCGAACCAGTCAACCCTCGTACTCCCCTCCGCGTGGGCATCCACTGCCGCGTCATCCCCGGCTCCGCGTAGTTCCCTTCATAGGACTCGCTGTCGTCCACCGCCTTGGTGCTCTCGGCACAGCGTGGTCAACGTGGTCAATGAACGACAGCCATCGGAAGAGGACTGTACGCGGTGAGGCTGACAGCTGGACCCACCAGCTACATCTTCGCACGCAAGGAAGTGCCTCCTTATTACGCGCAAAAAAATGATTCCTTCCCCCTGAAAGCTGGGACCCAGCAGCTATATCTTCGCACGCAAGGAAGTGCCTCCTTATCCTCCCTGACAGCTGGGACCCACCCGGTCGAAGCGTACGTAGCGTTGTTTGTCTGGTCGCGAACGTGTACGTACATACTGGTCGATCGATCTCTCTGCAACGATGAATCATGGGCATGTAAGGAGCGGCACGTGTCGTAGTAGAGCCCCCGACGTAGCAATTCAGGCAGCCCCGTCTAAATCGTGTACACGTACGTACAACCACACGGCAAAAAATACGGGCACGTACGTACATACGGGAGGGGTCTCAAACGCGTACTCGCGCATACGTACGGCCAGGGCTCGTGTACATGGAGAGAGGCAACGGGCGGCAGCAATGGCCTCCTATTCATCGTCAGCCAACCGGCTGGGTCGAAACGGAGGAAACAACGCCGTGTTCATCGGGAGCCAAGCGACTGGGTCGGAACGCGTCCTGTTCATCGGTAGCCAACTGGCTTGGACGGAACAGCCAAAACGGGGTCCTGTTCATCGACTCGGGGTGTGGCGTACCGCAAAACGGAAGAAACGGCCTTCTGTTCGACCGCCTACGGTCGAAACGGGGTCCTGTTCATTGGCTGGGGGTCTAGCGTACCGCAAAACAGAGGAAACGGACTTCTGTTCAAGCACCTACGGTCGAAACGGGGTCCTGTTGATCGGGAGGGCTCTGGCGTACCGCAAAACAGAGAAAACAAACTTCTCCCTGCTACTTGTAGCTTGCGTTGGTATTATCCTCGAAGAGGAAGGGATGATGCAGCACAGTAGAGATAAGTATTTCCCTCAGTTATGAAACCAAGGTTATCGAACCAGTAGGAGAATCACACAACACCTCGTTAGCAGTACCTGCACACAAACAACAAACCCTTGCACCCAACGCAAACGAGGGGTTGTCAATCCCTCGGCGGTAAATTGCAAGATTAAATTGTATGTGATAGATTGATAGATTGAAACAAAAATACAAAATAAAAAAAATAAAAAAAATGGCAGCAATATTTTTAGGGTTTTAGTAATATGATTTAGATAGACCCGGGGACCATAGTTTTCACTAGAGGCTTCTCTCAAGAAAATAACATACGGTGGGTAGACAAATTACTGTTGGGCAATTGATAGAAAAGCAAACAATCATGACGATATCCAATGCAATGATCATGTATTTAGGCATCACGTCCAATACAAGTAGACCGACTCCTGCCTGCATCTGCTACTATTACTCCACACATCGACCGCTATCCAGCATGCATCTAGTGTATTAAGTCCATAAAAGAACGGAGTAACGCCTTAAGAACGATGACATGATGTAGACAAGATAAACTCACGTATGAATAAACCCCATCTTTTTACCCTTAATAGCAACGATACATACGTGTCATGTCCCTTTCTGTCACTGGGATTGAGCACCGCAAGATCGAACCCATTACAAAGCACCTCTTCCCATGGAAAGATAAATCAACTCAGTTGGCCAAACCAAATCAATAGATCAGAGAAGAAATACGAGGCTATAATAATCATGCATATAAGAGTGCAGCAAAGACTCAAATATATTCATGGATAATCTGATCATAAACTCACAATTCATCGGATCCCAACAAACACACCGCAAAAAGTGATTACATCGGATAGAACTCCAAGAACATCGAGGAGAACATTGTATTGAAGATCAAAAAGAGAGAAGAAGCCATCTAGCTACTAACTATGGACCCGAAGGTCTATGGTAAACTACTCACGCATCATCGGAAGGGCGGCAAGGTTGATGTAGAGCCCCTCCGTGATCGATTCCCCCTCCGGAGAAGGCCTCCAGATGGGATCTCTCGAGAACAGAAACTTGTGGCGGCGGAAAAAGTATTTCGTGGACTCCCCTGAGGGTTTCTGATTTTTTTTCTGAATTTATAGTGGAGGAATTAGGTCAAACGGAGCTCTGTGGGCCCCACGAGGTACCAGGGCGCGCCTGCCCGCCCCCCCAGGCGCGCCCTGGTGCCTCGTGGGCACCCCCTGGGGCTTCTGGCCTCCTCCCGAAGCTTCTAGTGTTTATCTTGGCCAATAAAAAATCTCCAAAAGGTTTCGTGGCATTTGGACTTCGTTTGGTATTGATTTTCTGTAAAACAAAAACAGGGCAGAAAACAGCAACTGACACTGGGCACTAAGTTAATAGGTTAGTCTCCAAAAATGATATATAATTGCTGTAAATGCATATAAAAACATCCAAGATTGATAATATAACAGCATGGAACAATAAAAAATTATAGATACGTTGGAGACGTATCAGCAACCCCAAGCTTAATTCCTGCTCGTCCTCGAGTAGGTAAATGATAAAAACAGAATTTTTGATGTGGAATGCTGCCTAACATATTCATCACATATTCTTTTCTTTTATAGCATGGACATTGGACTCGAATGATTCAAAGCAATAGTCTATAGTTTGACATGAAAATATAGATACTCAAGCATACTAACAAGCAACCATGTCTTTCAAAATATCAACGCTAAAGAAAGTTATCTCTAGCCCATTATGCTCAATCATTGATCCATTCATGAAACACACTCGAATATTAGCTACATCCAATGCACAAGTATGACAATAATGCTCTCTTGTTGGTGCTTTATAAGAAAAGATGGAGACTCAAATAAAAAAATAAAAATTGCATAAAAGTAAATAGATAGGCCCTTTGCAGAGGGAAGCAGAGATTTGTCAAATATGCCAGAGCTCAAAGCTAAAATTAAAGAGAAAAAAATATTTTGAGAGGCATGCTTTTCCTGTCAACGAAAACAATCGAGAATTCCCAATATTTTCCATGCTAGACACATCATAGGTGGTTCCGAAACAGAAAGTAAAGTTTATTTCCTTTCCACCATTTCTTTCACAATGCATGGCTAGCCGTATCCACGGGTGCCCTCCATACCATCACTTTCCAAGGAATGTTGTTGTTATTAATTTTGATTTCATTGTGGGACTGGGCATCCCTATTACCAACCATCCTCTCGTGCAATGACAAGTGAATAAACACTCATCGTGAGAATAACACACCTAGCACGGAAAATATTGGCCACCCCCTCCCGCTTCATGAGTGGTAAGGGCAAACAAAAAATAAAAATTATTTTGAAAATTAGAGTTGGCACACGCAAATGTACTTGGAACGGCATGGAAATACCGCATATAGGTAGATATAGTGGACAAATTTGGCACAACTTGGGTTTAAGGATTTTGGATGCACAAGCTGTATTTCCACTTAGTACAAATGAAGGCTAGCAAAAGATTGAGAAGCAACCAACAAAAAAACGAAAATGGTCATAAACATGCATTGAACATAACTGACACCGAATAATTCATCATAAGTAGGATACAATTTCTTTGCATAACTATTGACTTAACGTGCATGCATAGGGAATCACAAACCTTAACACTAATATTCTTACTAAATCACAATTACTCACTAACATGACTCACATATCATCATCTCCATATCGCAAAACTATTGCATGGAATCACACTTATCATATCCAATGATCTATATGAAAGTTTTTATTATACCCCTCTTGAATATTCATCACTTTGGGACCAAATTCATATCTTGCGCAAATTACCGTTACTATTGTTAACTCTCAAAAAGATTTAAGTGAAGCATGAGAGTGCAAATATTTCTTCAAAATTTTAATCTTGTCAATTCTCAAAATAATATAAGTGAAGCATGAGAATTTATTTCTTCAAAATTTTAATCTTGTCAATTCTCAAAATAATATAAGTGAAGCATGAGGATTTATTTCTTCAAAATTTCAATCAACTCTCAAAATAATATAAGTGAAGCATGAGAGTGTATTTCTTCAAAATTTCAATCAACTCTCAAAATAATATAAGTGGAGCATGAGAGTTTATTTCTTCAGAATTTAGCCACCACCGCGCTCAAAAAGATTTAAGTGAAGCACTAGAGCAACTGCCTAGCTCAAAAAAATTAAGTGGAGCACATAGAGTATTCTAACAAATTATGATGATAAACGTGTGGCTCTCTCAAGATAGGTGTGTTCAGCAAAGATAATTGTGACAAAATAAAAAGCAAAAAAAGCAAAGACTCGTATAATACAAGACGCTCCAAGCAAAACACATATCATGTGACGAATAAAAATATAGCTCCAAGTAAAATTACCGATGGTTGGTAGAAGAAAGAGGGGATGCCTTCCGGGGCATCCCCAAGCTTAGACACTTGAGTCTTCCTTGAATATTACCTTGGGGTGCCTTGGGCATCCCCAAGCTTAGGCTTTTGCTACTCCTTATTCCTTCATCCATCGTGATCTCACCCAAAACTTGAAAACTTCAATCACACAAAACTCAACAAAACCTTCGTGAGATCCGTTAGTATAAAAAAATAAATCACTACTTAGATACTGTTGCAAACCCATTCATATTTTATTTTTGCATTATACCTACTGTATTCTAACTTCTCCATGACTTATACCCCCCGATACAATCCATAGTTCCATCAAAACAAGCAAGCAACACATTAAAAACAGAATCTGTCAAAAACAGAACAGTCTGTAGCAACCTATTTAAAAGCCATACTTCTGTAACTCGAAAAAATCTGAAAAATTAGGAAAACGTGTTAAATTCATATACCAATATTGTGTAAAAATTTCAGATTTGTTTGACGCTCCAGTACAGAAACAAAATTCGGGCACTGGACGCAAAACTTTCTGTTTTCCAAACAGCATCAATTATACTATCTTCCAAATCATCCCAAAGGCTTTACTTAGCACAAACACTAATTAAAAACACAAAAACACAATAATACCAGTAGCATAATTGTGAAAACACACAATAACAGAAAAAAAATATTTTATTCATTGGGTTGCCTCCCAACAAGCGCTATTGTTTTATGCCCCTAGCTAGGCATAATGCATAGTTTCAAGTGTTGTCATCTTTCAAGTTGATTCCATAAGTGGCCCTCATAATGGATTCATATGGTGCTTTAATTTTATTCCTAGGTAAATGTTCCATACCCTTTTTTAATGGAAATTAAAATTTTATATTCCCTTCCTTCATGTCAATAACGGCACCTATGGTTCGTAAGAACGGTCTACCAAGTATTATTGGGCAAGAAGAATTGCATTCAATATCAAGTACGATAAAATCAACGGGCACATAGTTCCTATTTGCAAGAATAAGAACATCATTAATCTTACCCAAAGGCTTTTTAATAGTAGAATCCGCAAGATGTAAATTAAGAGAGCACTCATCTATATTGGTAAAACCTAGCACATCACATAGAGATTTTGGAATTGTGGAAACGCTAGCACCCAAATCACATAAAGCATTGCACTCATAATTTTTAATTTTAACTTTAATGGTGGGTTCCCATTCATCATATAATTTTCTAGGAATTGAAATTTCTAGTTCAAGCTTTTCTTCTAACGCTTTCATCATTGCTTCTACTATATGCTTAGTAAAAGCCTTGTTTTGCTCTTAAGCGTTGGGTGAATTTAACATGGATAATTCTATCAATGCTCCTAGACATGTCATCAAGTTTACTCAATTTTTCTTCTATCATAGTGTTGAAAACTTTTTGAGCATTAATAAATTATTTAATATTACTTTCAAGATCAGAGGGCATCCTATTATTATTATAAGAATTACCATAAGGATTGCCATAATTATTAGAGGAATTTCCAGGAAACGGTCTAGCATTGAAATTACCTCTATAAGCATTATTATTAAAATTGTTTCGCGAGACAAAATTCACATCTACGGGATCATTATTTTGCTCAATCAAAGTTGATAAAGGCACGTCATTAGGATCAATAGGTGCATTTTTGCTAGCAACCAATTTTATATGCGCATCAACTTTATCATTCAAAGTATTAATTTCTTCAACAGAATTCACTTTTTTACTAGTAGGAACTCTTTCAGTATGCCATTGTGAATAATTCGCCATAATATTATCAAGAAATTTAGTAGCTTCTCCCAAAGTAATTTCCATAAACGTACCACCCGTGGCGGAATCTAAAAGATTTCTAGAAACAAAATTCAATCCCGCATAAATTTTTTGTATGATCATCCATAAATTTAAGCCATGAGTAGGGCAATTTCTTATCATTAATTTCATCCTTTCCCAAGATTGGGCAACATGTTCATGATCAAGTTGCTTAAAATTCATAATCTGATTTCTAAGAGAAATATTTTTTACGGGAGGAAAATACTGGGTAATAAAAGCATCTTTACACCTATCCCAAGAATCGATACTATTTCGTGGTAAAGATGAAAAGCAAATTTTTGCATGATCCCGCAATGAGAATGGGAATAATTTTAATTTCATAATATCATTATCCACATCTTTTTTTTTGCATGTCACACAATTCTACGAAAGTGTTTAGATGGGATGCAGCATCTTCATTAGGACTTCCAGAAAATTGTTCTTTCATAACAAGATTTAGCAAAGCGGCATTAATATCACAAGTCTCCGCACTAGCGGCGGGAGGAGCAATTCGAGTACTAATAAAATCATTATTATTAGTATTGGAAAAAACACACAATTTTGTATTTTCTTGAGACATCGTGACTAAGCAAACAAGATAGCAAACAAGCAAACAAGCAAACAAGAAAAAGGCAAACGGAAAATATTTTTGTATTTTTGTAAAAACGTTTTAGAAGTGGGGGAGATGAAAACGAGAGGCAAATGGCAAATAAAGTAAATGCAAGGAGATGAGAGTTTATGCAAAAGTACTTGATAGATGTTGATGATGTCTCCCCGGCAACGGCGCCAGAAATTCTTCCCGCTACTTGTAGCTTGCGTTGGTATTATCCCCGAAGAGGAAGGGATGATGCAACACAGTAGAGATAAGTATTTCCCTAGGTTATGAAACCAAGGTTATCGAACCAGTAGGAGAATCACACAGCACCTCGTTAGCAATACCTGCACACAAACAACAAACCCTTGCACCCAACGCAAACGAGGGGTTGTCAATCCCTCGGCGGTAAATTGCAAGATTAAATCATATGTGATAGATTCATAGATTGAAACAAAAATACAAAATAAAATAAATAAAAGAAATAGCAGCAATATTTTTAGGGTTTTAGTAATATGATTTAGATAGACCAGGGGGCCATAGTTTTCACTAGAGGCTTCTCTCAAGAAAATAGCATACGGTGGGTAGACAAATTACTGTTGGGCAATTGATAGAAAAGCAAATAATCATGACGATATCCAAGGCAATGATCATGTATATAGGCATCACGTCCAATACAAGTAGACCGACTCCTGCCTGCATCTACTACTATTACTCCACACATCGACCGCTATCCAGCATGCATCTAGTGTATTAAGTCCATAAAAGAACGGAGTAACGCCTTCAGAACGATGACATGATGTAGACAAGATAAACTCATGTATGAATAAACCCCATCTTTTTACCCTTAATAGAAATGATACATACGTGTCATGTCCCTTTCTGTCACTCGGATTGAGCACCGCAAGATCGAACCCATTACAAAGCACCTCTTCCCATGGCAAGATAAATCAACTCAGTTGGCCAAACCAAATCAATAGATCGGAGAAGAAATACGAGGCTATAATAATCATGCATAAAAGAGTGCAGCAAAGACTCAAATATATTCATGGATAATCTGATCATAAACTCACAATTCATCGGATCCCAACAAACACACCGCAAAAAGTGATTACATCGGATAGAACTCCAAGAACATCGAGAACATTGTATTGAAGATCAAAAAGAGAGAAGAAGCCATCTAGCTACTAACTATGGACCCGAAGGTCTGTGGTAAACTACTCACGCATCATCGAAAGGGCAGCAAGGTTGATGTAGAGCCCCTCCGTGATCGATTCCCCCTCCGGCGGAGTACCGGAGAAGGCCTCCAGATGGGATCTCTCGAGAACAGAAACTTGCGGTGGCGGAAAAAGTATTTCGTGGACTCCCCTGAGGGTTTCTGATTTTTTTTGAATTTATAGTGGAGGAATTAGGTCAAACGGAGCTCTGTGGGCCCCACGAGGTACCAGGGCAGGCGCGCCCTGGTGCCTCGTGGGCACCCCCTGGTGCTTCTGGCCTCCTCCCAAACCTTCTAGTGTTTATCTTGGCCAATAAAAAATCTCCAAAAAGTTTCATGGCATTTGTACTTCAATTGGTATTGATTTTCTGTAAAACAAAAACAGGGCAGAAAACAGCAACTGGCACTGGGCACTAAGTTAATAGGTTAGTCTCCAAAAATGATATATAATTGTTGTAAATGCATATAAAAACATCCAAGATTGATAATATAACAGCATGGAACAATCAAAAATTATAGATATGTTGGAGACGTATCACTCCCCAACTGCCTACGGTCGAAACGGAGGTCCTGTTCATCGGGAGGGGTGTGGCGTACCGCAAAACGGGACTCCACGGCCTACTGTTCGTCCACGATCGACCTCCCTCCAGCCTCCACATCTACTGTTCATCCACCGTCGACTTCCTCTAGCCTCCACCGGCTACTGTTCATCCAGCCTCCACGGGGTCCTATTCATCCACCCCCAACCGGCTTAGGTGTGGCGGCCTCCTCGAGGTCTTGTTCATCCAGGCACACCTTCACACGGCCAGGGCACTGTTCATCCACAGCCAACCCACCGGCTGGGGTGGGGCGTACGAGCGGGCGGCAGCAACGGGAACTGTTCATCCACAGCTAACCAACCTGCTAGGTCAACTCACCACGTCTCACGTAAGGGGCTCGATCGATGCGTCTCGACTCGTTCTAGCTACGTATCGCGCGCGCGGCAGCAACAGGCACTATTCATCGAGAGGCAAACCAACACCGGCTATGTCTCGCACGTACGGGGGGCTCGACCGGCTTCAGTTAGCAGCGAAGGAATCGCTCGGGTTCAGTTACCAGCGAAGGAATCGCTCGGGTTCAGTTAGCAGCGAATGGATCGATTGGCTTCAGTACGTAGCTAGTGCGATCGCTCGGGTTCAGTAAGCGAACGCCTCGCTCGGGTTCAGTTAGCGAACGCCTCGCACACACACGTGCGTACGAGAGAAACGCGCAAACCACACTGCATCGCTCGGCCCCGACCACCCACCGTAACCGGGAACTCCCCGAAATTTTCCTCGCACTCACTTCTACCACATTTTTTTACGTCATGGACGGCCCAAAGAATGTCATGCGGGTGCGTCTCCGGTCCATCCAGGACGAAAAGCCCATTTTCTATCATAATTTTTTGTCATAGAAGTAGGAGCCCACCACATCTATGATGATACGTGTTTTGTCACAATTATTGTCATAGAAGTGTCACAACTATGACAGAAAAAGTTTTCGTTCAGGCCATAATGTCACAGATGTGTCTTTTTTTGTAGTGGAAGGCACTAACCCGAGAGTGGTTAATGGGCAAAGAATTAAACATTATATCTCAGGTACGCCCATCAATATGGAAACAAATATTATTCAAACTATGACACCGGAGGAACACATAAAAGAGACCTTCCGGAACGCTCCAGAATCCTGAAAAGGGGTAGGTATGTGATACGGTAAGTAAACCGACTCCAAAAGTTCTATAAAAGTACTTTTTGTTCATTTTGGAATATATAAAAAATTAGAAAAATAATAAACAGCCAGGAAAGTGCACGAGGGAGCGACAAGCTCAGGGGGCGCGGCCTATCCCCCAGGGCGTGCCGTGTGAGCTTGTGACTCCCCCATGGACTTTCCCGACTCCGTTTTCTTTCCATATTACTTGTTTTGCACGGGAAACATTCATTATATATACTTTCAGGTGTTTTGACCACCGTATCGCAAATTTCTCCTTTGTTCTTGTTTTGGGCTGTTTTTCAGACAGATCCAGATCGCCATGGCTCCTCCAAGTTCGTCCAAGGACAAGTTCTACGAGAAGGTCATCAACCCTTACCTTCCGGAGGTGATGAAACACCCTCAAACCATTGAGATGCGTGATACGTCTACAACGTATCTATAATTTATGAAGTATTCATGCCATGATTACAACAATTTTATATGGTTTTGGTGCACTTTTACATGATTTGAATGGAACTAACCCGGATTGACGCTGTTTTCAGCAGAACTACCGTGGTGTTATTTTTTGTGCAGAAATAAAAGTTCTCGGATTGGGCCCAAAATTTACGGTGATTTTTTATGGATAAAAAGAGACCCCCGAAGCTTCGAGGAAGGGCCAGAAGAGCCACGAGGACACGACTAGCCTGGGGGCCCGCCCACCCCCCTAGGGCGCGCCCCCTGAGCTTGTCGCTCCCTCGTGGGCCCCCCTGACATGAAACCGACGCCCAAAATTCCTATAAAGACCAAAACCCCCAGAAAGAAATCTAGAACTTCCACGCTGCCGCCGCAAGCCTCTGTATCGAAGCGATCTCATCCGGAGCCCTGTTCCGGCACTCTGCCGGAGGGGAAGAATCATCACCGGAGGCCATCTTCATCATCCCGGCGGTCTCCATGATGAGGAGAGAGTAGTTCACCCTCGGGCTGAGGGTATGTACCAGTAGCTATGTGTTTGATCTCTCTCTCTCTCTCGTGTTCTTGATTCGGCACGATCTTGATGTACCGCGAGCTTTGTTAATATAGTTGGATCATATGGTGTTTCTTCCCTCTCTATCTTCTTGTGATGAATTGAGTCTTTCCCTTTGAGGTTTCGTTATTGTCGGATTGAATACTTTGGATTTGAGAACACTTGATGTATGTCTTGCATGTGGATACCCGTGGTGACAATGGGGTATTCTATTGAGTCACTTGATGTATGTTTTGGTAATCAACTTGCGGATTCCCGTGACCTTGGGGTAATCTAGGCATATGGGTTGGTACCCGTTTTCATCCTTCTTTCTCCGATAGAAACTTCGGGGTACTCTTTGAAGTTCTTTGTGTGGATTGAATATTATGAATCTGAGATTGTTTGATGCATATCGAATAATTAACTCACGGATACTTGTGGTGACATTAGAGTTAATTGATGCGTATCATATGGTGTTATTTTAGTACGAACTCTAGGGCTGTTTGTGACACTTATAGGGATGGCTCAATAGATTGATCAGAAAGGATAACTTTGAGGCGGTTTCGTACCCTACAACAATTTCATCTTATGTTCTCCGCTAGATAAGAACTTTGGAGTGATTCTTTGTCGCACGTTGAGGGATTGTTATATAATTCAATTATGTTAGCATTGTTGAGAGATTGCACTAGTGAAAGTATGAACCCTAGGCCTTGTTTCTAAGCATTGCAATACCTCACTTTTATCACTTGCTACCTTGCTGTTTTTATTTATTCAGATTATAAAAACCTATATCTACTATCCATACTACACTTGTATCACCATCTCTTCGCCGAACTAGTGCACCTATACAATTTACCATTGTATTGGGTGTGTTGGGGACACAAGAGATTTCTTGTATTTGGTTGCAGGGTTGTCTGAGAGAGACCATCTTCATCCTACACCTCCCACGGATTGATAAACCTTAGGTCATCCACTTGAGGGAAATTTGCTGCTGTCCTACAAAACTCTGCGCTTGGAGGCCCAACAAAGTCTACAAGAATAAAGTGGTGTAGTAGACATCAATGCGCGAGGGGGTGCTTCACATCCAGGACGTTCAAGGGCCTAAGAAGGACGGGAGCGATAAGGCCAGGCTCGAAGCTGTGGAACAGGAGATCTTCAAGTGTCAAGGGATGGTGTGGAGTGTGGACTCAGTGCTAACCACTCCATGATCACGGAATTCATCCGTGAGCACAAGTGGGACAGCAAGGATATTGGGAAGGCCATCTTCAAGCTTCATGATCGAATTGAACACCTTCAGGCGCAAATCTTTGATCTACAAAATCAAAACTGTGAGTATGAGTCTAGATTTAAAAGAATGAGCCTAGCTGCAGATTTCAGGATTCTGGAGACTCGTTCTTCTTTATATGATGGGGAGCCTATGCCTTGGAAGCCGGAGGACAAGTCCACTACCTCGTCATCACCATCATCGCCGAAGAAAGACACTTGGGTACACGGGTATGGGCACCACCCTTGGCTTGTTCCAAGCTTGGGGGAGGTGCCCCGGTATCGTATCATCATCACTTTTACCATTATTATCTATCTTAGTTCGATCCTTAGTAATTTCGTGATTAAGAAGAATAAAGTTTTAGCATGATCTAGTTTCGAGTGCTTGTTTCGTGATTTAGCTATCTATGTAATCGAGTGTGATAGTTCTATATGAAAGAGTAGTTTGAGTTTGGTTGTTTCACCTTCTTGCTTAAATCTTAGCAATGAAAATAATAAAAAGATCATATGCTAATCCCATGGGGAGTAATGTATTCACATAAAAGAAGTATAGTTGATAAAAGTTGTTGGAAGTTAACAAACATAGCATTGGTCATTGATGCAATTCATGAAAAGTAATAAAGAAACAGAGGTCTCACATATAAATATACTATCTTGGACATCTTTTATGATTATGAGCCCCCATCAAATATTCTATGCTTGATCAAATAGTTGACGTTGGACAAGGAAGACAACGTAATGAGTTATGTTTGCCTATAATCACATAGAAGTTATATTGTTATGGATCCTCTAACATGTGGTGATTGCTCATAATCTTTTGCTAGCCAAAAATTCGCACTAAGTAGAGATACTACTCGTGCATCTGTGACGCCCCGACTCAATCGTGCACTAATCATACACGCAAATGCACACGATCAAGATTAGAGACTCACGGGAAGATATCACAACACAACTCTAGACATAAAATAAAAGTCATACAAGCTTTATATTACAAGCCAGGGGCCTCGAGGGCTCGAATAAATAAGCTCACGATCAAGCGTTAGCGGAAGCAACATCATCTGAGTACAGACATAAAGAGTAAACAGATCTGCCTTAAGAAGGCTGAGCAAAACAACGACACTGGATCGAAAAGGCGCAGGCCTCCTGCCTGGGAGCCTCCTATCTACTCCTGGTCGTCGGTCTCCACGTAGTAGTAGGCTCCGCCGGAGGGGTAGTAGTAGTCGTCGACGGGGACAGCTGGCTCTGGGGCTCCGTCATCTGGTCACAGCAATCGGGTATAGGTGAAAAAGAGGTAGCAAAGCAACCGTGAGTACTCATCCAAAGTACTCACAAGACTTACATCAGATCTATTCTATGTATGCATCGGTATCAAAAGAGGGGGCTGTATCTGTGGACTAGACTGCAGAAATGCCAGAATAGAGAGAAAGGCCTAGCCTATCGAAGACTAGCATCTTCAGCGTCTTGCAGCATTAGAAGAGTGCAGATTAGTAACATAACATATAGTAATAATTAATAGTAGCAAAGCCCAGAGATCCTTCCTCGACTCCCTGCGAGAAAGCAATCCCGGAGCTAACATATTAATTAAGTTCCACATGTATCCAGTTATAGTTGTAGTAGATCGGGATACTCTCTGAGCGTCCGTTACCATGGACACGGCTATTCGAATAGATATACTTCCCTGCAGGGGTGCACCAACTTACCCAACACGCTCGATAAACTCTGGCCAGACACACTTTTATCGGGTCATGCCCGGCCTCGGCTGATCGACACGTCGTAGTCCTACCTAGGCTCAACAGAGAGGCCAGCACGCCGGTCTACACCCTAAGCGCTCAGGGGTCTTGGGCCCATCACCCTTTGCACTCCCGCGCGTTGCGTACGCGGCCGGGACCAGACATAGCCCCTGTATACACACGCAGGCTTTTGCGGTCCACCCGGGCGCGCGCCGCTCAACTGCTGACATCTGAAGAGCTTCGGCTGATACATACGACGCCGAGTGCCCATACTATTCCCGCGTGGTGGTTAGTGCGAAAAGGCCATAGGCCTACTCAGATCACATATCCTAACCCATTAGTGTGTTGGGAGCTCGCGGTGACGATCAGTGCTCCACGATCTGTGATCCTGTCGCCCCGTCTCGAGGACTTATGGCAAGGGCCAGGCCCAATCCCTCTCCTCCCTCTCCTGAGGCAATCTGCCTGCCCGGCTGTGCCTCATAATTATCTCGCGGGTACCCTCATAGTCAACCCAACTCCAACAACTCTCGTGGGTACCCCTCGGGGTCGACCCGACTTCCACAAGTTTCTGAGGTAAAGTCAAAGTATCTGTGTGTCCATGACATCAAGAAGGAATCCGAGGAATCACCCTCGTTGGATTCCTACTCGATGTATCCGTCAAGGTGAACTCAGAGGAATCACCCTCGATGGGTTCACACTTGAGAGGTTGCACGACAGAGGCTTCATCGGAGGTGGTGAAAGAGGAATCACCCTCGGTAACCCACAACCGACTAGCTACGCTACAGAGATATCATCAGGAGTGAGTTAGGAGGTATCACCCTCGGCACTCGATAGTACCTCTGCACAGTTGTACACTTAGGGGGTGTGTGGTGATGTGCCGGTCTCAGCCCATCGATCATATCGATCGGGGCACTGGTAACAAAGCGGGGCAACAGGGACAAGGATGAGGGGCCACTGATGGTTCGCTAACCAACCTATACTAAGCATTTAGGATAGCAGGGATGGTATCAACAGCAGTTACAAAAACGGGCTATGCATCAGAATAGGAGCAATCAAAAGCAGTAGCAAATTCTAATGCAAGCACGGGAGAGAAAGAATAGGTGATATAGGGATGATCAAGGGGTTTTGCTTGCCTGGAAGCTCTGCTGAAAAGGTCTGGTCGTCAGGGGCGTAGTCGTACTCGGCAGCAGCGTCGGTCTCGGGGTCTACCGGAGAGAAGAGGGGGAAAAACAATAAATAAAAGCAAGCAAAAGCAACACAGATGCATGGCATAGCAATATGCTGTGCTAGGGGTGACCTAATGTAGCACTACACGTTGCAGACGGAGCGGGAAAATATCTGGGGATATTTTCCCGGTTTTAGGCATCTGTTAGACAGATGAACCGGAGGGGAAGGTTCCATGTTTGCAGTGTTTTGGGCATGTGACAGCTACATGAAGGGCATATTCGGATTCGTCTCGTTTTTCTGATCAACTTTCATGTAGAAAACTTTTTCATCCGAGCTACGGTTTATTTTCTATGATTTTTCAAAGTTTTAAACATTTTTTTGAAATTCCTGGGATTTAATTTTAATTTCGAAATAAACAGAAAAAGCTTTATTGCGTCAGCATTACATCAGGGTGACGTCAGCAGTCAACCCAGCCGGTCCAGGTCAAACCTGACCGCTCGGACCCACATGTTATACACAGTGGGCTAAACAGTGATTAATTAAACTAAACAGAGGTTAATTAGCAGGTGGGCCCCATATGTCAGTGACTAATCTAATTACAGATTGAGTTTATTTTATAAAAACTTTTAATTAACGAGTGGGGCCTGCCTGTCAGCGACTGGGGCTGCCCAGTCAGCACGTTGACTGGGTCAACCTAGTCAACTGGGCCCCTGGGGCCCACTGGTCAGCGACCCAGGGGTGCCCACGTGGCTGGCCAGGTCACCGGCGCCGGCGACCAGAAAACACGGCGGTGCGGCTTGGGACTCGCCGGAAAACACGTACAGGGGGCCATTTGACGCGGGGTTAGGCGCGTTCGAATGTGCGCTCCGCGCCGTGTCGAACGATGGCGGTGGCACGGGCTAGGGTGGCCGGAGCTGGCCGGAGCAACAACGGCGGGCGGCGGTGGCGTTCGGGTGAGGTCGGTCATGGCGATGTGGGGCATGATAAAGTGCGCGGGCGAGCGCGTTGGGCTGCTAGGGAGGCGCTGAGCACGGCTACGTGATCAGTTGAGCCCAACGGCGTCGGTAGCGACGGCGACGAGCACGGTGGCGGAGGCGAGCTACGGCGAGCATGGCAGCAGCAGCAGCGAGGCCAGAGAGGGAGCAAGAGGGGGACAGGGAGGAGCTAGAGCTCACCGTGGAGGCGCAAGGAGGCCCGGTGACCGATTAGGAGCAGCAGACTCGCCGGAGAGGAAGGAGATCGCCGGTGGCCCGAGGAGGAAGAAGACGGCCCGATCTGGTGGTGCAGGGCTCCCCGGCTCTCGATGCTTGGCGCAGGGGACATAGTCGAGCATGGCGGAGCTCGCAGACACGGTGGCGAGGCGCGAGACGGCCGGTGGCCGCGGGATCGACGCGGCGACGGCGACGACCGCGTCAGGTGAGGGTGAGAAAGAGCGAGCGAGCGAGGGAGAGAGGGGGAGAAGTGGGCGAGGACGGTGACGAGGCCGAGGGGCTCATCCTTATCCCCTCGGCGGTGACTGTAGTGTCGCCGTGTCGGCCAGGCGCCGGCGTCACGCGTGCGCGGCCATGGGCGCGGTGACACGCGACAGAGAGAGAGGCGGGAGGTGGGGGAGAGAGAGAGGTGGGCTGGGCCGGTGCCACTGTGCACTTAGGCCCAGCTCACAGTAGATTTTAGGCCTTTTCTCTTTTTCTTTTCTGTTTTATTTTACAGAGAGGTTTTGCAAACATTCTGAGCTGCCAAATAATTTTTGTAAAATGTGGGACCTGGCCACATAATTACATTGCATTATATAGCACTGCCACAAAAAGTTTGGGAGGCTTTTGAATCCATTTGAATTTTTCACAAATGCTGAAATGGCACCGTGTTAATTGCTATAGCTCATTTTAGCTAATAGGTGATGTTGTTTTCCTGAACAAATGTTTGTTTTGGAATATTTGCTAAATGATGAACTATTTTTCAGCAAATTTTGTGCAACTTCAAATTTCACTTATAATTTGAATTGAATTCAGTGGTGGAATTTGAAATGAGATATGAATCCAATATGATCAAGCATTGTAAATCAAGGTGACTTAGCATAATCATTAAGGACCACTGTAGCTCATTACATAGGGGTGTTACAGCATCCAAAACCCCTTGAACCCAGTTTCTTGCCATGAGAGTCCACCATATCTACCTATGGATTGAATAAGATCCTTCAAGTAAGTTGTCATCGGTGCATAAGCAATAAAAATTGCTCCTAAATATGTATGATCTTTTATTGTAAGGGAAAATAAGCTTTGTACGAACTTGTGATGGTAAAGAAATAAAAGTGATGGACTGCATAATAAAGTTTGCTATCATAAGGGGCAATATAAAGTGACGTTCCTTTACATTAAGAGTTTGCACATCCCAAAATGAAAAAGCACATGACAACCTCTGCTTCCCTCTGTGAAGGGGCTATCTTTTACTTTTCAGTATTTACTTTTATGCAAGAGTCAGTAATGTTCATCACTATTCCGTTCTTATTTATTCTTACTTGGCAAGCAACATGTGGCGGGGAAAGATCCAGGCATATATATCCAGTTGGATGTAGGTGATCGTGAGTTATTATTGTTGACATTATCCTCGAGATAAATTAGTTGGGTGGTGAAAACTATAAACCCCCATCTTCCTATGTGTTTGACTGAAACTTCTGCTCCATAAATACACCGTGAGTGTTAGCAATCATGAAAGAGTAAATGATAGTTGAGTATGTGAACTTGCTAAACAAAGCTCTTACATAGACTCTTTCTGAAAATATGATAGATTGCAATTGTTTCGATGACTGAGATCATAGTTTGTTAGTTTTCAATGAAGTTTATGGTTCATACTTTAACTTGTGAAGAAATTATTACTGGATCATGAGAAGTTTTATGATGATATATTGTTGTTATGATTATCGATTTTCAATGAAGTTTATGTGAACTTGCTAAATAAAGCTCTTACATAGACTCTTTCTGAAAATATGATAGATTGCAATTGTTTCAATGACTGAGATCATAGTTTGTTAGTTTTCAATGAAGTTTATGGTTCATACTTTAACTTGTGATCGATTCCCCCTCCGGCAGAGTACCGGAAAAGGCCTCCAGATTGGATCATGGAAGAACAGAGGCTTGCGGCGGCGGAAAGGTTTTCTCTTCTGGCTCTCTGGGGGTTTCCCAATATTTGTGAATTTATAGAAGTGGAATTATGTGAAAAGGAGTCACGTGGGCCCCACAAGGTACTATGGCGCCCCCCCTGGGGCGCGCCCTAGTGCCTTGTGAAGCCCCCGTGGGGCTTCTGGCCTCCTCCCGAAGCTTCCCAGGTTTCTTTTGTCCAGAAAAAATCTCCAAAAAGTTTCGTGGCATTTGGACTTCATTTGTTACTGTTTCTCTGAAAAGCCAAAAACAAGTAGAAAACAACAACTGGCACTAGGCACTGGGTTAATAGGTTAGTCCCAAAAAATGATATATAATTGCATACAATTGCATATAAAAACATCCAAGATTGATACTATAATAGCATGGAACAATCAAAAATTATAGATACGTTGGAGATGTATCAAGCATCCCCAAGCTTAATTCCTGCTCGTCCTCGAGTAGGTAAATGATAAAAACAGAATTTTTGATGTGGAATGCTACCTATCATGTTTCATCATGTAATATCTCTCTTACGGTATGAATAATAAGGTCCAAATGATTCAAAGCAATAGTCTATAATTTGATATGAAGACATCAATACTCAGGCATACTAGCAAACAATCATGTCTTTCAAAATAAAAATGCTAAAGAACGTTATCCCTACAAAATCATATAATCCTGTCATGCTCCATCTTCTTCACACAAAGTATTTATCATGAACAACCCCGGTTTTAGCCAAGCAATTGGTTCATACTTTTTAACGCGCTTCAGCTTTTTCAACTCCCACGCAATACATGAGCGCAAGCCATGGATATAGCACTATGAGTGGAATAGAGTATGGTGATAGAGATAAATAGGAGAAGTCAAAAATGAAGAAAGTCTCACATCAACGAGGCTAATCAACGGGCTATGGAGATGCCCATCAATTGATGTCAATGCGAGGAGTAGGGATTGCCATGCAACGGATGCACTAAGAGCTATAAGTGTATGAAAGCTCAACATGAAAACTAAGTGGGTGTGCATCCAACTTGCTTGCTCATGAAGACCTCGGGCATTTGAGGAAGCCCATCATCGGAATATACAAGCCAAGTTCTATAATTAAAAATTCCCACTAGTATATGAAAGTGACAAAATAGGAGACTCTCTATATGAAAAACATGGTGCTACTCTGAAGCACAAGTGTGGAAAAACATAGTAACATTGCCCTTTCTCTCTTTTTCTCTCATTTATTTTTTTTATCTTTTTATCTTTTTTTTCTTTTTTTCTATTTTTTTTCTTTTTTTTATGGCTCTTTTTCACCTCTTTTTTTTTTCGTCCGGAGTCTCATCCTGACTTGTGGGGGAATCATAGCCACCATCATCCTTTCCTCACTGGGACAATGCTCTAATAATGATGATCATCACACCCCTATTTACTTACAACTCAAAATTACAACTCGATACTAGAACAAAAATATGACTCTATATGAATACCTCTGGCAGTGTACCAGGATGTGCAATGATGCTAGCGTAACATGTATGAAAATGATAAACGGTGGCTGAGCCACAAATACTATGTCAGCTATATGATCATGCAAAGCAATATGACAATGATGATGTGTGTCATAAAAACTGAACGGTGGAAGTTGCATGGCAATATATCTCGGAATGGCTAGGGAAATGCCATGATAGGTAGGTATGGTGGCTGTTTTGAGGAAGATATAAAGAGGCTTATGTGTGATAGATCGTATCATATCACGGGGTTTGGATGCATCGGCGAAGTTTGCACCAACTCTCGATGTGAGAAAGGGCAATGCACGGTACCGAAGAGGCTAGCAAATTGCGGAAGGGTGAGAGTGCGTATAATCCATGGACTCACATTAGTCATAAAGAACTCACATACTTATTGCGAAAGTTTATTAGCCCTCGAAGCAAAGTACTACTACGCATGCCCCTAGGGGGGAGGTTGGTAGGAGTTAACCATCGCGCGCCCCCGACCGCCACACAAAGGAAGTCAATCAATAATAATTCATGCTCCAACTTCTTAGAATAACGATGATACGTCTCCAACGTATCTATAATTTTTTATTGTTCCATGCTGTTATATTATCAATCTTGGATGTTTTTATAAGCATTTACAGCAATTATATATCATTTTTGGAGACTAACCTATTAACTTAGTGCCTAGTGCCAGTTGCTGTTTTCTGCCCTGTTTTTGTTTTACAGAAAATCAATACCAAACAAAGTCCAAATGCCACGAAACTTTTTGGAGATTTTTTATTGGCCAAGATAAACACTAGAAGCTTCGGGAGGAGGCCAGAAGCCCCATGGGGTGCCCACGAGGCACCAGGGCGCGCCTGGGGGGGCAAGCGCGCCCTGGTACCTCGTGGGGCCCACAGAGCTCCGTTTGACCTAATTCCTCCAATATAAATTCAGAAAAAAATTAGAAACCCTCAGGGGAGTCCACGAAATACTTTTTCCGCCACCGCAAGTTTCTGTTCTCGAGAGATCCCATCTGGAGGCCTTCTCCGGTACTCCGCCGGAGGGGGAATCGATCACGGAGGGGCTCTACATCAACCTTGCTGCCCTTCCGATGATGCGTGAGTAGTTTACCACAGACCTTCGGGTCCATAGTTAGTAGCTAGATGGCTTCTTCTCTCTTTTTGATCTTCAATACAATGTTCTCCTCGATGTTCTTGGACTTCTATCCGATGTAATCACTTTTTGCGGTGTGTTTGTTGGGATCCGATGAATTGTGAGTTTATGATCAGATTATCCATGAATATATTTGAGTCTTTGCTGCACTCTTTTATGCATGATTATTATAGCCTCGTATTTCTTCTCTGATCTATTGATTTGGTTTGGCCAACTGAGTTGATTTATCTTGCCATGGGAAGAGGTGCTTTGTAATGGGTTCGATCTTGCGGTGCTCAATCCCAGTGACAGAAAGGGACATGACACGTATGTATCATTGCTATTAAGGGTAAAAAGATGGGGTTTATTCATACGTGAGTTTGTCTTGTCTACATCATGTCATCGTTCTTAAGGCGTTACTCCGTTCTTTTATGGACTTAATACACTAGATGCATGCTGGATAGCGGTCGATGTGTGGAGTAATAGTAGTAGATGCAGGCAAGAGTCGGTCTACTTGTATTGGACGTGATGCCTATGTACATGATCATTGCCCAACAGTAGTTTGTCTACCCACCGTATGCTATTTTCTTGAGAGAAGCCTCTAGTGAAAACTATGGCCCCCGGGTCTATCTAAATCATATTACTAAAACCCTAAACATATTGCTGCCATTTTTTTATATTTATTTTATTTAGTATTTTTGTTTCAATCTATCAATCTATCACATATGATTTAATCTTGCAATTTACCGCCGAGGGATTGACAACCCCTCGTTTGCGTTGGGTGCAAGGGTTTGTTGTTTGTGTGCAGGTACTGCTAACGAGGTGTTGTGTGATTCTCCTACTGGTTCGATAACCTTGGTTTCATAACTGAGGGAAATACTTATCTCTACTATGCTGCATCATCCCTTCCTCTTAGGGGATAATACCAACGCAAGCTACAAGTAGCAGGAAGAATTTCTGGCGCCGTTGCCGAGGAGACATCATCAACATATATCAAGTACCTTTGCATAAACTCTCATCTCCTTGCATTTACTTTATTTGCCATTTGCCTCTCGTTTTCATCCCCCCCACTTCTAAAACGTTTTTACAAAAATTCAAAAATATTTTCCGTTTGCCTTTTTCTTGTTTGCTTGTTTGCTTGCTTGTTATCTTGTTTATGTAGCCACGATGTCTCAAGAGAATAGAAAATTGTGTGATTTTTCCAATACTAATAATAATGATTTTATTAGTACTCCAATTGCTCCTCCCGCCGCTAGTGCGGAGACTTGTGATATTAATGCCGCTTTGCTAAATCTTGTTATGAAAGAACAATTTTCTAGAAGTCCTAATGAAGATGCTGCATCCCATCTAAACACTTTCATAGAATTGTGTGACATGCAAAATAAAAAGGATGTGGATAATGATATTGTGAAATTAAAACTATTCCCATTCTCATTGCGGGATCGTGCAAAAATTTGGTTTTCATCTTTACCACGAAATAGTATTGATTCTTGGGATAGGTGTAAAGATGCTTTTATTACTAAGTATTTTCCGCCCGCGAAAATTATTTCACTAAGAAATCAAATTATGAATTTTAAGCAACTAGATCATGAACATGTTGCCCAATCTTGGGAAAGGATGAAATTAATGATAAGAAATTGCCCTACTCATGGTTTAAATTTATGGATGATCATACACATTTTTTATGCGGGATTGAATTTTGTTTCTAGAAATGTTTTAGATTCCGCCGCGGGTGGTACGTTTATGGAAATTACTTTGGGAGAAGCTACCAAATTTCTTGATAATATTATGGCAAATTATTCACAATGGCATACTGAAAGAGTTCCTACTAGTAAAAAAGTGAATTCTGTTAAAGAAATTAATACTTTGAATGATAAAGTTGATGCGCTTATAAAATTGGTTGCTAGCAAAAATGCTCCTATTGATCCTAATGATGTGCCTTTATCTACTTTGATTGAGCAAAATAATGATCCCGTAGATGTGAATTTTGTCTCGCGAAACAATTTTAATAACAATGCTTATAGAGGTAATTTCAACGCTAGACCGTTTCCTGGAAATTCCTCTAACAATTATGGAAATCCTTATGGTAATTCTTATAATAATAATAGGATGCCCTCTGATCTTGAAAGTAATATTAAATAATTTATTAATGCTCAAAAAGTTTTCAACACTACGAAAGAAGAAAAATTGAGTAAACTTGATGACATGTCTAGGAGCATTGATAGAATTATTCATGATGTGGAAAATCTTAAGACTAAAATTTTGCCACCTAAAATTGATATTAATGAATCAATTAAAGGTTTATATGTCTCCATGGATGAGAGTAAGAAAAGAACCGCCATGCTAAAAGCTAAACGAGAATTTTTAGAAAAAGCGATTCCTCCTGATTTTTATCGTAGTAATGATGAGGATATTAAAATGATTGGTGTTTCATCTATTGATTCTTTGTTTAGCAATATAAAACTTGATGAAATGGGGACTGAAGAATAGTCAACTTTAGCTAGTAGGCGTTCCCAAAATTCGGAGGGTGAAAATCTTGATAAGAAAATTGATAAAAGTGGGTTCGGAGAGGTAAAAACTTTAAATAGCGATATGCCCACTCTCTTGGATTACAAAGATTTTAATTATGACAATTGTTCATTGATTGAGCGCATTTCTTTGTTACAATCCATGCTAAATTCACCCAACGCTTATGAGCAAAACAAGGCTTTTACTAAACATATAGTAGAAGCAATGATGAAAGCGTTAGAAGAAAAGCTTGAACTAGAAATTTCAATTCCTAGAAAATTATATGATGAATGGGAACCCACCATTAAAGTTAAAATGAAAAATTATGAGTGCAATGCTTTATGTGATTTGGGTGCTAGCGTTTCGACAATTCCAAAATCTCTATGTGATGTGCTAGGTTTTACCAATATAGATGAATGCTCTCTTAATTTGCATCTTGCTGATTCTACTATTAAAAAGCCTTTGGGAAGAATTAATGATGTTCTTATTCTTGCAAATAGAAACTATGTGCCCATTGATTTTATCGTACTCGATATTGAATGCAATTCTTCTTGCCCAATAATACTTGGTAGACCGTTTTTACGAACTATAGGTGCCGTCATTGACATGAAAGAAGGGAATATAAAATTTTAATTTCCATTCAAAAAGGGTATGGAACATTTCCCTAGGAATAAAATTAAATCACCATATGAATCCATTATGAGGGCCACTTATGGAATCAACTTCAAAGATGACAACACTTGAAACTATGCATTATGCCTAGCTAGGGGCATAAAACAATAGCGCTTGTTGGGAGGCAACCCAATGAATAAAATAATTTTTTTCTGTTATTGTGTGTTTTTGCAATTATGCTACTGGTATGATTGTGTTTTTGTGTTTTTAATTAGTGTTTGTGCCAAGTAGAACCTTTGGGATGATTTGGAAGATAATATAATTGATGTTGTTTGGAAAACAGAAAGTTTTGCGTCTAGTGCCCGAATTTTGTTTCTGTACTGGAGAGTCAAAAAAAACTGAAATTTTTACACAGTATTGGTATATGAATTTCGCACGTTTTCCTAAATTTTCAGAATTTTTGGAGTTACATAAGTATGGCGTTTAAATAGTTTGCTACAGACTGTTCTGTTTTTGACAGATTCTATTTTTGATGTGTTGCTTGCTTGTTTTGATGGAACTATGGATTGTATCGGGGGGTATAAGCCATGGAGAAGTTAGAATACAGTAGATATAATGCAAAAATAAAATATGAATGGGTTTGCAACAGTACCTAAAGTAGTGATTTATTTTGGTATACTAACGGATCTCACGAAGGTTTTGTTGAGTTTTGTGTGATTGAAGTTTTCAAGTTTTGGGTGAGATCACGATGGATGAAGGAATAAGGAGTAGCAAAAGCCTAAGCTTGGGGATGCCTGAGGCACCCCAAGGTAATATTCAAGGAAGACTCAAGCGTCTAAGCTTGGGGATGCCCCGGAAGGCATCCCCTCTTTCTTCTAATTTTACTTGGAGCTATATTTTTATTCATCACATGATATGTGTTTTACTTGGAGCGTCGTGTATTATATGAGTCTTTGCTTTGTTTGCTTTTTAGTTTGTCACAATCATCTTTGCTGAACACACCTATCTTGAGAGAGCCACACGTTTATCATCATAATTTGTTTGAATACTCTATGTGCTTCACTTAAATTTTTTGAGCTAGGCAGTTGCTCTAGTGCTTCACTTAAATATTTTTGAGCACGTTGGTGGCTAAATTTTGAAGAAATGAACTCTCATGCTTCACTTATATTATTTTGAGAGTTGATTGATATTTTGAAGAAATAAACTCTCATGCTCCACTTATATTATTTTGAGAGTTGATTGAAATTTTGAAGAAATAAATTCTCATGCTTCACTTATATTATTTTGAGAATTGACAAGATTGAAATTTTTAAGAAATATTTGCACTCTCATGCTTCACTTAAATCTTTTTGAGAGTTGACAATAGTAATGGTAATTTGCACAAGATATGAATTTGGTCCCAAAGTATGAATATTCAAGAGGGATATAATAAAAACTTTCATATAGATCATTGGATATGATAAGTTTGATTCCTTGCAATAGTTTTGCGATATGGAAATGATGATATGTGAGTCATGTTAGTGAGTAATTGTGATTAAGTAATAATATTAGTGTTAAGGTTTGTGATTCCCTATGCATGCACATCAAGTCAATAGTTATGCAAAGAAATTATATCCTACTTATGGTGCATTATTCGGTGTTAGTTATGTTCAATGCATGTTTATGACCGTTTTCGTTTTTTGGTTGGTTGCTTCTCAATCTATTTGCTAACCTTCATTTGTACTAAGCGGAAATACTGCTTGTGCATCCAAAATCCTTAAACCCAAGTTGTGCCAAATGAGTCCACTATATCTACCTATATGCGGTATTTCAATGCTGTTCCAAGTAAATTTGCGTGTGCCAACTCTAATTTTCAAAATAATTTTTCTGTTTTGTGTGCCCGTACCGCTCATGAAGCGGCAGGGGGTGGCCAATATTTTCCATGCTTGGTGTGTTATTCTCACGATGAGTGTTTATTCACTTGTCATTGCACGAGAGGATGGTTGGTAATAGGGATGCCCAGTCCCATAATGAAATCAAAATTAATAAAAACAAAATTCCTTGGAAAGTGATGGTATGGAGGGCACCCGTGGATACGGCTAGCCATGGATTGTGAAAGAAATGGTGGAAAGGAAATAAACTTTACTTTCTGTTTGGGAACCACCTATGATGTGTCTAGCATGGAAAATATTGGAAATTCTCGGTCGTTTTCGTTGACAGGAAAAGCATGCCTCTCAAAATATTTTTATCTCTCTAATTTAAGCTTTGAGCTCTGGCACATTTGACAAATCTCTACTTCCCTCTGCGAAGGGCCTATCTATTTACTTTTATGCAATTTTTATTTTTATTTGAGTCTCCATCTTCTCTTATAAAGCACCAACTAGACAGCACTATTGTCATACATGTGCATTGGATGTAGCTAATATTCGAGTGTGTTTCATGAATGGATCAATGATTGAGCATAATGGGCTAGGGATAACTTTCTTTAGCGTTGATATTTTGAAAAACATGGTTGCTTGTTAGTATGCTTGAGTATCTATATTTTCATGTCAAACTATAGACTATTGCTTTAAATCATTCAAGTCCAAATGTCCATGCTATTAAAGAAAAGAATATGTGATGAATATGTTAGGCAGCATTCCACATCAAAAATTCTATTTTTATCATTTACCTACTCGAGGACGAGCAGGAATTAAGCTTGGGAATGCTGATACGTCTCCAAACTATCTATATATTTTTATTGTTCCATGCTATTATATTTTCAATCTTGGATGATTTTATAAGCATTTACAGCAATTATATATCATTTTTGGAGACTAACCTATTAACTTAGTGCCCAGTGCCAGTTGCTGTTTTCTGCCTTGTTTTTGTTCTCGAGAGATCCTCAGGGGAGTCCACAAAATACTTTTTCCACCGCTGCAAGTTTTTGTTCTCGAGAGATCCCATCTGGAGGCCTTCTCCGGTACTCCGCCGGAGGGGGAATCGATCACGGAGGAGCTCTACATCAACCTTGCTGCCCTTCTGATGATGCGTGAGTAGTTTACCACAGACCTTCGGGTCCATAGTTAGTAGCTAGATGGCTTCTTCTCTCTTTTGATCTTCAATACAATGTTCTCCTCGATGTTCTTGGAGTTCTATTCGATGTAATCACTTTTTGCGGTGTGTTTGTTGGGATCCGATGAATTGTGAGTTTATGATCAGATTATCCATGAATATATTTGAGTCTTTGCTACACTCTTTTATGCATGATTATTATAGCCTCGCATTTCTTCTCCGATCTATTGATTTGGTTTGGCCAACTGAGTTGATTTATCTTGCCATGGGAAGAGGTGCTTTGTAATGGGTTCGATCTTGCGGTGCTCAATCCCAGTGACAGAAAGGGACATGACACGTATGTATCGTTGCTATTAAGGGTAAAAAGATGGGGTTTATTCATACGTGAGTTTATCTTGTCTACATCATGTCATCGTTCTTAAGGCGTTACTCCGCTCTTTTATAGACTTAATACACTAGATGCATGCTGGATAGCGGTCGATGTGTGGAGTAATAGTAGTAGATGCAGGCAGGAGTCGGTCTACTTGTATTGGACGTGATGCCTATGTACATGATCATTGCCTTGGATATCGTCATGATTATTTTCTTTTCTATCAATTGCCCAACAGTAATTTGTCTACCCACCGTATGCTATTTTCTTGAGAGAAGCCTCTAGTGAAAACTATGGCCCCCGGGTCTATCTAAATCATATTACTAAAACCCTAAAAATATTGCTGCCATTTTCTTTTATTTATTTTATTTTGTATTTTTGTTTCAATCTATCAATCTATCACATACAATTTAATCTTGCAATTTACCACCGAGGGATTGACAACCCCTCGTTTGCGTTGGGTTCAAGGGTTTGTTGTTTGTGTGCAGGTACTGCTAACGAGGGGTTGTGTGATTCTCCTACTGGTTCGATAACCTTGGTTTCCTAACTGAGGGAAATACTTATCTCTACTGTGCTGCATCATCCCTTCCTCTTCGGGGATAATACCAACGCAAGCTACAAGTAGCAAACGGCAGACCATACGTGCATGCTTCGGGAATCACAAACCTTAACACAATTATTCTTACTAAACCACAATTATCTACTAATACCTCCCACATATTACCATCTTAATATCGCAAAACTATTGCAAGGAATCAAATTTATCATATTCAGTGATCTACATGAAAGTTTTTATTATATCCCTCTTGAATACCTATCATATCACGACCAAATTCATAACCCGTGCATATTACCATTGCTATCATGAGACTCTCAAAAAGATATAAGTGAAGCATGAGAGTGCAACCATTTCTTTAAAATATCATCAGCGCCGTGCTCTAAAAGATATAAGTGAAGCACTAGAGCAACTGCCTAGCTCAAAAGATATAAGTGAAGCACATAGAGTATTCTAACAAATTACGAATAATGTGTGTCCCTCTCAAAAAGGTGTGTTCAGAAAAGATGATTGTGACAAACTAAAAAGCAAACAAACTATTTCACAAGACGCTCCAAGTAAAACACATATCTTGTGATGAATAAAAATATAGCTCCAAGTGAGTTACCGATAGATTGTAGACGAAAGAGGGGATGCCTTCCGGGGCATCCCCAAGCTTAGACGCTTGAGTCTTCCTTGAATATTACCTTGGGGTGCCTTGGGCATCCCCAAGCTTAGGCTCTTTCCACTCCTTGTTCCTTTTTCCATCGTAGTCTCACCCAAAACTTGAAAACTTCAGCACACAAAACTCAACAGAAACCTCGTGAGATCCGTTAGTATAACAAACAAATCTTAAACTTTAGGTATTGCTGTAAATTGATTCATATTTAATATTAGCATAATGCTAATGTACTCCAACTTCTCCATGACTCATACCCTCCGATACGATCCATAGATTCATCAAAATAAGCAAACTATGCAACAAAAACAGAATCTATCTAAAACAGAACAGTCTGTAAAGATCTATTTAAAAGCCATACTTATGTAACTCCAACAATTCTGAAAAATTAGGACAACGTGGGTAATTCATATACCAATATTGTGTAAAATTCAGATTTTTCTGACGCTCCAGTACAGAACTAAAATTTCAGCACTGGACACAAAACTTTCTGTTTTCCAAACAGCATCAATTATACTATCTTCCAAATCATCTCAAAGGCATTACTTGGCACAAACACTAATTAAAACATAAAAACATAATCATAACAGAATCTATAATCATGCAAACACTCAAAAACAGTAGGTAAAAGAAAAAAATTATTTTATTTCATTGGGTTGCCTCCCAACAAGCGGTATTGTTTTATGCCCCTAGCTAGGCATAATGCATAGTTTTAAGTGTTGTCATCCTTAGTTTTTACCACTTTAGAAGGATTGGTCTCGAACCCGGGAGGCTCCTTGCACTTTCCATGATTTTCAGAAAATAAAGCAACTTTACTATCTAAAGTGTCTAACTTCTTATTGCAAATAGTAAGGAGATTATTCATACGGTTGAGGTTACCGCTAACATTTTTAAGGGGTTCATTAGACTTTTGTAATTCCACCAAAAAAAAATTGTATGTCACCTAACTTTTCCAAAATTTGAATCCCTTCTTGAGTATAATTAGGTCCTTTTTGCAATGGTGGGGACCCCACTATTCCTTCTATTAGTTTATAAGCTGTATTAGGGTCACTATCAATAAAATTTCCTTTGGTAGAATAGTCCAAGAGTTGTCTATTGGGCATAGTTAGCCCTACATAAAAGTTTCGCAACAAATTTTTCATATCTCCATTTATAGTGCAAACACGATAAGATTCAATTATCCTATACCAAGCGTCTTTCAAATTTTCTCCTTGTTTCTGTTTGAAGTAAAGAACTTCAAAATCCGGAGACAGAGGAGGGGTAGTAGAACTAGTCATAACGATAAGGCAAGCAAACTAGCAAACAAAATCTTTTTGTGTTTTTGTAAAAAAAAAAATTAGAAGTGGGGGAGATGAAAACGGGAGGCAAATGCAAATAAAAGGTAAATAAAGTATATGCAAGTTAATGATAATTTGTGCGAAGGTACTTGGTAATTTTGATGATGTCTCCCCGGCAACGGCGCCAGAAATTTTTCTTGCTACTTGTAGTCTGCGTTGGTATTTCCCCGAAGAGGAGAGGATGATGCAGTACAGTAGAGATAAGTATTTCCCTCAGTTAAGAACCAAGGTTATCAATCCAGTAGGAGAACCAAGCAAAATTTCATTAAGCGCACCTGCACACACAAGAGCAAACACTTGCACCGAACGCAAATAAGAGGGTTGTCAATCCTCCTAGTGGTTATTTGCAAGGATTAAATCTTATCGAGATAAATAGATAAACTAAACTACTAATTAAAATAAAAGTAAATAAATTGCAGCAAGGTATTTTTAGGTTTTTTTATATGATAAAGATAGACCCGGGGACCATAGTTTTCACTAGAGGCTTCTCTCTTGAGCACATAAGCATACGGTGGGTAAACAAATTACTGTTGGGCAATTGATAGAAAAACAAATAATTATGACGAATTCATGGCAATGATCATGTATATAGGCATCACGTCCAAAACAACTAGACCGACTCCTGCCTGCATCTACTACTATCACTCCACCCATCGACCGCTATCCAGCATGCATCTAGGGTATTAAGTATGAAACAGATTAACGCCTTAAGCAAGATGACATGATGTAGAGAAGCAAATTCAAGCAATATGAATAAACCCCATCTTTTTATCCTTAATGGCAACAATACAAATACGTGTCATGTCCCTTTCTGTCACTGGGATTGAGCACCGCAAGATTGAACCCATCACAAAGCACCTCTCCCATTGCAAGATAAATCAATCTAGTAGGCCAAACTAAACCGATAGATCGGAGAGAAATACAAAGCTATAACAATCATGCATAAAAGAGTTCAAAGAAGACTCAAATATTTCTCATGAATAATCTGATCATAAACTCACAATTCATCGGATCCCAACAAACACACCGCAAAAGAAGATTACATAGAACTCCAAGAACATCGAGTAGAACATTGTATTGAAGATCAAAGAGAGAGAAGAAGCCATCTAGCTACTAGCAATGAACCCGTAGGTCCGTGGTAAACTACTCACACATCATGGCGGCAAGGTTGATGTAGAAGCCCTCCGTGATCGATTCCCCCTCCGGCAGAGTACCGGAAAAGGCCTCCAGATGGGATCGTGGAAGAACAGAGGCTTGCGGCGGCGGAAAGGTTTTCTCTTCTGGCTCTCTGGGGGTTTCCCAATATTTGTGAATTTATATAAGTGGAATTAGGTCAAAAGGAGTCACGTGGGCCCCACAAGGTACTACGGCGGCCCCCCGGGGCGCGCCCTAGTGCCTTGTGAAGCCCTCGTGGGGCTTCTGGCCTCCTCCCGAAGCTTCCCAGGTTTTTTTTTGTCCAGAAAAAAATCTCCAAAAAGTTTCGTGGCATTTGGACTTCATTTGGTACTGTTTCTCTGAAAAGCCAAAAATAAGCAGAAAACAGCAACCGACACTAGGCACTGGGTTAATAGGTTAGTCCCAAAAATTGATATATAATTGCATACAATTGCATATAAAAACATCCAAGATTGATACTATAATAGCATGGAACAATAAAAAATTATAGATACGTTGGAGACGTATCACCCGCCTCGTGCAGCCGCCCCCCTCTCTAGCGGCTCTTCCTCCGCCCCGAGTTGCGGTGATGGTTCTCGCTCAGCGGTGGCGAGGCAATAGCGGTAGTGACACGCGCGGGCGTCCTCGCGATGGGGTCCTTGCTGGCGCCGCTCCGGCCCCGGACCCGCGTTCTTCGGTCTCCCTGGGATGCCGACATCCTCTGTCGGGTGGCAACGGCCTCGGCGATCAGGAGCTGCACCTTCCAGTTTGCCTGGTTCGCTGATGTCCCGACGGCTACGGCCACGGCAGTTCGGATCTGCATCCCTCCAGTACTTGCTTGCTGGCGTTGCCGGTCGCCGCTGCCTCTCCCTCGTGGTGGTCCTCGCTTCGCCGCCGGCCCTACCGTGTATACCTACAAGCCTCCCGCTTTTGCTAGATCCAATGCTCGTGGGCCCGGGGGTGGTGCCATCCTCCGGCGACAGGTGCAACCACACCAACCCCCTTCCGACATGGCGGTTCCGACCAGCGTTGGCCTCCTCATCATCGATTCCACATTCGGTGGCTATGGGATTGCTCAGCCTCAGGCCAGGGAGAAATCCCTGCTCGGCTTGCCGGTGCTGGCAGCGGTGACGCCCGTGGGTGTCGTTTCCCTTCTTGGAGACACTGTCATGGCCTTCAGCTGCGCCCCTCTTCGAGCTCAGGGGAAACCTAGGTCCGGATCCCCCGGACCGGATGGCGACAGCGTCTCGGCGTTGTCTTCCTTCTTGAAGGCGCCATCTTGCTCGCTTGCGGTGTCCCCGAAGTTGGCTTTGGCGATGTTGGACTTATTGCTGGTTTGGTTTTGCCGCTCTTGGTTCGGGCTTGGTAGATTTAACTGTGTTGTATCCTCTGCTCGGGCCGAGCGTCCCTTGTCTCTCTGCTCCGGGCACCATCTTCACGTGTGTCTGCGTTCGTGTCATGTGTTGTACACCAGTGTACTCATTCTATTCCTTCTATCAATGAAATTATATGCGTATTCGTGGAAAAAAAAAACTAGCAATTTCCTCAGCAAAAGTCATGTCGCCGCCGGCCGTCCTGGTTTCCAACGGCGCCGTCTCCCCGCACGCTCCTCCTTCCGCGGCTGGTTTCCTCGAGTCCACTCCGGGCGCCTACACTACCGCGCGCGCATCCTCCACCGGCCTCATCCTCTGGTGGCCACGCCATCTCCTCCGCCTCGCCGACTCCGCGCGCCTCCTCGCCCAATCCCGCCCCCACCTCCTCGGCCTCCCTGCCCCACCGCCGGGTACCCTCTCCACAGCGCCCATCGAGCCTCTCGTTAACCAATCCGTGCGGGTCGGCGTCCACGAGATGCGGAGCCGGATGCTGGCGCTTGGGGAGTGCTGCTCGGGGGAAGATATGGCGCTCACGGCGTTGGTTCGAGCTGGTGGGGCGGCGGATGGGCTGGAGGTTTGCGTCCACCTGGATGTGTACGTGCCTCCGGTGTTTGGGGACGCCGGGGCGAGGCTTGCAGTGGCCGGGAACGGAAGGGAGGCCGCCGCCGCCAAGTACGCTCCTTGGGCCAGGATGAGGAAGAGTATGGAAAAGATGAGGCCTCCTGGAGCCACGGAGCTCTTGCTGACCAACGATGGGGATCATCTTCTTGAAGGCAGTGTTACAAACTTCTTCGTCGTCTGCCGGAAGGTTAGAGACATTTTCACTTCAACGGCAACGGCAAGGATTCAGATTTCTCCCAGTGCAAATAAGTTAGAGTGGAGCTAAACAACCCACCTAAAATTGGAAAGCAATTTCATCTGTAGTTGCAATGCACAAGTGAAAGGCAATCTCTCAAATATCCGTAGGGGCGATTCTAACTGGTACAAGGTTCACTCATATCTGTGTGAGTCCACCAGTCTGCAGTGGTTTTCATGTCGCCATAATATAAATTGTGATGCTCGAGTCAGGTTAAAAGGATGAACCTTGGCGTCTTCCTTTGCGTTAAATTTAAGATGGTGAAAATAAGGACCAAAGATCTTTATATGTCTCTGTGTTATCACTAATTTTACTCTCATCTTTTTATTGGTAGTTTCCTTGCTTGTCTTCCTGCACTCTATGAATATAGCACTCGTCTCCGCACTCCGAATTATTTACTCTGCCTTTTCAAGATAATAGTTATGTTATGCAGATGATGTGTGCTTTTATTTTATAATCTCAACATTTCTGTAGGAGGAACGTCAGTCAAATGAACCCTTGTATGTTCAAACAATGGCAAATAAGTTTGAAGTACAAACAGCTCCAATAAGCGATGGAGTTCTCCCTGGAATTATGCGCCAGATAGTCATTGAGTAAATATTCTCTGCTTGCTCTAAATTCTATGCTCTTTGAATAAATGACCAGATAGTGGAGGAAAATTCAGACTAACAAACATTAACTGGTGTCAACTTTGAGGTACCTGTCATGGGTTTTTCTTGGTATCATGATGCATAATGGTCCCTTCTATATGGAAGACTCCTAAGACTGGCTATAGTGGGAGTAACTTCAGTAGTAACATCGAGTCCAACTCAGCAAATTTGTCTATGTGGCAATGAGTTAATGAGGAGAGAGGTACTTTGAGTAACTTAGCTAGTTACTCATACTATGAGTAACATCACACATACCAAGGCAAGATGAGTCTACAAGCTAATAAATGAATTGTTGCATGACACCACACTTATGTTACTCCCCACTACAGAGGTAGTAACATAGACTAGTAACATATGCATGTTACTACTCTTAAGTTACTCCCCACATAGAATCCCAACTATCTTAACAAACCATAACTTTATCGTCCTAACTAAACCGACCTGTTTGACAGTGCCCTTGTCTTCATCTCACAAGTTTACAGACTAGTTATCACACTTACCTTGGCTATGCGCTATGTAATTTTCCTTTTGGGCAGGGTTGTTTCTGTAGGTCCAGTTTTGCCCCTAATTTGTTCTGTGAGCTGAATTAATATGCAGGGGAGCCCTCCTTTGTAGGGTTTAAGTTTGCCAAAAAAATGTTGCTAAAAAAGTTCATCATTAGAAACAATTGATTATTGAATTCTTTTTTAGATTTGTTGTGCTGCACATAATGCCAAATGCTGAATTCTTGTAACACAAGATTATTTCTTTGGAATAGGGAATGCCATGATCTTGGGATCCCAGTACGTGAGGTCTCACCATCATGGTCCAAGCGTGAACTTTGGGAAGAAGCCTTTGTGACAAGTAAGAAGTCTTTTTCAAATCAGGAGCGTGTCCCTGCTGAGACATTGTGATCCCTTTTTAGCATAATCTGCAGTTCACTCACTCCAATTTATCATATAACAGGTAGCTTAAGGCTTATCCAGCACGTGGAGACAGTTCAAGCACCTTTACTATGGGAGGACATAGAAACAAAAACCTGGAGTGATGTATCTTGGGCGGTGAAGCAATTTCAGGTACACATTATTTCTTTCTCGGACTTCTGCAGTTATATTTTCTGTGATATTGTAGTTGTTTTATTAATAATGTTATGCAATTTAAATCAGGGCGCTGGACACATCACCACACAGATACAGGTTAGTTCTCCTGTGCTCCCATGACGTATTAAACCTCATATCCAAGTTATATCGAATATAACTTTTTAAGATATGAGAACAGGAGGGCTTGTATTCGACAGATCAATACTCCATTTCAAAGTGTTAGATTAATAATTCAGCAACTCTCCATTTCTGCCTAATAACGACATCTCAACTGCCCACCTTGCAGAGGAAAATATCAGAGAGAGCAATAACTGAGGAATATGACATGAACTATTTCTTGTGATTTATGAATTGTCATGATTTCTGGGTGATGGGTTTTGGCTTCACCATCATTTGTTCTTCAGATAAGGTGAAGCCAACTTTGCTGTTATCCTATGTTTTGCTGAGACCCCTTTACAAAGCAATCCGTGCATTCTTAGGAGCCCAGGCTGTTACCAAGTCAAAACTATTCATTTGCTCCTCTGTTTACGCAGGCTGCCTAATCAAAACGGAGCTTCTGGTGTTGCCTTCATGCAGGGGACTGTTCAAGAATTTAGACAAATGGTTCCATGTTGTGCGTGAGAGATGCATGCCGTGTGCATTGTGTGCGTGTGTGTGTTGCGGCGCCGACAACGCCCAGCTCCACCTCCTCTAGGTCAGAGCATATGAGCTGGGCCCTATGGACCTAAGACGGACGGGGAGGGTCCATACCGGTTTAACACTCCCTCTCAAAATGGATGGTAAGATATATATCAATTTGACACTAAAAAAAGATATCTATCAATTCCATCCTGTCACATGTTAAGTTACAATCCTTTGTTCCTAGTCCCTTGTCAAGCAATCCGCAACCTGCTGCCGAGAGCTTACATGAGTAAGGCTAATGATCCCGGTATTAAGTTACTTCGTAGTGAAAAAGCGATCAATTTCCACATGTTTTGTCATATCATGTTGAGCTGGGTTATTGACAATGTTTATAGCTGACTGATTGAGGCACCACACTCTCAAGGGTCTTCCTGACAAGTTTCAACTCGCTTAGTCGATTCTTCACCCAAAGCATCTCACTCAACTCTTTAGATAATGCTCTATACTTAGCATCTGGTGTTGATCTAGATGCAATTGCCTGTTTCTTGCCTCTCCATGACACCAAATTTTCTCCCACAAACACGCAATAGCCTGAAGTTGATCTTCTATCATCTTGACAACTGGCCCAATCAGAATCACTATAGCCATCCACCTTAAGATGTCCACTCTTCGCAAACCACAACCCTTTGCTCGGAATGCCCTTCAACAAATCTCAAGATTCTGTGTTGTATCAAGATGCTCACTCCTTGGTTCATGCTTGTATCTACTTACCACCTTGGTTCATGCTTGTATCTACTTACCACAGACATGGTATATGTGATGTAACTATGTAAGGCCAACTCCAACACACGACCCCATTTCGTCCAGGCGTGTCCGTTTGGGTGCAAACGGACAAAAACAAAGACCCAACGCCCAGACCCATCCCATTTTATTGTCCGTTTTGTGTCCGTCTGGACCCATTTCCGGACCAAATTAGGCCAACTCCAGCGCACGACCCCAAACGGACGTCCGCTTCGGCCTGATTTTGTCCGTTTGGGGCGGCAATGGGGTAGCCAATGTCCGGATCGGGCCGTTGCCGGGTCGGTGCGCCCAACGCGCGGCCGCACCCCAAATCATGTCCGGGGTGGACATGATATAAAAAAAATCGCAAAACTCAAATAAATGCCGAAAAAATCAAATAATACGCAAACATAATGATTAAAACATAATTAAACATTATAGTCTTCACGGCCTCCACAGTGCTTAGAACATAATTAACATAAAAACTAAAAAAAAAAAGATAAGCGCCGCCCGCGCGCTGCTGCCGTGCCCGTCGATGTCGTGCCCGTCGCCGTTGTCGTCCTCGTCGCCAGTGAGGTCGATGTAGGGCGGCGGCGTCCAGAGGTGGGACGGTGGTCCCTGGAAGGTGGGAGGCGCCTGCACCACCTCCCCTCGTGGCGACGGCTCGCGCTCCGGTGACCGCGGCGGCGTGGGGCACCAAGACCCGGCCCCCACGGCGTCGGCCATGTCCGTGGCCGTGCACGACCAGCTCCACCGCTGGCCCACCAGGCGCGGGTGGAACGCGGCGACGGGCTGCTCCTCCAGCACCTCCTCCTTGACGTCCATCATCTCCAGCTCCGGTACGGCCACGTCGCCGGCCACAGAGAGGGCCAGCATGGTGTCCAGACCCACCCATTGGCGCTCATCGTGCGTGTTCATGGACTCTTCCATGACACGCTGAATGAGCCGGGCCTCCTCCTCCTCTGTCATGGGAGGAGGTGGTGGTGGCGACGGAGAGGGCGAAGGCGACGGCGTCGGCGTGATGCTGCGCACCCGCGTACGCCCGCGCAACTGGGGAGGGCTCGGAGCACGCGCTCGGCGCTCTGGACGTGGCCGCCGCGGGCTAGCTGGGCGACTAGCAAAGTATGGCGCGCGCCGCACGTCGTGCTCGTCCCGAAACCAAGTGTCCCACAGTGGGGATTTGACGACGTACCTGGGGTCGTAGTACAGGTCGTCAGGCAGGCGGCGGCGGCGGCGGTCGATCTCCTCGCGGCGGGCACGGCCGCTCATCGGGATCGGCGGGATCGGCACCCGATCCGCGGACAGATGCCAGTTATTGGGCAGGTGAACGTCGCTCCAGGGGAGCGGCGTCCCTGTTTCCCAATAACGCCGGCAAACATCCGCGTGGACGTACTGCCGGTCGCGCGCCGGGGCGGCCGGAGGGGCGATGGCGAATGCGGGCGGTGCGGGCTCTGAGCTGGCGGCGCGGCGGCGGCCGGAGGACGAACCAGCCTCGTGGTCGTGCGCCACCTTGCGGCCGGTGCTCCACCGCACCATGGCTGCCGGCGGCCGGCGAGCTCGAGGAAGGGGATGGGAGAACTAGGGTTTGGGTGTCGGGTTTCGAGGAGGCAGCAGGACTGGAGTGGGAGCGTGGACTGTGACCGGTCCACGGCTTTCCATTTAAGAAGGACGGCGACCGCTCGCCTGGGCGGATGACAGGTGGGGCCGACCACGCGTGCGCAATTAATTTGGGCGGTGGGAGGTAGGTGGCCGTCTGCCACGCGGCCCCGACGCGGACGAGAGACGCGTCCGTTCGCTGTCCGCCTGGACCCAAATCGGGCGCATGTTTGCGCTGGAAATGGGTCGGGCCGGACACAAAACGGACAAGATGGGTCCAGGCCGACGCGCGCTGGGCCGTGGGGTTTGTCCGTTTTGCCCCAAACGGACAGGGCCGGACGGGACGGGGTCGTGCGCTGGAGTTGGCCTTAGCTCGCTATTTGGGTCTGAAGCGGACACAAACCGAACGTTTTATGGGCATTCCTCGCCCGTCTCTGTCCGCTGCTTGCCCAGCCTGGCCCACTTGCCATACACCCACCTACCTCCCACCTCTCTCTCTCCCTACCCACCCACCCCAACACCCGCATCACTGCAGGACCGCCGCTGGAGCAGCAGGGCGCCGCAGCTGGAGCGGCGCCACTGTCGTGGGAACGAGTCTGATAGTAGAAGGTAGGGGTACGTAAGGAGAGGGCAGAGTCCTAGCTACGGCGAGGGTGTACACACAGATGTATGAGTTCAGGCCCCTCTCGTGGAGGTAATAGCCCTACGTCTCAGGTGCTCGGGAGCTCTTTGTCGAGTGAAATATAGGTGTCGTTACAGGGGATGCGAACTAACCCCTATGCCAGAGGGGAGGGGTGGCTTATATAGAGTGCGCTGCCCCTCATAAGTGACCGGCGTTTAAGGGTCAGATCGTGGTTATAAAGACGTACGTTACTGGTAACGTACAACATAAATGCTATTAATGGTCTTGATGAACGTCTGCCCGTTAGCCTCCCTGGGGTGACTTCTGGGCTTCTGTGGTCGACTGTCTTCTGGTCCTTCCGAGTGAAAGGTAAGCGTCGAGTGAAAGGTACCTCCGAGTGTATATTGTCAAGTGACTTGTATATCTTGGCGATTTCAGTCGGAGACTTCCTTGTAGCTCTTAAGCTTTCTGGGGCAGTGTCCTTAGGTAGGGCATGTAGGTCAGGCCTATGACCCTACCCTAGGTACATATCCCCATCATTAGCCCCCGAATGGATCGGGATTCGAGTGTAAAAAGTGTCAATGCAGGTTCTGACAAGACACAAAAATTCCGAGTGCATTTTGAGGCTTCTTAGAAATCTGCGTCGATTGGAACCTTTATCGTTCGCCCTGATCGATTCTGTCTTGAAGTATATCCGAGTGAAACTGAGCTCGAAATCAGGTCCGAGTGAAACTGAGCTCGAAATCAGGTTCGAGTGGTCTGCAGAGTCTTCTGGTGTGACGGTTCGCTCCGTCGGGTCCGGATTTTACGGGATTCGAAAATTGGATAACCGCGTGCCGAGCGGAGATGACGCAACCGCAAAGGCAAGAGGGCGCACGACGCCTCGATTACCGCGCCGCCAAAATCGCCACACGGTGCGTCTCCTCTGAATACGGGATACTCAGAGATCTGGCGGGCCCGCAGGTCAGTGACCCACGCGGGCGGGTATAAGGGGCGATGACGCCGGTGCTGGTACAGTATTCTTCCCCCAAATCTGCTCTTCTCCTCCTCCTCCTCTGCTCAGCTCCGCTCCCACGACCGCCCCCGCCATGACGAAGGGCAAGACGGAGAAGCTCGAGCGCACCAAGAAGGGAGGAGCCAAGGCGAAGAAGCCGTCGGGCGCCCGGTCGACGGTGCCGCCGGGGTGGATCCAGGGGGATTTCCTCCAATCGACGGTCACGGCGGAGGATGTGCAAAATCTCGTCGTCGACGGGTTGATAACTGCGGGGTCCTGGAGATTGCCGAAGGGGGAGACCGAGCCGGAGCCACGCGACGGCGAGCGAGTTCTGCTTCTCACCCACGTCGAGCGAGGTTTCTCCATGCCACCCCACCCGTTCATCCGTAGTTTCCTGAACTATTTCGGAGCGCAGCTCCACCATTTCCCTCCGAATGCAATTGCCTATCTTTCCTGTTTCATAACTTTGTGCGAATGCTTCCTGGGCTGTCCTCCGCATTGGGGTTTGTTCAAACACATATTCTCTGTCAGATCTCAATCCGTCAAGAAAGCCAATCCCAGTGATAGCAAAACCAATGTAATCCAACTGTGTGGTGGCTTAGGGATCCAAAAGAGAGGTAGGAGTGCATTCCCCTCTATGACCTTTCCTGATTCTGTCCGGGGTTGGCAGTCGACATGGTTCTATTGCAAGGATGTTGCATCACCAAATATGTCGACTGGACTTCCTCCTTTCACCTTGGATCGACCTACCACCCCCAAACCACTGTACGTGACAAAGGTAGAGAAAATCCAGGTAGGGATCCTAGTGAACGCTGTATCTGATCTCATCCGCGGCGGAGTGACTGGCTTGGATCTCCTTGAAACGTTTCTCAGTCGACGGATCCAGCCTCTCCAAGCCCGGGATCACACCATGTGGCATTACTCGGGCCCTGAGGATACCACTCGGACTCATCTTGAAGAAGTTTCCGACGAGACCGTTTCTCAGTGGCTCAGGAGCATCACCGGAGCCTGTGATAATCCCGAGGGAGCCAAGCGAATTCCACCCTTTTCTGCTTTGAACCCACCAAAGAACCTGGTGAGTTATACCTCTGTCGATTGTTTTAATATTTGTCGAGTAACTGGATCTTCAGTCGACTGACTTTGAAGCTTGTATCTTGCAGGAATTTACAAACATGTACTCGCCCGTGCCAAACGGAGAACAGTCTGACGAAGAAGAAGGGAGCGTAGATGACAGCGCAGACGGCAATTATGCCAACGACAGCGAGAGCAGCGATGACGACCTGGAGGAAGGCGAGGTGGAAGCTCAGGTCCCTCTGCACACCGGGCGTCGCACCAAGCAGCAAGAAGACCCAGAGGTTGCTCCGAGCAAAACTGTGGCGTCGAGCACAAGGAACCCAAAGCGTGACCGTGTCGCAACATCAGGGTCGACTGAAAAAGCTGCGAAACAACTCAAGCCGGACGCGCCAAAACCTCGGAAGGCCCTGCCTCGTATCAAGATTGCTGTGCCTGTTGCCTCAACGTGAGTGTTTATTTTCCCGCAATTGTGATTGTGGCACTTCATGTCTCTGCTGACCGAGTGGAGTTTATCCGCCAGAGTTGCTACCTCTGTGACGTCGCCCCAGCGAAATGATGAGGACCATATGGAAGTGGACACTCCTGATGCGGCCACCTCCCAACGAGGTATAACAAACCCACACTCTACTCTGTTTTTTGAAGAATAATCGTCGAGTGACTTGATTAAAATTGCCGATTGATAGCTGACGAAGTCATCGAACTGGAAGATGACGAGGAGCTGCAGCGAGGAACGCAAGATGAAGCTGTGCCTTTGGAGGCTCCACACGTACGCACTCGGAGAACATCGTCAGGACAGACGCCCCATGGGTCGACTGCTGCGACACCTCCAGCCCTTGTGGCCCCGCTGTCGAGTGCTCCGCCAGCCACTTCAATTCTGGTGGCTTCAGCACCTATTGGACAATCTGAAGCACCTCCTGCTGCCTCAGTTACAGCACCAACTCATTCGACGCCCGCATACCCTTTGTATCATGTCCCGGAGGACCAAACTGGAGCTGCCAAGGAAGCCATGATTCAGGCTGGGCAGGTGATGCTGCGAACAAAGGAGGCGTATGAAGCCAGCAAGTTAGCCTATGATGCCAGCTCAGCGCTTCAAGCCAACGTCCGAGTAAGTGCTATTGTAAGTTCATTTTCGATTGAATTCCTGTCCATCTTGATTTTACACCCACTGGGTGTTTTCTTCGCAAGTAGATCAGGTAGTTTCTGGTCCAGTGGGGGCACGCTGAGTGCACCCACTGGGTGTAGTCCCCGAGACCGCTGTCGAATGACGAAGGCATCGGCAGGGGTCTTAGAGTTGATTTGAAAGTTGCTTGTCACTCGACAGGACGAGCCTGGTCGAGTGATAGTAGGTCCAGTGGGGGCACGCTGAGTGCACCCACTGGGTGTAGTCCCCGAGACCGCCGTCGATTGCTTGTATCGGCGGGGGTCTGATAGAGACAATGTTCGCTTGCTTGCTTCTTTGTTTATACTCTGACAGGCCAGACCTGGTCGAGTGTTTTTGTATCCAGTGGGGGCACGCTGAGTGCACCCACTGGGTGTAGTCCCCGAGACTACTGTCGATCGTTGACGGTGGGCAGTAGTCTTAAGAACCATTCTGCAGGTTTCATGGACATCATTTCCATCAACCATGATATGACGCTGTATAGGGTTGTGGGGTGGGGCGGCGGGCCGCCTTTCAGTCGACTGCACTTGTACTTTTCCACTCGGGAGTAGAGAAATATCCATGTCGACTGAACCCCTTCTTTGCTGATTTCAGAAAGCCTGTGGGCTCGGGACCAAGTACGTCGAGCTGGAGAAGGAAAAGAATCGACTTCTGCTGGATCTGGAGCTGACGAACAACAACCTGGACCGTGCACAGACCGAATTGATTTGGGAGGTAATCCTTGTCAACCAATTGCATTATCACTTTCATCTTCCGTCCTTTGAACCGAGTGAATCCACTCGAACAGACGTACGTGATGAGAACCGTCGTCTCCGAGCGCGACTCAACAATGTTATTTCTCTAGATACCATGAAGAAGGCGCTCGAGGATAAGGACAAATCACTTGCTGATGCTCAGAAGGAAGCGAAGGAGAAAACTGAAGCTGCTGAGAAGAAACTTGCTGCAGCCAGTAAACTGGAACAAGAGAACGCCAAACTCAAGCAGGAACGATCCGACTGGATCAAAAAACTTGAAGTGCAGACCAAGGGAAAGAGTGCTCTGGAAAAACACTTAGGAGACTTTGCGAAGAAAATGTTCAGCATGCTTGAAGGTGACTTTCTTCTGTCGAATGAATTCCTTTGATTTCCTCAGAACGGCATTGTGATCACCTTTTCCCTTTCTCTTCATGCAGAATTCTGTCAAGACTTTGAGAAGGAAACTGAAGAGATCGAGCCCAATCTGGACCCCACAAAGTCACTCGTCGGAGACGCCGTGGCCATGGATATGTTTCGACTCGAAGCTCGTCTTAAGAGTGTCCAAGGATATGTCACTCGGCTGAAGGCTGCGTTCGAGAAGGTCGACAAGGAGTTATGGCCTAAAGATTCTCTCCAGACTGACCTCGAGTCTATGATGACTCGCCTCAATGAAATCCCTAGTCGAGTGCAGGCGTGGAAGAAATCCACTGCTCGTTGTGGTGCTGATGTGGCACTTTCACTCGTCAGGGTTCATTGTAAGGAGGCCAGGGAGGACAAACTGAAGGCTCTCCGAGTGATCAACACAAAGAAACTTCAGTTTGAAGATTTCATGGAGACTTTCATCGAAGCAGCCACTCGGATCGCCGACGGAATTGACCTAGACACCTTTGTCGAGCCCTCAAGTCCTACTGGAGCTTGAACAAGTGCTTTGCTTTCAGTTAAAACTTTATTTGCCTCGGTATGCCGAGTGATGGTGTAACCGATTAAAACTTCGTTCAGGCCTTAAGCCTGAGAACTTCCCTTTGCGCGAACAAGTTTTTGCTGCGCTAGAGATTCTAGTCTTACTCGCATTTTGCTCTCCGACATTTTGCTTGGCTGAATTTAGGACTTAGGCGAAGACTGGTTCGCAGCTAAGTTCCGAGTGTTAGGAATACCTTACACTCGGAAGGATTTTTTAACTTAGGTGAAAACTGGTTCACAGCTAAGTCCCCGAGCAAGAGGGTTGCTCTTCACTCGGAGAAGTTTTCTGAACTTAGGCGAAGACTGGTTCGCGGCTAAGTCTCCGAGTGTATTGAATGTTATACACTCGGAAGGGTTTTTAACTTAGGCGAAACGGGTTCGCAACTAAGCCCCCGAGCAAGAGGGTTGCTCTTCACTCGGAGAAGTTTTCTAAACTTAGGCGAAGACTGGTTCGCGGCTAAGTCTCCGAGTGTATTAAATGTTATACACTCGGAAGGGTTTTTAACTTAGGCGAAACGGGTTCGCAGCTAAGCCCCCGAGCAAGAGGATTGCTCTTCACTCGGAGAAGTTTTCTGAACTTAGGCGAAGACTGGTTCGCGGCTAAGTCTCCGAGTATATTGAATATTATACACTCGGAAGGGTTTTTAACTTAGGCGAAACGGATTCGCAGCTAAGCCCCCGAGCAAGAGGGTTGCTCTTCACTCGGAGAAGTTTTCTGAACTTAGGTGAAGATTGGTTCGCGGCTAAGTCTCCGAGTGTATTGAATGTTATACACTCGGAAAGGTTTTTAACTTAGGCGAAACGGGTTCGCAGCTAAGCCCCCGAGCAAGAGGGTTGCTCTTCACTCGGAGAAGTTTTCTGAACTTAGGCGAAGACTGGTTCGCGGCTAAGTCTCCGAGTGTATTGAATGTTATACACTCGGAAGGGTTTTTAACTTAGGCGAAACGGATTCGCAGCTAAGCCCCTGAGCAAGAGGGTTGCTCTTCACTCGGAGAAGTTTTCTGAACTTAGGCGAAGACTGGTTCGCGGCTAAGTCTCCGAGTGTATTGAATGTTATACACTCGGAAAAGTTTTTAACTTAGGCAAAACGGGTTCGCAGCTAAGCCCCCGAGCAAGAGGGTTGCTCTTCACTCGGAGAAGTCTTTGAATGCGAAATTGTGCGATCGGAATCGACAATAGACTGCGGAAGTCATAACTTAACAAACGACATCGTCTGGAGCACTCTTATTACATCAAAACAACTCAGTCGTCAAGTATAAAATCGTCGAAGCAAATCCGCGTTCCAGGCGCGTGGCTCATCAATATTCTTCTTCAAGTTGAAAAGATGGTACGCTCCGTTGTTCAGCACCTTGGTGACGACGAACGGGCCTTCCCACGCTGGGGCCAACTTGTGGGGCCGTTGCTGATCCACTCGGAGCACCAGATCACCTTCGTGGAATGAACGGCTCTTGACGTGTCTCGCATGGAAGCGGCGAAGGTCTTGTTGATATACAGTCGAACGGATCAGGGCCATCTCTCGTTCTTCCTCTAGGAGATCCACACCATCTTGTCTAGCTTGCTCAGCTTCGTCTTCAGAGTATAGATCCACTCGGGGGGAATTGTGAAGGACGTCACTTGGCAAAACGGCTTCAGCTCCATACACAAGGAAGAAAGGAGTGCGTCCAGTCGACCGGTTAGGAGTCGTCCTCAAGCCCCACAGAACAGACGGCAATTCAGTGACCCAAGCTCCAGCAGCATGATCAAGATCTCGCATGAGCCGAGGCTTCAGTCCTTGGAGGATAAGGCCATTCGCTCGCTCAGCTTGACCGTTAGACTGGGGGTGCGCAACGGATGCGTAGTCCACCCGAGTGCCTTGAGAGGAGCAAAAGTATCTGAACTCTTCCGAGTCAAAGTTAGAGCCATTGTCTGTAATGATACTGTGGGGGACTCCATATCTGAAGGTTATTTCTTTCATGAATTTGATAGCAGTGCGGGCATTCAGCTTCTTGATGGGTTTAGCTTCAATCCACTTAGTGAACTTGTCGACTGCAACCAGTAAGTGAGTGAATCCACTCTGGCCTGTTCTAAGGGGTCCAACCATATCCAAGCCCCATACAGCAAACGGCTAGACGAGTGGAATAGTCTTCAAGGCAGACGCAGGTTTGTGTGACAGGTTCGAATAGAACTGGCATCCTTCGCAGTGATCAACTATATCTTTAGCCATCTCATTGGCGCGTGGCCAAAAGAAACCCGCTCGGTAAGCTTTGGCAACAATTGTCCTAGAGGACGCATGATGACCACAAGTTCCCGAGTGAATCTCCTCCAAAATCAGTCGACCTTCTTCAGGAGAAATACATCGCTGAATCACGCCAGTCACACTTTCTCTGTAGAGTTGTCCATCCATAACAGTAAAAGCCTTGGATCTGCGGACTATCTGTCGAGCTTCATCTTCATCATCTGGGAGTTCTCGGCTCAGAATATACGCAATATAAGGAACAGTCCAGTCGGGGATGATCACTAAAATCTCCATAACCAGATCAATAACTGCTGGGACGTCGACTTCAGTCGGATCTGAGGCGCTCTTTGCCTGCGGGGGCTCTTCAGTGAAAGGATCTTCCTGCACCGAAGGAGAATGAAGGTGCTCGAGAAACACATTGCTGGGGACAGGCTTCCGAGTGGATCCAATCTTTGCCAGCTCATCAGCTGCTTGATTCTTCACTCGGGGAACATGATGGAGTTCCAAACCTTCGAATTTCTTCTCGAGTTTCCTTACTGCATTGCAGTATCTAGTCATAGCGGGGTTCCTGACATCCCACTCTTTCATCACTTGATTGACCACCAAATCAGAGTCGCCATATACCATCAGGCGCCGGACGCCGAGTGAAATGGCCATACGCAACCCATACAAGAGTGCTTCATATTCAGCTTCATTGTTGGAGGAATCAAAGTGAATCTGCAAGACGTAACTGAGTTTGTCGCCTTTTGGGGACACCAGTACTACGCCAGCACCAGACCCATTCAGCATCTTCGAGCCATCAAAGAACATGGTCCAGTGTGCCGAGTAAACTTGGACCGGTTGCTGCTGTTCAGTCCACTCGGCCAGGAAATCGGCGAGGGCTTGAGACTTGATTGCTTTCTTTGCTTCAAACTTGATGTCAAAATAGAGGAGCTCAATAGCCCATTTGGCCACTCGACCAGACGCATCTCGATTGTGGAGAATTTCAGACAATGGAGCATCACTGACGACTGAAATTGAGTGATCTTGAAAATAATGTGCCACCTTCTTAGCTGACAGATATATACCGTACACGAGCTTCTGGTAATGTGGATATCTTTGCTTTGAAGGAGTCAACACTTCAGAGACGTAATAAACAGGACGCTGGACTTTGTAAGCTTTACCTTCCTCTTCCCTCTCGACAGTGAGAACTGTACTGACGACCTGATTAGTAGCCGCTATGTACAATAGCAATGGCTCCTTACTGTGCGGAGCAGCAAGCACCGGCTGGGTGGAAAGCAGAGCTTTGAGCTCGACAAACGCTGCTTCAGCTTCAGGAGTCCACTCGAATGTATCAGACTTCTTCATCAGTCGGTATAAAGGCAATGCCTTTTCACCGAGACGAGAAATGAATCGACTCAATGCTGCCAAGCAACCTGTGAGCTTCTGGACATCGTGCACACGCTCAGGGCTTTTCATTCGGGTGATGGCACCAATCTTTTCGGGATTAACGTCGATTCCCTTTTCGGAAACGAGAAAACCGAGTAATTTGCCGCCAGGAACACCGAAAGTGCATTTAGTCGGATTTAGCTTGATATCATACCTCCTCAGATTTGCAAATGTTTCAGCCAAGTCAGACAACAGGTCGGAACCTTTGCGAGACTTGACGACAGTGTCATCCATGTACGCTTCAATATTCTGAGGAATCTGATCGAGTAAACATTTTTGAATCATGCGCATGAATGTAGCGCCAGCGTTCTTCAAACCAAAAGGCATGGTGATATAACAGAAACACCCGAAAGGGGTGATGAAGGCTGTCTTTATTTCATCCGGACCAAACAGACGGATCTGATGGTAACCAGAGTAAGCATCCAGAAAAGATAGACGCTCACACCCCGCAGTTGAGTCGACAATCTGATCAATGCGGGGGAGTGGAAAATGATCTTTCGGGCAGACCCGATTGATATGTTTGAAATCAATACACATGCGGAGTGACTTGTCCTTCTTAGGGACCATAACGACGTTCGATAACCACTCGGAGTGGTAAATCTCACGTATGAACTTAGCCGCCAAGAGACGAGCCACCTCCTCGCCGATTGCTTTTCGCTTCTCCGTTGCCGACCGATGCAAATGCTCCTTCACAGGTTTGGCCTTCGGGTCAACTCTCAACCAGTGCTCAGCCAGTTCCCTGGGTACACCAGGCATGTCAGCAGGCTTCCATGCGAAGATGTCCCAGTTCTCACGGAGGAACTGGATGAGCTCGGCTTCCTATTTGCTGTCGAGTGTCGTCGAGATGTTGGTCGGGGCAGCAGTGGGATCTGTCGGGTGAATGTTCACTTTCTTCACTTCTCCTGCCGACTGAAAAGCTGACTCAGAAGCAGGCTTCTTAGCGCGCAACAGGTCGGAAGGATCAGCGTTTTTCTTGTATTCTTCCAATTCAACCATAGCCATTTGATGATCGGCGATCTTGGAGCCCTGCTGAAGGCACTCCTCAGCCCTCTGTCGATTGCCAGTGACTGTGATCACACCGTTGGGTCCGGCCATCTTCAGCTTGAGATACACGTAACATGGACGGGCCATGAAACGGGCATAAGCCGGACGACCAAGGATGGCATGGTATGCGCTCTGGAAGTCCACCACTTCAAATGTCAATTTTTCCTTGCGAAAATGCTTATTGTCGCCAAACACAACATCCAACGCTATTTGACCGAGTGAACGGGCCTTTTTCCCAGGGATGACGCCATGGAACTGCATGTTGCTTTCACTGAGTCGGGACATCGGAATGCCCATCCCCTTAATGGTATCTGCATATAGGATGTTCAAACCGCTCCCACCGTCCATCAAAACCTTGCGGAGTCGAGTGCCCCCCACAACTGGGTCCACCACCAGCGCTTGCCGCCCAGGGGTAGCGATATGCGCAGGGTGATCTGACTGATCAAACGTGATAGCAGTCTGAGACCACTTGAGATATGTGGGGGTAGAGGGAACCGCCATGTTAACCTCCCTGTTGATAACTTTCAGTCGACTCTTGCTCTCAACATCAGCAAAAATCAACAGAGTGGCATTGACCTCAGGAAACTCTTCTTTATCTTCTTCATCTCCCTTTTCAGGGTCTTTTTCACTCAACTGGCTCTCTTTGAACTGTTCGATCAGCAAACGACACTGTCGAGTGGTATGCTTTGGCAATATTAAATTGCCCTCTTCATCTTTCCTCGTGTGGATTGCACACGGTAAATCCATAACATCTGTACCCGACTGATTCTTTGACTTCTTGGGGGTGAACTTAGCTTTGGATTTTCCTTTATTTTTGGCCTGTGCCGCCAGAGCGGCCGCTTCTGCCGGAGCAGGGGGATCAGCCTTGCGCTTCTGCTTCCGATTGGAATTTCCGCCCGCATCATTGTCGACTGCTTTTCCTTTACCGCTTCGGAGGCGGTCCTCTTCTTCTCCATTGGCGTACCGAGTGGCAATCTCCACCATCTTGCTCAGAGAAATATCACCAGTGCGACCAAATTTCAGATAGAGCTCTCTGTATCTAACACCAGCCTTGAAAGCACAAACAGCCTGATGTTCGGAAACATTCTCCACCGTGTGATGCAAGGTGGACCAGCGCTGAATGTAGTCTCGCAAGGTCTCATTGGGCTTCTGAACACAGTGCTGCAAATCAATCAAACCAGCCGGACGTTTGCAGGTGCCTTCAAAGGTTCTGATAAACACTCGGGCCAAATCCTCCCAGCAATAGATGCTAGAGGGAGCCAAACGATTCAACCAAGCTCTGGCCGAACCATCTAACATCAGGGACAAATGCTTCATGGCTATGTTGTCGTTTCCTCCACCAATCTGCACGGCCACTCGGTAATCATCTAACCATGTCTCGGGCTTCGACTCGCCAGAAAACTTGCCAATTCCAGCCGCCAACCTGAAGTTAGGGGGAATTTCTGCAGAGCGAATGGCTCTGCTAAAACACTCGGGCCCAGAAACAACAGCACTGCTTCTACTCGGATAGTCTCCGTTATAACCATCTTTGTGGGCTCTGCCTCTGTCGACCCGCCTTTGAGCAAGGACATCCCTTGCGTCAAATCCAGGATTCCGCTCATCACCGAACGGGTGCCTATCATCATTGTGCCGGGGCACATATGAACCACTCCGCGGAGGAGAAAGCACTCGATGGCGGTCGTCGCGGTGATAACGGGGAGCAAACTGATCTCGCCCCTGATCTCTGTACCGACCTTCACGGAAGTCTCCGCCTCTGTGGTGCAGGGGCGACCCAGGGCTGTGGGCCGACTGAACTGTTTCCGCCCTGGGCGAATTGCTATGTAACCTGTTCTGCGACTGAGAAACAGCCGCATTCTGCTGCTGCGCTGCCTCGAGCAATGTTTTGATCTGTTGCAAACCTCTACCAGCTTCCGATCGTGACGGCTGTATAGAATCTGCAATCCTAGCAGCAGCTGCAACATTCAACACTGGAGTACGGAATACCCCGACGTTATTCCGAGATCCACTCGGAAACAACTGTCGCTGATGTCGATTGGGACGCGGCGGACGCTGTCGAGCACGCTCGTCGAGTGCCTTCTGCATCTCTTTGAGTCGAAGGCGAGTCGCCTCCATGGCCTGGGCCTCAGCAGTCGTGCCGACGATGGGAGTATGGAGAACATCCTCATCCCGGCGCTGCTGTTCATTCGACGTTCCACCAATCTCGTGCCTGGCGTGGTTGAAGCCAGGCGGCGGACTCTGATGAGAGCCAGCCATAAGAACTTCAGCCGCAGGATCGCAGCTCTCGCACTCGGAGGGAACGTCAGACCGATCTGACGCCGAGTCGAACACGCCGAGAAGTGACTCGGCAGGCTCGATGGCCGCAATCTGCGGGGACGAAGCCTGGCGGGCCGCCGCATGTCGCACCCAACGATGTAGCCGCGAACGACCGGATCGCTTGCGGCGATGAACAGCATGGAGGGCCGACACGTACGGAGTCGACGGCTGAAGGAGAAGAACACCGCAGGAGCTTGCGCAGAAGTGCGTCGCCCCGCGACTCGGGAGCGCCTCAACGTCCAGAGGCGCCTCCCGGAGCCATGCCGAATCGTCGGCGATGAAGGTGAGCGCTCCGAGACGGATCTCGTGGCCCAGGAACAAATCACCGCCGGAAGACATGACGAAGGAAAACAAATGCAACCTCGCCGGAAGTCGCTTAGACGCCTGCCCCACGGTGGGCGCCAACTGTCGTGGGAACGAGTCTGACAGTAGAAGGTAGGGGTACGTAAGGAGAGGGCAGAGTCCTAGCTACGGCGAGGGTGTACACACAGATGTATGAGTTCAGGCCCCTCTCGTGGAGGTAATAGCCCTACGTCTCAGGTGCTCGGGAGCTCTTTGTCGAGTGAAATATAGGTGTCGTTACAGGGGATGCGAACTAACCCCTATGCCAGAGGGGAGGGGTGGCTTATATAGAGTGCGCTGCCCCTCATAAGTGACCGGCGTTTAAGGGTCAGATCGTGGTTATAAAGACGTACGTTACTGGTAACGTACAACATAAATGCTATTAATGGTCTTGATGAACGTCTGCCCGTTAGCCTCCCTGGGGTGACTTCTGGGCTTCTGTGGTCGACTGTCTTCTGGTCCTTCCGAGTGAAAGGTAAGCGTCGAGTGAAAGGTACCTCCGAGTGTATATTGTCGAGTGACTTGTATATCTTGGCGATTTCAGTCGGAGACTTCCTTGTAGCTCTTAAGCTTTCTGGGGCAGTGTCCTTAGGTAGGGCATGTAGGTCAAGCCTATGACCCTACCATAGGTACATATCCCCATCAGCCACCTCCCGCAGCAGGAGCGCTGTCCGGCTCAACCGCCACTGCCTGCTCGATGGTGGCCCCGGCGTACTCCCGGGCATGGAGGCGCTCGTCATGGACGAGGATGAGCAGGGTGCGGGCACAGCGGCAGGACGCTGGCGCGGCGGTAGGAGCTCACGCTGGAGCAGGCGGCGGGTGCGGCGGCAGGAGCTCGCTCGCGCTGGAGCAGGCGTCGGGTGGATCTCGCGCCATGGCCTCCATCTTCTCCCCTTGCGCTGGAGCAGGCGTCGGGTGCTCGCGCTGGATCTCACGAGCTCGGGGCGGCGACGCTCGGCGCAGCCGCGAGGCGGGGCGGCGCGAGCTCGGGGCTGCGGCGGCAGCTGCGGGGCGGCGGCGTTCTTCCAATCGCAACCGGAGCGCCGCGTTGTTCTATTTTTTTATTTTTATTTTTGCAAAAAGTTGGGTTGTCCGCTCGAAATAGGTATTCTGCGTTGGGTACTCCGGCCTTGTCCGCTCAAAATCTGTGTCCGTTTGTGGTCTCGTGTTGAAGTTGGGTATGACAAAATCCGTGTCCGTTTGGGGTCACGCGGGCTCCATATACATTATGGTGACTGCCGACATTGCTCTCAGAGCATCTTCAACAACTACCCTAAAATAGCTGACGTGCCCAAAAAACTGTCATTTAGGGCTTCTTGGGAAAAAAATGCCTCCGACAACTGCCCTATAGGCATATGGTGCCATTTTTTTTACATCATGCCCAAAAATTTACAACTAGTGATCAAATGTTCATGGAGGTCAATGGGAGGCTTTGAGGCTTTGGATGATTCATGGGAGGAGGAATGAGTGGCATGTGAGGAGTCATGGGTGGAAACAATGGCGATATGCAAGCACTAGTAATGGCAATTACACATCTGATAGCTCTATGCATTTATGTTCTATGCGCTTTTGTTTGTGTTTGCGACGCACAATGCTTCTGGTTTTAGACTTAAATTCGAACTTGAACTTGAATTATGTGGACTTGAACTTGATTTTTTTCCCGGGAGATTTGAACTTGAATTTGACATGTTATTGATCATGTGTGTTATGTCGTAGATTGTTTCATTATGTGTGCAATTGTGAAGTAAAGAAGAAGAAGATCAAATTTTGAGGGCTACTTCATGTTTCATTATGTGTGCAATTGTGAAGTAAAGAAGAAGAAGATCAAATTTTGAGGGCTACTTCAAAAGCAAAACTTTTTTATCGCCATAACCCTTCTCTTCTAGTCTAAAACCAGTTTTAGGGCATCACACTTTTGGGAGATACTCATTTTTTTTGAGTCATTGGGAGATACTCTTGGTGTTGGTGTCGGAGCAACTACAACTGCAACCAGCTAATCCGACCCCTCAAACATCCGCGGACGCGTCCCGGCGCCTCTGTGGAGAGGGCCCGGTCACCCCTCATTTTCGTCCGCCACAACCGCATATGTCTCATTTGACACCCTAAATCCATACAATATCGTGCAACACTAAAAGCTACGTACTACTAATTAAAAACTAGCATACTATTGCTCATCGTCAGAGATGTAGATGACTTCCGTGCCGGCACTGCCGGACGGACGGGCCTCCTGGTCGTTGGCCGCCACCCGCATCTTTGGCTCCTCGTCGGACTCCATGTCCGAAAGAGTTGGTCGCGCTCTGCCCGTGCCTCATGGAGGAAGCATCAGTTGGCCTTCATCTCCGCCTCCGACTGGATGGAGTTGAGGATGGCTTGTTGCTTCGCCGCCTCCCCTGCTTGGGCGACCCCGCACTCTGCTTGCACGCCGCCAATGCTGCGGAGGCGCTGGATTCGCCTCGTCTTCTTCTTCCTCCTTCTCCCCCTCCACGTCCGCGTCCGACGCCCGCTCCTCCTCCACCTCCTCATGCTCCAGAGACTCCGGAGGCAGGCCAGTGTGACGCCATGTCTCGTTCGTGCACTAATCATTCACGCAAATGAGCACGATCAAGCCCAGGGACTCACGGAAAGATATCACAACACAACTCTAGACACAAAATAAAATAATACAAGTTTTATATTACAAGCCAGGGGCCTCGAGGGCTCGAATACATAAGCTCGAGTTACACAAGCGTCAGCGGAAGCATCAGTATCTGAGTACAGACTTAAATAGACAAGTTTGCCTTAAGAAGGCTGAGCAAAACAACAACAACTAGATCGAAAAGGCGCAGGCCTCCTGCTTGGGAGCCTCCTATCTACTCCTGGTTGTCGGTGTCCATGTAGTAGTAGGCTCCGTCGGGGTAGTAGTAGTCGTCGGAGGGATCAGCTGGCTCCGGGGCTCCGTCGTCTGATCGCAGCAATCGAGTATGGGAAAAAGAGGTAGCAAAGCAGCCGTGAGTACTCATCCAAAGTACTCGCAAGACTTACATCAGATCTATGCTAATTATGCATCGGTTTCAAATGAAGGGGCTGTATCTGTGGTCTGAACTGCAGAAATGCCAGAATAGAGGGAAAGGCCTAGCCTAACGAAGACTAGCATCTTGCAGCGTCTTGCAGCATTAGAAGAGTGCAGATTAGTAGTATATAATAAAGCAGTAAGTATGTAGAAGCAAAGGCCAGAGATCCTTCCTCGACTCCCTGCGAGAAAGCGATCCCGGAGCTTACAATTAAAGTAACATGTATCCGGTTCAAGTCGTAGTAGATCGGGATACTACACTGAGCGTCCTGTTACCGTGGACACGGCTATTCGAATAGATAACTTCCCTGCAGGGGTGCACCAACTTACCCAACACGCTCGATTAACTCTGGCCGGACACACTTACTCGGGTCATGCCCGGCCTCGGCTGATCGACACGACGTAGTCCTACCTAGGCTCCGCAGAGAGGCCCCCGCCGGTGTACATCCTAAGCGCTCAGGGGTTTTGGGCCCATCGCCCTTTGCACTCCGGGTCGTTGCGTGCAGGGTGAAGCCAGGCACCACCCCTGTCCTAGATGGCGCCGGTCCGTCCCGGCCGCAATGCTGAATTGGACGTCTAACGGAGCTTTCGGAAGAATCGTACGACGACGAGTACTAACCCGCGTGGTGGTTAGTGCGAAAAGGCCAGAGGCCTACTCAGAACACATATCCAAACCGTTAGTGTTTTGGGAGCTCGCGGAGACGAGCAGTGATCCATGATCATGTGGTCCCGTCGCCCCGTCTCGTGGACTTACAGCAAGGGCCAGGCCCAACCCTCTCCTGGGGCGGTCTGCCTCCCCGGCCGTGCCACGTAATTGTCTCGCGGGTACCCTCACGGTCAACCCGGCTTCACATCTCTCGCGGGTACCCCTCGGGGTCGACCCAACTTTAACAGGGGCTTGAGATAATTTCAAGGTATCCGTGTGTCCGAAACATCAAGGGGGAAATCCGAGGAATCACCCTCGATGGATTCCCACTCGATGTATCCGTCAAGGTGAACTCGGAGGAATCACCCTCGATGGGTTCACACATGAGGGGTTGCACGACAGAGGCTTCTTCGGAGGTGGTGAAAGAGGAATCACCCTCGGTAACCCACAACCTACTAGCTACGCTACAGAAATATCATCAGGAGTGAGATAGGAGGTATCACCTTCGGCACTCGATAGTAGCTCTGCAGAGTCGTACAACTAAGGGGTGTGCGGTGCTGTGTCGGTCTCTGTACATCGATCACATTGATCGGTGCACCGGAGCGGGGCAACAAGGACAAGGGTGAGGGTCACTGATGGATCACTAACCTTCCTAAACTAAGTAATTAGAATAGCATGTAAGGTATCAACAGCAGTTACAAAATCAGGCTATGCATCAGAATGAGAGAAATCAAATACAGTAGCAAATCCTAATGCAAGCATGAGGGAGAAAGAATGGGCGATATAGGAATGATCAAGGGGGTTTTGCTTGCCTGGAAGCTCTGCTGAAAAGGTCTGGTCGTCAGGGGCGTAGACGTATTCGGCAGCAACGTCGGTCTCAGGGTCTACCGGAAAGAAGAGGGGGAAGAAACAATAAATTAAAAGCAAACAAAAGCAACACATATGCATGGCATGGCAATAAGCTGCTAGGGGTGACCTAACGTAGCGCTACACGTTACTGAGAGAGCGGGACAATATCTGGGAATATTTTCCCGGCTATAGGCATTTGTTAGACAGATGAACCGGAGGGGAAGGTTCCATGTTTGCAGTGTTATGGGCATGTGACAGCTACATGGAGGGCATAATCGGATTCGTCTCGTTTTTCTGATCAACTTTCATGTAGAAAACTTTTTCATCCGAGCTACGGATTATTTTCTATGATTTTTCAAAGTTTTAAACAATATTATGAAATTCCTGGGATTGTTTTAATTTGAAAATAACTTTATTGCGTCAGCAGCACGTCATGGTGACGTCAGCAGTCAACCGAGCCGGTCCAGGTCAAACCTGACCACTGGGACCCACATGTTAGTGACTCAGTGGCTAATTAGAGTATTTGACTAATTAACTGGGTTAATTAGAGGGTGGGGCCCCACTGTCAGTGACTAATTAGTTAACAAATTAATTTATCTAGAAAATTAGTTTAATTAGCGAGTGGGGCCCACCTGTCGGTGACTGGGGTTGCCCAGTCAGCATGGTTGACTGGTCAACCCAGTCAATTGGGCCCCTGGGACCCACTGGCAGCGACCCAGGGGTGGACCCCAGGTGTGCTAGGTCAGCGGTGGCCGGCGACTCGTCGCCGGCGACGCCAAAACGCGGCGGCGTCGCGATGGCCGCGTCGGAATTTTGCTACGGGAGGCTGTTTCGAGCGCGGTTGGGCTCGTTCGAACGTGCGCTCGAAGCCGCGTTGAATGGTGGCGGTGGCACGGGCTAGGGTGGCCGGAGCTGGCCGGAGCAACGACGGCAGGCGGCGACCGGAATCGGGCGAGGTCGAGCTCGTCGATTCCGGGCACGGTTAAGTGCGAGGGCGGGTGCATTAGGCTCCTAGGAGCTCCAGGAGCTCGACTACGAGCTTAGACGCGCGTGACAGCGGCTGTTGCCACGGCTGCGAGCTCAACGGCGGCGGTGAGTACGGCCATGGCGGGAACGGCGACTACGGGCGCGGAGAAGAGGAGGGAAGTGAGGGAAGAGGAAGAGGGGCTCACCGGGAGGCTCAAGAAAGGCCGGCGAGAGATTAGTAGCAGCAGGGTGGCCGGAATTGATGACGAACGCCGGCGATCCGAGGAGGAAGACGGCGGCGTGGGCGATGCTGCGGCGGCTCCCGGCTCCGATTCGTTGTCGCAGACGGCGTAGCGGAGCACGGCGGAGCTTCTGAGCACGGTGGCGAGGCGCGAGGCGGTCAGTGGCGACGGGCCATGGCGACGACGGCGTTCGGGTGCGGGTGAGAGCGAGAGAGAGAGAGAGAGCGCGTGGGAGGAGGAGATGAGGACGGGGGACGGTCCCGAGGCGTGCGGTGGCGTTCTTATCGCCTTCTCGGTGGCTGTTGTGACGCGGGACGGCGAGCGGGTGCGGTGGCGACGGCGGGCAGCGTCGGGCGAGCTGACACGGGGAGGAGGGAGACGACGATGGCTCTATTGGGCTGGGCCTGCACACTGTGCACTAAGGCCCAGCCAACAGTGGCCCTTTTCCTTTTTCTTATTTCTTTTTCTGTTTTTCTTTTTACAGAAAGGTTTTGCAGTAATTTGAGCTGCCAAAATGACTTTTGTAAAATATGTGAATTGGCCACAAAAATACATTGTCATATACTGCACTGCCACAAAAAGTTTGGGAGGCTTTTGGATCCATTTGAATTTTTCATAAATGGAATAGCATTTTAAAATGCTGAAATGACACTGTTTTAATTGCTATAGCTCATTTTAGCAAATAGATGATGTTGTTTTCCTGAACAAATATTTGTTTTGGAATAGTTGCTAAATGATGAACTATTTTTCAGCAACTTTTGTGCAACTTCAAATTTCACTTGCAATTTGAATTGAATTTAGTGGTGGAATTTGAAATGAGATATTAATCCAATGTGATCAAGCATTGTAATTCAAGGTGACTTAGCATAATCATGATGGATTACTGTAGCTCATTACACAGGGGTGTTACAATTCTCCTCCTCTGAAAGAAATTCTCGTCCCGAGAATTCAGGAGGTAGAAGGGAAAAGATCGGGATATTCCTCGCGAAGACGATCCTCACGTTCCCAAGTGGCTTCATCTTCAGTATGATTCGACCACTGCACTTTAAGGAACTTGGTTGTCTTCTGACGGGTCCGACGTTCAGCGTGATCCATAATATGGATCGGATGCTCTTTATAAGATAGATCATCTTGCAGTTCGAGCATCTCATGATCCACTGCACGGTGCGGATCCTTGAAGCATCGACGAAGTTGCGACACATGGAAGACATCATGGATGTGCAAGAACTGCGGCGGCAACTCCAATTTATATGCCACATGTCCATGTCTGGCGAGAATGCGGAAGGGACCAATGTAGCGAGGAGCCAACTTGCCCTTGATTCCGAAGCGATGGGTGCCCTTCATAGGAGTGACACGCAAATAAGCTTGCTCACCAGGTTGATAGATCGATCCCCAGTGTTTACGATCATAATTGCTCTTCTGGCGAGACTGGGCCGCCTTAAGATTTTCCCAGACAATACGGACTTGCTCTTCAGCGTGTTGAATCATATCCGGACCAATGAGCGGTCGTTCCCCAGTTTCTGACCAATTCAGAGGGGTTCGACACTTACGTCCATATAATACCTCAAAGAGGGCCATCTTCAAGCTAGCTTGATAGCTGTTGTTGTAAGAGAATTCAGCATATGGGAGAGATTCCTCCCACTTCTTGCCAAATGAAATGACACAAGCACGCAGCATATCTTCAAGCACTTGATTAACTCATTCAACTTGGCCTTGGGACTAGGGGTGATAAGCTGAGCTCCAAGTTATATGAGTTCCCATAGCTTCTTGGAAACTTGCCCAGAACTTAGAGGTGAAAAGGCTGCCACGGTCTGAACTGATCTCCTTCGGAATACCGTGAAGAGTTACAATTCTGGAGATATACAAATCTGCTAACTGACTAGCAGTGATCGTCTCCTTGACTGGCAGAAAATGTGCAACTTTGGAGGAGTTGATCGATGAAGACAAGAATAGCATCGTGACCTTTTTGTGACCTGGGAAGACCAGTGATAAGATCCATTTGAACCTTGTCCCACTTCCACTCAGGGATAGGAAGCGGTTGCAGAATTCCAGCAGGTTTTTGATGTTCTTCCTTAACGCGACGGCAAACGTCACATTCGGCAACATAGCGAGCAATGTCTTGCTTCATTTTAGACCACCAGTAACTTTGACGGAGGTCACGATACATCTTGGTACAACCCGGATGAATAGACAGTGGGGTATCATGTGCCTCCTTCATAACTTTGTCTGTCATAAGTTTGAACCGGGGTACTACAATGCGGTCTCTGAAGTACAAGGTTCCATATTCAGCAAGTGAGAAATCTCTGGCCTTTTGAAGGACAAGACCCCTTTTCATCTGATCAACTTCAGCGTCCTTTGCTTGCGCAGACTTAACAGCTTTCTCAAGATTTGGTTGTAGAACAAGAGTATTGAGATAACCCTGCGGAACAATATGAAGGTTCAACCTGCGAAGTTCTTCATACAGAAGGGGTTGAGCTCGCTGAACCATGAGATTGTTGCAATAAGATTTGCGACTCAAGGCATCGGCCATAACATTAGCCTTTCCAGGGGTATAGGTAATACCGCAGTCATAGTCTGTAATTGTTTCCATCCACCTCTGTTGACGGAGGTTCAGATCCGGCTGAGTAAATAGATACTTCAGACTTTGATGATCCGTGTAGATCTCGCAACGATTACCGAGAAGGTAATGTCGCCACAACTTCAGTGCATAAATAACTGCATCAAGTTCGAGATCATGCACTTGGTAGTTCTCTTCATGAGGACGCAACTGTCGTGAGGCATAGGCAATCACCTTACGCTCTTGCATTAGGACACAGCCTAATCCTTGACGAGATACGTCGCAATAGATGACGAATTCCTTGCGAGAATCCGGAGGAGCAAGCACTGGAGTAGACGTCGGCTTGTCCTTAAGAGTTTGGAAACTTTCCTGACATTTGTCTGTCCACTCAAACTTAATGCCTTTGTGAAGCAGATCAGTCAGAGGCTTGGCAATCTTAGAGAAGTTCTCGACAAAATGGCGGCAATAGCTTGCGAGTCCAAGAAAACTCCTCACTTGCTTGACATTCTTCGGGGGAGTCCAGTCAAGAATAGCCTGAACTCGCTCTGGGTTGACAGCAATACCATCCTTGGAAATCACATGACCAAGATAGGTTACTTCAGATAGCTAGAATTCACACTTGGAATATTTGGCATATAGCTGATGTTCACGCAGCTTCTCCAGTACAAGCCGAAGATGTTCGGCATATTCTTCTTCATTCTTCGAATATACAAGGATGTCATCCAGATAAACCACGGCGAACTTGTCGAGGTAATCCATGAAGATGTAGTTCATTAACCGGGAGAAGGTTGCTGGAGCGTTGGTTAAGCCGAAGGACATGACACTGTACTCGTAAGAACCATAGCGAGTAACAAAGGCTGTCTTCGGAATGTCCTCTTCACGAACTCGGATCTGGTGGTATCCCAATCTCAAATCAAGTTTAGAGAATACCGAGGAACCAACAAGTTGATCATACAGATCGTTGATTCTGGGAAGCGGATACTTGTTCTGAATTGTTGCTTGGTTGATAGGTCGATAATCTTGAACCAACCGATTCGTTCCATCCTTCTTCTTAACAAAGAGAGAAGGTGCTCCCCATGCAGAAGAACTGGGGCGAATGAAACCCTTGCGAAGTGACTTGTCAATTTCCTCCTTAAGTTCAAGTAGTTCATGTGGCGGGATCTTGTATGGGCGCTTGGCAATAGGAGTAGTGCCCGGTTTCAAGTCTATGACGAATTCGACAGCTCTAGCAGGGGGTACACCTGGGAGTTCTTCTGGAAAGACATCTTGAAAATCCCGAACGACTGGAACGTTCTCTATTCCCTCAAGAGGTGAAGCATTCAATGCATTCAGAGCATATATCTGGCTTTCGGCATTCTGGACTATCTGGGCTGAGTAGCTGATTGTCTGGCCAGAAGGGTGTGCAAGTTGGGCTGTCTTAGCGGCACAGTCAATCAAAGCATTATGGGTTGTCAACCAGTCCATACTGAGGATGATGTCTATGTTGGAAGGTCCGAGAGCAATGAGGGAAGCAGGGAACATTAACCCTTCAATTTTGATCTGATTGTTGTGACTTACCATCTTGGTTTGCCACCTGGAACGGGGAGTGCTAATTTCTAATGGGGTGGGCAACAACTCTAGAGGTAGCTCATGCAACTGAGCAAATTGTTGAGACACAAAGGAATGTGATGCCCCGGAATCAAAGAGAACAGAAGCTGCAACTGAATTAACTGGAAGAGTACCCATCACGATTTTAGGGGCCTCACGAGCTTCTTCCATTTTGACATGAGTGACCTGGCCACGACCCATAGCAGGCGGCATGGCCTTATGATTTCTGGAATGATGGGTTCGATGGCCCTTCCTACGACCATCAAGAGGACGTGGTGCATTCTGAGGCTGATCCTGGCGGCAGTTGATAGCAAGGTGTTCTGGCTGTCCACACTTGGAGCAATTCCCATCATTGGGACTAGGAGCCATAACATTGGGTTGTCCATTCTAAATTGTTAGCTGTCTCGGCGGCGGAGGCAGACGAGGTGCAACATAAGATGACCTTGGTGTTGGAGCAGGTCGGTGATAAACATTGTGCTGAGCAGGCTGAGCAGGCTGACCCGAGGATGGGCCAACATCTCGAGTACGCTTGAGCGACTCCTGGTACTCAGACAGACCAGTTTCTACCCGGAAAGCTTGGCTGACAAGCGTCGCAAAGTCCGCGCAATCATGGACAACAAGTGTGAGCTTTATATCAGGACGCAGTCCTTCACGGAATTTCTCCTGCTTGCGCGCGTTAGTGCAGACATCATCCTCAGCATAGCGGGATAAATCAAGGAATTTCCTCTGATATTCATCCACAATCATTTTGCCCTCTGTGAGTTTGCGGAACTCCTTCTTCTTCTGGTCCATCAGACCTTGAGGAATGTGCCGTGCACGAAAGGCTAATGAAATTCCTGCCAAGTGGTTACTGTCCCAGTAGGTAGCATACGCCTGTGGCTTTCCCACCATTGAGCAGCTGAACCCCTCAGGTGATACGTCGCATAGGTGACGTAACTGTCAGGGGCAACATTAGCCGACTCCATCTGAAAGGCGATGTCACGGAGCCAATCATCAGCATCCATTGGATCAGTCGAGTTACGGAAGGTGGACGGGTTGAGGCGCACGAATTCTTGCTGTGTTATTGGGGCAGGCTGTTGATGAGCATTCTGGGTTGGAAATTGGGCCATTACCCCAGTCATAAACTGACGATTCAGCTCAAACCGCTGCATCATTGCGGCAATATAGGGTGGAGGTGGAGGATCGTCAGCCATCCTGCTAAAAACAACAGGGGCAGTTTAGCAAGAACAACTGCATGTGTAAGAGGTCATTCATGATGTAACATGAGCAATGAACAAGAAGTGCATTAGATACATATCAGTAGTCATTAAAGACATACAGATCCATGCACAGAGTCGGTTACAAACGACAGCAGGTGTTCGGAACACACGCAGCTAGACAACTAGGCAGCACGCAGGCATGCGGTGGGGAGATACAACAACGAGACATAGCAAAGGCTACATCAACGTCGGAGAAAACTACATGAGCGAGGAATCTGCAAGTGACAACGCAGGGTGCCCTCGACAAAAGGATCCTGCGGTCCGTGAACATTGTGAAGCAGAACCTGGCCCTTAATTCGAAGAAGGGTTAATTCAAACCTCCGGGTGGATGTGATCACGAGAACCTAGAGTTAGTAAAATCTTTAACCCGAAAAGCAAAGAGATCAGAGTCCCAGAGTAAGGAAGAGGAATAAAAGATCCTAAACCCATCCATTGGCGACGTGGGCCCGTAAGCCACACAGCCATGTTAGCAAAATCGTTTTTCAAAGACTAGACTCAACTTCGGCCAAGGAGTTGGAAAGGGGGGTTCCTACAGGCAGTCGGCTCTGATACCAACTTGTGACACCCCGTCTCGTTCGTGCACTAATCATTCACGTAAATGCGCACGATCAAGCCCAGGGACTCACGGGAAGATATCACAACACAACTCTAGACACAAAATAAAATAATACAAGTTTTATATTACAAGCCAGGTGTAACATCCCCATGTATTAAGCTGCAGTAACCACCTCTTAATCATGCCAAGTATTAATTACTATGCTTGATTACATTAGAATCATATCTCATTTCAAATTCCAATTCAAATTGAAATTCAAATTTAAAGTGAAAATAAAAGTTGTTCCAATTTGGAAACAAAAATGTTCATTAAATAGCAAATAATCCATAACTAATTATGTTAAAAAAAACAACATCACCTAAATTCACTAGATGAGTCTAACATCCTAAAACATTAACAAAACAGCAACATTTCACCCTTTTTGTTTAAATAAAAATTCAAGTGAATTCAAATATTACCCCAAGCAATTTCTGGCAGTGCTAAATATTGCTATGCAATTTTGTGGCACAACCCCACATTTTTCTAAAGTCATTTAGTGGCCTAGTAATTTGCAAAACAGAAAAGAAAATAGGAAACAGGAAAAAGAAAAGGAAAAGTCCTAATTCCTACTGTGCATTCGGGCCTAAGTCAAATAGTAACCGGCCCAGCCCACTGAGCCGGCCTTCCCTTACCTCCCGCCACGCCCGGCAAAGGCCGCCGCTCGCCGGCCACCGACGCCGCGTCCGCACGGCCATCGAGGGCCGCGGATGGATAAAGGGGAGCCCCTGCCCGCTCTCTCTCTCCCCCGAAACCCTAATCCTCTTCCCCCCTCTCTACTCTCTCTGTTCGGCTCGTGCCCGAACCCGGTCGTCGCCGCCGCTCACCATTGCCGTGGCCTCCGACCTCCCCACGGCCAGCCAAGACACCCGGGAGCACCACCTGCGTCGCCTACGTCGACTACGTGGACGCGCTCGAGCTCGGAGCCACCGCACCGCTGGATCGCGCCGTTCTTCCCCGTCAGCCACCGCGCGTCTCCCGTCGTCGATCTACTCCACGCCGTCTTCCCCGCGCCTCTCCGAGCTCGGCATCCACCTCTGTGAGCACGCGCGCGTCTTTTTCCCCTTAGCCCGAGCCCGATTTCGATCTCCGGCGCCGTTTGCCGCATGGCCGAATTCCGGCGCCGACTGCCGCCTTCGTACCGCTCAACTCCGGCCACCGCAGCACCTCGCGCCGCCACCGTTCGATGCGCGCGAGCTCCCTCGTTCGAACGCGCCTCTCCGCGCCTCATTTGGCCGCCGGACGGCGAATCCCGGCGCCCTTCGCCGCGTTTGTGGTCGTCGGCGCGTCGTCGCCGGCGGGGCCCACGCGTCAGGTCGTTAGCACTAACCCGCCCCTAACAGCTCACTGACATGTGGGCCCGAGTACTGTAGCAATTAGTTAAGCTAAATAAATCAAGTAACTAATTCAGCCACTGACATCTGGGACCCACACCCACTAATTATCCATTTAGATTAGTTTAAACTTTGTTAAACTAACCGAGACTGACTACTGGGTCCCACTGGACCCAGTCAATGACACGTAGGCCCCACCTTTTTAATTAACTGTTTATTAATTAAAACTAATCTATTAATTAATCTGTCACTGACATATGGGTCCCACCAACTAATTAACTTAATTAGATAAAACTAACCTCTGTTTAATTAACCAGTCTATGACATGTGGGACCCACTGGTCAGGTTTGACCTGGTTAGCCGGGTTTGACCTGCTGACATCACCCCCATGTCATGCTGACGTCACCACTACTGTTTTGGATAATTCTAAATTAAATTAATTCCAGAAATTCCAGAAAATGATTAAAACTTTGAAAAATCATATAAAATAAACCGTAACTCGGATGAAAATAATTTATATATGAAAAATGATCAGAAAAATATGAAGAATCCGAATATGCCCTCCACATACCTGCCACACCCCTCTAACATGATGAACATGGAACTTTCCCCTCCAGTTCATCTGTCCGATAAATTCCCGGAGCTGGTAAAACACCCCCAGATGTTTCCCGCTCTGACTAACTTGCGTAGTACTGCATTAGGGCACCCCTCGAATAACGTGCTGCCGTGTCGTGCATCTGTGATTGTATTTGTTGCTTGTATTTATTGTTTCCTCCCCCTCCTTCTCTCCCGATAGACCCCGAGACCGACGCTGTCCCTGTGATCGACTACGTCCCCGACGACCCTGCTTCCTTTTCAGCAGAGCTTCCAGGCAAGCAAACCCCCTTGATCATTCCTATATCACCTATTCCTTCTCCCCCGTGCTTGCATTAGAATTTGCTACTGTAATTGCTTGCTCCTATTCTGATGCATAGCCTGCTTTTGTAACCTGTTGTTGATACTTTACCTGATATCCTAAATGCTTAGTATAGGTTGGATGTAAATCCATTTGTGGCCCCTCCACCTTGTCCTAGTTGCCCTACTTAGTTACCAATTGCCCCGTTCGATGTGATCGACCGGCTGAGACCATCACAGCACCGCATACCCCCTAAGTTGTTCGACTCTACAGAGTTAACCTCGAGTGACGAGGGTGATACCTCTTAACTCACTCCCGATGATGCCTTTGTAGCACAGCTAGTCGGACGTGGAGTACCGAGGGTGATACCTCTTCCTCCACCTCTGATGAGACTTCTGTCGTGCAACCCCTCAAGTGTGAACCATCGAGGGTGATTCCTCCTGATTCTCCTTGACGGAATACATCGAGTAGGATTCCAACGAGGGTGATTCCTCGGATTCCTCCTTGATGTTCTGAACACACAGTTACCTGGATTTTACTACATTTACTGAATAAAGTCGGGTCGACCCCGAGGGGTACCCGCGAGAGGTGTGAAGTCGGGTTGACCTGGAGGGTACCCGCGAGATAATTATGAGGCGCGGCCGGGCAGGCAGAGACCGCCCTAGAGAGGGATGGGCCTGACCCTTGTTGCACTTCCTCGAGACGGGACGACAGGAGTACTGATCGTCACCGCGAGCTCCTAATAAGTCGCTAACGGATTTGGGTATTGGATCTGAGTTGGCCGCTGGCCATATACGCACTACCATCACGTGGGATAATGGTTATGGGACCCTCGGCGCCATATGTATCAGCCGAAAGCTTTGTCAGACGTCCAGTTCAGCAGTGCGGCACGACAGGATCGGTGCCATCCATGACAGAGGTGGTGCCTGGATCTAACCTTGTGCGCAACGACCCGGAGTGCAAAGGGCGATGGGCCCAAGACCCCAGAGCGCTTAGGATGTAGACCAGCGGGGACCTCTCTGCTGAGCTCTAGGTAGGGCTACGGTGTGTCGATCAGCCGAGGCCGGGCATGACCCAGGAAAGTATGTCCGGCCAGAGTTAATCGAGCGTGTTGGGTAACAGTAGTGCACCCCTGCAGGGAAGTTATCTATTCGAATAGCCGTGTCCACGGTAACAGGACGCTCAGTGTTGTATCCCGATCTACTACTACTTGAACTGGATACATGTTAATTAATTGTAAGCTCCGGGATCGCTTTCTCGCAGGGAGTCGAGGAAGGATCTCTGGGCTTTGCTTCTACATGTTGTTACTTTATAATATGCTAATCTGCACTCTTCTAATGCTGCAAGATGCTGAAGATGCTAGTCTTCGATAGGCTAGGCCTTCCCCTTCTGTTCTGGCATTTCTGCAGTTTAGTCCAAAGATATAGCCCCATTTCTTTGATACCAATGCATAGTTAGTATAGTTCTGATGTCAGTCTTGCGAGTACTTTGGATGAGTACTCACGGTTGCTTTGCCACTCTTTTCCCCCCATACCCGATTGCTGTGACCAGATGACGGATCCCAGGAGCCAGCTGCTACCGCCGCCGACTGCTACTACACTTCCGGTGGAGCCTACTACTATGTGGAGACCGCCGACGACCAGGAGTAGATAGGAAGCTCCCAGGCAGGAGGCATGCGCCTTTTCGATCAGTGTCGTTGTTATGCTAGCCTTCTTAAGGCAACTTGTTTCCCCTTTATGTCTGTACTCAGATATAATGTTGTTTCCGCTGACGCTTGATCGCGAGCTTATGTATTCGAGCCCTCTAGGCCCTTGGCTTGTATTATAAAGCTTGTATGACTTTTATTTGTGTTTAGAGTTGTGTTGTGATATCTTCCCGTGAGTCTCTGATCTCGATCGTGTGCATTTGCGTGTATGATTAGTGCACGGTCGAGGAGGGGCGTCACACCAGGGGCCTCGAGGGCTCGAATACATAAGCTCGAGTTACACAAGCGTCAGCGGAAGCATCAGTATCTGAGTACAGACATAAATAGACAAGTTTGCCTTAAAAAGGCTGAGCAAAACAATGACAACTAGATCGAAAAGGCGCAGGCCTCCTGCCTGGGAGCCTCCTATCTACTCCTGGTTGTCGGTCTCCATGTAGTAGTAGGCTCCGTCGGGGTAGTAGTAGTCGTCGGAGGGATCAACTGGCTCCGGGGCTCCGTCGTCTGATCGCAGCAATCGGGTATGGGAAAAAGAGGTAGCAAAGCAGTCGTGAGTACTCATCCAAAGTACTCGCAAGACTTACATCAGATCTATGCTAATTATGCATCGGTTTCAAATGAAGGGGCTGTATCTGTGGTCTGAACTGCAGAAATGCCAGAATAGAGGGAAAGGCCTAGCCTAACGAAGACTAGCATCTTGCAGCATCTTGCAGCATTAGAAGAGTGCAGATTAGTAGTATATAATAAAGCAGTAAGTATGTAGAAGCTAAGCCCAGAGATCCTTCCTCGACTCCCTGCGAGAAAGCGATCCCGGAGCTTACAATTAAAGTAACATGTATCCGGTTCAAGTCGTAGTAGATCGGGATACTACACTGAGCTTCCGGTTACCGTGGACACGGCTATTCGAATAGATAACTTCCCTGCAGGGGTGCACCAACTTACCCAACACGCTCGATTAACTCTGGCCGGACATACTTACTCGGGTCATGCCCGGCCTCGGCTGATCGACACGACGTAGTCCTACCTAGGCTCCGCAGAGAGGCCCCCGCCGGTGTACATCCTAAGCGCTCAGGGGTCTTGGGCCCATCGCCCTTTGCACTCCGGGTCGTTGCGTGCAGGGTGAAGCCAGGCACCACCCCTATCCTGGATGGCGCCGGTCCGTCCCGGCCGCAATGCTGAACTGGACGTCTGACAGAGCTTTCGGAAGAATCGTACGACGACGAGTACTAACCCGCGTGGTGGTTAGTGCGAAAAGGCTAGAGGCCTACTCAGAACACATATCCAAACCGTTAGTGTTTTGGGAGCTCGCGAAGACGAGCAGTGATCCACGATCATGTGGTCCCGTCGCCCCGTCTCGTGGACTTACGGCAAGGGCCAGGTCCAACCCTCTCCTGGGGCGGTCTGCCTACCCGGCCGTGACACGTAATTGTCTCGCGGGTACCCTCACGGTCAACCCGGCTTCACATCTCTCGCGGGTACCCCTCGGGGTCGACCCGACTTTAACAGAGGCCTGAGATAATTTCAAGGTATCCGTGTGTCCGAAACATCAAGGGGGAAATTCGAGGAATCACCCTCGATGGATTCCCACTCGATGTATCCGTCAAGGTGAACTCGGAGGAATCACCCTCGATGGGTTCACACCTGAGGGGTTGCACGACAGAGGCTTCTTCGGAGGTGGTGAAAGAGGAATCACCCTCGGTAACCCACAACCAACTAGCTACGCTACAGAGATATCATCAGGAGTGAGGTAGGAGGTATCACCCTCGATACTCGATAGTAGCTCTATAGAATCGTACAACTAAGGGGGGAGGTGCGGTGCTGTGTCGGTCTCTGTACATCGATCACATTGATCGGGGCACCGGTAACAAAGCGGGGCAACAAGGACAAGGGTGGGGGGTCACTGATGGATCACTAACCTTCCTAAACTAAGTAATTAGGATAGCAGGTAAGGTATCAACAACAGTTACAAAATCAGGCTATGCATCAGAATGGGAGCAATCAAATACAGTAGCAAATCCTAATGCAAGCATGAGGGAGAAAGAATGGGCGATATAGGAATGATCAAGGGGGTTTTGCTTGCCTAGAAGCTCTGCTGAAAAGGTCTGGTCGTCAGGGGCGTAGACGTACTCGGCAGCAGCGTCGGTCTCGGGGTCTACCGGAAAGAAGAGGGGGAAGAAACAATAAATAAAAAGCAAACAAAAGCAACACATACGCATGGCATGGCAATAAGCTGCTAGGGGTGACCCAACGTAGCGCTACACATTACTGAGAGAGCGGGAAAATATCTGGGAATATTTTCCCGGCTATAGGCATGTGTTAGACAGATGAATCGGAGGGGAAGGTTCCATGTTTGCAGTGTTATGGGCATGTGACAGCTACATGGAGGGCATAATCGGATTCGTCTCATTTTTCTGATCAACTTTCATGTAGAAAACTTTTTCATCTGAGCTACGGATTATTTTCTATGATTTTTCAAAGTTTTAAACAATATTATGAAATTCCTGGCATTATTTTAATTCGAAAATAACTTTATTGCGTCAGCAGCACGTCATGGTGACGTCAGCTGTCAACCCAGCCGGTCCAGGTCAAACCTGACCACTGGGACCCACATGTTAGTGATTCAGTGGCTAATTAGAGTATTTGACTAATTAACTGGGTTAATTAGAGGGTGGGGCCCCACTGTTAGTGACTAATTAGTTAACAGATTAATTTATTTAGAAAATTAGTTTAATTAGCGAGTGGGGCCCGCCTGTCAGTGACTGGGGTTGCCCAGTCAGCACGGTTGGCTGGTCAACCCAGTCAACTGGGCCCCTGGGACCCACTGGCAGCGACCCAGGGGTGGACCCCAGATGTGCCAGGTCAGCGGTGGTCGGCGACTCATCGCCGGCGACGCCAAAACGCGGCGGCATCGCGTTGGCCGCGTCGGAATTTCACTACGGGAGGCCGTTTCGAGCGCGGCTGGGCTCGTTCGAACGTGCGCTCGAAGCCGCGTCGAATGGTGGCGGTGGCACGGGCTGGGGTGGCCGGAGCAACGCCGGCAGGCGGCGACTGGAATCGGGCGAGGTCGAGCTCGTCGATTCCAGGCACGGTTAAGCGCGCGGGCGGGTGCATTAGACTCCTAGGAGCTCCAGGAGCTCGACTACGAGCTCGGACGCGCGTGACAGCGGCTGTGGCCACGGCTGCGAGCTCAACGGCGGTGGTGAGTACGGCCATGGCGGGAACGGCGACTACGGGCGTGGAGAAGAGCAGGGGAGTGAGGGAAGAGGAAGAGGGGCTCACCGGGAGGCTCAAGAAAGGCCGGCGAGAGATTAGTAGCAGCAGGGTGGCCGGAATCGACGACGAACGCCGGCGATCCGAGGAGGAAGACGACGGCGTGGGCGAGGCTGCGGCGGCTCCCGGCTCCGGTTCATTGTCGCAGACGGCGTAGCGGAGCACGGCGGAGCTTCTGAGCACGGTGGCGAGGCGCGAGGCGGTCAGTGGCCGCGGTGGCGACGGGCCATGGCGACGGCGGCGTTCAGGTGCGGGTGAGAGCGAGAGAGAGAGCGCGTGGGAGGAGGAGATGAGGACGGGGGACGGTCCCGAGGCGTGCGGTGGCGTTCTTCTCGCCTCCTCGGCGGCTGTAGCGACGCGGGACGGCGAGCGGGTGCGGTGTTGACGGTGGGCGACGTCGGGCGCGCGCGCGCGAGCTGACACGGGGAGGAGGGAGACGACGATGGCTCTGTTGGGCTGGGCCTGCACACTGTGCACTAAGGCCCAGCCAACAGTGGCCCTTTTCCTTTTTCCTATTTCTTTTTCTATTTTTCTTTTTACAGAAATGTTTTGTAGTAATTTGAGCTGCCAAAATGACTTTTGTAAAATATGTCAATTGGCCACAAAAATACATTGTCATATACTGGACTGCCACAAAAAGTTTGGGAGGCTTTTGGATCCTTTTGAATTTTTCATAAATGGAATAGCATTTTAAAATGTTGAAATGGCACTGTTTTAATTGCTATAGCTCATTTTAGCAAATAGGTGATGTTATTTTCCTGAACAAATATTTGTTTTGGAATATTTGCTAAATGATGAACTATTTTTCAGCAACTTTTGTGCAACTTCAAATTTTCACTTGCAATTTGAATTGAATTTAGTGGTGGAATTTGAAATGAGATATTAATCCAATGTGATCAAGCATTGTAATTCAAGGTGGCTTAGCATAATCATGATGGATTACTGTAGCTCATTACACTGGGGTGTTACAGCCAGCTGCAATCCAAGCGGCGCGTCAGGCCCAGATCTTCTCTAGGAGCTGCACTCGGCGCTTCAGAATGATCATGGCGTAGGTGATGCTCCATTGTCGGGCCTTGGCTACGGGCGGACAACGAGCTCCAAGCTACGAGCGGATGAGGGTGGCAGCGCGGAGGGGAGGAAGGTGGGAGTGACTAGGGTTGGGGGTCGCCATCCGACTTAAATAGCCGAATTTGGCCCCTCGGGCGGCGCGCTCGAACGTCCTCCTCACTAGACCGCTGGGTAACGACGAGTGTCCGATGGGTCCCGCACATCACGTGGTGGGCGTGTCTGGGCCTCCTCATATCCATCCTAGATGTGAGCTAGATATGAGGGGTGTCGGTCAACCCAGATTTATAGGGCCATTATGAGTGATGCGGCAGTGCGACTGAGTCGAAATGTTATGACCGATCACTAATTAGAGCATGGTTAATAATATGGCCAGCTGCTGGCTATATAAACATGCCATGTCATCAAGAGTTAGCATTATTAAATACTCATACAATAGAGTTGGTTATAAGGTTGGCTATAACTTTACAACTTTTTTTCACTTTCTCTCTATCTCTTTCTTCTCATTAAAAGCTTTAACTAGGAGCACGTGTAGAGGCTGGCTCTTGCATGAGAGTTCATTCCTTCACTTTTTCCATGTCTCTCTCCTCCACATAAGTAAAAGTGCCATTTAGCGGGTTTACAACCCACAATATAGCCAGCTGCTGGCTATATGAAATTGACATGTCATCTATAGCCATCATTTATAGTCACTCATACAATAGTATTGTGTAGTCTATAAGGTTGTCTATTACACTAGTATTTTTTTCTATCTTCTATCGTTCTTCAAGGATACGTCAAAGATTGACGTATCAGGATCATAGATAGAAGGGTGCCGGGAAGGCACAATGTTGAGTACAATTTTCCACGGCTAAGAAAAGCCAACACACACACAACATGCTAACTACTCGCCACTAGCCTCCCAATCTACTCTAACCGGAAGCGATCATATTCCTCTCAGCAGCCCGGCTACTCTCCAGCTTTGTCCCTCCAGGTCGATCTTCTTGAGCACTTCCTCGGCGGATGTCGATGTTTCATGAAACACAATATCGTTCTTGTGCTTCCACAACATCCAAGCCACCAGTGAGATGACCGTCCATGTCTCCCTCTTGAGCTGACTTTGGGGATTTATCTTAGTCCACCATGTCACGAGATTGGCTTCTGCGGACGACATCCACTCGGGTATGTTCCAGTTCCTATCTCAACCCGGCAATCCTGCCCATGGGCACGGGCGCCCATGGGCACCCGACCCGAATGGGTAGGGTATGGGTCGCCGACTTCGCCCATGGCTAACCTGATTAGTCGTGGGTAGGGTATCGGTGTAAGGTCCTACCCATGGGTCGCCCGATGGGTCACCCGATTAATATTTGTAATTTATAAATATTTTCATTCAAGTTAAATGTGGGCCATTGGATGCATGTACACCACAGAAGTACGCTAATACCCAAGTACAACTCTACTGCTCATTAATCTTTTGTAAGAAAAATCGAAAAAGCGAACCAACCTGTGGTTGGATGGTTATAGGAGGACAGTGGTATCCCCAGCCCACCAGGGTTCAAATCTTGGTGCTCGCATTTATCCTGTATTTATTTCAGGATTTGGAGGAGACGTTCCTGTCGACTACGAGGCGCCTACGGTGACTCCGTAAAATCTCAAGATGATATGCCGGCTCAGTCTCTCGAAGGTGCTCATAGGGATAGGGTGTGCGTGTGTGCGTTCATAGGGATGAGTGTATGCGCGTATATATGAGCGCCTGCGTCTGTACTGTGTTAAAAAAAATCAGCCTAACATCGCACAACTTGTAGGCCCACACGAACACCACATTTGAGGCCTAGGCCTTTTCTCACTTTTCTTCCTCACACCTTTCCTAACAAGGGCCCAAAATCAGTGCAGCCAGCCAGCAAATCGGCCCAGCAGAATAGGCTGCCAACTTGCACTGGTCACTGGCGCATGGTCTTCACGAGTAGTTTAGTACCACATCGGTTAGCCAAGAGGCAAGGAAGCACCAGCAAGCCTATAAAATGAGCATGCGGCTGCACTCATGTATTTGTCGAGCGTGTGGTTCAACGCATGATTAAGGGCCGGTTCTTTTAGGCGCGGTACATTAACTCCCACCTTGTTTTTTGACATGAATGAAGGAATCAATCGAGGCATGGGGCGTGTATGATTTTAATGATTTGAGACTACGTGGGGCGAGGCATGGGGCGTGTATGATTTTAATGATTTGAGACTACGTGGGGCGTGTATGTTTTTAATGATTTGAGACTACCTAGCATGACATGCAGTGGTCAGTTCATTGCATGCAATGGTATTAATGAGCAAATGAACGGACATTAAGTTCTCTCGTTTTCCCCTCTGCCGGAGGGAGTACTAAATTTGTTGAGCCTTCTAAACTAGTTATTATCACCCCAATAAATAAGAGACGTGGCTTGTGGGAGAAGCTGGGTAGGGGGCGGCTTATTATTTAAGCTGGCCCTAAAAGTTGCTGCTACAGCTCATATGTGTGGTGCAGCCGGAATAAACATGTGCCGCGGAGTAACCTAATAAATACGCAGCCGGAATAAACATGCGCTGCGGAGTAACTTAATAAAGACAGTATAAAATTATTTTAGAGTATGCCCGATGGGTGCCTGATAGGGTTGGGTTACCCGTCCGGTTTGGCCATGGGTCTATCTCTATGCCCATGGGTAGGGTCGTGGGGCGAACGCTAGACCCGATAAGAGATTAGAGATTCGGGCATGGGTCTGGTTGAGCTCTGCCCGACCAAACCCGACCTGACTGCCAGGATTGGGTACCATACCTGCCTGGCCAGAACACAACCAAGGAGGATATATGATTTATTGTTTCTGGCACTTGATCACATAAGGATTTATTGTTTATGGCACTTGATCACATGAGGGGCAGGCCGCTGGGTGTGGCACCTGTTGGGTCCGGTCCACCGGCTGCATGAACTCTCTCAGCGCCTGGGCCTCCATGTTAGGTGACACGTCTTGCCACCAACCATCGGTCATCGCCTGTTTCACTGTTTTCTTCCGCACTTCTTTCCTCACGGCTGCAAAAAAAGTTAGGCATGGTGTCTTCGATTCTCCCGTCCCACAACCACCAGTCAGTCCAAAAGCGAGCCACGTCGCCATTTCCAAGAGCACATTTGGTCGTGGCTTTGTAGATGCCCATCGATTCCGGCGAGACCTGAATGTTGAACTCACTCCATGGCCTGTCTTGCTCTGTTCTAGCCGCCCAAGGCCATCGGGCTCTCAACGCCGTGTTCACCATGTGCAAGTTTGGGCTCTCTTGGTGCACATACTTGGTCCCAGGCCACGAGGCAGTGCCCTCCTTGCACATCGCGTCGTCCTTTCCATAAGAACCCTCGGCAGATTTTGTTTGCCGACTCTAGCGTTTTTACTAGAATGTCTAGGGCTATCATCGCGTGCACGGGCATAGACGCAAGGGTAGTTTTCACCAGCTCTAACCGGCCGGCTCTGAAGAGCAGTCTCTCCTGCCATGTAGGGAGCCAGTCGGCCATCCTGTCTATCAGGTACTGTAGTTGGGCTGCAGAAATCTTCCGTAGCCCCAGCGGCAGCCCTAGGTATTGGCAGGGCCAACCCATGATTTGGCAACCCAGCTCCGCTGTAATCAACTGCAACTGCTCGTCAGAGCAGCGTATGGGGTGAGCCGAACACTTGGCGATGTTGGTACGCAATCCCGAGGCAACTCCAAAATCCTCGATCAGCAAAGAGCATGCCCTGAGGCTCCGCAAGTCCGGCCTGATGAAAGTCACCACGTCGTCCGCATAGATGGAGGTTCGTTGCCGGAGACCCGAAGGTGCAAATGGAGTAAGCACGCCTGCCGCCGTGGCATGCTGTAGCAGGTGGTGAAGGCCATCCATCACAATAACGAAACAGCAACAGCAAAAACGGGTCGCCCTGCCGGAATCCTTGTCGGTTATAGATGATTTCCCCTGGGATGCCGTTGAGTAGCACTCTGGTGGAAGAGGAGGCAAGCAGTCCGGCCACCCATGCAATCCACTTATTGCCAAACCCTAGTTGCTGCAGCATCTCAATCAAGAATGCCCAGTCGGGCTGTGTTGAATGCCTTAGTAATGTCCAGTTTGAGCATGACCGCGTCCTTATTAGTGGCATGCGACTTCTTGGCCATGCCTTGCACCATCATAAAGTTATCATCAATGCTTCTCCCTTGAATGAACGCGCTTTGGTGAGCACCCACCAAATGCGGCATATCTTCCGCCACCCGCGTGGCCAACACCTTGGCCACCAACTTAGGGAAGCTATGCAATAAGCTGATTGGTCGAAAGTCCCTCACTTCAAGGGCGGCCGCCGACTTTGGTAAAAGAGTGATGAGAGCCTGATTAATTGACGTGAGCCCACGAAAGTCCAAGTTCCCGAAAGATTGGAATGCCGCCATGATGTCATCTTTGATGATAGCCTAGCAAGAGAGGTAGAATCTAGCCGTGAAGCCGTCCGGCCCCGGCGCCTTGTCTAATCCTTGCGCACGAATCGCCTCCAAGATTTCTAGCTCGGTGAACTCAGTCTCAAGGTGCTCCAGGTTCCTTCGTGGCACACCCAACTCCTCCAGATCTAGCGTGAAAGCTCTCTCTGGAGTTTCTCTCTTTCTCTTTCTTTACATTTATTGTTTTTGCCTTGAAATACGCATATAGCTAGGCTCTTACATGAGAGCTTGCTTCCCTTCCTTTTTCATATCTCTCTCCTTCATATAGACCAAAGTGTCATGTAAGGGCATCTCCGATGGCAACCCGCAAATTTCCTCCTGCATCCGTCCGCGGATAGGTGGGACCAGTCCGCGGACACGGATGTGGGAGGACGGCATCCAACGCTAGTTTATACATCGGGCCAACAATTCGAACCAACCTCACGAAATTTGATCAAACCGGACGGATTTCATTCAAGTTCAGATATAATTTAGATAAAACAGTCGATATTTTGACCGTTTAACTAAAAAACTAGAAAAAAAACCTAAACCCTATATCGGACAACCACCTCGTACGCGTGGCCGCCCTGCCCTGCCGCACCGCCGTTTCCGTCGGTGCCGTCGTCGTCGTCATCGTCGCCGTCCCTCCAATGGCGGAACGGTGCCGGAGTGCCGCGACAGCCTTGTCCGGCGGCTGCCTGCCGCTCGCGGAGGAGCCGCTCCGCCTCGTGCTGCGCTGTGCGGAGTGCCGCTGCGGCCACTGCCGACGTGGCCTTTGGAGTCCTGGCGGCGGCCTTGCCGCGACTCGCGTTGGCGGAGCAGTCGCTAAGTGACCAATCCTCGCCGATCTTGGCGAGCTCGCCGTCAAGGCGGTGGCGACGCCTGGCGGCCGTCTCCGCGGTGGCCACGGAGCGGTCGAGCACCCAAGCGGCGGCGAGGTCTGGGTCGTTGTGGACCCAGTCCGGCGCCACATCGCTCTTGGCGCACGCGAAGTGGCGACTGGCAATGGCCGGTCGTACCGCTCCTGCTGCCGAGCCGCGCGCTCCGCCTCAGACACGATGGCCCTCGAGCCCGAGGGACCGCCGAAGTAGTGGAGGAGGCGGCCCCACGCCTTCTTGATCATGGGCAACAGCTCCTCCTTGACGGCGAGGCGGTGGCGGCGCGGCGGCGAGAACGACACGTCGATGCGGCTGTAACGGCTGCGTGGCGGGGACGCAGGCTCCTCCTTAACCCGACGTCCGATCTGGACGCCGTGGTGGTGCGGGGGCGAGGCCGGCTCCTCCTTCACGCGGCGTCCGATTTGGACGCCGCGGTTGTGCCGGGGCGAGGCCGGCTCCTCCTTCACCGGCAGGAGCGTGGACGTCGGCTCGGGCTTGACGTGGTGGCGCGGCGGCGACGTCGGCTCCTCCTTCACGTGCGCCGGCGATGGCGGCGACAGCCCCATGTCACGGAGCGACCACTCCATCATTATCTCGATCTGACGGATGGAATCTTTGTCTGTTAGAGCGGCCACCTAGAGGAGTCGGGGCGGCTGCTGCGGCGGCGCCTGGTCCTCCTCGTCACCGGAGGAGATGACGATCTCCTCCTTGGTGGAGGAGCCGGCCGCCGTGGATGTTGACGGGTCCGAAGAGCGTCTGCGGCGGCGCCAAGAACCGTCGGAGGAGGAGTTTCCGCCTACTCCACCTGCCGGCGCGGAGCACCACGACTTCGGCATCGCCGGAGCTTGGGTCGAAGAGGGGGGAGGGAGGGGCTCGGGCACGGAGACGGGGGAGGGGAGGGGGATGCGGCTCTGTGCATCGCCGGCGCACGGTTTAAATAGCCGCGGCGAGGCCCAAGCGAAGGGGCGGTCCGCTTCAATGCGGCGCAGTGGCAGGAGTTGGTTCCTCGGGAACCTGCGTCCACATTGAAGCGGTGGCTGCCGAGAGGCCGCGTCGGTCAACGTCGCTCTCCTCCCTCCGGTCAATCGCGGCATCAATGCCGGCCGCTGCGTGCTCTGGGGCGGCATGAATGCGGCGCGGTAAGCGGCGCGTGCATCGGAAGGAAAGCGCGGGGTTTTTATTGGTTTTCCTTTGTTTTGTGGTCTTTGTAGGTGTGTTGACATGTTCATGGACTTGGGACATCAAAAGAATCAAGCTAGGGGTCAAACCGGAGAAGTTCCAGGCACCAGATCAAGGCCCTTTGGAGAGTTTGATGATTTGACATTTGTCAAAGTGTCCAAAATAAAGATCCAAGTCCACAAAGGCATCGGGCTTTTCTCTAGCAATCCAACGAGCCCAAGAACGTCAAAATCGGAGTTTGTATGAAGAAATGGCGACCAAAATATGAAGCAGCTCCTGAAGTCCAGAATGAAAGACGGTCTTCCATGAGACCGGAGCCGCTCGTTTGAGCGGTCGTTTGAGCTCCAGACAGTCACAAAAATTGGCCAAAACTTTCCAAATTTTGCTCCGATTTCGTCCCCATTTTTCCCTACGCGATCCTTGACGACCAAGGCTTGTTTGGGACGTAGATTTGGATCCCCTTGAGCCCTTGGATGAAAGGGAGGAGGCTAGTGTTGGAAATATGCCCTAGAGGCAATAATAAATTGGTTATTATTATATTTCCTTGTTCATGATAATCGTTTATTATCCATGCTATAATTGTATTGATTGGAAACTCAAATACATGTGTGGGTACATAGACAACACTGTGTCCCTAGTAAGCCTCTAGTTGACTAGCTTGTTGATCAAAGATGGTTAAGGTTTCCTAGCCATGGACATGAGATGTCATTTGATAACGGGATCACATCATTAGGAGAATGATGTGATGGACAAGACCCAAACTGTAAACGTAGCATTTGATCGTGTCAGTTTATTGCTATTGTTTTCTGCATGTCAAGTATCTGTTCCTTTGACCATGAGATCATGCAACTCACTGACACCGGAGGAATACCTTGTGTGTATCAAACGTCGCAACGTAACTGGGTGACTATAAAGGTGCTCTACAGGTATCTCCGAGGGTGTCTGTTGGGTTGGCATGGATCAAGACTGGGATTTGTTACTCCGTATGACGGAGAGGTATCTCAGGGCCCACTCGGTAATACAACATCACAATGAGCCTTGCAAGCAATGTGACTAAAGTGTTAGCCACGAGATCTTGTATTACGGAACGAGTAAAGAGACTTGCCGGTAACGAGATTGAACTAGGTATAGAGATACCGACGATCGAATCTCGGGCATGTAACATACCGAAGAACAAAGGGAACAGCATACGGGATTAACTGAATCCTTGACATAGAGGTTCGACCGATAAAGATCTTCGTAGAATATGTAGGAGCCAATATGGGCATCCAGGTCCCGCTATTGGTTATTGGCCGTAGAGGTGTCTCGGTCATGTCTACATAGTTCTCGAACCCGCAGGGTCTACACACTTAACGTTTGGTGACGATTAGTATAATTGAGTTATTATGTTGGTGACCGAAAGTTGTTCGGAGTCCCGGATAAGATCCCGGACATGACGAGGATCTCCGGAAGAGTCCGGAGGTAAAGATTGATATATGTGATAATAGTGTTTTGATCTCTGGAAGGGTTCCGGAGTTCATCGGAAGGGGTTCCGGATGTTTACCGAAGTGTTCGGGTGCAGCAACACTTTATATGAGCCAAAGGGATAAAGCCCACAAGGTATTGGAAAGTGCAAAAGCAGTTTTGCTGCCGCGTAAGCGGTACTACCGCTTGGTGAAGCGGTACTACCGCCCGAGCGGTACTACCGCTTGTGTGAAGCGGTACTACCGCCCAAGCGGTACTACCGCTTGTGTGAAGCGGTACTACCGCTTGTGCGCGGCTGTGCACGATTCGGCAGGGTCCGAATTGGACTCTTTTCCTGCGGGCCAAACCGACCTTGTGCGGGCAAAACCGACCCGGAGGAGACTTTTACTCCAAGTTTAGACCCCAAGGCTCAACATATAAATAGAGGGGCAGGGCTAGCACACGGGACACATCAGGATTTCCCAAGCCGTGTGCCGGCAACCCTAGCCCTCTAGTTCCTCCGTCATAATCTCCGTAGTGCTTGGCGAAGCCCTGCAGAGATCGTTCCTCACCACCATCACCACGCCGTCGTGCTGCTGGAACTCAACCACTACTTCATCATCGCTCGCTGGATCGAGGAGGTGAAGGCGTCATCAAGCCGTACGTGTGTTGAACGCGGAGGTGCCGTCCGTTCGGCACTAGATCGGAAGGATCGTGATTGGATCGCGGGACGCTCGGCGATTTGGATCGCGAAGACGTTCGACTACATCAACCGCGTTTATTAACGCTTCCGCTTAGCGATCTACAAGGGTATGTAGATCCACTCTCCCTCTCGTAGATGCTCATCACCATGGATAGATCTTGCGTGTGCGTAGGAAAATTTTTGTTTCCCATGCAACGTTCCCCAACAGTGGCATCATGAGCCAGGTCTATGCGTAGATGAGATCTCGAGTAGAACACAAACGAGTTGTGGGCGTGGGTGTATACATATTGCTTGCCGTTACTAGTTGATACTTGATTCCGCGGTATTGTGAGATGAAGCGGCCCGGACCGACATTACGCGTACGCTTACGCGAGACTGGTTTCACCGCTGCGTGCACTTGTTGCATAAAGGTGACTGGCGGGTGTCTGTCTCTCTCACTTTAGTTGAATCGGTTCAATGAAGAGGGTTCTTTTAGAAGATCAAAAAGCAATCACTACACCACGTTGTGGTTTTGCGTAGGTAAGAATCGTTCTTGCTAGATACCCATAGCAGCCACGTAAAATTTGCAACAACAATTAGAGGACGTCTAACTTGTTTTTGCAGGGTATGTTGTGATGTGATATGGCCAATTACATGATGAGATATATGTGATGTATGAGATGATCATGTATTGTATAGAATATCACGACTTGCATGTCGATGAGTACGGCAACTGGCAGGAGCCATAGAGTTGTCTTTAATTATTGTATGACCTGCGTGTCAATCATTAAGCGCTATGTAATGCTTTACTTTATCGCTAAACGTTAGCTATAGTCGTGGAAGCAACAGTCGGCGCGACAACCTTATGGCGACACGTTGATGGAGATCAAGATGATGGAGATCATGGTGTCATGCCGGTGACGATGGAGATCATGCCGGTGCTTTGGAGATGGAGATCAAAAGCACAAGTTCATGGCCATATCATGTCACTTATGATTTGCATGTGATGTTAATCCTTTTATGCATCTTATTTTGCTTAGGACGACGGTAGCATTATAAGGTGATCCCTCACTTAAATTTCAAGATAAATTGTGTTCTCCCCAAGTGTGCACCGTTGCGAAAGTTCGTCGTTTCGAGACACGCCGTGATGATCGGGTGAGATAGACTCTACGTTCGCATACAACGGGTGTAAGCCATGTTACACGTGCGGAACACTCGGGTTAAACTTGACGAGCCTAGCATGTACAGACATGGCCTCGGAGCACAAGAGACCGAAAGGTCGAACATGAGTCATATAGTAGATATGATCAACATGAAGATGTTCACCATTGAAACCACCTCAACTCACGTGATGATCGGACTGGAGTTGGTGGATTTGGATCATGTTACACTCGAATGATCGGAGGGATGTCAATTTGAGTGGGAGTTTTTTTTAAATATGATTAACTAAACTCATTATCTAAGAACAATAGTCTAAGTTGTCTTTGCAATATTCATGTTGTAGATCATGGCTCGCGCGGTAGCACCCCTGAATTTTAATGCGTTCCTAGAGAAAGCTAAGTTGAAAGATGATGGAAGTAACTTTGTGGACTGGGCCCGTAATCTAAGGATTATCCTTACGGCTTCCCAGAAGGCTTATGTCCTTGATGCACCGCTTGGTGATCCACCCGCTCCAGTTGAGTCTCTAGACGTTGTGAACGCCTGGCAGGCTCGTTCTGATGATTACTCAATAGTTCAATGTGCAATGTTGTATGGCTTAGAACCGGGACTTCAAAGACGTTTTGAACGTCATGGAGCATATGAGATGTTCCAGGAGTTGAAGTTTATCTTTCAGAAGAATGCCCGGATCGAGAGATATGAGATCTCAGATAAGTTCTATGCTTGCAAGATGGAGGAGAACGGGTCTATCAGTGATCACGTGCTCAGAATGTCTGGGTACTCCACCCGTCTGGCTGAGTTAGGGATGCCCCTTCCGCCAGAGGCTATCACTGACAGAGTTCTTCAATCATTGCCACCTAGCTACAAGAGCTTCGTGTTGAACTATAACATGCACGGGATGAACAAGTCAGTCGCCGAGCTGTTTGCGATGCTGAAAGCCGCTGAGTCTGAAATTCAGAAGGAGCATCAAGTGTTGATGGTCAATAAAACCACTAGTTTCAAGAAAAATGGCAAGGGTAAGAAGGGTAACTCCAAGCAGAGTGGCAAAGCAGTTGCTCCTCTCGTGAAGAAACCCAAGGCTGGACCTAAACCAGAAACTGTGTGTTTTCATTGCAAGGGAACTGGACACTGGAAGCGGAATTGCCCCAAGTATTTGGCTGACAAGAAGGCGGCCAACAACAAACAAGGTATATATGATATACATGTTATTGATGTGTACCTTACCAACTCTCGTTGTAGTGCCTGGGTATTTGATACCGGTGCGGTTGCTCATATTTGCAACTCAAAACAGGAACTGCGGAATAGACGGAGGCTGGCAAAGGACGAAGTGACGATGCGCGTGGGAAATGGTTCCAAGGTTGATGTGATCGCCGTCGGCACGCTCGCTCTTCGATTACCGTCGGGATTAGTGATGAACCTAAATAAGTGTTATTTGGTGCCTGCGTTAAGCATGAACATTATATCTGGATCTTGTTTATTGCGAGACGGTTACTCATTTAAATCAGAGAATAATGGTTGTTCTATTTATATGAGTAATATCTTTTATGGTCATGCACCCGATGTGAGGGGTTTATTCTTGTTGAATCTCGATAGTAATGATACACATGTTCATAACATTGATGCCAAAAGATGTAGAATTGATAATGATAATACCACTTTCTTGTGGCACTGCCGTTTAGGTCATATTGGCGTAAAACGCATGAAGAAGCTCCATGCTGATGGACTTTTGGAGTCACTTGATTTTGAATCACTTGACACATGTGAGCCATGCCTCATGGGCAAGATGACTAAAACGCCGTTCTCTGGAACAATGGAACGGGCAAGTGACTTATTGGAAATCATACATACTGATGTGTGCGGTCCGATGAGTATTGAGGCGCGCGGTGGTTATCGTTACTTTCTCACCTTCACTGATGACTTAAGTAGATATGGGTATATTTACTTAATGAAACACAAGTCTGAAACATTTGAAAAGTTCAAACAATTTCAGAGTGAAGTTGAGAATCATCGTAACAAGAAGATTAAATTCCTACGATCTGATCGAGGAGGAGAATATCTGAGTTATGAGTTTGGCAGTCACTTAAGACAGTGTGGAATTGTTTCACAATTAACACCGCCTGGAACACCACAGCGTAATGGTGTGTCCGAACGTCGTAATCGAACCTTATTGGATATGGTGCGATCTATGATGTCTCTTGCCGATTTGCCACTATCGTTTTGGGGTTATGCGTTAGAGACAGCTGCATTCACTTTAAATAGGGCACCATCGAAATCCGTTGAGACGACGCCATATGAACTTTGGTTTGGCAAGAAGCCAAAGCTGTCGTTTCTTAAAGTTTGGGGATGTGATGCTTATGTCGAAAAGCTTCAGCCTGAAAAGCTGGAACCCAAAGCGGAGAAATGCGTCTTCATAGGATACCCAAAAGAGACAGTTGGGTATACCTTCTATCTCAGATCCGAAGGCAAAGTGTTTGTCGCTAAAACGGAACATTTCTTGAGAAAGAGTTTCTCTCGAAAGAATTGAGTGGGAGGAAGATAGAACTTGATGAGGTTGTTGAACCTTTACTTCAACCTGAGAGTAGCGCAGCGCAGAAAGTTGTTTCTGTGGAGCCTACATTAGCTGAAGAGGAAGTTAATGATGATGATCATGAAGCTTTGGATCAAGTTGCTATCGAACCTCGTAGGTCGACAAGGACGCGTACTGCTCCTGAGTGGTACGGCAACCCTGTCTTAGAGGTCATGTTGTTAGACAACGATGAACCTACGAGCTATGGAGAAGCGATGATGGGCCCGGATTCCGAGAAGTGGTTAGAGGCCATGAAATCCGAGATGGGATCCATGTATGAAAACAAAGTATGGACTTTGGAAGTATTACCTGAAGGGCGTAAGGCCATTCAGAACAAATGGATCTTTAAGAGGAAGACGGAGGCGGACGGTAATGTCACCGTCTATAAAGCTCGACTTGTGGCAAAGGGTTTTTCACAAGTTCAAGGAGTTGACTACGATGAGACCTTCTCACCCGTAGCGATGCTTAAGTCCGTCAGAATCATGTTAGCAATAGCTGCCTTTTTCGATTATGAAATTTGGCAGATGGATGTCAAAACAGCGTTCCTTAACGGTTTCCTTGAGGAAGAGTTGTATATGATGCAACCAGAAGGTTTTGTCGATCCAGAAAATGCTGACAAAGTTTGCAAACTCCAGCGATCCATTTATGGACTGGTGCAAGCATCTCGGAGTTGGAATCTTCGTTTTGATGAGGTGATCAAAGCGTTCGAGTTTATACAAGTTTACGGAGAAGCTTGTATTTACAAGAAAGTGAGTGGGAGCTCTATAGCGTTTCTAATATTATATGTGGATGACATATTGCTGATTGGAAACAATATAGAAATGCTGGAAAGCGTAAAGGAATATTTGAACAAGAGTTTTTCAATGAAGGACCTAGGAGAAGCTGCTTTCATATTAGGCATCAAGATCTATAGAGATAGATCGAGACGCTTAATAGGACTTTCACAAAGCACATACCTTGATAAGATTTTGAAGAAGTTCAAAATGGATCAGTCCAAGAAGGGGTTCTTGCCTGTTTTGCAAAGGTGTGAAGTTGAGTAAGACTCAATGCCCAGTGACTGCAGAAGATAGAGAAAAGATGAGTGTCATCCCCTATGCTTCGGCCATAGGCTCTATCATGTATGCAATGCTGTGCACAAGACCCGATGTCAGCCTTGCCATAAGTATGGTCGGAAGGTTTCAAAGTGATCCAGGAATGGAACACTGGACGGCGGTCAAGAATATCCTGAAGTACCTGAAAAGGACTAAGGACATGTTTCTCGTTTATGGAGGTGATCAAGAGCTCGTCGTAAAGGGTTACGTCGATGGAAGCTTTGACACTGATCCGAATGACTCTAAGTCGCAAACCGGATACGTATTTATTCTTAATGGGGGTGCGGTTAGCTGGTGCAGTTCCAAGCAAAGCGTGGTAGCAGATTCTACATGTTTCAATTCCATCCGCGATTACATCAAGGAGGACGACATAAATATTTGCAAAGTACACACGGATCTAAATGTTGCAGATCCGATGACTAAACCTCTTCCAAGGGCTAAACATGAACAACACCAGAACTGCATGGGTGTTCGATTCATTACAATGTAAATCACATAGTGATGTGAACTAGATTATTGACTCTAGTGCAAGTGGGAGACTGTTGGAAATATGCCCTAGAGGCAATAATAAATTGGTTATTATTATATTTCCTTGTTCATGATAATCGTTTATTATCCATGCTATAATTGTATTGATTGGAAACTCAAATACATGTGTGGGTACATAGACAACACTGTGTCCCTAGTAAGCCTCTAGTTGACTAGCTTGTTGATCAAAGATGGTTAAGGTTTCCTAGCCATGGACATGAGATGTCATTTGATAACGGGATCACATCATTAGGAGAATGATGTGATGGACAAGACCCAAACTGTAAACGTAGCATTTGATCGTGTCAGTTTATTGCTATTGTTTTCTGCATGTCAAGTATCTGTTCCTTTGACCATGAGATCATGCAACTCACTGACACCGGAGGAATACCTTGTGTGTATCAAACGTCGCAACGTAACTGGGTGACTATAAAGGTGCTCTACAGGTATCTCCGAGGGTGTCTGTTGGGTTGGCATGGATCAAGACTGGGATTTGTTACTCCGTATGACGGAGAGGTATCTCAGGGCCCACTCGGTAATACAACATCACAATGAGCCTTGCAAGCAATGTGACTAAAGTGTTAGCCACGAGATCTTGTATTACGGAACGAGTAAAGAGACTTGCCGGTAACGAGATTGAACTAGGTATAGAGATACCGACGATCGAATCTCGGGCATGTAACATACCGAAGAACAAAGGGAACAGCATACGGGATTAACTGAATCCTTGACATAGAGGTTCGACCGATAAAGATCTTCGTAGAATATGTAGGAGCCAATATGGGCATCCAGGTCCCGCTATTGGTTATTGGCCGTAGAGGTGTCTCGGTCATGTCTACATAGTTCTCGAACCCGCAGGGTCTACACACTTAACGTTTGGTGACGATTAGTATAATTGAGTTATTATGTTGGTGACCGAAAGTTGTTCGGAGTCCCGGATAAGATCCCGGACATGACGAGGATCTCCGGAAGAGTCCGGAGGTAAAGATTGATATATGTGATAATAGTGTTTTGATCTCTGGAAGGGTTCCGGAGTTCATCGGAAGGGGTTCCGGATGTTTACCGAAGTGTTCGGGTGCAGCAACACTTTATATGAGCCAAAGGGATAAAGCCCACAAGGTATTGGAAAGTGCAAAAGCAGTTTTGCTGCCGCGTAAGCGGTACTACCGCTTGGTGAAGCGGTACTACCGCCCGAGCGGTACTACCGCTTGTGTGAAGCGGTACTACCGCCCAAGCGGTACTACCGCTTGTGTGAAGCGGTACTACCGCTTGTGCGCGGCTGTGCACGATTCGGCAGGGTCCGAATTGGACTCTTTTCCTGCGGGCCAAACCGACCTTGTGCGGGCAAAACCGACCCGGAGGAGACTTTTACTCCAAGTTTAGACCCCAAGGCTCAACATATAAATAGAGGGGCAGGGCTAGCACACGGGACACATCAGGATTTCCCAAGCCGTGTGCCGGCAACCCTAGCCCTCTAGTTCCTCCGTCATAATCTCCGTAGTGCTTGGCGAAGCCCTGCAGAGATCGTTCCTCACCACCATCACCACGCCGTCGTGCTGCTGGAACTCAACCACTACTTCATCATCGCTCGCTGGATCGAGGAGGTGAAGGCGTCATCAAGCCGTACGTGTGTTGAACGCGGAGGTGCCGTCCGTTCGGCACTAGATCGGAAGGATCGTGATTGGATCGCGGGACGCTCGGCGATTTGGATCGCGAAGACGTTCGACTACATCAACCGCGTTTATTAACGCTTCCGCTTAGCGATCTACAAGGGTATGTAGATCCACTCTCCCTCTCGTAGATGCTCATCACCATGGATAGATCTTGCGTGTGCGTAGGAAAATTTTTGTTTCCCATGCAACGTTCCCCAACAGCTAGATCAACGGAGGAGACCCGAGGAGGACTCCTATATGAGGACCTCCAACCCTAGCCGCCGGCTCATATCATCTTCATCCTCACCAAGTTTCATTGATGTCTACTACACAACTTATTCTTGTAGACTCGTGTTGGGCCTCCAAGCGCAAAGTTTTGTAGGACAGTAGCAATTTTCCCTCAAGTAGATGACCTAAAGTTTATCAATCCGTGGGAGGCGTAGGATGAAGATGATCTCTCTCAAACAACCCTGCAACCAAATACAAGAAATCTCTTGTGTCCCCAACACACCCAATACAATGGTAAATTGTATAGGTGCACTAGTTCGGCGAAGAGATGGTGATACAAGTGTAGTATGGATAGTACATATAGGTTTTTGTAATCTGAAAATAAAAAAACAGCAAGGTAGCAAGTAACAAAAGTGAGCACAAATGGTATTGCAATGCTTGAAAACAAGGCCTAGGGTTCATACTTTCACTAGTGCAATCTCTCAACAATGCTAACATAATTGGATCATATAACAATCCCTCAACGTGCGATAAAGAATCACTCCAAAGTTCCTATTAGCGGAGAACATAAGATAGAAATTGTTGTAGGGTACGAAACCACCTCAAAGTTATTCTTTCCGATCAACCTATTGAGCTATTCCTATAAGTGTCACAAACAGCCCTAGAGTTCGTACTAAAATAACACCATATGATACACATCAACCAACTCTAATGTCACCTAGATACTCCAATGTCACCACAAGTATCCGTGAGTTGATTATACGATATGCATCAAACAACTTCATAATCATAATATTCAATCCACACAAAGAACTTCAAGGAGCACCCCAAAGTTTCTATCGGAGAAAAGACAATGAAAACGTGCATCAACCCCTATGCATAGATTACCCCAATGTCACCTCGGGAATCCGCGAGTTGAGTGCCAGAACATACATCAAGTGAATCAATATAATACCCCATTGTCACCACGGGTATCCATATGCAAGACGTACATCAAGTGTTCTCAAATCTGAAATATTCAATCCGACAATAACGAAACCTTAAAGGGAAAAGATTCGATTCATCACAACAAAGATAGAGAGGGAAGAAACACCATATGATCCAACTATATTAACAAAGCTCGCGATACATCAAGATCGTGCCATATCAAGAACACGAGAGAGAGAGATCAAACACATAGCTACTTGTACATACCCCTAGCTTCGAGGGTGAACTACTCCCTCCTCGTCATGGAGACCGCCGGGATGATGAAGATGGCCTCCGGTGATGATTCCCCCCTCCGGCAGGGTGCCGGAACAGGGCTCCAGATGGTATTTCGAGGGTACAGAGGCTTGCGGTGGCGGAGTCCAAATTCTAGGGTTATTTCTGGGGGTTTCTCTATTTATAGGATTTTTCAGCGTTGGAATCACGCAAAGATGGGATAAGATGGGCCCACGAGGCACCACGGCGCCATACCCCCCCGGCGCGCCCAAGTGCCTCGTGGCTCTTCTGGTCCTCCCACGAAACTTCCTGGTTCTCTTTTGTTCCAAAAAAAATCGTTAAAAAGTTTCGCTGCATTTGGAGAACTTTTATTTCTGCACAAAAAACAACACCACGGTAGTTCTGCTGAAAACAGCGTTAGTCCGGGTTAGTTCCATTCAAATCATACCAAAACCATATAGAGTTGTTGTAAACATGGCATGAATACTTCATAAATTATAGATACGTTGGAGACGTATCAACATCCCCAAGCTTAATTCCTACTCGTCCTCGAGTAGGTAAATGATAAAAGAAATAATTTATGAAGTTTGAATGCTAGCATAGTGCAAAAGTTTAATCAATGATAATTTCAATCACTTTTCCTAGCATCATAACAACAACTTTTTCTCATAAAACTCAACATGATAAAATAGCAATTAATTCACATGTTATGGTTCAAACAATGCATTCTCTTGAAACTTAACAACCTATGTTCTTAGTCACCAAACAATTGCAATTCAACTTATCTTCATCAAAGTCTAAGTAAGAGCTCCACATACTCAATTATCATATAGTCTTCTATGATTGCTAGTACTCAAAGCATATTTTTAGAACAAATGGCATCCATCAAACACAGAGAAAGATAGGGGCTTAATGTTTCGCCTCCCAACTTATTTATCATAGAGATAATTGTCAACAATAATAATTCATGATCAAATATATTTGACTGGCCATATGTGCCTGGATCTTTCCCCACCACATGATGCTTGCCAACTAAAGAATAATTAAGGTTGAAATGAGAAGGGATACTATTGACTCTTGCATAAACATAAATACATAAAGTAAAAGATAGGCCCTTCGCAGAGGGAAGCAGAGGTTGTCATGCGCTTTTTATTTTTGGATGTGCAAGCCCTTAATGCAAAGGAACATCATGTTATATTGCCCCTTGTGATAGCAACCTTTATTATGCAGTCCGTCCCTTTTATTTCTTTACCATCACAAGTTCGTACAACACTTATTTTCCCTTGCAATAAAAGATCATACGTATTTTAGGAACAATTTTTATTGCTTTTTGCACCAATGACAACTTACTTGAAGGATCTTATTCAATCCATAGGTAGATATGGTGGACACTCATGGGAAGAAACTGGATTTAAGGGTTTTTGGATGCACAAGTAGTATCTATACTTAGTACGCATTTTTGGCTAGCAAAAGATCCTAAGCAAGCACCACATGTTAAAGGATCCATAACAATATAACTTCTATGCAAATATACCCAAACATAACTCATTACGTTGTCTTCCTTGTCCAACTTCAACTAATTTGCTCAAGTTTGAAAATAATTAATGGGTATTCACAATCATAAAAGATGTCCAAGATAACATATTTATATGTGAATGTTCTCTTCCTTATACTAATCATTCATGAATTGCTTGTATGACTAATATTGTGATTGTCAAACTTCAATAGATTTTGCTTTCTAAACCAAATGTGAAATTACTACTAGGCATGATACAAGCATATGAAGCACATATAATTTCAACTTTATGATATTCAATTCATTCAACAATTTACTCATAGGATATAAGTGAAGCACAAGAGTAAATGACAAACTACTCCAAAAAGATATAAGTGAAGATCAAATGAGTAGTTAAGTAAATAGGTAGCTATGTGAGGACTCTCTCTCATTTGAAAATTTCAGATCTTGATAATTTTATTCAAACAACAAACAAAACAAAAATAAAAGTACACTCCAAGAATAGCACATAACACGTGAACAAGTAAAAACTTAGGCTAACCGATATGTGTTGATGAAGAAAGGTGGGATGCCAACCGGGGCATCCCCAAGCTTAGTTGCTTGAGACTTCTTGGAATGTTATCTTGGGGTGCCTTGGGCATCCCCAAGCTTGAGCTCTTGTGTCTCCTTAATTCCTCTCATATCATGGCTTCTCCTAAATCTTAAAAACTTCATCCACACAAAACTCAACAAGAACTCGTGAGATAAGCTAGTATAAATCAACTCAAAACCTTAACATTCTCTACTGTAACAAATCACTAAAATTATAATTGAACATTGCATACTAAATTCCTCTGCATATTTAATACTCCTATCCACAAATAGAAACATTAAACAAGCAACATATGCAAACAATGCAACTATAACCGAAAGCTGTCTAAACAGAATAGTCTATAAAGGGTGAATAAGAATTCACACTTCCCTAACTCCAAAAATTCTGAAAAATTACCACGTAACAGAGAACTCATGCATTCTTATTGTGTAAAAATTTCAGTTTTTTATCATGTTCTGACTATTCAGGAATATTCTGGACATAACCGAAAACTTTCTGTTTTCAAACAGCAACACATGAACTTGCAAACTGAGCATGGTAAAGGCTATAATTGGCATTTTATTGAAATAAAAGATACAAAACATGATTATTAACAACATCAAGCAAATCTCAACAAAATAAAATGACGCTCCAAGCAAAACACATATCATGTGACGAATAAAAATATAGCTCCAAGTAAGGTTACCGATAATGTTGAAGACGAAAGAGGGGATGCCTTCCGGGGCATCCCCGAGCTTAGACGCTTGAGTCTTCCTTGAATATTACCTTGGGGTGACTTGGGTATCCCCAAGCTTAGGGTCTTGTCACTCCTTATTCTCCTCATATCGATATCTCACCCAAAACTTGAAAACTTCAATCACACAAAACTTAACGGAACTTGTGAGATAGGTTAGTATGATAAAAATAAATCATCCATTTAGGTACTGTCAATACAAGATTCATAATTGTTCTCACATAATTCCTACTATATTCTATCATTTCCACAATTTATATTACTCAATATAAGCTATGGAAACACTAAAACAAGCAAACTATGCACTAAAAACATAATCTGTCAAAAACAAAACAGCATGTAGTGAGCGATTTAAAAACCATACTTATGTACCTCCAAAAATTCTGAAAAATTAGAAAAACATAAAATATTTGTAACCCAATACTCTGTAAAAATTTCATAATTTTATCACGCTCGAGTACAAAATAGAAATTCCAGCACTGGACGCAAAAGTTTCTGTTTTTGCACAGAATCAAATCAACAAGTATCCACACTATCCCAAAGGCTTTACTTGGCACATTATTGAAATAAAACATATAAAACATGATTATCAAAGTATCTTAATCATGTGAACACATAAAAATAGAAGGTATAAGTATTGGGTTGTCTCCCAACAAGCGCTTTTCTTTAATGCCTTTTAGCTAAGCATGATGATTTCAATGATGCTCGCATAAAAGTAAAGAATTGAAACACAAAGAGAGCATCATGAATCATATGACAAGCACATTTAAGTCTAACCCACTTCCTATGCATAGGGATTTTGCGAGCAAACAATTTATGGGAGCAAGAATCAACTAGCATAGGAAGGTAAAACAAGTATAACTTCGAAACTTTCAACACATAGAGAGGAAACTTGATATTATTGCAACACCTACAAGCATATGATACTCTCTCATAATAATTTTCAGTAGCATCATGAATGAATTCAACAATATAGCTATCACATAAAGCATTCTTTTCATGACCTACAAGCATAGACTTTTTATTACTCTCCACATAAGCAATTTTCTTCTCATTCATAATAGTGGGAGTAAACTTAACAAAATAACTATCATGTGATACTTGATTGGAATAATCCAATTGAAAATAAAAATCATGATGACAAGTTTCATGGTTATCATTATTCTTTATAGCATACATGTCATCACAATAATCATCATAGATAGCAACTTTGTTGTCATAATCAATTGAAACCTCTTCCAAAATAGTGGAATCATCTTTAAATAAGGTCATGACCTCTCCAAATCCACTTTCATAATTATAATCATCATAAATAGGAGGCATGCAATCATCATAATAAATTTTCTCATCAAAACTTGGGGGACTAAAAATATCATCTTCATCAAATATAGCATCCCCAAGCTTATGACTTTTCAAATCACTAGCATCATGGATATTCAAAGAATTCATACTAGCAACATTGCAATCATGCTTATCATTCAAAGATTTTATGCCAAACATTTTATTGAATTCTTCTTCTATCAATTGAGCACAATTTTCCGATCCATCATTTTCAAGAAAAATATTATAAAGATGAATAATATGAGGCAACCTCAATTCCATATTTTTTTGTAGTTTTCTTTTATAAACCAAACTAGTGATAAAACAAGAAACTAAAAGATTCAATTGCAAGATCTAAAGATATACCTTCAAGCACTCACCTCCCCGGCAACGGCGCCAGAAAAGAGCTTGATGTCTACTACACAACTTATTCTTGTAGACTCGTGTTGGGCCTCCAAGCGCAGAGTTTTGTAGGACAGTAGCAATTTTCCCTCAAGTGGATGACCTAAGGTTTATCAATCCGTGGGAGGCGTAGGATGAATATGGTCTCTCTCAAACAACCCTGCAACCAAATACAAGAAATCTCTTGTGTCCCCATCACACCCAATACAATGGTATATTGTATAGGTGCACTAGTTCGGCGAAGAGATGGTGATACAAGTGTAGTATGGATAGTAGATATAGGTTTTTGTAATCTGAAAATAAAAAAACAGCAAGGTAGCAAGTAACAAAAGTGAGCACAAACGGTATTGCAATGCTTGAAAACAAGGCCTAGGGTTCATACTTTCACTAGTGCAATCTCTCAACAATGCTAACATAATTGGATCATATAACAATCCCTCAACGTGCGATAAATAATCACTCCAAAGTTCCTATTAGCGGAGAACATAAGATAGAAATTGTTGTAGGGTACGAAACCACCTCAAAGTTATTCTTTCCGATCAATCTATTGAGCTATTCCTATAAGTGTCACAAACAGCCCTAGAGTTCGTACTAAAATAACACCATATGATACACATCAACCAACTCTAATGTCACCTAGATACTCCAATGTCACCACAAGTATCCGTGAGTTGATTATACGATATGCATCAAACAACTTCATAATCATAATATTCAATCCACACAAAGAACTTCAAGGAGCACCCCAAAGTTTCTATCGGAGAAAAGACAATGAAAACGCGCATCAACCCCTATGCATAGATTACCCCAATGTCACCTCGGGAATCCGCGAGTTGAGTGCCAGAACATACATCAAGTGAATCAATATAATACCCCATTGTCACCACGGGTATCCATATGCAAGACGTACATCAAGTGTTCTCAAATCTGAAATATTCAATCCGACAATAACGAAACCTTAAAGGGAAAAGATTCGATTCATCACAACAAAGATAGAGAAGGAAGAAACACCATATGATCCAACTATATTAACAAAGCTCGCGATACATCAAGATCGTGCCATATCAAGAACACGAGAGAGAGAGATCAAACACATAGCTACTTGTACAAACCCCTAGCCTCGAGGGTGAACTACTCCCTCCTCGTCACGGAGACCGCCAGGATGATGAAGATGGCCTCCGGTGATGATTCCCCCCTCCGGCAGGGTGCCGGAACATGGCTCTAGATGGTATTTCGAGGGTACAGAGGCTTGCGGCGGCGGAGTCCAAATTCTAGGGTTATTTCTGGGGGTTTCTCTATTTATAGGATTTTTCAGCGTTGGAATCACGCAAAGATGGGATAAGATGGGCCCACGAGGCACCACGACGCCATACCCCCCCACCCGCCCAAGTGCCTCGTGGGCACCTCGTGGCTCTTCTGGTCCTCCCACGAAGCTTCCTGGTTCTCTTTTGTTCCAAAAAAAATCGTCAAAAAGTTTCGCTGCATTTGGAGAACTTTTATTTCTGCACAAAAAAAAACACCACGGCAGTTCTGCTGAAAACAGTGTCTGTCCGGGTTAGTTCCATTCAAATCATACCAAAACCATATAGAGTTGTTGTAAACATGGCATGAATACTTCATAAATTATAGATACGTTGGGTGAAATTTTTCGTCTGCTCAAAATTTTATATATGGAACAATTGCACTGTTGGATCTTCTTAATATTTGCCTAGTACAAGTGTTGGAACTAACCCCGTTGGAATTTTCGAAGAAAACAAAGATCCAGACGAAACAGAGGAAAAGACGGCGTATTATACGACCGCCCACAGTCGTATGCGCGGTCGTATCAAGCGAGGGAGGCGCCAACAAAAACATCCAGAGGCAACAGAGCCAAAGACGGCGTCCCATACGAGGGCGTACGCTCGTATGAAGCTTGGGCAGAAAGCGACCAGAGATCCAGAGCGCAAGACGGCGTTTGGAACGAGCGCGAGTGCTCGTATGCGCGCTCGTATGGCTTGGTGCCCACGCGTGTGCCACAACAGAGCAAAAGACGGCGGACCGTACGACCGCAAGCGGTCGTACGAGCGCTCGTATGAAGGTCAGAAAATACCCATTTTGTTTATTTCTTCGAGCCAAGGTTAATGGGTTATATTTTAACCGTCTGTTTGCATCCTAACTTCAATTATTCACCCTTGAAGCCTCTTAACCAATGAACTTTATAGTTCTTCATGTTTTGTTTTATTTCCTTTGCCCGGTTGGGTATACGAATTCCGTTCGTATACCAAATGTAGGATCGAAAGTATGTCTAGAGGTGGGGTGATTAGACTACTTGACCAAATAAAACCTAACCTTTTTCCAGATTTTAGTTTTAGGCAGATTTTAGCAATAGTACATGTCAAGCATCACCCTACACATGCAATTCTAAGAGTATAGCAGCGGAATGTAAGCAATTGCATATGTATGTAAAGGAGGGATTGGAGATTTCAAATGCAATGAAGACACGGTGGTTTTTGGCGTGGTTCTGATAGGTGGTGCTATCGTACGTCCACGTTGATGGAGACTTCAACCCACGAAGGGTAACGGCTGCGCGAGTCCACGGAGGGCTCCACCCACGAAGGGTCCACGAAGAAGCAACCTTGTCTATTCCACCATGGCTTACGTCCACGAAGGACTAGCCTCACTCGGGGTAGATCTTCACGAAGTAGGCGATCTCCTTGCCCTTACAAACTTCTTGGTTCAACTCCACATCTGGTTGGAGGCTCCCAAGTGACACCTAACCAATCTAGGAGACACCACTCTCCAAAAGGTAATAGATGGTGTGTTGTTGATGAACTCCTTGCTCTTGTGCTTCAAATGATAGTCTTCCCAGCACTCAAACACTCCTCACAGATTTGGCTATGGTGGAAGAAGAATTTGAGTGGAAAGCAACTTGGGAAAGGCTAGAGATCAAGGTTCAAATGGTAGGAATGGAATATCTTGATCTCAACACATGAGTAGGTGGTTCTCTCTCAGAAAATGAATGGTGGAAGTGTAGGCACGTTCTGATGGCTCTCCTTACTGAGAAGGAGGGGGTGGAGGGGTATATATAGCCTCCACACAAAATCCAACCCTTACACACTTTTGACCCAACTCGGTGGCACCGAAACGATCATCTCGGTAGCACCGAACTGTGTAAAAGATATGAACGTTAGGAATCTCGGTGGGACCGATACGAACAACTCGGATGGACCAAAGTGCAATGGCTAGGGCAATCCTCATCTCGGTGGCACCGATTGCATCAACTCGATAGGACCGAAGTGAAGCAATAAGGCAACAAAGAGTTGGCAAGCCATCTCGGTGAGACCGATATGCATAACTCGGTGAGACCGAAGTGAATGCAACCGATTACAGAGAGTTGGCAAGGCCATCTCGGTGGGACCGAGATCCATTTCGGTGGATCCGATTTGTTAGGGTTTGGCAGTGGCTAAGTCTTGGATGAACTCGGTGGGGCCGGATTGGAAGTTTCGGTGGGGCCGAGTTGGACTTTAGGTTTAGGACATATTTGGGTAGAGATAGTGGTTGAGGGTTTAGGAATACTGTCACTAAGCACTTGAGTAAAAGAACCATTAAGCAACACCTCATCCCCTTTTAATAGTATTGGCTTTCCTATGGACTCAATGTGATCTTGGATCACTAAACCAAAAATATAGAGTCTTGATCCTTTGCCAATCCTTGTCCTTAGCATTTTGAGGGGTCCACATCTCTAGTCCATGCCATGCCAATCATTGAACATCCTGAAATCTTAATCTTGAATGGACATTAGTTCAATGAGATATATGTTGTTATGAATTACCAAAACCACCAAGGGAGCAAATGTGCTTTCACCAAACCGTGTTCTTTTTTATCTTGTGTGTTATTTTCGCAGAGGTTTGGACCTAGTGTGGTGACATGTACGGTATGGTGCCAACCGTATGCAAACCCACACAAGCCACTCGGTCACTTTGATTCAACGAATTCTTCAACTACAAGTGTCCGGTTCTACCGGACCATATCAAAAATGTTTGGCGAAGTGTAGGTCCATGTCCATTAAAGGAGAGGTTATTTGCACCTCATCGGTAAAAAGTTTTACTACCCTTGCTTACATTTAAGCTTTGGGAGGTAACCACTTTCCATACTCTCCTTTAATAAGCTGCACTTTCTCTTTTCATAATTTTCTTGACACTAGTTCTTGCAAAGTTCTAAGCTTGGGGAAGTTATTTTTGCATGTGTGGAGTTTTGTGCAATGATCTTCATCTAATGAATACTATGCAATCATGTGTCCCATTGTTTGATATGCTTGCTTAAGTATGATTGCTCTTTATTTGTGTAAGGGGATCACTTGCTCAAGCTAGGCCCAATATTGCCAAGTTAATGTTTTTATGCACTTTGTTCAAGTTTTTGCTTAGCTTGAGAACAATCTTGTGATCCTCTGAAAGACATTGCCACAATCTCTACTTCAAAAAAATAAAAATAAAATAAATGATGATGGTTGAATAAAAAGTTTGACACTTGTCAGAATTGTTTTAAAAGAAAGAGTTATGGAGTAGTTTAACCCCATGGTGTTTGATATAATAGACTCAATAGCCCTTGTGAATAAAGTTGTCCAGAGGAACTTAGTTGAAAGGTGAATGAGATTATGCCAAAATCTGTGTTGCATTTTTACATGGTGCTTCAGCTTCTCGCTGGTGTCATAGCTTTGCTACTATATGCATGTGTACGTGTGTAAATGTGGCTTCATCACTTCTCTTGATGTTACGCTGAGAACTCCGCTGGCCAATGAACGATCCACCAGAGTTTCGGCTCGGATTTCGGCTATGAGTTTGTTAACGTTCGCAGTGGCAACACTACAGCGAATATTATTCGGCTTTCTCTCGAGTGAGTGTGTATGTGGTAATAAATGAGTATTGATCGCAAGAGCTCGAAAGAGACAACATATTGGTCCATAGTACTCAAATTTAAGCCACTGCGAAACCCAAGCATGATCATTTCTTTGGCATGATCCCGTCACCTAACAACAAAAGTCTCAGCAAACAACGATTGAAGTAAGTGCCTGAGAGCCTTGAGTTGAGAATGTTAGTGGGCATGAATGAAAAACTCCATACCTTGACTTTTTTGACAACTCTCTGTGCTCAAGTTTGTTTAAAAAGAAAACAACAAAAAGAAAGGAATAAGCTAATAAGTAAGATGATCCAAGTATTTGTTTTCATGCTAGATTAAACTTAGACAAAGAGCATAGAAATTTTTACTGAAGCTCTAGTGGTTTGGTGATCAAAATAAATATTATCTAGCTGAGCATGTGCTACCTTGTACAAATATGTTCTATCTTGCTTATAGCTTGCAGACAAGACAAGGATACGCCTTTGGGGCAATAATCTTTATTGATGAGCTAGATGGATCAACTTTGGTTTATCAACCCTTTTGCTCGAGGACGAGCAAGGTTTAAGCTTGGGGATGTTGATGAGTGGATTTTATGCATACTTTTTAGAGTATATTCTAGTGCCAAAATCCCTCATATCATATCCATTTAGCACTTATTCATGTCTCCAATGCATAGTTATCGCTATTTACTTGTTTTACCAAGTTCGTTGCACAATTTTTATTTTTATTTAGTTTTTATTAGTTTTCCTTTGTTTTGTGGTCTTTGTAGGTGTGTTGACATGTTCATTGGGACATCAAAATAATCAAGCTAGGGGTCAAACCGGAGAAGTTCCAGGCACCAGATCAAGGCCCTTTGGAGAGTTTGATGATTTGACATTTATTAAAGTGTCCAAAATAAAGATCTAAGTCCACAAACGCATCGGGCTTTTCGCTAGCAATCCAACGAGCCCAAGAACGTCAAAATCGGAGTTTGTATGAAGAAATGGCGACCAAAATACGAAGCAGCTCCCGAAGTCCAGAATGAAAGACGGCCTTCCATGCGACCGGAGCCGCTCGTTTGAGCTCCAAACAGCCTCGAAAATTGGCCAGAACTTTCCAAAATTTGCTCCGATTTCGTCCCCGTTTTTCCCTACGCGATCCTTGACGACCAAGGCTTGTTTGGAACGTTGATTTGGCTCCCCTTGAGCCCTTGGATGAAAGGGAGGAGGCTAGATCAACGGAGGAGACCCGAGGAGGACTCCTATATGAGGACCTCCAACCCTAGCCGCCGGCTCATATCATCTTCATCCTCACCAAGTTTCATCTACAGCCGCCACACCTCCATTGCAGCACCTCCACCATAGAGAGAAGGGCCAAGCCAATGAAAAAGGAAGGGAGGAGGCGCCTCCACGCCGGCGCCGGCTGGAGGGCCGGTGCCCTCTTCATCACCGGCGCCATGCCTCTCCCCATCTCCATCTCCAACTTCGTGTTGGCTTGTAACTCATCCCTAATCTCTATGTACTCCATCACCATGTTTGAGTAATTTATTAGTTCTTGGGGGAATAAGATGAACTCTAGTATGTGGTATGTCTTGCGCAATATGATATCCTCTTTGCATGTTTATGTTAGTAGTCTTCTTGACGTTGGGTGAAGTCGACCATCCAATGTGTGCCAATTTTGGACGAAAGGTTATTACTGTTGGCGAACCGTGTGGTTGGCAAGGTGGGTGAGTGACAGGCCCCATTTTCCTTCGCAGCGGATCGTTGCAGCAGGGGGTAAAACAGAGACCACTTTGGCTGCGTCCACGGGGACCTTTTTCCTCTTAATCACCGTCTGATAACCGGAGTGGGGAAGGACGGTGGTGGCGTAGGTGATACGGGGCTGCCGCATGTATGCATGTATCTGTACCGGCTCCGTCCATAAAAAGAAACATGTAAAGTAGCTTAGTATTGGTAGAATGAACGTGTAGTGATGATTCTGAATACCTCGAGAACGCCCTTATTACTCAAGCGCCGCTCCTTTATTTTTCCCGCTGTTTTATTTATGTTTTTACCTCCGCGTAGTTGTTTAGTTAAAACCATCCTTATTATCGTTTTCGCTAGCAACCGACGAATAGACTATTTTCAGATAACGCTCTGGGTGTGAACGTAGCCACGTAAGTGACAACGTAGCTGCGGGGTTGGTAGTTATCAGTGCAACCACCGCTCCTTGTGGGATCGACATACTCTACTTATCACGAATTGCAATAGCCCTGTGCCCTTGCAGGTCATCACTCCCTCACGTTTGTCTCCGGTTTGCGGGAGAAAACGCGTTCATACCGCCCTGCGGACCGATACAAGACCGCGTTGGATGGCTTCCGTGGTCCGGACAGCACGGTCCGGACGGTTGCGGGAGGTTTGCGGGTCGGAGATTCCCTAAGCGGGCTATAAGAGCATTTCCACTTGCCCCCCCCAACAGGCCCCCAAACCCCTTTTTTATCGCCGGCGTGAAAAAATCGGCCCAGTCGCGCCTCCAGAAGCCCATTTTTCGCCGGTTAGGGCCGAATTTGGCGCCGGCGAACCCGGCGCGCTGGGGGGCGCCCGGGGGCGCCGGGGGAAACAATTTTGGCGCGAAATCATGCGGACCCGCCGAGTCAGCGACTGGGCGCCTTCGTCGTCCTCATCGCCTCGGTTTCCCGCGGAAATCAATGCGAAGGCTGCCGCCGGTCAGCCTTCCATTGATTCCTCACGGGCGGCGCAGTGAAGGCGCGCCGACGCGCGTCCCGCCCCCTCCCGCCACGCGTACACACGGCCGCCCGCTCGCCGCTATAAAAGCCGCCCCTCCCTCGCCGGTGGCCGCACACTCCCTCGCCACAGCCCCTCTCCCCCTCTCGCCGCCGACGCCCCTCTTCCCTCTCTCCCCGCCGACACCCCTCTCTCCGACGACCATGGCCGAGCGCTACCCCGGCGATGGTGCGGCGGCCAACGGCTTCGGCCGCCGCCACCTGCACGAGGCGGAAGCCCGCCTCCTCTACGAGGCGGACTACCCGGCGCCGCCGGACATGCGGGTGCTGGGCTCCTGGAGGCTCAGCGCCGGCGGCGTCCCGCCTCGCCTCCCGCCTCGTCAAGCCGAAGACCGAGCCGGCGCTCCTTCCCGTGAAGAAGGAGCACGAGGCCATGGCCGCCGACGAGGAGACCGGCCTCAAATGGGCGCGGGACGACTACGTCCGGCAGGAGATGGAACGCCAGCACCGCGCCCTCGAGGAGATCGCCGCCCGGCGCCGTGGCCGCGAGGAGGGCGGCATCGTCATCCTCGACGACAGCGACGAGGAGACGCCAGGGCCGTCCAACCCCGTCCGCCACGGCGACCCAGGGCAGGGGTGCAGCAAGGACGGCGGCGGCGTGCAGGACGCGGCGACGACGACGGCGGCGACTACACCAACTTCTACAGGCTCCTCGGCATGTAGAAGGCTCGAGACGGCGGCGGTGGCGTAGTAGTAGTATTATTTTTAGTTTGTTTTTTAAATTATGTTTTAAGTTTGTACAAATATCAATGAAAACGCCTGAATTTCCTCCAAATTTGTGTCGTTTTGTACGAAGGTTGGCCGAATTTTGGCCGACTTTGGTTTTCAAAAAGCGGCGTCTGGGCCAGCTTGGGGCGGCGGTTGGGACGCCCCCACGCCGATTTTATCGCCGGTTGGCCCCCAGGCGGCGCTATTTCAAGCCCCTGGGGTCCGAACGGCTGGAGATGCTCTAAGCCACTATTATACTTCTCTTAGACGTTCGCCGGATGTATAACCGGCGTTTGAGGAGCCGGCTGTGGTCAAACTTGGCATACTAGTGTCCGCGTCTGTTTCTCTATCGGGGTGGAAAAAACGTGAAAACGATAGCAGTACCGCCACGTTTCCGTATCCGTTTTTGCAACGAGAAAATATGAAAACGATATATATGCGTTCTCACTTTACTCGGACAGCCAAGCGGAGGAGGAAGAAACTTCTCAAATCAAAACCCTAAGCAAGGCGGCGGCGCGAGCATCCCCTACTCATCCCAGGCCCAGCCGCAACCTCTGCCCTCCACCCTTCCCCATCATGCTCCCCCAGATGCGCCCCCTCACTTCCCGCCCAGCCGTCCACGCCGTCCACCGGCGCACCTCCCCCGCGCCGCCCTCTGTCGGACTTGGGCAGTATGGCCGTGTGGCCCTCGTGAGGACGACGACGCCCGTGGTATGCCGTTCCGTCGCCAGCCCGGCAGCGAATCAGGGGGCGCCAACGGTGGACAGACCTTGGAAGCTTAGCGACGCTCGCCTCGTTCTCGAGGACGGCTCCGTGTGGAATGCCAAATCCTTCGGTGCTTCGGGGACTCAAGTCGGCGAGGTGGTTTTCAATACCTCATTGACAGGGTAATAAAATCCATTCTTTTCCTACTTCTAGTAATACCGTGTTTAGCTGCCCCTTCATAGTATGCTTATGAAATCAAATCACTATTTATTTACTTGCTCTTCAGCACTCTATTGGGATGGTGCTACTTCTAGTGATACCAGCTTATGAACGTCTCAGTGATTTATCTTTCTTGTCTTGCTCTAATTCCTAAATCCTACTATCCTAGCCAATTGGTTTAGGATTTGTCTCAGTATGTTCTCAAATTTTCTTCAACTTCTTTTGTGTCATATATGCGACTCTTTCATGCGTGACAAATGAACACAGGTATCAGGAGATTTTGACTGATCCTAGCTATGCTGGTCAGTTTGTATTGATGACCAACCCTCATATTGGAAACACCGGTGTTAACACTGGTATGTAGTTTCTATTACCCAAGACACAGAACCTTCTGCTCTATAATCATTAATGACGAATATTATTGGGACTCTCTTGTAGGTGATGAAGAATCCATAAAATGTTTCCTTGGTGGCTTAATCATACGAAGCCTAAGTATATGGTAATACTTTTTGTTTTCGATAGGATGAAAGCTTAAGCACACTATATTTTTCACTCACATAGTCACACTACTGTTTCTTTCTTCTAGTACTTCCAACTGGAGGTGCACAGAAACACTTGATGAATATTTGAGAAAGAGGAACATTATGGGCATATGTAAGTATAGCATCATTGAGTATTGCTTCTAATTCAAATTACTCCATTCATGGAATCTGACGTTTTTTTAACACTCCGCAGATGATGTGGACACACGTGCAATAACACGCAGGTTAAGAGAAGATGGCAGTCTCATTGGTGTTCTAAGTACCGACCAGTCTCTCAAAGACGAGGAATTGTTGGAAATGGCCAAAAATTGGAAAATTGTTGGTATGTTAAGCTTCCTATAAGCCATAATAATGTTATTAAAGTAATGTCTATCCATTAGTATTCCACATAAGAAATCCATTCTAGAAAAAATACAACTAGATTAGCTCTTCATAGATAAACTTTGTTTTTTATTGCTATGGACTTATGGTTATCTGAAAAATATTTTTAATTTCTACTATTTTCATCTTGGTCCTATTGAGTCTTAATTATTGGATCTTGCAATAAGTTCTTCAAACAGTTATGAAGCTGATAGTATTTCATTGGTTGGATTTCATGCATTCTGTACTTGTTCGAGATGTGAAGAAATTAGCTTTGTGATGTGAGGGATTTTCCTCTGCATTGTTATTACGTTAGAGTTTCTTCACACATTGTGTACATGCTGCTGTTTGATCTTTAAATACTATTGATGATTTTTGTTGCATAGCATGAAACTTTGGTGTTGCTTTTCTGCAGGTGTTGATTTGATAAGTGATGTTACATGTGATGCTCCATATGAATGGTTAGACAAGACCGGTTCAGGATGGGAGTTCAACGACAGTCATTCAAGTGAAACTTTTCATGTCAGTATCACTCATGTTTTTAGTGGTATTCAAGAAAAATCTTGTATCTTACCACTTACATTTTTATTCCCAATTATATAGGTCGTTGTGTATGATTTTGGAGTAAAGCATAACATTTTGAGACGCCTGGCATCATATGGATGCAAAATAACTGTTGTTCCAGCAAGCTGGCCTGCTTCGGATGTACTTAATTTGAAGCCTGATGGTGTTCTTTTTAGTAATGGCCCTGGTGACCCAGCTGCAGTTCCATATGCCGTGAAAACAGTACAAGAAATAGTAGGGAAGGTTCCAGTATTTGGTATCTGCATGGGCCATCAATTGATTGGGCAGGCTCTTGGTGGAAAAACGTTTAAAATGAAATTTGGTCATCACGGAGGAAACCATCCAGTTCGTGACAACAGGACCGGACGTGTAGACATCAGTGCACAGGTTTGTCAGTTTTTTTCTTGAGATGGTCAGAAAGTATATAACTTTGATAGTTTGTGTTTTCTGGTAGGTCATGTTAATTAGTGCTGAATATGTGTCGTGGGTCTCCTAGTTTAACTTAAGCGCATACTAAATTAGCTTCATGTCATAGCCAAGCAACTCTGCTCTTTACTTCATCTTTGGGCTTAGACTTTTATCTTAGGCAGTAGGCACCTTACTACATGGACCAAGACATTGAAGCTAGTACATGGGACTGTGAAGACCATAGTTTTGTGAATGCTGAAAGACTAAGTTTATATGGAAAAAAGCCTTATAAGATTTCTGACAAGCAATCTTATTGGGCTCAGATTCTTGAAGTTAAAATCCAGTTGACTGGTTTCTGGATGTTTGTCAGTTTTTTTGACACTGTAGTGATCTTCATTCTATGAATTGTGCCTTCTCTGTTTCATGAGGGCTTGCACAGTTAATTTTTGTTGTTATTTTTTAGCAACCAATAAAATATTATGGACATATGCTCATGGCCAACCATGATATTTTGAAGTTATCTATGGTCAAAGCTCAAAGGATTTGATTGCAGCGGGTATAATATATGGGTGTAATTGGCCTTAAGGCATTATTCTTGAACAAAACGTTGAAACTATCATTGTCGGTTTGCAAGCATAGATTGTCATTTTCCCCTGCCCATTTTGCTTATCTTTTCAGTTAGTTAACTTGCCTTGTTTACTACTTGTATATTTTGCCATTGTAGTGCTAGTCAGGTATGTGTAACTTTGGTATGTCTAAGCCGCCTGCTTGAACCTATTTGCTTGGGTTTTGGTCTAGGGACTATGAAAGCCTTACTTTCAGCATAAGGTCATCTGTGCAAGTTTTTACAGTTTTTTGAACTTCCAAGTTATATATTTCTGAAGATTCTTAGGTTAGTTTTGTTATTCATCACCAATTGTACTGGTGTTTGAGCAGCATGGATAGTAAGTTATGCTTATAAGCTGGTAACATTTTGTGTTGTTTCATTAGCTTATTGACAAGAATGCCAATTTTTTTGTCGTTTTTGAATTACTGGTATATATGAATCGCTGTAACATTTGATTTGGTATGCAGAACCATAACTATGCTGTGGACCCTGAATCGCTTCCGGAAGGAGTACAAGTAACACACATCAACCTAAATGACCAGAGCTGTGCTGGTCTTGTGTTCCCCAAGATGAAGCTTATGTCTCTCCAGTACCATCCGGAGTCCTCCCCAGGGCCCCATGACTCAGACTTGGGTATGTATAACTTCTTGGCTACTGCATGCATGCAAAACAGTTTTTCGGAAGACAAATTATTAGTTCCATTATTAATTGTTGTGGATATGACTACCGTTTTAACTCTTGGCGTTGCAGCGTTTGGTGAATTTGTGGAGCTGATGAAGAACAACAGATTGTGAGTGGAAGAAAGGTTGGGATGCTTGGTGAGCATCATGAGTTGCGAAATTGTACTCGGTTGGCTTATTTTGTTGGACCGGCGCAGCAAGCTCCAAGGAGTCTGTATTTTTCTTGTTGATTTCTCTTATCAGCTGACCAAAACCTATAAAGTAACTAGTGGTATTGTACTATTTGTTGGAGTTTAAAGAATAAAATCCTTTGAGCTGTTGTATTCTATTGCCGTAGCCTGCAAGCTCAGATGTCTTTTTGTGACGTTCGTATGAAATCCGTCTCATTTGCTTTGCAGTAGAAAAGAAAAAAGAACCAGGACTCAGTTTCCAGTTTAGCTCCTGAGTTGACAACATATACATTTGTCTTACTGTCAAGTCTAGTCAGAAAGGGGCGCTGTTGCGAAACCGAAGAGGTGATGTGGCGTGAGTATTCATTTTACAGATTCGACGTCAACAAGACATGTGAGTAACGATCGGATTTTTAACTCAGCGCATTGTAGTGACTTGTGGAACAAATCATCCAACTCCTTGACGAAGAATTTAACTTCGATGTCCCGAAGACATTGAGGCTAAATAACTTGCCTGGAATGAGATTTCCAAGTCGTCACTCAGAAGAATTAAGTTCATGAAGACTTCAATGTTAGCTTTCACTTCATCCCCTTAATAGTACGGTTTGCCATACGACCAAATGAGACTAGTAAACAAAAGTCTACACCACGGCTTCATATTCCTCAACAGGCATTCTGAATTCTATTAATTGTTCCACACAATTTAGGGGTCATTATTCTTCGGTTAAACCTGAGGGACTTTCACTTGTGTATACTCACAAACACATTAGCCTTTTAATTGTTTTTATTGTTAATCGTCCAAAACATCAAAGGGGCAATAGATACACTTACATAACCCTTGACAAATGAACAATAACATATTTCCTTCGTTTCAAAATATTTGAAGTTCTAGGTTTATCCTATGTCAAACTTCTTTAAATTCGATCAGGTTTATAGAAAAATATATTAAAATCTATTACACCAAATTAGTTTCATTAGATTCGTCACAATGTATATTTTTAGTGTGTGTGTGTATATATATATCTGATATTGTGGATATTAGTAAAACTTGTCAAACTTGAGGAAGTTTGACTTTGGATAAACCTAGAACTTCAAATGTTTTGAAACAAAAGAGGTACCCAACATAATAAGGAAATAAGGATTTTTTTCTTTCAAAAATTAGAATAACCCCAGGCCTCCGCATCGATCGATGCACAACCAATTGCGGTACTCCAGGTAATCGACTAGGAGAATTCTTTCGCTCGAGAAACAACGGTGGCATTCTCTTTGTCGGAAGGCAATAGTCGCACTCTAGGTCATGACTTCTTACTAGATTTTGATTATCAATAAAAAAAAATTAACTGGGAATTCTCTTTTGCTTAATTAAACGATGAGTCAAATCTTTTGCCTCCGTTTGGAAAAAAAATTAATTATAGAATACTGAATATTCTGGGATCTACAGTATGTGCAGATCGGGTGGTGCCACAATATGCTAGTTCATTTGATATAAAACCAGCTATAGCTGGGAAACAATACATCACATCTGCATGATTATACTAGTTGACAGCATACCATTTGAACAACCAAATGCTGATGGCGGAGTGGAGCTTGAATCAGACAAATCACTGATTTCCAAGGAAACACATTTAATAGTGTGGGACAATGATTATAGGAGCACAAAATGTTCCCCTATGGAACCAGTTACCGCTGGCATCTATCCCTTGTGGATCAGCAGAATGAGGCGCCGATTCAAGTGGTTTATTAGAAGTAACAAATGACAGTAAGACCAGAGCAAGATAGTGCCATTGATGTTTGTTTTCGGTGTTCGCTATATAATGGTTAAATTCTCTTTAAGAATTTTTTTTATACTATATATGAAGGAAAAAAAAATATTTCACTCCTTGACTTTTTCAAAAGTATAAAATGGTCCCTCAACTCCAAAACCAGTAAATTTTAGTCCCTAATTGAAACTAGATAAGTTTAGTACCTCCTGCTTCTTCGGGTGGTTTCCTGCCGACATGGAGTCGTATGCTCAAATGTTTTAGGTGCTTGCAAATTTTCGTCGAAAAATATCATCATCCGATGAGCTCTGCATGTGAGAAACAAAAATCAGTGCTCAAAAGTGCTCAATACTTTGAGCAGTGAAATCTTTTTCTTGTGTAGAGCTCCTTGAATGTTTTTTCGGCATGAAATCTTGCAAGCACCTACAAAGTTTGAGCATATTTGATGTCACAAAATTTTAGATTTAGTTTTTTTTTAATTTACTATTCATGAGGGTGTAGGGACACCCGGGAGTAGACATGGCCACCTGGGCCGTGCCTGGCGTGCCGGTCCATTGGCTCGCGTACCCGACACATCATGGGCCCTGCCCGACACATGGTTAAACGGGTCGTACCTCGCACGCGGCACGCTTGGGCGGTGCCAGGGCCGCGAGGCCAGGCTCGCGTGCCAGCACAACGCAACACATTTTTTTCCAGAATTAATTTTATGTAGGCCCAAAATAGCCCAAACTGGCCCAAAAACGTGTGCCCATAAGGGATAAACGGGCTATAGGCCCAATACCTTTAACTAATGGGTTAATTGGATAAATGCCACTCGAATTCTGGTGATTCTGTTAGAAGGGATAGAGAGAGATTGGTGGAATTGATGGATATTGCTTGAGCCTCGTGGGCATATATATAGGAGTACAATGACCAACTTGGAGTACAAGACAAGGTAGGACAAAATCCTAGTCTATCCTATACTTCCTAATAATCAATATACTCAACATCCCCCCGCAGTCACAACGGTAGCGACGCAGACGGTGAGACTGGAGAAGAATCCGAAGGTGAGCCGACGGACATCCCCCCCACAGTCGTAACGGTCGACGCATCGCGGAAGTCGTGGCTGGAGTGGAAACCGACGAGGTTGCTCAAGCAAGGCGATAGCCCTTTGTGCCGTTGTCGAGGTAGCCGAGAGCGTAGGGTGGTGGAGCCGTGGTCGAGGTAGCCGTGCGAAGAACGCCGTGGTCGATGTCGAGTCGGGGTGGCCGGTGTCGAGGAAGCCGCCGTGGAGCCGCGGGCGCAAGGAGGCGCCGAGTTAGTCATGGGCGCAGTGGTGTCGAGGTAGTGGGGCGCCGGGGAGAAGACGATGTTGACGACGCGTCGCGCCGGGGTTGCCAAGCCCGGGGACACATCGTAGACGAAGGCACGCACCGGTGTTGCCAGCACCGGGCATGCGTAGATGGACGAAGACGAAGTTGACGAAGCGCCGACCAGGCTTGCCAGGCCCGGGGACACGTCGTGGACGAAGGCACGCATCGGTGTAGCCAGCACCGGGCATGCGTAGACGAGGGACCTGCACGAGCTGTACGCCATGTCGAGGAGTCGGAGGACCAGCAGAGAAGAAGACTCGACGACGGTTGTGGCGCCAATCGGTCTGGGGCCGATGTCACCAACGGTGGTCGGAGTAGACGAAGTGGTCGGGGAAGAGGATGGCGACGGGCTGGTGCTGGACGTAGACGAAGGGGGTGGACGGGCGGCGGCGGCGGCTACGGGGGTAGCAGCGGCGACGGCCGAAGAAGAGCGGCGGCGGCGGCCTGACGGCAGCGGCTGCGGCTAGTTAGGAGCGCGGCGGCGGTGCTCGAAATAGGCGAAGAACCCGAGAGCGTGACGAAGACAGGCGCGGACGGTGGCGTTCCCGCGCCGAGGGAGGCGGCGCGGCGCATACCACGGGAAGTCGACACGCGGTGACGGCGGAGTGGACCGCGGGCCGCGGCGCTACGGCCCGTAGGGGCGACGCAGATGCGGCGGGCAGGTCGGGGCGACGGCGGGAAGACCTCGGGCGGCGGCGTGGACCGCGTGCCGCGACGCTACGGCCCGAAGGGGCGGCGCAGCGGCGGTGCGCAGGTCGATGCCGCGGGGACGACCTCGGGCGGCGGCGGTGACCGCGTTCCACGGCGCTACAGACCGAAGAGGCGGTGTAGCGGCGGCTCGCAGGTCGGGGCAGCCGCGGGGAGAACCACTGGCCGGGGGCAACGACCCGACGGGAGGCGGCGTGGACCGCGTGCCGCGGCGCGACAGCCCTAAGGGGAGACGCAAAGGCGGCAACGGCTACGGGGGTAGCCGGCGGGAGGATCTCGGGGCGGCGGCGTGGACGGCGTGCCACGGCGCGACAGCCCAAAGGGCGTCAGCGGGAGCGGCGCGCGGGTCGGGGCAGCCGGCGGGAAGACCTCGGGGCGGTGACGCAGTGGTCCGAAGGGACGACGCGACGACAACCTGTGGCTCGATCGGCGGTAGGCGTGTGCTCGGGGACGTGCTTGGCGAAGACAGGCTCGCGATCGGTTGATCAGACCGACGGCGGCGCTGTACGTGCCATGGCGGGGACGACGCGCTGATCGGAGTCGATGGCGACGTTGTCGGTGATGTCCCGGGCGATGACGACGAAGACGGACCGGCGATGGAGACCGCGCGGACGTGCGGCCGGCAGCGACGCACGAAGGCGTCCCTTGGGCGGCGCGTCCAGCCTTGCCGCGCGGTTGAGAAGGAAGCGGCCGGTGCAGTCGACGCCGATGTCGGAGTAGAGGCGCGGGGGTCGACGGCGGCGACGGGCGACGCAAACTGATCTTAGATCGGAAAACCAAAAAGTAAACGCCGATCAAAGCGACCGGCAAGAGAGAGAAAAACCTGGAGCAAGGGCTCGGGAAAAAGACTCTCTAGGGCAGCCGGTCGACACGACCGGCGGACGAACCCTAGGTACGGGCGGCGCGGCCCCCGGCGGCGGTCATGGAGGCCGACCGCCCCGGGGGCGGCGGCTAGGGTTTGGATCGGTTAGGCTGATACCATGTTAGAAGGGATAGAGAGAGATTGGTGGAATTGATGGATATTGCTTGAGCCTCGTGGGCATATATATAGGAGTATAATGACCAACTTGGAGTACAAGACAAGGTAGGACAAAATCCTAGTCTATCCTATACTTCCTAATAATCAATATACTCAACAGATTCCGAGAAACGCCACTGCAAATTTCAAACTTTGAAAAATGGCAATGCAAACTTTGCAAACTTTGAAAAACGCCACTGCAGACTTTAAAAAATGCCACTGGAAATGGCATTTTTCAAAGTTTGGAAATTGCATGGCATTTCTTGGAATCGCGAGAATTCGAGTGGCATTTATCAAATTAACTCTTAACTAATGTGCTGGGCCTGCACCTGGAACTGCTGCACGAGTATCGGCACGGACGGCCCATTACTAAACGGGCTGCCGTGGGCCATGCCAGGCACGCTTAATAGGGGCCAGGCTGTGCCGGCCCATTTGGCCAGGTCTGCCCGGGAGTTAAAAACCACTCTCTCTCCAATCCCTAAGGCTCGACGCCCCCCCTCCCCGCCGCCTCCGCACTCTGCCGCCGCAGCCGCAGCCATGGGTGAGCCCCTCCGTCTACCAGCTCCTCTTCTTCCCGCAACCTCGCCCGTTTGCCTTCTCGCACGTATTATTGCGCGCTCGTTTTGATGGATTCGTGGTGGCAGGCGCGTACAAGTTCGTGTCGGAGCTATGGAGGAGGAAGCAGTCGGACGTGATGAGGTTCGTGCAGCGCGTGCGTTGCTGGGAGTACAGGCAGCAGCCTGCCATCGTGCGCATCACCAGGCCCACCCGCCCCGACAGGGCACGCCGTCTCGGCTTCAAGGCCAAGCAGGTTTGCTTCCCCCCTTAGATCCGATCCTCCCTTGTGTTCCTTGTGCGATGCCATGGCTGGGTACATATATGTTTGTGATTGCTGGCCTAGGTCGACTAGTTTTCTTCGTCTGTATTTCTTGTTGTTCGTTATGCGGGGAAAATGCGTCTTTTCTGTCCTGTCGATGCTAGGTTTAGTTTTAGTTGATGGAAGTTCTATACCATTTTTCTGCAATATAAACTACAGTCGGTCTTATGGAACAGATCTGAACTTACTCCAGTCATGATGCCAGGAGGAGACACTATCTGGTTGTCTGTTGCATTATCTACCAATTCTACAAGTTTTAACCGCTTGTGTTCATCGCCCCGTTGTTTCTGAGTAGTAATTTGGACCATGCAGACATAGTTAAGTACATCATTTATGTCAAATTCTTGCGTTGTTTCATTGTTAGATGCCTGTTTCTATGCGAGCCTTGCACACTGAAGCATTTTCATTGGACATATACACAGCTAGTTCCTTCGGTTTATACATTGGATTGAGGGTTCGATTGGTTGCTATCATTTAGTAAAATGTTATTGTCCATTATGCATTGCTGCATAGCTTATGGGTTTTGTACAAGAATTGATGTATGTCTTTGTTAATTTGTTTGTAATTTTTCGTGCTTCTGTTTGTGCAGCTATCTTATTCTGCACTCCTTTCTCCATGATATAATTGCTTCCCTTTGCTTACCATATGTCCTTGTGTCCAGGGGTATGTGGTCTACCGCATCCGTGTCAGGCGTGGTGGCAGGAAGAGGCCAGTGCCCAAGGGTATTGTCTATGGTAAGCCCAAGCACCAGGGTATTACCCAGCTCAAGTTCCAGAGGAACAAGAGGTCTGTTGCTGAAGAAAGAGCTGGGCGCAGGCTGGGCGGTCTTCGTGTGCTCAACTCCTACTGGGTGAATGAGGTATATATTGGTCAATTGCTATGATGTGTGAAAATGGCTGGGAATTCTTAAGTCTGATATTCACTAATTCTCTGCTTGCGCATTTCTTGTACTGTAGGACTCTACCTACAAGTACTTTGAGGTCATCCTTGTTGATGTTGCTCACAGTGCTGTCCGCAACGACCCAAGAATCAACTGGCTCTGCAAGCCTGTGCACAAGCACCGTGAGCTTCGTGGTCTCACCTCCGCTGGAAAGAAGTTCCGTGGTCTGCGTGGCAAGGGCCACCGCCACCACAAGAACAGGCCCTCGAGGAGAGCCACCTGGAAGCGCAACCAGATCGTCTCCCTCCGCCGCTACCGTTAAGCTTATGTGCTTTTATGTTCTGTGGAATCTGCCCTATGCACACCTTGATAGTATTCGTTTGAGCCGTGAAATTTTGCTACCTTCATTCTGAGACTCCTTGAAGCTCATGCTAGAACCTTTATGTCGAGGCATGTCTGTTGAACTATTTGCTATTTGCCTGTGTTATCAGAACAAGGAATGGTTTAGTAATTGTATGCTGTGTGCTATGGTGTCATATGTTTGGTAGTTCACCGTATAATGTTTTGATATTTTTTATCTCCTTACATATTGGAAATTCTTGCTGAAATGATATCTATTGCTTGTTGGCATCTGGGTGATATTGCTTGCTTATCTTACACGTTGTTGTGCTGCAGTCACCAAATAAATTCCACTGCAATTTTTAGAGTTTGCTGGTATGGAATTTTTTGTGGCTCAAACATGAAAGTTCTTTTTCGAAATTCTGCTCTAATTCATTCGGGTTTCTTTGAGCCACTTGACAGCGGATGTGCTCTTGTCCCCCTAAGAAAATGGGAAATCTTACTGAGATGACTGGCTAGGCATGTAAGGATAGTTTTTCATTTTGCAGGAGACATACAGCCCATCATCTTCGCTTAGTAGTCAACTCAAATGACAGATATGCTATATAGACCAAAAGACAAATTTGGACATATCCTCAAAGAGTAAAATGTTTTAAGGCGAGTAAAAAGAACTACTCCCTTTGAAATTGCACTAAGTCGGCGACAATTAATATGGATCGGAGGGAGTATGAGGTCATCCCGTTTCCTTGTTGTAGATGTAGAAGAAAATCTATGCCTAAACTCAAGTCTCGTGACTAGATTTGCACTCTTGCAGTTTTGCTCAGTTGAGTGATCATGCAAGTATTTAGTCATAAATTTGCACCTTACTGTATATGTGTGAGACTTTTTGTGACGATATTTCAATATAGTTTCTTTGGCAGAAGGAGCATACCTCCCGATTTCATCAAAGAAGCAGAAACTACATGAGTCATTCAGATCCAAGGTGTAACCTCATCAACAAAAAAATACAAAGCACTGGGTTCAGCAATAATACATGCCATATCAGCCTAAAGAAACTTTTTATCTACACGAGGCTTATACGAAACAAGGAACAGACAAGAGACAAAAACCAATCAATTGTCAAACCTAGGTTCCTCATTTATGTATGAATCGGGTTCCTCATCTACTCCCTCCGTTCCAAAACACTAAGGAGTATGTATGAATCGTTTAGTAACAGGGAGCTTGCCAATTGTGAGATCAAAAACTTCGTTCACGGCCCTCCCTCACGAGCATACATGTGCTACTTTCAACACCCCTTCGTTCAGTGACCTTTCGAAGTCCACCCCAATAATTCACCAATAATGTGTGGAGAGGATCACTCTAGCAGGTTTTTTCAAAGAAAAATACCTTAAAAATTAATAATTCCTACCTTTTCAGATACTCCAAAATAATAAAGAAGCTATACTAATGACCACATAAGTGTTTACCCTGAAATTGGCTCATCCACATATCACCTAAATAGAAAAAATGAGTTTGATGGTTTACTAAGCCTAAATGGAAAACATGCTAGACTATATTAGAATTTAGCTATAGGTGGTTATGTCTCATTAGTGCCACATAATTCAAAACAGGAAGCAACAACTCAGCGTCGACAAATTGTCTTTCGTTAAGATACTAAGTTGACCATTAACCACATGAAAACCCTAACTTTGAAATGAACTCTCACTTTCCATAGTTGTGAATAAGACATAACCACCTAAATTTCAATAGATTGTATAGTGACTTACTTGATTTTTGAATACTTGGCTAATCTCCACACGCGTGTCATCATTTTCTTTTAACCCAACGCTGGCACAAACATTAAGTAGACTATGGCACATCTATAACATTTCTCCACTAAATGTCCTTCTAAACCTAAGCCAACTTGAGTCGGAATCAGAAACATCAGCTATACATTCACAGTTAACCGATAAAATCAGGTGGAATTGTTGGCTAAGAGCCTTACTGCCAATCCAATAATCCTCCTAGAAGCAAGCATTTTTACCATTCCAACTTTTTAATACAATGATGCAAGAAGATATATTTAATTGCATCAAACAATAGCGAAAAGCGAGAGTGACCTTTTTTAAACCTACAAAAACTAACAAGTCTTCTTCATATATCTGCCTAATCAAACTTTGTATTAAATCACCAAAACACAACTCACCCTGATCTTTGGGTTGACAAACCTCTGGCTAGTTCACCAAGTGGTGTTTCTTAACCCCTTGGTTATCTTGCGAGAGAAAGTTTTAAGACAAATAGTACGCCAAAATTCTCTCCAAGAAACTAGGGTTGTGCATATGTATTCCATATAGAATATACAAGGTTGGCCTTTGGTAATCGATAGGGTAGAGTTAACTCATGCAATGTGGGATGCATATTTTGAAATACCAAAAATACCAAACAATGTCACCCCTCCCTAGTTTGAGAAAAGCAAGCCGAGTAAATTGCAAAAAACCACCACAATTGTGCAAAAGTCATCAAACACCCACCAAAATGTTTTTTTTTTTTTTGTGAATCATTAATAACTTCGACCCAATTATGGTGTTTTTTTTTTGCAATTTACTCGGACAACATAACAACCAACGTGAGGTTTTCCCTCTTCAAAGCACTTGTCTCGCCCATCTAGATTTGCCTACCTATGCTCTAATTTGCCAAACCCTCTCAAGGAGAAGCAACGACAGTTAACAAGCATGCAGATTTCCTCGGGGGAAAACACGTGATCTCGCCTTTATTGGCTAGAACCAGTGGAGAGGTTCCAGATTTCCCTCGGTGCAAACGCATGATATCGCCTTTGGCTAGTTTAGACACTGTGCTGAAAGGTGCTGGCTCGAAGATCATTTTCGAGCATGAAAATCTCAAGTTCGACCTTTGGCTATGGATCCATCAAGTGAGCGTGAGCATCCAAAATCTAAGCACACGATATCATGGCAATGTACGGGGAGGGGAATCATTTGGTTGTCTTATAAAATGTTGCGCAAAGGAATCACTAGACAAAAAAGTTGACGTGGTTTACCGTCCTAGGAATTAAACGGAGAAAAACTTGCTAAGAATCATGGGACACAGTATCCATCAGCAAGCTAGTCTCCCGAGCAGTCCCCTCCTCCGAAGCTCGAGTCCCCTCCTCCCGAGCCCCACGACCAGGAGCTTTCCCCGCCCCAGAAGCCCCCCAAAGATGGCGAGGACACGTCCGACTCTGCCGCCGCAGATGCACGGGGGGTGGAGGAGGAGTCCGTAGTAGAGTCTCGTCCGGTGGAAGGAGGCCTGTCGTCGTCCAACATCATCATCATCATCCAAGAAGAATCACCGAATCACCAGCGTGGCTTCGAGAGATGGCATGCCCGAGAGAGGCGAAAGCGAGCAAGTGAATTAATCAATCAAGACGCCGGCAAGTTTTCTTTACTTGATGAATGAGCTTAGCCACAGGAGATTAATCCATAAGCTTGCTAACCTTTCTTGTTTGCGTCGCCGGTGTGCTGGAAGTGACTCCTCGTCGTTCTCGTTGAGATGACGCTTCTCGAACTGCAGGTGGTATGCAGGCGGAGGGGATGGGACCAGTGGCAGCAGGTGGTATTCGCGAAGGAGGAGCGGCGTGGCATCTGGCACGTCGACAACGGCGGGTCTCGGCGGCATGGAGCAGCGAGGTCTCGCCGCTGGGCGTGTGATGATGGACGAGCGCAGGATGATGGCGTTGTCTGGCGTCGTGGTGGCGTCGACGGCAGCTAGGCCAGGCAAGGTCGATGCGTCAGTACAGCTCAGAAGATGGATCGAGGGCCGTTGGCGGCGGCGGCCTCTGAGAGTGCGCCGGACCGGTGTGTGCCCCATACCCGGCAAGTGGCTTGGTTGGGGCCTCCGGTCTTAGATGTTAGGCTTTGCTGCGAGGTCTGTCTGGTATTAGGCTCGGACTATCAGCGTCCCTTCATCAATTGGGTAGGAGTAGCGACAGATGTTGCTAAGACGGTGGCTTCAGACTTACTGATGTATCACTTTGTAAGGTCTTTGTGAATAGTTAATAAAGTGGCTGCATGCATCGCCCAGATGCAGAGGCCGGGGGTCTTCCTCCTTTTCTAAAAAAAAAAAATGTACACGTAGGCACCGACAAATTAAATTTCGGGCCGCCAATGTGTAGTCAATGAATGTGCAGAAGATTAGTCCCCGCAAAGAAAAAACGTGCATAAGATTAGTACTGGTATACACACGATATATTTGTTGGCAGTAAACGTGTGAGATCTGCGAAATCGCAAGCGTGTCTTTTGCGTAATTGTTGTAAGCGTAACAAGGTAATTAGGGCACGCGTAGATCTTAATCTAAAAAAACAAGGTAATTAGGGCACGCGTATACCTCCTCGTCGTTCATAAAGCCAATGCGAATTCGAGGTGATGCATGCTTGCATGCAGCTAATAAATACTCTCAAGTTAGTACAAAGTTGAGTGAAAAAAAAAAATGAAAAAAAAAATGATGGGCCTAGTCGAGCTAGGGTTCCAAGGCTCTGGCGACTCTTGGGCGCCGCCCCTGTCGCCGCCGCCGCCGCCGCCACCGCCGGGCTCCGCCCCTGTGGCCGTCGGCCCCCTTGCCACACGCGCGCCTCGGCGCTATGGTGGCCATGTTGCGGCTGAGTCCGCCCTCGTATCGCTACCCCCCCGGGGTTGCAGCGATCCCGCTGTTCGCCGCCTTGGTGGCCATGTTGCGGCTGAGTCCGCCCTCGTATCGCTGGCCCATCAGGGATGCAGCGACCCTGCTGTTCGCCGCCTTGGAAAGGACCCCATCGGGAGTCCAGGAGAGGCACGTCATCGAGAATCCGTGTTCGGTGCAATACCTCACCCCCAGCGAAAGAATTTCCCTAGAGCCAAGTATAAAGAACAACCTAGGGTTGGCACAGAAAAGTATCAGAAACATTGTGATCCTCCCGATCGATTTACACAGCCTACTCCTGGAACGCCGTTGTGCAAAACCGCTCGCTTGATGTCGCCGGCTGCGCAGAACCTTGGGGCGTCGTCGGAAGGTGCCAAGGAGATCCTGGAGGCCGGTGGGGGCGATCACGGGGCTCCCTTTGCGGACGCTTCCCGCCCGAAGCCGGCTGACAGAGGAACCAAGGGCCTACCAGCGACACACCCAGAAGCGCGCGCGATCGTGCAACAAATGGCTGCCCAGTTCGGGGCACAAGCACCTGATGCCGGAAACCGGACTGTGGCCAAACAAAGAAAAAAGAAGAGTGGACTGTTGAAGAAGCAGGCTGGGAGGACACCAGGGACTCTGGTGATCCGAGACCAATCCCTTGGGTTGGAAGATATGAATTCGGCAATCTGTGGGCTTAGCTCTTATGAAGCATCGTTTGGCAGTGCAACAGAATTCATGGAGTACAATGACTTGGTTCTTGGCAAACGACAGGTTGATGGTATGTTGGGTTTCGACCTTGAGGCAAACGCAAGCACTGCGTTGGTACCCTTTGTTGTTGTACCTGCAGGTGGGTTACAGAAGAAAGGCAAGGTGGATGGCCAGCAAAAGAAGGAGAAGTTACAGCAGGATCCTTTGGGCAAGATGTACCAGGCAGAGGAGGGAAACAACACGGCGTGTGTGGAGGACAAGGAGGCAACCGGCCAAGGGGCCGCCGGTAAACTGACGGGGCCAAGTGTGGTGCCTCGTCAGGAGCAATGAATTGCCTATCGTGGAACTGTCGGGGCGCGGCCAACAAACCGACAGTTCGTGACATGGTGGGCCTCGTGAGGACCGCCAAGGCTCGTTTGGTCTTCTTGTGTGAAACTAGACAAAAAGCTAATAAAGTTCATCGCCTTCGTGGTAGATTGGGTTTGAGAGGTTTTGCTGGTTGTGATAGTGCTGGTCTTAGTGGTGGTCTAGCTCTCTTTTGGTGTGAGCAATTATGTGTGGATGTTAAAGAAGTTAATGAAAGGTTTATTGATGCGTATATTCGAGCGTCACCGACGGAACCCCAATGGAGACTGACGTGTGTCTATGGAGAACCCCGTGTTGAGAATAGACACCGCATGTGGTCTTTGTTGCAAAATTTGAAGATGCAGTCAGATCTTCCTTGGTGTGTTATGGGTGACTTTAATGAAGCCTTGTGGTCTTTTGAACATCTATCAGTGACTCCCCGTGGTGAACAATAAATGCTTGCCTTCCAGGATACTCTTGAGGTATGCGGCCTTATGGATTTGGGTTTCTCGGGGCTGCCATTTACTTATGATAATAAGCGTGATGGGAGAAAGAATGTCAAGGTCAGATTGGATAGGGTGGTCGCGGATAATGAGTGGCGAGATATGTTTGCTGATGCGACGGTGACTCATCTGGTTAGTGCTTGTTCGGACCATCTTCCTATCACTTTATGCTGTGAAAAGGAACCTACAGAACAGCGCAGGCCAAGACACAAACAGTACGAGATTGCCTGGGAACGAGAGCCGAGTCTGCAGGAGAGGATTGGGTCTGCTTGGGCAGAGGCTGGGAACATGGTGCACCTGGGTGATGTCCGACAGGGCTTACAGCAGCTCATGAACAAACTGCAGGTCTGGAGTAAGGAATTTTTTTGTAATGTCACTCGTGAGTTGGAAAAATCTCGCTCCCAGCTAGAAGAATTGTTGAGCATGAATGCTGACAGGAGAGAAATACGTAAGGTAACTGACCATATGAATGAACTTCTGTATCGAGAGGAACTACTTTGGTTGCAACGATCCAGAGTGGATTGGTTACGGGATGGTGATCAAAACACAAAGTTCTTCCAAAGGAAGGCAGTCTGGCGCGCGCGTAAAAACAAGGTTAAAGCTCTGGTAGATGAACATGGGGTCAGCCATTGTAATCAGGATGCTATGAGAGGTATGGTTAACTCTTATTTTCAGGCGCTTTTTGAAGAGGAAAAGAATCTGGTGCGTGAACCTCTGTTAAATTTGTTTGAATCAAAGGTGACTCGGGATATGAATAATAACCTTTGTGCGGAGTTTTCTGAAAAAGAAATCTCGGATAGCTTGTTTCAAATCGGTCCCCTCAAGGCCCCCGGTAAGGACGGTTTTCCTGCGAGATTTTTTCAAAGGAATTGGGCGGTTGTGAAAAAAGATATCATACATGCTGTTAGAGAATTTTTCACCACTGGTGTGATGCCCCAAGGTGTCAACGAGACGGTCATCGTGCTAATACCGAAGGTACCTAACCCCTCACGCCTCACAGATTTCCGCCCCATCAGCTTATGTAATGTGGTATATAAAATTGTGGCAAAGTGCCTAGTCAACCGGCTGCGACCTATTCTTGATGACATCATATCTCCCTCCCAGAGTGCTTTTGTTCCAGGCCGTTTGATCACTGATAATGCCTTGTTGGCCTTCGAGTGTCTGCATTTTATTCATCAGGAAAAAAATCCGGAAAACAGTTTCTGTGCGTATAAACTTGACCTATCCAAGGCTTATGACCGAGTGGATTGGGATTTCTTGAAGCAAGCGATGGAAAAGTTAGGCTTCTCTCAGCGGTGGGTACAGTGGATAATGTCGTGTGTTACCTCCGTGAGATACTCTGTGAAATTTAATGGAGCCATCTTGGATTCGTTTGCACCGTCGCGTGGGCTACGGCAAGGTGATCCTTTATCCCCATTTTTATTCCTATTTGTTGCTGATGGTCTCTCTGCCCTACTCAGACAGGGTGTGGTGTCAAATGATCTAGAACCAGTCAAAGTGTGTAGAAGAGCTCCGGGTGTATCGCACTTGCTTTTCGCGGACGACACACTGTTGTTTTTCAAGGCAAATCAGGAGCAGGCTACCTTTGTCAAAGATGTGATACACAGATATGCACAAGCTACTGGACAACTTATCAATCCCCAAAAATGTTCTATACAGTTTGGGGAGGCTTGTCCAACGGAAAATCAAACTCAAGTGTGCCAGATCTTGGAGGTAAAGCAACAAGACTTTGAGGGGAAGTATCTTGGGCTTCCAACCCCAGATGGAAGGATGCACCGTGGTAAATTTCAGAAATTACAGGAGTGTCTGACAAGGCGTATTTTGGAGTGGGGTGACACTCTGTCACAAGCTGGTAAAGAAACGATGATCAAATCAGTGGCCCAGGCGATACCCACATATATAATGGGGGTGTTTAAATTACCAGCATCGGTCTGTGAAGATCTGTCTTGGCTAGTCAGAAATTTTTGGTGGGGAGCCAAGGATGGTAAGAGAAAAACACACTGGAGATCGTGGGAGAAAATTTGTGAACCGAAGGGTAGGGGAGGTCTTGGCTTTCGCGATTTCCGTATGTTCAACCAAGCGCTCCTGGCGAGGCAAGCGTGGAGACTCCTAACCCGACCAGATTCTCTATGTGCACGTGTTCTCAAGGCGAAATACTATCCTAACGGCTCTCTTGAGGATACGGTTTTTGCAGGAAATGCTTCATCCACTTGGCAGGCCATTACTTATGGCTTGGACCTCCTCAAGAAGGGCCTCATCTGGCGCGTCGGCAATGGCGAGCATATTCGGATTTGGAGGGATCCGTGGATTCCACGACCTCACTCCTACCGACCCATCACAGTGCGCGGCACTTGCCGCCTCCGGCGGGTGGCAGAGCTCCTGGATGACCAGGGGCGTTGGGACACGGAGCTCCTACGACAATATTTCTTGCCCATGGACGTCCAAGCCATCCTCCAGATCAAGGCATCGCCTCACCGGCTGGTCGACGATGTACTAGCCTGGGCACCGGATTCCAAGGGCATATTCAGTGTCCGTACAGCTTACCGTCTTGCACACGACGAAACGTACCGCACATCTTCGTGCGCCACGAGCAGGGCACCGGACGGCACACGTGCTGTCTGGGAAACAGTGTGGGGGTGCCCTGCCCCCCCGAAGGTACGAGTTTTCGCCTGGCGGGTCGCTACCAATTCCCTTGCTACTAGGGCAAATTTGAAACGTCGAAATATTGTGGTGAATGACACATGTGTTATTTGTGGTCTGGAACGCGAGGATACCTTCCATGCTATGTGCAGATGCCCGCTCGCCCAACGCCTATGGCGAGCCATGGAAGAACTCTGGAGCATGCCGAAGCTAGAGGACGTCCAAAATACGGGACCGGAGTGGCTACTCCAGCTCCTGCTCCAATGCAAGCCAGAAGAGAGGCTACAGGTGCTGATGACGCTCTGGCGGTCCTGGCACATGCACAACGAACTCACCCACGACAAGCCGGCACCGCCGATAGACGCCTCCACACGCTTCCTGAGCAGCTACATCAACACCCTTATGTGTATCAAGCAGCACCCTCACGCGGACATGGACAAAGGGAAGATGGTCATCTCCTACCACGGCAAGCAGGCTGCAGACCGCGCTGGTAGCTTGCGGAATGAAAGGCCTACCTATTGCTGGACCAAGCCACCATTAGGATGGACTAAGCTAAACGTCGACGGGTCGTTTGTGGATGAGCTGGGAACCGGAGGTGCTGGAATGGTCCTCCGTAGCGATTCAGGTGAAGTCATCTATTCCTCCTGTCGCTACCTCAAGTCCTGCACTTCGGCGCTAGAAGCAGAACTAGCTGCATGCATGGAAGGAATCAATATAGCGAGGGCCTGGAGTACAGCGCCAATGATAGTGGAAACTGATTGTTTGATGGCTACCCAGATGCTCCTTGAGAGCGACACCAACATGTCTCCATGTGCAACTTATGTACAGGAGATCAAGAGACTACTTGGGGAGGTAGGGGAACATGTGATTTCGCATGTGGTAAGGAGTAGGAACACTGTAGCCCATGCTCTAGCTCACTTGGGGCAGGCGGGGCAGCGCACAGCAGTCTGGCTGCGTAGTACTCCGGGAGAGATAGACATTTTATGTAAGGCAGACTATAATGATCCCACTTAATTAATGAAAACTTTTCATTCGTAAAAAAAGTACAAAGTTGAGTCACTTATTTTGGGACGGAGGGAGTAGTAATTTGGGATGCATGTTACGTACCCGGCCGGCGCCGGCGGCGGTGTTGCTGCTGAAGGATACGGCCGACGCAGGGCGAGCCAGAAGCCTCAGGCTTGCCGATCGGCAGATCGTAGCATCGGCGTCGCCATTGCCGATTGGATCTCCCCTCGATCAGTTAGAACGCGTTTGGTTACCTGCATTACCCTCAATCAGGCCCGTGGGGGAAGAAAATGGCCCGTTTGGTTGCCTGGCCCGCATACAAATCTTGGCCCGCACGAACCTTAAAGCAGTGCTCAGCCAGGCCCGCTAGGAACGGCCGAATCGGCAGTTTCTAGCGAGCCAGGCTGGGGCGATGCAGGGGAGGGAAACGCCGCGCTCCGCAGCTGCGGGCAGGGAGATGGCAGGAGCGATGGCGCGTCGCCGAAAAAACGGCGGGACGAATTCGCGTCACCGCCCGCCGATTCGCGGTCGCCCTATATAGCCAGGGTGACCGGCGCGCCAAAACTCCCGCCACCATTCCCCCCCCTCTCGAGCTCTCACTCCTACCCGGATCCACTTCGACGACGAGGTAAGCGGCGCAACTACTCCGGCGACCGGTTGGCTACGGCGGCGGATCCACTCCTCCTCTTCTCCTTCGTGCCGCACCTCCCCTGCGGCTCCTTCGATGGCGTCTGTAAGTTCAACGACCCCCTCCCCTCTACTAGTTCTAGCTAGATCTGGATGATCTGTTCGACTGTGATGTTGCAGTAGCTAGTTAGGATGGATTTGAAGCATACTAGGGGTTGTTTCCGTGATTGTCTGCTTGGATGTTCATGGATGGATTGGTAGTATGCTTTGGATGTTCATGGATGGATTGGTAGTATGCTTAGATGTATTGTATGGTATTGTGCAAGTGTTGAACAAGATCATCCATATGTGTCCATGATTAGTGCTGTCTTGAACTAGATCATCCATATGTGCATGTTTTACTGTTTGTTCATACCATCGATCTGTAGTGTGTTGTCCATGTTTACAGTTAGTACGTATTGTCGATGTGTAGTTTGTTGTGCTTTTGATGACGCTTATGTTTGTAGGACATGAGCACGCAAGAGTTTAGTCTGGCCATCGTGCCGTCCGAGACCCAGTTCCCGGCGTCCTACGTCGAGGACTCCCAACCTAACATCGACCTAATGCCTCTTGATTCAGAGGTTTTCGAGGTGCCGCCTACGGTTCCCCCATTTGTGCTGGCTCAGCCCAATGTTGTATCTCATGTGGCTGCTCGAAAGGCAGTTGCAAAGGAGAAGAAGGATGACAGGGGATGCAACATGAAATGGCAGCCGTTCCTCTCCACTTTTGTGCTTAACAAGATGTGTGAGATCATATCTAGTGGAGTGAGGACTGACAAGGGGTTCAAGGAGGTGCACTTGAACTCTGTGGCAAAGCAAGTCTTCGAGTTTTGTGGACAGGAGGTCACCTTGACCCAGGTGTACAACCACCTGAGGAAGTGGAGAACGAGGTGGATCACCTCCTCCAAGCTGAGAGACCTGAGCGGTGCTTCATGGGATGAGGAGACCTGCACGATCCTGTTGGAGTCAGAGCACTACCAAGGCCACATCGCGGTTAGCTCACAAACCATGCCATTCTACTGATCAGCTGTTTAAGCCTATGAGCCATTGCCGGACTAACTAACCGCCACTCTTTCTTTCTTAGGCTCACCCCAAGGACGCAGAGTTCCTCAACACACCTATCCAGAACTACCACCAGATGCAGCAGATCTTCTCCTTCGGGCTCGCAACCGGCAAGCATGCCATGGGCTCTGGTCAGCCGCTCGGCTCACCGATGCCCCCGATGCCCCCGATGCCTGACTATCCAGACACCCAGGAGTCAGACACCATCAACATTGATGCTCCTGAGAAGGATGGTGAGCACGTTCCTGTGATTGATAGGAAGAGGAAGCGGGCAGGCTTCATGGAGGAGGAGCTGACCGTCTTCAGCAACATGACTCAGGCAGTGAAGGAGGTGGCCACCGCCATCAGGGAGAGCAAGACGGTCGACGTCCACCCTGACCTCTACGGCGCCGTCATGGAGCAAGTTGGCTTCAGCCCAGAGGCTCTCATGGTGGCTCTCAGCCACCTGCTGGACAACAAAGCCCAGGGTGTTGGGTTTGTTGCCATGGGAGAGGCCCACAGGGTGCTCTGGCTGAGGACCTGGCTGGGCAAGCACTACTACTAGTGCTGCTTCTGCTGGTGACAACGACGTGCATGATCCTCGACGGCGATGGCGATGGTGACAAGGACGACGATGACGATGACGACGTATATTTTGTGTAGTTAGGGCTTGAAAACAATCTTATGGTCTGTATATTTTGGTGAGGTGGTATATACTAACCCCTCACGGTGATCACGAACTTGCGGTGGTAGGATTACACCCTCTTTTAGATGTGGTGGTAGGATGACACCATAGTAGTGGTAGGTTGAACTTGCTATGCCGTATGATCATGCATGCTTACTAATGCTCTTCTGCTCCATTGCTTGTGTGCTTCATTGCTTGCTCCTGGAGTGCTCCATAGCTTGTGTGTTCCAATGCTCGTTGCTTCAACTTATTTCTCTTTTGCACTGCTAGGGCAAGTGGTATGCGGTGTTCGTCGGAAGGACTCCAGGGGTTTACAGTTCATGGGAAGCTTGCAACCAACAAGTTTTAGGGTTTCTCGACGGCAGACAGAGAGGGTTTAAGACTAGGCAGGCGGCAGAAGCTGCTTACGCCAAGTTCGTGCGAGAGCACGCATGCAGCAAGGTTGACGTTGGCAAGGTGGATCGTCAGTTTGGGCTGAAGAATTTCATCATCTTCGTCCAGTTCATCGCCATTGCATTGCTATGGTGTTGGTGTGCTCGGTGTGATCGTGTGTAAGGCGTTGTAGTAGTGGGTAAGCTCACCAAAGAGGGTACAAGGTGAGCACAACTCTATGCTCGTATGCAACCAAACAACGTGCACTCGTGTGAGCACATGCAATGCGAGCAACCAAACACGGAGCGAAGAGGCCACGCTGCGATGCAGGCAGAGAATATGCAGGCAACCAATCAACATGCAGATGTTAGTTTTTTGCCTGCATATGCTCAGCCAGACCCAATTGGGTCAAGCATGCAAATGGGCAAAAAACGGTGCAGGTAACCAAACGCGCCCTTAGTGTTCTGCAGCAACCGGCAGACGCCTTCTATTTACATGGAGCAGGAAGGAAGGCGGCGCGCACGAATGCGCTTATTGATCAAGAAAGAAAAGCTCCCACTGTCCAGAAACCTTTTTTTTGTTTTGTTTTGACGGGACACTGCCCAGGAACTTGAATTCACGTCCCTGATCAGATAAGCATAATCACCAGCTGACGAGTGATTCTACGCATCTAATATTTGCTCATCTGCACTCTAGCTACATTAGATAGAATAGTTTTATGGTCCGACATATTCACATATCAGCTATAAGGTAAGTGAATCGATTGTCACATTCGCAAAATAAATAAAATAAATCGATTGTCATCCATATAATCAAATTCGGATACACATCAAGCATTCATGCTGGCTCTCATATATTAAGGCTCCGGCAGATAGATGGCACTAGTAAGTAGCATGTACCTACACAGACATCGTCTATCGCAAAAGAAGAAGTAGAAGACAGACATCGTCGATCCTCTTCTCCACATATTATTATCACCATCTTCTTTCGAAATACATGGATGGTTACCAAAAAAGCAACATCCTCAGATAGGTCACATGCATCCTTAGTTCCATATGACATTACATAGAATATATAGGAACATATGCTAGATCAAACCAAGGCCTTAAATTAAGATCCACACAAGTTGGATGGATAGCTTGTGTGTGGCCTGAAAGCAGCTCTAGTACCTACAAGACAAGAAAGCAGCCAAGAAGCAAAAACCAATTAATCCATCAGCGACCAACCTAGTATGGTTTATTTTTTATTAAGGGGATAATTCAGTTGCCCAAAAGGGGATAACTCAGTATGGTATATTGTTATTACCTCCTTTTTATTCTATGCCTGAACCCTGTTTTGGATGTCGAAGCAGGCCACCACCTTTGCTGCAGCCAATCTTCTTATCCAAGCGTGTCTTGAAATTAATGACGACTTCGTACTGAGCCCCCAATATACGAAGCCGTTTCAACCAGAAGAACTTCTTGGCCAGTTCATGCGTCTCCGCTGTTTTCTCCACAAACACTTTCTTCACATGCGTTGAGAATTGCTCCCGGGATTTCTTATCAATATGAGGTGATCGCAGCACGGTGTATAAGGACCGCGATTCAGGCAACCCGACCTTATGCATGTACGGCGCAAGCTCCTTCAGATTGTTCTTCTGGTTATTGAAAGATTTCATAACTATGCGTATCTTGGCAGGTGCCTTGTGGGTCCTCGGGTAGTACACATCTTCCTTGGTCTCCCCAATAGGCTTGTCAAGCTACAACAATCACAAACTTGATATTATAAATTACAACAAAAAGAGTAGCAAATGAGTTTCTTTTTTCCTTCTCAGCGTCTAGATCTGTAGCTTTCTTCTAATATCATCTCCTTCGACAAGATATATGAACAGACTTGCAAAAGTCACAAAAAAATCTGGAAAATTTTGTACACACACTTCTAGTATTGTTCCACCTCTCTTTCAGAACTCAAGTTTTTAGATACAACATTTTGTTGCGGAGAAAGATTAAATACAATCAATGTAGGAGTAACAAAACGAGAAATTCCGGACAAAGATAATTAGTGGATTGCATGAAGATTGCACTATAGGCCTTATCACATACAAAACATCTCCATCATATTACCCTAGTTGATCATATTAATTTCAATTCGCAAATGCCTACTATTTTAGTTTGGGCGGCCTTGTTCTGTTATTGCTCAAAATGTCTACAAACCTGCAGGAGCTGTGTTGTTTCATTTCTTTGCACAAATATTAGTAGTTGTCACGTGCTAATGGGTCATATGCTATAGGTCAGTACTTATCTTAACCAAACAAAAGATCGTTCAAGGAGGCTGGAAATGATTAATGAATTAAACAGAGAGACTAAAAAAAAAAACAGAGAGACTCAAAAGGACATAAGACAAATCAATAGGGTATTAATTCCATTGGTGAGGAAATATTGACAGAGGCTAAATCAAGCACAGTACAGCCATTTCTTCTAGATCAAAATTGACATTAGCAAACGAACGAATAAATTCCTTTAGATTGCTTGCCGTTGCTCTGCCCCAAACAAAACAAAACAATGTAGGTCGCGATCAGATCTCCAGCAAAGCAAAGCTCCCTGAGAATTAGGGAAATTCTTATGAGGAGGGAGCCTCTAGGTTCTGAAATGGTCACCCTTGTAAGCTAGCCCGATTCATATGGAAATCCGAATGGCGATGAATCCAATCTAATACTGCAGTTCAGCATTTGATTCAAGCTGGATAATAGCTAGTATCTTGATGCGGAATGAAAGGGTCAATTCGAGGTAAAAGCACGTACCGTGGAGTTGGTGTTGCTGGATCCAGGCCGGCCGCCGTTGCTGAAGAAGCGAGAGGCCGCCGCCGTCGCAGCAGCAGCAACACCAGGCGGAGGTGCCGGCCGTCGGAGGAGCGGGAAGCCAGCGGCGGAGTTGCTGCATCCAGCGCTGCCCAAGAAGCGCGAGACCGCGGCATCGGCTGGAGATGCCGAACGGCGGAGCGCGAGGCCGGCGGCGTACCGGAACATCGCCATCGTCAGAGAGCAGCACTCTCGAACCCTACTGTCACTTTCTTTGGATGGAGAGAGATCGGCCGATTCGGGCTTGGGTGTGCTGCATGTTTTGGGCTTCTTAGTGGTGGGCTTATTGGTTTGCTCGTGTTAGGCCTTTGTCACAGAGCAGAAACGGCCTAATGCTCCAAAAAAAAAAAGAACAGAAAAGGCCTAACACGAGAGGGCTTATTGATATTTCAGATGGGAGAGGGCTTTGTCACAGAGAGAGACAGAGAGAAGGAGATGTGCGGCTCGATGAGGGGGCGGCGCCGGTCGCCGGATCTGGTCAACGAAAGGGAGAAGGGAGATGGCCGGGCCGGGCATGGTGGCGGAGGACACAGAGCTCCTGGAAGAGAGAGCACGGGTGAGGGTGTGACGCCCCCGACTCGACCGTGCACTAATTATACACGCAAATGCGCACGATCAAGTACAGGGACTCACGGAAAGATATCACAACACAACTCTAAACACAAAATAAAATAATATAAGTTTTATATTACAAGTCAGGGGCCTCGAGGGCTCGAATACATAAGCTCGAGTTACACAAGCATCAACGGAAGCATTAGTATCTGAGTATAGACATAGCTAGACAAGGCTACCTTAAGAAGGCTGAGCAAAACAACGACATCTAGATCGAAAAGGCGCAGGCCTCCTGCCTGGGAGCCTCCTATCTACTCCTGGTCGTCGGTCTCCACGTAGTAGTAGGCTTCACCGTGGTAGTAGTAGTCGTCGGCGAGATCAGCTGGCTCCGGAGCTCCGTCATCTGATCGCAGCAATCGGGTATGGGGAAAGAGGTAGCAAAGCAACCGTGAGTACTCATCCAAAGTACTCACAAGACTTACATCAGAACTATGCTAAGTATGCATCGATATCAAATGGGAAGGGGCTGTATCTGTGGACTGTACTGCAGAAATGCCAGAATAGAGGGAAGGCCTAGCCTATCGAAGACTAGCAACTTGCAGCGTCTTGCAGCATTAGAAGAGTGCAGATTAACATATTATATAGTTATAAGTAAGTAGTAACAACGCCCAGAGATCCTTCCTCGACTCCCTGCGAGGAAGCGATCCCGAAGCTAACATATTAATTAAAGTAACATGTATCCAGTTCAAGTTGTAGTAGATCGGGATACAACACTAAGCGTCCTGTTACCGTGGGCACGGCTATTCGAATAGATAACTTCCCTGCAGGGGTGCACTACTGTTACCCAACACGCTCGATTAACTCTGGCCGGACACACTTTTCTCGGTCATGTCCGGCCTCGGCTGATCGACACGACGTAGTCCTACCTAGGCTCCGCAGAGAGGTCCCCGCCGGTCTACATCCTAAGTGCTCAGGGGTCTTGGGCCCATCGCCCTTTGCACTCTGGGTCGTTGTGTCGCGGGTCGGAGTCCAAGTACCACCTCAGTCCTGGATGGCCTTGTCCCGACCGGCTCACAATGCTGAACTGGACGTCTGACAGAGCTTTCGGCTGATACATACGGCGCCGAGGGACCCATTAAACCATTATCCCGCGTGGTGGTAGTGCATATAGGCCAGTGGCCAACTCAGATCAAATACCCAAATCCGTTAAGCGTGTTATTAGTATCTCGCGGACACGAACAGGGCTCAAGGCTCACCTCCGACACCCTGCCGCACCGACTTGGTAACCTGCGGACCAACGACCAGGGACCAGGCCCACCTCTCTCCTAGGTGGTCTCCACCTGCCCTGACGTTCCGCCACAATAATCTCTCGCGGGTACCCTCACGGTCAACCCGACTTCACACCTCTCGCGGGTACCCCTCGGGGTCGACCCGACTTTAACAAGGGACTGAGGTAAAAGCCAAGGTAACCGTGTGGCCATGACATCAAGGGGGAAATCCGAGGAATCACCCTCGATGGATTCCCACTCGATGTAACTGATAACCCACAAGTATAGGGGATCGCAACAGTTTTCGAGGGTAGAGTATTCAACCCAAATTTATTGATTCGATACAAGGGGAGCCAAAGAATATTTGCAAGTATTAGCAGTTGAGTTGTCAATTTAACCACACCTGGAGACTAAATATCTGCAGCAGAGTGATCAGTAGCACAGTAGTATGATAGTTTGATAGCAGTAGCAATAATAGTAACAGTAACAGTAGCAGCAATAGTAGTAGCAATTGTGACAGCAGTAGCAACAGAAGTAACTTAGCAAGAACAATATGCGAAAAGCTCGTAGGCATTGGATCGGTGATTATGTTGGATAACATTCATCATGTAACATTCATAACCTAGGGTGACACAGAACTAGCTCCAATTCATCAATGTAATGTAGGCATGTATTCTGTATATAGTCATACGTGCTTGCGATAAGAACTTGCATGACATCTTTTGTCCTACCCTCCCGTGGCAGCGGGGTCCATAAGGAAACTAAGGGATATTAAGGCCTCCTTTTAATAGAGAACCGGAACAAAGCATTAGCACTTAGTGAATACATGAACTCCTCAAACTATGGCAATCACCGGAAAGAATCCCAATTATTGTCACCTTGGGGTATGCGGATCATAACACATAGCAGGTGCGTATAACTTGCAAGATCGGATCAAGAACACAAATATATTCATGAAAACATAAAGGGTTCAGATCTGAAATCATGGCACTCGGGCCCTAGTGACAAGCATTAAGCATAGCAAAGTCATAGCAACATCAATCTCAGAACATAGTGGATACTAGGGATCAAGCCCTAACAAAACTAACTCGATTACATGATAAATCTCATCCAACTCATCATCGTCCAGCAAGCCTACGAAGGAATTACTCACTCCCGACGGTGAGCATCATGAAATTGGTGATGAAGGATGGTTGATGATGACGATGCCGGAAGATCCCCCTCTCCGGAGCCCTGAACGGACTCCAGATCTGGCCTCCCGATGAAGAACAGGAGGTGGCGGCGGCTCCGTATCGTGAAACGCAATAAAACTTCCTCTCCTATTTTTTTCTCTGGAATTGTGAATTTATAGGCCTGAGATTAGGGTCAACGGAGCCACGTGGGCCGCACAAGCCACCAGGGCGCGCCGGGGGGGGGGTGGGGGTGGCGCGCCCTGGTGCCTCGTGGGCAGCCAGTGGCCCCCCTCTAGTAGGTCTTGGCTCCAGTATTTTTTATATATTCCATAAAAAATCTCCAAAAAGTTTCATCCAATTCCAAGAACTTTTATTTCTGCACAAAAAACAACACCATGGTAGTTCTGCTGAAAACAGCGTCAGTCCGGGTTAGTTTCATTCAAATCATGCAAATTAGAGTCAAAACAAGAGCAAAAGTGTTTGGAAAAGTAGATACGACGGAGACGTATCAACTCCCCCAAGCTTAACTCATTGCTTGTCCTCAAGCAATTCAGTTGACAAACTGAAAGTGATAAAGAAAAACTTTTACAAACTCTTTTGTTCTTGTATCTATATATATGCTTAAATAGTACCCAAGTTTTCAGCAAAGATTATAACTAACCATGCAAACGATAACTCTTAAAAATTATATTCACTCATATCAATGGCATAATCAACTAGCGAGCAATAATAAGATATCTCAAATGCCAACACTTTGTCAAAACAATCATGATATAATATGACAACATGGTATCTCGCTAGCCCTTTCTAAGACCGCAAAACATAAATGCAGAGCACCTCCAAAGTTCAAGCAGCGACTAAACATTGTAATTCATGGTAGAAGAGATCCAGTCATGATGCACACAACATTAACTATACACAATGCATGAGAATGACAATAGTGCTCTCAGGTCTGGTGCTTGTTTGAGAAGGTGATGACTCAACAATAGAAGTAAAATAACATAAAAGTAAATAGATAGGCCCTTCGCAGAGGGAAGCATGGATTTGCAGAGGTGCCAGAGCTCGAAGCTTAAATCAGAGATAAATAAAATTTTGGGAGGTATGCCTTTCCTGTCAACGTCACGACCGAGAGTTTTCAATATCTTCCATGCTAAACACATTAGCGGCGGTTCCCAAGCGGTAAAGTAAAGTTTACTCCCCCTCCACCAACAAACACAAGCCATGGCTAGCCGAATCCTTGGGTGCCCTCCATACCAACAACTTTCCGAGGGAGTTTGTTTCATTATTTTGCAATTTTAATAGTGGGACTGGGCATCCCAATTACCGGCCCCTCTCGTGCAAGGACAAGTGAATAAACACTCGTCATGAGAATAACCCGCTTAGCATGGAAGATACTGACCGCCCCTTTTCGCTCCATGAGCGGTACGGGCACACAAAACAGATGTTCATTTGAATATTTAGAGGTGGCACATGCAAATTTACTTAGAACGACAGAGTAATACCGCATATAGGTAGATATAGTGGACTCATCTGGAATAACTTTGGTTTAAGGTTTTTGATGCACAAGCAGTATTCCCGCTTAGTACAGGCGAAGACTAGCAAATGGGTTGAGAAGCGACCAGCTAGAGAGCGAAAACGGTCATAATCATGCATTATGAATAACCAACATTGAATACTAGCATGAGTAGGATATAAGCACCATGAACATAAATATCGTGGAAGCTATGCTGGTTTTGAATCAACTACATGCGTGAACATGTGCCAAGTCAAGCCACTTGAAACATTCAGAGGAGGATACCATATCATCATACTACATCATGAACATTTTAATGCATGTTGACACTCAAGATAAATCATTATCTACTCCTAGCTACTTAAGCATGGCATGAGCAACTATAATCTCTAATTGTCATCATAAACATGTTTAATCATAATATGCTGAATCATGGATACCGAGTTAAACATATTTACAAAAACAAAGAACAAGTTGAGTTCATACCCGCTTTTCCTTGCCATAGTCACTTCATTAAATCATCGTCATTATTGCCTTTCACTTGCATGACCGAATGATATGAAAATAAAAATAGTGCAAGTGTGCCGTGGACTAAGCTGGAAGCTGCAAGCATTTTATTCAAAGGAGAAGACAAGGTAATATGGGCTCTTTGTTAGATCAACAATAATGCATATGAGAGCCACTCAACATTTTCATCGTGGTCTTCTCCTTACAATGACTCAACAAAAGAAAAGAATTTCAGAGAAACACACTGAAATATTTTTGAAGTTTTTAGTTTTTCTGAAGAAAACAAATAAAGAAGAAAAACGAAAAGCGAGAAAAACTATTTACACGGGAAAGCTCCCAACAAGTAAAAGAAGAAACGGGAAATCTTTTTGGGTTTTCTTTTTAATTCTACAACTAATTATGCTAGAAAGAAAAACTGAAAAGAAACGAGAAATATTTTTGGATTTTCTCAAAGTTTTTTAAACACACAAGAAGAAAGCGAGAAAATAAAACTAACATGGATTGTACAATGAAAAAATATGAACACCGACAACTGGAATGAAATGTGTGGGCATGAATGAAATGTCGGTGAGAGATACGTACTCCCCCAAGCTTAGGCTTTTGCCTAGCTTGGTCTATGGCCATCCGTAGTAGCCATCCGGTCCCATGTGAAAGTGCTGAGGCGGCGGCCCCCGAGCGTCCCAATCCTGGGCCTCCTCCTCTGCCGCTGCCAAGGCATTCCGGTAAGCCACGATGTCCGGTGGCATCACAATATATCCTTTCCTGACATGAGAATCAAACAAAGCAGGTGCAGGCAACGGAATAATATCACGAGTATCCTCACTAAAAACCAAGTTATAACGAATGTGATGAGGAGGCTCAGGAGCATCAAGAAAGTGGTGGTCCATCATAGACTGGTGATCTAAGTAAACTCTAGGCAACAAGTAGTCATGAGGGCGAATGTTAACATTAAAACGTCTCGCTAAGCGAGTAGCATAAATATCGCCATGAATTTTACCCCTAGTCCTGTTAGTGTGCAGGCGACGTGCAATGATAGCTCCCAGGTTATAAGTGTTATCATTATAAAGTGTGCGGCGTAAAATGGCAAAGTCAGGTGCACATAGCGCACCACCTTGCTCTCTAGCAGTCAAGCATTTCCCTATGAATAAAGCAAAATAATGAACAAAAGGAAACTGCAAGCTAGTGGCTCGGGCTCTCGACACGCCCCTTTCCTCTCCCACAGTTAATGTGCGGAGGAAGCCCTCAAACTCCTCAGGTCGAGGCTCTCTAATTTCCCCATCAAAAGGGATCAAGCATATCTCACAAAACTCAGCCAGAGGTATCTGATGATGTTCAGCATATAAATCAAAGCGCACCTCAGGGGGTTCGAGCCTATTCAGAAAATGAAAGTTTTGCACAAAGGAATTTGTAAGAATGTGGTGTTGGTCACACTCATCTGCGAGGAAGTCGGTTAGTCTGGCATTAGCAACAAATGGCGTGAACTCTTGGTAGAATCCGGCTTCGTTCATGAAGGCATTGTGCGGCCATTCGCACGGCCGAACCTCCGTCCTACGCGGAATGTTGAGGTCATTGTCCGAGGAGTCCCCAAGGACTCCCTTGGCGGTCCGCTTTGAATAACTCCTCCGGAAGATATTCATTTTCCTAAGAACAAATTTCTGAAAATTTTTGGGCCACAAAATGATATCAATAAAACATCACAAGATTGATAGCAACTACTCATATGGATGTCTAGAGGCTATATCAAGCATTCAAACTACTTGGAACTCAAAGAATTCAACATGCAAGCTCATTTTCAGTAGCACCAAGAGCAGCTAATTATGCAAAATATAATGCACTAGAGCAAAAACTAATTGGAGCAATGGAGGAGTCACATACCAAGGAGCAATCTCCCAAAACAGTTTCAAAAACGGAGCTCCGAGCAAGGAGATCGAAAATTTCAGGTTTGGGAGCAAGAACACGAGAGAGAGAGCTACCAGGAATTTTTGCTAGAGGTAAGAGACGAAATGGGCTGAAAGGATAAGTGAGGGGGTCCTTGTGGGGCCCACAAGCCACCAGGGCGCGCCAGGGGGGGTGGCGCGCCCTGGTACCTCGTGGGCACCTGGGGCATCCCCCTGGTATGATTTTAGTGCCAAAAATTCTTAATTATTATATAAAAATTCATATCAAAATTTTATTGCATTCTGAGCACTTTCATTTCTGGACATTTTTTTATTGCACGGAGAATTCAGAAAACAGGGTAATCATGGCATTTTATTGCATTTAACTAGAAATAACAGAAAACAAAAAGTGGGTACAGAAGGTTGTGCTTACTAAATTCATCGACTACATGCCGCTCAAAAAGAATCCATTAATAAGGTTGATCAAGTCTTATTAACAAACCATTTCCGAGTGACATGAAACCGAATAATTTTCGTATAACACTAAGTTACCTCAACGGGGATATGCATCTCCCCAATAATAAGAGTTTCATATCTCTTTTTGACAGTAGGAAGAGGGAGTTGAAAACTTCCAATAGTAATTGTCGGAGTCTTCTCAATAATATGAATACCAATTACTTGAAATTGTTTCTTCGGAAAGTGCACCGTATGTTCATTACCATTGATATGAAAAGTGACATTGCTTTTGTTGCAATCAATAACAGCCCCTGCAGTATTCAAAAAGGGTCTACCAAAGATAATCGACATGTTGTCATCCTCGGGCATATCAAGTATAACAAAGTCTGTTAGGATAGTAACATTTGCAACTACAACGGGCACATCCTCACAAACACCGATAGGTATGGCAGTTGATTTGTCAGCCATTTGCAATGATATTTCAGTGGGAGTGAGTTTATTCAAATCAAGTCTTTTATATAAAGAGAAAGGCATAACACTAACACCGGCTCCTAAATCACACAAAGCAGTTTTGACATAGTTTCTTTTAATGGAGCATGGTATAGTTGGTATTCCTGGATCTCCTAGTTTCTTAGGTACTCCATCCGTAAAAGAATAATTTGCAAGCATGGTGAAAATTTCAGCTTCAGGATTCTTTCTTTTATTTGTGACAATGTCTTTCATATATTTAGCATAAGGGGCCATCTTTAAAATATCAGTCAAACGGGTACGCAAAAAGACTGGCCTAAGTATTTCAGCAAAGCATTCAAATTCTTCCTCATCTTTTTTCTTAGATGGTTTAGGAGGAAAGGGCATGGGTTTTTGAACCCATGGTTCTCTTTCTTTACCATGTTTTCTAGCAACAAAGTATCTTTTATCATAACGTTTATTTTTAGGAGGTGGGTTATCAAGATCAACAGCAGGCTCTATTTTAACTTCATTATCAAGTTCTTTATCATTATCTGGTTGGGTATCCACATGATGTGGCGCCCCCGGCCCAACCGTTCACTAATCATACACGTAAATGCACACGATCAAGCCTAAGGACTCACGGGAAGATATCACAGCACAACTCTAAACACAAAATAAAATAATACAAGCTTTATATTACAAGCCAGGGGCCTCGAGGGCTCGAATACAAAAGCTCGCATACAAGCGTCAGCGGAAACAACAACAGTATCTGAGTATAGACACAAAGTTAAACAAGGATGCCTTAAGAAGGCGAAAAACAAACAACGACTATGATCGAAAAGGCGCAGGCCTCCTACCTAGGAGCCTCCTAAACTACTCCTGGTCGTCGGTTTCCACATAGTAGTAAGCTCCACCGGGGTAGCAGTAGTCGTCGGCAGAATCATCTGGCTCCAGGGCTCCGTCATCTGGTCGTAGCAATCGGGTATGGGGAAAAAGGGAAGCAAAGCAACCGTGAGTACTCATCCAAAGTACTCGCAAGACTTACATCAGATCTATGCTAAGTATGCATCGGTATCAAAGGGGAGACTGTATCTGTGGACTAGACTGCAGAAATGCCAGAATAGGGGGAAAGGCCTAGCCTATCGAAGACTAGCATCATCAGCGTCTTGCAGCATTAGAAGAGTGCAGATTGGTAACATATAATAAAGCAACAAGCATGTAGTAGCAAAGCCTAGAGATCCTTCCTCGACTCCCTGCGAGAAAGCGATCCCGGAGCTTACAATTAATTAACATGTATGTATCCAATTCAAGTTGTAGTAGATCGGGATACAACACTGAGCGTCCTATTGCCGTGGACATGGCTATTCGAATAGATAATCTTCCCTACAGGGGTGCACTACTGTTACCCAACACGCTCGATTAACTCTGGCCGGACACACTTTCCTGGGTCATGCCCGGCCTCGGCTGATCGACACACCGCAACCCTACCTAGAGCTCAGCAGAAAGGTCCCCGCCGGTCTACATCCTAAGTGCTCAGGGGTCCTGGGCCCATCGCCCTTTGTACTCCGGGTCGTTGCGCACATGGTTAGATCCAGGCACCACCTCACTCATGGATGGCGCCGATCCTGCCGTGCCGCAATGCTGAACTGGACGTCTGACAGAGCTTTCGGCTGATACATACGGCGCAGAGGGCCCCATTAAACCATTATCCCGCGTGGTGGTAGTGCGTATAGGCCAGTGGCCAACTCAGATAAATACCCAAATCCGTTAGTGCATTATTACTTTAAGTGACGACTGTCGGGACAAGTCCGGAGCTACCACCACAACCTGGGTGGTACCGCTAAACAGCCAGCCGCCACAGTAACTCTCGCGGGTGCTCTCCGGGCCCGCCCGACTTTCATATTTATCTCTCGCGGGTACCCCTCAGGGTCGACCCGTCTTTATCCAGTATCTGTAGTAAAATCCAGGTAACTGTGTGTTCATAACATCAAGAAGGAATCCGAGGAATCACCCTCATTGGATTTCCCTCTCGACGTATCCGTCAAGGTGAACCCGGAGGAATCACCCTCGATGTTATTCACACTTGCAGGGTTGCACGACATAAGCTTCGTTGGAGGTGGTGAAAGAGGAATCACCCTCGATAACCCACAACCAACTAGCTGTACCACAGAGGCAACATCAGGAGTGAGGTAAGAGGTATCAACCTCGGCACTCGATGTTAGCTCTGCAGCGTCGAGCAACTTAGGGAGGTGTGTGGTGCTGTGCTGGTCTCAGCCCGTCGATCACATCGATCAGGGCACTGGTATCTAAGCGGGGCAACTAGGACAAGGAAGTGGGGCCACAGATGTATTTCCATCCAACCTATACTAAGCATTTAGGATAGTAGGTAAGGTATCAATAGCAGTTTACAAAAACAGGCTATGCATCAGAATAGGATCAATCAAAAGCAGTAGCAAATTCTAATGCAAGCAGGAGGGAGAAAGAATAGGTGATATAGGCATGCTCAAGGGGGTTTGCTTGCCTGGAAGCTTTGCCGAAAAAGGAGGGTTGTCGGTGATGAAGTAGTCCTCAGGGGCTACGTCGGTGCCGGAATCTACCAGAGGGAAGAGGGGGAGGAAACAGATAAATACACAGCATACAAATGCAACACAGAGCATGACATGCTAAAATGCAGTGCAGGGGTGACCTAATGCATCTCTAAACCATTTTAGTTATTTTAGGATTTAAGTTGGAATTATTAACCGGTATGTATGCACTATTCATCTACCGAAAACAGACAAAAAGTTGCGGGTTCTCCTACGTAGAGGGTCCCGACATGAAAACAGATGACACGATCGGATTCGTGGGATTTTTTTGAGCAACTTTCATATAGCGAACTTTTTCATCCGAGCTACGGAATTATTTTCTACGAATTTTTGAAGTTTAAATAATTTTCTGAAAAATCCTGGAATTAATTTAATTTAATCCGAATTATCCAGAAAAGGAATATGACATCATGCTGACACCAGCATTGCGTCAGCGGTCGGCTGACCAGCTGACCAGTCAACGGGCCCACTGGCCAGTGACTGGACCAGCCCAGTCAGCACGTTGACCAAAGTCAACGTGGTCAACAGAGCTGCGGGGCCCACTGGCAGTGGCTCGGGGTGGCCCCCACGCCTTGCCAGGTCAGCGGCGTCGCCGGAAAAAGCTCCGGCGAGCTCCTCCGCGGCGGCCGAACGCCGAAGCGGCTCGGGTTTTCGCTACGGTGGGTCAAATCACGCGTTTTCGGTGGCGTTCGAACGAGGATGAAGCGGCGCATTGAATGGAGCTAGCGCGAGGCCACGGGAGTGACCAGAGGTGGCCGGACGGTGAGGCCCCGCGGCGGCCGGAGTTCGGTCGAGCAAGGGTGCGCGGCTGCAGGATGATTTCGACCAAACGGAGCACGCTGGCGGGTTCTACGGAGCTCAACGGTGGCGGCGGCTCGGCTTGATGTGGGCGAACGTGATGGCAGCGAGCTCAACGGCGGAAGCAGAGCTTCTGCCGGAGTGCGACAGCGAGCACAGCTAGCTAGGGGAGGAAAGCGCGGCTCGGGGAGGGAATGGAGGGAGGTGGTGGCTGACCGAGCGGCGCACGACAGGCCGGCGTTAGCTTAGGAGCTGCAGAAGAGCGGATCGATGCCGGCGAGCAGCGGTGACCCGAGGTGGACGACGACCTCGAACCAGCGATGTAGTGGCGTAGGGCTCGTGTTCGAGGTCGGAGAGGAAGTAGCAGTCGACGGCGGTGCGAGTGGACACAGAGATGCGACGAGGGAGGCTCGGTGGCCACGGCTACGACGGTGGACGGCGATGAGCCCGTACGGGTGAGGAGGAGGAGAGGCCAGCAAGCGTTGGGAGAGAGAGAGGGGAGTGGCGACGGCGTCCAGGGGGAGTGGACGGGCGCCGTTCTTATCCCCAGCCCACCTGCTCCGTCGCGGGGGCGAGCAGCGGGCGGCGGAGGCGCGCGCGGCCATGGCGGGCGCGACAACGAGGCGGGGCAGGTAGACGAACAGGGTCGTGCCGGCTGGGCCGCGAGCCAGGTAAGGCCAAGTAAGCGCCTCGCCCATTTTCTTTTCCGCTTTTCCATTTGAATATTTAAACAGAGGCAGAAAATGATTTCTATGGGCCACCAAACATTTTAGAAAATTGTGGAGCTAAGCCCATAAAATACTTTGCATTTTTAGGCACTACCACAAAAAGTTTGGGATTTAACTGAATCCATCTTGAATTTTCATAAATGAATTTGCATTTATAATTGCTGGAATAGCACTGTTTTAAGTGCTAATGTTCATTTTAGCAACATGGTAATGTTGTTTTTCTTAACAAATATTGGTTAGGGAATATTTGCTAATTAATGAACATTTGTGCAGAAATTTTTGAGCAACTTCAAAATTGCACTTGCATTTGAATTTGGATTCAGTGGGGAATTTGAAATGAGATATGAACAAATGATGATTTAACACTGCAAATGAAGATGACTTGGCATGATTAGAAGATGATCACTGTAGCATATTACAAGGGGGTGTTACAATTCTCCTCCTCTAAAAGAAATTCTCGTCCTGAGAATTCAGGAGGTAGAAGGAAAATGGTCGGGGTATTCTTCACGAAGACGATCTTCGCGTTCCCAAGTGGCTTCATCTTCAGAATGATTCGACCACTGAACTTTAAGGAACTTGATTGGCTTCTGACGAGTTCGATGCTCAGCTTGATCAAGAATACGGATCGGATGTTCCTTATAGGACAGGTCATCCTGCAATTCCAGCACTTCATGATCCACCGCTTGGATCGGATCTTTGAAACAGCGGCGGAGTTGTGACACATGGAAAACATCGTGAACCTGAGAAAGGTTCGGCGGTAGTTCCAACTGATATGCCACTTCTCCCCGTCTGGCAATAATACGGAATGGGCCGATGTAGCGAGGAGCTAGCTTGCCCTTGATTTCGAAATGGTGGGTGCCCTTCATCGGAGTGACATGAAGGTATGCTTGTTCGCCAGGTTGATAGACCATTACCTTGTGTTTACGGTCATAATTACTCTTCTGACGAGACTGAGCAGTCTTCAGATGTTCACGAACAATACGAACTTACTCTTCAGCGTGTTGGATAATATCCGGACCGAAGAGTGCCCGTTCCCTAGTTTCTGACCAATTTAGAGGAGTCCTGCACTTACGTCCATAAAGAACTTCAAATGGTGCCATCTTCAGACTAGCTTGATAGCTATTATTGTAAGAGAATTCGGTATACAGGAGATATTCCTCCCATTTCTTGCCAAAGGAGATGACACATGCGCGAAGCATATCTTCTAGCACTTGGTTGACTCGTTCAACTTGACCCTGGGACTGGGGGTGAAAAGCGGTGCTAAAGGACAGATGAGTTCCCATAGCTTGTTGGAAACTTTCCCAGAACCTTGAGGTAAAGAGGCTGCCACGGTCGGAACTGATCTCCAACGGAACACCGTGGAGTGACACAATTCTGGAAACATACAAGTCTGCTAACTGACTAGCAGTGATTGTCTCCTTGACTGGCAGAAAGTGGGCAACCTTTGAAAATCGGTCAATGATGACAAAAATGGCATCATGGCCCTTCTGCGATCTGGGAAATCCAGTAATGAAATCCATTTCAACTTTGTCCCATTTCCATTCGGGAATATCAAGTGGTTGCAGAGTTCCAGTAGGTCTTTGATGTTCTGCTTTGATGCGACGGTAAACGTCACACTCAGCAACATAACGAGCAATGTCTCGCTTCATATCAGGCCACCAGTACCGCTGACGAATGTCTTGGTACATCTTGGTACTACCCGGATGGATAGACAAAGGCGTGTCATGTGCTTCTTTCATAACATCCGAGCGCGAGTCCAGATTGTGCTTTCTGGGGACCACTAGGCGGCCTCTGAAGAACAAGGCACCATCATCATCAACAGTGAAGAATGATGAATTTCCTTTGGAGAGATAGCTCTTGATCTTCTCGACTTCGTAATCATACTTCTGCCTTGTCTTGATGTTGTGCTCGAGATCTGGTTCAACAACCAAGGTATTCAGATATCCTTGAGGAACTATCTCGAGGTTCATTTTTCGAAGCTCTTCATACAGAAGTGGTTGCTGCAGCTGAACCTCAAGTTCACAGTAGTAGGATTTACGGCTCAAGGCATCGGCCATTATATTAGCCTTGCCAGGCGTATAAGAAATACCCAAGTCATAGTCTGTAATAGCCTCCATCCATCTTTGCTGACGGAGGTTCAGAGATGGCTGAGTGAACAAGTACTTCAGACTTTGATGATCCGTGTAGATCTCGCAACGATTACCAAGTAGGTAATGTCGCCATAACTTCAATGCATAAATAACTGATGCGAGTTCGAGATCATGCGTTGGATAGTTCTCTTCATGAGGACGCAACTGTCGAGAGCCATAGGCAATCACCTTGCGCTCTTGCATCAGGACATAGCCTAATCCTTGGCGGGATGCGTCACAATAAATCACGAAGTCCTTGCGAGAATCTGGAGGAGCAAGTACTGGGGCAGATGTCAGCTTGTCTTTGAGTGTCTGAAAACTTTCTTGACATTTTTCCGTCCACTCAAACTTAACGCCCTTGTGAAGCAGATCCGTCAGGGGCTTGGCAATCTTAGAGAAGTTCTCGACAAAACGGCGGCAATAGCTGGCAAGTCCGAGAAAACTTCTGACTTGCTTGACATTCTTCGGGGGAGTCCATTCAAGAATAGCCTGAACTCGTTCTGGGTTAACAGCATTGCCATCTTTGGAAATCACATGGCCGAGATATGTCACTTCAGACAACCAGAATTCACACTTGGAATACTTGGCATACAGTTGATGTTCACGCAGCTTCTCCAGTACGAGCCGAAGATGTTCGGCATGTTCTTCTTCATTCTTTGAATAGACAAGGATATCATCCAGATAAACCACGATGAACTTGTCGAGGTAATCCATAAAGATGTAGTTCATCAATCGAGAGAATGTTGCGGGAGCATTGGTTAAGCCGAAAGACATGACGGTGTACTCGTAAGAACCATAGCGAGTGACGAAGGCTGTCTTCGGAATGTCTTCTTCACGAACTCTGATCTGGTGGTATCCCAATCTCAAATCAAGCTTAGAAAATACTGAGGAACCAGCAAGTTGATCATACAGATCGTTGATTCTGGGAAGCGGATACTTGTTCTGAATCGTTGCTTGGTTGATAGGTCAATAATCTTGAACCAACCGATTCGTACCATCCTTCTTCTTGACAAAGAGAGAAGGTGCTCCCCAAGCAGAAGAACTGGGGCGGATAAAACCCTTTTGAAGTGACTTGTCGATTTCCTCCTTAAGTTCAAGGAGTTCATGCGGCGGCATCTTGTATGGGCATTTGGCAATAGGAGTGGTGCCAGGTTTCAGGTCTATAACAAATTCGACAGCTCTAGCAGGGGGTACTCCTGGAAGTTCCTCAGGAAAGACATCTTGAAAATCATGAAGAGCTGGAACATTCTCGATTCCTTCAAGAGGCGAAGCATTCAACGCATTCAGAGTATATATCTGGCTCTCGGCATTTTGAATTGTCCGAGATGGGTAACTGACTGTCTGGCCGGAAGGGTGTGTGAGTCGGACTGTTTCAGTGGCACAGTCAATCAAAGCTTTATGAGGTTTCAACCAGTCCATACCCAGAATGATGTCTATGTCGGCAGTCTTGAGGGCAATGAGAGAAACGGGGAACACCAATCCTCCAATCACAATGTGGTTACCATGGCTTACCATGGTAGTTTGCCATCTAGCCCCGGGTGACTGGATCACTAAAGGGGTGGACATCTCCTCGAAAGGTATATCATGGCTTCGCGCAAAACTTTCGGACATGAAGGAGTGCGATGCTCCAGAATCAAAGAGGACAGAAACTGGGATTGAATTCACTAGAAGGGTACCCATCACAATTTTGGTGTCCGGTCGAGCTTCTTCCATCTTGACATGGTTGACACGAATATTTGACTAGTAGGTGGTCTGGCATCAGCGTTCCTAGAAGGATGTTTTTGACGGCCCTTCCTGCGACCAACAGAAAGATGTGATGTGTTTTGAGGCTGATCCTGGCGACAGTTGACCGCAAAGTGTCCTGACTGTCCACACTTGTGGCATAAACCATCATTATGGGGAGGAGCGATGGCATTGGGCTATCCACCCTGAATCGTTAGCTGTCTCGGTGGCGGAGGCAGACGAGGTGCGACATAAGACGGCCTTGGTGTTGGAGCAGGTCGGTGGAAAACATTGTGCGGGATCCAGACTTGACATTTCTGAGCAGGCTGACCCGAGGATGAGCCATCATCACGAGTGCGCTTGAGCGACTCCTGGTACTCATTCAGACCAGTTTCAGTCCGGAAAGCTTGGCTGACAAGCGTCGCAAAGTCTACGCAATCATGGGCAACAAGTGCGAGCTTTATATCAGGACGCAGTCCTTCACGGAATTTCTCCTACTTGCGAGCGTCAGTGCAGACGTCATCCTCAGCATAGCGGGATAATTCGAGAAATTTCCTCTGATATTCATCCACAGTCATTTTGCCCTGAGTGAGTTTGCGGATCTCCTTCTTCTTCTGGTCCATCAGACCTTGAGGAATGTGCCGTGCACGAAAGGCTGACTGAAATTCCTGCCAAGTGGTTATAGTTCCAGTAGGCAGCATACCCCTGTGACTTTCCCACCATTGAGCAGCTGGACCCTTCAGGTGAAATGCTACATAGGTGACGTAATTGTCAGGGGCAACATTAGCTGATTTCATTTCAAACAGGATGTCACGAAGTCAATCATCAACATCCATAGGATTGGTGGAGTTGCGGAAAACAGACGGGTTGAGGCGCACGAAATCTAGAAGTGATATCGGAACAGGCTCCTGACGAGCATCGTTGCGTTCCAAACGGTTCACCAGACTCTCGTTGAGCTGACGGTTCAATTCAAACTGCTCCATCATTGCGGCAATATAGGGTGGAGGCGGAGGATCGTCTGCCATCCTGCCAATTCAACAGGGGCAGTTTAGCAATATCAACCGCAAGTGTATGGAATTATTCATGATATAACATGAGCAATGAACAAGAAGTGCATTAGATACATATTAGTAGCCGTTAAGACATGTAAATCTATGCACTGAGTTGGATACAAACGGATCGTACGAGTTCGGAAACACTCACAACTAGACAAACTAGGCGGCACGCAGCACGCGGCAGAGAGATACAACAACGAGACATAACAAAGGCTACATCACGTCGGAGAAAACTACTGGGGCGAGGAATCTGCAAGGAACAATGCAGGGTGCCCTCGATAAAAGGATCCTGCGGTCCGTGAATACTGTGAAGCAAAACCTGGCCCTCATCTTGAAGAAGGGGGGGGGGTTACTTCAGAACTCCGGGTGGATGTGATCACGGGAACCTAATGTTAGAGTTAGCAAAACCTTTAACCCGAAGTGAAGAGAGATCAGAGTCCCAGAGTAAGGAAGAGGAATAAAAGATCCTAATACCACCCATTGGCGACGTGGGCCCGTAAGCCACACAGCCATGTTAGTAAAACAGTTTTTGAAAGACTAGACTCAACTTCGGCCAAGGAGTTGGAAAGGGGTTCCTACAGGCAGTCGGCTCTCATACCAACTTGTGGCGCCCCCGGCCAGACCGTGCACTAATCATACACGCAAATGCACACGATCAAGCCTAAGGTCTCACGGGAAGATATCACAGCACAACTCTAAACACAAAATAAAATAATACAAGCTTTATATTACAAGCCAGGGGCCTCGAGGGCTCGAATACAAAAGCTCGCATACAAGCGTCAGCGGAAACAACAACAGTATCTGAGTACAAACACAAAGTTAAACAAGGATGCCTTAAGAAGGCAAAAAACAAACAATGACTACGATCGAAAAGGCGCAGGCCTCCTGCCTGGGAGCCTCCTAAACTACTCCTGGTCGTCGGTTTCCACGTAGTAGTAAGCTCCACCGGGGTAGCAGTAGTCGTCGGCAGAATCATCTGGCTCCGGGGCTCTGTCATCGGGTCGTAGCAATCGGGTATGGGGAAAAAGGGAAGCAAAGCAACCATGAGTACTCATCCAAAGTACTCGCAAGACTTACATCAGATCTATGCTAAGTATGCATCGGTATCAAAGGGGAGACTGTATCTGTGGACTAGACTGCAGAAATGCCAGAATAGGGGGAAAGGCCTAGCCTATCGAAGACTAGCATCATCAGCATCTTGCAGCATTAGAAGAGTGCAGATTGGTAACATATAATAAAGCAACAAGCATGTAGTAGCAAAGCCTAGAGATCCTTCCTTGACTCCCTGCGAGAAAGCGATCCCGGAGCTTACAATTAATTAACATGTATCTAGTTCAAGTTGTAGTAGATCGGGATACAACACTGAGCGTCCTGTTACCGTGGACACGGCTATTCGAATAGATAATCTTCCCTGCAGGGGTGCACTACTGTTACCCAACACGCTCGATTAACTCTGGCCGGACACACTTTCCTGGATCATGCCCGGCCTCGGCTGATCGACACACCGCAACCCTACCTAGAGCTCAGCAGAGAGGTCCCCGCCGGTCTACATCCTAAGTGCTCAGGGGTCCCGGGCCCATCGCCCTTTGCACTCCGGGTCGTTGCGCACATGGTTAGATCCAGGCACCACCTCACTCATGGATGGCGCCGATCCTGTCGTGCCGCAATGCTGAACTGGACGTCTGACAGAGCTTTCGGCTGATACATACGGCGCAGAGGGCCCCATTAAACCATTATCCCGCGTGGTGGTAGTGCGTATAGGCCAGTGGCCAACTCAGATCAATACCCAAATCCGTTAGTGCATTATTACTTTAAGTGACGGCTGTCGGGACAAGTCCGGAGCTACCACCATAACCTGGGTGGTACCGCTAAACAGCCAGCCGCCACAGTAACTCTCGCAGGTGCTCTCCGGGCCCGCCCGACTTTCATATTTATCTCTCGCGGGTACCCCTCAGGGTCGACCCGTCTTTATCCAGTATCTGTAGTAAAATCCAGGTAACTGTGTGTTCATAACATCAAGAAGGAATCTGAGGAATCACCCTCATTGGATTTCCCTCTCGATGTATCCGTCAAGGTGAACCCGGAGTAATCACGCTCGATGGTATTCACACTTGCAGGGTTGCACGACATAAGCTTCGTTGGAGGTGGTGAAAGAGGAATCACCCTCGGTAACCCACAACCAACTAGCTGTACCACAGAGGCAACATCAGGAGTGAGGTAAGAGGTATCACCCTCGGCACTCGATGTTAGCTCTGCAGCGTCGAGTAACTTAGGGAGGTGTGTGGTGATGTGCTGGTCTCAGCCCGTCGATCACATCGATCAGGGCACTGGTATCTAAGCGGGGCAACTAGGACAAGGAAGTGGGGCCACAGATGTATTTCCATCCAACCTATACTAAGCATTTAGGATAGTAGGTAAGGTATCAATAGCAGTTTACAAAAACAGGCTATGCATCAGAATAGGATCAATCAAAAGCAGTAGCAAATTCTAATGCAAGCCGGAGGGAGAAAGAATAGGTGATATAGGCATGCTCAAGGGGGTTTGCTTGCCTGGAAGCTTTGCCAGAAAAGGAGGGTTGTCGGTGATGAAGTAGTCCTCAGGGGCTACGTCGGTGCTGGAATCTACCGGAGGGAAGAGGGGGAGGAAACAGATAAATACACAGCATACAAATGCAACACAGAGCATGGCATGCTAAAATGCAGTGCAGGGGTGACCTAATGCATCTCTAAACCATTTTAGTTATTTTAGGATTTAAGTTGGAATTATTAACTGGTATGTATGCACTATTCATCTACCGGAAACAGACGAAAAGTTGCAGGTTCTCCTATGTAGAGGGTCCCGACATGAAAACAGATGACACGATCGGATTCGTGGGATTTTTCTGAGCAACTTTCATATAGCGAACTTTTTCATCCGAGCTACGGAATTATTTTCTATGAATTTTCGATGTTTAAATCATTTTCTGAAAAATCCTGGAATTAATTTAATTTAATCCGAATTATCCAGAAAAGGAATATGATGTCATGGTGATGCCAGCATTGCGTCAACGTTCGGCTGACCAGCTGACCAGTCAACGGGCCCACTAGCCAGTGACTGGACCAGCCCAGTCAGCACGTTGACCAAAGTCAACGTGGTCAACAGAGCTGCGGGGCCCACTGGCAGTGGCTCGGGGTGGGCCCCACGCCTTGCCAGGTCAGCGGCGTCGCCGGAAAAAGCTCCGGCGAGCTCCTCCGTGGCGGCCGAACGCCGGAGTGGCTCGGGTTTTCTCTACGGTGGGTCAAATCGCGCATTTTCGGTGGCGTTCGAACGAGGATGAAGCGGCGCATCGAATGGAGCTAGCGCGAGGCCACGAGAGTGACCAGAGGTGGCCGGACGGCGAGGTCCCGCGGCGGCCGGAGTTCGGTCGAGCACGGGAGCGCGGCTGCAGGATGATTTCGACCAAACGGAGCACGCTGGCGGGTTCTACGGAGCTCAAGGAGCTCAACGGTGGCGGCGGCTCGGCTTGATGTGGGCGAACGCGACGGCAGCGAGCTCAACGGTGGAAGCAGAGCTTCTGCCGGAGTGCGACGGCGAGCACAACTAGCTAGGGGAGGAAAGCGCGGCTCGGGGAGGGAATGGAGGGAGGTGGTGGCTCACCGAGCGGCGCACGACAGGCCGGCGTTAGCTTAGGAGCTGCAGAAGAGCGGATCGACGCCGGCAAGCAGCGGTGACCCGAGGTGGACGATGACCTCGAACCGGCGATGTAGTGGCGTAGGGCTCGTGTTCGAGGTCGGAGAGGAAGTAGCAGTCGACGGCGGTGCGAGTGGACATGGAGATGCGGCGAGGGAGGCTCGGTGGCCATGGCTGCGACGGCGGATGGCGACGAGCACGTACGGGTGAGGAGGAGGAGATGCCAGTTAGCGCAGGGAGAGAGAGAGGGGAGTGGCGACGACGTCCAGGGGGAGTGGACGGGCGCCGTTCTTATCCCCAGCCCACCTGCTCCGTCGCGGGGGCGAGCTGCGGGCGGCGGAGGCGCGCGCGGCCATGGCAGGCGCGACAGCGAGGCGGGGCAGGTAGACGAATAGGGTCGGGCCGGCTGGGCCACGAGCCAGGTAAGGCCAGGTAAGCGCCTCGCCCATTTTCTTTTCCGCTTTTCCATTTGAATATTTAAACAGAGGCAGAAAATGATTTTTATGGGCCACCAAACATTTTAGAAAATTGTGGAGCTAAGCCCATAAAATACTTTGCATTTTTAGGCACTGCCACAAAAAGTTTGGGATTGAACTGAATCCATCTTGAATTTTCATAAATGAATTTGCATTTATAATTGCTGGAATAGCACTGTTTTAAGTGCTAATGTTCATTTTAGCAACATGGTAATATTGTTTTTCTTAACAAATATTGGTTAGGGAATATTTGCTAATTAATGAACATTTTTGCAGAAATTTTTGAGCAACTTCAAAATTGCACTTGCATTTGAATTTGGATTCAGTGGGGAATTTGAAATGAGATATGAACAAATGATGATTTAACACTGCAAATGAAGATGACTTGGCATGATTAGAAGATGATCACTGTAGCATATTACAAGGGGGTGTTACACATGAGCATCATCATTATTATTATCATCAGGTGAATGTTCATTACCAGATTGTGTTTCAGCATCAGAAATAGAAACATCATTACTATCCTCCAAGGGTTTTTCTACCTCGGGTTCACTAGAAGTATGCAAAGTCCTATCATTTTTCTTTTTCTTTTTCTTTTTAGATGGACTAGGTGCATCAACATTAATTCTTTGAGAGTCTTGATCAATTCTTTTAGGGTGACCTTCAGGATAAAGTGGCTCCTGAGTCATTCTACCTCCTCTAGTCATTACTCTAACAGCATGATCATTCATATTGTTGTTCATTTCATTGAGCAATTCACTTTGAGAGTTAGCAACTTGTTCTAATTGGGTTTGAACCATAGATGCATGTTTACTTACACCTTTAACATCATTAGCAATTCTAAATAACAAGTCACTCAAGCGATCAATCATGTAGACATTTCGTTTCAATTGTTTCATAACATTTGCATTGAAATGATCTTGCTTAATAATATAATTGTCAAATTCATACAAGCATTGCCTAGGAGGTTTGTTGTAAGGAATATCACTTTCATCAAACTTTATAAGAGAATTTACCTCTACTACCTATGGCGGTGTGTCAAGACCATGTATTTCTTCAATAGGTGGCAAATTCTTAACATCTTCGGCTTTAATACCTTTTTCCTTCATACATTTCTTTGCTTCTTGCATATCTTCAGGACTGAGAAATAAAATACCCCTCTTCTTCGGAGTGGATTTAGGCGGTGGTTCGGGAAGTGTCCAATCATTATCATTCTTCAATATATTATTCAATAGTTCCTCAGCTTGTTCAATAGTCCATTCCCTGAAAACACAACTCGCACAACTATCTAGGTAGTCCCTAGAAGCATCGGTTAGTCCATTATAGAAGATATCAAGTATTTCATTTTTCTTAAGAGGATGATCAGGCAAAGCATTAAGTAATTGGAGAAGCCTCCCCCAAGCTTGAGGGAGATTCTCTTCTTTAATTTGCACAAAGTTAAATATTTCCTGTAAAGCAGCTTGTTTCTTATGGGCAGGAAAATATTTTTCAGAGAAGTGATAAATCATATCCCGGGGACTACACACACATCCAGGAGCAAGAGTATTATACCATTCCTTAGCTTCACCCTTTAACGAGAAAGGAAATAACTTAAGAATATAGTAATAGCGAATTGTTTCCTCATGAGCGAATAGGGTGGCTATATCATTTAGTTTAGTAAGATGTGCCACAACAGTTTCAGTTTCATAGCCATGGAAAGGATCAGATTCAACCAAAGTAATTAACTCAGGATCGACAGAGAATTCATAATCCTTATCAGTAACAAATATGGGAGAGGTAGCAAACTTAGGATCATGTTTCATTCTCTCCCTCATAGATTTTTCTTTCATTTCAGCAAGCAATTTTATAACTTCATCTTTATCATTACAAGCAAGAATGGCTCTAGCCGTCTCCCTATCAAAGCAATGTTCATCAGGTGTTTCAACTCTAGTAGGAGAGCTAGGCATAATAGGTGAATCATAATTCTCAAGAGTTTTAGCATTTTCAATTTCTTTAGCTTTAGCAATTTGTTCACTAAGAAATTCACCAAGTGGCACAGCATTATCAAGCATAGTACTAGCATCATCATGTGTATCATTCATAGCAGAAGTGGTATCATCAATAACTTGCGATGTATCAGAATTAATAGCAAGTGGTGGTGTTGCAAGCTTACTCAAAACAGAAGGTGAATCAAGTGTAGAGCTAGATGGCAGTTCCTTACCTCCCCTCGTCTTGGAGGGAACGATCTTGGTCTTAGCGTCTTTCAGATTCTTCATAGTGATCAACAGATATAAATCCCAAGTGACTCAGCAAATAAAGCTATGCTCCTCGACAACGGCGCCAGAAAAAGGTCCTGATAACCCACAAGTATAGGGGATCGCAACAGTTTTCGAGGGTAGAGTATTCAACCCAAATTTATTTATTTGACACAAGGGGAGCCAAAGAATATTCTTGAGTATTAGCAGCTGAGTTGTCAATTCAACCACACCAGAAATACTTAATATCTGCAACAAAGTATTTAGTAGCAAAGTAGTACGGAAGTAACGGTAACGGTGGCAACGTAACAGTAGCAGCGGAAAAGTAACTTAGCAAAAATCAATATGTGGAAAGCTCGTAGGCAATGGATCAGTGATGGATAATTATGTCGGATGACATTCATCATGCAACGGTTATAACATAGGGTGACACAGAACTAGCTCCAATTCATCAATGTAATGTAGGCATGTATTCCATATATAGTCATACATGCTTGCGATAAGAACTTGCATGACATCTTTTGTCCTACCCTCCCGTGGCAACGGGGTCCATAAGGAAACTAAGGGATATTAAGGCCTCCTTTTAATAGAGAACCGGAACAAAGCATTAGCACTTAGTGAATACATGAACTCCTCAAACTATGGCAATCACCGGAAAGAATCCCAATTATTGTCACCTTGGGGTATGCGGATCATAACATATAGCAGGTGCGTATAACTTGCAAGATCGGATCAAGAACACAAATATATCCATGAAAACATAAATAGTTCAGTTCTGAAATCATGGCACTCGGGCCCTAGTGATAAGCATTAAGCATAACAAAGTCATAGCAACATCAATCTCAGAACATAGTGGATACTAGGGATCAAGCCCTAACAAAACTAACTCGATTACATGATAAATCTCATCCAACTCATCACCGTCTAGCAAGCCTACGAAGGAATTACTCACTCCCGGCGGTGAGCATCATGAAATTGGTGATGAAGGATGGTTGATGATGACGATGTCGGAAGACCCCCCTCTCCGGAGCCCTGAACGGACTCCAGATCTGGCCTCCCGATGAAGAATAGGAGGTGGCAGCGGCTCCGTATCGTGAAACGCAATAAAACTTCCTCCCCTATTTTTTTCTCTGGAATTGTGAATTTATAGGCTTGAGATTAGGGTCAGCGGAGCCACGTGGGCCCCACAAGCCACCAGGGCGCGCCGGGGGGGGGGGGGGGTGGCGCGCCCTGGTGCCTCGTGGGCAGCCAGTGACCCCCCTCCAGTAGGTCTTGGCTCCAGTATTTTTTATATATTCCATAAAAAATCTCCAAAAAGTTTCATCCAACTCCAAGAACTTTTATTTCTGCACAAAAAACAACACCATGGTAGTTCTGCTGAAAACAGCGTCAATCCGGGTTAGTTTCATTCAAATCATGCAAATTAGAGTCCAAAACAAGAGCAAAAGTGTTTGGAAAAGTAGATACGATGGAGACGTATCAGTAACCGTCAAGGTGAACTTGGGGGAATCACCCTCGATAAGTTCACACTTGAAGGGCTGCACGACAGAGGCGTCATCGGTGTGGTGAAAGAGGAATCACCCTCGATAACCCACAACCGACTAGCTACGCTACAGAGATATCATCAGGAGTGAGGTAGGAGGTATCACCCTCGACACTCGATGGTAGCTCTGCAGAGTCGTACAACTAAGGGGGTGTGCGGTGCTGTGTAGGTCTCTGCACATCGATCACGCTGATCGAGTCACCGGTGGTAAAGCATGGCAACAAGGACAAGGGTGTGGGGCCATTGATGGATCACTAACCAGCCTATACTAAGCATTTAGGACAACAGGTAAAGTATCAACAGTAGGTTTCAAAATCAGGCTATGCATCAGAATAGGAGCAATCAATTACAGTAGCAAAATCTAATGCAAGCATGGGAGAGAAAGCAATAGGCGATATAGGAATGATCAAGGGGGTTTTGCTTGCCTGGTTGCTCTGCAGACAGAAACGGATCTTCAACGAAGTAGGCGTTCACCGGATCATCAGCGGTCTCGGAGTCTACCGGAGAGAAGAGGGGGAGGAAACAGATAAATACAAGCATTCAAATGCAATCACTATGCATGACATGCCTAAATGATATGCAGGGGGTGATATAATGCATCTCTAAATATTTTGGATGATTTAGGAATTTATTTGGAATTATTTTACCAAAGTCATGCACTATTCATTTATCGGAAACAGGCAAAAAGTTCCATGTTCATCTACTTAGAGGGTTCTAACATGAGTGCAGATGACATATTCAGATTCGTTAGATTTTTCTGATCATTTTTCATATATAAATTATTTTCATCCGAGTTACGGATTATTTTATATGATTTTTCAAAGTTTTAATCATTTTTTGGAATTTTATTAATTCGAAATTAAATGGACAAAATGCTATGTGCACCCAGAATTGCACACAACAGTGTGTGTGTGAGAGTGACAGTGGGGCCGAGTCAACTCCACAGTCAACAGCTGACTGGTCAGCGTTGACTGGTCAACAGGACCAGTGGGTCCCACCTGTCATAGACTGGTGGTGCCCAGTCAGCAGGTTGACTGGGTCAACTGGGTCCAGTGGGACCCAGTTGTCAGCCACTGGTTAATCTAATAGTGAATTAACTAATTTATTTAATCTAATTAACCAGTGGGCCTAGTCAGTCAGTGGGTGTGCTAATTAACAGCGTTAGTTAGACTAATCTAATAGCTACAGTAAAGGGCCCACTTGTCAGTGGCTATTAGGGCCGGGTTAGTGCTAACTAACTGGCCGGTGGGTCCCACCGGCGTTCAAATACGGTGGCGCGCCGGCGGTGACCACCCGAACGGCGGCGCGGCATGGGCCAACACCGAAAAATGTGCACAAGGCACGGCTCGATGCGTGCGTGGGTGCGTTCGGAAGCTGGCGACGTCGCGCGTCGAATGGTGCAGGTGCCGCGGCCGGAGGAGGACCACATCGACGATGGGGACGACCAAAGCGGCGGCCGGAGCTCGGGCGTGCTCGTGTTTGCAGCAGCCGCTCACATTCGAGCAAACGGAGGGCTAGGCCTACTCTAGGCGTTATTACGACGCCAATGGACAAGCCTGCGTGACCAACCGGTCGCTGGAGCACGGCCGGCGACGAACTCTTGCAGCGGCGGGTTCGGCTACAATGGCTAGGGGGCTTACGGGCACGGATCCGCGAAGGACGAAGGAGGGAAAAGGAGGGGAGCTCACAGCGGTTCTGCCGGTGAGCTAAGTGGGCTCGGGGAAGGCTCGGGGTGGCCGGAGACGACGACGAACGGCGGCGGGGATCCGAGGAAGAAGACGACGCGATCCGGCTCGGTGGTGCTTCCTGGCTTGAGATGAAGGCATAGGAGGATGTAGCAGTCGACGGTGGTCCTCGTAGACACAGAGAGACGACGGAACGGCAGCGGTGGCTATGCTAGCGTTGGCGGCGCAGCCATGGCCTCTCGGGCGAGCTCGATGGCGAGCGAGGGAGAGGGCGAGGGGAAAAATGGGGGTGCCTAGGGTTTGCAGGAGGGCGCGGGGATCTTATCCACGCCGGAACCACGGCGGATGGACGACGCGTGCGGCTTCTGGGCATCGGGCGCGTGCACAACCGACAGCTGCCGGAGGTTGAAGGAGATGCCGGCTGGGCTGGGCCGCGAGGCACTGTGCACTAGCGGCCCAGACGAACAGGCAAGTCCTTTTCTTTTCCTTTTTTTCTATTTTGCATTTTGCCTCAGTTTTGCATTTAGTTTGTGTACTAAATGAATTTTGCCAGGGTTGAAACTTGGCACATAAATACTTTGCAATATTCTGGACTGGCTCAAAAAGTTTGGGGTAAATTTGAATTCATTTAATTTATGTTTGTATTTAAATGGGCTGAATAAGTGCTGCTGGTCCACTGTTTTGGTAGCTAGGGTCACTTTGGGAACTTAAATAATGCTGATTTTATTTTTATAATTGCTTTGGGATTATTTGCAATATTATGAACTATTTTGCTTGCAAGTTTGGAGTTTTTCTAATTTCACTTGTTATTTGAATTTGAATTCGAGTTGAATTATTTCTTAATTGCATTTCTTAGGATATAACGATGATGACTTGGCATCATTAGTGTGAGGTCACTGTAGCATGACACTGGGGGTGTTACAAATCTCCTCCACTACAAGAAATCTCGTCCTGAGATTTAAGAGGTGGAGTAAAGGAGAAGGGATTGGTTTCGAAATTGTAACGAGTCTTTTTGGCCAGGTTTCGATCCTGTGGAGTTGCAGTGAGTGTGGATTAAGAGTAGGAAGGGTGGTGACACCTTGCGCGGTCACGACAACAAGACATGTCAGAGAAAAGTCTGTCAGCTATGTCGGCAACACATCGGTACCATGGGCGGGGAACGAAGAGAACCATTTTCCTGCTCGTTAAAACGAGGCGGACTAATAGGCAAGGTTCTCGTCCATCGGTGGTTACCGGAATGTAACACCCCTTATTAATGAGCCATAGTGATCTTCAAATTAATGTTAAGCTAATTAGTTTTGCAAAGAATAATCACAGTGAAATCATATCTCGTTTCAAATTCCACCACCAAAATTCAATTCAAATTATGAGTGAAATTTGAAGTTACTCAAAAATTGCTGGAAAATAGTTCATGTTTTAGCAGATATTCCAAAACAAATTATTGTTCAGGAAAACAACATCACCACTTTGCTAAAATGAGCTATAGCCTTTAAAACAATGCAAAAACAGCAATTTAAATGCCATTTCAATTATGAAAGATTCAAATGGATTCAAAAGTTGCCCAAACTTTTTGTGGCAGCGCAGAATAATGCAAAGTATTTTTGTGGACAAGTTTCACATTTTACTAAATGCATTTGGCAGCTCAAATATTTTGCTAATACTTTCTGTAAAAGAAAAACAGATTTTTTTTTGAAAAAGGCCTAAAGACTACCGTGCAAATGGGCCTAAGTCAAACAGTGCCCGCGGCCCAGCCCACTCTCTCTTTCTCCCTCCTCCCGCTCTCTCTCTCTCTCTCTGCACGTGTCGATGCCGCGTGTGCCCGACGCCGGCGATGCGCACGCGTCGTTCATCCCCGCCGCCGTCGCCGTCGCGGAGGGGATAAGAGCAACCCCACGCACCCCCTGGCGAACCCTAACCCCCCATTCTTCCCTCTCCCTCGCTCGATCTCAAGCTCGCCCGAGACGTCGTCGCCGTCGCCGCGCGATCCGACGGCCACCGTCCGTCTCCTTCCTCGCCACCATGCCTGCTCGCTCCGCCGTCGTCTTCCACATCGTCCGGTGCCCTCCGTTGGAGCCGGGGAGCGCTGCATCGAGCGGCACGAGCTCGTCTTCTTCCTCGGGTCGCCGCCATTCTTCTCCAATTCTGGCCGCCGTGCTGCGCTAATAAACTTCCAACGGCCACCGTGCGCCTCATGGTGAGCTCCTCTTCCTCCTCCCCTTCTCCGTTTGCTCGCGCGCGCCTCCTAGCTAGCTCGCTCGCCATGCCCGTACCCGCTGCCGCCGACGAGCTCGCCGCCGTGGTCTTAGCCACTGTCACGCGCGGCCGAGCCTCGCATCGAGCTCCTGGAGCTCGTGCGAGTTCAATGACACCGCTAGCGCACCTCCCCGTGCCCTGCAACGCCGTTTCCGCCTGTGCCCGACTTCGGCCGCCGCCTCCGCCGCTCGCCGTCGCCGATTCCGGCCATCTCCGGCCATGCCATGGCCACCATTCGACGCAGCGCTGAGCGCTCGTTCGAATGGTGCCTTCCGCGCGCCAAATGGACGCCGGACGGCGAGATCCGCCATTGTCCCGACGCCCCAGAGGACTGCTACTCCGTTGACGACCCCTCTTTTGCCGCAGAGCTTCCAGGCAAGCAAACCCCCTTGAGCATGCCTATATCACCTATTCTTTCTCCCTCCTGCTTGCATTAGAATTTTCTACTGCTTTTGGTTGATCCTATTCTGATGCATAGCCTGTTTTGTAAACTGCTATTGATACCTTACCTACTATCCTAAATGCTTAGTATAGGTTGATTGGAAACCATCTGTGGCCCCTCTTCCTTGTCCTAGTTGCCCCGCTTTAGTACCCGTGCCCCGACCGGTGAAGTCAACGGGCTGAGACCAGCACATCACCGCACACCCCCTAAGATGCTCGACTCTGCAGAGCTATCATCGAGTGCCGAGGGTGATACCTCTTATCTCACTCCTGATGTTGCCTCTGTAGTATAGCTAGCCGGTTGTGAGCTGCCGAGCGTGATTCCTCTTTCGCCACCTCCGATGAAGCTTCTGTCGTGCAACCCCTCAAGTGTGAATCTATCGAGGGTGATTCCTCCGGGTTCACCTTGACGGATACATCGAGTAGGAATCCAACGAGGGTGATTCCTTGGATTCCTTCTTGATGTTAAAGACACACGGATACTTTGACTTTACTACAGATACTTGATAAAGACGGGTTGACCCCGAGGGGTACCCGCGAGAGATGTGGAGTCGGGTTGACCATGAGGGTACCCGCGAGATAATTACGTGGCACGGCCGGGCATTCCTGGCCCTTGCCGGAAGTCCACGAGACGGGGCGACGGGGTCACATGATCGTGGATCTCTGCTCGTTTCCGCGAGCTCCCAATTTACTAACGGATTTGGGTATTTGATATGAGTTGGCCACTGGCCTATACGCACTACCACCATGCGGGATAATGGTTTAATGGGGCCCTCGGCGCCGTATGTATCAGCCAAAAGCTCTGTCAGACGTCCAGTTCAGCATTGTGGCACGGTCGGATCGCGCCATCCAGGCAGAGGTAGCGCTGGTATCCACCGTCCTCACAACAACTCGGAGTGCAAAGGGCGATGGGCCCAAGACCCCTGAGCACTTAGGATGTAGACCGGCGGGGACCTCTCTGCTGAGCCTAGGTAGGACTACGTCGTGTCGATCAGCCAAGGCCGGGCATGACCGAGAAAAGTGTGTCCGGCCAGAGTTAATCGAGCGTGTTGGGTAACAGTAGTGCACCCCTGCAAGGAAGATTATCTATTCGAATAGCCGTGTCCACGGTAACAGGATGCTCAGTGTAGTATCCCGATCTACTACAACTAGAACTGGATACTGTGAACTTAATAAAATGTTAGCTCCGGGATTGCTTTCTCGCAGGAGTCGAGGAAGGATCTCTGGGCTTTGCTACTACATGCTTGTTGCTTTTTTAAATGCTGCTAATCTGCACTCTTCTTATGCTGCAAGACGCTGAAGATGCTAGTCTTCGATAGGCCTGGCCTTCCCCTCTATTCTGGCATTTCTGCAGTCCAGTCCACTGATACAGCCTTTCTTTGATACCGATGCATAAGTAGAATAGCTCTGATGTAAGTCTTGCGAGTACTTTGGATGAGTACTCACGGTTGCTTTGCTTCCTTTTTTCCCCCAACCCGATTGCTGCGACCAGATGACGGAGCCCCGGAGCCAGCTGACCCCGTCGACGACTACTACTACCCCGACGGAGCCTACTACTACGTGGAGAACGACGACCAGGAGTAGTTTAGGAGGCTCCCAGGCAGGAGGCCTATGCCTTTTCGATCTAGTGTCGTTGTTTTGCTTAGCCTTCTTAAGGCAAACTTGTTTACTCCTTATGTCTGTACTCAGATACTGATGCTTCCGCTGACTCTTATGTAACTCGAGCTTATGTATTCGAGCCCTCGAGGCCCCTGGCTTGTAATATAAAGCTTGTATTATTTTATTTTGTGTCTAGAGTTGTGTTGTGATATCTTCCCGTGAGTCCCTGGGCTTGATCGTGCGCATTTGCGCGTATAAGTAGTGCATGGTCGGGCCGGGGGCGTCACAAGTTAGTATCAGAGCCGACTGCCTGTAGGAACCCCCTTTCCAACTCCTTGGCCGAAGTTGAGTCTAGTCTTGAAAACGATTTTACTAACATGGATGTGTGGCTTACGGGCCCACGTCGCCAATGGGTGGTATTAGGATCTTTTATTCCTCTTCCTTACTCTGGGACTCTGATCTCTCTTCTTTTCGGGTTAAATGATTTTGCTAACTCTGACATTTGGGTCTCGTAATCACATTCACCCGGAGAGCTGGATTATCTGCAACATTTCTTTCCAATGCTATCTTATGCTTGTCACACTGTCATTTGACATCTTGCACTCCTTGTTTCAGATGCGTCCCGCAAGACAGCTCGTACACCACACGATGGCTCTTGATGCGACTGGGTTCCCTGCTATTTTGGTCGACCTTTTGACCAGGCTGGGATATCGCTGGTACCCCGAGTACACAGTTTACGAGTATTACCGCGAGTTCAACCAGGAGCAGTACCATGCTGTGGTTCGTATCTTTGATCGGCAGAACAACTCCATCACTGAGTTTCACACCTTCCATGGTGTTGGAGTGACTGTCGATATGGCCGTCCATGATGCTGCCTATACTGCTATTGCTCGTCTCCGTGGAGAGCACAACAGTCGCTTGGAGGAGACTGCTTTCAGATACATCCCGTATGCCCCCGCTGGGGATGAGACTGGATATTACACTGCTGTCTGTACTCCTTACGTGCTGCGTCGCTATGACCCGTAGGTATTGGTACATTACACTTAGGCTCTGGACCGCACTGCCCGAGCTCTTGCTGTCGAATTGTACGCCACTCGTGCTCATCTTTACAATGCTCTGACACAGTTGCTGCCAGCAGTCAGTGCGAGGATGTATCCAGAGTATATCCTTTACCCGCGCAGGACGGAGATGCCACCAAGTCTTGAGTGGCTAGCCGTTGGAGGTTGTACTCCTCCATGTGGTCCTCTTCTTCCAGTTCGGGACCAGGTTCTGCACCAGAGTGTTCACGGAGCACAGGATCCTTACATCGAGGGTACCTTGTGTCGTTACCTACAGCTGCCTGGCTTCAGTGGTTTTCTCCGACGTTAATGTAGCTATCGCTATGTCACGTTGTTGTATCCCTCCACCGCGTGCCTGCGTGCCGCCTAGTTGTCTAGCTTTCATTCTCACTGCTATAACGCTGGCTTGTAACCGAATCTATGTATGGATATGTATGTCATGTTTGACTATGTTGATGTATCTAATGCACTTCCTTTTGTTGTGCATGTTACTTCATGAATGATTCCATACAACTACAATGCTCGTTGCTAAACTACCCCCTGTTGAATTTTAGCAGGATGGTTAGACCAGCAGATCGTGGTCGTGGCCGTGGTGCCAACAATCCACCACTGCCCGACTACATGGCTGCTATGATGCAACAATTTGAAATGCACCGCCAGTTCATGCAAGGGCTTATGGATCAGTTTCCTCGCCCGAATGCCAACCAGCAGCCAGCCGCAATCACTTTGCAAGAGTTTGTGCATCTCAATCCGACCATTTTCCGCAACTCAGTTCAGCCGCTTGACGCTGATGACTCGCTCGGCGACATCACTTTCGAGATGGAGTCTGCGAATGTGGTCCCTGCTAGCTACGTCACCTTTGCATCCTACTTTCTGAAGGGTCCCGCAACCCAATGGTGGGACACTCACAGGCATACCTTAGCTGCTGGAACTATCATCACCTGGGTGGAGTTCAAAGCTGCTTTCCGTGCCCGTTACATTCCGCAAGGAGTCATGGACCGGAAGAAGCGAAAGTTCCGCAACCTTACCCAGGGCAACAAGACTGTGGAAGCCTATCAGCGGGAATTTCTGGAACTTTCTCGCTACGCTGAAGAGGACATTGCTACTGATGCCCGCAGACAGGAGAAGTTCCATGAAGGGCTCAACCCAGATATCAAGCTTGCACTGCTAGTCCAGGACTTTGCCGACTTCACCACCTTGGTGAATAAGGCTATAGAGGTTGAGACTGGTCTGAAGGATCACAAGGACGCTCTTAAGCGCACCCGTGAAGCGGGCTCATCTTCGGGCTCGTCCTCGTAGAAGCGCCGCATCTGGATTCCTCACAGCATGTACCATCCAGCCGCACCTCCTTCACCGCCAGGGCAGCCAAGACCTCAAGCTCCACTGTTTCGAGCTCCTACTCCCCGTCCCGACAGTGGGCTCTGCTTCAAGTGTGGCCTTCCAGGTCACCGTGCCAGAGAATGCCCTCAGGATCAGAATCAGCTTGCACTTCCCTCTGCTGGCCGTGGTAATGGCCGTGGCAACAATCAGCCCCGCAACAACAATGCCAGACCTTCTTATGGTCGTGGTCAAGCTTACCATGTTGATCTAAATGAAGCTCCAGGTCAGCCAGCTACTGTGAAGGGTACTCCTCTTGCTAACTCAGTACCAGCTTCTGTTTTAATTTATTCGGGAGCATCGTACTCATTCATGCCAAAAGTTTTTTGCATACATGCATGGCATTAATTTTGTGGAATTAAAACGTCCCAGTCGTTCACGACTTCTAGGGGTACTTCCAGGAAAATTTTCAGGAATACCCCGACCCCTTTCCTTCTGCCTCCTAAATTCTCGGGACGAGAATTTCTTTTAGAGGAGGAGAATTGTAACACCCCGGAGTAATGAGCCACAGTGATCTTCAAATTAATGTTAAGCTAATTAGTTTTGCAAAGAATGATCACAGTGAAATCATATCTCATTTCAAATTCCACCACCAAAATTCAATTCAAATTATGAGTGAAATTTGAAGTTACTCAAAACTTGCTGGAAAATAGTTCATGTTTTATCAAATATTCCAAAACAAATTATTGTTCAGGAAAACAACATCACCACTTTGCTAAAATAAGCTATAGCCTTTACAACAGTGCAAAAACAGCAATTTAAATGCCATTTCAATTATGAAAAATTCAAATGGATTCAAAAATTGCCCAAACTTTTTGTGGCAATGTAGAATAATGCAAAGTATTTTTGTGGACAAGTTTCACATTTTACTAAATGCATTTGGCAGCTCAAATATTTTGCTAATACTTTCTGTAAAAGAAAAACAGAAAAAGAAATTGAAAAAGGCCTAAAGACTACTGTGCAAATGGGCCTAAGTCAAACAGTGCCCGCGGCCCAGCCCACTCTCTCTTTCTCCCTCCTCCCGCTCTCTCTCTGCACGTGTCGACGCCGCGCGCGCCCGACGCCGGCGATGCGCACGCGTCGTTCATCCCCGCCACCGTTGCCGCCGTAGAGGGAATAAGAGCAACCCCACACACCCCCTGGCGAACTCTAATCCCCCATTCTCCCCTCTTCCTCGCTCGATCTTGAGCTCGCCCGAGACGTCGTCGCCGCCGCCGCTCGATCCTGCGGCCACCGTTCGTCTCCCGCCTCGCCACCGTGCTTGCTCGCTCCGCCGTCGTCTTCCACGTCGTCCGGTGCCCTCCGTTGGAGCAGGGGAGCACCGCATCGAGCACCACAAGCTCGTCTTCTTCCTCGGGTCGCCGTCGTTCTTCTCCGATTCCGGCCGCCGTGCCGCGCTACTAAACTTCCAACGGCCACCGTGCGCCTCACGGTGAGCTCCTCTTCCTCCTCCCCTTCTCCGTTTGCTCGCGTGCGCCTCCTAGCTAGCTCGCTCGCCGTGCCCGTACCTGCTGCCGCTGACGAGCTTGCCGCCGTGGTCTTAGCCACTGTCATGCGCGGCCGAGCCTTGCATCGAGCTCCTGGAGCTCATGCGAGTTCAACGACACCGCTAGCGCGCCTCCCCATGCCCTGCAACGCCGTTTCCGCCTGTGCCTGACTCCGGCCGCCGCCTCCGCCGCTCGCCGTCGCCGATGCCGGCCATCTCCGGCCAAGCCACGGCCACCATTCGATGCAGCGCTGAGCGCTCGTTCGAATGGTGCCTTCCGCGCGCCAAATGGACACCGAACGGCGAGATCCGCCGCTATCCCGTGCGCCTCCGCCGCATTCGGCGTCGCCGGCGACTTGCCGCCGGCCACCGCCGACGTGACCGCCACGGGGGGCTCCCTGGTCACTGACCAGTGGGCCCAGGGGCCCCAGTTTACCACGTTGACTGGTCAACGCGCTGACATGGCAGCGCTGTGTCGCTGACATACGGGCCCCACCTACCTAATTAATGTTTTATAATTAAAATTTAATTAGTTAAACTAATTAGACACTGACATGTGGGGTCTACGTGCTAATTAACCCCTAATTAGCCTAATTAGTTTCTGTTTAGCCCAGAGTCACTGACTAGTTGGACCCAGCTGTCAGGTTTGACCTGGAACAGCTGGGATTGACTTGCTGATGTCACTCTGACGTCACAAGCTACTGTTCTGAATAATGCGAATTTATTAATTAAAATAATTCCAGGAATTTCAGAAAAAGGTTTAAATCTTTGAAAATTTGTAGAAATTCAACCGTAGCTCGGATCGAAAAGTTTTCAACATGAAAGTTGATCAGAAAAATGAGACGAATCCGAATATGTGGTCAAAATACTTGACCATCACTCCTAACTATCTGAACATGGAACCTTCCCCTCCGGTTCAGTATACCGATAACTGGTATCAACAACAGGTTACAAAATCAGGCTATGCATCAGAATAGGAGCAATCAATTACAGTAGCAAAATCTAAGGCAAGCATGAGAGAGAAAGAATGGGCGGTATAGGAGTGATCAAGGCGGTTTTGCTTGCCTGGTTGCTCTGCAGGCAAAAAGGAATCGGCAACGGTGTAGTCGATCCCTGGTTCATCAGCGGTCTCGGAGTCTACCGGAGAAGAAGAGGGGGAAGAAACAGATAAATACAAGCATACAAATGCAATCACTATGTATGACATGCCTAAATGTTATGCAGGGGTGATATATTGTATCTCTAACTATTTTGCCTCTGTAGTATAGCTAGCCGGTTGTGAGCTGCCGAGGGTGATTCCTCTTTCGCCACCTCCGATGAAGCTTCTGTCGTGCAACCCCTCAAGTGTGAATCTATTGTGACGCCCCTGCTCGACCGTGCACTAATCATACACGCAAACATGCACGCTCGAGATCAGAGACTCACGGGAAGATATCACAACACAACTCTAAACTCAAATTTAAACATAAATCTTCATATTACAAACCAGGGGTCGCGAGGACCCGAATACATAAGTCATATAAGCAAATAATATCTGGGTACAGACATAGTTAGTCAAGTTTGCCTTAAGAAGGGTAGCACAAACATCGACACTGATCGAAAAGGCGAAGGCCTCCTGCCTAGGGCCTCCGAACTACTCCTGGTCGTCGGGGATCTCCACGTCGTAGTAGGCTCCTCCGGGGATCTCCTGCTCCTGGGCTTCGTCGTCTGATCGCAGCAATCGGGTATGGGGAAAAGAGATAGCAAAGCAACCGTGAGTACTCATCCAAAGTACTCGCAAGACTGACATCAGAGCTATACTAAGTATGCATCGGTATCAAAGGAATGGGGCTATATCTTTGGACTAAACTGCAGAAATGCCAGAACAGAGGGGGAAAGGCCTAGCCTATCGAAGACTAGCATCTTGAAGTAATCTTGCAGCATCAGAAGAGAGTAGAACAAGGTAATATATAATCAATCATATTTTAGCAATGCCCTGGGATCCTTCCTCGACTACCCTGCGAGAAAGTGATCCCGAGAGCAGTAGTAACAGTTTATCATTGCAACAGTATCCATTCATAGTTGTAGCAGATCAGGATACAACTCCGAGCGTCCTGTTACCGTGGACACGGCTATTCGAATAGATAACTTCCCTGCAGGGGTGCACTACTGTTACCCAACACGTTCGATTACATCTGGCCGGACACACTTGCTGGGTAATACCCGGCCTCGGGTAATCGACACGGCGTAGTCCTACCTAGGCTCAGCAGAGAGGTCAACACGCCGGTATAAATCCTAAATGAGAAGGGGTCTTGGGCCCATCGCCCTCTGCACTCCTGCACATTGCGAGACTGGCCGGGGCCCAAGCGCGACTGTGGAAACACCACAGACGTAACCAGCTCAACCCAACACTCAGCCCGCATCTCTGAGCTGTGACATTTGAAGAGCTTTCGGCTGATACATATGACGTAGAGGGTCCCATAACCATTTTCCCACGTGGTGGTAGTACGTATAAGTCCAACGACCTACTCAGATCAAATACCCAAATCCGTTAGGTGTATTTTAGTAGCTCGCAGAGACGAACAGGGTTCCTGTCGCTCCGACTAGGTATCTCGCGGACCACGACCAAGGACCAGGCCCACCTCTCACCTAGGTAGTCTCCGCCTGCCCTGTCGCTCCGACTATAGTGCAAGTTCCGCGTTGGCTGTCGGGACAAGTCCTGAGCTACCACCACATCCTGGGTGGTATCGCTAACAGCCAGCCATCATAGGACTCTCTCGCGGGAACCCTTGGGTTCAACCCGTCTTGTTTCATTACCTCGCGGGCACTCTTGGAGCCGGCCCGACTTTAACAATTTAAAGTATTGCAGTAATGTAAACAGTTCCGTGATCATCACCCAGAATGATCACGGCCCGATAACAAGCCTGGCCAATGGACAAGGGTGAAGGGCCAGCTGATGAAACATAGCATTCCTAACTAGGCATCATAGGATAGCAGGTAGAGTATCAATAGTAGGCGACGAAATCAGGCTATGCATCAGAATAGGAGCTATCGGAACAACAACAGAAGAAATTCTAATGCAAGCAATAGAGAGAAAGAGTAGGCGATATCTGGACGATCAAGGGGGTTTGCTTGCCTGGAAGCTCGGCTGAAGGGGTCTGGTCGTCGACGACGTAGTCGTACTCAGCAGTGTCGTCGGCAGTCTCGGGGTCTATCGGGAGAGAAGGAGGGGGAAGAAACAATAAATACACGACAAACAATGCAACAGGGATGCATGACATGTCAACATGCAGTGCTAGGGGTGTTCTAATGCAGCACTACGCAAGTTAGTCGGAGCGGGAAATTATCCGGGAGTGTTCTCCCAGCTCCGGGTGATTATCGTTACACTGAACCGGAGGGGACGGTTCCATGTTCAGTATGTTAGAGGGGCATGGCAGGTATGTGGGTGGCATATTCGGATTTGTCATATTTTTCTGATCGTTTTTCATATATAAATTATTTTGATCCGAGTTACGGTTTATTTTATATGATTTTTCAAAGTTTTATTGAATTTCTGAAATTATTTAAATTATTAATTCTGAATTATCCAAAACAGTAGTCCATGACGTCAGCATGACATCTGGATGACGTCACTGGTCAAACCCAGCTGGCCAGGGTCAAACCTGACCAGTGGGTCCCACTGGTCAGTGTCATAGTAGCTAATTAGGGATTAACTTTAACTAAAATAGGTTAATTAGCCAGCGGGCCCCATCTGTCAGTGACCGTTTAAATTAACAGATTTAATTAACTGATTTATTATTTATAAAAACAATTTAATTAATGCGGGGCCCGCATGTCAGTGGCAGTAGTCGGCCCAGTCAGCGGGTTGACTTGGTCAACCGGCCAACGAGACTGACTGGGCCCACTGGTCAGTGGCCCAGGGCGTCCACGTGGCGGCCACGTCGGCCGGCCGGCGTTTAAACGCCGGTGACCGCGTTTTTGCGGTGGTGGCGCACGGGAGGTGGTCGGGAATCACGCACCGGCCACCATTTCGCGCGCGGCCAGGCGCGTTGGATCGGCCGCAGCGCGGCGCGTCCATTGGTGGTGGTGGCACGGCCAGTGGTGGCGTATAACGAAGGCGGCGAGCACGAACGTGGCGGCCGGAGTACGGGCGACGGCGGAAAAGCGGTGGCAGCGCACAATAGCTCAAACTAAAGGGGCCGGGGTGGTCTATGCGCGCGTGCGAGTTCTACGGACACCTGCGCGTGACCATTTGGTCACCGGACGACTGCCGGCGACGAGCTCGGGCGGAGGCGGGCTCGGCCACGACGGGGACGGCGGCTAGAGGACGACCGAGAGGGAGAGAGGAGAGGGGAGAGGTAGCGGTGCTCACGGGGAGCCGGTAGTGATGCAAAGCGTGCTCGGGGAGGGCTCGACGGTGCCGGATTCGTCGTCGGACGGTGGCGGTGATCCGAGGAAGGAGAAGGCGGCGTGGGGGCGATGCGGTGGCTCCCGGCTCGTTCCAGTCGGCGTGGTCGAAGTAGGCGATGACGGCGAGCACGGTGGACACCTCGGCGAGGCAGGAGGGGCTCGGTGGCTGCGAGCGTCACGGCGGCGAGGCCATGGCGGCGTCGGGCGAGGTGGGTAACAAGGGAGAGAGGGGGAGAGTGAGGCGAGGGAGGAGACAAGGGGCGGGGGGGCGTCGCCTTATCCACCAGGAGCGGGCGCGGCGTGCTGTCGACCAGGGAGAGAGGGGGGCCAGGCTCGGGCGCGCGCGCGCTGTGTGTTCGACAGCGAGCGAGGGGGTGAGCAGTAGGAGGGAGACGACCGGCTAGGCGGGCTGGGCCGCACACTGTTTGACTAGAGCCCAGACAAACAGTGCCCCGTTCCCTTTTTCCTTTTCTATTTCTTCTGCTTTTATTTCTTTTCCTCTTTGCAAAAAGGTTTGGCCACCATTTCACTTTTGTAAAATATGTGACTTAGCCACATAAATATAGTGCAATATCTAGCACTGCCATAAAAAGGTTTGGAGTCCAGATGTTTTCATTTGAATTTTATTTAAATAAAATGGGATTAAATGCTACGGTTTGGTACTGTTTCATGATGTTAGAGTCATTTAACTAATTCAATTAATGTTGATTTTACTTTTATAATTGCTTTGGGAATATTTGCAATATTATGAACTATTTAGTTCCTGGATTTGAACAACTTTAAATTCACTTTAAATTTGAATTGGAATTTGAAATGAGATATGATCCAAATGATTATCAAGCACTGATCTTCGCGTTCCCAAGTGGCTTCATCTTCAGAATGATTTGACCACTGAACTTTAAGGAACTTCATTGCCTTCTGACGAGTTCGACGTTCAGCTTGATCAAGAATGCGGATCGGATACTCTTGATAAGAAAGATTCTCTTGCAATTCAAGTATTTCATGATCCACTGCTCGGATAGGATCCTTGAAACAGCGACGAAGTGGTGACACGTGGAAGACATCATGAACTTGAGAAAGGTTCGGCGGCAATTCCAATTGATATGCCACCTCTCCACGTCTTGTGACAATACGGAATGGGCCAATGTAGCGAGGAGCTAACTTTCCCTTGATTCCAAATCGATGAGTGCCCTTCATCGGAGTGACGCGAAGGTAAGCTTGCTCGCTAGGTTGATAGACCATTACCTGGTATTTTCGGTCATAATTGCTCTTCTGATGAGACTGAGCAGCTTTCAAATGTTCACGGACAATGCGGACTTGTTCTTCAGCTTCTTGGATAATGTCCGGACCGACGAGTGACCGTTCCCTAGTTTCTGACCAATTCAGAGGGGTTCGGCACTTACGTCCATAGAGAACTTCAAAGGGTGCCATCTTCAAACTAGCCTGATAGCTATTGTTGTATTAGAATTCAGCATATGGGAGAGATTCCTCCCATTTCTTACTGAATGAGATGACACAAGCTCGAAGCATATCTTCAAGCACTTGATTGACTCGTTCAACTTGTCCCTGGGACTGGGGGTGAAAAGCGGTGCTGAAGGACAGATGAGTTCCCATAGCTTCTTGCAAACTGTTCCAAAATCTTGAGGTAAAGAGGCTGCCACGGTCTGAGTTGATCTCCAACGGAACACCGTGGAGTGACACAATTCTGGAAACATACAAGTCTGCTAACTAGCTAGCAGTGATTGTCTCCTTGACTGGCAGAAAGTGAGCAACCTTGGAGAATCAGTCAATGACGACAAAAATAGCATCATGACCCTTCTGCGATCTAGGAAAACCAGTAATGAAATCCATTTCAACTTTGTCCCATTTCCATTCAGGAATAGCAAGTGGTTGCAGAGTTCCAGCAGGCCTTTGATGTTCTGCTTTGATGCGACGGCAAACGTCACACTCAGCAACATAACGAGCAATGTCTCGCTTCATATCAGGCCACCAATATCTCTGTCGAATGTCTTGGTACATCTTGGTACTACCAGGGTGAATTGAAAGAGGTGTATCATGAGCTTCTTTCATGACGCGTGGGGTCAGATCCAGGTTGTCCTTTCTAGGAACCACTAAGCGATTTTTGAAGAACAAGGTGCCATCATCATCAATAGTGAAGAATGAGGGCCTTCCTTTTGCGAGATCACGCTTATTCTTCTCGACCTCCGAGTCAGCTTTCTGTATATGCTTGATGAGGTTCTCGAGATCTGATTCCACAACCAAGGTATTGAGATGACCCTGTGGGACAATGTGAAGGTTCAACTTGCGAAGTTCTTCGTAGAGAAGAGGTTGTGCTTGCTGAACCATGAGGTTGTTGCAATAAGACTTGCGACTCAAAGCATCGGCCATTACATTAGCCTTGCCAGGGGTATAGGAGATATCCATGTCATAGTCGGCTATTGTCTCGAGCCATCTTTATTGACGGAGGTTCAAATCTGGTTGAGTATACAGATACTTCAGACTTTGGTGGTCCGTGTATATCTCGCAACGATTAACGAGAAGGTAATGTCGCCACAGCTTCAGAGCATAGATAGCTGCTGCTAACTCGCGATCATGTGTTCGATACTTATCTTCGTGAGGACGCAACTGACGAGAGCCATAAGCAATCACTTTGCGCTCCTGCATTAGGACACAGCCTAATCCTTGACGAGATGCATCACAGTAGATCACAATGTCCTTGCGAGTATCTGGGGGTGCTAGCACTGGGGCAGAGGTCAACTTCTCCTTGAGTGTCTGAAAACTTTCTTGGCACTTTTCCGTCCACTCAAACTTCTTGCCTTTGTGGAGTAAATCAGTCAGTGGCTTAGCAATCTTGGAGAAGTTCTCGACGAAACGGCGGCAATAACTAGCGAGGCTGAGAAAACTTCTGACTTGCTTAACAGTCTGCGGAGGAGTCCAGTCGAGAATGGCCTGAACTCGTTCTGGGTTAACAGCAATGCCATCTTTGGAAATCACATGACCAAGATAGGTTACCTCGGATAACCAGAATTCACACTTGGAAAATTTGGCATATAGCTGGTGTTCTCGGAGTTTCTCCAATACAAGCCGAAGATGTTCGGCGTGTTCTTCTTCATTCTTGGAATATATAAGGATATCATCCAAATAAACCATGACGAATTTGTCGAGGTAGTCCATGAAGATATAGTTCATCAATCGAGAGAAGGTTGCTGGAGCATTAGCTAATCCGAAGGACATGACGGTGTACTCGTATGATCCATAACGGGTAACGAAGGCGGTCTTCGGAATATCCTCTTTACGAACTCGGATCTGATGGTAACCCAACCTTAAGTCAAGTTTAGAGAATACAGAGGATCCAGCAAGTTGATCATAAAGATCGTTGATCCGGGGAAGTGGATATTTGTTCTGGATTGTTGCTTGGTTAATAGGCCGATAGTCCTGGATCAATCGGTTAGTTCCATCCTTCTTCTTAACAAAGAGAGAAGGTGCTCCCCAAGCAGAGGAACTTGGACGAATGAAGCCTTGACGAAGCGATTTGTCGATCTCCTCCTTAAGTTCAAGGAGTTCATGTGGCGGCATCTTATAGGGACGCTTAGCAATAGGGGTAGTGCCTGGTTTCAAGTCGATGACGAATTCGACAGCTCTAACCGGGGGTATTCCTGGAAGTTCTTCTGGAAAGACGTCCGGAAAATCGCGAACGACTGGAACGTTCTCAATTCCCTCAAGAGGTGAAGTGTTCAAAGCATTCAGAGCATATATCTGAGCTTCGGCATTTCGAATAACTCGGGCGGTGTAGTTCACTATCTCGTCGGAGGGGTGAAGGAGTTGGACGATTTTGGTGGCACAATTGATCGAAGCAATGTGAACTTTCAACCAATCCATTCCCAGAATGAGGTCTATGGTGGAAGACTTTAGAACAATGTCCGCTGCAAGGAATTCTAATCCTTCAATTTCGACGGTGACGTTAGGTGTCATCATGTCAGCATGACAATGTGCCCCGGGAGTACTAATGACTAATGGAGTATGCATCTTTTCATATTGTATGCCATGCATGAATGCAAATGCTCTAGAGACGAATGAATGTGATGCTCCTGAATCAAATAAAACAGAAGCGGGTACTGAGTTAACGAGAAGGGTACCCATCACAGTAGCAGGTTGATCCTGAACTTCTTCGATATCAATGTGGTAAGCCTGTCCACGACCATAAGCAGAAGACCCGGTATTATAGTTGCGGGTCTGGTAGTTGCCACGGCCATTTCCATGGCCAGTAGGAGGAAGTGCCAACTGATTCTGACTCTGGCGGCAGTCTTTGGCACGGTGACCTGGGCGGCGACACTTGAAACACAGACCATCTTTAGGATGAAGAGCAGTAGCATTTGGTGGAGCAGCTTGAGCTCTTGGCTGCCTAGGTGGTGGAGGAGGCAGACGAGGTGCAACATAGGAAGGCCTTAGCGCAGGGGCAGCTGGACGATACATGCTGTGGGGAATCCAGATTCGATGCCTCTGTGCTGAGCTCGAAGACGAGCAAACGTCATGATAGCGCTTCTGTGACTCCTTGTGCTCCATCTGAGCGGTCTCAACCTGGATAGCCTTGTTCACCACGGTGGCGAAGTTGGGGAAGTCATGAACAGCAAGTGGAAGCTTGAGGTCTGGGTGGAGTCCGTCACGGAACTTTTCTTGGCATCAGTGGCAATGTCTTCTTCAGCATAGCGGGATAGGTCAAGGAATTCCCGCTGATAAGCTTTGACAGTCTTACTGCCCTGCGTGAGGTTGCAAAACTCCCTTTTCTTCCGGTCCATGAATACCTGAGGAATGTAACGGGCATGGAAAGTAGTCTAAAACTCGATCCAGGTAACCACTGTCCCAGCAGGTAGTGAACGCCTGTGGGTGTCCCACCATTGAGCAGCGGGACCCTTTAAGAAGTAGGACGCGAAGGTGACAAGGTTGGCAGGGGTGACATTGGCAGATTCCATCTCGAAGGCGATGTCGCGAAGCCAGTCATCAGCATCCAGTGGCTGTTCAGAGTTGCGGAAAACAATAGGGCCGAGACGCACAAACTCCTGTAGAGCTATTAAAGCAGGGTGCTCATTCTGAGCATTCTGGTTCTGGTGTGGGAACTGAGCCATGATTCCAACCATAAACTGGTAGTTCAACTCAAATTGCTGCATCATAGTTGCCATATAGTCTGGCGGTGGTGGCTGTTCGGGAGCACGGCCACGACCACGAGCACCTGACCTAACCATCCTGCTAAAATTCAACAAGGGGTAGTTTAGTAACGAGTATTTGCAGGTGTAAGGAATCATTCATGAAGTAACACGCACAACAAAAGGAAGTGCAATAGATACAACATCATAGTCAATCATGACAAACAGATTCGTACATAGATTCGGTTACAGGCCAGCGTTATGACAACGTAAAAGAAGACTAGACACACTAGGCGGCACGCAGGCACGCGGTGGAGGGATACAACAACGGGACATAGCGATATGCTACATCAACGTCGGAGAAAACCACTGAAGCCAGGCAACTGCAGGTGACGACGCAGGGTACCCTCGATATAAGGATCCTGCGCTCCGTGAACACTCTGATGCAGAACCTGGTCCCGGACTGGAAGAAGAGGACCACGTGGAGGGTAAGACCTCCAACAGCAGGCCACTCAAGACCTGGTGGCATCTCCGTCCTGCGCGGGTAAAGAATGTACTCTGGGTGCATCCGTGCACTGACTGCTGGCAGCAACTGTGTTAGAGCGTCATAAAGACGAGCACGAGTGGCGTGCAACTCGATAGCAAGAGCTCAAGCAGTGCGATCCAGAGTCTTAGTGTACTGAACCAAAACCTGCGGGTCATAACGACGCGGCACGTAAGGAGTACAAACAGCTGTGTAGTATCCAGTCTCGTCCCCAGCGGGGGCATATGGAATGTATCTAAAAGCAGTCTCCTCCAAGCGACTGTTGTGCTCTCCATGGAGATGGGCAATAGCAGTATAAGCAGCATCATGGACTGCCATGTCAACAGTCACTCCAACACCATGGAAGGTGTGCAGCTCAGTGATGGAGTTGTTCTGCTAATCAAAGATACGAACCATAGCGTGGTACTGCTCCTGGTTGAACTCACGGTAATCCTCGTAAACAGTGTACACGGGGTACCAGTGATATCCCAGCCTGGTCAAGAGATCGACAAGGATAGCAGGGAACCCAGTCGCGTCGACAGCCATAGTCTGGCATACAAGCTGTCTTGCGGGACGCATCTGAAACAAGGAAGTGCAAGATGTCATAAGACAGTGGGAGAAGCATAAGATAACTTTGAGAGGAACAATTGCAGATAATCCAGCTCTTCGAGTGAGTGTGATCACGAGAACCTAAAGTCAGAGTTAGTAAAATTTTAACCCGAATAGAAGAGAGAGCAGAGTCCCAGAGTAAGGAAGAGGAATAAAAGATCCTAATACCACCCATTGGCGACGTGGGCCCGTAAGCCACACAACCATGTTAGTCAAACAGTTTTTTCACAGGAATTGGAAGGGGGCTTCCTACAGGCAGTCGGCTCTGATACCAACTTGTGACGCCCCTGCTCGACCGTGCACTAATCATACACGCAAACGTGCACGCTCGAGATCAGAGCCTCGCGGGAAGATATCACAACACAACTCTAAACTCAAATTTAAACATAAATCTTCATATTACAAACCAGGGGTCGCGAGGACCCAAATACATAAGTCATATAAGCAAATAATATCTGGGTACAGACATAGTTAGTCAAGTTTGCCATAAGAAGACTAGCACAAACAGCGACACTGATCGAAAAGGGGAAGGCCTCCTGCCTAGGGCCTCCGAACTACTCCTGGTCGTCGGGGATCTCCACGTCGTAGTAGGCTCCTCCGGGGATCTCCTGCTCCTGGGCTCCGTTGTCTGATCGCAGCAATCGGGTATGGGGAAAATAGATAGCAAAGCAACCGTGAGTACTCATCCAAAGTACTCGCAAGACTGACATCTGAACTATACTAAGTATGCATCGGTATCAAAGGAATGGGGCTATATCTTTGGACTAAACTACAGAAATGCCGGAACAGAGGGGGAAATTCCTAGCCTATCAAAGACTAGCATCTTGAAGCAATCTTGCAGCATCAGAAGAGAGTAGAACAAGATAATATATAATCAATCATATTTTAGCAATGCCCTGGGATCCTTCCTCGACTACCCTGCGATAAAGTGATCCCGAGAGTAGTAGTAACAGTCTATCATTGCAACAGTATCCATTCATAGTCGTAGCAGATCAGGATACAACTCCGAGCGTCCTGTTACCGTGGATACGGCTATTCGAATAGATAACTTCCCTGCAGGGGTGCACTACTGTTACCCAACACGTTCGATTACATCTGACCGGACACACTTGCTGGGTAATACCCGGCCTTGGGTAATCGACATGGCGTAGTCCTACCTAGGCTCAGCAGAGAGGTCAGCACGCCGGTCAAAATCCTAAGTGCGAAGGGGTCTTGGGCCCATCGCCCTCTGCACTCCTACACGTTGCGAGACTGGCCGGGGCCCAAGCACGACTGTGGAAACACCACAGACGTAGCCAGCTCACCCCAACAATCAGCCGGCATCACTGAGCTGTGACATCTGAAGAGCTTTCGGCTGAGACAAATGACATAGAGGGTCCCATAACCATTATCCCATGTGGTGGTAGTGCGTATAAGGCCAGCGGCCTACTCAGATCAAATACCCAAATCCGTTAGGTGTGTTTTAGTAGCTCGCAGAGACGAACAGGGTTCCTGTCGCTCCGACTAGGTATCTCGCGGACCACGACCAGGGACCAGGCCCACCTCTCACCTAGGTAGTCTCCGCCTGCCCTGTCGCTCCGACTACAGTGCAAGTTCCGCGTCGGTTGTCGGGACAAGTCCCGAGCTACCACCACATCCTGGGTGGTACCACTAACAGCCAGCCGTCACAGGACTCTCTCGTGGGAACCCTTGGGTTCGACCCGTCTTGTTTCATTACCTCGCGGGAACTCTTGGAGCCGGCCCGACTTTAACAATTTAAAGTATTGCAGTAATGTAAACAGTTCCGTGATCATCACCCAGAATGATCACAGCCCGATAACAAGCCTGGCCAACGGACAAGGGTGAAGGGCCAGCTGATGAAACATAGCATTCCTAACTAGGCATCATAGGATAGCAATTAGAGTATCAATAGTAGGCGACGAAATCAGGCTATGCATCAGAATAGGAGCTATCAGAACAACAACAGAAGCAATAATAATGCAAGCAATAGAGAGAAAGAGTAGGCGATATCTGGATGATCAACGGCGTTTGCTTGCCTGGAAGCTCAGCTGAAGGGGTCTGGTCGTCGACGACGTAGTCGTACTCAGCAGTGTCGTCGGCAGTCTCGGGGTCTATCGGGAGAGAAGGAGGGGGAAGAAACAATAAATACACGGCAAACAATGTAACAGGGATGCATGACATGTCAACATGCAGTGCTAGGGGTGTTCTAATGCATCACTACGCAAGTTAGTCGGAGCGGGAAATTATCCGGGAGTGTTCTCCCAGCTCCGGGTGATTATCGTTACACTGAACCGGAGGGGACGGTTCCATGTTCAGTATGTTAGAGGGGTGTCGCAGGTATGTGGGAGGCATATTCGGATTCGTCATATTTTTCTGATCGTTTTTCATATATAAATTATTTTCATCCGAGTTACGGTTTATTTTATATGATTTTTCAAAGTTTTATTGAATTTTTGGAAATATTTTAATTATTAATTCTGAATTATCCAAAACAGTAGTCCATGACGTCAGCATGACGTCACTGGTCAAACCCAGCTGGCCGGGGTCAAACCTGACCAGTGGGTCCCACTGGTCAGTGTCATAGTAGCTAATTAGGGATTAACTTTAACTAAAATAGGTTAATTAGACAGCGGGCCCCATCTGTCAGTGACCGTTTAAATTAACAAATTTAATTAACTGATTTATTATTTATAAAAACAATTTAATTAATGCGGGGCCCGCATGTCAGTGGCAGTAGTCGGCCCAGAGAGCGGGTTGACTTGGTCAACCGGCCAACGGGACCCACTGGGCCTACTGGTCAGTGGCCCAGGGCGTCCACGTGGCGTCCACGTCGGCCGGCCGGCGTTTAAACACCGGCGACCACGTTTTTGCGGCGGTGGCGCACAGGAGGTGGTCGGGAATCGCGCACCTGCCACCATTTCGCGCGCGGCCAGGCGCGTTGGATCGGCTGTAGCGCGGCGCGTCCATTGGTGGTGGTGGCACGGCCAGTGGTGGCATGTAACGACGGCGGCGAGCACGAATGCGGCGGCCGGAGTTCGGGCGACGGCGGAAAAGTGGTGGCAGCGCGCGATAGCTCAAACTAAAGGGGCCGGGGTGGTCAATGCGCCCGTGCGAGTTCTACGGACACCTGCGCGTGACCATTTGGTCACCGGACGGCTGCCGGCGATGAGCTCGTGCGGAGGCGGGCTCGGCCACGACGGGGACGGCGGCTAGAGGACGACCGAGAGGGAGAGTGGAGAGGGGAGAGGTAGCGGTGCTCACGGGGAGCCGGTAGTGGTGCAAAGCGTGCTCGGGGAGGGCTCGACGGTGCCGGATTCGTCATCGGACGATGGTGGCGATCCGAGGAAGGAGAAGGTGGCGTGGGGGCGATGCGGTGGCTCCCGGCTCGTTCCAGTCGGCGTGGTCGAAGTAGGTGACGACGGCGAGCACGGTGGACTCCTCGGCGAGGCAGGAGGGGCTCGATGGCCGCGAGCGTCACGGCGGCGAGGCCATGGCGGCGTCGGGCGACATGGGGAACGAGGGAGAGAGGGGGAGAGTGAGGCGAGGGAGGTGCCAGGGGGCGCGGGGGCGTCGCCTTATCCACCAGGAGCGGGCGCGGCGCGCTGTCGACCAGGGAGAGAGGGGGGCCAGGCTCGGGCGCGCGCGCGCTGTGTGTTCGAAAGCGAGCGAGGGAGTGAGCAGTAGGAGGGAGACGACCGGCTAGGCGGGCTGGGCCGCGCACTGTTTGACTAGAGCCCAGACAAACAGTGCCCCGTTCCCTTTTTCCTTTTCTATTTCTTCTGCTTTTATTTCTTTTCCTCTTTGCAAAAAGGTTTGGCCACCATTTCACTTTTGTAAAATATGTGACTTAGCCACATAAATATAGTGCAATATCTAGCACTGCCATAAAAAGGTTTGGAGTCCAGAAGTTTTCATTTGAATTTTATTTAAATAAAATGGGATTAAATGCTACTGTTTGGTACTGTTTCATGATGTTAGAGTCATTTAACTAATTCAATTAATGTTGATTTTACTTTTATAATTGCTTTGGGAATATTTGCAATATTATGAACTATTTAGTTCCTGGATTTGAACAACTTTTAAATTCACTTTAAATTTGAATTGGAATTTGAAATGAGATATGATCCAAATGATTATCAAGCACTGTTAATCATGGTGACTTGGCATTATCAAAAGGGTGATCACTGTAGCTTAATACATGGGGATGTTACAGTTCTCCTCTTCTAAAAGAAATTCTCGTCCCGAGAATTAAGAGGTAGGCTGAAAGAGAGCGGGGTATTCTTCACGAAGACGATCTTCGCGTTCCCAAGTGGCTTCATCTTCAGAATGATTTGACCACTGAACTTTAAGGAACTTGATTGCCTTCTGACGAGTTTGATGTTCAGCTTGATCAAGAATGCGGATCGGATACTCTTGATAAGAAAGATCCTCTTGCAATTCAACTATTTCATGATCCACTGCTCGGATAGGATCCTTGAAACAGCGATGAAGTTGCGACACGTGGAAGACATCATGAACTTGAGAAAGGTTCGACGGCAATTCCAATTGATATGCCACCTCTCCACGTCTTGCGAGAATACGGAACGGGCCAATGTAGCGAGGAGCTAACTTGCCCTTGATTCCATGAGTGCCCTTCATCGGAGTGATGCGAAGGTAAGCTTGCTCGCCAGGTTGATAGACCATTACCTGGTGTTTTCGGTCATAATTGCTCTTCTGACAAGACTGAGCAGCTTTCAAATGTTCACGGATAATGCGGACTTGTTCTTCAGCTTGTTGGATAATGTCCGGACCGACGAGTGACCGTTCCCTAGTTTCTGACCAATTCAGAGGGGTTCGACACTTACGTCCATAGAGAACTTCAAAGGGTGCCATCTTCAAACTAGCCTGATAGCTATTGTTGTATGAGAATTCAGCATATGGGAGAGATTCCTCCCATTTCTTACCGAATGAGATGACACAAGCTCGAAGCATATCTTCAAGCACTTGATTGACTCGTTCAACTTGTCCCTGGGACTGGGGGTGAAAAGCGGTGCTGAAGGACAGATGAGTTCCCATAGCTTCTTGGAAACTGTTCCAAAATCTTGAGGTAAAGAGGCTGCCACGGTCTGAGCTGATCTCCAACGGAACACCGTGGAGTGAAACAATTCTGGAAACATAGAAGTCTGCTAACTGGCTAGCAGTGATTGTCTCCTTGACTGGTAGAAAGTGAGCAACCTTGGAGAATCGGCCAATGACGACAAAAATAGCATCATGACCCTTCTGCGATCTAGGAAAACCAGTAATGAAATCCATTTCGACTTTGTCCCATTTCCATTCAGGAATAACAAGTGGTTGCAGAGTTTCAGCAGGCCTTTGATGTTCTGCTTTGACGCGACGGCAAACGTCACACTCAGCAACATAACGAGCAATGTCTCGCTTCATATCAGGTCACCAATATCTTTGTCGAATGTCTTGGTACATCTTGGTATTACCAGGGTGAATTGAAAGAGGTGTATCATGAGCTTCTTTCATGACGCGTGGGGTCAGTGTCACGCCCAATATGCGATCCTATCCTCGAGGGACTCGGAGGCCCTACCAGGGATAGAAGCGCATATCGAAGACGTTTGCATGGTGGATATCATTACATCGTACCATGTACATAATATATGGGGATACATACAAATACATATAGTCATCACAGGAATATATCAATACATCGCAAACACCATACAGAAGAGCAGAATCCGACTACGGATGAAACACAAACGAAAAACATGAACGACATCCACCCTGCTAGCCCAGGCTGCCGACCAGGAACCTATCCCAAGATCAACGAAGAAGAAGAAGCAGAAGAAGAACTCCAAAAGCAAACGTGCATCGCTCTCGCGTCAGATCATCGCATTACCTGTACCTGCAGCTGTTGTTGTAGTAAACTGTGAGCCACAAGGACTCAGCAATCCCATTACCATGGGTATCAAGACTAGCAAAGCTTAATGGGTATGGAATGGATAAGTGGTGAGGTTGCAGCAAGCACTAAGCATTGTATGGTGGCTAACTTACGAGTACAAGAATAAGAAGAGTAACTATGCATAACGGTCACAAACTAATAATGATCAAGAAGTGATCTTGAACACCTACTTACGAGTCAAACATAACCCCACCGTGTTCTCTTCTCGAACTTCCTCGAAAAGAGACGATCACGGTTACGCACGCGGTTGGTGTATTTTAATTAGGATTAGTGTCAAGTTCTCTACAACCGGAGGTTATAAATTTCCAAGTCGCCACATAACCGCGGGCACGGCTTCGCGAAAGATTTAACCCTGCAGGGGTGCTCCAAGTAGTCCATTATAAATTACCACACGCATCCGATGGAACATCCTCACACCATGATAACACGATGCTTACGATAAGGAATTCCGATGGACAAGTCATTCGTAGAAGGTAAAACTAAACTAGCAAGACCTCCCGACGTGTCGATGATCCCGATAGGAGCCGCGTAACTCGTTCTCAGGACACGGCGGATAAGCGACGCGTACAGGTGCCAAATACCCCAAGTTGCCAAGGGGCGGCCCCGCACAGTGCTCTAGTTTTGGACCAGCACCATCAGCACTGGCCCACCTGTATTATGTGGAATTAAGAATCCTCGAGGTGATCAGCCCCTATGCATTAATTAATTAATTTCAGTATTATTATGTTGGCAAATTTTAAAACCAAAGTTGGGCCTTGCTGGAGAAGTTTATCCTAAAATGAATGATCAGGGGGGTTCCCATATGCCCCACATGTGTTAGAAGCGCTCATCAAGGAACATAACACCAGTATTACGGAAACTAGGGCGGCATGAGTGAAACAAAACACCAGGGAAAAGGCCGAGCCTTCCACCCATTACCAAGTATATAGATGCATTAATTAAATAAGAGATATTGTGATATCCCATGATATCCATGTCCCAACATGGAACATCCTGCAACTGCACCTGCAACTAGCAACGCTATAAGAAAGGGGCTGAGCAAAGCGGTAACATAGCCAAACAACGGTTTGCTGGGTAGTGGAGGTTAGAGGCTGTATCATGGCATATGGGAGGCTGACATACAAGTGGTAGGGAGCGCGACATAACGATAGCAACGAGACAACTAGCAAGCAAAGATAGTAGTGATATCCAGGGTAATGATCATCTTGCCTGAAATCCCGCCAGGAAGAAGATCGAATCCATGAAGTAGTCGAACAAGCGTAGTCGAACGGATCCTCACACTTCGCAACATAACCGGACTATCAAGAAGAAGCACAACTGGAAAGAAGCAAACAACATGGTGAACACACAAGCATAAACATGGCATGATGCACAACCAAGTATGATGCATGTCCGGTTAAAGAGGCATGGCATGGCAAGAGTGGAACAAACAATACTACATATTAAGTGAAGCTCAAGACGAAACTCCACAACAATTATTTAGTTCACTCCCGTTTATGCTACTCATCAATATTAATTGTTGTTGAACATGGCAAGAGGTGAAGCGCAAGTAAACTACCTCTCTAGGCAATTTAAATGAGGCCGGAAACAACACATAACAATTCCGGAAAATCCTCATATGTAAATTTCGAAGTTGATACTGTTCTGCCCTAAACACAATTTTAAAGTTGGTTAACAGCAAAAGTAAGTGTACCATGTTAACCTACACATCTTTCTACCCCATTTACATATAAAGTTTATTTAATTTGGAGCTACGGTTATTTAGTTATGAAATAAATCATTTTAACAAGTCATTTAGCAATTTAATTCAAAAAACAAGTTTAAACATTTTAAACATGGATGAAAGTTGGATATTGTAAAACTAGATGAAATTCTGAGCAAGTTGCATATATTACATGTTTTATTTGCATGCATGGATATTTAATTATTCACATCTTAAATCAGTGGCATTCTGCAAATATGCATGTCCTGGATATTTGATAAATTCGCAGAACGAAAAAAAACTATACTGGACCCAAACTGTGAGTGCAGGGGTAAAAAAAAACAGCGCACTGGGCGTCTGGTAGCACAGGAGACAGAGGGAGCGGCTGGGCTGGCTCACCTTGGGCCTTAGTAGGCCGGTCGGTGAGGCGGCCCGCAGGAGAACAGGCAGGCCGTGGCGGTTGCTGGGCTAGGGGCGGCTGCGGGCCCACGCGGGCGACCCTGGCAGTCAACGCGCAGGAGCGGGACGAGGCGCGTTCGCTCGTCTCCTGGACGAAGCCGAGGCGGAGGTTGGGCATGGCGCTGGCGGGACTTGGCGCGAGCGACGGCCAGGCGAGGCGGAGGTGGAACCCTCGCTGAACCTAGAGCGGACAAGGGCGAAGCGGTGGTGGCCAGAGGTTGCAGGTGACCGGCGGCGCTCGTCAACCTCGCAGACGAGGACGAGACAGGAGGCGACGGCGGCGAGGCGGGGAACGCCTGGTTCCGGCCGCGGCGGCTCCACTTCTGGCGGAGGCCGACGGATCCGGGCGAGGGCGGAGCAGATCGGGCAGCGGCGACCCGGCGCGCGAGCTGCAAGTTCGCTGCTCCCTGTTCAGAGAAACGAGACGAGCGGGAGGCGTGAGAGGGAGCAGGAGAAGGAAGATGAAGGGAGAGGCACGGGGAGAAGGCGGTCTGGTGCAGCGGGTAGTGGCTCCGGCGAGGCCCGGTCGCCGGTGTCGGCCGGACGACGAGGCAGGGTCGAGGGTGATGGGGAGCTGCGGGAGGCAGGAGCTCGCTCGAGGAGATCGAGCACTGGAGCGTGGGGCTCTCTGCTGTTGCGGTAGGTGGGAGGATGAACTGGGAGGCTAGGGGCCGTTCGATCTGGATCTGACGGTCCAGATCGAAGGTGGGATGGATGGATGTGGTTGGGTGGATCTGGAAAACGAGGTAGGAAGGCCGGTGGTTGGGCCGGCGCGGAAAACGAGGGAGGCTTGGGTTTTTCAGAAATGGAGGGCTAGGTCTTCCTTTTATAGGCAGGGGGGCTAGATGGAGGGGCTTGAGGCCGTTTTTGGACCCTCCGATCGGGATCGGACGGCTCCAGCGAGAGGGGAAGGGCTAGCTGGGCTAGGTGGGCTGTGTGGGAGTGAATTGGGCTGAGAGAAGAGAGAGGATAGCAGCCCGGCACGGTCTTCGGAACACCGAAAACGTCCGACGTTTTTACCGGCTATAGTGCCGCTATAGTTATCCGTTGGGGCATCAAACGACCTCCGAATGAAACGAAATTTGGCAGGTGGTCTACCTACAATATAATAAGACCGCACGCCAACTTTCAACCCATTCCGAGAACATTTTTATCCCACTTATAAAATAATAATTCGGAGGTGCCGTGGACGCGTGCGAGTGTGGTTGGACTCAGAACGGACAACGGAAAGAACGGGGAGAATGACAACTACGAACGGATGCAAGTTTTATGAAAACATTCGGAGAAATCACATGGCACCGACGGAAAATAAATGAAAGGAACCTGGAGCATCGGTCTCGGGGCGTCACAGTCAGATCCAGGTTGTCTTTTCTAGGAACCACTAAGCGATTTTTGAAGAACAAGGTGCCATCATCATCAATAGTGAAGAATGAGGGCCTTCCTTTTGCGAGACCGTGCTTAATCTTCTCGACCTTGGAGTCAGCTTTCTGTATATGCTTGATGAGGTCCTCGAGATCTGGTTCAACAACCAGGGTATTGAGATGACCCTGTGGGACAATGTGAAGGTTCAACTTGCGAAGTTCTTCGTAGAGAAGGGGTTGTGCTTGCCGAACCATTAGGTTGTTGCAATAAGACTTGCGACTCAAAGCATCGGCCATTACATTAGCCTTGCTAGGGGTATAGGAGATATCCATGTCATATTCGGCTATTGTCTCGAGCCATCTTTGTTGACGGAGGTTCAAATCTGGTTGAGTATACAGATACTTCAGACTTTGGTGGCCCATGTATATCTCGCAACGATTACCGAGAAGGTAATGTCGCCACAGCTTCAGAGCATAGATAACTGTTGCTAACTCAAGATCATGTGTTGGATACTTATCTTCGTGAGGACGCAACTGACGAGAGCCATAAGCAATCACTTTGTGCTCCTGCATTAGGACACAGCCTAATCCTTGACGAGACGCATCACAGTAGATCACAAAGTCCTTGCGAGTATCTGGGGGTGCTAGCACAGGGGCAGAGGTCAACTTCTCCTTGAGTGTCTGAAAACTTTCTTGGCACTTTTCCGTCCACTCAAACTTCTTGCCTTTGTGGAGTAAATCAGTCAGTGGCTTAGCAATTTTGGAGAAGTTCTCGACGAAACGGCAACAATAACTAGCGAGGCCGAGAAAACTTCTGACTTGCTTAACAGTCTGCGGAGGAGTCCAGTCGAGAATGGCCTGAACTAGTTCTGGGTTAACAGCAATGCCATCTTTGGAAATCACATGACCAAGATAGGTTACCTCGGATAACTAGAATTCACACTTGGAAAATTTGGCATATAGCTGGTGTTCTCGGAGTTTCTCCAATACAAGCCGAAGATGTTCAGCGTGTTCTTCTTCATTCTTGGAATATATAAGGATATCATCCAAATAAACCACGACAAATTTGTCGAGGTAGTCCATGAAGATATAGTTCATCAATCGAGAGAAGGTTGCTGGAGCATTAGCTAATCCGAAGGACATGACGGTGTACTCGTATCATCCATAACGGGTAACGAAGGCGGTCTTCGGAATATCCTCTTTACGAACTTGGATCTGATGGTAACCCAACCTTAAGTCGGGTTTAGAGAATACAGTGGATCCAACAAGTTGATCATCAAGATCGTTGATCCGGGGAAGTGGATATTTGTTCTGGATTGTTGCTTGGTTAATAGGCCGATAGTCCTGGACCAATCTGTTTGTTCCATCCTTCTTCTTACCAAAGAGAGAAGGTGCTCCCCATGCAGAGGAACTTGGACGAATGAAGCCTTTACGAAGCGATTTGTCGATCTCCTCCTTAAGTTCAAGGAGTTCATGTGGCGGCATCTTATAGGGACGCTTAGCAATAGGGGTAGTGCCTGGTTTCAAGTCGATGACGAATTCGACAGCTCTAACCGGGGGTACTCCTGGAAGTTATTCTGGAAAGACGTCCGGAAAATCGTGAACGACTGGAACGTTCTCAATTCCCTCAAGAGGTGAAGTGTTCAAAGCATTCAGAGCATATATCTGAGCTTCGGCATTTCGGATAACTCGGGCGGTGTAGTTCACTATCTCGTCGGAGGGGTGAAGGAGTTGGATGACTTTGGTGGCACAATTGATTGAAGCAATGTGAGCTTTCAACCAATCTATTCCCAGAATGAGGTCTATGGTGGAAGACTTCAGAACAATGGGGGAGGCAAGGAATTCTAATCCTTCAATTTCGACAGTGACGTTAGGTGTCATCATGTCAGCATGACAATGTGCCCCGGGAGTACTAATGACTAATGGAGTATGCATCTTTTCATATTGTATGCCATGCATGAATGCAAATGCTCCAGAGACGAATGAATGTGATGCTCCTGAATCAAATAAAACAGAAGCGGGTACTGAGTTAACGAGAAGGGTACCCATCACAGTAGCAGGTTGATCCTGAACTTCTTCGATATCAATGTGGTAAGCCTGTCCACGACCATAAGCAGAAGACCCGGTATTATAGTTGCGGGTCTGGTTGTTGCCACGACCATTTCCACGGCCAGTAGGAGGAAGTGCCAACTGATTCTGACTCTGGCGGCAGTCTTTGGCACGGTGACCTGGGCGGCGACACTTGAAACACAGACCATCTTCAGGACGAAGAGCAGTAGCATTTGGTGGAGCAGCTTGAGCTCTCGGCTGCCTAGTTGGTGGAGGAGGCAGACAAGGTGCAGCATAGGAAGGCCTTAGCGCAGGGGCAGCTGGACGATACATGCTGTGGGGAATCCAGATTCGACGCCTCTGTGCTGAGCTCGAAGACGAGCCAACGTCACGATAGCGCTTCTGTGACTCCTTGTGCTCCATCTGAGCGGTCTCAACCTGGATAGCCTTGTTCACCAGGGTGGCGAAGTTGGGGAAGTCATGAATAGCAAGTGCAAGCTTGAGGTCTGGGTGGAGTCCGTCACAGAATTTTTCCTGTCTGCGGGCATCAGTGGCAATGTCTTCTTCAACATAGCGGGATAGGTCAAGAAATTCCCGCTGATTAGCTTCGACAGTCTTACTGCCCTGAGTGAGGTTGCGAAACTCCCTTTTCTTCTGGTCCATGATTCCCTGAGGAATGTAACGGGCACGAAAAGCTGTCTGAAACTCGATCCAGGTAACCACTGTCCCAGCAGGTAGTGAACGCCTGTGGGTGTCCCACCATTGAGCAGCGGGACCCTTCAAGAAGTAGGACGCGAAGGTGACAAGGTTGGCAGGGGCGACATTGGCAGATTCCATCTAGAAGGCGATGTCGCGAAGCCAGTCATCAGCATCTAGTGGCTGTTCAGAGTTGCAGAAAATAGTAGGGCTGAGACGCACAAACTCCTGCAGAGTTATTGAAGCAGGGTGCTGATTCTGAGCATTCTGGTTCTGGTGTGGGAACTGAGCCATGATTCCAACCATAAACTGGTGGTTCAACTCAAATTGTTGCATCATAGCTGCCATATAGTCTAGCGGTGGTGGCTGTTTGGGAGCACGACCACGACCACGAGCACCTGGTCTAACCATCCTGCTAAAATTCAACGGGGGGTAGTTTAGTAAAGAGTATTTGCAGGTGTAAGGAATCATTCATGAAGTAACACGCACAACAAAAACAAGTGCAATAGATACAACATCATAGTCAATCATGACATACAGATTCATACATAGATTCGGTTACAGGCCAGCGTTACGACAACGTAAAAGAAGACTAGACACACTAGGCGGCACGCAGGCACGCGGTGGAGGGATACAACAATGGGACATAGCGATATGCTACATCAACGTCGGAGAAAACCACTGAAGCCAGGCAACTGCAGGTGACGACGCAGGGTACCCTCGATATAAGGATCCTGCGCTCCGTGAACACTCTGATGCAGAACCTGGTCCCGGACTCGAAGAAGAGGACCACGTGGAGGGGTAAGACTTCCAACAGCAGGCCACTCAAGACCTGGTGGCATCTCCGTCTTGCGCGGGTAAAGAATGTACTCTAGGTGCATCCATGCACTGACTGCTGGCAGCAACTGTGTCAGAGCATCGTAAAGACGAGCACGAGTGGCGTGCAACTCGATAGTAAGAGCTCGAGCAGTGTGATCCAGAGTCTAAGTGTACTAAACCAAAACCTGCGGGTCATAACGACGCGACACGTAAGGAGTACAAACAGCTGTGTAGTATCCAGTCTCGTCCCCAGCGGGGGCATATGGAATGTATCTAAAAGCAGTCTCCTCGAAGCGACTGTTGTGCTCTCCACGGAGACGGGCAATAGCAGTATAGGCAGCATCATGGACTGCCATGTTAACAGTCACTCCAACACCATGGAAGGTGTGCAGCTCAGTGATGGAGTTGTTCTGCTGATCAAAGATACGAACCATAGCGTGGTACTACTCCTGGTTGAACTCGTGGTAATCCTCATAAACAGTGTACTCGGAGTACCAGCGATATCCCAGCCTGGTCAAGAGATCGACCAGGATAGCAGGGAACCCAGTCGCGTCGACAGCCATAGTCTGGCATACAAGCTGTCTTGCGGGACGCATCTGAAACAAGGAAGTGCAAGATGTCATAAGACAGTGGGAGAAGCATAAGATAACTTTGAGAGGAACAATTGCAGATAATCCAGCTCTCCGGGTGAGTGTGATCACGAGAACCTAGAGTCAGAGTTAGTAAAATTTTAACCCGAATAGAAGAGAGAGCAGAGTCCCAGAGTAAGGAAGAGGAATAAAAGATCCTAATACCACCCATTGGCGACGTGGGCCCGTAAGCCACACAGCCATGTTAGTAAAACAGTTTTTCAAAGCCTAGACTCAACTTCGACCAAGGAATTGGAAGGGGGCTTCCTACATGCAGTCGGCTCTGATACCAACTTGTGACGCCCCTGCTCGACCGTGCACTGATCATACACGCAAACGTGCACGCTCGAGATCAGAGACTCACGGGAAGATATCACAACACAACTCTAAACTCAAATTTAGACATAAATCTTCATATTACAAACCAGGGGTCACGAGGACCCGAATACATAAGTCATACAAGCAAATAATATCTGGGTACAGACATAGTTAGTCAATTTGCCTTAAGAAGGCTAGCACAAACAGCGACACTGATCAAAAAGGCGAAGGCCTCCTGCCTAGGGCCTCCGAACTACTCCTGGTCGTCGGGGATCTCCACGTAGTAGTAGGCTCCTCCGGGGATCTCCTGCTCCTGGGCTCCGTCGTCTGATCGCAGCAATCGGGTATGGGGAAAAGAGATAGCAAAGCAACCGTGAGTACTCATCCAAAGTACTCGCAAGACTGATATCAGAACTATACTAAGTATGCATCGGTATCAAAGGAATGGGGCTATATCTTTGGACTAAACTACAGAAATGCCGGAACAGAGGGGGAAAGGCCTAGCCTATCGAAGACTAGCATCTTGAAGCAATCTTGCAGCATCAGAAGAGAGTAGAACAAGATAATATATAATCAATCATATTTTAGCAATGCCCTGGGATCCTTCCTCGACTACCCTGCGAGAAAGTGATCCCGAGAGCAGTAGTAACAGTTTATCATTGCAACAGTATCCATTCATAGTTGTAGCAGATCAGGATACAACTCCGAGCGTCCTGTTACCGTGGACACGGCTATTCGAATAGATAACTTCCATGCAGGGGTGCACTACTGTTACCCAACACGTTCGATTACATCTGGCCAGACACACTTGCTGGGTAATACCCGGCCTCGGGTAATCGACACGGCGTAGTCCTACCTAGGCTCAGCAGAGAGGTCAGCACGCCGGTCTAAATCCTAAGTGCGAAGGGGTCTTGGGCCCATCGCCTTCTGCACTCCTGCACGTTGTGAGACTAGCCGGGGCCCATGCGCGACTGTGGAAACACCACAGACGTAACCAGCTCACCCCAACAATCAGCCCGCATCTCTAAGCTATGACATCTGAAGAGCTTTCGGCTGATACATACTACATAGAGGGTCCTATAACCATTATCCCACGTGGTGGTAGTGCGTATAAGGCCAGCGGCCTACCCAGATCAAATACCCAAATCCATTAGGTGTGTTTTAGTAGCTCGCAGAGACGAACAGGGTTCCTGTCGCTCCGACTAGGTATCTCGCGGACCACGACCAGGGACCAGGCCCACCTCTCACCTAGGTAGTCTCCGCTTGCCCTGTCGCTCCGACTATAGTGCAAGTTCCGCATCGGCTGTCGGGACAAGTCCTGAGCTACCACCACATCCTAGGTGGTACCGCTAACAGTCAGCCGTCACAGGACTCTCTCGCGGGAACCCTTGGGTTCAACCCGTCTTGTTTCATTACCTCGCGGGCACTCTTGGAGCCGGCCCGACTTTAACAATTTAAAGTATTGCAGTAATGTAAACAGTTCCGTGATCATCACCCAGAATGATCACGGCCCGATAACAAGCCTGGCCAACGGACAAGGGTGAAGGGCCAGCTGATGAAACATAGCATTCCTAACTAGGCATCATAGGATAGCAGGTAGAGTATCAATAGTAGGCGACGAAATCAGGCTATGCATCAGAATAGGAGCTATCGGAACAACAACAGAAGCAGTTCTAATGCAAGCAATAGAGAGAAAGAGTAGGCGATATCTGGATGATCAAGGGGATTTGCTTGCCTGGAAGTTCAGCTGAAGGGGTCTGGTCGTCGACGACGTAGTCGTACTCAGCAGTGTCGTTGGCAGTATCGGGGTCTATCGGGAGAGAAGGAGGGGGAAGAAACAATAAATACAGGGTAAACAATGCAACGGGGATGCATGACATGTCAACATGCTGTGCTAGGGGTGTTCTAATGCAGCACTACGCAAGTTAGTCGGAGTGGGAAATTATCCGGGAGTGTTCTCCCAGCTCCGGGTGATTATCGTTACACTAAACCGGAAGGGACGGTTCCATATTCAGTATGTTAGAGGGGTGTGGCAGGTATGTGGGTGGCATATTCGGATTCGTCATATTTTTCTGATCGTTTCATATATAAATTATTTTCATCCGAGTTACGGTTTATTTTATATGATTTTTCAAAGTTTTATTGAATTTCTGGAATTATTTTAATTATTAATTCCGAATTATCCAAAACAGTAGTCCATGACATCAGCATGACGTCTGGATGACGTCACTGGTCAAACCCAGCTGGCCAGGGTCAAACCTGACCAGTGGGTCCCACTGGTTAGTGTCATAGTAGCTAACTAGTGGCTGGGGCGCGCCCTGGGCGCGCCTCCTGTGCGGTCCTTTGCGTACCAGTCTTGCTGGTGTAGTTGTGTACGTGCTTTTGCAGCCCAGATGAGCGCCAGATGTTAAAAAAAAGTTTTGATCTTGTGTAATCTTGCCAACGCATTTGTTAACATGTGCATGCAGTCCAAATGAGCACCAGTTTTTTTAAAAAGCAGCAGACAGAAAGGTGATAATTTGCCTACTCGTTTGCTCCAAAATACTTGAATCTGTTCAACTGAACAACTAACAGTCATATATACCATGGGAAACAAAAACATAATAGCAGTACCATGTCATTGAATAAATCATTATCCTTAGAGTAAAGGTGTGTTCCTGCTTCTCTTCACGTAACTTTCCTTACATTTTGAGTGCCTTTTGGCACTGTCAGTCACCAAAGTAAATTACAATTCCAAAGAGACATTGAATGCCCTAGTGCAGAAACACCAATGACTACCTTTCTCATGAACCTTCTGTTTGAATAAGGCGACATCAGCTCGACAGACATCACCTGAATTCACAGACCATGGCCACCGCCCATAATAATTTGTATGCATATAAGAGAAATCTTTCATGACAAATGGGATTTCACCTTTACACAGTTAATACAAAAGAATGACCTGTGTTAAAATCAAAGACCTCTGGATTAAACAAAAATCGAGAACAAACAAATAATGCACCGTAATTGTTCACCCATCAGCATGAAAGAATGATGTGCTTTATAAAAGTGAGCACGCTACATGGATGCAATGGTCATGTGGTGATAATCTGCATCGAGATTGGTCATTCATATTTCATCTATGATCTGTAAAGAGTCGAAAAAGAATTTCAACTTCAAGATGAAAAACACAATAGCATGGGTCTCGAATTGCAAGATGGGCCTTGTTTCAACACTATATCGCATCCCACTGGTGGTCCTGCTTTCCTTTTATTGTAAACGGCCTAATTCCCAAACAAGAAATACCCTAGCCATGTTTCTGGCAACAGTGTCATCGAGAAAATTTCAGAGAATTCCATCGCAAAAATCTGCAAAAATCTAAAACCTGCACAAAGATCAAAGAGAATTAGTTCGAAGAACACTCTGAAATTTGCGTCACCTTACATGCACACAACAGTTGTGATCTAACTCTTTTTTTTGCGGGCGTATGATCTATTTCCTTAAAAATTAAAATATACGCATCATCGTATTTCCTTCTGTTTAGTACAGAACCTTGACCATGAAACATGATCACAAATTCAGATTTTGTATACTGCAAGTTCATGCTAGAACGAGGTATTCACTTGTGATATATGGATCAAGCAATACAGAGAGAGAGAGGGGATTGGGAACTTACTAACTGAGGATGTGAGAGGACGAAAGGGATAGCCTCGATTCATCGGTCATCCAGAGCTGCCATGAAAAAGGGGGCAGAGATGGTGGGGTTGACCTGCTACATAAGGCCAGCAGTGGTTGTGTTACCGAGTTATAAGCAAAGATGAAATAAACATTCAAAGCCAACTATCATCTAGGAGGTGCATCAGTCTCACAGCCTACCATAGCAAGATAAGGAAAGATGAAATGAACATTCAAAGTCACCTATCATATAGGAGGTGCATCAGTATCACAGCTTACCATAACAATTCGCATGCACGACAAAACTTGCTAGTTAGCATAATAGAAAGTTTTGTCTGAACTGGGTACAGTATATAGATTAGAAACTCTAATTAATCTATTCTAAAAACTCAAAATTCAATGGTGAACGGGAGCTAATTTGCAACAGAGCATAGGTGCGCAAAATTTATGTTAATGAGATATGTTTATGCAAATTAGCTCAGAATTCTCTCAACATGGAGGTCCCTTATTTGATGCTTTCAGATCACGTATTGAATTTTGAGTTATGTTGAGAGAACATGGAGGTCCCTTATTCTCTCAACATGGATCTTAGCCACTCCCGAAACCTTGAATCAGAAAAAGAACGAGCAGACTAATTCATTTATCACAGTTGAAAAGCATAATAAAAACATTAGTTTGAAATCTGACAGTAAACGGCTGTCATCAACAATTTTCTAGCTTTTTACTCGGCTCTAAGTCTTCATACATCACGGTGAAATTACAGAAGATATAAACCGGTACTCTAAAGAGCGCGGACTAATGCATTCATCACAAGTGGAAACCCTAGCAGATACCGTTAGTTTGAAACTTTTGTATGGAATTTAGTATGCAGACTCACTGTAAATGCTGTTATTAACACTACTACTCTCCTGAAACCAATTCCTCACTGCTCTAATATTTGTGATGATAACGATATAAAAGCTAGTAACAATCACTGTGCGTAAACCTACCACCCATTTCTACGCTTAGAAGAACACCATACTAATAAAGCTCTGCCCACGACGAAACCGGGACCAAGCAAAGCCCACCTCTCATATGATACCGCAAATACCTTTCATAACTGAAAGAACTACTAAGTAACATACGTGCTACACAGAACACAGCGCAAGCACCACTTTCAGATTTGATCGCAAGTCCATCAAGGAAATCAGTCCAACCGCTCGACTCGCATCGCACGAGCAGAATCTCGCGAAGGCGCGTGCACCTACCTAAGCCAGTAAAATGTACAGATCCAATCGCTCCTAGAGCAAAAAAAACCACGCTGATGCCATTACTTGACGCTAAGATATGGTACTACCGCTAGCGGTAGCCGGGACCAGCTCACCTTGGCTGGGTGAGAAGCGGAAGCCGTGGCATCGGCGCCGGCGGCGTCATGTGGAATGTCCAGCGCGACCATGAATCAATTCAAGAAAACTTAGGGTGGTTGAGTTCATCACCAAAAGAAGACATAAATCCCAAGTCCAGATGGATCTTCACTCACATCAACACAATAGAGGAATAGAAAAGAAAGAAGAACACTGTATAGAAGATAAGGAAAATTTGTGTATTTGTAGCATAACAAAAGAGGGCTCAGTTTTGTCTTTGATCTTCAAGCCCAACACTCACATCTCTCGGTGCATAACATACCCATCGCAATGTAAATGAACTGCCCTGGTTATCACTCGTCAGAATGACCATCCGAGGTGCAGAACATCCAACATTACCGATGAATTGAACAGGCTGCAAGAGAGGTAAGGGTGGGCTCTAATTAGTACCCACAGGCCACAACAGTCTTGATTGCTCAAGACATGGTTATTTCAACCAGAGTCATCATCATCGCCCCTCATTTTTTACCGAAAAGGAGGTTGTACCCCCGGTCTTTGCCCACCAAGCAGCATGACCCTGATATCCATACATACATACATACATGCGTGCACACATGCATCCATCCATCCATCCATCAGCCTCAGGAGCTACTCATACCTGGCCTCGACCGACCAAACCTGACGACGCACCAGACAACACCGTAAATGCATCTTGGTCCTCGTCGTCACGGGCGAGGGCGAGGAGCCGGGAGAGGTCACGCCCGCCGCGCGGTCCCCGGAGACCTCGCCGGCGCACCCGACACTGCGGCGGCTGCCCGAGCCAGGGCCTCCATGCCGGCGGCATCGCGGCGCGGACGGGAGGCCTGGCCCCGCGTGACGGAGAGATCCATGGGCCGAGCCTCCTCATCGCCCCTCTCCCGGCAACAGGCACCTCGCCTCCCTCCCGTGTGCTCCCGAGATCCAAATCGAGAAGATCGGGGGATATGAGGCTGGAGGAGGTGGAGCTCGGGACGGGAGATGAAGAGGGCACGGGCACGGGCGGCGGCACGCGGTGGATTTGGCGGAGAAAGAGGCGGCGGCGGAGCAGCAGGAAAGGGGCGGGGGTTGGAGGAGAGGAAAGGAAAGAGAGAGAGAGGGGTCGCGTGTGTGGGAAACCTTCGTGGGGAAGGAAATGAGAGAATATCTTTTCCTCTCCATCGCTACGAGTACTACTTTTATCGGGCGAGGTGTTATCCAACCCGAGCGAACGAGCAAAAAGCTCATTTGTCTACGCGAGAAACAGTGCCTGCGCCGACGTGGCATGCTCGAGCGTTCGCCCTGAGGTTCGCTCTTGGAGAGTGTAATTAGGGATTAACTTTAACTAAAAAAGGTTAATTAGCCAGCAGGCCCCATCTGTCAGTGACTGTTTAAATTAACAGATTTAATTAACTGATTTATTATTTATAAAAACAATTTAATTAATGCGGGGCCCGCATGTCAGTGGCAGTAGTCGGCCCAGTCAGCGGGTTGACTTGGTCAACCGGCCAACGGGACCCACTGGGCCCACTGGTCAGTGGCCCAGGGCGTCCACGTGGTGGCCACGTCGGCCGGCCGGCGTTTAAACGCCGACGACCGCATTTTTGCGGCGGTGGCACACGGGAGGTGGTCGGAAATCACGCACCGGCCACCATTTCATGCGCGGCCAGGCGCGTTGGATCGGCCGCAGCGCGGCGCGTCCATTGGTGGTGCTGGCGCGGCCAGTGGTGGCGTGTAACGACGGCAGCGAGCACGAACGCGGCGGCCGGAGTTCAGGCGACGGCGGAAAAGCGGTGGCAGCGCGCGATAGCTCAAACTAAAGGGGCCGGGGTGGTCTATGCGCGCGTGCGAGTTCTACGGACACCTGCGTGTGACCATTTGGTCACCGAACGGCTGCCGGCGACGAGCTCATGCGGAGGCGGGCTCGGCCAGGACGGGGACGGCGGCTAGAGGACGACCGAGAGGGAGAGAGGAGAGGGGAGAGGTAGCGGTGCTCACGGGGAGCCGGTAGTGGTGCAAAGCGTGCTCGGGGAGGGCTCGACGGTGACGGATTCGTCGTCGGATGGTGGCGGCGATCCGAGGAAGGAGAAGGCAGTGTGGGGGTGATGCGGTGGCTCCCAGCTCCTTCCAGTCGGCGTGGTCGAAGTAGGCGACGACGGCGAGCACGGTGGACACCTCGGCGAGGCAGGAGGGGCTCGGTGGCCACGAGTGTCACGGCGGCGAGGCCATGGCGGCATCGGGCAAGGTGGGGAACGTGGGAGAGAGGGGGAGAGTGAGGCGAGGGAGGAGCCAGGGGGCGCGGGGGCGTCGCCTTATCCACCAGGAGGGGGCGCGGCGCGCTGTCGACCAGGGAGAGAGGGGGGGCCAGGCTCGGGCGCGCGCGCGCTGTATGTTCGACAGCGAGCGAGGGGGTGAGCAGTAGGAGGGAGACGACCGGCTAGGCGGGCTGGGTCGCGCACTGTTTGACTAGAGCCCAGACAAACAGTGCCCCGTTCCCTTTTTCCTTTTCTATTTCTTCTGCTTTTATTTCTTTTCCTCTTTGCAAAAAAGGTTTTGCCACCATTTCACTTTTCTAAAATATGTGACTTAGCCACATAAATACAGTGCAATATCTAGCACTGCCATAAAAAGATTTGGAGTCCAGATGTTTTCATTTGAATTTTATTTAAATAAAATGGGATTACATGCTACGGTTTGGTACTGTTTCATGATGTTAGAGTCATTTAACTAATTCAATTAATGTTGATTTTACTTTTATAATTGCTTTGGGAATATTTGCAATATTATGAACTATTTAGTTCCTGGATTTGAACAACTTTAAATTCACTTTAAATTTGAATTGGAATTTGAAATGAGATATGATCCAAATGATTATCAAGCACTGTTAATCATGGTGACTTGGCATTATCAAAAGGGTGATCACTGTAGCTTAATACATGGGGATGTTACATCTATCGAGGGTGATTCCTCTGGGTTCACCTTGACGGATACATCGAGTGGAAATCCAACGAGGATGATTCCTCAGATTCCTTCTTGATGTTAAAGACACATGGATACTTTGACTTTACTACAGATACTTGATAAAGACGGGTTGACCTCGAGGGGTACCCGCGAGAGATGTGGAGTCGGGTTGACCATGAGGGTGCCCGCGAGATAATTACGTGGCACGGCCGGGCATTCCTGGCCCTTGCCGTAAGTCCACGAGATGGGGCGACGGGGTCACATGATCGTGGATCTCTGCTCGTTTCCGCGAGCTCCCAATGCACTAACGGATTTGGGTATTTGATCTAAGTTGGCCACTGGCCTATACGCACTACCACCACGCGGGATAATGGTTTAATGGGGCCTTCGGCGCTGTATGTATCAGCCGAAAGCTCTGTCAGACATCCAGTTCAGCATTGTGGCACGGTCAGATCGCGCCATCCAGGCAGAGGTGGCGCTAGTATCCACCGTCCTCACAACGACCTGGAGTGCAAAGGGCGATGGGCCCAAGACCCCTGAGCACTTAGGATGTAGACCGGCGGGGACCTCTCTGCTGAGCCTAGGTAGGACAACGTCGTGTCGATCAGCCGAGGCCGGGCATGACCGAGAAAAGTGTGTCCGGCCAGAGTTAATCGAGCCTCTTGGGTAACAGTAGTGCACCCCTGCAGGGAAGATTATCTATTCGAATAGCCATGTCCACGGTAACAGGACGCTCAGTGTAGTATCCTGATCTACTACAACTAGAACTGGATACTGTGAACTTAATAAAATGTTAGCTCCGCGATTGCTTTCTCGCAGGGAGTCGAGGAAGGATCTCTGGGCTTTGCTACTACATGCTTGTTGCTTTATTAAATGCTGCTAATCTGCACTCTTCTAATGCTGCAAGACGCTGAAGATGCTAGTCTTCGATAGGCTAGGCCTTCCCCTCTATTCTGGCATTTCTGTAGTCCAGTCCACTGATACAGCCTTTCTTTGATACCGATGCATAAGTAGAATAGCTCTGATGTAAGTCTTGCGAGTACTTTGGATGAGTACTCACGATTGCTTTGCTTCCCTTTTTCCCCCAACCCGATTGCTGCGACCAGATGACGGAGCCCCGGAGCCAGCTGACCCCGTCGACGACTACTACTACCCCGACGGAGCCTACTACTACGTGGAGACCGACGACCAGGAGTAGTTTAGGAGGCTCCCAGGCAGGAGGCCTGCGCCTTTTCGATCTAGTGTCGTTGTTTTGCTCAGCCTTCTTAAGGCAAACTTGTTTACTCCTTATGTCTGTACTCAGATACTGATGCTTCTGCTGACTCTTGTGTAACTCGAGCTTATGTATTCAAGCCCTCGAGGCCCCTGGCTTGTAATATAAAGCTTGTATTATTTTATTTTGTGTCTAGAGTTGTGTTGTGATATCTTCCCGTGAGTCCCTGGGCTTGATCGTGTGCATTTGCGTGTATAATTAGTGCACGGTCGGGCCGGGGGCGTCACACGGAATGTCATCAACATTAGTAACAAGGTTTTATTCAGGGGTGTTGACTTAAGCAAGGAATTATCACTGCTCAGATAAAAGCTAGATTACAAGAAAGGTTAAATAGACCAATGTAAAGGAAAATGTGATAATCAGATTAAACAGACCACTGGAAAGGAATGATTGCAGACAATCCAGCTCTCCGGGTGGATGTGAACACGAGAACCTAATGTTACTGTTAGTAAAACTTTAACCCGAATAGAAGAGAGATCAGAATCCCAGAGTAAGGGAGAGGAATAAAAGATCCTAAACCCATCCATTGGCGACGTGGGCCCGTAAGCCACACAGCCATGTTAGTAAAGTAGTTTTTCAAAGACTAGACTCAACTTCGGCCAAGGAGTTGGAAAGGGGCTTCCTACAGGCAGTCGGCTCTGATACCAGCTTGTGACGCCCCCGACTTGACCGTGCACTAATCATACACGCAAATGCGCATGATCAAGCCCAGGGACTCACGGGAAGATATCACAACACAACTCTAGACACACAAAAAATACAAGCTTTATATTACAAGCCAGGGGCCTCAAGGGCTCGAATACATAAGCTCGAGTTACACAAGCATCAGCGGAAGCATTAGTATCTGAGTACAGACATAGCTAGACAAGGCTGCCTTAAGAAGGCTGAGCAAAACAACAACATCTAGATCGAAAAGGCGCAGGCCTCCTACCTGGGAGCCTCCTATCTACTCCTGGTCATCGGTCTCCACATAGTAGTAGGCTTCACCGTGGTAGTAGTAGTCGTCGGTGAGATCAGCTGGCTCCGGGGCTCCATCATCTGGCCGCAGCAATCGGGTATGGGGAAAAGAGGTAGCAAAGCAACCGTGAGTACTCATCCAAAGTACTCGCAAGACTTACATTAGAGATATGCTAAGTATGCATCGGTATCAAATGGGAAGGGGTTGTATCTGTGGACTGTACTACAGAAATGCCAGAATAGAGGGAAGGCCTAGCCTATCGAAGACTAGCAACTTGTAGCGTCTTGCAGCGTAGGATACCAGGTTGTGACGCCCCTGCTCGACCGTGCACTAATCATGCACGCAAATGCACACGATCGAGATCAGAGACTCGCGGGAAGATATCACAACACAACTCTAAACACAAATATAAGGCATACAAGCTTTATATTACAAGCCAGGGGCCTCGAGGGCTCGAATACATAAGCTCGAGTCATACAAGCATCAGCGGAAGCAACAGTACCTGAGTACAGACACAAAGTTAAACAAGATGCCTTAAGAAGGCGAAAACAAACAACGACTCTGGTCGAAAGAGGCAAGGCCTCCTGCCTGGGAGCCTCCGAATCTACTCCTAGTCGTCGGCGGTCTCCACGTAGTAGTAGGCTCCATCGGAAGTGTAGTAGCAGTCGTCGGCGGTAGCAGCTGGCTCCTGGGATCCGTCATCTGGTCACAGCAATTCGGGTATGGGGAAAAAGAAGTAGCAAAGCAACCGTGAGTACTCATCCAAAGTACTCGCAAGACTGACATCAGATCTATACTAAGTATGCATCGGTATCAAAGGAATGGGGCTATATTTTTGGACTAAACTGCAGAAATGCGAGAACAGAGGGGAAAAGCCTAGCCTATCGAAGACTGGCATCTTCATCGTCTTGCAGCATTAGAAGAGTGCAGATTAGCATATAATATAAAGTAACAAGCATGTAGAGGCAAAGCCCAGAGATCCTTCCTCGACTCCCTGCGAGAAAGCAATCTCGGAGCTTACAATTAATTAACATGTCTCCAGTTCAAGTTGTAATAGATCGGGATACAACACTGAGCATCCTGTTACCGTGGACACGGCTATTCGAATAGATAACTTCCCTGCACGGGTGCACTACTGTTACCCAACACGCTCGATTAACTCTGGCCGGACACACTTCTCCGGGTCATGCCCGGCCTCGGCTGATCGACACACCGTAGCCCTACCTAGAGCTCAACAGAGAGGTCCCCGCTGGTCTACATCCTAAGTGCTCAGGGGTCTTGGGCCATCGCCCTTTGAACTCCAGGTCGTTGCGCACATGGTTAGATCCAGGCACCACCTCTATCATGGATGGCGCCGATCCTGCCGTGCCGCAATGCAATACATACGGCGCCGAGGGCCCCATAAACCATTATCTCGCGTGGTGGTAGTGCGTATAGGCACGTAGCCAACTCAGATCAAATACCCAAATCCGTTAGCAAATTATTAGGAGCTCGCGGTGATGATCAGTACTCTTGTCGTCCCGTCTCGAGGAAGTGCAACAAGGGCCAGGCCCATCCCTCTCTAGGGCGGTCTCTGCCTGCCCGGCCGCGCCTCGTAATTATCTCACGGGTACCCCTCACGGTCAACCCGACTACACGACTCTCGCGGGTACCCCTCGGGGTCGACCCGACTTTACCCGGGGACTGTAGTAAAAGTAGGGTATCCGTGTGTTCATCACGTCAAAGGGGAATCCAAGGAATCACCCTCGATGGATTCCTGCTCGATGTAATCCGTCAAGGAGAACCAGGAGGAATCACCCTCGGTGGTCCCCACTTGAGGGGTTGCTCGACAGAGTCATCATCGGGAAGGGGAGAGCGAGGAATCACCCTCGGCAATCATCACCGATGAGATAAACTACAGAGATATCATCGAGAGTGCTGTACAAGGTATCACCCTCAGCACTCGATGGTAGCCCTGCAGAGTCGTACAACTAAGGGGTGTGTGTGGTAATGCGTCGGTCTCTACACGTCGATCACACGGATTGAGGCACTGGTAACAAAGCGGGGCAACAGGGACAAGGGTGAGGGGTCACTGATGGAACATTTACCAACCTATTCGAAGCAGTTTAGGATGACAGGTAAAGTAGCAACAGTAGGTTACAAAAAGCAGGCTATGCATCAGAATAGGAGCAATCAATTACAGTAGCAAAATCTAATGCAAGCATGAGGGAGAAGGAATAGGCGATATAGGAATGATCAAGGGGGTTTTGCTTGCCTGGTTGCTCTGCGGCAAAGGAGGGATCGTTGGGGATGTAGTCGGTCTCCTGGGCAGCGTCGGTCTCGGGGTCTACCGGAGAGAAGAGGGGGAAGAAACAATAAATACAAGCAACAAATGCAATCACAGATGCATGGCATGGCAACACGTCATTCGAGGGGAAAGTTCCATGTTCACCAAGTTAAAGAGGTGTGGCAGGTATGGGAGTGGCATATTCGGATTCTTCATATTTTTCTGATCATTTTTCATATATAAATTATTTTCATCCGAGTTACGGTTTATTTTATATGATTTTTCAAAGTTTTATTGAATTTCTGGAATTATTTTAATTATTAAATTTCGAATTATCAAAAACAGTGTCAGATGACATCAGCAGAACGTCATGATGACGTCAGCAGTCAAACCAGCCGGTTGACTGGTCAATCTGACCAGTGGGTCCCACATGTCATACACAGAAGTTAATCCAATAGTTTAAATTAACTAAAAAGGATTAATTAGCAGGTGGGCCCCATCTGTCAGTGACAGATTAGCTAACAGATTAGTTTTAATTAATAAATAGTTAATTAAAATGGTGGGGCCTACGTGTCATTGACTGGGTCAAATCCAGTCAGCTTTGACTGGTCAACTGGGTCCAGTGGGACCCAGTGGTCAGTCTCTGCTAATTATAACAGTGTGTTAATTTAGTTAACTAGCTAATTAGGAAGGTGGGGCCCATTTAACAGTGACACGGTGGTTAGTGGATTAATTTAATTGTAATCCTAATCGCTACAGTAACCATGGCCCACTGTCAGCAACTGATTAGTGGCTAATCAGGTCAAAGCGGGCCCACCGGTCAGATTCAAACGGCGCTGGCGGTGACCACAACCGCGGCGGCGCGTCGTGGGACCGTGCCGGAAAATTGCTAGGGCCGCGGCCGGATGCGTGGCTGGGCTCTACGGAACGCCCACGACGAGGCGCGTCCAACGGTGGTGGGGCTGGAGCGAACGGTCGCCGGAATCGAAGCCGGCGACGAGTTGTGCGGCGGCTGGGTTTCGGGCTTCGTCAGAAAATGAGGCCGGAGCATGCATTCGAGCAACGGAGCGCATGAGCAGCATCCACTGTCCACCAGGAACACGCTGGTGCACCGCGTGCGAGCAGAGGAGCTCGAGAGCGAGGAGCTCTTCAGCCATGGCGAACGGTGGCGACGGCCGCGAACGGGGAGATGGCTACGGCGGCTAAAACGTTCAGCCAAGAGGGGGAAAGCATGCGGAAGCTCACATCGGAGCTAGTGACAGGCTCGGGGAGGCCGGAGAGCAGCGAGGGCGGCGGATCGACGAGGTTGAACGGCGGCGGCCGAAGGAAGGGGATGAAGTCGATCTCGGCGATGGGGTGGCGTTGAGCTCGCGTTCGTCGTCGTAGGTGAGGTAGTCAAGCGTGGTGGTCCTCCTGGGCGTCTTGGCTGGCCGTGGGGAGACCAGTGGCCTCGGCAACAGCGAACGGCGGCGTTCGGGTGTCGTGTTTCAGAGGAGAGCGACGAGGGATAGAGGAGAAGGAGGGTTTGGCTTCGTCCAGGGGGTGCGCGAGGGGATCTTTATCCTGTGCCGGCGCTCTGTAGCAGTGCGGGGGCTGAGACGGCTCGACGGCGACGGTGAACAGGCGTCGGGCGCGGTCGGCGTCGATGCTAGTAGGAGGAGGAAGACGACAGGGGGCGCTGGGCTGGGCCGGCACTGTTCCACTTGGGCCACTAGCACAGTAGTTTTTCCCTTTTCTTTTTCTATCAATTGAATCAGCTGCTACTTTCCATTTATTTAAATTATCAAATGAATTTTGTTTGAGTTGATACTTGGCACATAAATCCAGTACAATGTCTCAAGACCACACACAAAGTTTCACAATATTTGGAAAAGGTTAAGTATTTGTTTATTTCAAAATGGCCAAATTAAGTGCTGCTGGTCCACTGTTTTGGTTGCTAGGGTCAATATGGGAATTTAATTAATGTTGGCTTTATTTTTATAATTGCATTGGGATTATTTAAAATATTATGAACATTTTTGTTCCACTGTTTGGACAACTTTTAATTTTGACTTTATTTTAAATTTGAATTTGAAGTTGGATTATTCTCTAAATGCAATTTATTTAGGATGATCATGATGACATAGAAATTTAATTAGCTTAATGACCGGGTTAAGATCTGGGGATGTTACAGAAGATGGTCTCTCTCAAACAACCCTACAATCAAATACAAGAAATCTCTTGTGTCCCCAACACACCCAATACAATGGCAAATTGTATAGGTGCACTAGTTCGGCGAAGAGATGGTGATACAAGTGTAGTATGGATAGTAGATATAGGTTTTTGTAATCTGAAAATAAAAAAACAGCAAGGTAGCAAGTAACAAAAGTGAGCACAAACGGTATTGCAATGCTTGAAAACAAGGCCTAGGGTTCATACTTTCACTAGTGCAATCTCTCAACAATGCTAACATAATTGGATCATATAATAATCCCTCAACGTGCGATAAATAATCACTCCAAAGTTCCTATTAGCGGAGAACATAAGATAGAAATTGTTTGTAGGGTACGAAACCACCTCAAAGTTATCCTTTCCGATCGATCTATTGAGCCATTCCTATAAGTGTCACAAACAGCCCTAGAGTTCATACTAAAATAACACCATATGATACACATCAACCAACTCTAATGTCACCTAGATACTCCAATGTCACCACAAGTATCCGTGAGTTGATTATATGACATGCATCAAACAACTTCATAATCATAATGTTCAATCCACACAAAGAACTTCAAGGAGCACCCCAAAGTTTCTATCGGAGAAAAGATAATGAAAACGTGCATCAACCCCTATGCATAGATTACCCCAATGTCACCTCGGGAATCCGCGAGTTGAGTGCCAAAACATATATCAAGTGAATCAATATAATACCCCATTGTCACCACGAGTATTCATATGCAAGACATACATCAAGTGTTCTCAAATCTGAAATATTCAATCCGACAATAACGAAACCTCAAAGGGAAAAGATTCGATTCATCACAACAAAGATAGAGAGGGAAGAAACACCATATGATCCAACTATATTAACAAAGCTCACGATACATCAAGATCGTGCCATATCAAGAACATGAGAGAGAGAGAGAGAGAGAGAGAGAGAGAGATCAAACACATAGCTACTTGTACATACCCCTAGCCCTGAGGGTGAACTACTCCCTCCTCATCATGGAGACCGCCGGGATGATGAAGATGGTCTCCGGTGATGATCCCCCCCTCCGGCAGGGTGCCGGAAAAGGGCTCCAGATGGGATCTCCTTGGTATAGAGGCTTGCGGCGGCGTAAAAATCATCTAGGTTAACTTTCGGGGGTTTATGAATATATATGATTTTTCAGCGTTGGAATCATGCAAAGAGGTTCCATAGGGCGCCCACGAGGCACCAGGGCGCGCCTGGGGGGGGGGGGGCAGGCGCGCCCAGGTGGCTCATGGGGCACCTGAGGCTCTTCTGCTGCTTCCCCGAAGCTTCCTGGGTCCGTTTCCTTACAGAAAAAATCATCAAAAAGTTTCGCTGCATTTGGACTTCATTTGATATGGATTTTCTGGAAAACCAAAAACAAGAAGAAAACAACAACTGGCACTGGGCACTAGGTCAATATGTTAGTCCATAAAAATCATATAAAAGCCGTATAAAAGTGCACCAAAATCATACAAAACTATAATAAACATGGCATGAATACTTCATAAATTATAGATATGTTGGAGACGTATCAGCATCCCCAAGCTTAATTCCTACTCGTCCTCGAGTAGGTAAATGATTAAAGAAATAATTTATGAAGTGTGAATGCTAGCATAGTGCATAAGTTTGATCAATAATAATTTCAATCACTTTTTCTAGCATCAATATATATCATAATCAGTAGCTCATCTCATAAAACTTCTCATGACCAAGTAGCAAGCTATTCACATGTTTAAAGTATAGGCCATAAACTTTCTTGAAAACTAACAAACTATGTTCTCAGTCATCAAACAATTACAATTCATCTTATTTTTAGGAAGGGTCTATGTAAGAGCTTTGATCTAGCAAATTCCACATACTCAACTATCATTTAGTCTTACATGATTGCTGACAGTCAAAGCATAATTTTAGAACAAACCATTTCAGTCAAACACATAGGAAGATAGGGGCTTAATGTTTTGCCTCCCAACTTATTTATCTCAGGGATAATGTCAACAATAATAACTCATGATCACCTATATTCAACTGGTTATATGTGCCTGGATCTTTCCCTACCACATAATGCTTGCCAACTAAAGAATAAATAGAGCAGAATAGGGATGAACATTAATGACTCTTGCATAAAAGTAAATTCAGAAAAGTAAATACAGAAAATTAAAAGATAGGCCCTTCACAGAGGGAAGCAGAGGTTGTCATGCACTTTTTGTTGTTGGATGCACAAGCTCTTAATGCAAAGGAACGCCACGTTATATTGCCCCTTGTGATAGCAACCTTTATTATGCAGTTCGTTGCTTTTATTTCTTTACCATCACAAGTTCGTACAACACTTATTTTCCCTTGCAATAAAAGATCATACATATTTTAGGAGCAATTTTTATTGCTTTTAGCACCGATGACAACTTACTTGAAGGATCTTATTCAATCCATAGGTAGATATGGTGGACACTCATGGCCAGAAACTGGGTTTAATGGTTTTTGGATGCACAAGTAGTATCTCTACTTAGTACGAATTTTTGGCTAGCAAATGATCCTAAGCAAGCACCACATATTAGAGGATCCATGACAATATAACTTCTATGTGAATATAAACAAACACAACTCATTACGTTGTCTTCCTTGTCCAACGTCAACTACTTGATCAAGCTTGAAAATAATTAATGGGGGCTCACAATCATAGAAGATGTCCAAGATAGTATATTTATATGTGAAATTTCTCTTCCTTCAAAATTCTTTCATGAATTGTTCAAGTGACCAATGCTATGTTTGTTAACTTTCAATAAATTTTACCACTTTTACTTCTTGTATGTGAAGTCACTACTCCCCATGGGACAAGCATATGAAGCATATAAATTTCAACTTTATGATATTCAATTCATTTCAACAATTTACTCATAGGATATAAGTGAAGAACAAGAGTAAATGACAAACTACTCCAAAAAGATATAAGTGAAGACCAAATGAGTAGTTAAGTAAATAGGTAGCTATGTGAGGACTCTCTCTCATTTAAAAATTTCAGATCTTAAGTATTTTATTCAAACAGTAAAGAAAACAAAAAAAATGACATTCCAAGGATAGCACATATCATGTGAAGAAGCAAAAACTTAGGCTCAACCGACACTGACCGATACTTGTTGAAGAAAAAAGGTGGGATGCCCCGAGCTTAGATTCTTGAGACTTCTTGGAATAATAACTTGGGATGCCTTGGGCCTCTACAAGCTTAAGCTCTTGTGTCTCCTTAATTCCTCTCATATCACGGTTTCCTTAAATCTTAAAAACTTCATCCACACAAAACTTCAACAAGAACTCGTGAGATAAGTTAGTATAAATCAATACAAAACCTTATCATTCCCTACTGTAGCAAATCACTAAAATTATAATTTAACATTGCATACTAAATGCCTCTGCATATTTAATAATCCTATCCTCAAATAGAATCATTAAACAAGCAAACATATGCAAACATAACAGCAATCTGCCAAAACAGAACAGTCTGTAAAGGGGGATTTAAAATTCATACTTCCCTAACTCCAAAAATTCTGAAAAATTACCACGTGACAGAGAACTCATGCATTCTTACTGTGTAAAAATTTCAGATTTTGATCATGTTCTGACTATTCAGGAATATTCTGGACATAACAGAAAACTTTCTGTTTTCAAACAGCAACACATAAACTTGCAAACTGAGCATGGTAAAGGCTATAATTGGCATTTTATTGAACTAAAAGATACAAAACATGATTATTGATAACAGAAAGCAAATCTCAACAAAATAAAATGACGCTCCAAGCAAAACTCTTATTATGTTACGAATAAAAATATAGCTCCAAGTGAGGTTACCGATAATGTTGAAGATGAAAGAGGGGATGCCTTCCGGGGCATCCCCAAGCTTAGACGCTTGAGTCTTCCTTGAATATTACCTTGGGGTGCCTAGTGCATCCCCAAGCTTAGGGTCTTGCCACTCCTTATTCTCCTCATATCGATATCTCACCCAAAACTTGAAAACTTCAATCACACAAAACTTAACGGAACTTGTGAGATAGGTTAGTATGATAAAAATAAATCATTGATACGTCTCCAACGTATCTATAATTTTTGATTGTTCCATGCTGTTATATTATCAATCTTGAATGTTTTTATATGCATTTACAGAAATTATATATCATTTTTGGAGACTAACCTATTAACTTAGTGCCCAGTGCCAGTTGCTGTTTTCTGCCCTGTTTTTGTTTTACAGAAAATCAATACCAAACGAAGTCCAAATGCCACGAAACTTTTTGGAGATTTTTTTCTGGACAAGATAAACACTAGAAGCTTTGGGAGGAGGCCACAAGCCCAAGGGGATGCCCACGAGGCACCAGGGCGTGCCTGGGGGGGGGCAGGCGCGCCCTGGTACCTCATGGGGCCCACAGAGCTCCGTTTGACCTAATTCCTCCACTATAAATTCAGAAAAAATCAGAAACCCTCAGGGGAGTCCACGAAATACTTTTTCCACTGCCGCAAGTTTCTGTTCTCGAGAGATCCCATCTGGAGGCCTTCTCCGGTACTCCGCCGGAGGGGGAATCGATCACGGAGGGGCTCTACATCAACCTTGCTGCCCTTCCGATGATGCGTGAGTAGTTTACTATAGACCTTCGGGTCCATAGTTAGTAGCTAGATGGCTTGTTCTCTCTTTTTGATCTTGAATACAATGTTCTCCTCGATGTTCTTGGAGTTCTATCCGATGTAATCACTTTTTGCGGTGTGTTTGTTGGGATCCGATGAATTGTGAGTTTATGATCAGATTATCCATGAATATATTTGAGTCTTCTCTGATCTCTTTTATGCATGATTATTATAGCCTCGTATTTCTTCTCCGATCTATTGATTTGGTTTGGCCAACTAGATTGATTTATCTTGCCATGGGAAGAGGTGCTTTGTAATGGGTTCGATCTTGCGGTGCTCAATCCCAGTGACAGAAACGGACATGACATGTATATATCATTGCTATTAAGGGTAAAAAGATGGGGTTTATTCATACGTGAGTTTATCTTGTCTACATCATGTCATCGTTCTTAAGGCGTTACTCCGTTCTTTATGGACTTAATACACTAGATGCATGCTGGATAGCGGTCGATGTGTGGAGTAATAGTAGTAGATGCAGGCAGGAGTCGGTCTACTTGTCTCGGATGTGATGCCTATATACATGATCATTGCCTTGGATATCGTCATGATTATTTGCTTTTCTATCAATTGCCCAACATTAATTTGTCTACCCACCGTATGCTATTTTCTTGAGAGAAGCCTCTAGTGAAAACTATGGCCCCCGGGTCTATCTAAATCATATTACTAAAACCCTAAAAATATTGCTGCAATTTTATTTTATTTATTTTATTTTGTATTTTTGTTTCAATCAATCTATCTATCTATCTATCACATACAATTTAATCTTGCAATTGACCGCCGAGGGATTGACAACCCCTCGTTTGCGTTGGGTGCAAGGATTTGTTGTTTGTGTGCAGGTACTGCTAACGAGGTGTTGCGTGGTTCTCCTACTGGATTGATAACCTTGGTTTCATAACTGAGGGAAATACTTACCTCTGCTGTGCTGCATCATCCCTTCCTCTTCGGGGATAATACCAACGCAAGCTACAAGTAGCAGGAAGAATTTCTGGCGCCATTGCCGGGGAGACATCATCAACATCTATCAAGTACCTTTGCATAAACTCTCATCTCCTTGCATTTATTTTATTTGCCTCTCGTTTTCATCTCCCCCGCTTCTAAAAAGTTTTTACGAAAATACAAAAATATTTTCCGTTTGCCTTTTTGCTCGTTTGCTATCTTTGCTTGTGTGCCATGTGTCTTCTATTTGCTTGCATCTTTGCTTGCTAAAAATATATTGATATGGATCCTCATCCGCTTGCTAATCTTTTCAAAAGATCCAATTATGATGAACCAATTGCTAGTGAGTTGAGTGCACTTGATTATCTCTATGAAGTTTTGCTTGAAAATCATGAATCTGAAAAATTATGATGAAGTGTTAAAAGAAGAAATTTATAAAGTGATTCATGATAGCTCCTTGAATGAAAAGCATGATTGCAATAATGTTGTTATAAATTCTATTAATGTCAATTGTGCTAATAATATGCAAAACTACAAGCTTGGGGATAATAATTTTGTTATGTCCACTACTTATTGCAATGATCATGATTGGGGTGATAATGCTTCTTATGATCTTGAAAATTTATTTAAGCCTCATGATGAATATGATATTGATAATAATGCTTGCAATAATATTGAAAGTGGGTTTGGAAGAGTGTCAACTTTAGGTAAAAAGAATCCCACATATTCGGAGAGTGTTCAATCTTATGAAATTTTTGACAAAAGTGGTTTGGAGAGGTCATGACTTTAGTTGATGTTAATCCCACTATCCTGGAAGATTATAAGTTTTTTATGCATGTGGATCATAGAGAGAATATTGTTTATGATAGCTATATTGTTGAGTTTGATTATGATCCTACATGTAATTATTATGAGAGAGGAAAATATTATTTGTTTCTGTTATTATGTGTTTTCACATTTATGCTACTGTTATGATTGTGTTTTTATGTTTTTAATTAGTGTTTGTGCCAAGTAAAACCTTTGGGATGGTTTGGAAGATAGTATAATTGATGCTGTTTGGAAAACAGAAAGTTTTGCGTCCAGTGCTGGAATTTTGTTTCTGTACTGGAGCGTCAGAAAAATCTGATTTTTTTTACATAGTATTGGTATATGAATTTCCCACGTTGTCCTAAGTTTTCAGAATTTTTGGAGTTACAGAAGTATGGCTTTTAAATAGATTTCTACAAACTATTCTGTTTTTGACAGATTCTGTTTTTGATGTGTTGCTTGCTTGTTTTGATGAACTATGGATTGTATCGGGGGGTATAAGCCATGGTGAAGTTAGAGTACAGTAGGTATAATGAAAAAATAAAATATGAATGGGTTTGCAACAGTACTTAAAGTAGTGATTTATTTTGTTATACTAACGGATCTCACGAAGGTTTTGTTGAGTTTTGTGTGATTGAAGTTTTCAAGTTTTGGGTGAGATCACGATGGATGAAGGAATAAGGAGTAGTAAGAGCCTAAGCTTGGGGATGCCCGAGGCACCCTAAGGTAATATTCAAGGAAGACTCAAACGTCTAAGCTTGGGGATGCCCCGGAAGGCATCCCCTGTTTCTTCTACCAACCATCGGTAATTTTACTTGGAGCTATATTTTTATTCGTCACATGATATGAGTTTTGCTGGGAGCATCTTGTATTATATGAGTCTTTGCTTTGTTTGCGTTTTAGTTTGTCACAATCATCCTTGCTGAACACACCTATCTTGAGAGAGCCACATGTTCATCATCATTTGTTAGAATACTCTATGTGCTTCACTTAAATTTTTTGAGCTAGGCTGCTGCTCTAGTGCTTCACTTAAATCTTTTTTAGCACAGTGGTGGCTATATTTTGAAGAAATAAACTCTCATGCTTCACTTATATTATTTGGAGAGTTGATTAAAATTTTGAAGAAATAAACTCTCATGCTTCACTTATATTATTTTGAGAGTTGATAAGATTGAAATTTTGAAGAAATATTTGCACTCTCATGCTTCACTTATATCTTTTTGAGAGTTGATGAAAGTAACGGTAATTTGCACAAGATATGAATTTGGTCCCAAAGTGATGAATATTCAAGAGGGATATAATAAAAACTTTCATATAGATCATTGGATATGATAAGTGTGATTCCTTGCAATAGTTTTGCGATATGGAAAGGATAATATGTGAGTCATGTTAGTGAGTAATTGTGATTTAGTAAGAATATTAGTGTTAAGGTTTGTGATTCCCTATGCATGCACATTAAGTCAACAGTTATGCAATGAAATTATATCCTACTTATGGTGCATTATTCGGTGTTAGTTATGTTCAATGCATGTTTATGACCGTTTTCATTTTTTGGTTGGTTGCTTCTCAATCTTTTGCTAGCCTTCATTTGTACTAAGCGGAAATACTGCTTGTGCATCCAAACTCCTTAAACCCAAGTTGTGCCAAATGAGTCCACTATATCTACCTATATGCGGTATTTCCATGCCGTTCCAAGTAAATTTGCGTGTGCCAACTCTAATTTTCAAAATAATTTTTCTGTTTTGTGTGCCCGTACCGCTCATGAAGCGGCAGGGGGTGGCCAATATTTTCCATGATAGGTGTGTTATTCTCATGATGAGTGTTTATTCACTTGTCATTGCACGAGAGAGTGGCTGGTAATAGGGATGCCCAGTCCCACAATGAAATCAAAAATTAATAACAACAAAATTCCTTGGAAAGTGATGGCATGGAAGGCACCCGTGGATACGGCTAGCCATGGATTGTGAAAGAATGGTGGAAAGGAAATAAACTTTACTTTCTGTTTGGGAACCGCCTATGATGTGTCTAGCATGGAAGATATTGGAAATTCTCGGTCGTTTTCGTTGACAGGAAAAGCATGCCTCTCAAAATATTTTTATCTCTTTAATTTAAGCTTTGAGCTCTGGCACATTAGCAAATCTCTGCTTCCCTCTGCGAAGGGCCTATCTATTTACTTTTATGCAATTTTTATTTTTATTTTGAGTCTCCATCTTCTCTTATAAAGCACCAACTAGAGAGCACTATTGTCATACTTGTGCATTGTGTGTAGCTAATATTTGAGTGTGTTTCATGAATGGATCAATGATTGAGCATAATGGGCTAGGCATAACTTTCTTTAGCGTTGATATTTTGAAAAACATGGTTGCTTGTTAGCATGCTTGAGTATTTATATCTCCATGTCAAACTATAGACTATTGCTTTGAATCATTCAAGTCCAATGTCCATGCTACAAAAGAAAAGAATATATGATGAATATGATAGGCAACATTCCACATCAAAAATTCTGTTTTTATCATTTACCTACTCGAGGACGAGCAGGAATTAAGCTTGGGGATGCTGATACGTCTCCAACGTATCTATAATTTTTGATTGTTCCATGTTGTTATATTATCAATCTTGGATGTTTTTATATGAATTTACAGCAATTATATATAATTTTTTGGGCCTAACCTATTAACTTAGTGCCCAGTGCCAGTTGCTGTTTTTTGCCTGTTTTTTGTTTTACAGAATATCAATACCAAACGAAGTCCAAATGCCACGAAACTTTTTGGAGATTTTTTTCTAGACAATACCAACACTAGAAGCTTCGGGAGAAGACCAGACGCCAGAGGAGGTGGCCACGAGCCACCAGGGCGCGCCTGGGGGGGGGGGGGGGCAGGCGCGCCCTGGTGCCTCATGGGCCCACCTCAGCTCCGTTTGACCTAATTCCACAACTATAAATTCCCAAAAATCAGGAAACAAACAGGAGCCCACGAAATACTCTTTCCTCCGCCGCAATTTTCTGTTCTCGAGAGATCCCATTTGGAGGCCTTTCCTGGTACTCCACCGGAGGGGGAATCGATCACGGAGGGGCTCTACATCAACCTTGCCGCCCTTCCGATGATGCGTGAGTAGTTTACCACAGACCTTTGGGTCCATAGTTAGTAGCTAGATGGCTTCTTCTCTCTTTTTGATCTTCAATAAAATGTTCTCCTCGATGTTCTTGGAGTTCTATCCGATGTAATCACTTTTTGCGGTGTGTTTGTTGGGATCAGATGAATTGTGAGTTTATGATCAGATCATCCATGAATATTATTTGAGTCTTCTCCGATCTCTTTTATGCATGATTATTATAGCTCCGTATTTCTTCTCCGATCTATTGATTTGGTTTGGCCAACTAGATTGATTTATCTTGCCATGGGAAGAGGTGCTTTGTAATGGGTTCGATCTTGCAGTGCTCAATCCCAGTGACAGAAAGGGACATGACACGTATGTATCATTGCTATTAAGGGTAAAAAGATGGGGTTTATTCATACGTGAGTTTATCTTGTCTACATCATGTCATCGTTCTTAAGGCGTTACTCCGTTCTTTATGGACTTAATACACTAGATGCATGCTGGATAGCGGTCGATGTGTGGAGTAATAGTAGTAGATGCAGGCAGGAGTCGGTCTACTTGTCTCGGACGTGATGCCTATATACATGATCATTGCCTTGGATATCGTCATGATTATTTACTTTTCTATCAACAACAGTAATTTGTCTACCCACCGTATGCTATTTTCTTGAGAGAAGCCTCTAGTGAAAACTATGGCCCCGGGTCTATCTAAATCATATACTAAAACCCTAAAAATACTTGCTGCACTTTTTCTTTCTTTATTTTATTTTTGTATTTTTGTTTCAATCTATCTATCTATCACATACAATTTAATCTTGCAACTTACTGCCGAGGGATTGACAACCCCTTGATTGCGTTGGGTGCAAGGATTTGTTGTTTTGTGTGCAGGTGCTGTTAACGAGGTGTTGCGTGATTCTCCTACTGGATTGATAACCTTGGTTTCATAACCGAGGGAAATACTTATCTCTACTGTACTGCATCTCCCTTCCTCTTCAGGGAATTACCAACGCAGCTCACAAGTAGCAGTGACCACCCAAACGGCGGCGCGGCACGGGCCAGCGTCGGAAAATATTCACAAGGCACGGCTCGATGCGTGCGTGGGTGCGTTCGGAAGCTGGCGACGTCGCGCGTCGAATGGTGCAGGTGCCGCGGCCGGAGCAGGACCACATCGACGGTGGGGACGACCGAAGCGGCGGCCGGAGCTCGGGCGTGCTCGCGTTTGCAGCAGCCGCTCGCATTCGAGCAAACGGAGGGCTAGGCCTACTCTAGGCATTGCTACGACGCCGATGGACATGCCCGCGTGACCAACCGGTCGCCGGAGCACGGCCGGCGACGAACTCGTGCGGCGGCGGGTTCGGCTACAATGGCTAGGGGGCTTACGGGCACGGATCCGCGCAGGACGAAGGAGGGAAAAGGAGGAGAGCTCACAACGGTTCTGCTGGTGAGCTTAGTGGGCTCTAGGAAGGCTCGGGGTGGCCGAAGACGACGACGAACGGCGGCGGGGATCCGAGGAAGGAGACGACGCGATCCGGCTCGGTGGTGCTTCCTGGCTCGAGATGAAGGCATAGGAGGATGTAGCAGTCGACGACGGTCCTCGTAGACACAGAGAGATGACGGAACGGCAGCGGTGGCTATGCTAGCATTGGCGGCGCAGCCATGGCCTCTCGGGCAAGCTCAATGGCGAGCGAGGGAGAGGGCGAGGGGAAAAATGGGGGTGCCTAGGGTTTGCAGGAGGGCGTGGGGATCTTATCCACGCCGGAACCGCGGCGGATGGACGACACATGCGGCTTCTGGGCATCGGGCGCGTGCACAGCCGACAACTGCCGGAGGTTGAAGGAGATGCCGGCTGGGCTGGGCCGCGTGACACTGTGCACTAGCGGCCCAGACGAACATGCAAGTCCTTTTCTTTTCCTTTTTTTCTATTTTGCATTTTGCCTCAGTTTTGCATTTAGTTTGTGTACTAAATGAATTTTGCTAGGGTTGAAACTTGGCACATAAATACTTTGCAATATTCTGGACTGGCTCAAAAAGTTTGGGGTAAATTTGAATTCATTTAATTTATGTTTGTATTTAAATGGGCTGAATAAGTGCTGCTGGTCCACTGTTTTGGTAGCTAGGGTCACTTTGGGAACTTAAATAATGCTGGTTTTATTTTTATAATTGCTTTGGGATTATTTGCAATATTATGAACTATTTTGCTTGCAAGTTTGGAGTTTTTCTAATTTCACTTGTTATTTGAATTTGAATTTGAGTTGAATTATTTCTTAGTTGCATTTCTTAGGATATAATGATGATGACTTGGCATCATTAGTGTGAGGTCACTGTAGCATGACACTAGGGGTGTTACAAATCTCCTCCACTACAAGAAATCTCGTCCCGAGATTTAAGTGGTGGAGTAAAGGAGATGGGATTGGTTTTGAAATTGTAACGAGTCTTTTTGGCCAGGTTTCGATCCTGTGGAGTTGCAGTGAGTGTGGATTAAGAGTAGGAAGGGTGGTGACACCTTACGCGGTCACGACAACAAGACGTGTCAGAGGAAAGTCTGTCAGCTATGTCAGCAACACGTCGGTACCATGGGCGGGGAACGAAGAGAACCATTTTCCTGCTCGTTAAAACGAGGTGGACCAATAGGCAAGGTTCTCGTCCATCGGTGGTTACCGGAATGTCATCAACATTAGTAACAAGGTTTTATTCGAGGGTGTTGACTTAAGCAGGGAATTATCACTTCTCAGATAAAAGCTAGATTACAAGAAAGGTTAAAAAGACCATGTAAAGGAAAATGTGATAATCATATTAAACAGACCAATGGAAAGGAATTATTGCAGACAATCCAGCTCTCCGGGTGGATGTGAACACGAGAACCTAATGTTACTGTTAGTAAAACTTTAACCCAAATAGAGGAGAGATTAGAATCCCAGAGTAAAGGAGAGGAATAAAAGATCCTAAACACATCCATTGGTGACGTGGGCCCGTAAGCCACACAACCATGTTAGTAAAGTAGTTTTTCAAAGACTAGACTCAACTTCGGCCAAGGAGTTGGAAAGGGGCTTCCTACAGGCAGTCGGCTATGATACCAACTTGTGACGGCCCCGACTCGACCGTGCATTAATCATACACGCAAATGCGCACGATCAAGCCTAGGGACTCACGGGAAGATATCACAACACAACTCTAGACACAAAATAAAATAATACAAGCTTTATCTTACATGCCAGGGGCCTCGAGGGCTCGAATACATAAGCTCGAGTTACACAAGCATCAGCGGAAGCATTAGTATCTGAGTACAGACATAGCTAGACAAGGCTGCCTTAAGAAGGCTGAGGAAAACAACGACATCTAGATCGAAAAGGCGCAGGCCTCCTGCCTGGGAGCCTCCTATCTACTCCTGGTCGTCGGTCTCCACGTAGTAGTAGGCTTCACCGTGGTAGTAGTAGTCGTCGGCGAGATCAGCTGGCTCTGGGGCTCTGTCATCTGGTCGCAGCAATCGGGTATGTGGAAAAGAGGTAGCAAAGCAACCGTGAGTACTCATCCAAAGTACTCGCAAGACTTACATCAGAGCTATGCTAAGTATGCATCGGTATCAAATGGGAAGGGGCTGTATCTGTGGACTGTACTGCAGAAATGCCAGAATAGAGGGAAGGCCTAGCCTATCGACGACTAGCAACTTGCAGCGTCTTGCAGCATTAGAAGAGTGCAGATTAGCATATTATATAGTTATAAGTAAGTAGTAACAACGCCCAGAGATCCTTGCTCGACTCCCTGCGAGGAAGCGATCCCAGAGCTAACATATTAATTAAAGTAACATGTATCCAGTTCAAGTTGAAGTAGATCGGGATACAACACTGAGCATCCTGTTACCGTGGACACGGCTATTCGAATAGATAACTTCCCCGCAGGGGTGCACTACTGTTACCCAACACGCTCGATTAACTCTGGCCGGACACACTTTTCTCGGTCATGCCCGGCCTTGGCTGATCGACACGACGTAGTCCTACCTAGGCTCCGCAGAGAGGTCCCCGCCGGTCTACATCCTAAGTGCTCAGGGGGTCTTGGGCCCATCGCCCTTTGCACTCTGGGTCGTTGTGTTGCGGGTCGTAGTCCAAGCACCACCTCAGTCCTGGATGGCCTTGTCCCGACCGGCTCACAATGTTGAACTGGACGTCTGACAGAGCTTTCGGCTGATACATACGGTGCCGAGGGCCCCATTAAACCATTATCCCGCGTGGTGGTAGTGCGTATAGGCCAGTGGCCAACTCAGATCAAATATCCAAATCCGTTAAGCGTGTTATTAGTATCTCACGGACACGAATAGGGCTCAAGGCTCACCTCCTACACCCTGCCGCACCGACTTGGTAACCTGTGGACCAACAACCAGGGACCAGGCCCACCTCTCTCCTAGGTGGTCTCCACCTGCCATGGCGTTCCGCCATAATAATCTCTCGCGGGTACCCTCACGGTCAACCCGACTTCACACCTCTCGCGGGTACCCCTCGGGGTCGACCCGACTTTAACAAGGGACTGAGGTAAAAGCCAAGGTAATCGTGTGGCCATGACATCAAGGGGGAAATCCGAGGAATCACCCTCGATGGATTCCCACTCAATGTAACCGTCATGGTGAACTTGGAGGAATCACCCTCGATAAGTTCACACTTGAGGGGCTGCACGACAGAGGCGTCATCGGTGTGGTGAAAGAGGAATCACCCTCGATAACCCACAACCGACTAGCTACGCTACAGAGATATCATCAGGAGTGAGGTAGGAGGTATCACCCTCGGCACTCGATGGTAGCTCTGCAGAGTCGTACAACTAAGGGGGTGTGCGGTGCTGTGTAGGTCTCTGCACATCGATCACGCTGATCGAGTCACCGGTGGTAAAGCATGGCAACAAGGACAAGGGTGTGGGGCCATTGATGGATCACTAACCAACCTATACTAAGCATTTAGGACAACAGGTAAAGTATCAACAGTAGGTTACAAAATCAGGCTATGCATCAGAATAGGAGCAATGAATTACAGTAGCAAAATCTAGTGCAAGCATCGGAGAGAAATAAATAGGTGATATAGGAATGATCAAGGGGGTTTTGCTTGCCTGGTTGCTCTGCAGACAGAAACAGATCTTCAACGAAGTAGGCGTTCACCGGATCATCAGCGGTCTTGGAGTCTACCGGAGAGAAGAGGGGGAGGAAACAGATAAATACAAGCATTCAAATGCAATCACTATGCATGACATGCCTAAATGATATGCAGGGGGTGATATAATGCATCTCTAATTATTTTAGATGATTTAGGAATTTATCTGAAATTATTTTACCAAAGTCATGCACTATTCATTTATCGGAAACAGGCAAAAAGTTCCATTTTCATCTACTTAGAGGGTTCTAACATGAGTGCAGATGACATATTCGGATTCGTTAGATTTTTCTGATCATTTTTTATATATAAATTATTTTCATCCGAGTTACGGATTATTTTATATGATTTTTCAAAGTTTTAATCATTTTCTAGAATTTTATTAATTCGAAATTAAATGGACAAAATGCTATGTGCACCCAGAATTGCACACAGCAGTGTGTGTGTGTGAGACTGACAGTGGGGCCCAGTCAACTGCACAGTCAGCAACTGACTGGTCAGCGTTGACTGGTCAACAGGACCAGTGGGTCCCACCTGTCATAGACTGGTGGTGCTCAGTCAGCAGGTTGACTGGGTCAACTATGTCCAATGGGACCCAGTTGTCAGCCACTGGTTAATCTAATAGTGAATTAACTAATTTATTTAATCTAATTAACCAGTGGGCCTAGTCTGTCAGTGGGTGTGCTAATTAACAACGTTAGTTAGACTAATCTAATAGCTATAGTAAAGGGCCCACTTGTCAGTGGCTATTAGGACCGGGTTAGTGCTAACTAACTAGCCAGTGGGTCCCGCCGGCGTTCAAATACGGTGCCGCGCCGACGGTGACCACCCGAACGGCGGCGCGGCACGAGCCAGCGCCAGAAAATGTGCACAAGGCACGGCTCGATGCGTGTGTGGGTGCGTTCGGAAGCTGGCGACGTCGCGCGTCGAATGGTGCAGGTGCCGCAGCCGGAGGAGGACCACATCGACGGTGGGGATGACCGAAGCGGCGGCCGGAGCTCGGGCGTGCTCGCGTTTGCAGCAGCCGCTCGCATTCGAGCAAACGGAGGGCTAGGCCTACTCTAGGCGTTGCTACGACGCCGATGGACAAGCCCGCTTGACCAAACGGTCGCCGGAGCACGGCCGGCGACGAACTCTTGCGGCGGCGGGTTCGGCTACAATGGCTAGGGGGCTTACGGGCACGGATCTGCGAAGGACGAAGGAGGGAAAAGGAGGGGAGCTCACAGCGGTTCTGCCGTTGAGCTAAGTGGGCTCGGGGAAGGCTCGGGGTGGCCGGAGATGACGACGAACGGCGGCGGGGATCCGAGGAAGAATACGACGTGATCCGGCTCAGTGGTGCTTCCTGGCTCGAGATGAAGGCATAAGAGGATGTAGCAGTCAACGGCGGTCCTCGTAGACACAGAGAGACAATGGAACGGCAGCGGTGGCTATGCTAGCGTTGGCGGCGCAGCCATGGCCTCTCGGGCGAGCTCGATGGCGAGTGAGGGAGAGGGCGAGGGGAAAAATGGGGGTGCCTAGGGTTTGCACGAGGGCGCGGGGATCTTATCCACGCTGGAACTGCGGCGGATGGACGAAGCGTGCGGCTTCTGGGCATCGGGTGCGTGCACAACCGACAGCTGCCGGAGCTTGAAGGAGACTCTGGCTGGGCTGGGCCGCGAGACACTGTGCACTAGTGGCCCAGACAAACAGGCAAGTCCTTTTCTTTTCCTTTTTTTTTCTATTTTGCATTTTGCCTCAGTTTTGCATTTAGTTTGTGTACTAAATGAATTTTGCCAGGGTTGAAACTTGGAACATAAATACTTTGCAATATTCTGGACTGGCTCAAAAAGTTTGGGGTAAATTTGAATTCATTTAATTTATGTTTGTATTTAAATGGGCTGAATAAAAGCTGCTGGTCCACTGTTTTGGTAGCTAGGGTCACTTTGGGAACTTAAATAATGCTGGTTTTATTTTTATAATTGCTTTGGGATTATTTGCAATATTATGAACTATTTTCCTTGCAAGTTTGGAGTTTTTCTAATTTCACTTGTTATTTGAATTTGAATTTGAGGTTGAATTATTTCTTAATTGCATTTCTTAGGATATAATGATGATGACTTGGCTTCATTAGTGTGAGGTCACTGTAGCATGACACTGGGGGTGTTACAGAGGGATAGGTGGGGAGAGAACAGGGAGATAGCACGGGGAGAGATAGGCTGCACTAGGGGGTGCTAGCAGCAAGGTGCGCTGGGTGTGGAGCCAGAGAGATGGGCTTGTTTCCATCTAATTCTTGCTGAATCGACATGCGACATGGGTCATGATTGGTGAACTCCGGCTGCGTGCGTGAAGGTGGGTGTGGAGAGGGGTGGTGGTGGATCAGATGGGGAGGAAGGGAATCACTGGAGAGAGTTGGGTGGTGGACGGCGAGGGATGGGTCCGAGACGATGACGTGGTCGCGACGGTGACAGACCGCGAGGAACTCCAACAGGGTCCGCCGGAGGGAGCACACACATCTCACGTGAGGGCACAGTCTCTAGAGGGAGGCTCCACCATTAGTATCAGCAGCCCTGCTGTTCACTAGGCTGTGACCTCTGCTCGCCATGTCTCTTATGCCTGTGGTTGGGCTAACGACACCAAAATTCAGAGAGAGCACTGCATATTCAGGTGTGGATGTTCATCTTGTGCCTAAATCCAAAAGCGATGATGTTGTTTAGGGGCACAAGTAGGGCTATGTAAGTGCAAGATGCACATGCTTTGACAAGCAGTTTATTTTTCTAGATAATTTGTATCTGGAGGACAACATGTTTGGTTTGTATGGATCTTCAACGTTTTCATTTTAACCTAGGCTTTTTCTGAAACAATGTATTGTCTTTGTATGGTATTTGCAACTTTTTTTCAAACAATATATATTGCATGTCATATAGGGAATCTCACCACCTCTAACAAAGAGTTCAACACAACAACTTGTCCACCTATAATCCTCTCAACTAAACACATAAATGGCTATCACCGACCACTTTTCATCTTTGCATCCAAACAATAAAAACATGGCAATCCCTGACCAGTTGGAGTGGGATATCCTCAACCAATCCACCTAAATTGATGTTTGTCATGAAGCTCAAACTATGCACTGTGTATTTCCATTTTACTAGCCTAAAGAGGTTGGGAAATCTGCACTGATATGTGTTTCAAATGTGGTGTGATTTATACATTGGAAAAAGTCCAAAACAAACCTTGAACTTGTAGACAGACGATAAATCAAACCTTGAATTTCCAATCCCGGAAATTAGCACACCAAACTCTTTGATCCCGGTCTATTCTGAACCCAAGAAACGTCCGGAGGAAGCGAACTTGCGACCTGGCGATGATTTACTGCTAGCGCTAGCCACTAGAACAAATAACTGTTAGTGCCGTAGTTGGAGGCCTGAATGATTTAACAACAAACCGCTGCGTCGTCATTGGAAAACATTTTTCTAATACTGAAAGCGTAAACCAATTTTGAAATCTCCTAAAAAATAAAGTGCGAACACTTTTTGAAAATGCTGAATAAATTTTGAAAAAGAACACTTTTTTGAAAACACAATCAATTATGAAAAAGCGAACACCTTTTGAAACATAATATTTTCTTCAGAAAATGGGAACCAATTTTGGTACCTGATTTTATTAAAAGTGGGAACACTTTTTGTTTTTTTTAAATGGGAACAAATTTGAATCCTGAACAAAAGTTGAAAGTGCAAAAACTTTTGAAACCTGAACAAATGTGTAAGAAAAATGTTTGTGACATCTAAAAAAATGTCATATAGTTTTATAAAATGTTTGTCACATCTGAAAACCCTGAATAAATGTGTAAGAACAATGTAAACAAATGTCCATATAGTTTTATAAAATGTTTATTGTCATTTAGAAAATGTAAAACGTGTATTGGGCAAAATGTTACTGTGTATTCAAAAAAGTGTTGAAAACATGTACTTTTTTTAAAATGTACATAATGTATTTGAAAAATGTAAAAAGTGTATCAAAAAATATTTCATGTGTGCGTTAAAAATGTAAATTGTGTACTGAGAAAAATTAGACTTGTGTAATAAAGAAAACCGGTTAAAACTGGCAAAGAAACAAAGAGGGATGAAAAACCAAAAATATGAAGAAAATCAAGAAAGAAACAAAAGGAAACCAAAATTATAACAAAGAAAGAAAAACACAAAGAAAACCAATGAAAAAACAAAGTATAATGAAGAAAAAAGAAAGCCAAAAAAATAAGAAAACAAAGAAAAACTAAAAGAAAACAAAATCAAAAAACAAAAAAGTGAGCAGAGCGAGCGCGTTAGCGAGTGCGCTAACGGGCCGGCCCGATTTGACTTGCCACGTTAGCAAATCCCAGCTAAACACTCTAAAATAGACCGGGATCAAAAAGTTTAGTGTGTTGATTTCAAGGATTAGAACTTTAGGGTTCGATTTAGCTTTCGTCTACAAGTTTAAGGTTTATTTTGGACTTTTTCCTTATACATTTCAAGTCGTGTCTTTGATGGTTAAACAAATTTACGGAACCAGTGTGTGTGCCGCTACTACTGAATTGTTGTGCCTCTGCTAAACTGATATGTGCATGTATGTTGTTGCCAAGTTGTTGTGCCGATGCTAAACTATTTTTTTGCCACTCGTGTTGTTGCAAAGTGTTCCGGTGGCCGATCCGAGTGATCCAGCATATTACAAGCAGCCACTCGCGTCATCAGTGTGCACAGTCCATCACAATGAAATGCTGAGAGTCAGTTGCCGAGTTGCGCTCTCCATCTTCACGTGCGCTCTCCATCCACATATGTAGATGTGCTGCTATGGCATCCTCCTTTTGATCAGTCCTAACAATTTCTGATATTTTGCTTGTATGCTCAAGATACTCCTGTCTCGGCGTCGTTCTTGCCCTTCGACTGCTCGAGATTCCCTCTTCCAATAAAACTCCATCACAGCCTGCACATACTCCGGATGTGCCCCCGCAAACGCCACCATCACCTTCTCATTGCTCCCGCTCATCGACAACAATGCGGGTTTCGGAGATTATCAGGCAATACTGGGTATTATCGACAAATAATATATAGGTGAAAAATGTTTCTGAAGATATTAAATTAATAATAGAGGGCTCTAGTAATTGTTACGAGACTTTTATATTTAATTTAATATCAACGGGCCTTAAAACGCCAATTGGTGGCAGCCCTCTAACCTATATATACTTGATGTATTGGCCCTTTTGAGAACACAAGTTTTGGAGCCTCCTCTAGTTCATCTAGTTCTAGTCTAGTTGATTCTAGTTGATCTAATTAGAGCTAGACTAGTTTATCTAATCCTCATAATTAGAAGCCCAGTGTGGTTCTAATCTCCTCCCTCTAATTCTCCGGCGACGATTAGCTCTGGATGGCGAAGCGCTGCCGGATCATGAAGACTGTACGCTTGCAACCAAGCAGAGAGGCCGTGCTTTCGGTCTTCCGTTCGAGGGATCGTTCAAGGGCGGTTCACGAGATCGTCATCAACGGTTCGAGGGACTCCAAGTACGATCTACACCGATTCGTCTAATTCCTCTGCACTCCAGAGTCGGTACCGATCGTGATCCAAACCGTTTATGCATCTTCATATTGTTCCTGGGTGTTTGTAGCGCTATTTTTTTTGTTTTCTACTACGTTTCCCAACATCCCCTTCATTCTCGCTCGCACAGACACTGTTGATACCTCTCCAACGTATCTATAATTTATAAAGTATTCATGCCATGTTTACAATAATTTATATGGTTTTGGTGCACTTTTATATGATTTTGATGGACTAACATATTAACCTAGTGCCCAGTGCCAGTTGCTGTTTTCTGCAAGTTTTTGGTTTTCCAGAAAATCCATACCAAACGAAGTCCAAATGCGACGAAACTTTTTGACGATTTTTTCTAGAAGGAAAGAGACCCGAAAAGTTTCGAGGGAGTACCAGAAGACCCAGAGGGGCCCCACAAGGCAACAGGGCGCGCCCTGATGGCTTGTGGGCCCATTGTGACACCTCTTCGCGTGATTCCAACACTGAAAATTCTTATATATTTGGAAACCCCCGAAAGTTAAGCTAGATGAGTTTTCCCGCCGCCGCAAGCCTCTGTTCCGAAGCGACCTCATCCGGAGCTCCATTTCGGCACCCTGCTGGTTGGGGGAAGTCATTACCGGAGGCCATCTTCATCATCCCCGCTGCCTCCATGATGAGGAGGGAGTAGTTTACCCTCGGGGCTGAGGTTATGTACCAGTATTTATGTGTTTGATCTCTCTCTCTCTCTCTCTCTCTCTCTCTCTCGTGTTCTTGATTTGGCACGATCTTGATGTACCATGAGCTTTGTTAATATAGTTGGATCATATGGTGTTCTTCCCTCTCTATCTTTGTTGTGATGAATTGAGTCTTTCCCTTTGAGGTTTCATTATTATCGGATTGGATATTTTGGATTTGAGAACACTTGATGTATGTCTTGCATGTGGATACCTGTGGTGACAATGGGGTATTCCATTGACTCACTTGATGTATATTTTGGTAATCAACTTGCGGATTCCCGAGGTGACATTGGGGTAATCTAGGCACATAGATTGACACACGTTTTCATCCTACTTTCTCCAGTAGAAACTTTGGGGTACTCTTTGAAGTTCTTTGTGTTGGATTGAATATTATAAATCTGAAATTGTTTGATACATATCGAATAATTGACTCACGGATACTTGTGGTGACATTGGAGTATCTAGGTGACATTAGAGTTGATTGATGCGTATCATATGGTGGTGCTATTGTAGTACGAACTCTAGGGTTGTTTGTGACACTTATAGGATGGCTCAATAGATTGACCGGAAAGATAACTTTGAGGTGGTTTAGCTACCTACAACAATTTCATCAAATGTTCTCCGCTATTGATAGGAACTTTGGATTGATTGTTTGTTGCACGTTGAGGTATTGTTATATGAGTCAATTATGTTAGCACTGTTGAGAGATTGCACTAGTGAAAGTATGAACCCTAGGCCTTGTTTCTTAGCATTGATATATTATTTTGCTCGCTGTTTGCTACTTGTTACCTTGCTGTTTTTATTATTTTAGATTACAAAAACCTATATCTACTATCCATACTACACTTGTATCACCATCTCTTCGCCGAACTAGTGCACCTATACAATTTACCATTGTATTGGGTGTGTTGGGGACAAAAGAGATTTCTTGTATTTGATTGCAGGGTTGTTTGAGAGAGACCATCTTCATCCTACACCTCCCATGGACTGATAAATCTTAGGTCATCCACTTGAAGGAAATTTGCTGCTGTCCTACAAAGCACTGCGCTTGGAGGCCCAACAGAGTCTACAAGAATAAAGTTGTGTAGTACACATCAACTATTGCTACTTGTAGCTTTCGTTGGTATTTCCTCGAAGAGGAAAGGATGATGCAGCACAGTAGAGATAAGTATTCCCCTCAGTTATGAAACCAAGGTTATCGAACCAGTAGGAGAATCACGCAACACCTCGTTAGCAGCACCTGCACACAAACAACAAATCCTTGCACCCAACGCAAACGAGAGGTTGTCAATCTCTCGGCAGTCAATTGCAAGATTAAATTATATGTGATAGATAGATAGATTGAAACAAAAATACAAAATAAAATAAATAAAAGAAAATGGCAGCAATATTTTTAGGGTTTTAGTAATATGATTTAGATAGACCCGGGTGCGATAGGTTTCACTAGAGGCTTCTCTCGAGAAAATAGCATACGGTGGGTAGACAAATTACTATTGGGCAATTGATAGAAAAGCAAATAATCATGACGATATCCAAGGCAATGATCATGTATATAGGCATCACGTCCGAGACAAGTAGACCGACTCCTGCCTGCATCTACTACTATTACTCCACACATCGACCGCTATCCAGCATGCATCTAGTGTATTAAGTCCATAAAGAACGGAGTAACGCCTTAAGAACGATGACATGATGTAGACAAGATAAACTCATGCATGAATAAACCCCATCCTTTTACCCTTAATAGCAATGATACATACGTGTCATGTCCCTTTCTGTCACTGGGATTGAACACCGCAAGATCGAACCCATTACAAAGCACCTCTTCCCATGGCAAGATAAATCAATCTAGTTGGCCAAACCAAATCAATAGACCGGAGAAGAAATACGAGGCTATAATAATCATGCATAAAAGAGTGCAGCAAAGACTCAAATAATATTCATGGATAATCTGATCATAAACTCACAATTCATCGGATCCCAACAAACACACCGCAAAAAGTGATAACATCGGATAGAACTCCAAGAACATCGAGGAGAACATTTGTTAGGACCGAGAGTATATCGACCAGAGGGGGCGGTGAATGGGAGATTCACAAATTCTTGAGAATGTTTTGAACTGATCCCAAACACAGCAGCGGAAATAAGGTTCGGTAGACAAGTATTTAAACAAGCTTGCAGTAGAGGAGCAAGACTATCGAAGAAGAAAGCAGTAATTGTTCGAGCGAAGAATATCACAGGTTTGACTGGTATGATGGTAAAGCAATATATGAACAGATGCAATAGCACGAGGAAAAACTAGATATGAACTGCGATGGAAATGCACGGGAAATGGTGACACGGTGAATGGATTCGGAACAGAATGAAATCACGCTAACATACAGAGGTACGATAATAAATTGAACTGGGACGGTGGAAATGAATGAAGAGAATGTGAAGGATAAGTAACGAACTATGATTGATCAGATAAACTATCGACACAGAGCACGAAGGTAAACTGCTGAAAGAGATGCAGTAAAATAGAGTGAACCAGTGGTGCTCGATGGCGACAAAAGAATTTGGTAGACCAGTTCGCCCTTCTGCCAAAGGACTACGTCTGGTTGGAGGGGTTGTGATTTAACACAGAAGATTAACTCTCTTCGCCCTATTCTCCTTCAACTCGGAGTTGATCAGACTCCAGTTGATTTCACTCGTGGTAGATACTTGTCGGCGATCTCCAAACCTTCGACAGACTTCTTCGCAAACCACAATGACTCTTGGTTGCTAAAGATCTTGCTCGGTGAAGACAATTACTCTTCGAAACTCGAGCCGACACCTATCCGTCTAGAGAGTGCGCAGCTCTCAAGAGTAATAGGTACAAGAACTCTAACTTAGAATTACTGTGATGCTCAACCACTGTCTAAGTTTGGGCTCTTGATTTTTCTCTCGATGGATCTTAAACTCAAATCACTCGGAGAGGGAATGCTCAATCAATCTTCTCAGAAATCTTAAGCGGAGCAGCCAACGGGCAACGTTGGAGCAGGGTGGCTATTTATAGCCGCAGCCTTCCCTGAAGGGAAAAGACCAAATTGGACATGTGGAGCAGCCAACGGCCGAACGACACGAGTCCAACGGTCGGAATTGAGAACAACGGTAACATTACGTGCGGAGCAAGTAATACTAACTCCTCAGTTCAAAAGATATCTCCTGCAGCACCGAAGAACAACGTCTTCTGCTGGCAGGTAATCATTCGAAACATAAAGAGATTTCTCTCAGTCTCGCATAGGTTTGGGCTAAGCATCACAGCGGATCTAAGCTTCGAGAACCTATACCCCTCTTAATAGTACGGAGGTCCTATGACTCAAATAAATGGAAGAAGAATAGCGAAAGGAATGCTACGTCTTCATTTCATCTTCGTCTTCCATCGATGCAGTCAATTTTCTTCGGACAGAATCACGAACCAATTGCTTCGCGTCAGCAATAAATTTTTGAGGGGTCAACTCCTTCACGTCATTCTTCTCGTCTACAAGACTTCAAAGGATACCGCACATTCTTCTCTGCTGTGCAGATATTCTTCGGTGAAGTTCCTCGAATTGGACACCGGAGACAGCATTCTCTTCGGTACTGCATGGACTATTTCTCTCTGTGTGCACTAGCAAACAAATCAGTCCATACCTGTTTCTGTCAACAATCTCCAAAACACAAGGGGGCAAATATTGCACCAACAATCTCCCCCTTTTTGGACGATTGTTGACAAAACAGAACACATCGAAAGATAGAAAATAGAATGAAAAGGAATGCGAAGGGTTATGGAGGACGAGAGAAAATTACGAAGATAAAACACGCTCCCCCTGAAGATATGCATCATTCTGACTCAGAGTAATCATAGAAGATAAAATGGAGGGCAGCGAGGTGAATCTTCGTATGAGTGATATTGACATAAGATCACAATCATAGTTTCATCCAGTGCACTCGACGGTGTCTGAGGTATTTCCTGCCACACACAACCATTGAAGTAGATTTGTTAGATAGCGAGGATATATTGAAGTGAGTTGTGGCAATGGATAAGCCATGAAGATTTTCTCAGAACACAGTTTGAAACCACACGAGATATAAGTTCCCTGCAAGTTAGATATTCGAAGAAAATCGGTGCCAGGGAGTCACAAGTGTATAGCTCGGAGTAGATATGCTTCAGTCGAGGTTTTCCTGCAACAAAGATGATACGATAGAAATATGCGAGGAAATACAGCATGTGAAACAGAGCAATCTGCTCAAAAACAACCTTTCTTCTCCTGCATCGTTAGATAGCGAAAGATAAGCATAGGAGAAAGATATATGCGGTTTCAATTAACCTTGCACGATAGATAAGTATCGAGGATAATCATTGCAAGGAAGTAAGCATTCGATAGCACCTGCAGACAGATAACTAGAAGCAAATATAGCAATGCAGGGGTTATTAATGGTACATGACGACGCAGTAACCATCACCACAGACGGTGAGATCAAGTTCCACGACCAAAAGTTCAACGAGTTTAACAACCAAAAAGCAAATTGTTCGAAAGAGAAAGCAAATGGCGAATGGAAACACCCTGCAAATAACCTGCTTTTCTATCTATCGATGTTTTTCTCCCCCCTTTTGTCAACAAGTGTCAAAAAGGAAAGATAATGCATGCGAGGAACTACTCGTCCGAAGAATCCTCAGAGCTCGAACTGTTTGGCGAAGCAGAGCGAGCGATGGTCGAGGCCGAAGCAGGAGTTGGAGACGCAACACGGGCTTCGGGATCAGCTTCGGGAGTAGCAGTGCGAGGTGCATCTGGCTTGTATATGAATGTGCCTGCTATGTCTTCAAGTTCATCATCGGGTTCAACAAACAGTAGGTCGGTGGAGGCGGAACGCTGAGGAAGCACTGGAGTTTGCCTTCTGATGCGAGGGACTTCAAATAATTCCAAATGATCATAATCTTTCTCAATACCTTTGGCAGACAGTTGAGTGCGAGAATAATGCTTGCGCAGAAGGGTCCACAAGCGCTTCTTTTGTTCCTTCTCATACAGAAGAGCTTGGCAAGCATAATTGTGAAGCAGATTGATCTCAGTCATTATTTCCAACTTCTCTTTGCGATCGAGCTTGATGTGACTTTCCAGAGCCTGCTGAGTGCGAAGACAAATCTCATATAGTGAGGGATTTTCTTCATGAGGGATTTCAACTGTTGCCTTCTTGACCTTCGGAGCTTTAGCGGAGGCAGAGGCAGTAGCATCAATAGGTGTCTTCCCTTTGCCGATGTCCTTCACGATCTGGAGAGTGTCTCGGACTGGTGGAATGGAAACTTTCGGAACATGTGGGCGGAAGAACTTTTTCTCAGTAAGCTATTCAATAGCAAACATGACCCATGGTGCATATGGCTTCAGGACTTGAGGGCTATCAGCTGCATAGGCCAAGTTGCGAATGAAAAGATCCGGAATGTCAAACCGAATGCCATGAGCTATTGCTTGAAGAGCATTTGCCACGATGCCCTGAATGGACTCTGGCCGGTTCGTTGGCGTGAGGGAGTTGCAGAGGATATAGAACAGCACCTTGTTCTCATAGGCCAGTTTCTTAGGATTTGCTTTGGTACATTCATCACCAACAAGCTTGGGGTCCATCAGCATATGGAGTTCAGCTTCGGATACATCCCAATAGTGCAGTCTGTGTTCCCGAGAGGCATCGAATTCACACAGAGGAAGATTCAACAGTGCTAAGAACTGGTCAGCCGAACATTTGATCTTTTCTTCCTCGGTCATCCATTCGAGGATCCAAGTACTGCTGTTTGCAAGATCTCCTAAGATATAAAGAGTAGCGTAGAACTGAAGGATAACTTCACGATTCCAGCCATGATTGAAACGAAGGAAACTCTTCAGGAAGACCTGCTCAATCTGCTCGATAGTGTGATGGAAGCAAGGTAAACTTTCGAGCTCAGCGAAATCCAGGATCTTATGCTTGAAGATGCGATTCTTGCCATACAGAATGCGAGCATAATACACGGCATGTTCCTTTGTCCAGAATCTTGGTGACATGGAAGTTCTTTCTCCTTCATATGGGCTGGTCCCAAAGAATGCAAGTTTCGAACGATGAAACTGCTCGTTGAAAGCTGGACCATTCGGGCCATCATCAACAGGAAACAGAGGGAAGGTTTCCAAAGGATTTCTCAGTGGTTCTTCATCGGCCATAGATAGGGTCCGAATGTCATCAGGTGCAGGCACTCCTTCTTCAATAGGCTTGAGAGGAGCATGAGGCTTCCTCGATTTTTCTTGTGCAGATGGCTTCGAAGAACTTGACTGACTGTCGTTCTTGCTCGCTGGAACTCCTTCGGCAGCTTTCTGACTTTCGGGCACAAGGGCCTTTTCATTCTTTGCACCTTCTTCGGCGGGAGGCACGACAACCTCTTTCTCGGTTGCTTGAGACACAGCTGGTGAGACAGTTTCTTCTCGAGCCATCGGCTCATCAGATTTCTTTTCTTCCTCTACCAACTGTGCATTTTCCTCATCAGTCTTTTCCAGGAATATATCAACAACTTCATGTTGCTCTTGGGCTACTGGAGCTAGAATAATAACTTCCTCGGCGCCAGCTTGCTGCATAGGTTCATCTACGTGAGGTGGAGATGGAGGAACCTGCTACAAGGGTACATGGGAGTGTAGAGGAATAAGCTCATCAACGACAGTCTGAAGGTGGCGGTCTTTATTTGCTTTCGGTTTGCTCACTCTTGCCCTAGCCTTCTGACGTTTTTCCTCTTGAATTCTTCTTCGAGCAAGATCTGCCTTGCGGTCAATCTCCTCGTTTCTCCTGTCACACAACTGAGATACCTCCATGTGCAGACGTGAGTGCCACTCAATTTTCTCATTGCGCAAGACACCGAGGGCCTTGGTGAGTTCAACAATTTCTTTGTTCATCTTTTTCCTTTCGGATTCAGTCTTAGCCTCATTCCTCATTTTCTCGACAGCTTGCTTGTCTTTGACAACTTTATTCAGCTTCTTGGAGATTTTCCTCTGCTCGCTGAAATGCTTCGTCAACATTTTGGTAACATCATCAGGCAGTCCCAGACCGCTTATGTTGGGGATATTCCCCACAGTTATGACCCGGACATAGTTTGACCCGGCCAAGAGTCAGGAGGCTCTATGGGTCATTTCATACTCCGGGTCACGGCGAGATGACAAGGAGAGACCAAGGGCCCAGGGCGAGACCTGGCAGGAGGCCGGCTTAAGGGGAGCCCAATGGGCCGGCTCGCGGAGAAGGTCCAAGAAGAGAAGTTCCCTGACAAGGGAAGGAAGACCCGGACTAGGATTCGACTTGTAATAGAAAATAGACTAGTCCTAATCCAACTAGGACTCTACATGTAAGCCGGCCCCTTCAACTTATATAAGGAGGGGCAAGGCACCCCAAGAGGGACGGGTCAAGATAGACAGAAAAACAAAAGCTCTCGAGATTAGAGGTAGCGAAAGAGCACCCTTGTAATCGAGATCATCATCATCAATAGCAATCAAGCAGGATGTAGGATTTTACCTCCACCGCGAGGGGCCAGACCTGGGTAAAACTCGTGTCTCTCGATTCCGACCAACCTCTTCAAGGTTCCACCTTGTTGCGATGGCCGCACCACTAAGTCCTTTCACGAGGACATCTGCCGTGACAAAACCACGACAGTTGGCACCCACCGTGGGGCCAGCGCATGGTGGTGTTGAGTTCTTGGAGGGTGCTCTCCTAGGGATCGAGAATCTTGCGATTGGCCGGATGAAGAACAGCTGGCGCAGAAGGATATCTACATCGAATCCGGGTCCATCAGTTGAGATCAGAAGAACTTTCCGTGGGTATCGTGCGTGCTGCTGCGAGCGATCCGCTAAAACCGATGTATTCGACGGCAGGCGTGTCGTGTGCCCTGGCTAAGACGACATCAAGCTCAAATTTGTTTAATCAATGTCGGAAAGAATTCGGGGCCGATCACGTGGGATACACCAAAGCCATCAAGGGAAGGGATCAAGTCCCGAGAAAAGCAATCTGTCGCTGTTTTGGATTCCCTTGCAGCAGTCGCTGCATCAAGCTTCAAAGCCGAGGCCACATGCGCGTCGCAAGCACGCGGTTCGTGTGCCACCATAGGTAGAAATTGGTTGCTCCACAACATGGAGCCGCGCGTCGAGCTAAATCTGCAGTGCACATGCACCAAAGCTATCAGGTCAACTGAATCAACAAAGTCTGATCACTAATGTTACTCCAAGTACTGCACGAAACCAGAGGCAGATTTAGTGGATGTGCTACTATGTTACTTCAGAGCATCAACTACTATACTACATATGAAAGAGAAAATAATGATGGGATAGTACTAGTTGGCCCTAGTGGTATCCCACGTGGAATTAGTACATGCGCAGCGACGGCTTGCTATGTTGTTGCGTGGCACGGGGAGCCAACCACTGCGGGATGTCCTGCCGCTGCTACTATTCCATCATCCAAGGAAAGGTTCTGGAAAATCTTTGCGTCAGCCGACGTGTGACGGTCAGAGTTATTACCAAGCATATGCATGATCGGTCAAGTCCTTCACACCTAAGAAAAAAGAGGAAAGAAAAAGAAGTGGCAGGACCGGGAACTCCAAGTCCCAAGGCGAGCTGCAGCAGCAGGTCAAGGCAAAAGGAAAAGAACTCCCATGTAGAGAATTCATCTACTTCACGTGGGATTCAAGGGAAAAAAGTGCCTGAAGGACAAAAGTACTTGATAGTTACCCACGTAAGCAATCATGGTACGGATCGATATGCCACTTCTAATATCACCGTCCAAGCAAACTACCAGCAATCCATCAAGTCATCGGACATGTCCAGAATTTTAAGAAGGCCACGCCAGCACGAGCTTGATAAGTCACAAGGACGGGTGACTGCTACAGAAATTACTACAGATACGCGGCCCTCAGTCAATGTTGCTTGTCTCTACACACTAGAGCCCGCGCCAGCATCTGCCACGCACCGGGTTACCGACGGACACACGCGGAGGCCGTACCCTCGTCCGCTGACACGACGGACTGCCAAGTGGATAAGCGTGGGACTCACCTCGTCGCGGTCCGGCCTACTCCAAACACGCCGGAGTAAAAACAAAAGAGAGAGAGAAAAGAAGAAAAAAAAAGAGAAAAAAAAAACAAGCGGCGCAGCGCAGCGGCACGATCGAGGCCGGGGTTTGCATGCCGTTGTTAGGAAGCGGTGCGTGCACATGCAGCCTCGATGACACTACAATCAAGGTGCTCTACGTGCAGGTTCACCTCATGCAAGGCAAAAAAACAAAGGAGGAGAGGTCACGTGGAGGTCTGGTACTACAAATACTAAGACATTTACAGAGTAGTATTTCGTCTACTTTTTCGTCCGACTACGTCCAACATTATCCATTATCAGCGTCCGCGTTCACCCGGCAAAAAATCTGGTGCTATCCTTCCTATGTATTTATTAGCCCATATTAATTCATCCGAGAACAATTACTCTGGCATGTAATATTTTTACGCAGAACAATTATTCATTACAAAAGTGGTGTTATATCGCGAGTATGGAGCTCGCGCCAACATCATCATGCGCCAGCATCCGTCCGTGCCGCACTGCCCAACGGACGCGCGCAAGCCGCTGCCCTCAACATCAACATGCCAGGGCCACGCCCGCTCGCACGAGCTGCCCGATGGACGCGCACAAGCCACCGCCCCCCCGTGGTCCGATCTACATCAACACGCCGCGGCCGACTCGCGCGTCCGCGCCGGCTTACAACGCCGCGACCGACTCACGCGTCCGCGCCAGCTTACAACGCCGCGGCCGACTCACGCGTCCGCGCTGGCTTCCAATGCCGCGGCCGACTCCTGCGTCTACATCAACACACCGGAGCCGAGCCTGTCCGCATGACCTGCTCAGCAGATGCACGCAGGCCGCCGCCCCTGTGGCCCGGTCTACTCCAACAACTATGGAGCAAATAATAATATATTATCAGCCTCCGCCTGCACCGGGTTGCCCAAGGGATAGGCACATTGGTCTGCCATCCCCATGGTCCGGTCTTCTTTAGCACATTGAGGAAACAAGAGAGCCGGCCACAGAGGAACCGTCCATGGCAAACCTAGATGAGCCGGCCACCGTTGAGCCGGCAATTCAAAGCCAACAAAGAAAAAAGAAATGGCCCTGGAGAAAACAGGAGAGCCGGACCAAGAGAGAATAGCAAGGAATGGGAGGACATACGACGAGCATCGCAAAGATCATCAACTCGCCACGTTGCTTCCGGCTTCAATAAATTCCAGCTCTCAGCTGTCAACTATATGTCGGTTTGTGCCACAGCCAAGTATAAAGAATCTCAAGCCAACTCCTCGAGTCGACTTAAGACTCGGGGGCTACACAGATATGACTCGGCAGATTTGGCCGGTTTTAACAAATACAAGAACCTCGGGTCGTTGAAGGGAAGACAACCCGGTCCCTGGGACTGCTACTTTATTTGCGAAAAGGTAAAGGTTGCCAAAGAGGACTAGCTGCCTTGATGCGCAGTTCAAACATAGGTATCCTGCCTTATTGGCGAAAAAGTAAAGGTTGCCCAAGAGAACTAGCTGCCACGATGCGCAGTTCAAACATGGGTACCCTGCCATGTTGGCGAAAAGAAAGGTTACCAAAGAAGACTAGTCGCCATGATGCGCAGTCTAAACATCGGTATCCTGCTCAATAATGATCAAAGGAATAAAGCCGGCTTATCTGGACCCCAGATGTTTTGCAGTAGTAGCATTGTCTCCTGTATATCCTATGCTGAGCCTTTCCATGATCATATGGTTACTTGGGGGCTTCCAACTCATCGAGTTTAGCTTACAAAACCCTTTTAACCCGGCGAAAAGCCAAAATATACTTGGTTAAACTTGCCTGTTAGCAAGATGCTACTCCCTAAAGGCGACCCGGCGTACGCCTGATGAGTCAATCACAAAGGTGACCCTGAATTCGTCAGAGTTAAAACGCTCGATTGGTTGCATGAGAGCCGGCTTTCAGAGAGTTAGGACAAACCAAAAGAGGCCAAAAAGCCTGCTTCCGTAGGAAGCGAAACCAAGACTCGAGCCTCGAAAGCCGGTCTTATGTTGTGCCTCGAAAGCCGACATTTTTATATTCTGTTACCATACACATACATCATCATACACATACATCATCATACACATACATCATCATACATATGCATCATCATACATTGCATTATCATACAATGCATCATCATGCAATGCATATCTATATTCGTTTATGTTGCAGGTACCGGTCTTCAAAACCGGGTTACATTGTAACTATGCAGGAACAAACAAACCCTTGATAGCCAAATTGGCCGGGTCTTCATCATGGTTATCATAACCAGTATTATATGATTGAGGTTTTCAATGCCGGCTCAGCGAGATGGCTATTCTTTTTAAATCCAAAATACTGGCTTACAGTAAGGAGTAGGGTTTAATAAATTATCAGTGGCAATTCACAATTTGGATTATTCTGATGCTGCAAAGGGGAACAAAATTCAAAAAAGGATATCATGGCAAAGATCATGGCAATCAACTTTATCAAAGGCAATGAAATATGAAGTGTTATGCAAGGCAGCACTCTTGATGGATTAAGCAACAAGTTCAGCATTGATGTGCAAAATACCCAGCAACATTATCCAGACAAAATGTCCCTCAGACTCAGGCAAGTTTTTCTCCACAATTGTCGAAACGTCGGGTCTTCAAGACTTGTTTTGGCCGGCTTTGCTTGGTTTTCTCCTTGAGTCCTGGGGGCTACACTGGATCTGATTTTATTCTACAATGGAAGGAATAGTCCCGAGTTGCCGCAGGCACATGACCCGACACTTGGGGGCTACATTATTCAAATCAAGATTACATTAAGTATGAAAGTCCCATGTCGCTGCAAGCATGCACCACGGCACTTGGGGGCTAATGCATTGTCATTTTAAAAGTACTTTCATTGAAGACCCAGCTCACTATTAATAGTAACCCGGCCCTTGGGGGCTACAGTCATTGACTCTACAGATAGTAGTTCAAGTTCCAGATTGATGAGAACAACTAAACCGGCTGTTGGGGGCTACACTATTTTCAGCTATACATCTACAAACATCAAAAGCTAAGTTCAAATCCCGGGTTGCTGCAGGCAAGACAACCCGACACTTGGGGGCTACGGCGTTCAGTTGTTTAAACAGATCATAAGGTCCAAATTGAAGACCCGGCCCATCACATACTGATGAGCCGGCCCTTGGGGGCTACACATGTGAAATGCAAAACATTCAGTCTATAACTGGCGACTCAGATGAACAACCCGGATTTCTTCAAAGTTGCAACATTTATATTGAAGCAAGTCTTAAGCTATCACTACGTTCCCCTCTTAAGACTTGGGGGCTACAGGTAATACGGATATAAGGGAGGTACACCTTCGAGTTCTCAGTTTTGAGCAAACCGGGTATCATATTCTTAGTGGAGAAATTTGCAAAGTTTATCTTTTCCAAGCTGTTCATAGAAAGGCCCGGAAAGCCGGTTCAACATCATACGGATTTCTTATTTCTAATATTTTCTATCAAGTCTGAAGCATTAAAAGCTGGCTCAATATTATACGGATTTCTTATTTCTAATATTTTCATCGAGCCAAAGGATTGAAAGCTAGATCAACATCAGACGGGTTTTTATTCCCAATTTTTTTTATCAAGTTGAAACACCGAAAATCGGCTCAACATCAGATGGATTTTTTTCTCTATATTTTTCTGCGAGGAGTCAGTGCCAGCAAGTTGATTGTGAAGCCAGAATATATGACAAGAAAACCTGGATTTTTCCAGGAGTTGGTCCATTGAATGAGTCGGCCATTTGAATGAGCCGGTCTTTTAACATAATAGTTATTCTTATTTCAGGAGCTTAGCATGAATAAATTCAAGCTAAACTGGGGGCTAATGTTGGGGATATTCCCCACAGTTATGACCTGGCCATAGTTTGACCCGGCCAAGAGTCGGGAGGCTATATGGGTCATCTCATACTCCGGGTCACGGCGAGATGACAAGGAGAGACCAAGGGCCCAGGGCGAGACCCGGCCAGAGGCCGGCTTAAGAGGAGCCCAATGGGCCGGCTCGCGGAGAAGGTCCAAGAAGAGAAGTTCCCTGACAAGGGAAGGAAGACCCGGACTAGGATTCGACTTGTAATAGAAAATAGACTAGTCCTAATCCAACTAGGACTCTACATGTAAGCCGGCCCCTTCAACTTATATAAGGAGGGGTAAGGCACCCCAAGAGGGACGGGTCAAGATAGACAGAAAAACAAATGCTCTCGAGATTAGAGGTAGCGAAAGAGCACCCTTGTAATCGAGATCATCATCATCAATAGCAATCAAGCAGGATGTAGGCTTTTACCTCCACCGCAAGCGGCCGAACATGGGTAAAACTCGTGTCTCTCGATTCCGACCAACCTCTTCAAGGTTCCACCTTGTTGCGATGGCCGCACCACTAAGTCCTTTCACGAGGACATCTGCCGTGACAAAACCACGACAGCTTACCTCATCAGCTTTTGCATCATATGCAGCACTGTCAATCACATCGATCATGAACTTGAAATCATACTTCTGTTCCTCTGTGGGAGCAGGAACAGTCACCCTGGTCTTCTTGGCAGCCACATCAGCATTTTCCTCAGACTGCAGCTTTCTCTTCACTGCAGTGCTCGTCAAAGTTCTCGGAGCTGCAGAACCCGAAGGTTTGTCAATAGATGAAATTGGTGCATGCCTGGGTGACTTCCTTGGAGAGGGTAAAACTTTCACTGGAGAGGGGCGCTTGGATGGCTTGCTGAGAATGGCGGGACGATCATACAATGGAATTTCATCAGGGGTATCTTCTCTAGATGACTCATCAGACGAGTCAGGAGCTGCCTTCTTGATTCTCTTGGCGAGAGTTTTCTTTCGTGGTGCAAGAGGGGAAAAAGATTTCCCAGATTTGCTTTCCTTCGAAGCTGATGCTCGTTCCTTCTTCTTCTGTACGTATTGCTGGGTCAACGCGACGTTTTTGGCTTCAACTTGGTTTTTCTTTGCTTCTCTAGCTTCACGCTTGGCTTTGGCCTTCGCCCTCTTAGCCACTTCATCGGGAAAATCAGCGATGGTTTTGAGGGAGTCGCAGTGAGCATTTGGAGTCTGAGGTGGTCTGACTTTTTCGTCATCGGGGCCAATGCAGTTTTCGGCAATGCAGTCATTCCACGGTGGTGTGAAGGCAAACAAAATCTGGTACTTCTCGCGAACATTTTCATATCTGTACCATTTTCCAGCCTAGTGGCGGCGAATTCTTTGAAGCCTGTTGTTGCGATCTGTCGTTGATTCACCCTCAGGTGGACTTCTGTAGCTGTCAGGATCAGACATCTCAGCAGTGGTGTTCTTTTCTCTGCCGTGTCCACCCTTTTTAGGATTTCCATCGGAGAAGATGGTTAGGGCGTCTGTGACCAATTCATCCTCGGGCTGACTGTGAGCAGAGGGGATTTCCTCATAATCTTCTTCGTGTTCAGACTCGTGTTTCTTCTTCGGGGCCTTGGGTGGCTTCGAAGATTTTCCACCTCCAGTCATTCTTGTTCGTTCAGACCTTGATGGAAACTGAGGCAATTCTTCGTCAGAATCTGAATACTCTTGCGAATTCTGTGACATGACCAACCTGTGAAATAGAAATAGATGCGAGGGAAAAAAAGTAGGGTCATAAGCATGCACACAAATATTTTGTACGAAAATGATTTTTGAGGGAGTCCAACAAGGAACACGTGGTAAAACAGAAAGATATCATCGATAGATTTTACAAGCTAGCCACAGAAAAATTCTAGGCAGGTCGATAGCTATCTAATCTTTCGGATAATTACACATGAACCCTAGATGAAGAAAACCAGTACGAGGATGATCTACAAACTGTACCAGTCAAATCCTAGTGATTCCTAAAGATCTACCACGGTGAGATAAATCGTAGAAAATAGCATCGGTAAGAACTGCCCTAAGAACAGAGAGTTGGAGAGGAGCAGTTCTAGATCCAAGCGCGCTAACTTGGCAACTTAGATCGACTACGGCAATGCGGGAGGGAAGATTACTGCACCGGCGTGACCAGCTGCGATGAGACTTCACCGGAGTTGCACGGCGTAGCTTCTCGCCGGAGTTGCTTCGAGCTCGGGCTCGGGTGGAGGTGGACGAGGGTTTGTGGAACTGAAGAAGAAGACGCGACGCAATAAGGGATATTTATAGCTGGAGAGCTGAACTTCTGCTCCAAAATCTACGGCCCATAGTTGCGGGACGTTCCGCATTCGACGAACACGATCACGATTGTGGAGATTGTGGGCACGTGGCAACCGTTTTCTGCGTGAAACTTGGGAAGAGAGCGGGAGACCGAAAGATTTGAAGAAGGGCTTCGAGACAAAATGGATAAAGTTTGAAGTTGATTTATTTCGCGACCAAGGACGTCGGAGAGAGATCTTCTTCAGATCAAATTGCATGCTCATGACGGACATCATAGATTTGGATGAGATGGAATGGAGGGATAAAAGGGTCCGAAACAAAACACTCAGCCAAAAGAAAAAGAAACAACAAACGAGGAGCTATGAGTGGGTTGTTCATCGGACGAAACACAAACACGGCAACTCAAAGACAAACAACAAACTGAGAACTAATTAACACAAAGAACCAGCACCAACGAGATAGATCTCAGGGCTGAAGATAATCGAATAGAATCCCTGAGAGAGAGAGTTCCTGCAAGAAGAGTTAGTTCTTTCTCGCAACCCACACTTGTGTGGATGGCGCAGACCTCATTTGTCTTGTCTGAGCAGGGACGTTCCATCGTTGATTTCTGTGGTTCACATGTGCACTTCGAGATTAATCATATGAGTAAGCATTGAAATTGTTCCCAGACACATGAGTATAATGATTCGAGGAGATACGCATGTACTCCTTTTGTCGAATGTTTAATCGACATTCATTCGAGGAAGTTGCAGCGCCAATCTGCGAGTGATTGTCATTTCCTCGAGGAGAGTTGCTCTGCATATCCAGGTTAGCAGTGACAGATAAATTTTCAATGATGCACTTCTTCACCCAGATTTGCTTCTTGGGTGAACCAGACCTACAGTTAGTCCCAACATACCGAGCGAAAACATTACCATTCTGTTGTTTGAAAAATTTGTAGTTTGAGTCATTAGACTCGTCAGAAATAACAGGAATGGGAGTGTCATATCCGGACAGGAGTGCAGGTTCAAGAGTTTTGCTTTTAGCAACAACCCAACTAGTTCGAGGATATTGCTCGGGAGTCCAGTAGGTTCCATCGACGTTGAGTTTCCTTTCGAAACCCAATCCTTCCTTTCGGGGATTTTTGTGCAGTATTGACTTCTTGAGCACATCACAGAGTGTTTGATGCCCTTTGAGGCTCTTTAGCATTCCTGTCTCAAGCAAGTTCTTTAGCCTGCAATTTTCATCAGAGATAGCGACAAATTCCTCGAAAGAGGGGTTAGAAATATCATTCGTAGTGGTTGCAATATTCTCGATGGCAGTATTGGATATTTCAGCATTCGAATCAGCATTGCTACGTTCTAGGCATTTTGAGCAAGGAGGCACAAAATCATCAGGAAGGTTGTTAGATTGTTCGGCGAAGAGAGAAGCATTTTCTTTCGCAAGCACGTTATAAGACTCTTTCAGCGACTCGAGTTCTTGATTCCAGCTAAGGAGTTCATCTGATAAACTCTCGTAGTCGACTGTAAGAGAATCATATCGTTTGGAAAGATCATCAATCGTTGAAGAAAAGGCATCATGCTTTTCAGTCAACTCTTGATTCTTCTCCATTTCTTCGACCAGTAATCCTTCGGTTTTCCTGAGATTCATCTCAAGTTTTTCAAGCTCATCTTGTTGAGATTTTGCAATCTTAACAAGTTTAGCATAGCCAATGTATTCATAGGAATATTCAGTCATTGATTTTCGGTGTTTTGCTGATACCTGATCCTTTGAGGTTTTTTCCATGAGACAGAGTGCGATTGGTTCATCATTACTTGAAGCATTATCATCAGTGTCTGATTCGAGAGACTTATCGGATGATTCATAAGCGACGAATGCATTGCCTCTTCCTCGGCTTCTGTAAAGCTCTTCGCCTTCTGATTCGGATTCGGATGTTTCATCTTCAGATTCCATATTCATTTCAGCACACACTTTAGTCAGCTGCGATATTCTCTTCATATTAGATTCAATGGTCGCTCTGGTTTGCACGTCAGTGACTGGTCTCGTCGAAGAAGATGCGGCATATTCATTTTTCTTCGAGAACTTAGTGTGATGGTCCACTCGAGTGAATCCAGAGCAGTGAAGATAAATCCATCGGTTGCTCGGTTTTTCATTTTGCTCCCAGCAGGTACAGTGCGCGATGTAGTGACCGAGTTGTTTGCACTTGAAGCACTTTATTTCTTTCGGAGGTAATCTTCTTGAAGATTCAGGCAAGTCAACTTCGTCATCATTTGTGAGACACAGATTTTGTCTTCTGAGATCAGTTAGTTTTTGTGTGAGCATTTCAAGTTCCCTTGTGATAGAGTGTTGATTCTCGACATCTTCTTCTTGTGAACTGCCATAGTGTGAAAGAATTTCCCCTTCGCTTTCCGAAGAAGATTCTTGATGCCCATTTTCAAGTTCCATCTTTTCTTCGTGAATAGACAACAGCGTCATGACCTCGACATTGTGAAGTTCTTCAAAGTCTGGTCTTTGCTTGATTTCAGCCACGATTGGATCGAAGGTTGCATCAAGAGAACTCAGTAGTTTGTTGACCACATCTCTATCGGTGATATCGGTTACTCCACGTTGATGAAGTCTTTCAACAATATTTGTCAACCGATCGGTGAGTTCCATAGCACTTTCCCTACAAAGACTCCTGAAACCTGCAAACATGGCACGAAGCATATCTGTGTGTTGATCTGTTCTGGCAATGGATTCTTCATGAACATCCTTGATGGCATCCCAGAGTTGCTTGGCCGAGTCAAGCTTTCGGAACTGAATGAAAATGTCTTTTGAGATACTATCACAGATAACATCTTTTGCTTGAGCATTCAATCCCATTCTAGCTTTGTCATCGGAAGTAGGAGCATCAGGGTGCAGAACAGTATATCCATTTTCCACAATTTGCCAAAGTTCAATGTTGACGGCTTCAAGTCTGATTTTCATTCGTTCTTTCCAATAGACATAGTCATTTCCATTGAAGATAGGAAACCTTTCAGAGTGCGAGGATCTACCTGCAAACGACATACTCAAAACTCCAAGGTTGTTAGACCTTTAATAAACAGAGACAGGGAGTACCCGCTCTGATACCAATTGTTAGGACCGAGAGTATATCGACTAGAGGGGGGTGAATGGGAGATTCAAAAATTCTTGCGAATGTTTTGAACTGATCCCAAACACAGCAGCGGAAATAAGGTTCGGTAGACAAGTATTTAAACAAGCATGCAGTAGAGGAGCAAGACTATCGAAGAAGAAAGCAGTAATTGTTCAAGCGAAGAATATCACAGGTTTGACTGGTATGATGGTAAAGCACTATATGAACAGATGCAATAGCATGAGGAAAAACTAGATATGAACTGCGATGGAAATGCACGGGAAATGGTGACACGGTGAATGGATTCGGAACAGAATGAAATCACGCTAACATACAAAGGTACGATAATAAATTGAACTAGGACGATGGAAATGAATGAAGAGAATGTGAAGGATAAGTAACGAACTATGATTGATCAGATAAACTATCAACACAGAGCATGAAGGTAAACTGCTGAAAGAGATGCAGTAAAATAGAGTGAACCAGTGGTGCTCGATGGCGACAGAAGAATTTGGTAGACCAGTTCGCCCTTCTGCCAAAGGACTACGTCTGGTTGGAGGGGTTGTGATTTAACACAGAAGATAAACTCTCTTCGCCCTATTCTCCTTCAACTTGGAGTTGATCAGACTCCAGTTGATTTCACTCGTGTTAGATACTTGTCGGCGTTCTCCAAACCTTCGACAGACTTCTTCGCAAACCACAACGACTCTTGGTTGCTGAAGATCTTGCTCAGTGAAGACAATTACTCTTCGACACTCGAGCCGACACCTATATGTCTAGAGAGTGCGCAACTCTCAAGAGTAATAGGTACAAGAACTCTAACTTAGAACTACTGTGATGCTCAACCACTGTCTAAGTTTGGGCTCTTGATTTTTCCCTCAATGGATCTTAAACTCAAATCACTCGGAGAGGGGATGCTCAATCAATCTTCTCAGAAATCTTAAGCGGAGCAGCCAACAGGTAACGTTGGAGCGGGGTGGCTATTTATAGCCACAGCCTTCCCTGAAGGGAAAAGACCAAATTGGACATGTGGAGCAGCCAACGGCCGAACGACACGAGTCCAACGGTCAGAATTGAGCACAACGGTAACATTACGTGCGGAGAAAGTAATGCTAACTCTTCAGTTCGAAAGATATCTCCTGCAGCACCGAAGAACAACGTCTTCTGCTGGCAGGTAATCATTCGAAACATAAAGAGATTTCTCTCAGTCTCGCATAGGTTTGGGCTAAGCATCACAGCGGATCTAAGCTTCGAGAACCTATACCCCTCTTAATAGTACGGAGGTCCTATGACTCAAATAAATGGAATAAGAATAGCGAAAGGAATGCTACGTCTTCATTTCGTCTTCGTCTTCCATCGCTGCAGTCAATTTTCTTCGGACAGAATCATGAACCAATTGCTTTGCGTCAGCAATAAATTTTCGAGGGGTCAACTCCTTCACGTCATTCTTCTCGTCTACAAGACTTCAAAGGATATCGCACATTCTTCTCTACTATGCAGATATTCTTCGGTGAAGTTTCTCGAACTGGACACCGGAGACAGCATTCTCTTCGGTACTGCATGGACTATTTCTCTCTGTGTGCACTAGCAAACAAATCAGTCCATGCCTGTTTCTGGCAACAATCTCCAAAACACAAGGGGGCAAATATTGCACCAACAACATTGTATTGAAGATCAAAAAGAGAGAAGAAGCCATCTAGCTACTGCCTATGGACCCGGAGGTCTGTGGTAAACTACTCACGCATCATCGGAAGGGCAACAAGGTTGATGTAGAACCCCTCCGTGATCGATTCCCCCTCCGGTGGAGTACCGGAGAAGGCCTCCAGATGGGATCTCTCGAGAACAAAAACTTGCGGCGGCGGAAAAAGTATTTCATGGACTCCCCTAAGGGTTTCTGATTTTTTGCGAATTTATAATGGAAGAATTAGGTCAAACAGAGCTGGGGTGGGCCCACGAGGCACCAGGGCGCGCCTGCCCCCCCCCCCAGGCGCGCCCTGGTGGCTCGTGGCCACCCCTTCTGGCATCTGGTCCTCTTTCGAAGCTTCTAGTGTTTATCTTGTCCAATAAAAAATCTCCAAAAAGTTTCGTGGCATTTGGACTTCGTTTGGTATTGATTTTCTGTAAAACAAAAACAGGGCAGAAAACAGCAACTGGCACTGGGCACTAAGTTAATAGGTTAGTCTCCAAAAATGATATATATAATTGCTGTAAATGCATATAAAAACATCCAAGATTGATAATATAACAACATGGAACAATCAAAAATTATAGATACGTTGGAGACGTATCAGCATCCCCAAGCTTAATTCCTGCTCGTCCTCGAGTAGGTAAATGATAAAAACAGAATTTTTGATGTGGAATGCTGCCTATCATATTCATCACATATTCTTTTCTTTTATAGAATGGACATTGGACTTGAATGATTCAAAGCAATAGTCTATAATTTGACATGAAGATATAAATACTCAAGCATGCTAACAAGCAACCAAGTCTTTCAAAATATCAACGCTAAAGAAAGTTATCCCTAGCCCATTATGCTCAATCATTGATCCATTCATGAAACACACTCAAATATTAGCTACATCCAATGCACAAGTATGACAATAGTGCTCTCTAGTTGGTGCTCTATAAGAGAAGATGGAGACTCAAGAAAAATAAAAATTGCATAAAAGTAAATAGATAGGCCCTTCGCAAAGGGAAGCAGAGATTTGCTAATGTGCCAGAGCTCAAAGCTGAAATTAAAGAGATAAAATATTTTGAGAGGCATGCTTTTCCTGTCAACGAAAACGACCGAGAATTCCCAATATTTTCCATGCTAGACACATCATAGGTGGTTCCCAAACAGAAAGTAAAGTTCATTTCCTTTCCACCATTCTTTCACAATCCATGGCTAGCCGTATCCACGGGTGCCCTCCATACCAACACTTTCCAAGGAATTTTGTTGTTATTAATTTTGATTTCATTGTGGGACTGGGCATCCCTATTACCAACCATTCTCTCGTGCAATGACAAGTGAATAAACACTCATCGTGAGAATAACACACCTAGCATGGAAAATAATGGCCACCCCCTGCCGCTTCATGAGAGGTACAGGCACACAAAACGGAAAAAATATTTTGAAAATTAGAGTTGGCACATGCAAATTTACTTGGAACGGCATTGAAATACCGCATATAGGTAGATATAGTGGACTCATTTGGCACAACTTGGGTTTAAGGATTTTGGATGCACAAGCAGTATTTCCGCTTAGTACAAATGAAGGCTAGCAAATAGATTGAGAAGCAACCAACCAAAAAACGAAAACGGGCATAAGCATGCATTGAACATAACTAACACCGAATAATGCACCATAAGTAGGATATAATTTCATTGCATAACTATTGACTTAACGTGCATGCATAGGGAATCACAAACCTTAACACTAATATTCTTACTAAATCGCAATTACTCACTAACATGACTCACATATTATCATTTTCATATCGCAAAACTATTGCAAGGAATCACACTCATCATATCCAATGATCTATATGAAAGTTTTTATTTATATCCCTCTTGAATATTCATCACTTTGGGACCAAATTCATATCTTGTGCAAATTACCATTACTATTGTCAACTCTCAAAAAGATATAAGTGAAGCATGAGAGTGCAAATATTTCTTCAAAATTTCAATCTTATCAATTCTCAAAATAATATAAGTGAAGCATGAGAATTCATTTCTCCAAAATTTCAATCAACTCTCAAAATAATATAAGTGAAGCATGAGAGTTTATTTCTTCAAAATATAGCCACCACCGTGCTCAAAAAGATTTAAGTGAAGCACTAGAGCAACTGCCTAGCTCAAAAATTTTAAGTGAAGCACATAGAGTATTCTAACAAATGATGATAAACGTGTGGCTCTCTCAAGATAGGTGTGTTCAGCAAAGATGATTGTGACAAACTAAAAAGCAAACAAAGCAAAGGCACATATAATACAAGATGCTCCAAGCAAAACACATATCATGTGACGAATAAAAATATAGCTCCAAGTAAAATTACCGATGGTTGGTAGAAGAAAGAGGGGATGCCTTCCGGGGCATCCCCAAGCTTAGACGCTTGAGTCTTCCTTGAATATTACCTTAGGGTGCCTCGGGCATCCCCAAGCTTAGTCTTTTGCTACTCCTTATTCCTTCATCCATCGTGATCTCACCCAAAACTTGAAAACTTCAATCACACAAACTCAACAAAACCTTCGTGAGATCCGTTAGTATAACAAAATAAATCACTACTTTAAGTACTGTTGCAAACCCATTCATATTTTATTTTTGCATTATACCTACTGTACTCTAACTTCACCATGGCTTATACCCCCCGATACAATCCATAGTTCATCAAAACAAGCAAGCAACACATCAAAAACAGAATCTGTCAAAAACAGAACAGTCTGTAGCAATCTATTTAAAAGCCATACTTCTCTAACTCCAAAAATTCTGTAAAATTAGGAAAACGTTGGAAATTCATATAGCAATACTGTGCAAAAAATTCAGAGTTTTCTGACGCTCCAGTACAGAAACAAATTCGGGCACTGGAAGCAAAACTTTTTGTTTTCCAAACAGCATCAATTATACTATCTTCCAAATCATCCCAAAGGCTTTACTTGGCACAAACACTAATTAAAAACACAAAAACACATTCATACCAGTATCATAAATGTGAAAACACACAATAACATAAAAAAATTAGTTTATTCATTGGGTTGCCTCCCAAGAAGCTCTTTCTTTATAGCCATTAAGATAGGCTTTGAGATTTTATTGATGCTCACATGAAAGATAATAATTGAAACACAAAGAGAGCATCATGAAGCATGTGAAAAACACATTTAAGTCTAATATACTTCCTATGCATAGGCATTTTATAAGTAAACAATTTATCAAGGCAAGCAATTTCTAGCATACGCAAAGGAGAAGAATAAAACATTGATGGTTTCAACATAACGAGAGGTAATTTAGTAACATGAAGATTTCTACAACCATATTTTCCTCTCTCATAATAATTACATGTAGGATCATAATCTAATTCAACAATATAGCTATCATATAAAATATTCTCATCATGATCCACATGCATAAAAATTTTATTATCTTCCAAAATAGTGGGATTAACATCAACTAAAGTTATGACCTCTCCGAACCCCCTTTTATCCAAAAATTCATAAGATTGATAATTTTCCAAAGTAGTGGGATCATTATTACCTAAATTTGACGCTCTTCCAAACCCACTCTTAATAGTGTTGCAAATTTTATTATCAATAACATATTCATCATGAGGCTTAAATAAATTTTCAAGATCATAAAAAGCATCATCACCCCAATCATGATCATTACAATAAGTAGTGCACATAACAAAATTTTCATCCCCAAGCTTGTAGTTTTGCATATTATTAGCACAATTGACATTCAAAGAATTTATAGTAACATCATTGCAATCATGCTTTTCCTTCAAGGAGCTATCAAGTATGGGTGTTATAGCAATAATTTCATTTTTAACATAAGGAACTATAGCAAGTTCATCTCTATAAGCATCTTCAATATTGGCATCGTGGCCATAAGAATAACAAGCATCATGTTCATCAAGAGGGGATATTTCAATCGAATCATCGGAATCATGCTTATCTATAGATTCATGTGTATCATTATTCTCCTCCAAAGAAGTAGACATTCTCTCAATAAATTCACTAACATAGGCATTAAATGCATAATTTTCATAGCAATACTTAAGTATGGCAAAATTTTCAGATTTGTGGAAAGTAATATCATACTTTTCAATCAAAGAAGCAACTTCATAAGCACCCTTAAAAGCAACAAATTCTTCAATTTGTTCGATATCATAGTAATTATAAACACCCTTGGCATAAGAAGACAAGATTTCATTATCATTAAACTCACATAGGTAGGGAAGGTGTTTTTTTAGGGTTCTTAGAGCAACAAGTAAAATCATAAATTTCACATAGATTCCAAGCGTAGCATAGCAAACAATTTATTTGGCGCCATAAGAGTCTCCCTTTTTCAGACAAACGGTGACGCACAAAATGAGCATGCTCCTTTAAAGATTTTCCCTCAACTAAACTAGTTGGGGTTTCAGCACGAGCACAAATGGATCGAAGATGACCCAAGTAGTAAACCTTAAGTGAATCCATAGTATCTTATATTTTTGCTTTTAGTTTCTATTTTTGTGTGTTCGACATGAAGGCAATAAAAGTAAGCAAGCAAACAAGCAAACAAGAAAAAGGCAAACGGAAAATATTTTTGTATTTTTGTAAAAACGTTTTAGAAGTGGGGGAGATGAAAACGAGAGGCAAATGGCAAATAAAGTAAATGCAAGGAGATGAGAGTTTATGCAAAGGTACTTGATAGATGTTGATGATGTCACCCCGGCAACGGCGCCAGAAATTCTTCCTGCTACTTGTAGCTTGCGTTGGTATTTCCCCGAAGAGGAAGTGATGATGCAGTTGTTGGAAATATGCCCTAGAGGCAATAATAAATTGGTTATTATTATATTTCCTTGTTCATGATAATCGTTTATTATCCATGCTATAATTGTATTGATTGGAAACTCAAATACATGTGTGGGTACATAGACAACACTGTGTCCCTAGTAAGCCTCTAGTTGACTAGCTCGTTGATCAAAGATGGTTAAGGTTTCCTAGCCATTGACATGAGATGTCATTTGATAACGGGATCACATCATTAGGAGAATGATGTGATGGACAAGACCCAAACTGTAAACGTAGCATTTGATCGTGTCAGTTTATTGCTATTGTTTTCTGCATGTCAAGTATCTGTTCCTTTGACCATGAGATCATGCAACTCACTGACACCGGAGGAATACCTTGTGTGTATCAAACGTCGCAACGTAACTGGGTGACTATAAAGGTGCTCTACAGGTATCTCCGAGGGTGTCTGTTGGGTTGGCATGGATCAAGACTGGGATTTGTTACTCCGTGTGACGGAGAGGTATCTCAGGGCCCACTCGGTAATACAACATCACAATGAGCCTTGCAAGCAATGTGACTAAAGTGTTAGCCACGAGATCTTGTATTACGGAACGAGTAAAGAGACTTGCCGGTAACGAGATTGAACTAGGTATAGTGATACCGACGATCGAATCTCGGGCAAGTAACATACCGAAGAACAAAGGGAACAGCATACGGGATTAACTGAATCCTTGACATAGAGGTTCGACCGATAAAGATCTTCGTAGAATATGTAGGAGCCAATATGGGCATCCAGGTCCCGCTATTGGTTATTGGCCGTAGAGGTGTCTCGGTCATGTCTACATAGTTCTCGAACCCGCAGGGTCTACACACTTAACGTTTGGTGACGATTAGTATAATTGAGTTATTATGTTGGTGACCGAAAGTTGTTCGGAGTCCCGGATAAGATCCCGGACATGACGAGGATCTCCGGAATAGTCCGGAGGTAAAGATTGATATATGTGATAATAGTGTTTTGATCTCTGGAAGGGTTCCGGAGTTCACCGGAAGGGGTTCCGGATGTTTACCGAAGTGTTCGGGTGCAGCAACACTTTATATGAGCCAAAGGGATAAAGCCCACAAGGTATTGGAAAGTGCAAAAGTAGTTTTGCTGCCGCGTAAGCGGTACTACCGCTTGGTGAAGCGGTACTACCGCCGGAGCGGTACTACCGCTTGTGTGAAGCGGTACTACCGCCCGAGCGGTACTACCGCTTGTGTGAAGCGGTACTACCGCCCAAGCGGTACTACCGCTTGTGTGAAGCGGTACTACCGCTTGTGCGCGGCTGTGCACGGTTCGGCAGGGATCCGAGTTGGACTCTTTCCCTGCGGGCCAAACCGACCTTGTGCGGGCAAAACCGACCCGGAGGAGGCTTTTACTCCAAGTTTAGACCCCAAGGCTCAACATATAAATAGAGGGGCAGGGCTAGCACACGGGATACATCAGGATTTCCCAAGCCGTGTGCCGGCAACCCTAGCCCTCTAGTTCCTCCGTCATAATCTCCGTAGTGCTTGGCGAAGCCCTGCAGAGATTGTTCCTCACCACCATCACCACGCCGTCGTGCTGCTGGAACTCAATCACTACTTCACCATCGCTCGCTGGATCGAGGAGGTGAAGGCGTCATCAAGCCGTACGTGTGTTGAACGCGGAGGTGCCGTCCGTTCGGCACTAGATCGGAAGGATCGTGATTGGATCGCGGGACGCTCGGCGATTTGGATCGCGAAGACGTTCGACTACATCAACCGCGTTTATTAACGCTTCCGCTTAGCGATCTACAAGGGTATGTAGATTCACTCTCCCTCTCGTAGATGCTCATCACCATGGATAGATCTTGCGTGTGCGTAGGAAAATTTTTTGTTTCCCATGCTACGTTCCCCAACAGTGGCATCTGAGCTAGGTCTATGCGTAGATGAGATCTCGAGTAGAACACAAACGAGTTGTGGGCGTGGATGTATACATATTGCTTGCCGTTACTAGTTGATACTTGATTCCGCGGTATTGTGAGATGAAGCGGCCCGGACCGACATTACGCGTACGCTTACGCGAGACTGGTTTCACCGCTGCGTGCACTTGTTGCATAAAGGTGACTGGCGGGTGTCTGTCTCTCTCACTTTAGTTGAATCGGTTCAATGAAGAGGGTTCTTTTAGAAGATCAAAAAGCAATCACTACACCACGTTGTGGTTTTGCGTAGGTAAGAACGGTTCTTGCAAACCCGTAGCAGCCACGTAAAATTTGCAACAACAATTAGAGGACGTCTAACTTGTTTTTGCAGGGTATGTTGTGATGTGATATGGCCAATTACATGATGAGATATATGTGATGTATGAGATGATCATGTATTGTATAGAATATCACGACTTGCATGTCGATGAGTACGGCAACTGGCAGGAGCCATAGAGTTGTCTTTAATTATTGTATGACCTGCGTGTCAATCATTAAGCGCTATGTAATGCTTTACTTTATCGCTAAACGTTAGCTATAGTCGTGGAAGCAACAGTCGGCGCGACAACCTTATGGCGACACGTTGATGGAGATCAAGATGATGGAGATCATGGTGTCATGCCGGTGACGATGGAGATCATGCCGGTGCTTTGGAGATGGAGATCAAAAGCACAAGTTCATGGCCATATCATGTCACTTATGATTTGCATGTGATGTTAATCCTTTTATGCATCTTATTTTGCTTAGGACGACGGTAGCATTATAAGGTGATCCCTCACTTAAATTTCAAGATAAATTGTGTTCTCCCCAAGTGTGCACCGTTGCGAAAGTTCGTCGTTTCGAGACACGCCGTGATGATCGGGTGTGATAGACTCTACGTTCGCATACAACGGGTGTAAGCCATGTTACACGTGCGGAACACTCGGGTTAAACTTGACGAGCCTAGCATGTACAGACATGGCCTCGGAACACAAGAGACCGAAAGGTCGAACATGAGTCATATAGTAGATATGATCAACATGAAGATGTTCACCATTGAAACCACCTCAACTCACGTGATGATCGGACTTGAGTTGGTGGATTTGGCTCATGTTACACTCGAATGATCGGAGGGATGTCAATTTGAGTGGGAGTTTTTTAAATATGATTAACTAAACTCATTATCTAAGAACAATAGTCTAAGTTGTCTTTGCTATATTTATGTTGTAGATCATGGCTCGCGCAGTAGCACCCCTGAATTTTAATGCGTTCCTAGAGAAAGCTAAGTTGAAAGATGATGGAAGTAACTTTGTGGACTGGGCCCGTAATCTAAGGATTATCCTTACGGCTTCCCAGAAGGCTTATGTCCTTGATGCACCGCTTGGTGATCCACCCGCTCCAGTTGAGTCTCTAGACGTTGTGAACGCCTGGCAGGCTCGTTCTGATGATTACTCAATAGTTCAATGTGCAATGTTGTATGGCTTAGAACCGGGACTTCAAAGACGTTTTGAACGTCATGGAGCATATGAGATGTTCCATGAGTTGAAGTTTATCTTTCAGAAGAATGCCCGGATTGAGAGATATGAGATCTCCGATAAGTTCTATGCTTGCAAGATGGAGGAGAACGGGTCTATCAGTGATCACGTGCTCAGAATGTCTGGGTACTCCACCCGTCTGGCTGAGTTAGGGATGCCCCTTCCACCAGAGGCTATCACTGACAGAGTTCTTCAATCATTGCCACCTAGCTACAAGAGCTTCGTGTTGAACTATAACATGCACGGGATGAACAAGTCAGTCGCCGAGCTGTTTGCGATGCTGAAAGCCGCTGAGTCTGAAATTCAGAAGGAGCATCAAGTGTTGATGGTCAATAAAACCACTAGTTTCAAGAAAAATGGCAAGGGTAAGAAGGGTAACTCCAAGAAGAGTGGCAAAGCAGTTGCTCCTCTCGTGAAGAAACCCAAGGCTGGACCCAAACCAGAAACTGTGTGTTTTCATTGCAAGGGAACTGGACACTGGAAGCGGAACTGCCCCAAGTATTTGGCTGACAAGAAGGCGGCCAACAAACAAGGTATATATGATATACATGTTATTGATGTGTACCTTACCAACTCTCGTTGTAGTGCCTGGGTATTTGATACCGGTGCGGTTGCTCATATTTGCAACTCAAAACAGGAACTGCGGAATAGACGGAGGCTGGCAAAGGACGAAGTGACGATGCGCGTGGGAAATGGTTCCAAGGTTGATGTGATCGCCGTCGGCACGCTCGCTCTTCGATTACCGTCGGGATTAGTGATGAACCTAAATAAGTGTTATTTGGTGCCTGCGTTAAGCATGAACATTATATCTGGATCTTGTTTATTGCGAGACGGTTACTCATTTAAATCAGAGAATAATGGTTGTTCTATTTATATGAGTAATATCTTTTATGGTCATGCACCCGATGTGAGGGGTTTATTCTTATTGAATCTCGATAGTAATGATACACATGTTCATAACATTGATGCCAAAAGATGTAGAATTGATAATGATAATACCACTTTCTTGTGGCACTGCCGTTTAGGTCATATTGGCGTAAAACGCATGAAAAAGCTCCATGCTGATGGACTTTTGGAGTCACTTGATTTTGAATCACTTGACACATGTGAGCCATGCCTCATGGGCAAGATGACTAAAACGCCGTTCTCTGGAATAATGGAACGGGCAAGTGACTTATTGGAAATCATACATACTGATGTGTGCGGTCCGATGAGTATTGAGGCGCGCGGTGGTTATCGTTACTTTCTCACCTTCACTGATGACTTAAGTAGATATGGGTATATTTACTTAATGAAACACAAGTCTGAAACATTTGAAAAGTTCAAACAATTTCAGAGTGAAGTTGAGAATCATCGTAACAAGAAGATTAAATTCCTACGATCTGATCGAGGAGGAGAATATCTGAGTTATGAGTTTGGCAGTCACTTAAGACAGTGTGGAATTGTTTCACAATTGACACCGCCTGGAACACCACAGCGTAATGGTGTGTCCGAACGTCGTAATCGAACCTTATTGGATATGGTGCGATCTATGATGTCTCTTGCCGATTTGCCACTATCGTTTTGGGGTTATGCATTAGAGACAGCTGCATTCACTTTAAATAGGGCACCATCGAAATCCGTTGAGACGACGCCATATGAACTTTGGTTTGGCAAGAAGCCAAAGCTGTCGTTTCTTAAAGTTTGGGGATGTGATGCTTATGTCAAAAAGCTTCAGCCTGAAAAGCTGGAACCCAAAGCGGAGAAATGCGTCTTCATAGGATACCCAAAAGAGACAATTGGGTATACCTTCTACCTCAGATCCGAGGACAAAGTGTTTGTCGCTAAAAACGGAACATTTCTTGAGAAAGAGTTTCTCTCGAAAGAATTGAGTGGGAGGAAGATAGAACTTGATGAGGTTGTTGAACCTTTACTTCAACCTGAGAGTAGCGCAGCGCAGAAAGTTGTTTCTGTGGAGCCTACATTAGCTGAAGAGGAAGTTAATGATGATGATCATGAAGCTTTGGATCAAGTTGCTATCGAACCTCGTAGGTCGACAAGGACGCGTACTGCTCCTGAGTGGTACGGCAACCCTGTCTTAGAGGTCATGTTGTTAGACAACGATGAACCTACGAGCTATGGAGAAGCGATGATGAGCCCGGATTCCGAGAAGTGGTTAGAGGCCATGAAATCCGAGATGGGATCCATGTATGAAAACAAAGTATGGACTTTGGAAGTATTACCTGAAGGGCGTAAGGCCATTCAGAACAAATGGATCTTTAAGAGGAAGACGGACGCGGACGGTAATGTCACCGTCTATAAAGCTCGACTTGTGGCAAAGGGTTTTTCACAAGTTCAAGGAGTTGACTACGATGAGACCTTCTCACCCGTAGCGATGCTTAAGTCCGTCAGAATCATGTTAGCAATAGCTGCCTTTTTCGATTATGAAATTTGGCAGATGGATGTCAAAACAGCGTTCCTTAACGGTTTCCTTAAGGAAGAGTTGTATATGATGCAACCAGAAGGTTTTGTCGATCCAGAGAATGCTGACAAAGTTTGCAAACTCCAGCGATCCATTTATGGACTGGTGCAAGCATCTCGGAGTTGGAATCTTCGTTTTGATGAGGTGATCAAAGCGTTCGAGTTTATACAAGTTTACGGAGAAGCTTGTATTTACAAGAAAGTGAGTGGGAGCTCTATAGCGTTTCTAATATTATATGTGGATGACATATTGCTGATTGGAAACAATATAGAAATGCTGGAAAGCGTAAAGGAATATTTGAACAAGAGTTTTTCAATGAAGGACCTAGGAGAAGCTGCTTTCATATTAGGCATCAAGATCTATAGAGATAGATCGAGACGCTTAATAGGACTTTCACAAAGCACATACCTTGATAAGATTTTGAAGAAGTTCAAAATGGATCAGTCCAAGAAGGGGTTCTTGCCTGTTTTGCAAGGTGTGAAGTTGAGTAAGACTCAATGCCCAGTGACTGCAGAAGATAGAGAAAAGATGAGTGTCATCCCCTATGCTTCAGCCATAGGCTCTATCATGTATGCAATGCTGTGCACAAGACCCGATGTCAGCCTTGCCATAAGTATGGCCGGAAGGTTTCAAAGTGATCCAGGAATGGAACACTGGACGGCGGTCAAGAATATCCTGAAGTACCTGAAAAGGACTAAGGACATGTTTCTCGTTTATGGAGGTGATCAAGAGCTCGTCGTAAAGGGTTACGTCGATGCAAGCTTTGACACTGATCCGGATGACTCTAAGTCGCAAACCGGATACGTATTTATTCTTAATGGGGGTGCGGTTAGCTGGTGCAGTTCCAAGCAAAGCGTGGTAGCTGATTCTACATGCGAAGCGGAGTACATCGCAGCCTCGGAGGCGGCGAAGGAAGGTGTCTGGATGAAGGAGTTCATGACAGATCTTGGAGTAGTGCCTAGTGCGCTTAACCCAATGACTCTGTTTTGTGATAATACTGGTGCCATTGCTCTAGCCAAGGAACCAAGATTTCACAAGAGGACCAGACACATAAAACGACGTTTCAATTCCATCCGCGATTACATCAAGGAGGACGACATAAATATTTGCAAAGTACACACGGATCTAAATGTTGCAGATCCGTTGACTAAACCGCTTCCAAGGGCTAAACATGAACAACACCAGAACTGCATGGGTGTTCGATTCATTACAATGTAAATCACATAGTGATGTGAACTAGATTATTGACTCTAGTGCAAGTGGGAGACTGTTGGAAATATGCCCTAGAGGCAATAATAAATTGGTTATTATTATATTTCCTTGTTCATGATAATCGTTTATTATCCATGCTATAATTGTATTGATTGGAAACTCAAATACATGTGTGGGTACATAGACAACACTGTGTCCCTAGTAAGCCTCTAGTTGACTAGCTCGTTGATCAAAGATGGTTAAGGTTTCCTAGCCATTGACATGAGATGTCATTTGATAACGGGATCACATCATTAGGAGAATGATGTGATGGACAAGACCCAAACTGTAAACGTAGCATTTGATCGTGTCAGTTTATTGCTATTGTTTTCTGCATGTCAAGTATCTGTTCCTTTGACCATGAGATCATGCAACTCACTGACACCGGAGGAATACCTTGTGTGTATCAAACGTCGCAACGTAACTGGGTGACTATAAAGGTGCTCTACAGGTATCTCCGAGGGTGTCTGTTGGGTTGGCATGGATCAAGACTGGGATTTGTTACTCCGTGTGACGGAGAGGTATCTCAGGGCCCACTCGGTAATACAACATCACAATGAGCCTTGCAAGCAATGTGACTAAAGTGTTAGCCACGAGATCTTGTATTACGGAACGAGTAAAGAGACTTGCCGGTAACGAGATTGAACTAGGTATAGTGATACCGACGATCGAATCTCGGGCAAGTAACATACCGAAGAACAAAGGGAACAGCATACGGGATTAACTGAATCCTTGACATAGAGGTTCGACCGATAAAGATCTTCGTAGAATATGTAGGAGCCAATATGGGCATCCAGGTCCCGCTATTGGTTATTGGCCGTAGAGGTGTCTCGGTCATGTCTACATAGTTCTCGAACCCGCAGGGTCTACACACTTAACGTTTGGTGATGATTAGTATAATTGAGTTATTATGTTGGTGACCGAAAGTTGTTCGGAGTCCCGGATAAGATCCCGGACATGACGAGGATCTCCGGAATAGTCCGGAGGTAAAGATTGATATATGTGATAATAGTGTTTTGATCTCTGGAAGGGTTCCGGAGTTCACCGGAAGGGGTTCCGGATGTTTACCGAAGTGTTCGGGTGCAGCAACACTTTATATGAGCCAAAGGGATAAAGCCCACAAGGTATTGGAAAGTGCAAAAGTAGTTTTGCTGCCGCGTAAGCGGTACTACCGCTTGGTGAAGCGGTACTACCGCCGGAGCGGTACTACCGCTTGTGTGAAGCGGTACTACCGCCCGAGCGGTACTACCGCTTGTGTGAAGCGGTACTACCGCCCAAGCGGTACTACCGCTTGTGTGAAGCGGTACTACCGCTTGTGCGCGGCTGTGCACGGTTCGGCAGGGATCCGAGTTGGACTCTTTCCCTGCGGGCCAAACCGACCTTGTGCGGGCAAAACCGACCCGGAGGAGGCTTTTACTCCAAGTTTAGACCCCAAGGCTCAACATATAAATAGAGGGGCAGGGCTAGCACACGGGATACATCAGGATTTCCCAAGCCGTGTGCCGGCAACCCTAGCCCTCTAGTTCCTCCGTCATAATCTCCGTAGTGCTTGGCGAAGCCCTGCAGAGATTGTTCCTCACCACCATCACCACGCCGTCGTGCTGCTGGAACTCAACCACTACTTCACCATCGCTCGCTGGATCGAGGAGGTGAAGGCGTCATCAAGCCGTACGTGTGTTGAACGCGGAGGTGCCGTCCGTTCGGCACTAGATCGGAAGGATCGTGATTGGATCGCGGGACGCTCGGCGATTTGGATCGCGAAGACGTTCGACTACATCAACCGCGTTTATTAACGCTTCCGCTTAGCGATGTACAAGGGTATGTAGATTCACTCTCCCTCTCGTAGATGCTCATCACCATGGATAGATCTTGCGTGTGCGTAGGAAAATTTTTTGTTTCCCATGCTACGTTCCCCAACAGCAGTACAGTAGAGATAAGTATTTCCCTCAGTTATGAAACCAAGGTTATCGAACCAGTAGGAGAATCACGCAACACCTCGTTAGCATCACCTGCACACAGACATCAAATCCTTGCACCCAACGCAAACGAGAGGTTGTCAATCTCTCGGTGGTCAATTGCAAGATTAAATTGTATGTGATAGATAGATAGATAGAAACAAAAATACAAAATAAAATAAATAAAAGAAAATGGCAGCAATATTTTTAGGGTTTTAGTAATATGATTTAGATAGTCCCGGGTGCCATAGGTTTCACTAGAGGCTTCTCTCGAGAAAATAGCATACGGTGGGTAGACAAATTACTGTTGGGCAATTGATAGAAAAGCAAATAATCATGACGATATCCAAGGCAATGATCATGTATATAGGCATCACGTCCGAGACAAGTAGACCGACTCCTGCCTGCATCTACTACCATTACTCCACACATCGACCGCTATCCAGCATGCATCTAGTGTATTAAGTCCATAAAGAACGGAGTAACGCCTTAAGAACGATGACATGATGTAGACAAGATAAACTCACGCATGAATAAACCCCATCTTTTTACCCTTAATAGCAACGATACATACGTGTCATGTCCCTTTCCGTCACTGGGATTGAACACCACAAGATCGAACCCATTACAAAGCACCTCTTCCCATGGCAAGATAAATCAATCTAGTTGGCCAAACCAAATCAATAGATCGGAGAAGAAATATGAGGCTATAATAATCATGCATAAAAGAGTGCAGCAAAGACTCAAATAATATTAACGGATAATCTGATCATAAACTCACAATTCATCGGATCCCAACAAACACACCGCAAAAAGTAATTACATCGGATAGAACTCCAAGAACATCGAGGAGAACATTGTATTGAAGATCAAAAAGAGAGAAGAAGCCATCTAGCTACTGCCTATGGACCCGAAGGTCTGTGGTAAACTACTCACGCATCATCGGAAGGGCAGCAAGGTTGATGTAGAACCCCTCCGTGATCGATTCCCCCTCCGGCGGAGTACCAGAGAAGGCCTCCAGATGGGATCTCTCGAGAACAGAAACTTGCGGCAGCGGAAAAAGTATTTCATGCACTCCCCTAAGGGTTTCTGATTTTTTGGGAATTTATAGTGGAAGAATTAGGTCAAACGGAGCTGGGGTGGGCCCACGAGGCACCAGGGCGCGCCTGCCCCCCCAGGCGCGCCCTGGTGGCTCGTGGCCACCCCTTCTGGCGTCTGGTCCTCTCCCAAAGCTTCTTGTGTTTATCTTGTCCAATAAAAAAATTCCAAAAAGTTTCGTGGCATTTGGACTTCGTTTGGTATTGATTTTCTGTAAAACAAAAACAGGGCAGAAACCAGCAACTGGCACTGGGCACTAAGTTAATAGGTTAGTCTCCAAAAATGATATATAATTGCTGTAAATGCATATAAAAACATCCAATATTGATAATATAACAGCATGGAACAATAAAAAATTATAGATACGTTGGAGACGTATCAACTATCACCAGCCCGGACGCCGTCACGGTATGCTCCGACTACTCTCGGCCTGTACCTTGCCCTCCATGTGTTCGACACATTGTCCGATTGTTTTGTAGGCAAAACGATGGATTCAGATGGTTCGTAGGACAAGAAGTATGGACCGACAGAGCTTGATGAATTAATTCAATATTTCTTTGATTAGTCGGATTCTATTGAAGAAGCAGAGATGATGAGGATCATAAGCATCCAACAGGAAATAGACCGGGAGGTCGAGCACATTCTCAACTTCAAGGGCTCGATCAAAGGGAGACAAGTTCTGAACCGAGATAGGGTCTCTAGAGCACAGGGACTACTTTGCTCCAGACCCACCTTTCTTTGATGAATGGTTTCGTTGACGCTACTGTATACGCAAACCATTGTTCTTGCGCGTAGTGGAGGAGTGGAGGCACACAATCCCTACTTCAAGCTCACCAGGGATTGTTGCGGACAAATATCGTTCTCGGCTAAGCAGAAATGCATGGCTGCTATGAGAATGCTTGCACTTGGTACCGCCGACGATGCCATTGGTGTGATGGTCCAGATAGGGGAGATCACATGCCTAAAGAGCACTGTGAACTTTGCCCGCATGTGGTGGAGGTGTTTGGAGCAGACTATCCGAGAGAACCAAATGTGCAGGATACATAATGGTTGCTGGTATTGGAGAGGCAAGAGTTTTTACAGGTATGCTCGGTTGAATTGATTGCATGCATTGGTAATGGAAGAACTGTCCCAAAGGTTTGCACGCGATGTATTGATAACCCACAAGTATAGGGGATCAGTTGTAGCCTTTCTCGATAAATAAGAGTGTCAAACCCAACGAGGAGCTAAAGGTAGAATCAATATTCGCTTCAAGTTCTATCGACCACCGATACAACTCTACGCACACTTAACGTTTGCTTTACCTAGAACAAATATGAAACTGGAAGTACTTTGTAGGTGTAATGCTAGAACTACTTTGCAAGAATAAAACTAGGAGTACTTTGCGAGAATAAAACTATGAGTAATTTGCAAGATAATAAAAATTAGTTGTTTAGTACAAAACTTTTTGTAACACAAGAGAAATATTTGTCCCTAGGCAATCAATAATTAGACCGGTAATCATTATTGTAATTTTATATGAGGGAGAGGCATGAGCTAACATACTTTCCGTACTTGGATCATATGCACTTATGATTGGAACTCTAGCAAGCATCCGCAACTACCAAAGATCATTAAGGTAAAACCCAACCATATCATTAAGTAACAAGTCCTCTTTACTCCCATACGTAACAACCCCCTTACTTGGGTGTAAGCTTCTGTCACTCTAGTCGCCCACTATAAGAGAATTATGAACGTATTGCAAACCCTACAGCAGGAATCCCTCATGCTTGCGTGACATGGAGGGCACCATAGGACAGCACCAAAATAAAACATACAACTCAAACCAATCACGATCATCAACCAACCCATAGGACAAAACGAATCTACTCAAACATCATAGGATGGCGACACACCATTGGATAATAATATGTAGCATTAAGCACCATGTTCAAGTAGAGAATTACAGTGGGAATAAAGAGGTTACGCCGCTGCATAGAGGGGGAGAGAGTTGGTGTTGACGGCGGCGAAGTTGTTGGTGTAGATCGCCGTCACGATGATTGCCCCGGCGGCATTCCGGCGCCACCGGAAGAGAGGGGGAGAGAGCCCCCCTCCTTCTTCTTCTTCTTGCTTGGCCTCCCCCCCTAGATGGGAGGAGAGTTTCCCCTCTGGTCCATGGACGCCATGGCTCCCGGAGGGCAGGAGCCCCTCCGAGATTGGATCTCTCTCTCTGTTTCTCTTCTGTTTCGCGTTCCTGTTTTCTGGCCTTTCACCGTTTCTTAAATATCCGGAGATCCATAACTTCGACCGGGCTGAAATTTTAACACGATTTTTCTCTCGATATAAGCTTCCTTCTGGCCAAAGAAGAGCCCCAACCGACTTACGGTGTGCTCACAAGGCAACACCACGTGGCTAGGGTGGGGTCGCACCAAGATGCCTTGTGGAAGCTGTGGGCCCCCGTTTGCATTGATTCCACCTCCCAAAAATCACATATATTCCAAAATAATTCTCCGTAAAATTTTATCGCATTTGGACTTCGTTTGATATGGATTCTCCGCGAAACAAAAAACAAGCAGAAAACAGGAATTGGCACTGGGCACTGGATCAATATGTTAGTCCAAGAAATCATATAAAATGTTGCCAAAAGGTTGTGGAAATTTTAGGATATTGGCATGAAACAATAAAAAATTATAGATACGACGGAGACGTATCAGCATCCCCAAGCTTAATTCCTGCTCGTCCTCGAGTAGGTAAATGATAAAAAAGATAATTTTTGATGTGGAATGCTACCTAGCCTAATCTTGATCATGTAATCTAATCATGGCATGAATATTAAGACATGAGTGATTCAAAGCAATAGTCTATAATTTGATATAAAGACATCAATACTCAGGCATACCAACAAACAATCATGTCTTTCAAAATAAAAATGCTAAAGAACGCTATCCCTACAAAATCATATAATCCTGTCATGCTCCATCTTCTTAACATAAAGTATTTATCATGCACTACCCCGATGACAAGCCGAGCAATTGGTTCATACTTTTTAACGCGCTTCAGCTTTTTCAACCCCCACGCAATACATGAGCGCAAGCCATGGATATAACACTATAGGTGGAATAGAATGCGGTGGTAGGGATCAATAAGGAGAAGTCAAAAAGGGAGAAAGTCTCGCATCAACTAGGTGGATCAATGGGCTATGGAGATGCCCATCAATCGATATCAATGCGAGGAGTAGGGATTGCCATGCAACGGATGCACTAAGAGCTATAAGTGTATGAAAGCTCAAACTGAAAACTAAGTGGGTGTGCATCCAACTTACTTGCTCATGAAGACCTCGGGCATTTGAGGAAGCCCATCATCGGAATATACAAGCCAAGTTCTATAATGAAAAATTCCCACTAGTATATGAAAGTGACAAAATAGGAGACTCTCTATATGAAAAACATGGTGCTACTGTGAAGCACAAGTGTGGTAAAGGATAGTAACATTGCCCTTCTCTCTTTTTCTCTCATTTTTTTTGTTTTCTCTCATTTTTGTTCTTTTTTTATTAGTGGGCTCTTTTTGGCCTCTTTTTTTTAGAACAGTCTCATGGACCTCATCCCCACTTTTTTGAGGACTCATTAGTCTCCACCATTCTTTCCTCACTGGGACAATGCTCTAATAATGATGATCATCACAGTTTTATTTACTTAGAACTCGATATTACAACTCGATAAAAACTATCCAAGATGACTCTATATGAATGCCTCTGGTAGTGTACCGGGATGTGCAATGATCTAGAGTAGCAAAGATATCAAAAAACGGACAAGCCATGAAAATATCATGCTAGCTATCTTACGATCATGCAAAGCAATATGACAATGAATGCTCAAGTCATGTATATGATGATGATGGAAGTTGCATGGCAATATATCTCGAAATGGCTATGGAAATGCCATGATAGGTAGGTATGGTGGCTGTTTTGAGGAAGATATAAGGAGGCTTATGTGTGATAGAGCGTATCATATCATGGGGTTTGGATGCACCGGCGAAGTTTGCACCAACTCTCGAGGTGAGAAAGGGCAATGCACGGCACCGAAGAGGCTAGCAAATTGCGGAAGGGTGAGAGTGCGTATAATCCATGGACTCACATTAGTCATAAAGAACTCACATACTTATTGCGAAAGTTTATTAGCCCTCGAAGCAAAGTACTACTATGCATGCCCCTAAGTGGGAGGTTGATAGGAGTTAACCATCGCGCGCCCCCGACCTCTACGCAAAGGAAGACACTCAATAATAAATCATGCTCCAACTTCTTAGCATAACTAAAGACTATACGTGCATGCTTCGGGAATCACAAACCTTAACACCAATATTCTTACTAAACCACAATCATTCACTAGTACACCCATATATTACCATCTTAATATCGCAAAACTATTGCAAGGAATCAAACTTATCATATTCAGTGATCTACAAGTTTTATGTAGGATTTTATGACTAACCATGTGAATGACCAATTCCTGTTGACTCTCTAAATAGTTATAAGTGAAACATGAGAGTTTAATTCTTTCTACAAAAGACCACACTCTAATAAATATAAGTGAAGCAAAAGAGCATTCTACAAATAACGGTTTTCTATATGTAGAGAAACAGGCATCCAAACTTCAAATGATATAAGTGAAGCACACGAAGCATTCTATAAAGCCATACTCAAAAGATATAAGTGAAGTGCAAAGAGCATTCTATAAATCAACCAAGGACTATATCATACCAGCATGGTACATTATTAAAAGAAAAAGAAAAAGCACACGACGCTCCAAGTAAAACACATATCATGTGATGAATAAAAATATAGCTCCAAGTGATATACCGATAGATTATAGACGAAAGAGGGGATGCCATCCGGGGCATCCCCAAGCTTAGACGCTTGAGTCTTCCTTGAGTATTACCTTGGGGTGCCTTGGGCATCCCCAAGCTTAGGCTCTTGCCGCTCCTTATTCCTTTATCCATCATAGTCTCACCCAAAATTTGAAAACTTCAGCACACAAAAATCAACAGAAACCTCGTGAGATCCGTTAGTATAACAATTAAATCTTAAACTCTAAGTACTGTTGTAAATTGATTCATGTTTAATATTGGCATAATGCTACTATACTCCAACTTCTCCATGACTCATACCCTCCGATACGATCCATAGATACATCAAAATAAGCAAACTATGCAACAAAAATAGAATCTGTCTAAAACAGAACAGTCTGTAAAGATCTGAATTAAATTCATACTTATGTAACTCCAAAAATTATGAAAAATTAGGAAAACGTGGGAAATTAATATATAAATACTGTGTAAAAAATTCAGAAGGTTCTGACACTCCAGAAAAAAAACAAAATTCCAGCACTGGACGCAAAAGTTTCTGTTTTACAACAGCATCTACCATACTATCATCCAAATCATCCCAAAGGCATTACTTGGCACATTATTTTTATAATACAATGGATTTGTACAAGGGGATAATTATTTTTATTGAAAATTTTCTGTAATCAAGATTCACAAAGTTTTCATGGGCATGAACAAAGTTCAAGGCTAGCTCCCACTTCAACGATGCTCGTCTTTCTCACTTTCACTTTTCTTTTTAAAAAAGTTTTAGGTTCCCCTCTATATTTTTTTTGTTTTTAAACTTTTTAAAAGCACACAACATAATAAAATGACTCTGTAAAACTTTCAGATTGTCTCCCAGGCAGTGCTTTCTTTAAATCCATTAAGCTAGGCATAAAGTGCTCAAGTAATTGATCCACCCAGATCCCAAGGTATATCAAAGCCAATTTTAATTAACAATGAGTTGTAATTTAGTAGTGAGCACAAGGCAACATATATCATGCAATGACGAAGTCTAACTCTCTTCCTATGCATCGGCATGTCATAAAAGAACAATTCATGCACATCAAGTAAAGTCCAATGCATAGTATAAATAGTTTCTTGCAATTTTATCGTACTAGAAACATAGAGAGGCAGAGATGTAGTTCCTCTCTCATAATAATTGCAAGTAGGAGCAGCAAGCACATGCATATTATATTCATCAAAATTATCATGTGTAATAGTAAAACGCAACCCATCAATATAATCCTTAATAAGCGTAAACTTCTCTGATATAGTGTAGTTGGGAGAATTCAAAAAGATAATAGGACTATCATGTGTGTGTGCAATAGCAACAATTTCATGTTTAACATAAGGAACTATAGCAAGTTCATCTCCATAAGTATAATTCATATTGGCATCATGGCCACAAGCATAGCAAGCATCAATTTCATTAAAAAGGGATATTTCAAACGAATTAAAGGGATCATAGCGATCATCATAGCATTCATCCTTCGGTAAGCACGAAGGGAAATTAAACAATGTATGAGTTGAAGAGTTACTCTCATTAGAAGGTGGGCACGGGTAGCTAATCCGCTCTTCCTCCTTTTGTTCTTCGCTCTCCTCGTCATCTTTTTCATCTAATGAGCTCACAGTTTCAGCAATTTCTTCTTCCATAGATTCCTGCAAAACATTAGTCTCTTCTTGGATAGCGGAGACCTTCTCAAGAAATTCATCAATATAGGCATTATATTTATAATTCTCATAGCAATATTTAAGTATAGCATAATTTTGAGATCTGTAAACAGCATCATCATAATTTTCATACTTTTCAAACAAAGATTCAATTTCATAAGCACCCTTAAAAGCAACAAATTCTTCTATTTGTTCCACATCATAGTAATCATATATACCATTAGCATAAGAAGCCAAGGTTTCATTATCATTAAATTCACATCGAAAGGGAAGGTGTTTACCCTTCATCTTCGAGCAACAAGTATAATCATATCTTAAGCATACCATTGCAAACAATCAATTTGATCCCATAAGAGTTTCCCTTTTTGAGACAAGCGATAATCCCTAAAGTATTCCCGTTGATCCAAAGTATCTCCCATAATCAAGTTGAATGGGGATTTATCAGGATTATCAAAGTAGTGTTTAATATTTTCCACATAACGAGCATCGAGGGTTTTAGGAGGTTCCCCATCTCCATGAGTAGCAAGTACAACTAATTTTTAGTGTTTCGTGTTCCATATCCATAACTAAAGATAAAGAACAACTTAGAACAGAAAATAAAAACTACTTAGTGGAACATAAAATAAAAACTACTTAGTGATAAAGCAAACAAGCACACACGAGAATATCAAACCCACGCTATTGCTTCCCGGCAACGGCGCCAGAAAAAGGTCTTGATAACCCACAAGTATAGGGGATCAGTTGTAGCCTTTCTCGATAAATAAGAGTGTCGAACCCAACGAGGAGCTAAAGGTAGAATCAATATTCCCTTCAAGTTCTATCGACCACCGATACAACTCTACGCACACTTAACGTTTGCTTTACCTATAACAAGTATGAAACTAGAAGTACTTTGTAGGTGTAATGCTAGAACTACTTTGCAAGAATAAAACTAGGAGTACTTTGCGAGAATAAAACTACGAGTAATTTGCAAGATAATAAAAGTTAGTTGTTTAGTACAAAGCTTTTTGTAACACAAGAGAAAGATTTGTCCCTAGGCAATTGATAACTAGACCGGTAATCATTATTGCAATTTTATATGAGGGAGAGGCATGAGCTAACATACTTTCCGTACTTGGATCATATGCACTTATGATTGGAACTCTAGCAAGCATCCACAACTACCAAAGATCATTAAGGTAAAACCCAACCATAGCATTAAGTAACAAGTCCTCTTTACTCCCATACGCAATAACCCCCTTACTCGGGTGTAAGCTTCTGTCACTCTAGCCGCCCACTATAAGAGAATTATGAACGTATTGCAAACCCTACAGCGGGAATCCCTCACGCTTGCGCGACACGGAGGGCACCATAGGACAGCACCAAAATAAAGCATACAACTCAAACCAATCACGATCATCAACCAACCCATAGGACAAAACGAATCTACTCAAACATCATAGGATGGCCACACATCATTGGATAATAATATGTAGCATTAAGCACCATATTCAAGTAGAGAATTACAGCGGGAATAAAGAGGTTACACCGCTGCATAGAGGGGGAGAGAGTTGGTGTTGACGGCGGCGAAGTTGTTGGTGTAGATCGCCGTCACGAAGATTGCCTCGGCGGCGTTCCGACGTCACCGGAAGAGAGGGGGAGAGAGCCCCCTCCTTCTTCTTCTTGCTTGGCCTCCCCCTAGATGGGAGAAGAGTTTCCCCCCTGGTCCATGGCCGCCATGGCTCTCGGAGGGCAGGAGCCCCTCCGAGATTGGATCTCTCTCTGTTTCTCTTCTGTTTCGCGTCCCTATTTTCTGGCCTTTCACCATTTCTTAAATATCCGGAGATCCGTAACTCCGATCGGGCTTAAATTTTAACATGATTTTTTTCTCGATATAAGCTTCCTTACGGCCAAAGAAGAGCCTCAACCGACTTACGGTGTGCCCACAAGGCAACACCATACGACTAGGGGGGGTCGCGCCAAGATGCCTTGTGGAGGCTGTGGGCCCCCGTTTGCGTTGATTCCACCTCCCAAAAATCACATACATTTCAAAATAATTCTCCGTAAAATTTTATCGCGTTTGGACTTCGTTTGATATGGATTCTCTGCGAAAAAAAAACAAGCAGAAAACAAGAACTGACACTGGGCACTGGATCAATATGTTAGTCCAAGAAATCATATAAAATGTTGCCAAAAGTATGTGGAAATTATAGGATATTGGCATGAAACAATAAAAAATTATAGATACGACGGAGACGTATCATGTATCAATGTCAAACCAAAAAGCTCACCATCATACTGAAAGCAATGATATCACATGACTTGTGGATTTGGCATGATTTGTTTGGAATGCTTGGTTCTCACAACGACATCAATGTGCTTCAGCGATCTCCCGTGTTCAGGAGACTTTGTAACGGGGAATCGCTACCGTGCAACTATACTGTCAACGGCCGTGACTACAACATGAGGTACTACCTTGCGATGGTATCTATGCTCAGTGAGCGACGTTTGTGAAGACCATATCTGATCCCGAAGGCAACAAACAAAGTCACTTTAAATCAATGCAAGAAGTAGCTGGAAAGGATGTGAAGAGGGCATGCGGAGTGCTCCAAGCTCATTGGGGAATTGTTCGTGGAGCTGCAGTGATATGGAAATCAAAGATTTTGTGGTAGCTGATAATATGTTTGTCATTTTGCATAATATGATTGTCGAAGACGAGAGAGATGGGATCCGAACCCATGATTTTGAAGTCTGAAGAAAAAAGATTGAACTGGATGTCGTTTTGATCCACCAGGCGGCCGAAGAGCGCGCCGCTCTGCCTTCTTCGGGGAACGACTAGGGTAGAATCTGAGTGTGTGGTACAAAAATAGAAAAAATGATGCTGGACCATCGGATGAGAGATCGGTGGCACAGATTCAGATGGAGCGATCTTTGCGCAAAATTTTCAAAAAGGTCCGACGCTTTAAGCCAATTTGCCTTCGATGCCCTCCCGATTAAATCCCAAATCCTCTACACGGCGGCGGCGGCGGACCAAAAATCCTCGGCGGGCAGCGGCGGCGGCGGAAGCCCAAATCCTGAGCCAAGTTGGGCGAGCACGCCCAGCAAAGGTGCTGATCCATCTCTGCTTCGATGGCTGCTCACCAGTTCGTCGCTGGCGGCTTAGTTTGAGGCAGATTAGATAGGATTCGTCTCCTCGTCCCCTCCCCCTCTGGCGATCCAGCACCTACTCGACGGTGGTACTTCTCGCTACCTTCCCGACCGGCCGCTTCTAGGTGTCGTGAACGGGCCATCATGGTGGTTCGTTCATCAGGTAAATAGACATGTCAAATTTTATTATTTAAGTAGATAGATTGATGCTACATCTGTATAGTTTCATTTTCTTTTTACTTGTTAACATCGAATCTGTTCATGTCTCAATAAATACTCATGAACTTTACCAGTCCATACTCATGAACTCTGAAGTTGGAAACACTTTTGAATGTGGATTGCAATAATTAATGTACAATTTAGCACGATCCCTTGATTTCAGTTATTAGTAAAAGGATGCATACATGTAGCTACTCTGTTTCCAACTTTCCATGTGTGCTTCAGACTGTTAGCAATAGGGAATAGGGATACTTACTGAGATCGTTCACAGCCCACTAACAATATCTTATGCATCAAAGCCCATCCTTAGTTAACCTTTTACCCTTAGTTTTTAGTCGCTCAATAGTGTCACATTTTATCTATTGCGCAACTGCATGTACCACATGTTTAGGCATAAACTTCTGTTTTAGTTAGGCACCACGACCTCCACCTGCTGTTACACCTCTGCTAGCCCTCATCTCCGGCGTGCAGTAGCTACGCCCTACCCCCTTTTGCGCTATAAAGTTGTGCCTTGCAGTCTTCTCCTCCACACGACCACACGATCTGAGCGGCGCAACAACGCCATGGTTCCTCATGAAGAGGTACCTGCTCCTCTCCTGACTTAACCCCTCAATGGCACAGGTGCTCAAATCCATGATAAGAAACTAGGGATTCATGCCTGCAATTGTTTCTTATATTCTCCTATGAACTCTAAATTAAATTGAGAAATATGAAACTTTTACTATGTTCTGTCTCATCAATAACCTCTGTTTTGTATTTTGTCGTGATAAGATTTGCATATAAAGCATGGTTTCTTTCATAGGATAACATATCCCTTACCCATACCTTTGGTCAGATCCTTCCGATTTGTTACAAATAAGCCTGATTTGCACTCCACAGTTTTCGAATGGCCTCGAGTATTCTGATGCACAAGTTGCAACATGATCTGATAAATGTGATTTCTTTTTATACAAGAGTAATTACAATTCCCTACAATATAACTGTTACCATGAGCTATGCCCTTGATTTGGTCCACGTGGCAGACATTTGAACTGGAAAAGATGATTTCCCATCTGAATAAGCAAATTCTCATCTCAGGTTTCAGTAATGAAGGGGAGCAGTGCGACATCTCCTCTAGGAGAACCCTCATTCAATTCCAATGATGGCAACAAGCGCACCATCAATATCAGGTCAGAACAGCGAGCTGCGAAAGTCAAGGATATCCTGATGTACCTAACATTGTGTTAATCTCTTGTGTGATGTTGGTTGCTAAAAAATTGTTTGCAGCCATGGAATCGGTCAACAGTCTTCAGAATCAAGATTTCAGCGATTTCACCTTCATTTGCAGAGATTAATTCCCCAATGCTTCTCATTGATGATTCTAGTACACCCCCAAAAAAGAATCATTCTCTCAAGAGGTACACGCGGTTTTGAATTTTAATGTTATAAAACTTCTTATGTCTGTCCATGTTAAAATCCATGATTTCATTCATGTTTGATAAGAAAGTATACAATTTATCATATGTCATGTCCATACCAAACCTTAGGTGCCAAACAAATAGGCTAATACTTAACAACGGAGATATGTCCATGTTTAGTGTAGAAACTACTAGGTCCTATGGTGTTATATCACTTGTCACAGCCTGTAATACTCGCGTTAAATGGGTGCATATGGGGAGTAATAATTGAATTTAGTTTGTTTGAAACTATTTTTTTGGTCGTGACGAAATGAGATCCCATAACTGAATACCATGTAGTATTTACAAGTCAGATGGTATTGTCACGTGAGGTTAATGTTGCTAAACTTGCAATTCATGTTGCAGGGTCCTTTGTATAAACCCCAGTGTGATTGAAACAATCAGGCTTACATACATCATTTACCCAAGATATTTACACCTTCCATTTTTACTGACCTCTGCTATCACTAAAGCAGGGATATATGTATGTGATTTGGTACCAATCCTTCTTACATGACATGAGCCTATCTGGCATCTTGTTCATTTATATTTTTCCGTGTTGTTGTAGTTTTCTTGTTATTACAAGGTATGATATAATGCATGCCATCAAATTCTTTGTTTATAGCTATCGAATTTGAATAATAATCTGCATCTGCAGGATAGTCATAAAATTCCCTCTAAATTGCTCCATGCCACTTGTTTGTCGTTGTCATTTATGCTTTTAACTAATCTTTGAAATTGTAATCTATTGATCGTAGGTGCATGCCTGTGCAAGCTTTAACAATCTGGGAGCCTAAGTTTATAATTGTAACCTTAGGTCATAATCTCTAACCTTTACCACTACAAAACTTTTATTAGCTGGTTTTTATGCAAGCAGCTAAAGGCCATCCAATGGTATAAGCATGAATCTTTGTCAGTTGTCACAATTGTTTTTGAGTTAGAACATATGCGTGTTATACTGATCTCTCGCAAAAAATGAGTTTCGATGTTGTTGGTTTTATTGGTAGGTATAACAACATAACATAATCTATAATGGATTAACGAAATATGCTGCAAAAATTAGTTGTACTCTTTGTGTTAGACATATCTTGCTATCACCTGCCATGTTTATTGGATTTGAAAACTCCCCTCTAGAAGCTGGCAAGCCAGCATCGACCTGAAAAGTTCCTGATTAGTTACATGTGTATTAATTTGTTTGAGGAATTTCATTCTAAGTTTGGCATCTAGGTTATGTATCCTAGGTTGGAGCGGCGAATGAAGCTGGACATAATGATTGTCTCTCTTCTCAAGATATGCTATTTGGTATATGTTTCTAACTGACACCTTTGTATCTAGGTAGATTGAACTGGTCAAGTGTATAAGAGTCTATGGATGTTGTCATCTCCCATCAGATGAAGCTTGATTACCAAGCACTAAAACAGGAGACAAAATGATAGATCTTTTCTGTCATGTACCCTCAAGATGCTTGTTGGGCGGTGATAATTTCAGTCTTTAGTACTCGGTCTTGTCGGCCATGTACTAAAAATGATCTATGTATGCCTCTTGTGTTGTGTTCTCATGTACTCAAATACTCGAATGCTTGCTGAGCGGTGATAATTCCAGTCCTTAATCTGCCGATGCACTTGAATACTTCCGGTTTGACATCTACATGTAGTTCTGCTTGATCTGGGATGGCTTAATTCTCTCCTGTGCCAAAATATTTGTCTTACATATTGATGTTTTTAGCCACCAAGATGTTCAAGTCTCTTGAAAAATTAGCGATGTCTCAGAGGCGAAAAAAGACGCTTGAATGTGTATGGATTTCATGTAGTAAATATTTGCACAGATTTTATATCAAACTAAGAGGAGATGGGTATCAGTACTATGCGTAGCTGGAAATGGTCATATTTCATGAAGACTCTAGGTGTGTACTGCAAATGTCCTATTTCCAATCTAACTGTGAGCAGGGGGTTTTCCGTGAAATGTACATTAAGTGGTCTGAGATCCCCACCTAAATCTGTACCATTCATCTATAATCCGGTGGTCCAGGATGCTTTTTTCTATTTTTGCACGGCAAGCTCAGATTCTATTGTAGTCTGCACCCGGATGAACAGTAACCGCAAAAAAAATAGAAAATGTTTCCAAAAAATTCTGAAAAATTTTGTAGATGATCGTGTTGGTGTCGCAAGCATGCTTGACAATTTTCATGTGAAACGGAGCAGCGGTGTTTCGTCGGTGAAAAAAACAAATTTGGGTTGTCATTTTGCGGTGACATTTTGTCTTCGATTTGTTTTTTTTGCGCAGGCCAAAATGCTTAACCTTTTTGCCTCAAAATTTACATGTAGCATTTGTATGTGACAAAGATCATCAAAAAAATTTGTCCCAATTTTTTTGACATTTCAAAAATCATTTTTCATAGGCAGTAGCACGTGTTCCCGGAGCCGAATTGCATTTCGGGTAGTCTCACCCCCTTCTTCGGCTTTCACGTTTGGCAGTGGCTGGCCCACCAACCAAACGTGCTGGAGCGCGCCCGAGCGGGTATGGCGCGGGCTGCGCCAATGCATCAACTTGGTTCCTGACCGGTGGGACTTAGGTGCTACAGGGGCCCACTTGTCATCGTCTGTAATTGGACGCGCCCCTGTATCATTCAGCGCCACGTAGGCACGCTCGGCCCTCTGCTCCGCGCGTTGCGGGTGCCGTATATATAGATGTTCCCCGGCCAACTCTCCCTCCCCCAGCACATTGCAGAAGAAGAGCCCCTTTGTGCCGGCAAGCGCGATGAGGCACTTGGATGGGTCGGGGTTCTCCGTCACCGTGGCCGGCAAGCGCAAGCGTTCGCCGGAGTACCCCTGCGTGTCGCGCTTCCGGCAGCGGCGAGTCCTCTCCTTCCTCCGGCGCCAGAAGCTGTTCGACGCCTACGACGCGTACATACGCCACGCCACGCCACGCCGCCATTAAAAAACTGTGCATTACTATTTCTTTCTATCTGATCCAGGAGTGACATGCACACAGGCTTACCGGCGAGTCGGGTGCGCGCATCGACCTGTACCATCTGACCGACCTTGTGAAGGCGGGCCGGTGGGAAGAGGCCATCGAGCATCTCTCCCGCTTCCTGCCGTCCGACCTTGCTTTGCTCTGGGCGTCCACGGCCGCGTCCTCCTCCACTTCCTCCGCGTGCACAAGGCCGTCCACGATATCGTCTCCGGGGCGCCCGAGAGCCGTGCCATCTCTGCAGCTCTCAGGATGTGCTTCACCCGGAATTTTACCATCAACCACGCCATCACCAAGCTCCGCGCCATCCTCTGGTCCCTCCTCTCCTCCAGCGGATTCAGGTACATTACTATCATCTGATCTACTCCAGAGTAGTATTAATAAACCGATCATTTCTTCTGAACCTTCTGAACCAACTATGAACCAGTCTCTGAATTTTGTACTACATTTATTCTCTCTCGCCTAACTCTGTGGATGTCAGCCTTCAGATAATTGATTTTCATGCCTGACAACTCTTCAGATCAGAGCAATAAAAAGAAACTTTACACCTAAGCAATATTCATGCTCAAATGTTGTATTCATTCATACATGAAGGGACTCCCTGGACTTTGGGCGCGTGAGAGACAAGGCTGCGTCCACTGTCGTTTACTTGGCTTATCAAACTCCAGAGTTGAAAGAACATGTGAAAGAGGCGCGTGGCCCAGCGGAACCCCACAATGTACTCCCCATCGGCTTCGGGTATGCTAGTAAATCATACATAATCAGTACCAATATCAATCCTATCTTGGCTAGTGACCATCAGTTTGATCGCCTCATATGCAATCTTTGCTAGCTTCCGTCGAAGGCGCCATGTGAAGCGAGGCCCCATCCCGGGCTCTGTTCTTGTCAAGCACTATCTTCATAAGAGGAGGATGTATGTGTATCAGCATAACCATCTTCAGTTCTGCCTTTTTCTTTTTATCATCTCTGATGGCATTTTATTCTATTCACACCTGCATATGTTTCTTGCTTTGTGCAGGCTTGCTTCTTCGATATCAAGTCACTGTGAAGGGTTAAGTTCTGGTACATTATCCTCATCACAAATATCTTAGGGTTGCTCTTATGCAAAAATAATAATAATAATAAAATCTTTATGCATGCTCCCTGTTTGTCAATAATAATCCTTCTTTTTTTCCCTCTCTCAATGACAGAATCGTTAATTAAGGCAAAAGAATGGATGGTGGATCTTGTTGGTAACACTTTTTCTTTGTTTAGGTATTGGTAACTTCATCGCACGATAGCAACTAATAAACTTTTGCTGTCTTTCTTAGATTCAAGTTTGGAAGCTGGTAAGCGGCATCAAGGGTATCCACTTCAATATGTTTGTACTCCAATGGCACACAAAGGTAGCTTCAGATTCTTTTAGGCCACCAAACATTTAATTTACTCCCACTTCAAACTGAACATTTAATTTAGCCTGATTTGCAGAAAGCCTTTAGTTTAGTATCCTTCCAGAACAAAAGAACCCTTTAATTTATAATTTTTTGTTTACTGCAAAAGGTTTATGTTAGCCTACCCCAACTTGTTTGGGACTACAAGGCTTTGTTGTTGCAAAGGGTTTATGCAATGTCATTGTCTCCACTTCCTGTGTTGCTACATTAAGTTTGTATCGATTGACAGTAATAATATTTTTATCCATATTGATCACGTCTGCACAATCTCAAATCAGTCCTCAAAAAATAGAAGGAGGCCATCCAATGATGATCCTTTTAACTGGTTCTTTGCTCTTGCCACACCGATTTGTTCTTGTTGCTGTTGGATTGCTGCATTAAGTTTATTCTTAGGGTATTCCTGTTATGTGCCCTATACACTTGTAGTACATCGTTATGCTATGTTCTCCCACTCCTGTTATTGTTTATGTGCCCTTTACACTTGCAGTACACCATTTTTCTGAAGTTAGCCTCTGTGTAGTAGCCGTGTCATTTTTCGTGGTGTTATTTGCACTTCGCCTGCCAACCTGCTACCATTTCTTATTACTGAACTCTTCGCAGGTGCTCCTGTTGATCCATTCTCGCGGAATAATCTTGGTACATTCAGAAGTCCGGCTAGAAATCCTGGCATGTCATCAGACACCGATTTCGGTAAATTAGTTGAACAGCATTAATCGTTTCCCAACCAGGGCAAAACTTTATCCGAATAATTAATCCATGCAATTGTTCATTGTTAAGAGTACACCAGATGTACAAATTAAAAGGCTATATGCCTCATTGATATTTTACTGCGTGCCCTATAACTTTTGTATATGTGCATTCATTGTCAACAATTTTTCTTTTTGCAATGGCAGACTTGTTAGTCCTCAAGACAAAGGAATGGGCGGTGTATCTTATAGGTAAAACTAGATTATTCTCCGTGCGTCTTTCATTTGTTTACCATTCCTGTTCATACATACATCAACCGGTGTGTTTAACTTTCTGTTACAACAACAAAGCCTTTCAGTCCCAAACAAGTTGGGGTAGGCTAGAGTTGAAACCCATAAGATCTCGAAACCTGGTCATAGCTAATTTCCACGCACCGCTCTCTTGACATTATCGGCATGCTTTAACCTTCCGCTATGCACCGGCGCTTCTGGCCTGTGTTTAACCTTCTGTAATCAGTAATATTTAGTAGCTTGATTACATACTAGCAATTGATGAAACTTACCATCTTCAGATCAACGGCTGGAAGCTTGGCCGGACCTTAGTCAAGTGTATGAGTATCCATTTCGATGTGTCAACAAGGATGGTAAGTTGTTTCAAAAACATTTAGTTTCGTCGCTTGTATCTCCCCTTCCTACCTGGGATTTCTGTTGGTTGTCACAAGTTATTACATCCTTTCGAGCGAGTTTGCAATCGTTATAATATTTAGTTCAAGCCATTTCTCACCTACCTTCCCTTAAATGTTATCTCATTTTCCACACTGGATTTGCAGAGATCACAGCAGTGTAGGATAATTCTCTGCAAAATTAGACTGAACTAATATTACCGCCTTTAGTTTGGTACTATTGTGGGCTACGTTCCTTTGTATCTTCTTTACAGTCCATTGCTCTCACTGCACCAATTGTTTTTTTAGAAAAGGAGGATTACCCCCAGCCTCTGCATCTGGGCGATGCATGCAGCCATTTTATTAATTATTCACAAAGACCTTATAAAGTAGTACATCAGGTAGTCTGAAGCCACCATCTTAGCAACAACTGCGGCTACTCCTATCCACTTGATGAAGGGGTGCCGATAGTCCGAGCCTAATACCAAACAGACATCGCACTAAAGCCTAACATCTAAAGCCGGAGGCCCCAACCGAGCCACATACTGGGTTTGGGATACAAACCGGTCGGACGCACTCTCATGTGTCGTCGCCGCCGTCTTCCACCAATCCATCTTCAGAGCAGAAACTAACGCACCGACCTTGCCAGGCCTCTCTGCCATCGACGCCACCATGACGCCAGACAGCGTCCTCCTCCTGCGCGAGTCCATCTCCGCGCATCGGACGCCGAGTCTCCACTGCGCCACACTGCCGAGATCCGCCGCCATCAATGAGTAAGATGAAGCACCGCTCCACCAAAGAAGCCGTCCACTGGTCCCTCGAGCCCGTGTACACCTCCAAGAATGACGCCCCCAAGGGGGAAACGACACCAGAGCGCCGCCGTCATCCGATCTACTGATCTAGGGTTTCCCTCGGAGGTAGCGGATAGAGGTCTGGAGCTTCTCCACGGCGATGCCTTCAAGAAGGTAACGACACAAAAGAGTGCCGCCATCGCCGGTCTTGGCAACAAGCCGAGAACGAGGTTTTCACCCGGATCCGCTCGACGAACCTCCATTTTGCATCGTGCGCACGGACCACCACCGATCTTTGCCGCCACGGAGCGAGCAAGCCACTCTGGCCAGATCAGATCTGACCGGAGGGCCAACCACATCCGCAGCCGACCAGTCCACCAAAGCCCTCCACGCCGCCGCCGATCCGAGGTGCAGCAGCTCCACCACTAGTCATCCGCCGCCGCTCGCCGCCGGGAGCGAGCCACCGCCGCGGAGGCTCGGATCCGGGGGCACACTTCTGCTCACCCGGGTGCCCCGCGCCACCCTCGCGCGCGAGAAGTAGAGGCTCCTCCGCCACCGCCGTCCGCCGCCCGGGCTTATCCCGGCGGCTTCCTCCAGCGGCGACGGAGGGGAGGGATGGGAGGGGGAGTGACCGGCGGCTAAGGTTGGGGCCCCTCGGCCGCCTGAGCGGGGGGCGACGAAGGGGAGAGGAAGGGAGGAAGCAGCGGGCAGCGGCGCTGTTGTGTGGCGGCGGCGGCGCTAGGTTAGGTCATGTATGTCCTTGGCTAACTACCGCACCAATTGTGTTGCTGCTGTTTTTGAACTGTTATGCTAGGTTTATGCTTAGGGTATTGATGGGTTGTGGCCTGTGCACACATAATACCTTGTCATGATTTGAATTCTCTCACACCATTATTGTTTGGAAAAGATTCCTATGCACATTGTTCTTACTGCACCGATTATGTTATTCTTGCTTGTGAAATGAGCTGCTAGGTTTATGCTTTATGCATTACTGTGATGTTTGCACACTTAACGCGTGTCATGATGCACAATCATCATTCGGTTTCTACCACATTTTGTCACATTCCGTTCAAGAAAATGCAGAAGCTTTCTGCCTCAGTGCACAGCCTCATCAAGCTTGATGTTTTTGTTTACACTTCATCCGAATTGTGGGTATCTGCTGCCATTTCTGAATTGTAACTGCTGAACTCATTGCAGGTTTTCCAGTTGCCCGAGTTTCGCAGACTATCCCTGTTACCTTGGTGGGACCTGCTAAAAGTTTTACAATGTCATCACTAACAAAATCAGGTAAATTAGTTGGATGCCTTCGCATTTTTCAAACCAGGAGGAACCCCATATCAAAATTGCACCTGCAATATATGCGTCACTGATAATGATATTTGATTTTCCATGCTTCAGTTTCATGAATTTGGTTTATAACTGGCCATTCTTCCTTCCTAGTCTTTGTTTGATGCCTGTCTTCAACTCTTATCGTGAAGTCTACTGAAATGCATTGCCATGTTAACCTTTGATTTCATCATACATCATTCCAGCTTGCATTTCATACATGTTTGCATTATGCACGTAATTTATTCTAACTGAGTCTCAAGTCCCTATGTTTTCTTTTTCTTGTTTGGTGTTTATGCATCTTTGCGATAGATTCCTAACTGCTAAACTTGTTGCAGAAGTTCCATCCTTCTTCCAGGTGCTCCATCCTTTGAAAGGTCCTGCTAGAAACTATGGGATCTCACCAGTGACAAATGCAGGTAAAACAGTTAAGCATTGAGTACCTGGCTACCTGCCGCCATTTCTAACTGCTGAACTCATCGCAGGTGGTCAACCTTCACAGGCCATGTCTGCTATCTTGGCACCTCCTTATGATCAGTTCTTGATTTCAACAGAGAAAGATGCAGGTAAATTCCACTTTCTTCTCTAAACATGGACGAACCTCCATCTACAGCCGTTTCTAACAGGTGAACTCATTAAACTCATTGCAGGTGCTCTGTCCTCAAAGGCCATGTCTGCTATTTTGGCATCTCCTTCTAAATACATTAAGGCAAATGCAGGTAAATCACACGTTCTTTTCCCAACATGGACGAACCTCCATCTGCCGCCATTTCTAACTGCCGAACTCATTGCAGATGCTCTACCCTCAGAGACTATGTCTGCTATCTGGGCATCTCCTTATGTAAACTCTCTGGTCTCAACAGTGACAAATGCAGGTAAGTTACACGTTTCTTCCAAACATGGGAGAATCTCAATCTGCACAATTGGTCCCTGGAATTTTGTTGTTTCTTGACAACCACAAATGCACTTTTCAATGGGTTATATGAATGAATGATAATAATATTGGATATATTGTCAGACTACTAGTTCAGTCGGTCGCTTGTGTACTTCTATTTGTATTACTCCCTCCGATCCATATTACTTGTAGCTCAAATGGATGTATCTAGACGTATTACAGTGTTAGATACATCCTTTTGAGCGCGACAAGTAATATGGATCTGAGGGAGTACTTGTTTTTTGTCGTTGTAGAACTTGGAGCAGTTTGGCGGTTTCTCTTAATACAGGGGATGTGTTACTGTTTCGCAATGTGCACAAGTTTTTTGTCGGTTGTAAAACTTGGAGCAACAACACATTTTAGTGTAATGGAGATGTGTTATTGTTTTGAAATGTGCACAAGACACGTTTTTCATCGTTTGTACTTGAAATGTTCACTGTTAATGAGCATTAGACATGTAATTGGAGTCTTGAAGGGATATTTTGTTGTGATAGTACTGAATCCATTAAACCTTAATGTTATTATAATTCCTGGCCAGGTACACATAAGCATTTGAGTCAAGAACATTGCTATACTGAGAGTGCTTGCCAGGATTTCAGCCCAAGGAAGAATCCAAGGATGGAACTGACAACTGTTGGGCAAGGCTTTAATCCGAAAAGGCAACGGACAACTCCGGTAAGATGCTCTGGTGCTGAAACTGGTACTTACCTTTTTTTTCGCGAAAACGCATGTTGCGTATCATTCCATTGATTGAGGGTAGAAATTACATGGTGGCGATCCTCGTATAGAGTACACTAGAAGGCGCATACGGGGACGCAAATGAGCAGAGAGAGGGGGGTTGCTCAGCCCCAAGTTGCATGAAAATAAATAAATAAAATACAGTGAGCAAACAGTTAGCATGCAATCTTACATTATGTGGTGCAATGATATTTGAATAAACAATGAGTTCTTTACATGATATTTCCAAGTTCCTTTACAACATCCTTGAACAGTTGAAGTTTCTAATGTTATAACTAAATACTTGGCATATTTGGTGGTGGAAATGGTTGCTTCTTAGTGTTGAGGGCATGTTTGCTTCGGTTTTGGTTGATGCTTATGTCAATTAATACAGACGCATGATTATAAACGTTTGACTCTAGCATGGATATCCTAATAAGGTACACTATTATGAATTGTTTTACCGAACATCACACTGGTCCCTGAGGTGTCGTAGAGCTGTATTATCAGTAGTATACTGTACTAAAACTCACTGCTAACAAGCCACACCACCATCAAAATTGTAGCAATAGATCAAACTTAATTAAAATAATAATCCTTGTTTCTAAAAGAGATCATTTGATTAGAGTACATCTTTTCATCAAAAAGATGAAAGTTTATAACCTTGCACATTGTTTCATGAATTAAATGGAAAACATGTCATAGCAGAGTAAAGCGTGGGTGATGGCAGTAGTTGCAAGTATTTTTCAATAGTCCCCTCTAAAAGTGCCATAGTTTTGTTGCCAATTCGTGCATTTTACACACGATGTGTATGCACTTAAGAAGTACTCCGTACTAGTTAGCAGGCAATCTTGTTGCACTATGTGGCATCACCCTATTAATTGCTGTCTTGGACACTGCTAACAGTTGTAATACTGTTCGAGTGCAGGCTTCGCTGATTGAAGGTGAAGCTGAAGATCACCTCACACCATGTTCTTGAGTGGTGGGATCGACTTTACTCATGGGGCATCTATCTTTGTGAAAAGACGCTCTGATACTGTTAGTGGGCTTGTTGTGCTGCTGCCCCCAGCGTGAACTTTGTTGTTTTCTATTTTTTGTGAACCTATGTTGTGCGTTCCGATTGTGTACTTTGAACTATGTATTATCGCTAATTGAGCCAAATTATGTCATTTTCTTTTTGTGAAATTTGATGCGGCAACATGTTTTTTCTAGGAATTTGGCTTAAAATTTGACATCAGTTTTGACTCTTGATTTTGTTGTTTGCTAGCAAACTAGTGATTTCTGGCACCGGGAATTGGAGTATGTTTGTGTATATTGTTGTTCACAACATATTTGTTGGTGTTGTTGTCGATGCAATAGGCGAAACAAAGGACAGAAGGGAGGAACTTGAGGATGCAATGGAAGAGAGTGGGAGGAACGCTTCCACCAGTAGGCCTAGGAGAGGAAATGAAGCATTCATTGACATGAGCAAACACCAAGCTTCTGCATTGATAGGATTAGTGAGAGAGCTTGTGTTGATGAAGTTCTTAGTTGCAAGTGTCCTGATGTTGTGTGTTGTTGGTGTTGTTTTCATTCTGAAAAGGTAATGTACTGCATGTGTGTGTTGTTTAGGTGCCAGTCAGTACCGTTTAGGTGTATTTTGATTTTTGAACTCAATGGATGGACCTGATGTAAGAAGAAGTTGAAGTTGATCATGTCATGTATGAACCTGCTGTATTTTGGACTTAATGATGCGCTTGTGTCATGTTTATCATGTAATGTGAAATATATGCAGTCTTTGGTCTATTATGGGAAGTGGCTGATGAAGTTTATTTCTGTCAACATTATTGAATGATGAAGCACATGTATGTGAAGCAGATCAACTATCTTTGGCCCTGTTTGTTTGAGCTTCAATTGGATTCGAATTCGCTTCACTGGCAAAGCTGATTCGAATCAACTTCAGCTTTGCCACAAAAGCACATCGGGACATGCTTCAGGAAAATACGCTGAAAAAGGCCCGAATCAGATTCCAACTTCATTGGCAAAGCTGATTCGAAATAGTTGTTTGTTTCAGATTCAACTTTTCCAACCGAGGAACGCCTCCAGATGAGCGGTAGTACCGCTCCTGGTACTAATCAGAAGTACTGGTCCGGTAGTACCGCTGACTTATGCGGTACTACCACCACCTGGTGCTACACGGTAGGGGAGGCCGGTACTGCAGGACCTAGAAAGATCCGGTAGTACTGCTCCATCAATCGGTAGTACCGCTTAGGCCTCTCTTTCACACGCATTGCATTGACACATATCCCTCTCTCTCTCTCTCTCTCTCTCTCTCTCTCTCTCTCTCTCTCTCTCTCTCTCTCTCTCTCTCTCTCTCTCTCTCTCTCTCTCTCTCTCTCTCTCTCGCACACACGTACACTCACGACTCTCTTTTTCGCACAAACCATCTAGGTCGATGTCACACACATACACTCACATTCTAGGTGGAGTACGTACACGAAGTGTCACATCCCAAAAAAATTCAAATCTGGAATGTTTAAATTTTCACAGGGAATTAAAAAATTTCTAAGAAAACCTATGCTTGATTGCTAATTAGCTAGAATTGCCTGGGATTGCTTGATTGTTTGACCTTGTGTGATGATTACATCGAATTAGAATTCCAAAACCCTTGGACACTTGAAACCCTAGGTACAAATTTTGGGAAAGTTAAAAGAACACTAAAGGGGGCAATTTGAAGGATAAAATAAAACCCCAAAGGAAACAAATATTCAAAACAAATGTTCAAAATGAGTAGAAGACAAACTCAGAGAAATTCAAATAAGGGAAATAAACCCAATTGAAAAAAATAGGAAAGAAACAAATGGAAAATATGTTGGAAGGCCCTAAAATAAGGGGCAGAAATTAATTGACCAAAAGGTCCAAATGAAATGTTCACCATTTTTTAAATATTCAAACTAGACTTTAGAGATGTTTAAAGTTGGAACTAAAATCAAATTCAAAACATATTTGAATTCAGAAAGAAACAGAAAAAGAAAAGAAAGAGAAAGGAAAAGAAAATAAAAGAAAAAGGCCAACCACAGCCAGTTAACCCAGCCAGCACGACCCAACCCAATAGCGAGTAGCCCACCTAAACCTAAATAGAACCGATACACTACGTTATATCGGCGTCGTCAGATCAAGATCCAACGGCTACCAGCGCGCCCACGTCTCTCTCTCGTCTCTCTCTTCTCTCGCTGCCAGATGGGACCCACTCGTCAGCTCGTCTTCAACCTCCAACCCGCACGTCGCGTGCCCATGATCCCGAGCGCCCACATCACCACGATCGCGCGTTCGTGCATGTCCAGCATACGCACGTCCTCACAACCCTGTCCTATAAAGAGCCCTCCCCGTGCTTGTCCTTTCACCCCAACTCGCGCTACCTATCACCGTCAGGCTACTCGCCGGCAAAACCCCACCGTCCGCCATTGACCTAACCGCCCCGGCCAAATTACGGCCAACACCATCCACCGCTCGACCAATGGCTGCCACCACCGCACTCCACGCGCACCAGCACGTCTTCCAGACATCCCCACGTTGAGTTGTGCTTCCTGGAGCGCCCATTTCGCCAACAACCGAAGCTCGCCGCTGCCCGATGAGGAAGCTCCAGCGAACCCTGTTGGTAACCAATCCCGCCGCCTTGTCTATTGGCATCGTCGTGCACGCCGCACCTTCCTGACCCTTTTGCGCATACAAAGGAACCTGAGAGCGAGCCACACGTCGACACACGAAGACCCCCGTCGTTGTTGCCAAGTCCGGCGAGTCGTTGCCGCCGTCTACGTCACTCCAAGGAGTTGCAGTGGCCACCTATGCCTTCGCCATGCACCGCCACGTCCATCTATGCCCATCGTGACGCCCAAGACCCATCGGAGCGCCGTTCCCGTCGACCCCGAGAGCAGCGCCGCCATCCCCCGTTCTCCAGCGATATTCTGGTGAGCACCTGAAACCCTAATTACGTGGCTCAATATCAGCCATCCATGACCACTTAAATAGCACGTCCCACATCTTTTTCATTCTGAAACGGCATCGTCCAATCAGATTCAGCCACGTGACCCATAATTTAAAATTAAATCGAATTAACCGATTAAATCAGTGGTATTTTACAAAAAAAACCTATAACTTTAAACCCTTATAACTTTTTACCTATAAATCCAAATGGAATAAAACTGTTCTCAATATGATACTTAGGATTAAACCATTAATCTAGAATAATAAAATTTACATTTGAACAATTTCAAAATTTAAATTCAAACAGAATGCATTCAAATTTAAATAGGGTCTAACTTGCAAATTCTAAATATAAATTGAATGATCCTTTTCACAGGATAATCCTAATAGAATATAGTTTCAACTTAGTGATGGGGAACGAATCATGAAAATCAAAAAGTTTCCTACGAACACCCAAGATCTAATCTAGGAGATGCATAGCAACGAGAGGGGAGTGTGTCTGCGTACCCTTGTAGACCGAAAGCGGAAGCGTATAAAATGCGGTCGATGTAGTCGTACTCTTCACGATCCAATCGCGATCCAATCCGATCTAGTGCCGAACGGACGGCACCTCCGAGTTTAGCACACATTCGGCTCGGTGGCGTCCTCTCCTTCTTGATCCAGTAAGTGAGGAAGAGGAGGTAGATGAGATCTGAACCAACACGACGGCATGGTGGTGGTGGCAGCAGCGGAACTGCAGCAGGGCTTCGCCAAGCGTCTGCGCGAGGTGGAGGAGGTGTAACGGGAGGGAGACGGGCAAGGGTGGAAGGGTGGCTGGCCCCAACGCCTTCCCACCTTTATATAGGCGTGGAGGGGGCTGGTGGCTTGCCCTCCAAGCCCCTAGGGTCGTTGGTCAAGGGGGGAGGAAGGAAATCCCTCCTTTCCTTTCCCCACCGATCGCTATCCCTCCTTTCTAGGGATCTTGATCTTATCCCTTCGGGATATGATTCTATTCCTTTTAAGGGGGGATCTTGGTGCGCCTAGACCAGGGGTGTGGGGCCTTTACCCACTACCCATGTTCATGTGGGTCCCCCCATGCAGGTGGACCACACTCCGAAACCTTCTAGAACCTTCCCGGTACAATACCGGAAAAAACCAAACTTTTTCCGGAACCCAAAATATGACTTCCCATATATAAATCTTTACCTCTGGACCATTCCGGAGCTCCTCGTGATGTCCCAGATCCCATCCGGGACTCCGAACAACCATCGGACTTCACCATATTAATATCTCATTTCTACCCTAGCGCTACCGAACATTAAGCGTGCAACCCTACGGGTTTGGGAACATGTAGACATGATCGAGACTCCTCTCCAATCAATAATCAATAGCGGGACCTGGATGCCCATATTGATTCCCACATATTCAACGAAGAACTTTATCGGTTGAACCACGATGTCGAGGATTCAGTTAATCCCGTATGCAATTCCCTTTGTCCAGCGATATGTTACTTGCCCGAGATTCGATCGTCGGTATCTCCATACCTAGTTCAATCTCGTTACCAGCAAGTCTCTTTACTCGTTCCGTAATACAAGATCCCATGACTAAACTCATTAGCCACATGAAGCTTCTTGTGATGTTGTATTACCGAGAGGGCCCAAAGATATCTCTCCGTCACACGGAGCGACAAATCCCAGTCTCGATCCATGCAACCCAACAGACACCTTCAGAGATACCTGTAGAGCACCTTTATGATCACCCAGTTATGAAGTGACGTTTGATAGCACACAAATAATTCCTCTAGTATCCGGGAGTGGCATAATCTCATGGTCTAAGGAACTGATACTTGACACGAAGAAAGCTATAGCAAATAAACTAAGTGATACGATCTGATGCTAAGCTTACAGTTGGGTCTGTCCATCACATCATTCTCCTAATAATGTGATCCCGTTATCAAATGACAACTCATGTCTATGGTTAGGAAACCTTAACCATCTTTGATCAACGAGCTAGTCTAGTAGAGGCTCACTAGGGACACGGTGTTGTTTATGTATTCACACATGTATTTAAGTTTCCGATCAATACAATTCTAGCATGAATAATAAACATTTATCATGAACAAGGAAATATGATAATAACCAATTTATTATTGCCTCTAGGGCATATTTCCAATATCTCCCACTTGCACTAGAGTCAATAATCTAGTTTCCATCATAATGAATCTAACACCCATGGAGTCCTGGTGCTGATCATGTTTTGCTTGTGGAAGAGGTTTAGTCAACGGGTCTGCCACATTCAGATCCGTATGTACTTTGCAAATCTCTATGTCATATGTAGATGCTGCTACCACACTCTGCTTGGAGCTACTCCAAACGACTGCTCCACTATACGTATCCGATTCGAGACTCAGAGTCATCCGAATCGGTGTCAAAGCTTGCATCGACGTAACCCTTTACAGCGAACTCTTTATCACCTCCATAAACGAGAAACATTTCCTTAGACCTCTTTAGGTACTTAAGGATAATTTTTGACCGCTGTCCGGTGATCTACTCCTGGATCACTCTGGTACCCCCTGCCGGACTTATGGCAAGGCACACATCAGGTCTGGTACACAGCATGGCATACATTATAGAGCCTATGGCGGAGGCATAGGGGACGACTTTCATCCTTTCTCTTTCTTCTGCCGTGGTCGGGCTTTGAGTCCTACTCAACTTCACACCTTGCAACACAGGCAAGAACCCTTCTTTGACTGGTCCATTTTGAACTTCTTCAAAATCTTGTCAAGGTATGTGCTCTGTGAAAGTCCCATCACGCGTCTTGATCTATCTCTATAGATCTTAATGCCCAATATGTAAGAAGCTTCACCCAGGTCTTCCATTGAAAAACTCTTGTTCAAATAACCCTTTATGATTTCAAGAAATTCTATATCATTTCCAATCAATAATATGTCATCCACATACAGTATTAGAAATGCTACAGAGCTCCCACTCACTTTCTTGTAAATACAAGCTTCTTCATAAGTTTGTATAAAACCAAAAGCTTTGATCACCTCATCAAAGCGTATATTCCAACTCCAAGATGCTTGCACCAGTCCATAGATGGATCGCTGGAGCTTGCATACCTTATTAGCATCCTTAGGATCAATAAAACCTTCGGGCTACATCATATACAATTCTTCCTTAAGAAAACCATTAAGGAACGCGATTTTCACATCCATCTGCCAGATTTCATAATCATAAAATGTGGCAATTGCTAACATAATTCTAACAGACTTCAACATCGCTACGAGTGAGAAAGTCTCATCGTAGTCAACCCCTTGAACTTGTCGGAAACCCTTTGCGACAAGTCGAGCTTTATAGACGGTGACATTACCATCAGCGTCTGTCTTCTTCTTAAAGATCCATTTGTTCTCAATGGCCTGCCGGTCATCGGGCAAGTCCACCAAAGTCCATACTTTGTTTTCATACATGGATCCTATCTCAGATTTCATGGCCTCAAGCCATTTGTCGGAATCCGGGCTCATCATTGCTTCTTCATAGTTTGTAGGTTCGCCGTTGTCCAACAACATGACTTCCTGGACAAGATTACCGTACCACTCTGGTGCGGAACGTACCCTGGTCGACCTACGAAGTTCAGTAGCAGCTTGATCCGAAGTTTCATGATCATCATCATTAGCTTCCTCTTCGGCTGGTGTAGGCATCACGGGAACTTCTTTCTGTGATGTGCTACTCTCCAATTCGAGAGGTGGTACGATTACCTCATCAAGCTCTACTTTCCTCCCACTCACTTCTTTCGAGAGAAACTCCTTCTCTAGAAAGGACCCATTCTTGGCAACAAAGATCTTGCCCTCGGATCTGTGATAGAAGGTATACCCAATGTCTCTTTAGGGTATCCTATGAAGACGCACTTTTCCGCTTTGGGTTCGAGCTTATCAGGCTGAAGCCTCTTAACATAAGCGTCGCACCCCCAAACTTTAAGAAATGACAAATTTGGTTTCTTGCCAAACCATAATTTATACGGTGTTGTCTCAACGGATTTAGACGGTGCCCTATTTAAAGTGAATGCAGCTGTCTCTAATGCATAACCCCAAAACGATAGTGGCAAATCGGTAAGAGACATCATAGAACGCACCATATCCAATAAAGTACGATTACGACGTTTGGACACACCATTACGCTGTGGTGTTCCAGGTGGCGTTAGTTGTGAAACAATTCCACATTGTCTTAAATGTGCGCCAAACTCGTAACTCAAATATTCTCCTCCATGATCAGATCGTAGAAATTTTATTTTCTTGCTACGATGATTCTCTACTTCACTCTAAAACTCCTTGAACTTTTCAAATGTTTCAGACTTGTGTTTCATTAAGTAAATATACCCATATCTACTCAAATCATCAGTGAAGGTAAGAAAATAACGATATCCACCGCGTCCTTCAACACTCATCGGACCGCATACATCGGTATGTATTATTTCCAACAAGTCACTTGCCCGCTCCATTGTGCCAGAAAATGGGGTTTTAGTCATCTTGCCCATGAGGCATGGTTCACATGTTTCAAATGATTCATAATCAAGTGATTCCAAAAGTCCATCAGCATGGAGTTTCTTCATGCACTTTACACCAATATGACCTAAGCGGCAGTGCCACAAGTATGTGGTACTATCATCATTAACTTTGTATCTTTTGGCATCAATATTATGAACATATGTATCATTACGATCGAGATTCAACAAGAATAAACCATTTATAAGGGGTGCATGACCATAAAAGATATTATCCATATAAATAGAATAACAATTATTCTCTAACTTAAATGAATAACCATCTCGCAATAAACAAGATCCAGATATAATGTTCATGCTTAACGCAGGCACCAAATAACAATTATTTAGGTTTAAAACTAATCCCGAAGGTAGATGTAGATGGAGTGTGCCGACGGCGATCACATCAACCTTGGAGCCATTTCCAACGCGCATCGTCACCTCGTCCTTAGCTAGTCTCTGTTTATTCCGCAGCTCCTGTTTCGAGTTACAAATATTAGCGACCGAACAAGTATCAAATACCCAGGCACTACTACGAGCACTAGTAAGGTACACATCAATAACATGTATATCAAATATATCTTTGTTGACGTTGCCAGCCTTCTTATCTGCCAAGTACTTGGGGCAGTTCCGCTTCCAGTGACCCTTCCCCTTGCAATAGAAGCAATCAGTCTCAGGTTTGGGTCCAGCCTTGGGTTTCTTCATGGGAGCGGCAACTGGCTTGCCGTTCTTTAGTTCCCTTTCTTTCCCTTGCCTTTCTTCTTGAAACTGGTGGTCTTGTTGACCATCAACACTTGATGCTATTTCTTGATTTCTACCTCCGCGGCCTTAAGCATCGCGAAGAGCTCAGGGATCGTTTTCTCCATCCCTTGCATATTATAGTTCATCACAAAGCTCTTGTAGCTAGGTGGCAGTGATTGGAGAACTCTATCAATCGCTACTTCATCCGGAAGATTAACTCCCAATTGATTCAAGCGGTTGTAGTACCCAGGCATCTTGAGTACGTGCTCGCTAACGGAGCTGTTCTCCTCCATCTTGCAGCTAAAGAACTTGTCGGAGGTGTCATACCTCTCAACCCGGGCATGAGCCTGAAATACCATTTTTAGCTCCTGGAACATCTCATATGCTCCGTGGTGCTCAAAACGTCTTTGGAGCCCCGGTTCTAAGCCGTAAAGCATGGCGCACTGAACTATCGTGTAGTCATCACTCCTTGTCTGCCAGACGTTCATAGCGTCTAGATTTTCAGGAGCGGGTGGTTCACCTAGCGGTGCATCAAGGACATAAGCCTTCTGTGCAGCAGTGAGGATAATCCTCAGATTACGGACCTAGTCCGCATAGTTGCTTCCATCATCTTTCAACTTATCTTTCTCTAGGAACGCATTAAAATTCAGGGGAGCTACAGTGCGAGCCATTGATCTACAACATAATTTTGCAAAGACAATAAGGCTATGTTCATGATAATTGGTTCAGTTAATCAAATTACTAGTGAACTCCCACTTAAATCAACATCCCTCAAGTTGTCTAAGTGATACATGATCCAAATCAACTAACCCATGTCCGATCATCACGTGAGATGGGGCAGTCATCAATGGTGAACATCTCCATGTTGATCATATCTACTATATGACTCATGTTCGACTTTTCGGTCCTCCGTGTTCTGAGGCCATGTCTGTACATGTTAGGCTCGTCAAGTTTAACCCAAGTATTCCGCATGTGTAAAACTGGCTTACACCCGTTGTATGCGAACGTAGAGTCTATCACACCCGATCATCACGAGGTGCTTCAAAACGACGAACTTTCGCAACGGTGCATACTTAGGGAGAACACCTTTTATCTTGAAATTAAGTGAAGGGATCATCTTATAATGCTACCATCATCCTAAGAAAAATAAGATGCATAAAAAGATAAACATCACATGCAATCAATATGTGACATGATATGGCCATCATCATCTTTGTGCTTTTGATCTTCATCTCCAAAGCACCGGCATGATCTCCATCGTCATCGGCATGACACCATGATCTCCATCATCATGATCTCCATCATCGTGCCATCATGTGGTTGTCTCCGCCAACTATTGCTTCTACAATTATTGCTAACGCATAGCGATAAAGTAAAGCAATTACATGACGGTTAATAGTTGACATGCAGGTCATACAATAAATTAAAGACAACCCTATGGCTCCTGCCGGTTGCCGTACTCATCGACATGCAAGTCGTGAACCTATTACAAAACATGATCATCTCATACATCAACATATATCACATCACGTTTTGGCCATACCACATCACAACATGCCCTGCAAAAACAAGTTAGACGTCCTCTACTTTGTTGTTGCAATTTTTACGTGGCTGCTAGGGCAAACTATAAGAACCGTTCTTCTCTGTGCAAAACCACAACGGTGATATACAAGTTGCCTTTTAACCTTCTACAAGGACCGCCCTTGTCAAATCAGATTCAACTAAGGTGGGAAAGACAGACACCCGCAAAGCCACTTTTATGCAATACAAGTTGCATGTCAGTCAGTGGAAACGGTCTCTTGTGCGAGGACAAGTAAGGTTGGTCCGAGCCGCTTCATCCCACAATACCGCCGAATCCAAATAAGACAAAGGAAGTAAGCAATTTGAACATCAACGCCCACAACTTCTTTGTGTTCTACTTGTGCATATACATCTACGCATAGACCTAGCTCATGATGCCACTGATGGGGAACGAAGCATGAAAATCAAAAAAATTCCTACGAACACCCAAGATCTAATCTAGGAGATGCATAGCAACGAGAGGGGAGTGTGTCTACATACACTTGTAGACCGAAAGCGGAAGCGAATAAAACGCGGTCGATGTAGTCGTACTCTTCACGATCCAATCGTGATCCAATCCGATCTAGTGCCGAACGGACGGCACCTCCGAGTTTAGCACACGTTCGGCTCGGTGGCGTCCTCTCCTTCTTGATCCAGCAAGCGAGGGAGAGGAGGTAGATGATATCTGAACCAACACGGCGGCGTGGTGGTGGTGGCAGCAGCGGAACTGCAGCAGGGCTTCGCCAAGCGTCTGCGCGAGGTGGAGGAGGTGTAACGGGAGGGAGATGGGCAAGGGTGGAAGGGTGGCTGGCCCCAACGCCTCCCCACCCTTATATAGGCGTGGAGGGGGCTGGTGGCTTGCCCTCCAAGCCCATAGGGTCATTGGTCAAGGGGGAGGAAGGAAATCCCTCCTTTCCTTTCCCCACCGATTGCTATCCCTCCTTTCTAGGGATCTTGATATTTCCTTTTAAGGGGGGATCTTGGTGCACCTAGACTAGGGGTGTGGGGCCTTTCCCCACTACCCACGTTCATGTGGGTCCCCCCATGCAGGTGGGCGCCACTCCAGAACCTTCTAGAACCTTCCCGGTACAATATCGGAAAAAACCGAACATTGTCCGGAACCCAAAATATGACTTCCCATATATAAATCTTTACCTCCGGACCATTCTGGAGCTCCTCTTGATGTCCCGGATCCCATCCAGGACTCCGAACAACCTTCGGACTTCACCATATTAATATCTCATTTCTACCCTAGCGCTACCGAACGTTAAGCGTGCGACCCTACGGGTTCGGGAACATGTAGACATGATCAAGACTCCTCTCCGATCAATAATCAATAGCGGGACCTGGATGCCCATATTGATTCCCACATATTCAACGAAGATCTTTATCGGTTGAACCACGATGTCGAGGATTCAGTTAATCCCGTATGCAATTCCCTTTGTCCAGCGATATGTTACTTGCCCGAGATTCGATCGTCGGTATCTCCATACCTAGTTCAATCTCGTTACCGGCAAGTCTCTTTACTCGTTCCGTAATACAAGATCCCGTGACTAAACTCATTAACCACATAAAGCTTCTTGTGATGTTGTATTACCGAGAGGGCCCAGAGATATCTCTCCGTCACACGGAGTGAGAAATTTCAGTCTCGATCCATGCAACCCAACAGACACCTTCGGAGTAGAGCACCTTTATGATCACCCAGTTACGAAGTGACGTTTGATAGCACACAAAGTATTCCTCTAGTATCCGGGAGTGGCATGATCTCATGGTCTAAGGAACTGATACTTGACATGAAGAAAGCTGTAGCAAATAAACTAAGTGATACGATCTGATGCTAAGCTTACGGTTGGGTCTGTCCATGATACGTCTCCAACGTATCTATAATTTATGAAGTATTCATGCCATGTTTATAACAATTTTATATGGTTTTGGTATGATTTGATTAGAACTAACCCGGACTGACGCTGTTTTTAGCAGAACTACCGTGGTGTTGTTTTTTGTGCAGAAATAAAAGTTCTCGGAATTGGACAAAACTTTTTGACGATTTTTTTGGACCAAAGAGACCCCCGAAGCTTTGTGGAAGGACCAGAAGCCTCACAAGGAGCCCACAAGGCAACACGGCGCGCCCTGGGGGGGTCGTGTGCTGTTGCCTTGTGGGGCCCTCGTAGCTCCTTTTGCGCGTGATTCCAACGCTGAAAAATCCTATAAATAGAGAAACCCCCAGAAATAAACCTAGAACTTCGCCGCCGCCACCGTAAGCCTCTGTACCGAAGAAATACCATCTGGAGCCCTGTTCCGGCACCCTGCCGGAGGGGGGAATTATCACCGGAGGCCAGCTTCATCATCCCGGCGGTCTCCATGACGAGGAGGGAGTAGTTCACCCTCGGGGCTGAGGGTCTGTACTAGTAGCTATGTGTTTGATCTCTCTCTCTCTCTCTCTCTCTCTCTCTCTCTCTCTCTCTCTCTCGTGTTCTTGATTTGACACGATCTTGATGTATCATGAGCTTTGTTAATATAGTTGGATCATATGGTGTTTCTGCCCTCTCTAACTTCTTGTGATGAATTGAGTCTTTCCCTTTGAGGTTTTGTTATTGTCGGATTGAATATTTCAGATTTGAGAACACTTGATGTATGTCTTGCATGTGGATACCCGTGGTGACAATGGGGTATTCTATTGATTCACTTGATGTATGTTTTGGTGATCAACTCGCGGATTCCCGTGACCTTGGGGTAATCTAGGCATAGGGGTTGGTTGCACGTTTTCATCTTCTTTTCTCTGATAGAAACTTTGGGGTACTCTTTGAAGTTATTTGTGTAGATTGAATATTATGAATCTGAAGTTGTTTTGATGCATATCGAATAATCAACTCACGGATACTTGTGGTGACATTGGAGTATCTAGGTGACATTAGAGTTGGTTGATGTGTATCATATGGTGTTATTTTAGTACGAACTCTAGGGCTGTTTGTGACACTTATAGGGATGGCTCAATAGATTGATCGGAAGAGATAACTTTGAGGTGGTTTCGTACCCTACAACAATTTCTTCTTATGTTCTCCGCTAATAGGAACTTTGGAGTGATTCTTTATCGCACGTTGAGGGATTGTTATATGATCCAATTATGTTAGCATTGTTGAGAGATTGCACTAGTGAAAGTATGAACCCTAGGCCTTGTTTTCAAGCATTGCAATACCGTTTGTGCTCCGTATTATCACTTGCTACCTTGCTGTTTTTATATTTTCAGATTACAAAAACCTATATCTACTATCCATACTACACTTGTAGCACCATCTCTTCGCCGAACTAGTGCACCTATACAATTTACCATTGTATTGGGTGTGTTGGGGACACAAGAGATTCTTTGTATTTGATTGCAGGATTGTTTGAGAGAGAACATCTTCATCCTACACCTCCCACGGATTGATAAACCTTAGGTCATCCACATGAGGGAAATTTGCTACTGTCCTACAAAACTCTGCACTTGGAGGCCCAACAACGTCTACAAGAATAAAAGTTGCGTAGTAGACATCAAGCTCTTTTCTGGCACCGTTGCCGGGGAGGTGAGTGCTTGAAGGTATATCTTTAGATCATGCAATTGAATCTTTTAGTTTCGTGTTTTATCACTAGTTTGGTTTATAAAAGAAAACTACAAAACAAAATGGAATTGTAACGCCCCGATTTTTGGCCCTGCTTTTTCTTTTGGTTTTATTTGGTTTTTGCTCTGGTTTTCTTTTTCGAGCGGTTCTATGGACTTGAAACCTAGGAGATCATCATTTCTTATCCTCCCAAGTAGTGTTTTATCCTTGTATCTTTCCCAAGATCATGGCATTTCCATTTAAGCCCAACCCCAAAATTCTTTTCTTAGGGAATATTCCTTTTCTTATTAAAGGAATAACTCTATTTGACCTAGGTTGTGAAGCAACCTATATTTTTGTCATTCCAAAAATTTCCAAATAATTCTCATAAATTCTTTGGAGCATATATTCCCCAAATAAGTACATACCCTTCCTTGCCTAGTTCAAAAATAATTCAGGAATATCCCTTTCCCAATCTGCCCAGTTTGGCACTTTGTGAAGGAAGTGATATTTAAACTTTTTTGATTGCTCTGAAAATTTTTGGTCACTCTTTCCTATCCAAATCATTACCACATGACAAAATTCAGCTCCATTTGCCTAGTGAATCTTCCTCAGCAAATTCCCAAAGTTTCTGTCCAGAAAGAAGCTTTGTGAAGGGAGTACTAACTAGGAGTATCCAAATGAGTTGAAATTTTGCCAGGACCTCCTGATGCTCAAATGATTCCCCTACACCAAATTTTGGCTCCATCCAACCATCTATGTGAGCACATCTTCCAATCTTTGGTTCTGGTCTAATTTTCAGTGTATGAAGCAACTACATTTTATATTGCTTCAAAAATTCTGAAATTAATCCAGGGCCTAAATATCCATATATCCTTTGTGCATGCTAAATTTCACATCAGTTTTCGTAGTCATTTGCCCTACAATATTCTCCCAAGGTTCTGTGCAGAGAGGACCTTTGTGAAAGAAGTACCATCTAGGTATTTCCAAATGGCATGAAATTTTCCCAGTATCTTCATGGTCCTAAATCATAATCCTATACCAAATTGCAGCTCAATCCCATACTCCATGTGAGTGCATCTTCCTGATCCAGTTTCTGTGCTGTTTTGGGCAGTTGTATAGCAACTATCTTCAAAACTCATCCAAACCATCTCAAAATTCACAGGACTGTAGTCCTTCCTACCCTAAACCCTTGAGACATCCCCTCTGGTCCATTGGTCAAGTAACTTGACCACAACTTCTAACCCAAGTTGACTATAGAAACTTTCATCTGATGCATCCCATCTGCCCACAGTCATTTTGATCGATCCATCTCATCAGGGAGGCTGTAGGATGGGTGGACAACACTGTGGACATTGTTTGCCAGGCCTACGTGCCCTCTCCGTGGCCATGCATGCGGTGACTGCAATGTGGGCACGCGGCCGCGCGTGCTCTACGGGCAGCGAGCGCGCTCTGGGTGTCGCCGAGCTACGGGCTGCTTCTTCTCGGCCGCGTTCTCGCGTCCGCTGGCGCCGCACTCCCTCTCCGGCGTCCACCTGGCCGCCTAGCCCCGTCCCCCTCCTCCTGCTTTCCCTCTCCTCACGCCACAGTGCTCCTACCATCCCGCGTCCGCTTTCTGCCATCCCGCATCGCTGGCCCGCCTCTCAGCCTCTCTCCCGTCGCAGCCCAAGCTCGCACGCGTGCCTGGCCCCCTTGCCGGAGCTCGCCCATCTCGTCGTGGCGGCATCCGGACTGGCACCTCTTCCCCCGCCTATATAAGCCGTCCCTGGCCGCAGCTCGCCTCACCACTCCACCTCCTCCTCACCTAATCGACCCCAGCGCCACCCAGCCGAGCCCCGGAGCTCTTCTTCCTCCTCTCCGGCCAAAGCTCCGCCGTTCGGCCACCTTCTCTTCGAGCTCATTCCGAGCCACCCCAGCCCCAGCTGAGTCCACCATCGAGCTCCCCTCACTCCCCTAGTCCTCCTCAGCCTCTCTCTCGAGCCTTGGGTCGCCGGAATCGTCGATCTCGCCGGCACCCGTGGCTTGCCGCCACCGGAGACGAAGGGTACGGCGCCGTCCGGCCACCATTCGAGGAGCCACGGGTACAGGCGGGTGCGCCGTCGAGTGGCCGTTCCATCCCCACCCTTGCCCAGCTCCACTGTCGTCCCTACGCCGGTGAACGGCCGCCGGTGAGCTGCCTCCTCTCTGTTCCCTACTCTCTCTCTTTAAATCTGACATCCCGGCCCCACTCGTCAGCCACAGCGAGGCCGCCCGAAGTGTTTTTCAAGTGGAGGCGTAATCTGGCTTTACGCCTTCGACGTGACCTCCTGAGGAAATTCCAGAAATTCATTTCTTAATCTATTTTAATCCAGATTTGACCCAACTTTGACCTTGAATAACTTCTAAACTACAAGTCCAAATGAACTGATTCTTTTTGCATTATTTTTCTTTTGAGCTCCTCTATTTTCTAGTTGAGTTTGGTATTTTTCTCTTCTGTCTAGAATTTCTGGACAGAAGTATTTTCTTTATGTGTTATTTACAAATGCTTGCAAAAATATTTTCAGAGTGTTTGTGGTGTGTTGGTGAAGACCAGGAGCTCTTCCCCTCTCTTTTAGAGCAAGGCAAGCCACACCCTCCATTTGCATGATTGCAATGCAATGTCATGGTTTATTTAAATAAATTTGCTTAATATTGCATTATTTGGAAATGATTTATTCATGGCATTATGATGGGATTATATGTGGATTTGCTACTGCCATGATAATGCTTGGATCTCTAGCACTAATGCCTTGCAGATTGAGGATGACCTATTGTTCGAGATTACTAGTAGGAGTAGCCATGCTTTATTCATGATCATATTGAGTGTTATGTTATTGGAGTTCATACTAAGGTTATGGGAATCTTATGTTTTGGATTTTGGATGGATATTGCTATGATTTGAATCACAGGTTAATATGTACTATTGGAGTAACAGTTCTATCATAGATATACCTTGGGGATAAATTCCGTCATTTCGTTGGTCAGGTGCCACCGAATCGAGCTCACCAGTGCAGCCACACTTGCCTGGATGGGGAGGCCCTAATTCGGCCTATTGTCATGCCTCTCGCCGGTGCCTCCAACTAGGGAAGGTTATGTGCTCGCGCTGCCCTGGCCCAGTAGGCGGTCATGACCTTGTGTGCCCGAGTTGTGTTGTACCCGGGTGTCCCCGTTTGGGACGAGTTGTTTTGTTTGGCCACGACGGTGGCAGCCACAGAGGTGGCGGATGTCATGAGTTGACATCAGGGGCCACCCAGAACATAGCCCAAAGGGGAGTTTGTCGGGAGTGGTCGGGAGAGTGTCATGCAATAGGTTGGTTTTGTTGGAATGTCGTTGGTCCACCCGAATGGGAGAACGAGGCCATGAGTTCCGTGGTGTGGGTACAGTGTACTAACCTCTGCAGAGTGTATAAACTATCGATAGCCGCGTCCTCGGTCATGGACACAGTTCGTTGTAGGTCACACCATTCGATCAACACTCACAATGACGGAATGACTTATATTATGGTTTATAGTTGTGTGTGGACAAGTATCAGTTTGACAGGAGGTCGGTGATGACATCGAGATGATCTTGAGGATGATCATCGGGTTGTGATGTGATTGCGCGGTGATCACAAGGATGTATTGATCACGAGGTGATTGAGATGACGCGTTGCTTGGACGGATAGCCAAGAGAGTAATGGTCCATGTGACCCAAGATAATGGTTTAGCATTGATTCTAGTCTTACATTATTACTTTGAATAATATTTACTTCCATCTCATAGTAGTTGGTAATAAGTTAACTTGTTAATGCTATGTTGTTGTTTTGCCTTGATGCTTTTGGTTGTTGTGAGCTTGCGAGTACATTCAAAGTACTCACCTGGCGTGTCATGCCAGATTGTAGGTGGTGCCGTGGTTGATTGTTTGACGAGGATTCCGTTTGTGCGAGCTAGACCGTGTCCCAGCCAGAGTCCCTGCGGAGTGGAGTTCACCACCGTCGTTGCTGTTCCGCTGCTACGAGTTGTTCCGCTGCTAGCATAGAGCTACCTTAGCAGGCATAGAGTCGCCGTGCCGTTGTAATCTTTGTAATTATAGACCTTTGTACCCTTATCATTTGTAATGAGAGCTAATTTGTTCTATGCCAAGCAGTGCCATATTCCAGAAGACTTGATTTCTGGGCTGGAATACGGGGCGTTCCGGTCCCTCTGAGCCGGGGTGCCACAACTGTTGGTATCAGAGCAGGTCTGGCTATAGGACGTCCTAGTCAACGCGAGCGTTAGAAACCGGTAGTGTAGGGTCCTGATTGTTTGTTGCATTTGATTGCTGCACTTGGTTGTTGCATAGCATGCATACAGATTTTCGTCTTTCTTCTGACCATCTATTCCATGAGTGTAGATGACCACCATTCCTATTGAGTTCAACGCAGACCTTGCACCGCTCAGCTTCGCGTCCCTGCTCCACGAGGTATGGCATAGCCTCTACCCCAATGGAGAGATGCCGCGGTACCAAGTGTTTGAGGTTCAGCTTGGAGGCAGATTACTGGAGTATTTTGCCCATGTTTTTCTGGAAGCCAGGATCCCTATTGGAAGATGTACCTACAGATTCCATGGCGGATATGGTGCCACTCCAGATCGCACAATTCAACTCGCAGCCCTGGCAGGAATTACGGGTCTTCGTCATCAAGAGCTGGTGATGCAAGAAAACTGTTCCTACTCCTACTACCCTACCATAGCCGAGAACCCCAGGCGAGTCAGGTTCCCATGTACTCGCCCTAATGATGATGTGGCCATCCCCGCCATGTCCCGGTTCATGACGGCCGAGTATATGCTGATTGCGGAGCTAGTCCGAGACGCGACCCGGGCCAGGAGATTGCTCGGTGCTGCAATGGCTCCATGCCCATTGCCTCCTTCCTCGACTTCTGCACCTCCAGCATCATCTGCTCCACCCACCCCTCCACCAGCCGCTTCGTCAGCTACCCCGCGTTAGTTCGTTCATAGTGCATTAGTATCCGAATGGCTCATGTTGCATCAATTGTAGTAGCATGCATGTTGTGGTGTGTGTTGAGTAGTAATGAATGCAGTATCACTGATGGATGTTTGTATGTCTGTTGTGTGCCATTATTCGATTGAGTTGTTTTCTTTGTGGTTTCTTTTGGACCTTTTTGGTGTTACCTTATTTTCCCCTCTTACGAAAGTTGCTCATCAATCACCTCGGACCCGAAGAAACAATGAAGATCTCAATTTGTGGGAAGCTCAGCTCAGCAGTAAGGCATTCTCAATTGACTGCATTAAGAATATAAATGGTAGACTGGATTTATTATCAGCATTGAGTCTACCTCAGTTGTGCAACTTTTACCACAGTAATGATCAAACCAGCAGGAAGACAAGTCAGGTGCAAGGCTAACAAAGTATTTTCCATCAAATGTATGGGTATATGTAAAAATTTATTTCAGCCACAGGTGGAATTTGCAATATGTTATACTACGAAAGAAAGACCGAAAGGGCTACGAGTTCAACCTACAACAAGAAAGACAGTCAGGCAATTCTTTTCATACCCATGACCAACATAAAAAATGTTATGGGTATGGATACATCATTCCGTTCGTGGATCACAGTACGAAGCTTCTGGTATAAGGAGCTCAGCCTTCATCCACACGATACTGGAAGGAACTTATGATGCAAGGCTCCTCAAGTTCCCTCTGTACGACACGTGGACAGCTTCCTGCCCAAGTAAGCAATCAGAGGAGGAGCTTCTCAGGCACGGGACCCAGCCTCCTCCAGCACGCTACCACGACTAAGCTTCGAGCGCAAGGTATCCAACCTTCTTCAGCAAGCAATTCAATTTTCTTCAGTACGGCACTACACACCGTCATCAGTACCGCTACAAGATATTACACGGAACCTTGTATATAACTTCAGAGTTCCGTATGAATGGCGAGCATGCATCCCAAACCGTGCATGCCCCTCAGACGACGATACAACTGTGATCACATAAAAGAAGGTCAGGAAGCAACAACTATGTAATTCGTGCCAGAAGAAGGGAAGTCATATGTACATCTCATGTGAATCAACAAATGGTGGAGCAGACAAGCTTGAAACAACAGTTTTGACAGCAACTACCAAGGTTAGTTTCTCGGCACCGGAAAAGGTGGTATCACGGAATCTTGGCACAGCCTTGTCTGATCAGCTCGAACAACGCACACTGTACCAACTATATGGTATGCCTATGAGGACTCGTTTCATGCGCAAAAACAAGGTATGATAGAAACATTGCACCAACAACAACTATGGTCACGAAAATAAACGAGGATAAGTAAAGGTAGCCCAGCTCTTTCCGCAAGGGATTTCGACAAAGAAAGTACTGGCAATCAAGGAGTAAGTATAACAGCAGAAATATGATAATTACCGCACGACCAACAGGGTCCGGGTACCCAAGTAAGATTGAGACCATGGTTCCATAAAGATCAACATGGACGTGCACTCAGAGGTCTACCCTGTTCCCTAAGGGCCTCACGATAACCTATTTGGTTATGCATGGTCAGTGTGATATATCCAAGTCTGTCTCATCAGATGCAAGATTCCTTCGTCGTTTCAGCATGTCGACTCCAGTAACCGTGTTACAATATCTCACGGTCCATTAACACCGATGACAATAACAACAATATGGGTAAGACACACGCCGAGCACCCAGCTCAGATCAGGTGCTCTCACTGGTAGACCTGAGCACAAGGACAACTGGACACGAGAAATATTTTTCCGGCAGCGCAACCGTCAGTCCAGACTCGAGATGCTATGATTTGAGATTGCAAGCTCAGGCGAAGAGACGAATCCTGATGCCGCAGTATCATTCACGGGCAGTCAGATCTCGTTAAAAGAACAACTATGATTCTCAGCAATGTTTGAACCCGGAAGACACACATCTATTTAAGCAAACCAATGGAAGAGATACAAAGGTTTCGTGTGCACAGGAAATTTATTCTCAAGATATAATCGGCAGACATGAACCCATCCAAGTCAGCATAAAATTTGACATGTGAGGTAAGGCTCGTCAGAAATTCGAGTAAAGTGGAGCCAATCATCTCAGAGGCAGAAAGTCCGATCATAGGAAATTCTAAGGGAACAATATACAAAGGATAAAGGACGCCCGAGTTGGAAACGGTTTCCTTAAGTCATATTCATACTTGTTCCCCGAGCAACCAAATCTTGAGGACGAGATTTTTGTAAGGGGGGTAGGTTTGTAACGCCCCGATTTTTGGCCCTTCTTTTTCTTTTGGTTTTATTTGTTTTTTTGCTCTGGTTTTCTTTTTGGAGCGGTTCTATGGACTTGAAACCTGGGAGATCATCATTTCTTATCCTCCCAAGTAGTGTTTCATCCTTGTATCTTTCCCAAGATCATGGCATTTCCATTTAAGCCCAACCCCAAAATTCTTTTCTTAGGGAATATTCCTTTTCTTATTAAAGGAATAACTCTATTTGACCTAGATTGTGAAGCAACCTATATTTCTGTCATTCCAAAAATTTCCAAATAATTCTCATAAATTCTTTGGAGCATATATTCCCCAAATATGTCCAAACCCTTCCTTGCCTAGTTCAAAAATAATTCAGGAATATCCCTTTCCCAATCTGCCCAGTTTGGCACTTTGTGAAGGAAGTGCTATTTGTCATAAGTAGTCATGTGAATTTGGTATTCGTTCGATATTTTGATGATATGTATGTTGTTGATTCTCTTAGTGGTGTCGTGTGAACGTCGACTACATGACACTTCACCATCTTTGGGCCTAAGGGAATGCATTGTGGAGTAGTAATTAGATGATGGGTTGCTAGAGTGACTGAAGCTTAAACCCTAGTTTATGCGCTATTCCGTAAGGGGCTGATTTGGATCCATATGTTTAATGCTATGGTTAGAGTTATCTTAATTCTTCTTTCGTAGTTGCGAATGCTTGTGAGAGGGGGTAATCATAAGTGGGAGGCTTGTTCAAGTAAGAACAGCACCCAAGCACCGGTCCACCCACATATCAAATTATCAAAGTAGCGAACGTGAATCAAACAAACATGATGAAAGTGACTGGATGAAATTCCCATGTGTCCTCGAGAACGCTTTACTTACTATAAGAGATCGTTTCGGCTTGTCCTTTGCTATAAAAAGGATTGGGCCACCTTGCTGCACTCTTTGTTACTATTGCTACTTGTTACTTGTTACAAATTATCTTGCTATCAAACTACTCGTTACCGATAATTTCAGTGCTTGCAGAAAATACCTTGCTGAAAACTGCTTGTCATTTCCTTCTGCTCCTCGTTGGCTTCGACACTCTTACTTATCGAAAGGACTACGATTGATCCCCTATACTTGTAGTTCATCAAGACTCTTTTCTGGCACCGTTACCGGGGAGTGAAGCGCCTCTGGTGAGTGGAATTTGGTAAGGAAACATTTATATTACGTGCTGAAATTTACTGTCACTTGTCACTATGGAAAGTTATCCTTTGAGGGGTTTGTTCGGGGTATCTTCACCTCGACCAGAAACACAAATAGTTGCTCCTCAACCTACTGCACCTACTGAAAATATTTATTATGAGATCCCTCCGGGCATGATAGAGAAACTGCTAGCTAATCCTTATGCAGGAGATGGAACGGTACATCCTGATATGCACTTGATCTATGTGGATGAAATTTGTGGATTGTTTAATCTTGCAGGTTTATCCGGAGATGGAGTTAAGAAGAAAGTATTCCCTTTATCTTTGGAGGGAAAGGCATTAATGTGGTATAGGCTATGTGATGATACTGATACATGGGACTGAAACCGATTGAAACTAGAATTCCATCAGAAATTTTATCCTATGCATTTGGTTCATCATGATCGGAATTATATATATAATTTTTGTCCTCGTGAAGGAGAAAGCATCGCTCAAGCTTGGGGGAGGCTTAAGTACATGATGTACACATGCCCCAATCATGAGCTCTCAAAAGAAATTATCTTACAGAATTTTTATGCTCGGCTTTCTCATGATAATCAAACTACGCTCGATTCTTCTTCGACTGGCTCCTTTATGAAGAAAACTATTGAATTCAGATGGGATCTTCTAGAAAGAATTAAACGCAACTCTGAAGATTGGGAACTTTACAAAGGTAATGAGTCAGGTATAATACTTGAGTTCGATTGTGTTAAATCTTTTATGGCCACCGATGCTTTTCATAAGTTTAGCACTAAATATGGACTTGAATCTGAGATAGTAGCTTCCTTTTGTGAATCATTTGCTACTCATGTTGATCTCCCTAAGGAGAAGTGGTTTAAATATCATCCCCCTGTTAAAGAAAAGATTGAGGAATCTGTTAGTGTTAAAGAAGAAACAATTGTTTACCATGTTGATCCAGTTGTGCCTATTGCTTATATTGAGAAACCACCTTTTCCTGTTAGGATTAAGGAACATGCTAAAGCTTCAACTGTGGTTAACAAAAGTAATATTGTTGGGGAACGTTGCATGGAAAACAAAAAATTTCTACGCACACGCAAGATCTATCCATGGAGATGCATAGCTACGAGAGGGGGAGTGTGTCTACGTACCCTCGTAGACCGTAAGCGGAAGCGTTAGAACAACGCGGTTGATGTCGTCGAACAACTTCACGATCCAACCGACCGAGCACCGAACGTACGGCACCTCCGCGTTCAGCACACGTTCAGCTCGGTGACGTCCTCGACTTCTTGATCCAGCAAGACGGCGAGGTAGTGGATGAGTTCCGGCAGCACGACGGCGTGGTGACGGTGATGGTGATGCTATCTCCGCAGGGCTTCGCCCAAGCACTGCGAAAATATGACCGAGGGACGGAACTGTGCAGGGGGGCGCCGCACACGGCTAAGACAATGTTGTATCCTTTGGGGTGCGCCCTCTCCTCTATTTATATATGTGTAGGGGCTTGGAGTAGAAGGAATAGTGCCACGTGAACAGTAACCGTGAATAGTACACACGTGGACTTGGACTCCAAAGTCCAATCCTATTCCTACTTGGACTCTCCCTTTTTTCCTTCCCTAGCTGCGTGGACTTTTAAGGACTTGGTGCACCTGGCCCAATAAAGCCAGGGCGCCTCCCCTTAGCCCATGCCAGCCCTTGGGACGTGGTGGACCCACTTGTGGACTTCCGGACTCCTCCGGAATCCTTCGGAACCTTCTAGAAGCTTCCCGGTATAATACCGAAAAAACTGCACCTTTTTCCGGAACCCAAAATATGACTTCCCATATATAAATCTTTACCTCTCGACCATTCCGAGACTCCTCGTGACGTCCGGGATCTCATCCGGGACTCCGAACAATATTCGGTTACCAATTCACATAACTCATATAACACTATATCGTCAATGAACGTTAAGCGTGCGGACCCTACGGGTTCGGGAATGATGTAGACATGACTGAGACGCCTCTCCGGTCAATAACCAATAGAGGAACCTGGATGCTCATATTGGTTCCTACATATTCCACGAAGATCTTATCGGTCGAACCGCAATGACAACATACGTAATTCCCTTTGTCCGTCGGTATGTTACTTGCCCGAGATTCGATCGTCGGTATCTCCATACCTAGTTCAATCTCGTTACCGACAAGTCTCTTTACTCGTTCCGTAATACATCATCCCGTAACTAACTCCTTAGTCACTTTGCTTGCAAGCTTCTTATGATGTGCATTACCGAGAGGGCCCAGAGAACCTCTCCGAAACACGGAGTGACAAATCCCAGTCTCGATCCATGCCAACTCAACGGACACCTTCGGAGATACCTGTAGAGCATCTTTATGATCACCCAGTTACGTTGTGACGTTTGATAGCACACAAGGTATTCCTCCGGTATCTGGGAGTTGCATGATCTCATGGTCTGAGGAACATGTATTTGACATTCAAGAAAGCAGTAGCAATAAACAGAACGATCATATGCTAAGCTAATGGATGGGTCTTGTATGTCACATCATTCTCCTAATGATGTGATCCCGTTATCAAATGACAACTCATGTCTATGGTTAGGAAACCTTAACCATCTTTGATCAACGAGCTAGTCTAGTAGAGGCTCACTAGGGACATGGTATTTGTTTATGTATTCACACATGTATTTAAGTTTCCGGTCAATACAATTATAGCATGAATAATAAACCTTTATCATGAACAAGGAAATATAAAATAATAACAACTTTATTATTGCCTCTAGGGCATATTTCCATCAGTCTCCCACTTGCACTAGAGTCAATAATCTAGATTACATAGTAATGAATCTAACACCCGTGGAGTCTTGATGCTGATCATGTTTTGCTCGTGGAAGAGGCTTAGTCAACGGGTCTGCCACATTCAGATCCGTGTGTACTTTGCAAATTTCTATGTCTCCATCCTTGACATATTCACGAATGGAGTTGAAGCGTCTCTTGATGTGTTTGGTCTTCTTGTGAAACCTGGGCTCCTTGGCTATGGCAATTGCTCCAGTGTTGTCACAAAAGGTTGTCATTGGACCCGATGCACTAGGTATTACACCTAGATCGGATATGAACTCCTTCATCCAGACTCCTTCATGTGCTGCTTCCGAAGCAGCTATGTATTCCGCTTCACACGTAGATCCCGCCACGACGCTCTGCTTGGAACTGCACCAACTGACAGCTCCACCATTTAATATAAATACGTATCCGGTTTGTGACTTAGAGTCATTCGGATCAGTGTCGAAGCTTGCATCGACGTAACCCTTTACGACGAGCTCTTCGTCACCTCCATAAACGAGAAACATGTCCTTGGTCCTTTTCAGGTACTTCAGGATATTGTTGACCGCTGTCCAGTGATCCACTCCTGGATTACTCTGGTACCTCCCTGCCAAACTTATGGCAAGGCACACATCAGGTCTGGTACACAGCATGGCATACATAATAGAACCTATGGCTGAGGCATAGGGAATGACTTTCATTTTCTCTATATCTTCTGCCGTGGTCGGGCATTGAGTCTGACTCAACTTCACACCTTGCAAGACAGGCAAGAACCCTTTCTTTGACTGATCCATTTTGAACTTCTTCAAAACTTTGTCAAGGTATGTGCTTTGTGAAAGTCCTATCAAGCGTCTTGATCTATCCCTATAGATCTTGATGCCCAATATATAAGCAGCTTCACCGAGGTCTTTCATTGAACAATTCTTATTCAAGCATCCCTTTATGCCATCCAGAAATTCTATATCATTTCCAATCAACAATATGTCATCCACATATAATATTAGAAATGCTACAGAGCTCCCACTCACTTTCTTGTAAATACAGGCTTCACCGTAAGTCTGTACAAAACCATATGCTTTGATCACCTCATCAAAGCATATATTCCAACTCCGAGATGCTTGCACCAGTCCATAGATGGATCGCTGGAGCTTGCACACTTTGTTAGCACCCTTAGGATCGACAAAACCTTCTGGTTGCATCATATACAACTCTTCTTTGAGAAAACCATTAAGGAATGCAGTTTTGACATCCATTTGCCAGATTTCATAATCATAAAATGTGGCAATTGCTAACATGATTCGGACAGACTTAAGCATCGCTACGGGTGAGAAAGTCTCATCGTAGTCAACCCCTAGAACTTGTCGAAAACCTTTCGTGACAAGTCGAGCTTTGTAGACAGTGATATTACCATCAGCATCTGTCTTCCTCTTAAAAATCCATTTATTCTCAATGGCTTGCCGATCATCGGGCAAGTCCACCAAAGTCCACACTTTGTTCTCATACATGGATCCTATCTCAGATTTCATGGCCTCAAGCCATTTGTCAGAATCCGGGCTTATCATAACTTCTTCATAGTTCGTAGGTTCGCTGTTGTCTAACAACATAACTTCCAGAACAGGATTACCGTACCACTCTGGTGCGGAACGTACTCTGGTTGACCTACGAAGTTCAGTAGTAACTTGATCTGAAGTTTCATGATCTTTATCATTATCTTCCTCTCTTATTGGTGTAGGCATCACGGGAACGGTTTTCTCTGATGAGCTACTTTCCAATTTGAGAGAAGGTACAATTACCTCATCAAGTTCTACTTTCCTCCCACTCACTTCTTTCGAGAGAAACTCCTTCTCTAGAAAGGACCCATTCTTGGCAACAAAGACCTTGCCTTCGGATCTGTGGTAGAAGGTGTACGCAATTGTTTCTTTAGGGTATCCTATGAAGACGCACTTCTCCACTTTGGGTTCGAGCTTATCAGGTTGAAGCTTTTTCACATAAGCATCGCACCCCCAAACTTTAAGAAACGACGGCTTAGGTTTCTTGCCAAACCATAGTTCATATGGTGTCGTCTCAATGGATTTAGACGGTGCCCTATTTAACGTGAATGCAGCTGTCTCTAATGCATAACCCCAAAACGATAGTGGCAAATTGGTAAGAGACGTCATAGAACGCACCATATCCAATAAAGTACGGTTACGACGTTCGGACACACCATTACGCTGTGGTGTTCCAGGTGACGTGAGTTGTGAAACAATTCCACATTTTCTTAAATGAAGGCCAAACTCATAACTCAAATATTTGCCTCCGCGATCAGATCGTAGAAACTTTATTTTCTTGTTACGATGATTCTCTACTTCACTCTGAAATTCCTTGAACTTTTCAAATGTTTCAGACTTGTGTTTCATCAAGTAGATATACCCATATCTACTCAAATCATCTGTGAAGGTTAGAAAATAACGATACCCGCCGCGTGCTTCAACATTCTTCGGACCGCATACATCGGTATGTATTATTTCCAACAAATCAGTAGCTCGCTCCATTGTTCCGGAGAACGGAGTTTTAGTCATCTTGCCCATGAGGCATGGTTTGCAAGTATCAAATGATTCATAATCAAGAGATTCCAAAAGTCCATCCGCATGGAGTTTCTTCATGCGCTTTACACTAATATGACCTAAACGGCAGTGCCACAAGTATGTTGCACTATCATTATCAACTTTGCATCTTTTGGCATCAATATTATGAATATGTGTATCACTACGATCGAGATTCAACAAGAATAGACCATTCACAAAAGGTGCGTGACCATAAAAGATGTTACTCATATAAATAGAACAACCATTATTCTCTGACTTAAATGAATAACCGTCTCGCAATAAACAAGATCCAGATATAATGTTCATGCTCAACGCTGGCACCAAATAACAATTATTGAGGTCTAAAACTAATCCCAAAGGTAGATGTAGAGGTAGCGTGCCGACGGCGATCACATCAACCTTGGAACCATTCCCGACGCGCATCGTCACCTCGTCCTTAGCCAATCTTCGCTTATTCCGTAGCTCCTGTTTCGAGTCACAAATATGAGCAACCGAACTAGTATCAAATACCCAGGCGCTACTGCGAGCATTAGTGAGGAACACATCAATAACATGTATATCAAATATACCTTTGCTCACTTTGCCATCCTTCTTATCCGCCAAATACTTGGGGCAGTTCCGCTTCCAGTGACCAGTCCCTTTGCAGTAGAAGCACTCTGTTTCAGGCCTGGGTCCAGCTTTGGGTTTCTTCGTGGGAGCGGCAACTTGCTTGCCGTTCTTCTTGAAGTTCCCCTTCTTTCCCTTGCCCTTTTTCTTGAAACTAGTGGTTTTGTTAACCATCAACACTTGATGCTCCTTCTTGATTTCTACCTCCGCTGATTTTAGCATCGCGAAGAGCTCGGGAATTGTCTTCTCCATCCCTTGCATATTATAGTTCATCACGAAGCCTTTATAGCTTGGTGGCAGTGACTGAAGAACTCTGTCAATAACACTCTCAACCGGAAGATCAATTCCCAGCTGAGTCAAGTGGTTGTGGTACCCAGACATTCTGAGTATGTGTTCACTGACAGAACTGTTCTCCTCCATCTTACAGCTAAAGAACTTGTTGGAGACTTCATATCTCTCAACCTGGGCATTAGCTTGAAATATCAATTTCAGCTCTTGGAACATCTCATATGCTCCGTGGCGTACAAAATGCTTTTGCAGTCCCGGTTCTAAGCTGTAGAGCATGGCACACTGAACTATCGAGTAGTCATCAGATCGAGCCTGCCAGGCGTTCACAACGTCTGCAGCAGCTCCTGCAGCAGGTCCATCACCTAGCGGTGCATCAAGGACATAATTCTTCTGTGCAGCAATGAGGATAATCCTCAAGTTACGGACCCAGTCCGTGTAGTTGCTACCATCATCTTTCAACTTAGCTTTCTCTAGGAACGCATTAAAATTCAACGGAATAGTAGCACGGGCCATTTATCTACAACATAGATATGCAAAGAAACTATCAAGACTAAGTTCATGATAAATTAAGTTCAATTAATCAAATTACTAATGAACTCCCACTTAAATTAACATACCTTAAGTTAACTAAGTGATACATGATCCAAATCAACTAGCCCATGTCCGATCATCACGTGAGATGGGATAGTCATCAATGGTGAACATCTCCATGTTGATCATATCTACTATATGACTCATGTTCGACCTTTCGGTCTCCAGTGTTCCGAGACCATGTCTGTACATGCTAGGCTCGTCAAGTTTAACCCAAGTATTCTGCTTGTGTAAAACCGGCTTACACCCGTTGTATGTGAACGTAGAATCTATTACACTCGATCATCACGAGGTGCTTCGAAACGACGAACTTTAGCAACGGTGCATACTCGGGGAGAAGACTTTTATCTTGAAATTTAGTGAAGGGATCATCTTATAATGCTACCGCCGTTCTAAGCAAAATAAGATGCATAAAGGATAAACATCACATGCAATCAAAATATGTGACATGATATGGCCATCATCTTGTGCTTTTGATCTCCATCTCCAAAGCATCGTCATGATCTCCATCGTCACCGGCTCGACACCTTGATCTCCATCGTTGCGTTGTGGTCGTCTCGCCAACTATTGCTTCTACAACTATTGCTAACGCATAGCGATAAAGTAAAGCAATTACATGGCGCTTGCATTTCATACAATGAAGAGACAACCATAAGGTTCCTGCTGGTTGCCGATAAATTACAAAACATGATCATCTCATACAATAACGTATATCACATCATGTCTTGACCATATCACATCACAGCATACCCTGCAAAAACAAGTTAGACGTCCTCTACTTTGTTGTTGCAAGTTTTACGTGGCTGCTACGGGCTTCTAGCAAGAACCGTTCTTACCTATGGCACAAAACCACAACGGTGATTTATCAAGTTTGCTGTTTTAACCTTCCACAAGGACCGGCCGCAGTCAAATTCAATTCAAGTAAAGTAGGAGAAACAGACACCCGCCAGCCACCTTTATGCAAAACAAGTTGCATGTCTGTCGGTGGAACCGGTCTCATGTACGTGGACATGTAAGGTTGGTCCGGGCCGCTTCATCTTACAATACCGCCGAATCAAAATAAGACGTTGGTGGTAAGCAGTATGACGATCACTGCCCACAACTCTTTGCGTTCTACTCGTGCATATCATCTACGCATAGACCTGGCTCATGATGCCACTGTTGGGGAACGTTGCATGGAAAACAAAAAAATTCTACGCACACGCAAGATCTATCCATGGAGATGCATAGCTACGAGAGGGGGAGTGTGTCTACGTACCCTCGTAGACCGTAAGAGGAAGCGTTAGAACAACGCGGTTGATGTCGTCGAACAACTTCACGATCCAACCGATCGAGCACCGAACGTACGGCACCTCCGCGTTCAGCTCGGTGACGTCCTCGACTTCTTGATCCAGCAAGACGGAGAGGTAGTGGATGAGTTCCGGCAGCACGACGGCGTGGTGACGGTGATGGTGATGCTATCTCCGCAGGGCTTCGCCCAAGCACTGCGAAAATATGACCGAGGGACGGAACTGTGGAGGGGGGCGCCGCACACGGCTAAGACAATGTTGTATCCTTTGGGGCGCGCCCTCTCCTCTATTTATATATGTGTAGGGGATTGGAGTAGAAGGAATAGTGCCACGCGAACAGTAACCGTGAATAGTACACACGTGGACTTGGACTCCAAAGTCCAATCCTATTCCTACTAGGACTCTCCCTTTTTTCCTTCCCTAGCTGTGTGGGCTTTTGAGGACTTGGTGCACCTGGCCCAATAAGGCCAGGGCGCCTCCCCTTAGCCCATGCCAGCCCTTGGGACGTGGTGGACCCACTTGTGGACTTCCGGACTCCTCCGGAATCCTCCGGAACCTTCTGGAAGCTTCCCGGTACAATACCGAAAAAGCTGCACCTTTTTCCGGAACCCAAAATATGACTTCCCATATATAAATCTTTACCTCTCGACCATTCTGAGACTCCTCGTGACGTCCGGGATCTCATCCGGGACTCCGAACAATATTCGGTTACCAATTCACATAACTCATATAACACTATATCGTCAACGAACGTTAAGCGTGCGGACCCTACGGGTTCGGGAATGATGTAGACATGACTGAGACGCCTCTCCGGTCAATAACCAATAGCGGAACCTGGATGCTCATATTGGTTCCTACATATTCCATGAAGATCTTATCGGTCGAACCGCAATGACAACATACGTAATTCCCTTTGTCCGTCGGTATGTTACTTGCCCGAGATTCGATCGTCGGTATCTCCATACCTAGTTCAATCTCGTTACCGGCAAGTCTCCTCAAATAGAATCATTAAACAAGAAAACATATGCAAACAATGCAAACATAACAGCAATCTGCCAAAACAGAACAGTCTGTAAAGGGGGATTTAAAATTCATACTTCCCTTACTCCAAAAAATCTGAAAAATTACCACATGACAGAGAACTCATGCATTCTTACTGTGTAAAAATTTCAGATTTGTATCATGTTCTGACTATGCAGGAATATTCTAGACATAACAGAAAACTTTCTGTTTTCAAACAGCAACACATAAACTTGCAAACTGAGCATGGTAAAGGCTATAATTGGCATTTTATTGAACTAAAAGATACAAAACATGATTATTGATAACATAAAGCAAATCTCAACAAAATAAAATGATGCTCCAAGCAAAACTCATATTATGTGACGAATAAAAATATAGCTCCAAGTGAGGTTACCGATAATGTTGAAGACGAAAGAGGGGATGCCTTCCGGGGCATCCCCAAGCTTAGACGCTTGAGTCTTCCTTGAATATTACGTTGGGGTGCCTTGGGCATCCCCAAGCTTAGGGTCTTGCCACTCCTTATTCTCCTCATATTGATATCTCACCCAAAACTTGAAAACTTCAATCACACAAAACTTAACGGAACTTGTGAGATAGGTTAGTATGATAAAAATAAATTATCCACTTAGGTACTGTCAAGACAAGATTAATAATTGTTATCACATAATTCCTACTGTATTATATCATTTACACAATTTATATTACTCAATATAAGCTTTGGAAACACTAAAACAAGCAAACTATGCACCGAAAACAGAATCTGTCAAAAACAGAACAGCGTGTAGTGACCGATTTAAAAACCATACTTATGTACCTCCAAAAATTCTGAAAAATTATGACAACGTAAAAAATTTGTAGCCCAATGCTGCGTAAAAAATTCAGAATTTTCTCACACTCCAGTACAGAATATAAATTCCAGCACTGGACGCAAAAGTTTCTGTTTTTGCACAGAATCAAATCAACAAGCATCCACACTATCCCAAAGGCTTTACTTGGCACATTATTGAAAGAAAACATATAAAACATGATTACTACAGTAGATTAATCATGTGTACACACAAAAACAGTAGGTACAAATATTGGGTTGTCTCCCAACAAGCGCTTTTCTTTAATGCCTTTTAGCTCGGCATGATGATTTCAATGATGCTCACATAAAAGTAAAGAATTGAAACACAAAGAGAGCATCATGAAGCATATGACTAGCATATTTAAGCCTAACCCACTTTCTATGCATAGGGATTTTGTGAGCAAACAATTTATGGGAGCAAGAATCAACTAGCATAGGAAGGCAAAACAAGCATAACTTCAAAACTTCCAACACATAGAGAGGAAACTTGATATTATTGCAACACTTACAAGCATATGATCCTCTCTCATAATAATTTTCAGTAGCATCATGCAGAAATTCAACAATATATCCATCACACAAAGCATTCTTGTCATGATACATAAGCATAGAATTTTTACTACTCTCCACATAAGCAATTTTCTTCTCATTCATAATAGTGGGAGCAAACTCAACAAAATAACTATCATGGGATAGTTGATTGACATAATCCAATTGAAAATTAAAGTCATGATGACAATTTTCATAGTTATCATTATTCTTTATAACATACATGTCATCACAATAATCATCATAGATAGCAACTTTGTTGTCATAATCAATTGAAACCTCTTCCAAAATAGTGGAATCGTCATTAAATAAAGCTGTGACCTCTCCAAATACACTTTTATCAATATAATCATCATAAATAGGAGGCATGCTGTCATCATAATAAATTTTCTCATCAAAACTTGGGGGACTAAAAATATCATCTTCATCAAATATAGCATCCCCAAGCTTGTAGCTTTGCATATCATTAGCATCATGGATATTCATAGAAAGCATACTAACAACATTGCAATCATGCTCATCATTCAATGGACTCACATAAAACATTTATAAAATTCTTCTTCTAACAATTAAGCACAATTTTCCGATCCATCATTTTCAAGAAAGATATTATATAGATGAAGTATGTGAGGCAACCTCAATTCCATTTTTTTGTAGTTTTCTTTAATAAACCAAACTAGTGATAAAACAAGAAACTAAAAGATTCAATTGCAAGATCTAAAGATATACCTTCAAGCACTCACCTCCCCAGCAACGGCGCCAAAAAAGAGCTTGATGTCTACTACACAACTTATTCTTGTAGACTCGTGTTGGGCCTCCAAGCGCAGAGTTTTGTAGGACAGTAGCAATTTTCCCTCAAGTGGATGACCTAAGGTTTATCAATCCGTGGGAGGCGTAGGATGAAGATGGTCTCTCTCAAACAACCCTGCAATCAAATACAAGAAATCTCTTGTGTCCCCAACACACCCAATACAATGGCAAATTGTATAGGTGCACTAGTTCGGCGAAGAGATGGTGATACAAGTGTAGTATGGATAGTAGACATAGGTTTTTGTAATCTGGAAATAAAAAAAACAGCAAGGTAGCAAGTAACAAAAGTGAGCACAAACGGTATTGCAATGCTTGAAAACAAGGCCTAGGGTTCATACTTTCACTAGTGCAATCTCTCAACAATGCTAACATAATTGGATAATATAACAATCCCTCAACGTGCGATAAAGAATCACTCCAATGTTCCTATTAGCGAAGAACATAAGATAGAAATTGTTTGTAGGGTACGAAACCACCTCAAAGTTATCCTTTCTGATCGATCTATTGAGCCATTCCTATAAGTGTCACAAACAGCCCTAGAGTTCGTACTAAAATAACACCATATGATACACATCAACCAACTCTAATGTCACCTAGATACTCCAATGTCACCACAAGTATCCGTGAGTTGATTATACGATATGCATCAAACAACTTCATAATCATAATATTCAATCCACACAAAGAACTTCAAGGAGCACCCCAAAGTTTCTATCGGAGAAAAGATAATGAAAACGTGCATCAACCCCTATGCATAGATTACCCCAATGTCACCTCGAGAATCGGCGAGTTGAGTGCCAAAACATATATCAAGTGAATCAATATAATACCCCATTGTCACCACGGGTATTCATATGCAAGACATACATCAAGTGTTCTCAAATCTGAAATATTCAATCCGACAATAACGAAACCTCAAAGGGAAAAGATTCGATTCATCACAACAAAGATAGAGAGGGAAGAAACACCATATGATCCAACTATATTAAAAAAGCTCGCGATACATCAAGATCATGCCATATCAAGAACACGAGAGAGAGAGATCAAACACATAGCTACTTGTACATACCCCTAGCCCCGAGGGTGAACTACTCCCTCCTCGTCATGGAGACCGCCGGGATGATGAAGATGGTCTCCGGTGATGATTCCCCCCCTCCGGCAGGGTGCTGGAAAAGGGTTCCAGATGGGATCTCCTTGGTGCAGAGGCTTGCGGCGGCGTAAAAACTCATCTAGGTTAACTTTCGGGGGTTTCTGAATATATATGTTTTTTCAGCGTTGGAATCACGCGAAGAGGTGCCACAGGGGGCCCATGAGGCACCAGGGCGCGCCTGGGGGGGGGGGGGCAGGCGCGCCCAGGTGGCTCGTGGGGCTCCTGTGGCTCTTCTGCTGCTTCCCCGAAGCTTCCTGGTCCATTTCCTTCCAGAAAAAATCGTCAAAAAGTTTCGCTGCATTTGGACTTCATTTGATATGGATTTTATGGAAAACCAAAAACAAGCAGAAAACAACAACTGGCACTGGGCACTAGGTCAATATGTTAGTCCATAAAAATCATATAAAAGCCGTATAAAAGTGCACCAAAATCATACAAAACTATAATAAACATGGCATGAATACTTCATAAATTATAGGTACGTTGGAGACGTATCACGGGGTGGTCAGTATCTTCCATGTTAAGCAGGTTATTCTCAGATGAGTATTTATTCACTTGTCATTGCACGAGAGAGGCTGGTATTTGGGATGCCTAGTCCTGTGGTCAAAATCGAAATTATATAATGCAACAAACTCCCCCAGAAAGTTGATTGTCTGGAGGGCACCCGAGGATTCGGCTAGCCATGGCTTGTGTTTGAATGGCTGAGGGGGAGTAAACTTTACCTTTCCGCTTGGGAACCGCCTATAATGTGTTTAGCATGGAAGATATTGAGAACTCTCGGTCGTGACGTTGACAGGAAAGGCATGCCTCTCAAAATGTATTCATCTCTGTTTTAAGCTATGAGCTCTGGCACCTCTGCAAATCCCTCCTGCTTCCCTCTACGAAGGGACATTCCATTTACTTTTATGCTATTTACTTTCATGCTATTTATTTTTGTTGAGTCAACTTCTTATTCCAACCTATTCTCTAGTTGGCAAGCATCATGTGGTGGGGATAGATCCTGGCACATATATCCATTCAAATATATTTGATCATGATTTATTATTATTGACAATTATCTCTATTATAAGTAAGTTGGGAGGCGAAACATCAAGCCCCTATCTTTCTCTGTGTTCGATGGATGCTATTTGTTCTAAAAAAATATGCTTTGAGTATTAGTAATCATAGAAGACTATATGATAATTGAGTAGGTGGAGCTCTTACTTAGACTTTGTTGAAAATGAGATGCATTGAAATTGTTTGGTGACTAAGAACATAGCTTGTTAAGTTTCAAGAGAATATATTGTTTAAACCATAACATGTGAATTGATTGCTACTTTATCATGATGAGTTTTATGAGAAAGAGTTGCTGTTATGATGCTAGGAAAAGTGATTGAAATTATCACTGATCAAACTTATGCACTATGCTAGCATTCACACTTCATAAATTATTTCTTTTATCATTTACCTACTTGAGGACGAGCAAGAATTAAGCATGGGGATGCTGATACGTCTCCAACGTATCTATAATTTATGAAGTATTCATGCCATGTTTATAACAATTTTATATGGTTTTGGTATGATTTGATTAGAACTAACCCGGACTGATGCTATTTTCAGCAGAACTACCGTCGTGTTGTTTTTTGTGCAGAAATAAAAGTTCTCAGAATTGGACGAAACTTTTTAACGATTTTTTAGGACCAAAAGAGACCCCCAAAGCTTCGTGGAAGGACCAGAAGCCTCACGAGGAGCCCACAAGGCAACACGGCGCGCCCTGGGGGGGTCGTGTGCTGTTGCCTTGTGGGGCCCTCGTAGCTCCTTTTCGCATGAATCCAACGCTGAAAAATCCTATAAATAGAGAACCCCCCAGAAATAAACCTAGAACTTCGACGCCACCGCCGCAAGCCTCTGTACCAAAGAAATACCATCTGGAGCCCTGTTCCGGCACCCTGCCGGAGGGGGAAATCATCACCGGAGGCCATCTTCATCATCCCGGCGGTCTCCATGACGAGGAGGGAGTAGTTCACCCTCGGGGATGAGGGTATGTAGTAGTAGCTATGTGTTTGATCTCCCTCTCTCTCTCTCTCTCTCGTGTTCTTGATTTGGCATGATCTTGATGTATCGCGAGCTTTGTTAATATAGTTGGATCATATGGTGTTTCTTCCCTCTCTATCTTCTTGTGATGAATTGAGTCTTTCCCTTTGAGGTTTCGTTATTGTCGGATTGAATATTTCAGATTTGAGAACACTTGATGTATGTCTTGCATGTGGATACCCGTGGTGACAATGGGGTATTCTATTGAGTCACTTGATGTATGTTTTGGTGATCAACTCACGGATTCCCGTGACCTTGGGGTAATCTAGGCATAGGGGTTGGTTGCACGTTTTCATCTTCTTTTCTCCGATAGAAACTTTGGGGTACTCTTTCAAGTTCTTTGTGTGGATTGAATATTATGAATCTGAAGTTTTTTTGATGCATATCGAATAATCAACTCACGGATACTTGTGGTGACATTGGAGTATCTAGGTGACATTAGAGTTGGTTGATGCGTATCATATGGTGTTATTTTAGTACAAACTCTAGGGCTGTTTGTGACACTTATAGGGATGGCCCAATAGATTGATCAGAAAAGATAACTTTGAGGTGGTTTCATACCCTACAACAATTTCTTCTTATGTTCTCTGCTAATAGGAACTTTGGAGTGATTCTTTATCGCACGTTGAGGGATTGTTATATGTTCCAATTATGTTAGCATTGTTGAGAGATTGCACTAGTGAAAGTATGAACCCTAGGCCTTGTTTTCAAGCATTGCAATACCGTTTGTGCTCCGTATTATCACTTGCTACCTTGCTGTTTTTATATTTTCAGATTACAAAAACCTATATCTACTATCCATACTACACTTGTATCACCATCTGTTCGCCGAACTAGTGCACCTATACAATTTACCATTGTATTGGGTGTGTTGGGGACACAAGAGATTCTTTGTATTTGATTGCAGAATTGTTTGAGAGAGACCATCTTCATCCTACACCTCCCACGGATTGATAAACCTTAGGTCATCCACTTGAGGGAAATTTGCTACTGTCCTACAAAACTCTGCACTTGGAGGCCCAACAACGTCTACAAGAATAAAAGTTGCATAGTAGACATCAGTCGATCACATCATTCTCCTAATAATGTGATCCCATTATCAAATGACAACTCATGTCTATGGTTAGGAAACCTTAACCATCTTTGATCAGCGAGCTAGTCTAGTAGAGGCTCACTAGGGACACGGTGTTGTTTATGTATTCACACATGTATTTAAGTTTCCGATCAATACAATTCTAGCATGAATAATAAACATTTATCATGAACAAGGAAATATGATAATAACCAATTTATTATTGCCTCTAGGGCATATTTCCAACACTTAGCTCATTGTACTTCAAATTTGAACAAGTTCAAATTTAAATTTAAATAAAGTACAAGAGAAGCTTTAATTCACATTGAATTCAAACTTAATTAGGTTATAACATCTAAACCATAAAAGTTAAAATGGAATAGCTCCTTTTGCATCATAGTGTAGTAACTTTAATTAAACATTAGTAAATATTTTTGGGATTATATTTGACTTTAGGAAATTCAAACATAAACTGAATTTAGATAAACATGTATGGAACATATAAATCCATTTAATCAATCCAAATTAAGTGAAACCTTTTACAAATGAATTCATAAACCAAACTAATTAAAAATATATAAATCATTTGAACTTGAACCTAACATTACAAATTCAAACTCAAATCACTTTCAAACTCAATTTAATTTGAATCAGACTAGATGAACCCTAATTCAAATTTAAATTTAACTGTGTTCAAACATAGTCAAGGAAACCCAAGTGAACCTATTCAACTTAGTTGAACCCAATTCAAATTCAAATGTGAAGTTCAAGAGTTCAAACCTATTCAAACCTAAATGTGAATTCAACTTAAGACAAGATCAACTATGAACTTCAAATGAAACCTAGTTATGCGTAGTTTCAAATGCAATGATGGTCAACCAAGTTTGAATTGTCATTCAAACTTAACCACGAATATGGACAACCATAGTTCATAGACCCTGTGTTATGTTGCAAAGATTCATTTTGTAAATGGAATCTAGCAATGCAACCTTGCATCACATATACTCCTTATGTGGCGAACCCCTTTCAATTGAAACTTGCATGTGAACCCATAGGTCACATGTATTCCAAGTAACAACTAATAGGTTGTTTCCTAACTCTTTATGAGTTGACAGATGACACTTAATCTCACACCACAATCTACATTGACACCAGTCACTACACTATTGTATGTTAGATTGTATTGTATGGTTGTTTACGCAAGCTCTTATCTATGATATATTGTTCGGAGAGTGAAGAGTAGCTTCATCAAGATCATGAGATCAAAGAATCGTCAATACCAGGCAAGTCGAACCTTTGATCATAAACTATATTTCTTGCATGTGTACTTTCCAATTAGGAACTTATGTAGGATTTTTCTTTATGCTTTGTAGTTGACAGGAACCTAGTAGCAAAGCCATAGGTCCATTAACCTGTTACTTATAACCATCGTGTAGTGATGCTTAGTTGCTATTAATGGGATTGTGACCAACATTCAATGAAAGGTTACACTTATATGGTTGACTACTCAATGACAACTAATTAATGAACCATCTCGGCAGTACTTCAGTTTTGCTTTGGTTGGTTAAATGTTGAGTGGCTCCAGCGGGCCCATGTCGACGGTTTACCTGCTAGGATGTGCACTTGTGGGTGATCGCCCAGACTCAAAGGGATTCTATGATTTCAAAGTTGAGTAGCTTCTGTGTGTAAGCATGAGTCAATATGAGCTCTATCTGGACCAAGTAAGTTGCGGGAACCCCTCCGGTTGACCAGCAGATGTGGATGTTGCATGCAGGTTGGACTAGGCCTGCCTTTGGATGTGAGCAACTGCTTCCCAAAAGTCTCATCTTCATCTACCTAGCTACTTCACAAGAGAAGTTTAGTAGCCGAAGGGTGTGATTAGGTCTCGCGAGTAAAGTACACAAACCTCTGCAAAGTGTAAAAACAGATCATGATTAGCAGTTTCCCTGGTTTCGGACAACTATGAGTAACTTTGGCCGAGAACTGTCATCTTGATCTCATCACCCTCTTTTCGTAATTAAAATTTGATGGGTTGAACAATGGGAATAGGACTACCAAAGGGGTGTACCTCTGTGTCCAAGGTTACTACCGGGTTTACTGGGAGTGCCTCTGACTACGACCGGGGTGTACCGGGAGTGTCATATAATGGATACGGATGGCCAGTGTTTACCAGTGTGTCCTATGTATAGAGGAGACACCTATATACAAAGGTAGGACAAAACTATACATTTTTCAACAAAAGAAGCCTTAACCTCCAATTACCCCAAAATGCATGATGGTTCTGTTATACTCTCCCCGTGAAACTTGCCAATACATTCTATGTGTTGACCCTTGTGGATGCAAAGTATCATGTTGCAAAAATTACGGTATCGAGGGAGTGATTCAAAGTAGGGTTACATCGCTATACTCAACTCCTTCCTGTGAGTGGATGGACGCCACAAGAATAGAATATATTTCTGCTGCATAATTGTATAAGCTAGCCTTGAGCTAAGAAGGTATGTAATGCAAAAAGATACTAGATCTGCGATGTAATACTATGACATGTGATGTATTTTGGTATTTCATCATGAACTGTGCATGTTAGGTATTGGTCCAGGGGCTGACACAGTAAAGCGCAGAGATTCAGGGACCCTACCAGGACCGGGTCGTCACACGAAAAGATGACGTGCACACATGCACTCATTCACTCACACACAAGCATGGGTACACGTAGGAGTGCATTTGTTTAGAAGAGGGAACCCACATGATAATCTGACATGTGTAGTTGTGAACTTATTGGAGGGTCAAGGACCACACTTGGATGATACAAAGTGCGACCTGGATGTTGTGGTGCATTTTTGGTCGAGTTTTCATTACTGGTACATTAAAAAAGATTGCTTCGCGCTATTCTATTTAAAACGATTGCTACGTAGAGAAAAAGAAAATTACTCCATTATATATAGGCTAGAGTTTCAAGGCTTTCTTGCTAGGGTTGCTCCCTTCTCATTCTCTCACCCTCTCCAGATATAAAAAAGACGACGACATCCACTCTTTCTCTCTCCTTGATGCGTCTCCGACGTATCTATAATTTTTGAGTGTTTCATGCTATTATATTATCATTCTTGGATACTATATGCAATTTTATATCATTTTTGAGAACTAACCTATTAACTCAGTGCCTAGTGCTAGTTGTTGTTTTCTGCTTGTTTTTGGTTTTACAAAAAATACATTCCAAACGGAGTCCAAACACTACGAAACTTTTTGACGATTTTTTTCTGGACATAAGAGACCCTGGAAGCTTCGGGGGTGGACCAGAAGATCTACGAGGAGACGGCAAGGTAGCACGGCGCGCCATGGGGGGTAGGCGCGCCGTGCCCCCTGGTGGGCCCCTCGTGGCTCCGTCTGACCTAATTCTACTTCTATAAATTCACAAATATTCCAAAACCCCTAGAGAGCAAGATGATACAATTTTTCCGCCGCCGCAAGTTTCTGTTCTTCCGCGATCCCATCTGGAGGCCTTTTCTGGTACTCTGCCGGAGGGGGATCGATCACAGAGGGCTTCTACATCAACCTTGCTATCCTTTCGATGATGTGTGAGTAGTTCACCATAGACCTACGGGTCCATAGCTAGTAGCTAGATGGCTTTTTCTCTCTCTTTGATCTTCAATACAAAGTTCTCCATCATCTCCATGGAGTTCTATCCGATGTAATCTTCTTTTGCGGTGTGTTTACTGGGATCCGATGAATTGTGGGTTTAACATCAGATTATTCGTTGAAAGTAATTGAGTCTTTTCTGAACTTTATTATGTATGATTGTTATAGCTATGTAATGCTTTCCGATCTATGGGTTTTCTTTGGCCAAGTTGATCTATCGATCTTCAGTGGAAGTGGTGCATAGTAGTGGGTTCAATCTTGCGGTGTCCTCACCCAGTGACAGAAGGGGCAGCGAGGCACGTATTGTGTTGTTGCCACTAAGGGTAAAACGAAGGGGTTTAATCATATTGCTTGATTCTATTCTATCTACATTATGTCATCTTGCTTAAAGCGTTACTCTGTTTGTCATGAACTTAATACCATAGATGCAGGCAGGAGTCGATCGATTGGTGGAGTAATAGTAGTAGATGCAGGTAGGAGTCGGTCTACTTGTCACGGACTTAATGCCTATGTACATGATCATACCATGAATAACGTCATAACTATGCGCTTTTCTATCAATTGCCCAACAGTAATTTGTCTACCCACCGGATGCTATTTTTATGAGAGAGATGCCTCTAGTGAAAACTATGCCCCCCTGGGTCTAGTTTAACCATATTGCTAAAACCAAATTTCCTTTGCTGCAATTTTACTCTTTTTATTTTATTTTGCAATTTAACTATCTACCTATACCAGATTTGATCCTTCCAATTAATGAGTTCAAGGGGATTGACAACCCTTTTGCCCGTGTTGGGTGCAAGTATTTGCTCTTGTGTGTGTAGGTACTATTGATGGATGTTTGCGTGGTTCTCCTATTGGTTCGATAACCTTGGTTCTCACTGAGGGAAATACTTATTGCTACTATATTGCTTCACCCTTCCGCTTTGGGGAAAATCCCAACGCAGCTCACAAGTAGCAGAAAGAATTTCTGGCGCCGTTGCTGGGGATACATCATCAAATACCTACAGGTTCCTACATACACATTACCATTTACTTGTTCTACTTTTTAGTTGCTTTTATTAGTCTCGTTAAAAAAATCAAAAACACAAAAATATTTTATTTTGCTTTTGTCTGCTTGCTTGCTTTGCCACTAGGGCTAGGTCTTCGCTTGTTACTTGTACCCTTGAAAATGAAGTGCTCAATTTTAAACAAAGAGGGGGAGAGAATCTAAAAGATGCTTGGTGTAGGATTTGTGATGCTCAGAATAGATCTACTCGTAAGCAATCCACTACCATTCTTCTTCGCAATTTTTATGTGGGTGTTACTACTTGGTATAGATTTGTGCTTGACACTATTACTAGAGAAAATTTCTTGAGTAGTCACCCTATGGATGCTTTCAATGCTATGGGAAATTTAGTGGGATCACCACCTATTACTATTACTGAAACAACATTGACTTTGGAACATGTTATGCAAAGGTTAGAAGCTATTGAAAATAAAATGCGTACTATTGAACATATTGAGAATCTAGACAAAAAGGTCCACAATCAAGTTACTCAATTTGGCTCAAAGGTAGAAACCACATTAAAGATGCTAAAGGAAAAGGAACCAATAGTTAATGAAAGTGTAGAACAAAGTCCCACTAGAATTGATAAATTGGAAGAAATTATTAATAACTTGGGTTCCGCTTTTTCTTCAATTAAAACTATTGAGAGAGCTCCACCTAATAAGAATTCCAAGTTCATGTTTGTTCCTAAGAATAAAGGTGCTACATCTAGTAAGGGAAACGAGGATCTTAAAATGATTAGCGTGCACCCCAATTTCATTGATATGATGAAGGAACCTATCACTAAAAACCAATTCCTCAACTTTGTTCCTAGGAGTGTGATTATTAAAAATATATATGCGAAACCTCTTAGGAAACATGGTTGTGTAATTGAGGAATTGAAAACAAAAGATGACAATACTTGAAACCTTGCATTATGCCTAGCTAGGGGCATAAAACAATAGCGCTTGTTGGGAGGCAACCCAATATTTATCTTTATTGTAATTTTTATTTTTCTTGAGTCACATGATTATTTCTACTATAATGTTTGTGTTTTTATATTTTAATTAGTTTTTGTGCCAAGTAATGCCTTTGGGATGATTTAAATGATAGTATAATTGATGTTGTTTGAAAACAGAAAGTTTTTCGCACAGTTCTAGAATTTATATTCTATACTGGAACGTGATAAAATATGAAATTTTAAAAAAACATTGGAATACATTTTTTTTACATTGTCCTAATTTTTCAGATTTTTGGAGTTACATAAGTATGATTTTAATTTAGATCTTTACAGACTGTTCAGTTTTAGACAGATTCTGTTTTTATTGCATAGTGTGCTTGTTTTAATGATGCTATGGATTATAGCGGGGGGTATAAATCATGGAGAAGTTAGAATACAGTAGGTATTATGCAAGAATAATTGTTAATGAGTTTACAACAGTACCTAAAGTTTATGATTTGCTTATTATACTAACGGACCTCACGAGGTTTCTGTTGAGTTTTGTGTGCTCAAGTTTTCAAGTTTTGGGTGAGATCACGATGATTAAAGGAATAAGGAGCGTTAAGACCCTAATCTTGGGGATGCCCAAGGCACCCCAAGGTAATATTCAATGAAGACCCAAGCTTCTAAGCTTGGGGATGCCCCGGATGGCATCCCCTCTTTCGTCAATATATCATCGGTATGTTACTTGGAGCTATATTTTTATTCATCACATGATATGAGTTTTACTTGGAGCGTCTTGTGCCATAGTTTTGTTTGCTTTTTAGTTTGCCAAAATCATTGTTTGCTGGACACACCTTGAGAGAGAGGGACACACATTTATCGTGATTTGTTAGAATACTCTATGAGCTTCACTTATATCTTTTGAGCTAGACAATTGCTCTTGTGCTTCACTTATACTTATTAGAGCACGGCGGCGGTTATATATTTTATAGTAATTATTGCACTCTCATGCTTCACTTAAATCTTTTTGAGAGTCCTTAAATAGGAAGTGGTAATATGCATGGGTTATAAGACTAGTCCTAAAAGGATGGGTATTCTAGAGTGGTATAATAAAAACTTTCATGTAGATCACTAAGTATGAAACATATGTTTTAATTATATTGATGTCGTAATATGAAAGGGTATTGGTTCATGATCATTGGTTAGTAGAAATATCGATATTAAATCTTGTTATTAACTGCTCATTTAAGTGTCCGACATGGCATGGTGGGGAGGTTTGAGCATTTTTATGTCTGATTGAAATCCTTGAGTGCTGTCATAATCGGGGGTGCATGATGGTTAACTCCTACCAACCTCCTCCCTAGGGGCATGCGAGTAGTACTTTGCTTCGAGGGCTAATAAAGCTTTCACAATAAGTATATGCGTTCTTTATGACTAATGTGAGTTCATGGACAATTACGCACTCTCACCTTTCCGCAATTTGCTAGCCTCTTTGGTATCGTGCATTGCCCTTTCTCACCTCGAGAGTCGGTGCAAACTTCGCCGCTGCATCCAAACCCCATGATATGATATGCTCTATCACACATAAGACTCCTTATATCTTCCTCAAAACAGCCACCATACCTACCTATCATGGCCTTTCCATAGCCATTCCGAGATATATTGCCATGCAACTTCCACCGTTCCGTCTTATGATATGTGTGTTCATCATCATATTGCTTTGCATGATCATATAGAGCTGAGATGATATTTGTGGCAAAGCCACCATTCATCATTGTTATACATGTTACGTTAGATCATTGCACATCCTGGTACACTGCCAGAGGCATTCATGTAGAGTCATCTTGTATCAGTTTATCGAGTTGTAAGTAAATAAAAGTGTGATGATCATCAGTATTAGAGCATTGTCCTAGTGAGGAAAAGAATGATGGAGACTGATGAGTCCTCCAAAATGAGGGGATGAGGTCCATGAGATTGTTCTAAAAAAATGAGAGAAAAAGAGAGAAGGGGCAATGCTACTATCCTTTTACCACACTTGTGCTTCAAAGTAGCACCATGTTCTTCATATAGAGAGTCTCCTGAGTTATCACTTTCATATACTAGTGGGAATTTTCCATTATAGAACTTGGCTTGTATATTCCGATAGTGGGCTTCCTGAAATGCCCGAGGTCTTCATGAGAAAGCAAGTTGGATGCACACATCCACTTAGTTTCTGTGAGCTTTCATACACTTATAGCTCTAGTGCATCCGTTGCATGGCAATCCCTACTCCTCGCATTGATATCGATTGATGGGCCTCTGCATTGCCTATTGATCAGCCGAGTTGATGCGAGCCTTTCTTCCTTTTTGACTTCTCCTATATATCTCTACCATTGCATTCTATTCCACCTATAGTGCTAATGTCCATGTCTCACGCTCATGTATTGAGTGGAGTTGAAAATGCTGAAGCACGTGAAAAAGTATGATCCAATTGCCTGGTTTGACACCGGGATGCTCATGATTTATATTTATGCGGTGAAGGTAGAGTCATGCCATGATTACATAATTCAATGAGTAGGGATAACATTCGTTGAGCATCGTATATTTTGAAAACTTAATGATTATGTTCTTGTATTCATGGATATTATTACCTTGATATCAATTACTTCATCGTTTCTCAATATTTATATCGTAAGAGAGATTACATGATACACATGCTAGGTAGCATTCAACATAAAAAATTATTTTGTTTATCATTTACCTACTCGAGGGCAAGCAGGATATAAGCTTGGGGATGCTGATACGTCTCCGACGTATCTATAATTTTTGAGTGTTTCATGCTATTATATTATCATTCTTGGATACTTTATATGCAATTTTATATCATTTTTGGGAACTAACCTATTAACTCAGTGCCCAGTGCCAGTTGTTGTTTTCTGCTTGTTTTTGGTTTTACAGAAAATACATACCAAACGGAGTCCAAATGCTACAAAACTTTTTGATGATTTTTTTGGACATAAGAGACCCTGGAAGCTTCGGGGGTGGACCAGAAGGCCTACTAGGAGATGGCAAGGCAGCACGGTGGGCACTGGGGGGTAGGTGCGCCGTGCCCCCTTGTGGGCCCCTCGTGGCTCCATCTGACCTAATTCCACTTCTATAAATTCGCAAATATTCCAAAAACCCCCAGAGAGCAAGACGATACAATTTTTCCGACGCCGCAAGTCTCTGTTCTTCTGCGATCCCATCTGGAGGCCTTTTCCGGTACTCTGCCGAAGTGGGAATCGATCACGGAGGGCTTCTACATCAACCTTGCTGTCCTTCCGATGATGTGTGAGTAGTTCACCACAGACCTACGGGTCCATAGTTAGTAGCTAGATGGCTTTTTCTCTCTCTTTGATCTTCAATACAAAGTTCTCCATCATCTCCATGGAGTTCTATCCGATGTAATCTTCTTTTGCGGTGTGTTTGTTGGGATCCGATGAATTGTGGGTTTATGATCAGATTATTCATTGAAAGTAATTGAGTTTTTTCTGAACTTTATTATGTATGATTGTTATAGCTATGTAATGCTTTCTGATCTATGGGTTTTCTTTGGCCAAGTTGATCTATCGATCTTCAGTGGAAGTGGTGCATAGTAGTGGATTCAATCTTGCGGTGTCCTCACCCAGTGACAGAAGGGGTAGCAAGGCACGTATTGTGTTGTTCCACTATGGGTAAAACGAAGGGGTTTAATCATATTGCTTGATTCTATTCTATCTACATTATGTCATCTTGCTTAAAACGTTACTCTGTTTGTCATGAACTTAATACCATAGATGTAGGCAGGAGTCGGTCGATTGGTGGAGTAATAGTATTAGATGCAGGTAGGAGTCGGTCTACTTGTCACGGACGTAATGCCTATGTACATGATCATACCATGAATAACGTCATAACTATGCGCTTTTCTATCAATTGCCCAACAGTAATTTTTCTACCCACCGGATGCTATTTTTATGAGAGAGATGCCTCTAGTGAAAACTATGGCCCACGAGTCTACTTTAATCATATTGCTAAAACCAAATTTCCTTTGCTGCAATTTTACTCTTTTTATTTTACTTTGCAATTTACCTATCTACATATACTAGATTTGATCCTTGCAATTAACGAGTCCAAGGGGATTGACAACCCTCTTGCCCGTGTTGGGTGCAAGTATTTTCTCTTGTGTGTGTGGGTACTGCTTACTAGGAATTTGCGTGGTTCTCCTATTGGTTCGATAACCTTGGTTCTCACTGAGGGAAATACTTATTGCTACTATATTGCTTCACCCTTCCTCTTTGGGGAAAATCCCGACACAACTCACAAGTAACACTCCTCACCGGTGGTCACAAATCCGGCCGGACCCCGTTCGTTAGGGAAGAGGAGGAGGTGCAGCATTGACACGGTCACCCTCAGCGAGGGAAGCCGACATGCACCGTCTTCTCTGACCCGGCGCTGGCATAGGAGGGCGTCCGCATCCTTGCTCGTTGTCATCGTGTGGGCAGATCCTCGCCCGCATCCTGCTAACCGGCCTTGTTCTGCTGGCCCAGCTCCCCACGTTGTTGCATGTGGATCTTCTTCTACTCCCCAACTCCCCATGTAGCTAGGCTCCGTCGGCTGGTCCAACACCACCTAAGTTTCTACTATTAGAGGAAAAGCTACTCCATGAAGACGAATAGATGGCCTGGTTGAATGAGGAAAAAATGGGGGGAAAAGTAGCAGAGACTGGCTAACAAAGTAATCTCTTGGTTGAAAAGGGAAATAAAGTGGGGGTGGGGGGAAGTAGTAGATACTGGGCAGACTAGTCTCTTGGTCAAAAAGGAAAGAAAGTGTGTGTGTGTAGGAAATATGCCCTAGAGGCAATAATATTGTATTATTATATTTTCGTGTTCATGATTAGAGTTTATATTCTATGCTATAACTGCTATGATCCTGGAATATGCGATTCAGTGGAAAACTCATATGCACGTGTAGAATGATAAACGGTAAAATAAGATTCCTAGTCTCACCTCGAAGACTAGCTCAAGTGTTGTTGGTGATCACGTTTTCCGGATATTGAGATATCGTTAAGTGTAACGATGGTCTCAAAACAACATTGAGAATATGACGTTAGAAGAACGATCATATTGAATCGACCCTAACCTGTTTGTTATACTTTGAGATAATATCGTCATAAGTCAATTGCTATAACACAGAGTGTTAACTTGTGATTTTAGTTCCTTAGACCATGAGAGTATCGTAGTCACTTCTTACCGTACGATGATCTTTGGGGTTGCTCAAACGTTAGTAGTAACTTGGTGATCATAACGACAGCTTACAGGTTCATCAAAAAGTTTGACAAAAGACACAATAGCTCAAGAGTGGAATTTGCTCCTCCAATGATGGAGATATATTCTTAGGGCCCTCTCGGTGTGACGGCATCCATCATTGTTTGGCCAGACACATGTGACTTCATCACGGGGATGCCGGAACACGACAACGAGAAAGAAGAACAAAACCGACAACGAGGAGACCGGTATAGTGAGCATGTGTATGACTCAAGAGGATACCATATATCTCATATTAGGTTTTTTAAAATATCGCGAAGCAAAGGTAACAACACATGATAACCAAAGGTTCACTTGAATATCATTCGTGTAATCATAGGGATCGATATGGACGTCCACGGTTCCACTATCGGTCATTGAACGAAGGAGTTTCATTCATGTCTATGATATACCGAACCTACAGGGTCACAAGCTTAAGGTAATCATGATCTGCTGAGTATTAGTAGGACAAGAATATCGAGGATTTATTTGTGAAATAGTTTCATTAATATTCGGAATAGTTCCGGGAGGAACCGGAAGCGTTTCGGGGTCACCGGAAGGGTTTAGGAGTTTATTGGGCAATACCGGGTATTACCGATAAATAATATATAGGTGGAAAATGTTTCCAGAGGTGTTAAATTAATAATAATATGCTCTAGTAATTGTTAGAGGGCATTTATAATTAATTAAATATCAACGGGCCTTAAAAGGCCTAGAGGTGGAAGGCAACTTGGGCCATAAAGGCCCAAGTAGGGAGCCGCCCCTTCACCTATTGGAAAGGAGGGAGGGAGGCCAAATTGGGGAGGGATTCCCCCTCCCCATGGCCAACGCAAGGGGAGAGGACTTTCCCCTCTTGTGTGGCGCCCCCTCCTCCCCTCCCAACCTATATATACTTGAGGTATTGGTACTAGTTGATACACAAGTTTTAGGTGCTTCCTCTAGCCCAATACTACTAGTTCTAATTGAGATAATTAGAGCTAGTTCTAGTTCCTCTAATACTCATAATTAGAAGCCCCTGGTGGCTCTAATATTCTCCTCTAATTCTCCGGCGGTGATTAGTTCTGGACGGTGAAGCGCTGCCGGATTGTGAAGACTGCACGCTTGCAAACTGTAGAGAGGCCATGCTTTCGGTCTTCAGTTCGAGGGATCGTTCGAGGGACTCCAAGTACAATCTACATCGACTCGTCCGCTTTCTCTACAACTCGGAGTTGGTAACAATCATGATCCAATCCCCTATTGCACCTTCATATTGTTCCTGGGTGTTCGTAGGGCGATTTTTTTGTTTTCTACTACATTTCCCAACAGTGGTATCGGAGTGGTTTTATGATTAGGTGCAGGTTGCGATCTAGATCACATGTGGATGTAAGGGCTGATGTTCTTGCTATGATTCTCATGAGTGTTGCTTCGGTTCAGTTCATTGATGGCATGGTGTAGCTTTTCACAAAGTTCTGACAATCGATCGGCTCTGGCTGTCAACGAGCTGCTAAATGTTCTTTGGGCTACATTATAGTCAAGAATAGTGAATCATCGTGATCACGAGAGGGCAATGGAGATGTTCGATCTTCTAGGGGGTCACGCGTACGTATTGACGAAGTTTAGTGCGGGGCTAGAGATTTTTAATTAAGTCTCTTCCCTCACACACCCTGAAAGTTTATCTAGCAACAAGAATTATCACCTTTTCTTGTGGACGTAGGTAGCTAGTGTTGTCCATAAACCCTAGCAGCCATGTAATTAAAATTTGCTAAAACCGATTAGAGGACGTCTAACTTGGTTTTGCAGGATTGCATGTGATGTGGTATAGCCTTCATCATGATAATAAGTTTATGTCTGAGATGGTTATATGATGTAATGTTAAGTGGCCTGCGCGTCACAGTACGACATGATGGTTGGAGCCAAGGGATTGTCACTTATACGACCTACGTGTCAGAACTCGTTATTTTTATTTATCGATGGAGTGACAGACATGCTACGGAGAACCCGAATCAAGGTGGCTTCACCAGGCGCAGGAGAACATGATGGTGGCTACGACACCATCCCGGAGTACTTTCGTGAAGACCACGGAGGACCATGGAGAAGTTCCCGACGCCAAGGGCTATATCACATCATGCTATTATGAATTGCCTGTGATGTTTATCCTTTTATTGTTTGCACCCTTTGATTGCGCAGTAGACAATTATTAGGGTGATCTCTCACTAAAAATATCAAGTTAAAAGGTGCTCTTCCCAGTGTTGCAACCATCTATAACATGTGGCTTTTCGAAGTACGTCATGTCCACATGAGTACAAACGGATCGTGAAGTGTAAGGCAGGCAAGGTCAGACCAACCAAGCAGATAACACTTTGTTGTCTTGACACTACTTCAGGATGGTCCTAACGCGACACATGTATACGAGACCAATCGACCAAGCTGTGTGCGATGCATCAATCGCAAACGGTACCGTAATAAAACCGTCACCAATAAAACGAACTGTGTGCGATGGCGGATCCATCAAGCATGATTCAGAAAAGATTTGTGTGTGCAAATCGTGGCATACAGTTGATCCATACGAACTGTTTGCGATGAGCCAAAACAACAGAAACGGTCAGCCAGATCAAGGTGTGTGCGATAGATGGCATACAGTTCACTCAGATGAACTGTTTGTGATGAGCCAAAACAACAGAAACGGTCAGCCAGATCAAGGTGTGTGCGATAGACGGCATACATGTCACTTGGATGAACTGTTTGTGATGATCTAGAGGAACACAAATGATTCAGCTTGACAAGATGTGTGTGATACCCGACAAACATGTCCGTAATCAGAATTGTGTGGGAAGACCGATAATAACACAGACGATTCCTGCTAATAAGATGTGTGTGTTGTGGGCAAATGCTTGCTGGTATACAATTGTCAGCGATTGATGGAATCATCACCGACGGGTTCCGTAGTTTAGTCCGTGTGCGATGTGATTTGCTGTGTCTGCACAACATCTATGCTCCGTCTACAGAACAACAACATATATACTTATAAGAACATGATTGCATAAACAAAAAAGAACACAATGCCATTTCAAACATTGTATCACAATTACCAGAAAAATTACAAGGTTCAAATTCTAGCATTACAAGGCCCAAATTCAAAGATTACAAGGTTCAAACGGATATTAGAAATCAAATTCATCTTCTTTAGAATCTGAGCCATGCCCTATTTCTGCGAAGGGATCAGTCACCGAGAGGTCATATATAGGTTTGATAGAGTGACTTCCGAATAATCTGTCATTTGAAGTTCCAAACTGAAATTCAGCTTCTGGAGAGCCTTTTCCATTCAGCTGTAGACGCCTGCGCTGATCACCAAACCATTCATTTCTGCACACTAAATATAGGGGAAACCTCATTACCTTGAACACACTTGCTTTCTGAACAAAGAACCTAGCGAATTTAATCTCTGGTTTGGTGCCTCGGTACCCGTTCAAAGTAATTTCTTTGAGATGGAGATCAAGGCATTCGATGGGATTGTTATATTACGCCTCATTTTCCACTTTCGGGCCTGCTTGTATCTGCAAACGAAGACAACATATCAGTGCCTAGATGCAGTTTTGAACACTACGGGCCTCTTTGATTTGCAGGATTTCTAAAATACACTAATAGAGTGACATGCCATCTTCAATCGTTCATTATTAACATCTCAAAAAAAATGTATCGAAATCCTCCAAATTTCCTTTAGAAATCATAGTACATTTGTCAGTGTAATCGTGGGTAAAAGTACCAACAAATTGAACTCCGTTGTGGTTAACAAGTAATAGGAAAGGAGCATCACCTCAATGTATAGCTTCTCCGTGCACAGAAAGCATCGAAGGAATCTAACAACTTCATCCAGATCGGGGACGATGGATTGTAGTGCCAAGATCTTCACTGTGCGCAGAGACAGGGTCAAGCTTGTGGGAATCATTTTTTGGATGACAGCCGAACATAGATCAACAAAAAATAGATAAAATGTGATGTACAATAAGAAGAAGGAGAAGAAGAAGGCTATTGTACCTGAACGGATATGGATCCAGTAACAAGTTCAGAGAATTGAACACACGAATAGCCCAACATTGTTAATTTCAGTGCGTCAATGACCCTGATTCTTGTCGAACCATCTTTATCAAGTACAAACAATCTCTCAAGGAAAGGCACATTCTCAATGACCATATCGTGAAACACCTCAACTGACCGACTGTTGCGGCACTAGCAGTGCACATAAATCGTATGGACATTCGTTGAGGCGATGTGGAGGCTATTGAACCCATACATCGCGTGAAGACAAAGGTACTCGAGCATTGTACAGCCGCGGAGCAGGCGCTCCAAATCCTCCTTCGAGATGTTGACGCCAATGAGCTCGAGATCCTTAAGTTCAGGGAGATGAAGAGCGGGCGCGGCATTAATCTGTGGAAAAAAGCACTGCCTGAAAATAGCGCGGTGCAGCATGGGCGCGAGGTGGAGCGCGGACGATGGCAGCGAGCGTAGATGTCCAACTACAAAGCTTAACTCCTCGAGCAGATCTAGGGCGGGGGATAGGAACCACTCGTGAAACTTGGGTTCGACCTTGCAGTTGGAACGGAACTTGCCGATGGCAAGGGGTCTGACTGGCCCAGGGTGCGCGGCGAGGATGTGGGACAATGCGTCCAAGCATTTGTGATCCCCGCTGCAGAGCTCATCATCATCGATGAGGTCCAGGGGGTGGAGTTCCAAAGGGGGCGCCACTGCGGGGAGAGGACGGTGGTCCGTACGCTAGATTTGATGGGGAAGAGGGATATGATGGTTACCAACATCTCGTCGTGGAGGCTGCTGATGAAGTCCACGCTCGCCGGAGGCCCTTGCGGTTCTGGCTCGACCCGCCCCCGCTTGTTGGCCGCCTCGTCCTCCATCATAGAAGGCGGCGATCCTCGGCGGTGGTGCTTATAGATAAGAACGGAGGAGTAGGAGGAGGATTGGAAACTGTTCTACGTACCTTCCCGGGGTGGCCGAAGCTTATGTGACACCATCCGGGAACCGTTTCGGGCTCTAAAATCAAAACCATCAATAAATTTTGAGTTTGTTTCCCGTCACATTCCAAATTACCACGCTATAATTAATTGCAAATTAGGTCACACAGATCAAACCTAAACATGTTCCCATTAATGGAGAAGTTGGGAGCGAGGTGGGCGGCGGGTGGAGGTTAAAGGGCTCGCTTCTTGGTGAGCCAGCTGCACGGCGGACTGCTCACACGCGTCCGCCTGAGCCTGCACGGCGGACTACTCGCATGCGTCCCATCGAGCCTGTGCGGCGGACTGCTCGCACGCATCCCGTCTAATCGAACCTGCCCGCACGGCACCTCCTAGCCAATAAAAAAGTGGGACGCGTGGCGGCACGTAAATGGTTAGTAGAACGCACACGATTCAAATAATACAACCGGTTGTAATAATAACTTGGCAGCTGTTTGTTCCAAAATGCCGATGTTGGCCGTTAACGTGGCAACTATTTTGAAATTCATTCTCAATTCTTGCGTGGGACCTAAACATGCACCCAAGGACACATATATGATTTTTTAACCCATTTTGGTGCACTGGAGCATGTACATGTAGTTCAAATTTGAATTATGCACATTAAATGCCTAGAAAACTCAATTAATGTATAAAAATGTCCAAACGACCCCTGAATAATTCCAAATTTTAACATGACACTCCTATCAATCCATGTTGCCTCTGGAAAAAAATCAAGGCGACAAGAGGAAGTGGATGTCGTTTCACCCACAAAGGTGACATGTTCCCTATCGGAACCACGAGGCTTCTTGTGAGAAGCTTCGGTCTGTAAGAGGCTTGTACCAAAACTTGCCCCAAATTGGACCAAATTTTTACCATAGCATGTTGGTGCCATTTAATGACACCATGCCAAGTTTCATGAATTTCAGATGAGTTTTGGATTTACGGGAATTTAAAAACCAAGATTCTTAATGTTTGCGGTTGAGCCAGGACGCCGAGATGTCTGTAATTCATTCCCATTTCTTGCATGGAACCTAAACAAGCACCCAAGGACACATATACGATTTTTCAACCCATTTTGGTGCACTAGAGCATGTGCCTGTCGTTCAAATTTGAATTATGCACATTAAATGCCTAGAAAACTCAGTTAATGTATAAAAATGTCCAAACAAACCCTGAATAATTCCAGTTTTTAATAGGACACTCCTATCAATCCATGTCGCCTCTTGAAAAAAATCAAGGCGAGAAGAGGCAGTGGATGTCGTTTCACCCACAAAGGTGACATATTCCCTATCGGAACCACGAGGCTTCTTGTGAGAAGCTCCGGTTTGTAAGAGGCTTGTACCAAAGCTTGCCCCAAATTGGACCAAAATTTTACCACAACATGTTGGTGCCATTTCATGACACAATGCCAAGTTTCATGAATTTCAGGCGAGTTTTGGATTTACGGGAATTTAAAAACCAAGATTCTCAATGTTTGCGGCCGAGCCAAGACGCCGAGATGTTTGTAATTCATTCCCATTTCTTGCATGGGACCTAAACATGCACCGAAGGACACATATATGATTTTTCAACCCATTTTGGTGCACTGTAGCATGTGCCTGTAGTTCAAATTTGAATTATGCACATCAAATGCCTAGAAAACTCAGTTAATGTATAAAAATGTCCAAACGAACCCTAAGTAATTCCAAATTTTAACAGGACACTCCTATCAATCCATGTTGCCTCTGGAAAAATATTCACGGTGAGAAGAGAGAACGGATGTCGTTTCGTCCACAAAGGTGACATGTTCCCTATCGGAACCACGAGGCTTCTTGTGAGAAGCTCTGGTTTGTAAGAGGCTTGTACCAAAGCTTGTCCCAAATTGGACCAAATTTTTACCACAGCATGTTGGTGCCATTTCATGACACAATGCCAAGTTTCATGAATTTCAGGCGAGTTTTGGATTTACGGGAATTTTAAAACCAAGATTCTCAATGTTTGCGGCCGAACCAAGATGTCGAGGTGTTTGTAATTTATTCCAATATGTTGCATGGGACCTAAACACGCACCCAAGGACACATATATGATTTTTCAACCCATTTTGGTGCACTGGAGCATGTGCCTATAGTTCAAATTTGAATTATGCACATAAAATGCCTAGAAAACTCGGTTAATGTATAAAAATGTCCAAACGAACATAATTCCAAATTTTAACACGACACTCCTATTAATCCATGTTGCTACTAGAAAAAAATTCAAGGCGAGAAGAGGCAACGAATGTCGTTTCGTCCACAAAGGTGACACGTTCCCTATCGGAACCACGAGGCTTCTAGTGAGAAGCTCTGGTTTGTAAGAAGCTTATACCAAAACTTGTCTCAAATTGGACAAATTTTTTACCATAGCATGTGGGTGCCATTTCATGACACCATACCAAGTTTCATGAATTTCAGACGAGTTTTGGATTTACAGGAATTTATAAACCAAGTTTCTCAATGTTTGCAGACGATCCACGATGTCGAGGTGTTTGAAATTCATTCCCATTTCTTGCATGGGACCTAAACATGCACCTAAGGACACATATATGATTTTTCAACCCATTTTGGTGCACTGGAGCATGCACCTGTAGTTCAAATTTGAATTATGCACATTGAATGCCTAGAAAACTCAGTTAATGTATAAAATTGCTAAACGAGCCATGAATAATTCCAAATTTTAACACGACACTCCTATAGTTGCATGTTCACTGCAGATAAATGTTCTAGCAATTCAAACACTGTCCTTTTCCTCCGTAACCCCATTTTGTCTTTCAAATCAAAATGAAAAATCAAGTACACCTCAAACAGTTTATTAGCAAGAATCGTGTGCAATGCAGTATAAAATATCTTGGGGCTGGCTTATGCCGAAAGCTTCGTCGGCTACAGTCCATCGCCCGCACTTCAACCACACTTGCACACCAGTTTTTCGCCGCACCGAGCAAAAATTTTCGGCAACTGCGAAAATATCTACCTCCCCCTCCCCTCCCGCCGACCAAAAGCCACATTTCCACTGTTTCATCCTTCCTTTCCAAGTTCAAACCTCACTGCTTGCTTGCAGCGCTGCCTCCTTGCCATCGATGCTTCTTCCTGCTGCGCGGCATCGTCGATCTTGTCAGGTAATCCACACCCCACCCCATACTCCTCCTCCTTTTCCTTCTCCGTCCCACATGCCCCGACCGTTGGCGCGACACCTTCCACCCAAATCACCCCCATGCTCCAAATAAGCACCGCCACCCTAAGCCATGGTGCACGCAGTATAGCCAGGAGATCAAGGAGCATCTGTCATCGGAGAAGCAAATCGAAAAAGGCCGCACGCACGGATAAGGTCACAATGGCTGCCATGCGTGCCGACCGCCAGATCTTGGAGCAGCACCTCACCGTCAAGGCCAACGTCGATGCCTCGCGCGCGGACGCTGCCACGTGGTTGGCTGCTTTAAATGACAGTTCGTGGTGTTTTCTCGAGGCCACCGCCGGTGCCTTCTAATGATGTTAATATGCAATCTGATCTTCTAGTATATATGTTATATATAATGTGCAATGTGGTGCTCAGTTAACTGTTTGGTTCATTTGTTGTGATGTTAAGTTAACTGTTTGGTTCAATTCTGAAATGTGATGTTCCATTCTTGTGGGTACAATTTTGTATTGTTATGCATGTGAGAAATAAAATCGAATTTGGATGTACTCTATACATGAGAAACATATACAATTGTTATATTTCCTAGTAGTTCTTAAGAATGCTTGGTTTGGTTAACTGGCTTTTCCATGTGGCTCGAATTAATCTGCTGGATCTGCAATGTGTTTATTTTTCATCAACATATTTTACTGATAGTATGCCAACTCTCACTTAAACTGATCAATAACCACCTTATATGTGTTGCAGGGAAACAATGGGAGGCACTGAGGTTTACCATCAAGGTTTGCACATGCATGGTACTTTGGCTAATAGCATATTATTGTGCAATTGCAGCAACCATTCTAATATTTAGGTTTTTAACTATTTGGTCTTGCACATGTAGGTCCTGCTGTCAGAGGTTTGGACCCACTGTTCGATCCATTTTGCGTATGGGGAAATGAGATGTCCACGAATATCAGTCAAGTCAAGAAACTCAGAAAGATTGTTAGGATAAAGAAACTAGTGATGAATAACAACAAGATCTTTGTTTGCACAATGAAGAAGACATCAGTAAACTATATGATGGTACAAACTCTTTTACCTTGTGTTTTTTCCTATGCGCCATTTCAAAATTTAGAACAGATATTTATGCATATCTTTGTTTTCAGTCATTTCCTCTCAAACCACCTGCATGGTCAAGAGGCGAGAAAGGTATTCATTAAACACCCACGGTACAATATTGAAGTCTTTCTCAAGAGGATGAAGGTTGGGCGGGCAATCATCCACAACCACTGGCCTAAAGTTGCAAGGACATTCAACATCATTGAAGGCTCAATATTCGCCTTCAGATTCAGCAGTTTTCCAGATGAGATTCATCTGTCTATTTACCATATATGATGATACTTTCCAAAGGTTTTAGATGTTGCATGTGCAACTTGGTGCTGTTGTGGAATGGCGTAGCTAGCTATATACCTATATGGTGTAACTGAGTGCTGAAGCTATCTGATGTTGTACTCTGATGTAATTCAGTTATGAAATCCTGGTTGCCGAATACGGCTATGAAATATATGGTGTGTTTGATATGAAATGTCAATTTTATTACTAAATGCATTATAAATAATAGGCCAATTAGCCTGCTTATTGGGTTTTTCTATTGCAGACGGTTTCTCAGACAACACCGTGGGCGATGACCTCAAATAACCCACACAATTTCTAGAAAGTAGGCGTGTTGGATCAATGAACAATCACACACGACTTCCTCCCGACAAATGTTTGCGTTAGGCCACCTTGCACAAACATTTCCACATAAAAGCTGTGCGTGATGGACAGCCTATGCCATACAGTTTCTTCTAGGAACCGTGTGTGTTGGTAAGAATATCTCACATGATTTATCCCGTATAATTGTTTGCGATGGCTCACCCGATCACACACGCGCTCTTTTTGCCCCGCGTGTGTGACCAGAGGACCTATCGCCGACGGTTTCTGGGTCGTGTGGGATGGACCCCCCTATCGTACACACAGGCAAGGCGACGGTTTAAAACTCTGACGCGGAAAAGGGGTAAAAACCGTTTGTATCGGACACGTCTGCACCAGTGTGAAGTTTTGGCAGAATCGTTCTGAGCTCGGAGCACGAAGCATCGAAAGATGAACAAGAGTCATATGGTGATATGATCGGCAAAAGATTGCCTACCGGTTGAAATTCACGTCATCAGTGATGTCCACATCAATGACTGTGAACGAGATCAGGGTCTTGAATCACTCACTTTCAATTATGAGAGATGTTGATTTGAGTGGGAGTGCACTTTATATTAAAATTTGTTTAAACACTAGTGCGACATAATTATGAACAATGTCTAAAGTGAATCTTGTGTTTATTGTTGTAGATCAATGGCTCACAATATTTTGAATTTAGCTCCTTTGTTTTAGAAAGAAAAGTTGGCTGTAAATGGTGGAAACTATAAGGATTGGATCCACACTCTGAGATACGTTCTCAGAAGTGCTAAAAAGAATATGTGCTGGATCAAGAACTTGGTGTTTGCCCGACACCTGGCGCGCCACAGGATGCCATCAACGTGTTTAGATCTCGCAAGAATGATTTCAGTGTTGTTAAGAGTATTATGTTAGCTTGCATGGACACTGTGTTACAAAAACGTTTTGAACAATCCAGTACCATCAAGATCATCGAGGCACTGGAAGTTCTGTACCAGAAAGAAACAACTAAAGTTCATGAGATGACTGAAGCAATGGAAGTGTACAAAATAACTGTAGGTGTTGAGCAAGGTGCCAGGCTTACAGACTATTATGATAGTATAACTACAATGGGGATTGATTTTCCCAAGACACCAGAGGATGATTTACTCCTCACTTCGCTTTATGAAGCAATGCTCAAAACCAATGAGATTGGATTCCAGAATCAACAAAAGTTGTTGGTGAAAAAAAATAGAAAGTTTCAAGAAGAAATGCAACACCAAGAAAAACAAGGGTGGAGCATCTCATGATACTATATGTTTCTACTGCAAAGAGAAAGGACACTGGAAGAGAAATTGCTTGAAGTATCTCGCAGATTTGAAGAACTCGTCTTCTGGTAAAGGTATAAAAGTTATACAAGTTAATGTTACTGATATTCTACTTGCTGAAAATTCCAAGTCATGGGTATTTGATACCGGATCTATTGCTCACATTTGCAACACAACACAGGGACTACGGAAGATTCGCAAGCTGGGAAAGAATGAACTTGTGATGCGTGTCGGGAATGGTGATGGGATCACTGCTCAAGCCATCCGTGTCATGTCTTTAAGTTTACCTTCAAGATTTATCTTACAACTAAGTAATTGTTATTTTGTTCTGAAGTTGTGTAAAAACATTATCTCTGGATCGTGTTTGATAAACGACGGTTAATCTTATAAGTCTGAGAACAATGGTTGTTCAATATATTATAAGGATATGTTTTATGGATTTGCACCCATGGTTGGTGGCTTATTCTTATTAGATCTTGAACGTGAAAAAGATGTCTATAACATTAATGCTAAACGTCTTAAGAAGATTGATAATACCACTTAGATGTGGCACTGCCGTCTACGTCAGATCGGAAAGAAGCGTATGCAGAAACTTCATAAAGATGGAGTATTAACATCTTTTGATTTTGAATCATTTGACACATGCAAAGCTTGTCAAATGGGTAAAATGAATAAGACGCCGTTCATAGGTCATCCTGAACGGGCGCATGACTTATTGGAAATAATACATAGTGATGTATGTGGTCGGATGAGCACACCGACGCGCGGTGGATACTTATACTTCATGATTTTCACTAATGATTTGAGTAGATATGGTTATAATTATTTAATGAAACATAAGTCTGAAACATTTGAAAAGTTCAAAGAATTTCAAAATGAAGTTGAGAATCATCATGGCAAAACGATAAAATTTCTGTGATCAGATCGTGGTGGAGAATATCTAAGTCATGAGTTTCGCAAACATCTAAGTGACCGTGGAATTGTATCACAACTTACTCCTCCCGGGACTCCGCAAAGGAATGGAGTATCTGAGAGGCATAACCGGACTTTGTTAGACATGGTGAGGTCAATGATGTCCCTTACCAATCGGCCTTTATCATTTTGGGGATATGCACTTGATACAGCAACATATACACTAAACAGAGCACCGTCAAAGTTTGTTGAGACGACACCATATGAGTTATGGAATGGGAAGAAACCCAATTTATCACATCTCAAGATTTGGGGTTGTGAAGCCTATGTAAAGCGTTTACAACCAAATAAGCTCGATCCCAAGGCAGACAAATGTTACTTTGTAGGTTATCCAAAAGAAACTATTAGATATTCCTTCTACCAAATGTCCGAAGACAAAGTGTTTGTCGTGATGAATGGACACTTTCTTGAGAAAGAATTTTTCGATAAAGATATAAGTGGGAGGACAGTACAGCTTGACGAGATTATAGGATCTCCAAAAAATGTTGAGAGGACTAACGAAACGGAATTTTTTCCAGAAGTTGTCCGTACAACTGAACCAGAAGTTATTACACCGATTGTAATAGCTCCAGATAAGATTGTAACTGAACCGCGTAGGTCAGGAAGAGTTATCAAACCTCCTGAATGGTTTCACAATGAAATATTCATCTTAGAAGAAGATGAGCATGTGCACTACAAAGAAGCGATGGCGGCACTCAGCTCAAAAGAATGGCTCAGAGCCATGCAATCTGAAATGGAGTCCATGTACAAGAATCAAGTTTGGAACTTGATTGATCCTTCAGAGGGTGTGAAACACATACAATGTAAATGGATCTTCAAAAGAAAAACGGACGCGGATGGTTGATGTCTACTACACAACTTGTTCTTGTAGACTCGTGTTGGGCCTCCAAGTGCAGAGGTTTGTAGGACAGTAGCAATTTTCCCTCAAGTGGATGACCTAAGGTTTATCAATCCGTGGGAGGCGTAGGATGAAGATGGTCTCTCTCAAACAACCCTGCAACCAAATAACAAAGAGTCTCTTGTGTCCCCAACACACCCAATACAATGGTAAATTGTATAGGTGCACTAGTTCGGCGAAGAGATGGTGATACAAGTGTAGTTTGGATAGTAGATATAGGTTTTTATAGTGCGAACAATAAAAAACAGCAAGGTAGCAAGTAACAAAAGTGAGCATAAACAGTATTGCAATGCTTAGAAACAAGGCCTAGGGTTCATACTTTTGCTAGTGCAATCTCTCAACATTGCTAACATAAATGGATCATATAACCATCCCTCAACGTGCGATAAAGAATCACTCCCAAGTTTCTATTAGCGGAGAACATAAGATAGAAATTGTTTGTAGGGTACGAAACCACCTCAAAGTTATCCTTTCGGATCGATCTATTGAGCTATTCTTACAAGTGTCACAAACAGCCCTAGAGTTCGTACTAAAATAACACCATATGATACACATCAACCAACTCTAATGTCACCTAGATACTCCAATGTCACCACAAGTATCCGTGAGTTGATTATACGATATGCATCAAACAACTTCATAATCATAATATTCAATCCACACAAAGAACTCCAAGGAGCACCCCAAAGTTTCTATCGGAGAAAAGATAATGAAAACGTGCATCAACCCCTATGCATAGATTACCCCAATGTCACCGCAGGAATCCGCGAGTTGAGTGCCAAAACATATATCAAGTGAATCAATATAATACCCCATTGTCACCACGGGTATTCATATGCAAGACATACATCAAGTGTTCTCAAATCTGATGTAACGCCCGGATAATTAAACTACAGTAATCCCATGCTAATGATGCCATGTCACCATTATTTCTGTTGCTAATCTCACTTTGGTTCAAATCCAGTTCGAATTCAAATTTAAAATAAGGACAAACTATAAAAGTTTTCAAATGTCAAAACTAAAATGTTCTAAATGTGACAAATAATTCATAGAAAATATTGGTGAAGAAACCACATTTTTATAAAATATTTAATTGCACTAAAATAAATAAAACAGTGGCTTAGACAATTAATTAAATGTCTTTTATAATTTATAAAATATCAAACTATTTTATTTGGGAGTGAAACTTTTTGTGGCAGTGGGTTAGGTTATAGCACTAACTTAGGAGTGGGATTTATAATTATAAAACTGAAAATAAAAAAGAAACTAAAAATAAAGAAGTAAAAGAAAATAAACAAAAGATAAAAATAAAAACATACGAAAATAAAAAAATAAAACAAAAGGCCCCCCCCCCCAACTGGGCCTCGGCCTAGCTGGCCGCCAGGCCGACCAGACCGGCCCAGCCGCGGCCTATATGGCCTGCCTCCCCCAACCCCCCCGAAACCCTAACCTCCCTACTTCCCCCCCGATCTCCTCTCTCCGTCGGCCGCCCCGCCGCCTCGCCGCCGCCGTCGCCTTCCCGCCTCTCCCACGCCGGCCTCCCCGAGCCTCGCCGCCCCCTTCTCTGCAACCGGGGTGAGACCCCGCGGCCGTTCCCCCTCTCCCCCTCCGTCCCGTCCGCCCGCTGACCCGCGCCGCGCTCCTCCCGCTCGCCTCGCCTCTCGCCGTCACCGCCGCCCGAGCCCGCGCGGGCTCGCGCTCAGCACGCGCCGGCCGCGCCCCGCGAGCCTCCCCGCCGCGCGCGTCTGCGCCCGCCCGCGCGCACCCGTGGTCGCCCGCACTCGACGCCACCCGCGGCTGCTGCCGCCCAGCCCGACGCCGGCCGCCACTGACCTCGTCCCCGCCATCCCTACACGCCGCCCCAGCACCACCCGACGCCACCCCTAGACGCGCCGCATCATGGGCTCTCCAACGCGCCCTCCCGCACATCCAGCGGCCGCCGAAATCTGCCGGACGAAGCACCGCCGCCGCCTCGGGAGCTCGCCGGCGTGCACAGCGCGCGCCCGCGCGTTTTGACTAGTGGGTTGACCCACTGTAGCGTGGGCCCGCCCGGTGTTTAATTAGCCCTAACCCCTAATTAACACTAACCCACTCACCCTAATATGACACTGACATGTGGGGCCCTCTGTTAAATAACGGTTTGATTAAAAATATGTCACTGACATGCGGGCCCCAGTACTGTAGCAACTAATTAAGTTAATTACACTGATAGTGGGGCCCCGCCCTCTAACTAAACTAATTAGGATTAAATTAACTCTGTTTAACCTACTGAGTATGACATGTGGGACCCACTGGTCTGGTTTGACCCTGACCAGCTGGGTTTGACCGCTGACGTCACTCTGACGTCATGTTGACGTCATCAGACACTGTTTCGGATAATTCTAATTTAATAATTAAAATAATTCTAGAAATTCAATAAAACTTTGAAAAATCATATAAAATAAGCCGTAACTCGGATGAAAATAATTTATATATGAAAAATATGAAGAATTCGAATATGCCCTCCACATACCTGCCACACCCCTCTAACATAATGAACATGGAACTTTCCCCTCCGATTCATCTGACCGATAATTGCCCGGAGCTGGTAAAACACCTCCAGATGTTTCCCACTCCGACTAACTTACGTAGTACTGCGTTAGGGCACCCCTCGAATAACGTGCTGCCATGCCATGCATCTGTGTTGCATTTGTTGCTTGTATTTATTGTTTCTTCCCCCCTCTTCTCTCCGGTAGACCCCGAGACCGACGCTGCCCCTGTGATCGACTACGTCCCTAACGACCCTTCCTCCTTTGCCGCAGAGCAACCAGGCAAGCAACCCCCCCCCCCTTGACGCATGCCTATATCACCTATTCCTTCTCCCTTCAGCTTGCATTAGAAATTGCTACTACTCTGTTTTATCCTATTCTGCTGCATAGCCTATTTTTGTAACTGTTATTGATACATGCCTGTTATCCGAGATACTTATTATAGTTTGGTTGATAATCCATCGGTGGCCCCTCTTCCTTGCTCTAGTTGCCCCGCTTAGTTACTAATGCCCTGATCGATGTGATCGACGGGCTGAGACCAGCACAGCACCGCACACCTCCTAAGTTGTTCGACTCTACAGAGTTATCCTCGAGTGACGAGGGTGATACCTCATACTGCACTCCTGATGATATCTCTGTAGTATAGCACATCGGTGGTGATTGCAGAGGGTGATTCCTAACTCTCCCCTTTCCGATGATGACTCTGTCGTGCAACTCCTTTAAGTGGGGACCATCGAGGGTGATTCCTCCTGGTTCTCCTTAACGGGTTACATCGAGTAGGAATCCATCGAGGGTGATTCCTCGGATCTCCCTTTGATGTTTCAGACACACGGATACCTTGAATTTACCTCAGCCCCATGGTTAAAGTCGGGTCGACCCCGAGGGGTACCCGCGAGAGATGTGAAGTTGGGTTGACCGTGAAGGCACCCGCGAGATAATTACGAGGCGCGGCCGGGTAGGCAGAGACCGCCCTAGAGAGGGATGGGCCTGACCCTTGTTGCACTTCCTCGAGACGGGGCGACAGGAGTACTGATCGTCACCGCGAGCTTCTAATAATTCGCTAACGGATTTGGGTATTTGATCTGAGTTGGCCGCTGGCCATATACGCACTACCACCACATGGGATAATGGTTTATGGGGCCCTCGGCGTCGTATGTATCAGTCGAAAGCTCTGTCAGACGTCCAATTCAGCATTGTGGCCGGGCCGGATCGTGCCATCCAGGTAGAGTTGGCGCTTTATATAAGTATCCACCCTGCACACAATGACCCGGAGTGCACAGGGCGATGGCCCAAGACCCCTGAGCAATTAGGATGTAGACCGGCGGGGACCTCTCTGCTGAGCTCTAGGTAGGGCTGCGGTATGTCGATCAGCCGAGGCCGGGCATGACCCGGAAAAGTGTGTCCGGCCAGAGTTAATCAAGCGTGTTGGGTAACAGTAGTGCACCCCTGCAGGGAAGTTATCTATTCGAATAGCCATGTCCACGGTAACAGGACGCTCAGTGTTGTATCCCGATCTACTACAACTTGAACTGATACATGTTACTTTAATTGTAAGCTCCGGGATTGCTTTCTCGCAGGGAGTCGAGGAAGGATCTCTAGGCTTTGCTACTACATGCTTGTTACTTTATGTTATGCTACTAATCTGCACTCTTCTAATGCTGCAAGACGATGAAGATGCTAGCCTTCGATAGGCTAGGTCTTTCCCCTCTGTTCTGGCATTTCTGCAGTTTAGTCTAAATAGATAGCCCCATTCTTTTGATACTGGTGCATATTTAGCATAGATCTGATGTAAGTCTTGCGAGTACTTTGGATGAGTACTCACGGTTGCTTTGCTACCTCTTTTCCCCATACCTGATTGCTGCGATCAGATGACGGATCCCAGGAGCCAGCCGCCCCAGTCGACGACTACTACTACCCCTCTAGAGGAGCCTACAACTACGTGGAGACCGACGACCAGGAGTAGATAGGAGGCTCCCAGGCAGGAGGCCTGTGCCTTTTCGATCAGAGCCGTTGATTGTTTTCGCCTTCTTAAGGCAATTTTGTTTAACTTTGTGTCTGTACTCAGATACTCTTGCTTCCGCTGATGCTTGTATGACTCAAGCTTATGTATTCGAGCCCTTGAGGCCCCTGGCTTGTAATATAAAGCTTGTATTATTTTATTTTGTGTCTAGAGTTGTGTTGTGATATCTTCCCGTGAGTCCCTGGGCTTGATCGTGCACATTTGCGTGTATGATTAGCGCACGATTAAGTCAGGGGCGTCACAAGCTGGTATCAGAGCCGACTGCCTGTAGGAAGCCCCTTTCCAACTCCTTGGCCGAAGTTGAGTCTAGTCTTTGAAAAATGATTTTACTAACATGGCTGTGTGGCTTGCAGGCCCACGTCACCAATGGGTGGTATTAGGATCTTTTATTCCGCATCTTTACTCTGGGATTCTACTCTCTCTTCTATTCGGATTAAAATTTTACTAACTCTGACTCTAGGTTCTTGTGATCACGTCCACCCGGAGCTTTGGTTATCTGCAAATTACTTCCTTAAATGCACGATGCAAGAATTCAATCACAGTCATTTGATAAACTTGAAATTTCCTCAGTTTCAGATGGATCGCTTGTTCCCGCCGCGTCCCACGATGCAGCTCGTACTTCGAACTTGTGCTCGTGATGCGACTGGTTTTCCAGCTATCCTGATCGCCCTCCTGACCAAATTAGGCTACCGCTGGTACCCCGAGTACATGGTTTACGAGGATTTCCGCGAGTTCAACCAGGAGCAGTACCATGCCGATGTTCGTATCTTTGATCAGCGGGATGACTCCGACACTGAGTTGCACACTTTTCACGGTATCGGCGTGACGATTGATATGCTAGTCCATGATGCTGCCCATTTTGCTGTCGCATGTCTTCTTGGCGAGCATGGTCGCTTGGATGACTCCGAGTTCCGATACATCCCGTATACCCCTGCTGGAGAGGATACTAGATACTAGACAGCTCTTTGTGCCCCTTACGAGCAACGTCGATACGACCCGCGGGTTTTCATTCAGTGCACTCAGGCTCTGGATCGCACTGCCTGGGCTCTTGTCGTCGAGTTGTTTGCCACTCGCGCACGTCTCTTCGAGGCTATGACACAGTTGCTGCCAGCTGTTCGGGCAGGGATACAGCCAGAGTACATCCTTTACCCGCGCAGGACTCAGATGCCCACAGGTATCGATTAGCCTGCTGTTGGAGGCCGCACCCCCACACGTGGACCTCTCCTTCCAGTTCGAGATCGGGTTCTGCATCAGAGTAATCACGGAGCGCAGGACCTTTCCGCTGTGGACACTCATCGTCCGCACCTGCAGTTAGCTGGTTTCCGTGGTATTCCCCGACGTTGATGTAGCCTTTGCTATGTCCCGTTGTTGTATTCCCTATCGCGTGCCTGCGCGCCGCCTAGTATGTCTAGCTATTTGAATTTCCGGACTTATGCTGTCCGCATGTAACCGACTTTGTGTATGGATCTGTATGTCTTAATTGGCTACTGTTATGAATCTATTGCACTACTTGTTCGCTGTCGTGTGACATCATGCTTGTCTCTAAACACTTGCAGTGGTTTTTACTAAACTACCCCCTGATAAATCTTTAGCAGGATGGTTAGACCAGGTGGTCGTGGTCGTGGCCGTGCTGCCAACGATCCACCCCCGCCAGACTATATGGCAGCTATGATGCAACAATTCGAGCTGAACCGCCAGTTCATGGTTGGAATCATGGCCCAGTTTCCAAACCAGAACCAGAATGCTCAGGATCAGCAACCTGCTCCAATAACTCTACAGGAGTTTGTGCGTCTCAGCCCTGCTGTTTCCCGCAACCCTGAACAGCCACTGGATGCTGATGACTGGCTTCGCAACATCTCCTTCGAGATGGAATCTGCCAATGTCTGTTGGATGTCGGGCTCCGGGGACCCAAAGGTTCGAACACTGGGGTGAGCTTGTTCTACTACTTCGCCTCCTACCACGGCTAAGCGACGGCGAAGCTACGGCGAGAGCGCGCTAGCGAGGGACGGAACGAGGACTCGGCGGTTTACCCAGGTTCGGGCCACCTTGCGATGTAAGACCCTACTCCTGCTTGTGGTTGGGATTGCAAGGGCAAGAGAGTTCTTGTGTACAAGGTACAAGGTAGGAGATGAAGGAATCGATTGGGTCTCTTCTCTACAACGGCTGCACTGCCCTTTATATCAGCCATGGTCCTCTTCACCCTGGAAACTTAGGCGGGAAGGGTTGCCACACTTGGCGATTTTGAAAGGGGACAGGCGCTCAGGCTATCCTGACTAAAGGTGGTCTTCGCCTGCCAAAGCATGATCCATGACGCGCTGGTGGGCTCGGTGATGACCTCCGCCCTGCGCGCCCGTCGTCCTGGTCTTCCTTCGCCGATCGGGCAACCTTTGGGGTTGCTTTGGAGAGTAGATAGCTGGCCCTGCTCCCTTAACACGAAAGAGGAAACCATCTTCATCCACGCCTGCTGGCGCGGCCTCTGCTGCCGCTCGTCGCCGCGCGCGTCACCCACGTGACGGGCTCCAGGCCACGCGGCAAGGCGAACAACCTTTGCCTCGAGCGCCTGCGGGAGGGGGCCTCGGGAGGCCACCTCGGAAAGCCGCCTCGCGAGGCCACTCGGGAAGCCGCCTAGCGAGAGGACCTTGCGAGGCCGTTGACGGTGGTGCTGAGCATTGCTTGCTACTCCCTGAGGAGGGGGCCTCAGGAGGCCAGGGCCTCATGAGGGGTCTTGGTGAAATGCTCGGTGGCGACGGCCCGCTAGGCCCACGCCAGGCGTTGTGACCTGGGCCAAAGGCAGACGGGCTTGGATACCCCGGGTTCCACGGGCCCGACAGTAGCCCCTGGGCCCGCGGCGCGCACGTTCCCGCCTACTGAGCGGCAAAATGGCGCGGGCCCTAACCGCCTGCGGCCAGGCGTGACGCGTGGCACACGATGTGATGGGGGACGCCCCCACTTCCCCACGATGCCTCGGGAACCGCCGCGCTGACATAAATCTTGGCGCGGGCGACGCGAGGCCATCATTGCCTTCCTTCATACTGTCCACCTCTCTGCGCCTTTCCTTCTCGCGCGTGGTTCCTCGCAACTCCCCCCTTCGAACTTCACTTGTTCTTGCTCCCGATCCGTGCCTCCGCTGCGCAGATGGCTCCCGCCGGCAAGAGGGGGAAGGAGGTGGCCCCGTCCCCAAGTGCTCCACCATCGACGACGAAGAAGGTTTGGGCAAGGTGCTCCCATTCGTGGCCGGCGGGCAGAACGAGAACTAGGCGACCCAAATCTGGGCGGGGTCGCGCGCGCGGCGCGACCTGGGGGCAACGGCTTACCCCTTCTTCCTCCACAGCGTATACGCAGGGTTGGTGCCGCCATTTTCGGACTTCTTCTATGCCATACTCACTCACTATAAGGTTCACGCTCTTCATCTTCAACCCAACTCCATTTTTCTCCTGGCCACGTTCACCTTTTACTGCGAGGCTTTCGTGGGCGTGAGGCCCTCTGTGGCGCTCTTCCGCCACTTCTTCTGCCTGCGGCTAACTGCGGCGGACCAGCGCTAGATGGTACTAGAATGATGCACGGGGTCGTCCTGCCATTGGACATGACGAGGGTGCTAGTGCAGTACATAATGTCAGGCTTTGAATATTGTTCGTTGCCTCACCCCCTTGATGAAGGCATCACTATGTTAGGACAAGTGCTGCGGGGGTACCTGCTTAAGTGGCCACTCAGTGATATAGAGGAGACTAGTCCACACGGATTCTCAGGTAATGACTGCGATCCCGCCTTCGCGAACCTTGACCCCCTTTTCAACATTGATAGCACTGGAGACAACATAGCCAAGGATATTCTGCAATCAGCGAGGAAGGATCTACGTGCTGATTGCGGACCATCCGCAGACAAGCCACATGTGCCGATTGTCTTCCCCGAAGGACATAAATGGAATCAGTATAAGCCCGGCGTACCGTCGCTATCGGACTCTACGTTGATGACCCTCTCGACAGATCTTAATGTTCTACACGACGACGTGGTACGTAGATCAAAAGAAGAAGGTCAACAAGGTTACATGGCCAAGGTTCTACAAGGTTATAATTTCGTCCTTCAGTTTCCGGCCGATACAATTGATCTGCCATTTAATGAGGTGATCCATGCAAATATCTTCTATGTGACTGCACTCTCCCCGGAGTTAATGAGGCTTTGGGCACTTCATCGAGCTTCAGATCCCCTACTCGGGCATAGTAAAGTGTCTTTACTTGATCCTTTTTACATGCACTGCCACAACCTCGAATCCGTAATTAGCCAGGAGCTCATCTCGAACTACTTATTCCCGTGCATGATTTCGACTCATCTGCAAAAGGACACCTTTCTGTTGCCATACTGCGACAAATAAGTTTTTCACGTTCACTCATTTATTATGAAACATATATAGTTGACCTTCTAGTTTGATCTCATCCATGCTAATTTCTTCATTTATTGCGCAGCGACCGACATTGGATCGTAATCGCACTATTGCCGACGCAGGGCTTGGCATATTTCTTCGATTCAAAGAGAGACCCTCAGAAGCAATGGACAAAATTGAAGGAGGTTCTAAATGATGTTCTACACAAGTGTAAGAACTTCAACAACAAGGTAACACAGTATTCAGAATTCAAGTTCATCACTAGCGCTTGTTGCTATCAAGAACCAAATGTCAAAACCTCCCATATGACCGGCTACTTTGCAATGGCTGTCATGAATGACTATTTGAAGAAAAGTTAATATTTGCGAAATCATAGCCAGATCATCAAGTGGTCTGAGGAGATGGAGAAGGACATTGACATAGGGGAATTATTATGTGAGCCTGAGCGCATCCAAAAGGTGTTGGCCAAAATCTTCAACAAGGAGGTTGTAAATGAGGATGGGAAGTACCACTACGCGCCACAGTCACATGAAGAATGACTTCACCGAGTCGAAGACACATTTCGGTCATCGATTGCCAGCGAGTAGCCTACTCGAGACAATTTTTCAAAACAACTTCATAAACTATTGATTATGTGTTGAGACACATGTTTTTTTTCTTTGGCACTTTTTATACCCAACTGCTTTGCTTCACTATTACTCTTATTTATTATGGCGACGTTGTAATAATTAATGTACTGCTTGATTGTTTGAATGATTAGACAGCATTCTATATTTGTATTGCAATGTGATGATTGAGTGCGAAATACTCTAACCACCTAATTAAAATGCTGCCACGGCAGCAGAAAACGCTGCCGCGACAGCAATTCTTCTATATGCCTAGACCACTACCAGTGGCGGGCGGAGAAAACTGTTGTGGCGGGCACGACGCGCCGCCCGCCACTGTATCTATTAGAAACAGTGGCGGGCAGAGATTATAGTTGTGGCGGGCAACCAAAAGAGCCCGCCACTAGAGTACGCCCACCAGTGGCGGGCGCCCGCCCGCCACTAATGCCATAATAGCAGTGGCAGGAGGTCGGTGGCGGGTGGCCCTGGGAGCCTTGCCCGCCACTGCTATCCTTTTCCCACCCGCCACTGCTAGGCATTCCTGCAGTAGTGGGGACAGATGGATTCTGACATTTGGGACCCACAAGGAAAAAGCCTATCCAAGGTGGTGTCGACTTAGTCAACAAACGATTCTGCCTTCCAGCCGTTGGATTGACATCCAACATCTGTCGTGTTTCTTCTATCTCTTGTCTTCTTCCTCGAGACGCCCAAACGAAACCACACCATCGGTCCCGCCTGCTCTCGCCTCCCATGGCTGGCTGTGCCTCCGTCCACGCATTGCCGCCCCACCGTACCCTCAAACATTGGCCATTCCATCCCTCCACTCCACCACACATCCTGTTATTCTCCGGCAACGTCAGCCCCAACCCGCACCCGCACCCGAACCAGTCAACCCTTGTACTCCCCTCTACCTGCGAGTCTGCGACTACATTGCCGCATCTTCCATGGCTCCTGTTCGTTCCTGCCCGAGGCCTCGCCGTTGTCCTCCGCCTTGGTTCACTCGTCGCGGCGCCGCCGTCTGGCGTTGTCTACATGGTCAACAACCGAGATGAATCAGGAGATGACTGTACGTGGAGAGGATGACAGTAGGGACCCACGAGGGTCATTGCAGTACGCAAGCAAGTGCCTCCTTATTAAAAGACAAAAAAATGCTTCCTCCTGATGGTTTGACATCGGGTCCCACGCCATTGTCAATGTAGTCAATAAGCGAGAGAATTGCCCAACAAGCGGCTTACACCATGGACCCAGCAGCTCGCGCAGTTGTTTTTTTTTTGTTTTTGAGATGGAGCAGGGTATCAACTGGGCTGTACGGGGGCTGTAGCCCATCTAGCCCAGGCTTTTATTTTCTGTTTACCACATGACCAGCCCAGTTATTTTTTTCTCTTTCTGAAAATGGCTAGCCCAATTCTATTGTTTTTTGCAGAATACCCAACCGAGGCTTACATGCTTTTCTCAGCCCTGCTGGGCTACAAATCATTCAAGACGAGGAGGGATGTATTCAGGGCTTGCCCAGAAAATGGACTATAAGTAGTAGGAAATGGGCTATAAATTTTAAAAACAACACAGCAAACTGGCAATTAGTTTCAAATTACATTTTTTTTTAGGATTTAGATATTTTAAATTTCATTGATTTTTTTGCGGTAAAAATTTCATAGGATTTTAAATAAATATAATTTTATTTTTCAAATTAGTTTGAATCTGACTCAAAATTTTGGGATTAAAAACAGTTTGGACCCCACCGAAATATGCAAACATTCGTTGAATTTTTTAACCGTGGCCAGAATATGGGCTGTAATGCGAACAAAAAGAACATGTGCTTCAAAAAAATCCTTAAGAATTAGCAAATGGGATGTAAATTATTAAAAAAATGGCAAATGGGCTGTATGCTGTTTGCCATAGATTTGGAGGCTGACTTGTGGGCCTACTATGTTGACGCGTACGCGACGCTTTGTGAACTTAGTCAGCAAACGATTCTAGAGGCAGTGACCGTTGGATGTTAATCCAAAGGCCGTGTTGCTTCTTCAATCTCTGATCTTCTTGCTCCAGCCGCCCAAACCAGTGCCGGCGGGACAGCCTCCTCCCGCCTCCCATGGCCTACTGTGCTGCCGCACAGGCCTCACCGCCCCCTCCTACTCCCACCGCTGGCCAGGCCATCCCTCTACTCACCCACACCTCCTATTATTCTCCGGCGACACAGGCCTCACACGGCAGCTGAACCAGTCTACCCTCGTACTCCCCTCAGCGTGGGCATCCACTGCTGTGGCTTCGCCGGCTCCGGGTCGTTCCCTTCCTGGGCCTCGCCGTCGTCCACCGCGTTGGTGCTCTTGGCGCGGCGTAGTCAACGTGGTCAACAAACGACAGCCATCGGAAGAGGGATGTACATGGAGACGCTGTCAGTACTCAGTAGGGACCCACATGGTCCATGTCCGCACGCAAGCAAGTGCCTCCTTATTACGCGAAAAAATGATTCCTCCCCCTGACTGCTAGGCCCCACCAGCTATAGCTTCGCACGGAAGGAAGTGCCTCATTATTACGCGGAAAATAATGTTTCTCCCCATGACAACTGGGACCCACCAGATTTGGCGGCTGACTTGTGGGCCTACTAAGTTGACGCGTACGCAGGGCTTTGTCAACTTAGTCAACAAATGATTCTAGCAGCAGTGACCGTTGGATGTTCATCCAACGGCCGTGCAGCTTCTTCAATCTCTGATCTTCTTGCTCCAGCCGCCAAAACCAGCGCCGGCGGGACTGCCTGCTCCTGCCTCCCATGGCCGGCTGTGCTGCCGCGCAGGCCTCACTGCCCCCACCCTATTCCCACCGCTGGCCAGGCCTTCCCTCTACGCACCCACATCCCTGTTATTCTCCGACGACAGCGGCCTCACACCGCAGCCGAACCAGTCAACCCTCGTACTCCCCTCCACATGGGCATCCACTACCGCGTCTTCCCCGGCTCCACGTCGTTCCCTTCCTAGGCCTCACCATTGTCCACCGCCTTGGTACTCTCGGCGCGGCGTAGTCAACGTGGTCAATGAACGACAACCATCGGAAGAGGACTGTATGCGGTGAGGCTGACAGCTGGACCCACCAGCTACATCTTCCCATGCAAGGAAGTGCCTCCTTATTACGCGGGAAAAAATTATCCATCCCCCTGACATCTGGGACCCACTTGCTATATCTTCGCATGCAAGGAAGTGCCTCCTTATCCTCCCTGACAGCTGGGACCCACCCGGTCAAAGCGTACATAGCGTTGTCTGTCTGGTCACGAACATGTTCGTACATACTGGTTGATCGGTCTCTCTGCAACGATGAACCGTGGGCGTGTAAGGAGCGGCACGTGTCGTAGTAGAGCCCCCGATGTAGCAGTTCAGGCAGCCCCGTCGAAATCATGTACACGTACGTACAGCCACGCTGCAAAAAATACGGGCATGTACGTACATACGGGCGGGGTCTCGAACGCATACTCGCGCATACGAATGGCCAAGGCTCGTGTACATGGAGAGGCGATGGTGGGGGTACGCAGCAATGGCCTCCTATTCATCGGCATCCAATTGGCTGGGTTGGAATGGAGGAAACAGCGTTGTGTTCATCGGGAGGCAACCGACTCGGTCGGAATGAGTCATGTTCATCGGGAGCCAACCGGCTTGGACGGAAAAGCCAAAACGTGGTCCTATTCATCGACTCGGGGTCTGGCGTACCGCAAGACGGAGGAAACGGCCTTCTGTTCGACCGCCTACGGTCAAAACGGGGTCCGGTTCATCGGCTGGGGGTCTGGCGTACCGCAAAAAGGGAGGTAACGGACTTCTGTTCAACCGCCTACGGTCGAAACGGGGTCCTGTTGATCGGGAGGGGTCTGGTGTACCACAAAATGGAGGAAATGGACTTCTACCCAACTGCCTACGGTCGAAACGGAGTCCTATTCATCGGGAGGGGTGTGGCGTACCGCAAAACGGGACTCCACGGGCTACTGCTCATCCACCGTCGACTTCCTCCAGTCTCCACCGGCTACTGTTCATCCAGCCTCCACGGGTCCTGTTCATCCAGCCTCCACCGGCTACTGTTTATCCAGCCTCCATGGGGTCCTGTTCATCCACCCCCAACCGGCCGGGGTATGGCGTACAACGGCACGGCCTCCTCGGGGTCCTGTTCATCCAGCGCCAACCGCCTACATGACCGGGGTCCTGTTCATCCAACCCCCACCGGCTGGGGTGGGGCGTACGAGCGGGCGGCAGCAACGGGAACTGTTCATCCACAGCCAACCAACCGGCTCGATCGATGCGTCTCGACCCGTGCCTACGTGTATCGCGCGCGCGGCAGCAACGGGCACTGTTCATCGAGAGGCAACCCAACCGGCTACATCTCGCACACGGGGGCTCGATGCAACGCATCGATCGATTAGCTTTAGTAAGCACATGCAGCAGCGATCGACAGCTCGGGTTTAGTTAGCAGCGAAGGAATCACTCGAGTTCAGTTAGCAGCGAAGGAATCGCTCGGGTTCAGTTAGCAGAGAAGGGATCTATCGATCGGCTTCAGTACGTAGTGGGATCGATCGCTCATCTTCAGTACGTAGCTGGCTAGGGCGATTGCTCAGGTTCAGTAAGCGAACGCCTCGCTCGGGTTCAGTTAGCGAATGCCTCGCACACACGCGCGTATGAGAGAAACGCGCAAACCACACTGCATCGCTGGGCCCCGACCACCCATCGTAACAGGGAACTCCCCGAAAATTTCCTCGGCCTCACTTCTACCATGATTTTTTACGTCATGGACGGCCCAAAGAATGTCATGCGTGTGCGTCTCCGGCCCGCCCAGGACGAAAAGCCCAATTTCTGTCATAATTTTTTGTGATAGAAGTAGGAGCCCACCACATCTATGATGATACGCATTTTTGTCACAATTATTGTCATAGGAGTGTCACAACCATGACAGAAAAAGTTTTTGTTCGGGCCATAATGTCACGGATGTGTCTTTTTTTTGTAGTGCAAGCCCATCACCCCATCACCACCATCACCGAAGAAGGAAAATTGAGTACACAGGTATGGGCACCACCCTTGGCTTGTTCCAAGCTTGGGGGAGGTGCCCCGGTATCGTATCACCATCACCTTTTTATCATCATTATCTATCTTAGTTCGATCTTTAGTTATTTCATGATTTAGAAGAATAAAGTTTTAGTATGATCTAGTTTCGAGTGTTTGTTTTGTGATCTATCTATATATGTAATCGTGTGTGAGAGTTATATAAAGAGTAGTTTGAGTTTTGCTTCTTTACTTTTATATTTCAATCTAAGCAATAAAAGAATGAAGTATAGTTGATAAAATTTATTGGAAGTTAACAAACATAGCATTGGTCATTGATGCAATTCATGAAAAAGTAAATAAAGGAAGAGAGGATTCACATATAAATATACTATCTTGGACATCTTTTATGATTGTGAGCCCCCATTAAATATTCCATGCCAAATAGTTGACGTTGGACAAGGAAGACAATGTAATGAGTTATGTTTGCTTATATTCACATAGAAGTTATATTGTCATAGATCCTCTAACATGTGGTGCTTGCTCCCTATCTTTTGCTAGCCAAAAATCCGCACTAAGTAGAGATACTACTTGTGCATCCAAAACCCTTGATCCCAGTTTCATGTCATGAGAGTCCACTATATCTACTTAAGGATTGAATAAGATCCTTCAAGTAAGTCGTCATTGGTGCATAAAGCAATAAAAATTGCCTCTAAATATGTATGAACTTTTATTGTAAGGGAAAATAAGCTTTGTACGATCTTGTGATGGTGAAGAAATAAAAGCGACAGACTGCACAATAAATGTTGCTATCACAAGGGGCAATATAAAGTGACGTTCCTTTACATTAAGAGTTTGCACATCCAAAAATAAAAAGCGCATGAAAACCTCTGCTTCCCTCTGTGAAGGGCCTATCTTTTACTTTTCTGTATTTACTTTTATGAAAGAGTCAATAGTATCCTTCTCTATTCCATTTTTATTTTCTCTCTTTGCAAGCACCATGTGGTGGGGAAAGATCTAGGCATATATATCCTGTTGGATGTAAGTGATCATGAGTTATTATTGTTGACATTACCCTTGAGGTAAATTTGTTGGGAGGTGAAATTATAAACCCCCATCTTTCTATGTGTCTGATTGAAACTTTTGCTCCATAAAAATATGTCGTGAGTGTCAGCAATCATAGAAGACTAAATGATAGTTGAGTATGTGGACTTGCTAAATAAAATGCTCTTACATAGACACTTCCTAAAAATATGATGAATTGTAATTGTTTCATTGACCGAGAACATAGTTTGTTAGTTTCCAAGAAAGTTTATGCTTTATACTTCATTGTTGTGATGAATTATTACTTATCCATGGGAAGGTTTATGATAATATATTGTTGTTATGAAATTAATCATGATGCTTTCAGGTTCGTATTTTATTTTATCGACACCTCTCTCTCTAAACATGTGGTCATGATTATCGATTTCGGCTTTCGCTTGAGGACAAGCGAGGTCTAAGCTTGGGGGAGTTGATACGTCCAATTTACATCATGATTTCCTACTATTATTTATAATGTATTTGGTCATTATTTCACTTTATGATGCAATTCCTATGCCTTTTCTCTCTTAATTTGCAAGATTTATATGAAGAGCGAGAATACCGGCAGCTGGAATTCTGGACCTGAAATAGCTACAACAGAGATACCTATTCTAAGAGCTCCGAATGACCTGAAATTTTATGGAGATTTTTTATTGAATATATAAAAAATACTGGAGAAAAGAAATACCAGAGGGGACCCACAAGTTGCCCACAAGGCAACAGGGCGTGGCCCCCCTGGGCGCGCCCTGATGCCTTATGGGGCCCACAGCTGGCCTCCGGCCCCCTCCTTCTGCTATATAAGGTCATTTTCCCTAAAAAAATTATAGAGAATACTTTTGGGATGAAGCGCCACCGTCTCGAGGTGGAACCTGGGCAGGAGCAATTTTGCTCTCCGGCGGAGCGATTCCACCGGGGATACTTCCCTCCGGGAGGGGGAAATCCAAGCCATCGACATCACCAACGATCCTCTCATCGTGGGAGGGCCAATCTTCATCAACATATTCACCAGCACCATCTCATCTCAAACCCTAGTTCATCTCTTGTATTTAATCTTTGTCTCAAAACCTCAGATTGGTACCTGTGGGTTGCTAGTAGTGTTGATTACATCTTGTAGTTGATGCTAGTTGGTTTATTTGGTGGAAGATTATATGTTCAGATCCTTAATGTTATTCAATACCCCTCTGATCTTGAACATGAATATGATTTGTGAGTAGTTACTTTTTTTAGGACATGGGAGAAGTCTTGTCATAAGTAATCATGTGAATTTGGTATTCGTTCGATATTTTGATGATATGTATGTTGTTGCTTCCTTTAGTGGTGTCGTGTAAACGTCGACTACATGACACTTCACCATATTTGGGCCTAAGGGAAGGCATTGTGGAGTAGTAAGTAGATGATGGGTTGCTAGAGTGACAGAAGCTTAAACCCTAGTTTATGCGCTATTCCGTAAGGGGCTGATTTGGATCCATATGTTTCATGCTATGGTTAGATTTATCTTAATTCTTCTTTCGTAGTTGCGGACGCTTGTGAGAGGGGGTAATCATAAGTGGGAGGCTTGTTCAAGTAAGAACCGGTCCACCCACATATCAAATTATCAAAGTAGCAAACGCGAATCAAATAAACATGATGAAAGTGACTAGATGATAATTCCCATGTGTCCTCGAGAACTCTTTGCTTTATATAATTCATCGTTCTGGCTTGTCCTTTGCTATAAAAAGGATTGGGCCACCTTGCTGCACCTTGTTACTATTGTTACTTGTTACTTGTTACGAATTATCTTACCATCAAAACTATCTGTTACCGCTACTTTCAGTACTTGCAGAGAATACCTTGCTGAAAACCGCTTATCATTTCCTTCTGCTCCTTGTCGGGCTCGACACTCTTACTTATGGAAAGGACTATGATTGATCCCCTATACTTGTGGGTCATCATGACCCATGGGTTCCAGCTGGCCAGGGTCCACGACGATAAGGATCCAGGCAGGCAAAGCCAGGGTAGAAGTAACGCACGGCGCCTGGGCATGCAATGCGCCGACTCGGACGTACACAAAAAAATTCGTCCAATCAAGTCCTTCACAACCCCACATGTCAATGTCAGTCCTGCAGCACGCAGAGTCAGGTGAGCCCAGGTCCGCGACACACTGCATCAAAGCGGGGTGAAGGACCCGGGCCTGGATCATTTACGATAAAGACTAGCGGCTAATAAGGATGTCGCATCTAAGTGCGAACAGTATGAACAAATAGTTGCTATGATCCAGGGATAGTTATGCCTGTTTGTTATCCTATTCGTTGCTTCTTGGTGTTCATTGCTGTATGCATTCGTATTCATGCTTACACCCTTTGGTGATAATTTATAAAACGATCATCTATTAGCACACATACATTTCCCCCTATTTATAACCTCCAGGAAAGAAGAATCCAAGGGAGATGACTTCTGCCAACACGGCTAGCGCGGTATAAAATAGATGTGTGTTGCCCAGTATTTGGATTCTCTGGTGTGGCCGGATCGTGCCGAGTTGCATCGGTTCTTCTGAGTAGTAATCCCCGGTTCCGATGGTTTAGGTAATGTGCCGTGGGAGTGCAGTTGTTTTTCTATCAGCTCGGTTGACCTGGTCGGCAAATAATGTTATTCGTAAGTTGCTGCGCTTCTGAGCTCCAGTTGGCATAGGAGTCTTCGGTTCCGATGGTTCATGCGATGTATCGTGGGGGTTGTGGTCAGCCTCTCTATCGACTTGGTTGTTGGATTGACCTGACCGGCAAAGATAACCGTTGCCTATCATTGGTAAATGTACGGGGCAGAAACAAACGCAGTACGAACATAACCACTTTCAGACCATTCATGAGAAACATCCTTCAAATAGTTCAGTTAACTTCACCGGTCTCTTCAAATAGTTCATTTAATTTCCGAGTTGTAGTTGGTTAGTTGGTCTCTTCAAATAATTGACTTGACTTTCATTCTATATTTCATATAGTTCGCTTAACTTGTAGGTTGCAGTTTGTCTCTGTGCTAATTGGCACAACAGGTCATCTAGTTGGTATCAAAGCTCTGGCCGCCATGCCCACCGGGGGCTTCCCAGGGGGGATGGGTTGTTAAGTTACTGGGCCATTGGGCGTTGCTAATGACTGACACACCTCAATTTCCGGAGGAGGCTAGTACCACCTTTTAAGGGAGAGTGCCACCCTCCCTCCAGGCTAGTCTTTTGGGATGTGGTCGGCTCTCCGATTATAGTGGTGTGTCCGATGAGTGAAGGAAACGGCTAAACATGGGCCGGGGGTTGGAAGCTGGGCCTAGGATGCTAACAAAAGTTGTCTCAATGAAATGAAGTAGTGCTACTTTGAAGCACTTTATGATATCTGCTAAAATTAGGTGCTACTTTGAAGTACATGTGTATACTACAAAGGAATAGTAGTATTGCGCCGTGATGTCTACTACACAACTTTATTCCTGTAGACTCGGTTGGGCCTCCAAGCACAGAGTTTTGTAGGAGAGCAGCAAATTTCCCTCAAGTGGATGACCTAAGGTTTATCAATCCGTGGGAGGTATAGGATGAAGATGGTCTCTCTCAATCAACCCTGCAATCAAATACAAGCAATCTCTTGTACCCCCAACACACCCAATACAATTGTAAAGCTGAAGCGCGTTAAAAAGTATGAACCAATTGCTCGGCTTGTCATTGGGGTAGTGCATGATAAATACTTTGCGTTAAGAAGATGGAGCATGACAGGATTGTATGATTTTGCAGGGATAACTTTCTTTAGCATTTTTATTTTGAAAGACATGATTGTTTGATAGTATGCCTGAGTATTGATGTCTTTATATCAAACTATAGACTATTGCTTTGAATCATTCGGATTTTATTATTCATACCGTAAGAGAGATTACATGATGAAACATGTTAGGTAGCATTCCACATGAAAAAATCTGTTTATATCATTTACCTACTTGAGGACGACCAGGAATTAAGCTTGGGGATGCTTGATACGTCTCCAACGTATCTATAATTTTTGATTGTTCCATGCTATTATAGTATCAATCTTGGATGTTTTTATATGCAATTATATATCATTCTTTGGGACTAACCAATTAAACTAGTGCCCAGTGTCAGTTGCTGTTTTCTGCTTGTTTTTGGTTTTCAGGAAATCAGTACCAAACGAAGTCCAAATGCCACGAAACATTTTAACGATTTTTTTCGGGACAAAAGAGACCCTGGAAGCTTCGGGAGGGGGCCAGAAGCCTCACGAGGAAGCCACAAGGCAACAGGGCGCGGCCCCAGGGGGGCATGCCCTCATGCCTTGTGGGCCCCTCGTGGCTCCTTTTGACCTAATTCCACTTCTATAAATTCTCAAATATTCAGAAACCATCAGAGAGACACCCCGAATAAATTTTCCGCCGCCGCAAGCCTCTGTTCTTCCACGATCCCATCTGGAGGCCTTTTCCGGTACTCTGCCGGAGGGGGAATCGATCACGGAGGGCTTCTACATCAACCTTGCTGCCCTTCCGATGATGTGTGAGTAGTTTACCACAGACCTACGGGTCCATAGTAGCTAGATGGCTTCTTCTCTCTCTTTGATCTTCAATACCATATTCTCCTCTATGTTCTTGGAGTTCTATCCGATGTAATCTTCTTTTGCGGTGTGTTTGTTGGGATCCGATGAATTGTGAGTTTATGATCAGATTATTCATGAGAAATATTTGAGTATTCTCTGAACTCTTTTATGCATGATTATTATAGCTTTGTATTTCTCTCCGATCTATCGATTTGGTTTGGCCAACTAGATTGGTTTATCTTGCAATGGGAGAGGTGCTTTGTGATTCGTTCAATCTTGCGGTGCTCAATCCCAGTGGCAGAAAGGCACATGACATGTATTTGTATTGTTGCCATTAAGGATAAAAAGATGGGGTTTAATCATATTGCTTGAGTTTACTTTGTCTACATCATGTCATCTTGCTTAAGGCGTTACTCTGTTTCATACTTAATACCCTAGATGCATGCTGGATAGCGGTCGATGGGTGGAGTAATAGCAGTAGATGCAGGCAGGAGTCGGTCTACTTGTCTCGGACGTGATGCCTATATACATGATCATTGCCATGAATCCGTCATAATTATTTGCTTTTCTATCAATTGCCCAACAGTAATTTGTTTACCCAACATATGCTATGTGTTCGAGAGAGAAGCCTCTAGTGAAAACTATGGCCCCCGGGTCTACTTTTATCATATATTAAAATCCAAAAATACCTTGCTGCAATTTATTTACTTTTATTTTATTTAGTATTTTACTTTATCTATCTATCACTATCAGAATTAATCCTTGCAAATAACCGCTAAGAGCATTGACAACCCTCTTATTTGCGTTGGGTGCAAGTGTTTGCTTTTGTGTGTGCAGGTGCTGCTAAAGGATTTTGTGTGGTTCTCCTACTGGATTGATTACCTTGGTTCTTAACTAACGGAAATACTTATCTCTACTATGCTGCATCATCCTCTCCTCTTCGGGGAAATACCAACGCAGTCTACAAGTAGCAGGCCTCTTTCAAGACCTAAATTTAATTTCAGGAAAGTGGTTAAACTCCATCATGAGCATCTTCTTCATCTCTAGTTCTTGTATTGGAAAAAGAGGTGTACCATTAGATACATCAAGGTGGGAGAGGAAAACTCCAAGTATTTTCAAGCTATGGCTACAGAAAGGCACAGGAAAAACTCTTGCCAGTTTGACTCTGCCAGATGGCTCCTCCACCTCAGATCATGAAAACATGGCAGGGGAATTCCTTAATGCATTTAAAAACAGAATGGGCAAGGTAAAGGATATTGCTTTTGATATGGACTTGTCTGCTCTGCTACCACATGTTGGTGGGTTAGATGTGCTAACCAGGCCATTGAGGCTAAGGAAATTGAGGAGGTGATCAATGAGATGCCTATTGATAAAGCCCCTGGTCCTGATGGCTTTAATGGGCTTTTTCTCAAAAAATGCTGGCACATCATATCTAAGGAGTTCATCATCCTGGTACAGGAATTTCATGTAGGAACAGCCAAACTAGAAAAGAAAGAAGTCCACATACCCCCCTCAGGTTTCAGGAACCGGCTACTTGACCCCCTCAACTCCAAAACCAGGTATATCACCCCCTAAACTTTACAAATCCATTCAAAACACCCCCTAAGATATTTATAAGTGGTTTTGAGAGTGGTTTTGCCCACGTGGCTGGCCTAGGCTGACACACAAAGCATGCTGACGATTCCGCTTCCTATGTGGCTAGCTTGATCTATCCCTGATCAGATAGCAACACATGCGTACACAGGAGCAGGCGCAAGAGCTCGCTGGTCGATCTTTGCCGCTGGCCGGAAAGCAACACATGCACGTACACATGCTCCTGATTGATCCTTGCTTCGATCGATTCAGCACTAGTAGTGCCATGAAGGCGAGACTCGAAACGATCGAATCGCCACAAGCATTACTCCAGCTGCTATTACCCACCCCATGCATGGCCCTTGCACGCGTGCTTTCTCGTCTGCCTTGGGTGGCGCCATGGTCGCTCCGGGCTCCGTCGCTTGCTGCGTCCAGCTTAGTGCAGGCCTTCCCGCTGTCGTCGTCCAAGACATGAACTCACGGAGCTCAGCAAGATCCGGCAAGGGCGTTGCGTTGCCATCTATCTCGGGTGCCGGCATGGCGCCATGGCCGCTCTGAGCTCCGTCGCTTGCTGCGTCCATGTCTGGCAGGCATTCCCGTTGTCGTCGTCGAAGACATGAACTCACGGAGCTCGGCAAGTTTCGGCAAGGGCGTTGAGTTGCCATCTACCTCGATGCAGCCACGCTCGAGAACTTGCACACATCGTCGCCGTGGGTCCAGCCCTAGATGTCGTGGTTCTGCACCGCCGCGTTGAACCATTCCTGCTACTGCTCGTCGCTGCCGCCACCGGGAGAAGCAGCGGGAGCAGCACCGCCAGGCAGTACAAGTCGCGTCATAGTAGGGGAGATATATTTGAGTCTCTGACATGTAAGGCCCAATCCCCAATGTTCACCTCAGCTCGTTGACTCATGCCAGGTTGCAAAACCGCTTAATGAAAGAGCTTATAACAGGATGTGGGGTGATTCATCTGGTTTTGTAAACATCAGGGGGTTAAATATCTGGTTTCGGAGTTGAGGGGGTTAAGTAGCCGATTCCTGAAACATGAGGGGGTTATGTGGACTTCTTTCAACTAGAAAACCTCAATGATGCTTATATTACTTTGATCCCCAAGAAGCCATGCCCTGAGACAGTTGGAGATTTTAGACCCATCTCCTTAACAAGTGTTGTACTGAAATTCCTCACTAAAATGGCTGCTAACAGATTCCAGGATGAGATTCTCAGATGTATACATAAAAATTAATATGGTTTCATCAAATCTAGAACCATACAGGACTGTTTGGCTTGGGCCTTTGAATACATCCATCAGTGTAATCAGTCTAAAAGGCCAATCTTGCTGCTTAAGCTTGACTTTGAGAAAGCCTTTGACTCTATTTATGGAGGCAAAGGGTTTTAATGAGAGATGGATAAATTGGGTAAAGGATATCCTATCTTCTGGAACATCTTCTATACTGCTCAATGGAGTTCCTGGTAAACACTTCAAAAGTAAGAATGGGGTAAAACAGGGTGATCCTCTATCTCCATTGATTTTTATTTTGGCAGCAGACCTTCTTCAATCAATGATTAACAATATGCTTCAGCAAGGGACCCTTTCTTTGCCAATCCCCAGCCATGATCTAGAGTTTCCAATTATACAATATGCAGATGATACTCGCTATTTCTTAAGGCTGACAGATCTCAGCTTGCTGCACTGAAGGACACTCTGGGCTCTTTCTCAAGGGCTACTGGCCTGGACATCAATTACCACAAGTCTTCCATGATTCCAATTAATGTGGATAACTTGGAGGCTTCTACACTTGCTGCAAGCTTTGGTTGTCAACTAGGGGTGATGCCTTTTACTTATTTGGGCCACCCTTTGGGTACCACTAGGCCAAAAATTGTTGACCTAATGCCACTGGTGGACTGCATGGAGACAAGACTTATAGCTACCTCTTGGTTTTTGCCTCAAGGGGGCAGACTGCAGTTGGTTAATTCTGTTATTTCCTCTTTGCCAATTTATTTCCTTTGTAGCCTGTCCATCCCTCCTGGAATTCTTAAGCAGCTTAAAAAAAATACAAAGGCAGTGTCTATGGAGGAAATATGGGCAAGAAAAGGGGCACTCTCTGGCAGCATGGCCTCTTGTTTGTAGACCAAAGAACAAGGCTAGGCTTGGAATTTTAAACTTGGGACTGCAGAATGAAGCACTTCTCATGAAACACCTCAACAAGTTCTACAATAAAGCTGATGTGCCATGGGTTCATTTAATATGGAATACATACTACTTTGGTAGAATTCCTCATGACACTACTTTGTGTGGCTCATTTTGGTGGAGGATGTCTCAAAACTCATGGATAAATTTAGATCTGTCACTGGTGTTAAAGTTAATACTGGAGACACTGTTCTTTTCTGGAGTGATCACTGGGAAATTGACAATGAGTACACCCCCCTACAGGCAAGATTTCAAAGGTTGCATTCACATTGCTCAGACCAATCAATATCTATAAAAGAGGTCCTGGAGTGTGACAACTTATATAGTTTGTTTACTCTACCTCTATCTGAGTTGGCGTTTGCAGAGCTTAACCATCTTTCTGACTTGCTGGCAAATCTCCAAATAAACCACCATGGCAATGATGAGTGGACCTGGAGACATGGCAAAGTTTCAGCTTATACATCCAAGAAGTTCTACACTTTTGTTCATCAACCAATTATAGCTAATCCCCTACTGAATTGGGTTTGGAAAAGCTGCTATACCATGTCCATCAAAATGTTTGCATGGTTGGTTATTGATAGAGTTAACACTAAGGACATGATCCAGCGCAGGCAGTGGAAAATTGAAGATGGACCTCAATGTGTACTATGCCCAACCTCTGCTTTGGAAGATAGGAATCATCTTTTCTTCTAATGCAACTTCAGTGTAAGGATATGGAATTTCCTGCAGATTACTTGGCCAAACAGTCAGGACATGGTTGAGATTGCTTTGGGGGCCAGGAGGGAGTTCAACAAACCTTTTTTTGCTGAGGTAGTATTTCTGGCTTGGTGGCATATCTGGAAAGTCAGAAATGACAAAGCTTTCAGGCATATTCGACCTTCCTTTAGGCAGTGGAGGAATGGATTTGTGCATGAAATCACACTGCTCACTCACAGGATTAAAAGCAGATACAGGGATACTCTACTGAGATGGATAGATTTTCTTCCACCCTAGGTCATGGTAGTAGTTTTTATGTCTGCTTTCTCTTTTCTTCCTCATCTTGAGGTACCTGTACATTTGTATCATGCTTACTTTTTATTAATAAATTGTTGTGGGGTGTAAGCCCAGCAGTTTCCATGGTTAAAAAAAGTGTCACAGACAGCCCTAGAGTTCGAGAATAACACCATATGATACACATCAATCAACTCTAATGTCACCTAGATACTCCAATGTTACCACAAGTATCCGTGAGTTAATTATTCGATATGCATCAAAAAAATTTAGATTCACAATATTCAATCCAACACAAAGAACTTCAAAGATTACCCCAAAGTTTCTATTAGAGAAAGTAGGATGAAAACGTGTATCAACCTATGTGCCTAGATTACCCCAATGTCACCTCGGGAATCCGCAAGTTGATTACCAAAACATACATCAAGTGACTCAATAGAATACCACATTGTCACCACAGGTATCCACATGCAAGACATACATCAAGTGATCTCAAATCCAAATATTCAATCCAATAATAATGAAACCTCAAAGGGCAAGACTCAATTCGTCAGAACAAAGATAGAGAGGGAAGAACACCATATGATCCAACTATATTAACAAAGCTCATGGTACATCAAGATCATGCGAAATCAAGATCACAAGAGAGAGATCAAACACATAGCTACTGGTACATACCCTCAGCCCCGGGGGTGAACTACTCCCTCCTCGTCATGGAGGCAGCGGGGTTGATGAAGATGGCCTCCGGTGATGATGTTCCCCCTCTGGCAGGGCGCTGGAAAAGGCCTCCAGATGGTGTAGCTTTGGAACAAAGGCTTGCGGCAGCGGAGTCGAAGTTCTAGGTTTATTTCTGGGGTTTTTTCTATTTATAAGAATTTTCAGCATTGGTTTCATGCCAATAGGAGTTACAAGGGGCCCATAAGACAATAGCACCCTCCCTACCCCCAGGGCGTGTGGTGATGTCTTGTCACTGCCTCGTGGGTGTTCTGGTCCTCCCATGAAGCTTCGGAGGTCTCTTATGTTCCAGCAAAAATTGTCAAAAAGTTTCCTCGCATTTGGACTTCGTTTGGTATGGATTTTCTGGAAAACCAAAAACAAGCAGAAAACAACAACTGGCACTGGGCACTAGGTCAATATGTTAGTCCATACAAATGATATAAATGTGCACCAAAACCATATAAAATTATTGTAAACATGGCATGAATACTTCATAAATTATAGATACGTTGGAGACGTATCAGCATCCCCAAGCTTAATTCCTGCTCGTCCTCGAGTAGGTAAATGATAAAATAATTATTTATGAAGTGTGAATGTTAACATAGTGCATAAGTTTGATCAATGATAATTTCAATCACTTTTCCTAGCATGATAAACATCAACAATTTCTCATAAACTCATCATGATAGAATAGCAATCAATTCACATGTTATGGTTTAAACAATGCACTCTCTTGAAACTTAACAACCTATGTTCTTAGTCACAAGACAATTACAAATCATATTATTTTTGGAAAAGTCTAAGTAAGAGCTCCACATACTCAATTATCATATAATCTTTTATGATTGATAATACTCAAAGCATATTTTTAGAACAAACAACATCCATCAGACACAGATGAAGATAGGGGCTTAATGTTTCGCCTCCCAACTTACTTATCATAGAGATAATTGTCAACAATAATAATTTATTATCAAATATATTTGACTGGATATATGTGCCTGGATCTTTCCCCACCACATGATGCTTGCCAAGTGGAGAATAATTGAGGTTGGAATAAGAAGTTGACTCGGCATGAAAAGTAAATACATAGGCCCTTCGCAGAGGGAAGCATGGATTTGCTAATGTGTCAGACAACTTCTATGCAAATACACCCAAACAACTCATTACGTTGTATTCCTTGTCAAACTTCAACTTATTTGATCAAGTTTGAAAATAATTAATGGGTATTCGCAATCATAAAAGATGTCCAAGATAATATATTTGTACGTGAAATTTCTCTTCCTTATACTAATCTTTCATGAATTTCTTGTATGACCAATATTGTGATTGTCAACTTTCAATAGATTTTACTTTCTAAACCCAATGTGAAACTATTACTAAGCATATGAAACATGTATAATTTGAGATTTATGATATTCAATTCATTCAACAATCCACTCTTAGGATATAAGTGAAGCACAAAAGTGAATGACAAACTACTCCAAAAGATATAAGCGAAGAACAAAGAGTAGTTAATCAATTAGGTAGCTATGTGTAAATTCTCTCCAATTTAAAAATTTCAGATCTAATGAGCTTATTAAACAGCACACAAAACAAAAAGATGCTCCAAGCAAAACACATATTATGCAATGAATAAAAACATAGCTCCAAGTGAGGTATACCGATAGTTTTGAAGACGAAAGAGGGGATGCCTTCCGGGGCATCCCCAAGCTTAGACACTTGAGTCTTCCTTGAATATTACCTTGGGGTGCCTTGGGAATCCCCAAGCTTAGGGTCTTGCCACTCCGTATTCTCCTCATATCGATATCTCACCCAAAACTTGAAAACTTCAATCACACAAAACTTAACGAAACTCGTGAGATAGGTTAGTATGATAATAAATAAATCATTCACTTTGGTACTGTTAAGACAAGATTCATAATTGTTCTTACATAATGCCTACTATACTCTATCATTTGTACAATTTATATTGACCAATATAAGCCATAGAAACTATAAAACAAGCAAACTATGCAATGAAAACAGAATCTATCAAAAACAGAACAACATGTAATGATATGAATTAAAATCATACTTCTATAACTCCAAAAATTCTGAAAAATTAGGACAACGTAAACAATTTGTATCCCAATACTTTGTAGAAACTTCAGAAATTGATCACATTCCAATACAGAACTAAAATTCCAGCAACTGGGCACGAAAGTTTCTGTTTTTTGCACAAAATCAATTCAACAATCATTTGCACTATCCCAAAGGCTTTACTTGGCACATTATTGAAATAAAAGACACAAAACATGATTACTATAGTATCTTAGTCATGTAGGCACACAAAAACAGTATAAATATTGGGTTGTAACCCAACAAGTGCTTTTCTTTATTGCATTTCAGCTAGGCATTGATGATTTTAATGATGCTCACATAAAAGTAAAGAATTGAAACACAAACAGAGCATCATGAATAATATAGCAAACATATTTAAGCCTAACCCACTTCCTATGCATAGGGATTTTGTAATCAAACAATTTATTGTAGCAATAATCAACTAGCATAGGAAGGCAAAACAAGCATGACTTCAAAATTTTCAACACATAGAGAGGAAACTTGATATTATTGAGATACCTACAAGCATATGTTCCTCTCTCATAATAATTTTCAGTGGCATCATGAACAAATTCAAGAATATAATTATCACATAAAGCATTCTTTTCATGATCTCCAAGCATAAATTTTTATTACTCTCCACATAAGCAAATTTCTTCTCATTCATAATAGTGGGAGTATCGCAAAGAACTTGAACACTATAAATTGATTCCACATTAAAAGAGTAATGTTCAGTAGAAGGGTATTCATAATTATGACAAGTTTTATAAGAATAATTATCACTACCTTTTATAACATAAGTATCATCACAATAATCATCATAAGTAGCAACTTTGTTCTCATCATAATCAATTGAAACTTCTTCCGAAATAGCGGAATCATCACTAAATAAAGTTATGACCTCTCCAAATTCACTTTCATAATTACTACAATAAGATTGAACACCCTCCAAAATAGTGGGATCATCATTACATAAAGTTGACACTCTTCCAAACCCACTTTCATCATTGTAATCATCATAAATAGGAGGCATGCTATTATCATAATAAATTTGCTCATCAAAAGTAGGGGGGCTAAAAAGATCATATTCATCAAACATAGCATCCCCAAGCTTATGGCTTTGCATATTATTAGCATCATGAATATTCAGAGAATTCATACTAGCAACATTGCAATCATGCTTACCATACATGGAACTCACATTAAATATCTTGTTAACTTCTTCTTCTAACAATTTATCAATATTTTCAGATTCCATGTTTTCAAGAAAGACATCATAAAGATAAAGAATTTGATGTAACTTCATTTCCATTTTGTTTTGTAGTTTTCTTTTATAAACCAAACTAGTGACAAACAAGAAACTAAAAGATTCAATTGCAAGATCTAAAGATATACCTTCAAGAACGCATCTCCCAGGCAACGGCGCCAGAAATAGCTTGATGTCTACTACACAACTTTATTCTTGTAGACTCGGTTGGGCCTCCAAGCGCAGAGTTTTGTAGGACAGCATCAAATTTCCCTCAAGTGGATGACCTAAGGTTTATCAATCCGTGAGAGGTATAGGATGAAGATGGTCTCTCTCAAACTACCCTGCAATCAAATACAAGCAATCTCTTGTGTCCCCAACACACCCAATACAATGGTAAATTGCATAGGTGCACTAGTTTGGTGAAGAGATGGTGATACAAGTGTAGTATGGATAGTAGATATAGGTTTTTGTAATCTGAAATAATAAAAACAGCAAGGTAGCAAATGATAAAAGTGGGCACAAACAGTATTGCAATGCTTGGAAACAAGGCCTAGGGTTCATACTTTCACTAGTGCAATCTCTCAATAGTGCTAACATAATTGAATCATATAACAATCCCTCAACATGCGACAAAGAATCACTCCAAAGTTCCTATCAATAGTGGAGAACATAAGATGAAATTGTTGTAGGTAGCAAAACCACATAAAAGTTATCTTTCCGATCAATCTATTGAGCCATCCCTATAAGTGTCACCGACATCCCTAGAGTTCGTACTAGAATAACACATATGATACGCATCAATCAACTCTAATGTTACCTAGATACTCCAATGTCACCACAAGTATCTGTGAATTAATTATTCGATATGCATCAAATAATTTTAGATTCATAATATTCAATCCAACACAAACAACTTCAAAGATTACCCCAAAGTTTCTATCGGAGAAAGTAGGATGAAAATGTGTATCAACCTATGTGCCTACATTACCCCAATGTCACCTCGGGATTCCGTAAGTTGATTACCAAAACATACATCAAGTGACTCAATAGAATACCCCATTGTCACCATGGGTATCTACATGCAACACATACATCAAGTGATCTCAAATCCAAATATTTAATCCGATAATAATGAAACCTCAAAGGGCAAGACTCAATTCGTCACAACAAAGATAGAGAGGGAAGAACACCATATGATCCAACTATATTAACAAAGCTCATGGTACATCAAGATCGTGCCAAATCAAGATCGAGAGAGAGAGAGATCAAACACATAGCTACTGGTACATACCCTCAGCCCCATGGGTGAACTACTCCCTCCTCGTCATGGAGGCAGCGGGGATGATGAAGATGGCCTCCGGTGATGACGTTCCCCCTCCGGCAGGGCACCGGAAAAGGCCTCCAGATGGGATCGCTTTGGAACAAAGGCTTGCGGTGGCGGAGTTGAAGTTCTAGGTTTATTTATGGGGGTTTCTCTATTTATAAGAATTTTCAGCGTTGGTTTCACGCCAATAGGATTTACGAGGGGCCCACAAGACAACAACACCCTTCCTACCCCCCCAGGGTGTGTGGTGATGTCTTTTCATCGCCTAGTGGGTCTTCTTGTCCTCCCACGAAGCTTCGGGGGTCTCTTATGTTCCATAAAAAATCGTCAAATAGTTTCATCGTGTTTGGACTTCGTTTGGTATGGATTTTCTGGAAAATCAAAAACAAGCAGAAAATAGCAACTGACACTGGGCACTAGGTCAATATGTTAGTCCATAATAATGATATAAAAGTGCACCAAAACCATATAAAATTATTGTAAACATGTCATGAATACTTCATAAATTATAGATACATTGGAGACGTATCACTCTGTCCCTCATCCACTTTTTTTGACACCTGTTTGGCCCATCTTTTCTCTTTTTTATGCTGGCATCTCCATGGTGCATCTTTTATTTGATCTCTCAAGGTAGGAACAACACTCTATAATGATGAACAATACACTTTTTACTTATAACTCAACTGGATTACAATAAGCATGATATACACCTCATCATGTGAGAAGTCAAAAAGTTGTCACAAGTGTGTAGGTGGGGAGTTATGGATATGGAAAGACCATAACTACCATATTTTCTAGGTTGAGGCAGCCAATGGTAGAGAGGTTGCCATGTTGATTGAAAAATATATCTGGCAATGGTACTTGACTTTTGGTTGGCCCCCATTTTTTATACTCTCATGGATTAGTAGTAGTCAACATTTTCTATCTATAAGAAGGGCAATCCTCAACTTTTCTGGGTGGTAGTAGATTATAATTTCAAACATCTAGATTGTGTTGCTTTGTGATATTTTGTGGTCATTTAAATACAAACTACTCTTTGGACTTTGGTGATGATGGTTTGTTTCATTATTATAGAAAAGTGGAACCTCACTAAAGAGGTGGTGGTAGGAAAAAATTCATATGATTAATCATATTGCAAATACAGTGCAACGCAAGTAGGGGTATTTTTATTTAAGTACAAATGGAGTGCAACAAACATCCAAGTTTATTATGTCAGATATTTGCCATGTCTTTTTCGAAACAGGCGTTACCAAGTTACTATACAAAAATTGATTATTATTTTTTTGCGAGGAAATACAAATATTAATTCGACGGTGGACAATCAAAGAAATGGGAGAACTATACAAGGAAAGGAAAAGATAGAGCTGGTGGATGCTTTGATTGATATTTATCGCTGAAAGGCAGAGGATAGAGTTCTAGCACGGGATTTAATTTAAATGGATTTTTTAATCTAAAACGTCATGCCAAAAAAGAGTTCACCTCGGCCTCTGCATACGTCGATGGGCACAACCACTCCAGCACGGGGTATGACACGTGAATGCACGCCTACGTCGTGTTCTCTAGCCGTGGTCGCTGACAAGATAGCCAGATATACAATGGAAGGCAAGGAAGAGTGGTGATGAAGATTTGCACTGGATCAGACCTGGTGTGTTGTTCATACCCATGCTATGTCATGAGACAGGTGTGTGAAGGATGTGTGGTCCATGCCTGTCATAGACCCGTAGAGTGCATGCGTCCATCCATGTGTGTATGGCACGTTAAAGATAATATACACATACGTATGCACGGCCGGCTGGCCCCATGTTTTGCTGTTGGCCCCAAGCTCTGACAAGCAACGGAAGGAGGAAGGATGGAGAAGCTTGCAGCACAAGAGCCCCGGCATTAGGCTCGTCTTTCTCTCTCTTTTCTGTTTTCAACCCAAGGCTTGCAAGCCATCTGTCCTTCTCTCTCTCTAGTGTGCGCGTCACCTCTAGCCGTTTTGTCTTTCAGGGACAACGGGCCAGCAGCTCTACAGCCGTTTCTGTCTTACCAGTGCTACTGGCTATACACAGTTCATCACTCACATGAACACATCCTCTATTAATTTGACCCTATATCTGGCTTGCTCATTCTGCGGTGGTGTTTAAACATCTGGCTAGCCTTACGGGTATAAAAAGGAGGGTAACTTCACCCTATCCCATAGCACTAGACCAAACAACACCTATACTCCATACCACCCTTCGTTCACCCGGTGAGCTTCTTCTTCCTTTTATCTCTATCATTTATTCTTTCTCCCTTCTTCTTCCTTGTGCATGCGGCTTTTGCTAGATAATCTCCCGCAGTATCGCTCGAGGCAAGGTGTGCTAGCAAGCTAGTGATCTTCACTTTAATACCCCTTGTAGATCTATCCATGGGCTATTCCAAAATATATTTCTCATGTTTGCGTGTTCGTGTGTACATGCATGTATCTAGATCTTGATTTCGAAGAATTCATGACGGAGTCTTAAAATTAATTCATGACCTACCTTGTTTGGTTTGTGTAATTTTGATGTTGTCGTCTCAATTTTAGCGAATCGCCCGTTCTGTTTCGAAAAGGGGATATTATCTGGCTCTGCATCGGTTGACGCACATAGCCGTTACCACATTCAATAGGTATTGATCCATGGATGCATGCCAGATTCACTACTTTTATATGCAAGGTGTTACTTTATTTTTGTCTTGATTTACGAAAAAATGGATCAGATTTTGCAATTCTTTTTTATCCATGTAAGATTCACTACTTTGTACCCAAGATTTTATTTTATTTTTGTCTCGATTCTTACCTGCCTGGTTAGCTAACTAGGAGAGCCTGGGATTAGGCTTTCAAGGAATCCTAATACCAGAGAGCCTAGGGAGAGGCAGCTTACTTTTTAAGCTGCCCAGAAGAACTAGCACTTAGAGTGTAGCTGATTAATTGAATGTATGTATGTATCTTAGATTTTGAAACCTAATTATGCACTCATCTTGACATTTTCAGTTAACCAATGATTCTACATGTCTCACTCCTTAGGATTAACAATTTAATTTAATTTAATTCGATATGTGTGTACACATGTGTTGCAGATGGAGGATATTTTTTTGTCCAACTCCAAGAGCAAGGCCGGTCAGATGGCGGGGGAGGCGGCAGCGGCGGTGGAGAAGAAGTCTCGGCCGAAGCCAGAGCAGAAGGTGGAGTGCCCTCGGTGCAAGTCTGGCAACACCAAGTTCTGCTACTACAACAACTATAGGATGTCCCAACCCCGTTACTTCTGTAAGGCCTGCCGCCGCTACTGGACCCACGGTGGCTCCCTCCGCAATGTCCCCATTGGTGGTGGCTGCCGCAAGCCCAAACGCCCGGGGACCTCCGACGCCCACAAGCTCGGCGTGGCCTCCTCGTCGGAACCCACGGGTGTGGTGCCACCCTCGACCTGCACAGGGATGAACTTCGCCAATGTCCTTCCGACGTTTATGTCCGCTGGCTTTGAGATTCCAAGCAGCCTCTCCCTGACCACATTCGGGTCATCGTCATCGTCCAACCCGGCAGCGGTGATGTCCCCCGGTGGGACGACGTCGTTTCTAGACGTGCTAAGAGGGGGCACAGGAGGGCTTCTCGATGGCAGCCTTAGTCAGAACAATGGCTACTACTATGGTGGGCCTGCCATTGGATCAGGCATTGGCATGCTGATGACGCCGCCAGCGGTGTCATTTGGCATTCCAGGTCTGATGCAGCAGCATGGTGGTCTCATGGTTCGTGGAAATGGAATAGGTGGCGCAACTGCTTCAACATTTCAGGGCAGCGCTGGCGAGGAAGGAGACGACGGTACGGGGGCCATGATGGGGCTCCAGTGGCAGCCACAGGTTGGCAATGGTGGCGGTGGTGGTGTTGGATCAGGAGGCGCGCAACACCTCGGGGCTGGGACCAATGTGAAGATGGGAAGCAACAACATCATCATCAACAACAACAACAACAACAATAACGGCGGCGACGCCGGTGATGACGACGATGGTGGGTCATCGAGGGATTGCTACTGGATCAACAATGGAGGATCGAACCCATGGCAGAGCCTCCTCAACAGCAGCTCCCTGTTGTAAGTGCAAGAAGAAAATGGGAAATGAAGGCCGTTGAATTGGAGAAGTGGGTCGATTGTTTTCTTATTAGTCTCGGCGCTTCTTTTGGGTTACTTGCTTGACTTATTTCGCTCAATCATTTTCGTGTGTCGTTTAAGCGGGGATTGTTTTGTTTATTTGAGTGAAACTCCAGACAATGTGTGTCATTTGCGATGCTTAATTTAAGTATTGTTTGTTTCGTGACATTAATTATTGAAGTCTTTATGGTTTAAGCTTTATCTAAGTGATGTTGTAGAGAATGCATGCACATTATTCTTAGTTAAGTTGGTTTACCCACTGATCTAATCATTGTGCCATGGATTGTATTTCAGCATCCGAAACCTCATTCGTAGAAACACTAGTAATCATGGTCTTTTTGTGGGTTATAACATATATTATCTCATTAATTATTAACCAGATCTTTCCCATTCTTGAAAGGGAAGTTTTATTTAATTCAATCAACCTTTTATTAACATTGTGGGATTGTTACATCATCCACCAAAGAGGGTACAATGGAATTAGATGGTTTGTCCGTCAAACAATTTTCAATTCTGGCAATTTGGCTCGCAATAAAGCTAGGGTCCTGTGACTTAGTTAGGATTCTTATGTTCGATGATTGGGAGGACCTTTTCCCTATGGTCTCGGTTAGGAAGCTAGTTAGAGAGTTCCGACCATAACCCCCTCCTTCTTTCTTCTGGGGAGGAAAGGAGAGAGGCTCCTAAATCTCGAGAATTTAGGTTTGATCTATCCTGGTTGAAGAATGAGGAGTTCCTAGGTCTTGTGCATGAGATTTGGAGCAGAGATATTCATGCTTCAGATCCTATTAATGTTCTTAACATCAAGCTCAAGAGAATTAAAACCTATTTTAAAGATTGGGGGTCGGATAAATACGGGCATGCTAAGAAAAGAAAACAAGACCTTAGAATGGAATTGTACTTATTAGAGGAGCTCGAGGAGGATGGCCCCTTGACTCCTGAACTTTATAGTAGGAAAGTTGATACCAACTTTGAACTACATGAGTTGCTCATTAATGAGGAGATCTATTGGCTGCAACAATCTCATGAGAGATGGTTGCTTAATGGTGATCGTAATACGGACTACTTTCATAAAATAGCCAATGGGTGTAAGAGGAAAAACATAATCCATGCGTTAAAATGTGCTGATATGGAGATTGAGAGTACTGAGAACCTGATTGCTCATGCCACTGACTTTTATAAAGAGTTGTTTGGACCAACACTGTAATAAGGAGAAACTAAACGATGATGATAATGCTGATCTAACTAGACAATTTTGTGAAGAAGAAGTTAAGGCTGCCTTGTTTGCCATGGATGCAAATAGGGTTCCCGGGCTAGATAATGTGCCCGTGGAATTCTACCAGTGCTATTGGGAGACGGTTAAAGGAGATATTATGCAGCTGTTTGTTAAGTTCCATAATGGGATGCTCGATATTCAGCGTCTTAATTATGGAATCACACCCTTCTACCCAAAGTTTCGGGAGGTGATCATATTCAGCAATTTTGACATATCTGCCTCCTTAGGTGTCCTTAGAAGCTAATTACGAAAGTAATGGATCATAGGGTGGGAAAATATGCCGACAAGTTAAATAGACCTACTCAAAATGCATTTGTGAAAGGCAGGAACATCATGGATGGGATCCTATCACTGCATGAACTGCTCAATTGTGCCCACGCTAAAAAAAAGTGGGTGTCATGCTTAGACTCAATTTCAAGAAAGCATACGACAAAGTTAATTGGGAGTTTTTATTAGAATGCCATGGGCTTCGAGGGTTCAATAGTACTTGGTGTGGTTGGATAAAACACATCCTGTATAATGGCACTGTTAGCGTTAAATTGATAATTCTGTTGGTCCATACTTTCAAAGCGCTAAAGGGGTTCGTCAAGGGGATCCTTTATCCCCCTTTCTCTTCAACCTTGCTGCTGAATGCCTCACTAAGATGATTAAAAGCGCCCAAGACAATGGGTTAATTGTAGGAATGACTCCTGATCTTATTCCTAGGGGTGTGGCAATCCTGCAATACGTGGACGACATGATCATCTACCTTGAGCATGATTTGGAGAAAGTTGTTAACCTGAAACTTCTCCTATACATTTTTGAGCTCATGTCGGGCTTAAAGGTCAATTTCCAAAAGAGTGAAATTTTGACTGTTGGAGGTGATGATAATATGAATAAGGCATACGCTGATTTGTTCAATTGTGATATTAGTAGCTTTCCTATTAAGTACCTAGGCATGCATGTGAGCTTCACCTCTCTTAAAATCTCTGACTAGGATTTCCAAGAGGGAAAATACCTTAAAAGTTTTGATGCATGGCAGGTACACATTACTAAATTCTGTAGTTATCGAATCTCTCTCTATCATATGTCTATGTGGCTCATGAACAAAACTTTCGTGGAGACACTTGACAAGCATACAAGAAGATTCTTCTGGCAAGTTTGCAATAAGAAGACAAGATATCATCTAGTTAGGTGGAATAGGATATGTAGATACAAAGAGAAAGGGGGATTGGGTGTGAAAGATCTTAGAAAACAAAATATCAGCCTTTATGGTCAAATGGTGGTGGAAGTTGGACACAAAAAATGGTATATGGCAGGACATTGTCAGGGTTAGATACCTAAAAACCAAAATGGTGGCTACGGTGGGTCCTAAATTCTCTGATTCCCCTTGTTGGAAAGCCTTATTAAAAGTGAAAGATTTGTACTTGATGGGGAGGCGGATAAAAGTTGAATCTGGCAACCTTGCTAGGCTATGGAAAGACTCCATAAATGGGCTGCCCCCACTTATGGAGCAATTCCCTCGCCTCTTTGAAATATGTAATGATCAAGAGTGTGGGTTAGTAACTTTGGTATTGTTTATGTTTCGTCCTTCTTTAGGAGAAGGCTTGACCCTAAATTGAGTAAGCAATGGCTAGACTTATGCAAAATCATTTATGATATTCACCTCACACCAGAGAGAGACACGGTGTTTTGGGGTTTGAATAAGTTTGCTCGCTTCATGACTAAATCAATGTACAAATGGCTTGAGAGACCACTTAGTGGGTGCAATTTCAAGTGGATTTGGGAGGCTAAACTTCCCCTTAAAATCCATATCTTCATTTGGCAAATGTTCCAGGGAGCTATTCTTACTAGACAAGTGATGAAACAACGACGCTGGCCTAGTAATCATGTTTGTTCATTTTGCAAAGAGGTGGAAACCTCTCAGCATTTGTTCTTTACTTGCTCCATGGGACGTGTGGTCTGGAGATCTATTAGGGTGTCTATGGGGACAAATTTGTGCCCGGATAACCGTTGGTAGTTTTTTGCTTGGTGTTACTCCTTTCTTCCCGGGGGGAAAATTTTCACAGTAGGTCTTGCTGTTGTTACTTGGGTGATTTGGTTAGCTCAAAACCGAGCCACCTTTGAGAAGAAAATGATCAAATCTCCTTTTGAGATTGTGTTTACTGCTTGTTCTTTCTTATGTATTGGGCATGACTCCAGCACGAAACCAAGAAGCAGGCGATGCAGGATGGAACCGAGTTGATTCACGTAGGGACTATGAACTTGATGAGGATCTGTAATGCTATCAGGGGGCCGGTGGGAGGAAACCGATACATCTTCGATGAAGGCTAATAGCTGCAACCTGGGCATTCTGTTCTCTGTACACTGGGGTGCTTCTTAGTTGTTTTGTTCCAGTCAAGTGTTGGTCGTGATTTGCATACTATTATGTCTATTCTCCTGTGGTTTGTAATAGGACTAGTTCTATTGGGTGATGTCTAGGTTTTTGCCCCATAGTGGTCGTTTCGACGGTGAGCGATCATAGTGGGTTTCCTACCAGTGCTTTGGACTCGATTTCCCTTTCTTTCCTGTTTCCTGTAAGACACTTCTGAGACTGTTGTACTTTCTTTCTCAGTAATGGAAAGGGGGTTAGCCCGGTTCCAAAAAAAGGGTCCTGTGACTCTTGTCAATCGAGCTAATTCATGAGCTGTAGCATTTGATTTCCTAAGACGATACTGATAGCCTTACAAAGGTTTTGTTGGTTCTTCCACATTTGCACGCATGATATGTTAGCATAATTCTTTTTAGATAACTCGAAAGGGTGCTCTGCTAGCGTTTCCATCATCAAGGTTTGCCTCTTTGGGAGGTACTCACTCTTTCAAGGTGCACCATGCTTATCGTTTAGAGCAACACTACCCATTATGGAGCTAATACAACATAGGTTGTCTTTTTTGCGGGTTATACCAGATATTGGCTCAAAAATTATTAACAAGATATTCGCCATCTCAGACACTCTTAAAACAAAATATTTTTTGAATTCATCAAAAAAGGTTGATAAGGTGCACTGGTCTTTCAAAGCATTTTGGAGGAGCAAATCTTGCCAATTGAGCTAATTCATGAGCTATATCATTTGATTCCCTAGGAAAATATTGATAAGCTTACAAAGATCTTGTTGGTTCTTTCACATTTGCATGCATGATTGTTAGGGTATTGTTTTCAGAAGCTCAAAAGGGTGCTTTGCTAGCATCTCTATCGTCAAGACGAGCCTCTTCGGGAGGGACTCACTCATTAAAGGTGAGTTCTCCATACGAATATCATTGTTACTAGATCTTATTGTGACTTTAATTTTGTCACTACATCATCTTTGTAGATTGACCAAGTATTCTAATGAAAAACATGTGCATGTTAGGTATGATTTCCATATTTTGTTGTGATTTCACACCTATCTCTTATCTGAATTTGAGTTAGGGTAGTTCCTCAACAAGATTTGTAATTCTACAAATGCATGTTTAAGATGTAAGCATCTTCTTTGACTCTTATATTTAAGTTTGGTCCCACCCATATTTACTCGAACCTTAGGTTGTTATGACCTACCACACTATGTTAGTGTGTCATCCTATCTATGAATAGAACTTTAATTTGCCACAAGTAGTGACCAAATTTGACTGTCGCATAGATTGTGGCTTTATGCACTTGGGCACAAAGGTGTGGAAAATTAAGATTAGGGAGTAACGGAATGTACCCAAGACCATGGAACCCGTAGATGTCTCGGTAGATACTTTTAAACTATTGACCATGATGTCTTCCTTCGTGGATGATCAATATAGGATTCAAACCATGGTATTTCCTATGCAGCTCATACACACCATGAGTTGGTGCATTTATACCTGAAGGAGCAAATGAAGAAAGTAACATTTCTTCAATTTCTGCATTTATAGGGGGAGGCTCATATTAGAAAGGGTCTTTCACTCCACAAGCATTCATTTTTTTTTCTCCCACCTCCCCCCCCCCCCAAACAACAGCACCACAAGACACTCTTGTCAAGCTCGGCCACTTTCACTCTTATCTTGAATTCTGAGCTCCTTGTTAAGATTGGCAAATGCATGATTAAAACTTAACCATTATGATTTTGGTTGAAATCACACCAATTATTAATAAAATATGTTCTTACAATCATCCTCACCATCATGTTTTACACTTATAACTAGAACAATTTGGGTTCACACCCACACTTACATGAACCTTGGGTAGTTATGTTGTTGCCCTAAGTAGTGACCAAATTTGACTATCACGCAAATTGTGGCTTCGCACACTTGGGAACAAATTTTAAAAATTAAGATTAGAGACTAGATGAGCATACCCTATACATTGGAACCCAAAAGTGTCATGGTAGCTATTTTTAGACACTTCACCAACATGTCATTTCTCGTTGGTTTCAACCCAAGGTATTTCCAATGCAACACATACACACCATGGGTTGATGTGTTATAAAAAGGTTGAAAATGAAAAAAAAACATTTTGGATTAAATCATACCAAAAATAACATTTCAATAAAATCTGAAACATTTTTCTCTGCAGAATAAAAATAAATTAAAGGTGTCGACGATGTTTCGGAAAGTACCCCGAATAGAGGTGCAGTAACATATGTGGATTTGTATGATAGCGGGACATGACGGGGTTATACCAATGGGTAGGCCCAAGGATACATATGGCCTAGTCACAAAGGCCCGGGCCAATCAAAGATACGGTTCAGAAGACAACGGGCCAAGGGGCAACACTCAGGCCCATTGAAGTTATAGGCTAAGGTATCAATAACCAGAGGGGGTCCTCACCAAGTTCCTACAAGCATATACACCTGATGGACAAGACCCAGCAGTCGGTCATCATCGAGGTAGGAGCAGTTGGTCCTCCTACAGTCGGTTGTGTCCTAGGATACCGTGACCCCCATGATGCATTAATTGCTATCGTTACTCAACGATGGTATATAATCTAGCTAAATACGACAGTTACTACTAGTAATAGCCACAAACAGTCGGTCATGCATGCGGCCATCAATAACATGTATACCAGCCCATTACAACACCCCCTCCTAGTGCACTCTATATAAGCAGGGAGGAGGGCACCGGGCTGAGGGTTGAACTATCTCACATTGTAACCTACGCTAACAGCAAGAACACCACATAGGAGTAGGGTATACCTCCACTGCCGAGGGCTAGAACTTGTATAAATCCTTGAGTGTACTCCCATCCTCACTGATCGATAGATACGATTGCCTCTACATTCACACCCCCATAGTATTGTCAGGATTATATCCACGACAGTTGGCGCCCACCATGGAGCAAGCGTCTATCGACCTCATGGTGCAGATGGATCTTCATCGTCTCCTTTTGGCAGCACTCATGTCAGCCAGTCTCCCAGTCGATGGCTCGGCATGGCATCTTGTTGCCCCGCTAAACAAGGCTGAACTACCCGCTCGTGGGAGCATCCGCTACCAGGCCAATGGCTCGGGCATCCTGTGCCTACAGGTTCTGGCTTTGCTCCAGCCAGCTGGCCGGCTGGCGCCTCGTCATCGCCGGAAGCGCTCAGCCAGAGTCCCATCATCAATTTGTCCTTTCAGTGAGGCGTCTCGTTGAAATGATGGACACCGACTCATTGTTCCCTCTCTTGGAGTCATGCTCCAAGGAATAGGTAGTTGCGGGACTCAATCGTCTATAGAAGAAGTCTTTATGGCTGGGACACCTCCTCCAGACACAAGCAATCAGAGAGGCGCACTAGTTGATCCGACTGCTGCAGCCCATAACATTGCGGCAGAGCAGCTCCTCAACACTCCTATTCTAGGAGACTCCCTGGCTAACAAGACTTTGGAGGTGGTATGCCAGACCACTCTGGCTGAGGGCCCCCGTCTGGTGCTACTCGAGCACGAATTCATTGCTCGAGACCAGGCGTTAGCGGACGGCAGTCGGTCATGTTGTCAATCGGCTACATCCGTGGTTCATCGTGGCCGGGACATCAACAATAATTTAGCGGTCGGAGGCCCAAGTGACCCCTATATCCTTCGCATCCCGATAGTAAATGTCTGGGCTCCAACCAAACTAGCAAATGCAATCTAGCAACCCAGAGATGGAGTTGCCGCGAATGGCATTTAGGAGCTATCGAACTTCCTAAGGGTAACAGTCGCATAAAACGAGCTGATTTCTCAGTCTCGTGACCGGTTGGCATCTTGCAACCGAGTGCCTAGAGGGACAGAAAGCCGAGTACCGCAGGTGGCTTCTTTACATCCCTGATAGTCGGCTAGTCGCACAACTGGCTGATACTTCCTTTTTAGTGATCCGGTAAAGGAACAGAAAGTACCCCACACCTATTTCCCCAAAGAGGTGACCTTGGGTTATCGAACCCGCGAGAGGAAGGTTCCCTTGAAGCGATGGTATCTAGCAAGCTTCTGTCAAATAAATAATTCTAGCTTTTGACTGGATCAATCAAGCTAGTTGTGATGAAACACTTATAATAAGAAATAGGTACGGGTATGAGGTATTAATGCTTACAACTATATATTTGCGTTGGGACCAAATATGATCTTAATTTGTGCGTTGGAAGTCACCCATCGAGATGTGCTTGTTACGAACCGAAGTGGGGGATGTGTCCAAATAACATCTTGACTGGCATGAGTCCTGCATCAAGAATCAGTTGTCCAACCGAAGGCCCTATCCATCGCGTAGGGTTGCCTCGATAATTAAGATTATAATAATCAGACAAGAGCTTTGGGCGTTTAATGACTACACCTCATGAATCCCCGGGGATTGGATCCGTGTTACCATACTAAACCCTTCTATCACTGGTGTTCAGAATAACAATTCACGTTCTCCCTGCCCTTAGCCTCTCCGTGGCTCGATCTCCATGATCCTGGGTACCAGCAGGGATGAAGATCACGGACGAGACAAGAGACATCTACAGAACAATTTTATTTCACACATACGGGACGTTAATTCAAAGCACTTCCATTGATCCCTACAACAATACTGCGGGTTGCAAGGCCTATGCCTCAACCCATACCTTACCGAACTACTCATAGATGAAGATCAGATCCAGATCGCAAGAAGAACACATTGAAGAACACATCTTGAAGATCAATTGATTGATAATATGTCTTACAATGGATGCCTTGTGCGATGCACGATTACAAGTATGATCTACAGAGGAAGCACTATGGTGGTGGTGATGGCTATGGACATGGAAATGGCGGTGGCTAGGGTTGATGAGAGGGGATGAAGATGGCTCTGTTCTGGCTTCGCTCGCGGATGTTCTGTTGACATTTCGACATGATCCCCTTTATAAAAGTTGTTTAGGTGGACGAGGCGCCTCAGAATTCATGCCATACGACCGCTCATATGAGCGCTCGCGGTCGCATGGAATGTTATCCTTTGTGCTGTCTTCACTGTTGCGCCTCCTGGTGATTTCTACTATCTCCATTTCCACTCCTTTCCATGTTCACACGTGATTTCTTCCATTTTTAGCCCATTTCCTATGGAAACACATCAAAGAGAGGATTTGTGGAATCCTTTGCATTCATTAGTCATTAGTAGCAATATAGGAGTGAATATCTCGGTTTTAATGAAATATATCAATTTAAACATAGGGTGAATGAGTGTAAAAATATCACGCATAAACTCCCCCAAGTTTAAACTTGATCGTCCTCGAGTAACATAAAGAGAAATCTGAATCATAAGGAACTCAGTTGTTTAAACCAAAATAATGAGAAGGTTTTGGTTCACTTACAATCGGTAAGCCTAGATAGCCCTCCGCTTCTTGGCCTGAAAACTTAGTGTTGCTGTAGCGGTGGCATGGTTATTATGCAAGTGTTAGTTAAGCAAAGATAATCAACACAAAGTTTTTTATCTACTAGATAAAACAACTTTGCAACACTCAATTCTATTTATTCTAGACAACACTTGCCTGCCGAGAATGCACGGAAGAGTTTTTATTTAATGGAGCCATAAAAACATAAGTTAGGGAGTGAAAGGCATGTAGAAAAACATGATGCTAGAGTGCTCATAAACATACCCACAATTATCTCATCCTCAAGGCTCACAAGCACTTTATTTTAATCATTGTTTGCTGAAACTTTGGTTGTCATGTGAAGGGATTATGCCAAATAAGTGGTCATGCATTGAGTTTTGTTGTGGCTTAATTTTTGGGAACTATGGACCTCTGACATATGTCTCTTTCGAGCTCTTTTGATCAGTCCCCTTTATTTACCACATACACACCCATTCAAGAGAAGGCCGAATAATATTCGTTTGTAGTGTTGCCACTACATATGGTAACAAACTCATAGCCGAAATATGAGCCGTAGCTCTGGTGGATCGTTCATTGGCTAGCGGAGTCCTCAGCATAACATCAAGAAAGGTGACGAAGCCACATTTACACACGTACACGTGCATATAGTAGCAGGGCCATGGCACCAGCGAGAAGCTAAAGCACCATGTAAGAGATACAACACAGATTTTTGGCATAATCTCATTTACCCTTCAACTAAGTTCCTCTAGACAATTTAATCCACAAGTGCTATCAAGTTTATTAAAATTAACATATGGGGTTGAGTATTTCTAACAGCATCTTTTCTACAATTTTTCTCAACAACCAAGTCTTTGAAGACTTTCTCTTGTGCATGGTTAATTCTTAGTTAAGATCATTTCATTCAAAAACGGACCCACGGCAAGTCATGGTTATCTAGACTAAACAGAACAAAGGCTACAAAATTATTTCAGCTACTAGAACAAAACCTTTGTTTTAATTATCAAGACTTACTTCCTCTTGCACATATCACACATACTACTACTACATCTACTCTAATTATTCCAAGTGCAAAAGACGGGAGTCGTAGGACATACCTTCACGGTGGTGAATTTACACACTTCTCTTCCTTATTCTTGCATTACTTGTCGTTCGGCATAGATCAACTCCTCTGAAAACAAAAATGCAAACGAACTACAAGGGGTAAAAAGAACAAGATCAAAGCAAAGTTTGTTCTATTTTTGGTTTTTTGGGTTTTTGAAAACTAACTTGCACACAAAAAAATCGCAAAGGCAAAAAGAAAAACGAAAGCAAATAAAAGCAAAGTGTTGGAACAAACCAACACGAGTGTTTTGAAGCTCAACGAGCTTAAGTACAACCTCATTACAATTTATTCAAATACCACCACATCTTGATGTAGACGTCGAGATGACCTCCCCCAAGCATAAGCTTTTGCAAGCTCAAACCGGCGAGATCATTGTGGTGGTTGGTCAGGAGCCCATCCTTGGCTCCAGTTGGAGAAGCTTGAATTCATTTAGGCAGACGTGTCTCGAAGGGACGTGGAGAGGCTGCTCATATCATTGATGGAGCCCTAGAGACTGTAGAGGTCCGCGTAGGTGGTGTAGGCTTCTTGTTGGGGCTGCTCTTGGGGTTGCTCCTCTTCTTCGTCAGTGGCGAGTTCTTTATCATCTACTTGTTTAGGTTTCGGGCCTTCTTGGTCAAAAGCTGCATCTCCTGCCTGTGGAACATAATGCAATTGTCCATGTTCTATGGATAAACGGTTAGGCATAGGAGTAGGCAACATGTATGCCACTCCAGGAATTCTGATGCCATGATGACCACGGCTAACTACTACCATTCCAGCGCTAGTAAGAACACAGAAGTTAACAAGGTTGTTACCGACAATGGAGCGAAGGTGATTGTAGTTGAGACCAAGGGAGTTGGCCAACATAGTGATCACTCCTCCACAATATCTCCTAGTGCATGATTTGCTTGATGCACGAGGTGTAGCAAAAGTATTGCCCCTTGGTTGGGCGAAGAACCGCCGTCAAGGTTTGCTGCTTTCCTGAGAACTAGCATGTTCTCATCATTCACCTTAGAAACTTCTCTTCGTGCCTGCAACGAGTTAGTGATAACATAATAGAAATAACGTATAATGGGACTTTCAATGCAACTGGCTCTTTGCCATGAGCCATGGACACTCATCTGATAGAAGGATTGCCTCGGGTGCGGGTCAGTAAAATCATAAACATAATGGATGTCATCATGGTTGTTGGGAAAGCCAAACCGAGTACACCACTCATCGAGAGTGATGTTGAAGTCCTGGTCCAAGAGACGAAAAGTGATCCGCTCCTCCTCATATGCATTTGGCATGAGCCCAACATTATGCGAGAGAGTACTAATAAACTCAAGCGTCATGCGTTCATATGTCTCACATCCCTGATAAAAAAAATGGCGCAACCCGGCATTATCACAAAGCAAATTGAAATCATTAGTAATACCTAGCTTAGCGAGTGTTGACTCACAAGTCCACTTGGTTGCTTTGATCTTCCTTGTACTAAGTTTCTGAAATTTCTTCCTTGCTTCACTGTTGGTGAAGATGATCCCCTGAGTGAAAACTTGTTGTGGTGGTGCGGTGGACGAATTCGAAGCACCGCGTATGCGAGTGGACCTCCTCGTAGACATCTAGAAAACAATATTTCAGTCCAATACAATTAAACAATATTGATCCTATGGTAGTAACAAACTCATACTCCTCTAAAAACATCAACAAAGCCAAGCCAAACTCAAATTTGGACCAAAAATATGCATGTCCTAGTCATGGCAATGATAGGCATGTAGAACATGGATTCGCGAAAAATAAATTGGGGATCGGAGGAGAAACATACCGTAGATCGATCACACAGAAGGATTTGAACTGAAGTCGAGTGAGTAGGGAGGTCAGGCGAAGTTTTGGTAGGGTTTGGAGAGGTTTGGAAGAAGGAGAAGAAGAAAAGAGGGAGATGGGGGTGATTTACCTCCTTCCTCGGGCTATTTGTGGCCGCCAGGGCTTCATACGACTGCCCATATGAGCTCATGTGCTTGTATGAAAGGCTGTCGTTCACCCTAATAGCTTACCTGTGCCTGTGCATACCTCGTGCGACCGCTCAAATGGGCTTGATGACCCACAAGTATAGGGGATCAATCGTAGTCCTTTCAATAAGTAAGAGTATCGAACCCAATGAGGGGTAGAAGGAAATGACAAACAGTTTTCAGCAAGGTATTCTTTGCAAGTGTTGTAAGTAGTGATAACAGATAGTTTTGTAGCAAGGTGATTCGTAACAAGTAAGAAGTAACAATAGTAACAAGAGTGCAGCAAGGTGGACCAATCCTTTTTATAGCAAAGGACAAGCCGAAAGTACTTCTTATAATGATCAAAGCGTTCTCGAGGACACATGGGAATTCTCGTCTAGTCACGTTCATCATGTTTAGTTGATTCGCGTTCACTACTTTGATAATTTGATATGTGGATGGACCAGTGCTAGGGTGTTGTTCTTACTTGAACAGGCAACCCTCTTATGATTACCCCCTCTCACAAGCATCCACAACTATGAAAGAAGAATTAAGATAAATCAAACCATAGCATGAAACATAGGGATCCAAATCAGCCCCTTACGGAATAACACATAAACTAGGGTTTAAGCTTCTGTCACTCTCGCAACCCATCATCTACTTATTACTCCCCAATGCATTCCCCAAGGCCCAAATATGGTGAAGTGTCATGTAGTCGACGTTCACATGACACCACTAGAGGAAGAACAACATACATATCATCAAAATATTGAACGAATACCAACTTCACATGATTACTTATAACAAGACTTCTCCCATGTCCTCAAGAACAAAAGTAACTACTTACAAATCATATTCATGTTCAAGATCAGATGGGTATTGTATATGCTTAAGGATCTGAACATATAATCTTTCACCAAATAAACCAACTAGCATCAACTACAAGATGTAATCAACACTACTAGCAACCCACATGTACCAATCTGAGGTTTTGAGACAAAGATTGAATACAAGAGATGAACTAGGGTTTGAGATGAAATGGTGCTGGTGAAGATGTTGATGAATATTGGTCCTCCCACGATGGAGGGAACATTGGTGATGTCGATGGCTTCGATTTCCCCCTCCCGGAGGGAAGTATCCCCGGCGGAATCGCTCCGCCGGAGAGCAAAATTGCTCCTGCCCAGGTTCCGCCTCGAGACAGCGGCGCTTCGTCCCGAAAGTCTTTTTTTCTAGGGCAAAAGGCCTCATATTGTAGAAGGAGGGTGCAGGCGCGCCCTGTTGTCTTGTGGACAACAGGTGGCCCCCTCTGGTAGTTCTTCATTCCAGTATTTATTATAAAAAAACTCTGTGAAGTTTCAGGTCATTTGGAGCTCCGTAGAATAGCTATCTCTGCTGTATCTCTTTAAGGTCCAGAATTCCAGCTGTTGGTAATTTCCCTCTCTATGTAAATCTTGCAAATTAAGAGAGAAAAGGCATTAGAATTGTATCATAAAGTGAAATAATTACCAAAAACATTATAAATAATAGTAGGAAAACATGATGCAAAATGGACGTATCAGGGTGCGGGCGCCTGTATGGAACACCGTCGAACGTTCTGGATTTTCTCTGTTTTATGCAAAGGATTCAAATGACCGCTCATATGAGCGCATGCGCCCGTATGGAACACCATCATTCATCATGTTGCCTCTGGTTGTTTTGTTTTGGAACCGCCAGGAGGTTATGCGACCGCCCAAACGACCATCGTGGTCGCCTGAAAGGTCGTCTTTTGATCTGTTTCTTCCGAAACTTCTCTTTTTCTTCATTTTTTGGTGGGGTTAGGTCCAACACAATACATAGGCATATTTCCAGGCATCCAAATGTCAATACAACATATAATTTAATTGCACATATCAAAGCCTTCATTAGAACGACTCTTCCAGACTCAACTTCTTTATCTAGAACTTCAATCACTCTTTTTATTGAAACAAAATTAAAAACTTACTTGTCTACTTTATTTGCATGGGTTGCCTCCCATGAAGCGCTTGTTTTTGGTCGGTTAGCTCGACCATAGTGGTGATCAAGGTGGTGCAAACACACCGAGACCATAGCTTTTGGCATTCACAAGATGCCTTATCCGGTGTAGGTCTTCATTTTCTTTTTCCTGGGGAAATGTTTTACAAAAGGGTCTTTAGTTGGTAAATCAAATCTAACATTTCCCTCAAACACATTTATCACAGCTTTGATAGTCCTTAGAAAAGGTCTACCGAGTATTATTGGAGCAACAGGTGTCACATCCCTAGCCTGGTAGTGCTCTAGGCTAGCACTTGCATGTTTGCATCATGGTTAAATTCAAATGGAATTTGAATTGGGGATGTCCAAACCCTAGCACCAAATTAAATCATTAGGTTCAAATTTAAATCTTTTCAATGAACCCAAAATGCCATTTAGAAAAGTTCATGATTTTTGATAAAGGTGAAAACCTCTGACAAAAATGATGCACATATTTCTAGGACATTCTGGATTTTTGAATTAACTCATATTGTATTTGAATTGGGGCATTTAAATCCTATAAAAATTTCTAAATGCTCCAACAATTCTGAAAAACAGTTGAGGGCCTCTGAAATAATTCAGTTACTGCCCACAAATATTTTCAGGATTTATAAAGTTGATTTGGTATTAAAACTAAATCAAAAACAAACTACAAAATAGAAAACAGAAAAAAATTAGAAATAAAGAGAGAGAGAGAGAGAGAGAGAGAGAGAGAGAGAGAGAGAGAGAGAATGGACTTATCTGGCACAACCCACCTGGCCGGCCCAGCCCACCAAGGGCAAGGGCGTCTTCCTCCTCTCGCCAGTAGGCAGAGGGGAAGCAGTGCACGGCGCTCGCGCACGCCGGCACGCAGCTGCCTGCCTGGCCCCTCCCTGGCCAGCACGACTCTGGGGATCTCCTCCCCGTTGCCTTCTGGATCGAGCAGACGTCCCCCCACCCTTTCCCTTCGCTCTCCCTCGCTCTCCCGTTGCTATGGCCGAAGCATCGTGACCGCGCCGCCGTGAACCCCGTGACCACCGTGCACCCCGCGCTTCACCACCATGTCTCCGAGCACCATCGTCATCTTCTGCATCGTCTACACCAAGCCGTTCGACGCCGGGAGCCCTGCAAGGACGCCATCGACCCCTCCTTCAACCTACAGCCCCCGAGATCGCCGGCGACCCCGCGCTCACCTCGCCGCCTCCCCGAGCTCGTCGACCACACCAGAAGACCCACCATGAGCCCCCGGTTCTTTCCCCTCTCTCCCCGCACTCGTTAGCACCCCCTAGCCGCGTAAACCACCAGAGCCAAGAGCTCCTCGACGTCGGCCATGTCGCCGCCGTTGCTGCAACCGCTGGAGCTTGCGCCCGAGCGCGTCATCGTGCTCGGAACACTCCCAGGAGCCAAGCACACTGATGAGTGATATTTTTACACTCATTTTAACCTCGTTTAAACCAAAATATTTCATTAAAAGAGAGATATTCGCTCCGATATTGTCACTAATGACTAATAAGTGCGAGGAGTTCCACAAATCCTCTCTTTGATATTTTTCCACAGGAAATGGGCTAAAAAGGGAAGAAATCATGTGGGAGAATGGAAAGGAAGGAAATTGGAGAAGAGATAAGTCACCAGGAGGCGCCAGAAGGCCACCAGAGTAAAAGACGGTGTTCCATGCGACCGCGAGCGCTCGCATGAGTGGTCGTTTGGCATGGACACCAAGGTAGGTCATCCACCTGAACAACTTTTATAAAGGGGACCCAGTTGAAATGTGAATAGAGAGTGCGTCAGGAGAACGCACTACAAAAAAAAACACTTCCGTGATGATACGTCTTTGTCACAGTAGGTCAAGTTTTCTGTCATGCATGTACATCCATGACAATTTTATGACAGAATCAAGATAGTCATACCTGTGCTGTCGTAGAAGTGTTCCATGACAATACTGAAATTATCATCATGGAAGTGTCCACTTCCATGACGATAAATGTCGCGTCATGGAAGTGTTTTCGTCAAGGGTAACCGACACGTGGCATTCACCGTAACGGGTCACCGTTAAGCTATCGGGTTCTGATTTGGATCCGAGAACCCGTTAGCAGCCCTGACCAATGACGATTTTCCACGTGTAAATTTCTCATTCGCCGGAGGAACCACGTGTCAGCTCGGTGTTGGGGCAGATGTCATCCATTCATTGGACGCGAGACACCTATGATATGTCGACATGTGGCATGGCCCAATAGTGGCCCATTTACATTAAAAAGACCGGCCCGTTTGACTTGGTCAAAAGTAAGCGGGCCGGCCCATGGAAAGCCTGTTAATGGCCTGTTCGCATACAACCCATTTACGGCCCGGGTACTCACGGCTCGTTATGGCCTTTCAAAATTCGGCCCAGTAGCGCCATTTGGGTCGTGCCTTATGATTTCAGCCCATTGTCACTTTCGACCCATCTATGGCTCGTGACGTCTTTCGGCCCATATTAGGCCTTTTGTTTCTCTGGGCCCATTGACGGCCCGTGGTGATTCTGGCCCATCATGAAAAGTAAACGGCTTTGAGCCCATTAACGGCCCATGATTCAGTTGGGCCGTTTCCTGCCCGTGCTATCTTTCGGCCTTCTAAGGGCCCATAAAATCTTGGGCTCATTTCCGGCCCTCGATTACTTACGGTTCGTTACTGGCCTGTTATGCTAATGAGCCAGATTCAACCCGTGGTTACAATCGGCCCGTTTGTGGTCTGTTAACCCATTGGGCCATTTTCAGCCTGTCATGTATTCTGGCCCATTAACGACCCATTATGACTATCGATAGAATTAAGCATGTGATGACTTTCGGCCTGTTAACGGCCTGTTATGCTACGGGCCCTTAAATGGACCATTCTCACTATGGCCCGTTTACGGCCCATAATGCGGTCCGCTTTTGGCCCACGGATCCTACAGCCCGTAGATGGCCCTTGGGCACTACAGCAGGTAGCAGGCCCATGGTTACCACGGGCCGTATGTGGCCCATGGTTATTGCGGCCACTAACAAACCGAGGAAAAAGATGACTACGAGGAAATAAATAAGCAAGCAACTAACGCTAGGCTATTACGGTGATTGCACAGATTACATCCACTGGGCATCAAAGTTCGCCACCCGTGCAAATATAGGGAACACCCTACACTATACAAAAATAGCTTGTTGTTTTCTTCAACCGGTCGCTGCTCGTTAAGAACAAATTTTGTATCGCAACAAAACAAATTACAGCCATATAACAAAAGGAGGGTTGGCATAAAAGTAAATGCACCATCAGAAGTTTAGAAGCTCAGATGATTTGACCTGACTGGTATGTTTTCATGCTGTAGTGTCTGATGGAGCACCATAAACTTTGCTGTCATTTCTCCTAGGCTCCTAAACAACATAGCAAATGTCTAATAGTCTGGTTTCAAAACCATGCATATCTTGACGACATCGAACAATGGTTGTTCTTGTTTCACAAAGGGTCTCTGTTAGGGATTGGACTTGTGTCTGGAACGCAGATATATCATTCTGTCGAGCTTGCAAATCCTGTTCATGAGGCAGTTTGGACGAGGTTGCCTTAACAACCAAGCCAGTATTACGTAGGAAGGTGCTTTTGACACTGTTAGTGGAGAGATACTGACCCACTGCAGCAAGAGGTGACATTGTGGTTATGGTTGCCTCATCACCTTCAGGAGGTTGTTGCGGTTCCACCATTTGTTCCATAGCTTGCTAAAAAGTTGAGTTTGTACATTAGTAGTACCAGAACAGAAGTTATTAATGAGGCAGCAAAACCAAACAGAATAGTTTTGGTTTATATACAGAACTTATTTTGGTGAACCCGTGTAAAATATTAGGTGTATTTTACTGCAAAGTACATAAAAAAACCAGGTTCCAAACATATGACCATATACCATGGCTAATGTATTGTCTATTTCTTCACATTGTATTAACAGCTAAGATAAAGAGACAAAGTATATAATACGGTGAGCATAGTATGACATCATTCATATCACAAAACTACTGAGATCAGACAAACAGGCAATTGTAACATTGTGTGCAGCACGGAACTAGATTACAGATCAAGAGCAAAGGAACATCGTTCCTCTCTTTTAAACCTTGTAAAGTGCAATGATACGTTCAGACAACTGTGTATAAAATTGAAAAGAGTAATAGACATTGGCTGCAAACCATGCAGTTCAATGCACCACAAGTCAGAGTAACCAGTAGTTCAAAGGGCCTAAGGATTAAGGAGTTACTACAGCGGCTTTGACTGGTGTAGTCATGCCCTTCGTCTTGCTGGTGTGACAGTCCTTGAAGATTTCCACCACATTTGGTTCAGGTTCTTTTTGGTCCTTGCGGGATTTCCTCTGCATTTGGAACAAGTCAATATTGATCTGACAATATGGCATAGCCAAAAGAGTGAAACAACAGCTAGTTACTAGAGCCTCGCAGTGTGCAATATAGCTACGAGATCCTGTCGTTTGTTGGAATTTCACTTTCGTACGGTTGGCCTTGTTCTTTGAACAGTTCACCTAGAAGAAGATAGATTTGTGAGGGACATGCGTAAATAGGAGTTCAACATGTGATCTGATCACATCTATATAACATACTTGATACTTTGGATCAGACCAGTGTTTAACAAGGGTTGTCCAGTCTTCATCCGTTATATTTTCCACTGGAGATGTTTGGGCAAGTTCATTGTTGGCCTTGCCTTCAAAGTGAGTTTTCCTCAGATTATACCAATACCGTCGCAGAGTAGACTTGAAAACATGAGTGCATGTTGTCTGGTTGCATCATCTTGCCGATCCAACATGAACCTCATCTGTTCAAAATTATAGGAGTCTCATTACCAGCAACCTAGAAACTATGGGACAGAGCAAGACGATATTAGTAAGTTCCATAAATAACCATACTTATAGATAAATGGTCGAGGAAGGTGTTAAACTGGATTTTGTCTTTGTCATTCCTGTACTAAATCCATGTTGGGAGGATACGTGCATGACACCTAACAACAACGGCTGCCTCTGATACTAACTTGGCTGACTCTGTAGCATCACGTGGCCTTTTTAAACCTAACTCAAAATGGATCTCCATTCTTCCTCCTTTAGATTTAGTTAACCTATCAAGCATTATCCCTGATGTCTGTTTCCTCTTGCGCCTAGGTGCTAGTTCAACAACGAACATGGGAAGTGTTAGTGTACATCAAACTGTGAGACTACATATAAAGAAGCATGCAACTGTAACTTGACTCGATCAACTACCGTCTTGGTGTTGAAGCTCACAAGGTTCATCTGATCTTGCCAAGTCCACTTGTGCCAAGAGTGCTTCGGAAGTAGTGTCAGGTGGCAAAGGAGTGTAGCACCCCCATGAATTAAGCTACAGTGATCCTCATGATTAAGCTAAGCTACTTTGGTTTACAGTGCTTGATCACCCTTGAATTCATATCTCATTTCAAATTCCACCACTGAAATCAATTCAATTTGCAAGTGAAATTTAAAGTTGCACAAAAGTTGCTGCAAAATAGTTCATCATTTAGCAAATATTCCATAACAATTATTTTATTTGTTAAGGAAAACAACATCACTTATTTGCTCTAATGGGCTATAGCAATTTAAACAGTGCCAAATCAGCATTTTTAAATGCTTTTCCATTTATGAAAAATTCAATTCAATTCAAACTTCTCCCAAACTTTTTGTGGCAGTGCCAAATATTGCAATGTATTTATGTGGCCAAGTCCCAAATTTTACAAAATTCATTTGGTAGCTAAAATTAATAGAAAACATTAGCTAAATTGGAAAGCAGAAAAGAATAAAGGAAAAGGGCTGAAGTCTACTGTGCATTTGGGCTCAAGTTTAACAGTACCCCGCGGCCTAGCCCAGCCGGGTCATCCCTAACCTCCAGCTGTCGCCCCGACCGCGCCCGCGTGCGCGATGAACCGCCGGATGCTCGGCACCGAGGCGTCCCGGCCGTCGCTGAGGCCTACTAGAGCGCCCCCTCGCCCGTCCACGACGCAAACCCTAGCTCCCCCTCGTTCCCCTCGCCTACCCTCTCCATCTCTGTTTCACTCGCCCGAGCGTGGTCGCCGCCGCGTCACCGCCACCGCGTGGCCAGAAGCAACCCTACACCGCCATTCACTGTCCACGAGCTGCGCTGGCGTCACCCACTTCGCCTGCGTGGATCAGCCCGAGCTAGGACGCCTCCGAGCCTCGCCATCGTCCTCTACTTCCCATCTGCATCGCCACGGACGTCACCGTCGATCCACCGCCCCCAGCACTCCTAAGCCTCCGACGAGCCCCCTTGAGCTCCCTAGGTGAGCTCTGCCCCTTCCCCTCTCTCTGTGGCATCGCGCATGGCCTCTGGCCCCCTTATCCGATGCGACCGAGCGCTCCGCGCCACTGGCCTGGTCACCGCCATAGCTAGAGCCGTCGTCGCGCCTCCCCGCGCTCCGTGTCGTGCTTAGTGCGTCACTGCGACGCCGCCGGCACCTCTAGATCACTCGAACGCGTGCTAAAACGCCGAGTCCGTCGAGCTCCCATAGCCGCCATCGTCAGCCGTTGCTGCCGCGGTCCCTCCCGACCACCTTGGCAATTGCCGTTGGTGCAGGTCCACGCGCGCGATTTGGTCGCCTGTGGGCGAAATCCGGCCGTCGCCGCCGCTTCTGTAGCCTCACCGGTGCGCACCGGCGTTTAAACGCTGGTGGGACCCACGCGTCAAGTGGTTTAACCCTTAACACAGCTGCTAAGCAGCCACTGACAGGTGGGTCCGGGTACTGTAGCATTTAGGTTAATGCTAATTAGCTGCTAACTAAAATGTTTAAGCCACTGTTTTAAATAACTGACCCTATGACAGGTAGGCCCCACCTAGCTAGTCAGATTAACTAAATAAATTAGTTAGCTATTGTGTATGACAGGAGGGCCCCTGTTGGGGATATAACCCCACGGTATGACCCGCCCGTTTAGGGTCGGGTTATCCAGTGGCGGCCTAAAGGGAGATGCGGGTATCAAGACTCCAAGGCCCGTTAGGGCGACTCATAAACGGGCTGGCTCAGAGGTCCAGTACTTGAGGCGGCGGCTTACCTATGATGGCGAGTAGGAGATAGATTAGGGCACGGGTCATGTTGCGACCCGGACTCTGTTGTAAGCCTGGGGCCTCGACCTGTATATAAAGGCGAGCCCCCCGAGGCAGAAAGTTAGGTTACAAGCTCTCGAGTACTAGGTTAGCCAAGTTGCACCCTTGTAATCGAGATCATCATCATCAATAACAATCAAGCAGGACGTAGGCTATTACCTCCACTGCGAGGGGCCGAACCTGGGTAAACCCTTGTCTCTCGATTCCGATCAACCCCGTTCCAGTTACCACCTGGCTGCGATGGCCTCACGACTAAGTCCTTTCTCGAGGACATCTGCCGTGACAAAACCACGACAGTTGGCGCCCACCGTGGGGCTCTCGCTCGGTGGTGTTGAGTACTTGAAGGGAACTCCCACAGGGATCGAGGGATACGCGATCGGCCGCATGACCAAGAGTCGCCGCGGCAAGTTTTACATCGATGATTCAGGCTGGGGCCCCGAGGCCGACTCAATCAAGTATGGGTACCGGGTTCCCTTCGGCAAAATCCACGTCTTCATCAGCAAATCTGGCGGATCTGAACCCGGGCCAGACATCTGTGCCGACATCGTCGAGCCGGCCCGGCGCGCGCAACCTGCCCAGGCTCAAGCCAGCCGAAAGCTCGTCTTCGTCGGTTTCACCCAGGGGGTGGACCTCGCAGATAACTCGGCATCCGGCGGCGATACCCTCGTCTATTCTGATGGCGAGTTCTCGGTAGGAGAGACCAAGTTGATCCTCCCGCTTTACAATGGCGGGCTTGGTGGCTACTCCGACGACCAGCCGGCTCAGGACTCCTTCAACACGCCCCCCCGGGCGGCTGTCTATATGGCAGGCTCGGCCCCGGCCCTTAATTCCACGGTGGCCGACGCCGCGACGGGAACCGGTACCTCAGGGGCCGGCTCAGCCGTACCGCCGGCTCAGGGCTTGACAGAATTGGCAACCGCCCCGGCGACGCTCCTTGCGACACCGGTGACTGCAGAAAACCAGGCGGAACGCAACACGGAGCTAACCAAACTCCGCGAGCAGATGGCTAAGGTACAGGTAGATATCAACGCCGAAAACACTCGCATGGCGGAGTTTCAGTCTCAAGTCCAAGCCGAGGTAGAGCGTCTGAAAGCCAAAGCCTGGCGCATGGGGCTCCGTCAGAGTGCATCAGAGGTGGTTCATCAGAGGCGCCATATGAGCCGTCTACCGCCCAACTACGAGCCCATGCGTCTGTTTAACACGCAGCAGGATGCGCCGGTTCAGGGGGCTGGGACAGGCACCCCGGAAGCACCGTTTGTACCCCCGAGCAGAGGCAGGCAGCCGTCGCCGGGTCAACCCCATCAACCGGCTCAGCAGCGCCCGCAGGAGTCGGCCCAGCGGCTCCCGCCGGTTCAGACGCCTCCGCATCGTTTCCTCACGCCGACGGGTCACTTCACCAACCCTTTGGACAACTTGGTGGCAGCAGCAACCAACCTGGCCGCGCTCCCAATCACGGGAAACTCACCGGTTGAGATCGAAGCCCGGAATTCCATTGAGATGTTAAAAACTGCGGTTGCCCAGCAGGCGAACTACTCCTACAGTCGGCAGCGACTCCACTCTACCCCGCTTCCAAGCCGTAGCAGGAGCCGCCACGATGAGTCGCCGGCCGTCTCTAGCAGCGCTCGTCGACATCGTGAGCAGCCTCATGACCCGCCACGCCCTGGGCCCCTTAACGCCCAGGAGATTGTTGACACGGCTCGGGCTCAGTGAGCGGCGGAGGCGGCAAATGCGGTGGCTCAAGCGCCGCTTGTCACAACCCAATTGACTTCTGGTAGCAGGACCATTGGGATACCGTGCTTGGTGCTACCTTTACGTACCAAACGCATGCCCAAGGATTTCAAAGGCCCTCGCAAGGTTCCAAATTACACGGCTGACCTTGAGCCGGCCGCTTGGATTGAGAGCTACGAGATAGACATGGACATGCTGGATGTCAGTGACGCTGTCTGCGCCAAGTACCTGACGATGATGTTGGAGGGGCCGGCTCGTACGTGGTTGAAAAACTTGCCCCCTAACTCTATTAACACCTGGGCGGAGTTGAAGGACCATTTCATCAAGAACTTCCAGGGAACCTGCAAGCGCCCAATGACGATCGTCGATCTTCAGCACTGCATCCAACGTGAGGGTGAGTCGGCCCATCACTGGACGCGCCGGGTCGCAGACATTATTCACGCCTCTGACAGCATCACAGCGGCTCAGGCGGTTCTGATCCTGGAGAAGAACTGCCACTTCGAGCCCCTCGTACAGAAGCTTGGCCGGCTTAAGCGGAAGGTTCAGGATATGGGCGAGCTCATGGACGTCCTCACTAGGTATGTCGAGTCAGACACCACAAAGGATCCTAGCCCAGACGATGACCAAACTGGCAAAGGAAAGAAGAACAATGGTGGCAAGGGTAACCAGCATAACAATTCAGGGAACAATGGAAACCATGGTAATCAAGGCAATGGAGGGAAGCGTAAGAATCAGGAAGGAGGGTCAGACTTGGTTGCTAATACCAACACTGGTTACAAATACCCAAGGGGGAATAACTCGGGAAGATCCTACAGTGGCAACAAGCCCCGTAATTTTGAGGAAGCCCTCAAAGGCCCGTGCCCAAAGCACAGCCTCCCTAATAAGCCTTCAACCCACTCTTGGGAGAATTGTCACATAATGCAAGCTTTCGGAGAGCAATTCTTTCAGAACCGTCAAGGCGGCGGAGGAGGCAACCCGGGGCAGCCTGGAGCCGGCTCGTCAGGTGGCTTTCACAACCCGGGATTCCACGGCCCGGGTGGCTCAGGTGCAGGTTACCAGGGTTCTGGCAACAACGGAGGCAATCAGCATCCGGGGCAAGGAAATCAACAGTAGGGAAATCAGTCTGGTTTTCAAAGCAATCCCAAACAGTTGAATAGTGGGCAGTATCACGTGTTCACAACCCATACTGACAAGCGAGATCGCAAACTCCGGAAATGAGCCGTCAGTGTTGTCGAGCCGGCAGTCCCGGAGTATCTACGTTGGTCGGAACAGCCCATTACATGGAGCAGAGAGGACCACCCTCCCCGGGTCGACAGTCCAGGTTGCTTGGCTTTGGTGGTGGCACCTCAAGTCGGCGGCTATTCGCTCACAAAGGTGCTCATGGATGGAGGAAGCAGCATAAACATTTTGTACTACGACACTTTCCGATGGATGAATCTGTCTGAAAAACAGCTCCAGTCGTCTTCCACAGTATTTCACGGGATTGTTCCTGGAAAGTCTGCATATCCTATCGGGCGGATCAAGCTGGATGTCGCGTTTGGCACTGATGATAATTACATGTGTGAGTCTTTGACCTTCGAGGTGGTTAAAATCAAGAACCCGTATCACGCCCTGTTTGGGCGGCCGGCTTATGCTCGCTTTATGGCTCGGCCTTGCTATGTATACCTCAAACTCAAGATGCCTGGACCGAAAGGCACTATCACAGTTAATGGAGATCGAAAGATCACCCTTGTGTGCGAGGAAGGGGATGCAGCCTATGCCGAGACGGCTTGCGCTGCGGAAGAATTGAAATTTTACACTGCAAATGTTGACCCGGCCGATATGACGCCCTTGAAGAAACCCACCACGGAGTCTGATCCGCCACTCAAGTTCAAGTCGGCCGAGGACACCAAGCAGGTTGAGTTTGTCCTTGGCGACCCGTCCAAGAAGTTCACTATTGGGACTGGTATGGATCCCAAATAGGAAAGCGCGCTCATCGAGTTCATCCATGAGAATCGGGACATCTTCGTGTGGAAACCTTCTGACATGCCAGGTGTACCGAGAGAACTCGCTGAGCACCACCTTAATGTGGACCCGAAAATGAAGCATGTTCGACAATTCCTCCGTCATTTTAACGAGGAGAGACGCAAGGTTATTGGAGAAGAGGTAGCCCGGCTCTTAGCTGCCGGGTTCATTGTTGAAGTTTTCACCCTCAGTGGTTGGCTAATCCAGTGCTTGTTCTCAAGAAAAATGGCACTTGGTGCATGTGTGTTGACTACACAGATCTCAACAAGGCTTGTCCCAAAGACCCGTTTGCCCTCCCTCGCATTGATCAGATCATCGATGCCACGGCGGGTTGTGAGAGTTTGTGTTTCCTGGATGCTTACTCCGGCTATCATCAGATAAAGATGGCCGTCGAGGATCAGGAGAAGACGGCTTTCATCACACCTTTTGGGGCCTTTTGCTATGTCTCTATGCCTTTCGGGCTCAAAAGTGCAGGAGCAACTTATCAGCGGTGTGTCCAGAATTGCTTCCACAAGCAGATTGGGCGCAACGTTCATGCTTATGTGGATGATATCATGGTCAAGTCATTGAAGAAGGAGACCTTGTTGGATGATCTCAAGGAAACGTTTGCTAATCTTCGGACTTACCAGATGAAGCTTAACCCGGATAAGTGTGTTTTTGGTGTTCCTGCAGGCAAGTTGCTGGGTTTCCTAGTATCGGAGCGAGGCATCGAAGCCAACCCAGACAAGATTAAGGCAATAACCTCGCTTGCGAAACCAGAGAACATCAATGACGTTCAACGGATGGCGGGTCGGATCGTGGCTTTGAGCCGGTTCATAAGCCGCCTTGGTGAAAAGGCGATTCCCCTTTATCAGATGTTGAGAAAGACTGACACTTTTGTCTGGAGTGACGTGGCTGATGCGGCTTTCGAAGCCCTTCAGAAACAATTGGCCGAGTCGCCTGTTCTCGCTGCTCTCATCGCCAATGAGCCTATGCTCCTGTACATTGCTGCTAATAACAAAGCGGTAAGTGTTGCAGTTGTTGTCGAGAGGAAAGAGGCGGGGAAAGAATATCCAGTGTTGCGGCTAGTCTATTATGTCAACGAAGTTCTATCTGAGTCCAAGCAGAGGTACCCACATTGGCAGAAACTGGTGTTTGGCGTCTTCATGGCTAGTCGCAAGCTCAGGCATTATTTCCTAGAGCACCCCATTACTGTGGTCAGTTCAGCACCCTTGGGAGACATCATCTAGAACAGGGAAGCTACAGGTCGGGTTGCCAAGTGGGCAATTGAGCTTGGCCCCCACCATCTTAAATATGTCCCTCGCATGGCCATCAAATTCCAAGCACTCGTGGATTTCATCAATGATTGGACGGAACTCCAAACTCCAGAAGAGAAGCCTGATAATACATATTGGACTATACATTTTGATGGTTCCAGACAGCTAGAAGGCTCGGGGGCTGGAGTCGTCATATCTTCCCCTAGAGGTGATAAATTTTGTTGTGTCCTGAGGATTCTGTTTCCTTGTACTAACAATGCTGCTGAATATGAGGCTCTCCTCCACGGTCTTCGGATGGCTAAAGAGATGAATCTCAGCCGGGTCAGGTGCTTGGGCGACTCAGATTTGGTCGCTCAACAAGTTTCAGGAACATGGGACTCCAAAGACCAGCTTATGGTGGCTTATCGGCAAGCAGTAACCAATGTGGCTGGACACTTCAAAGGATATCAAGTTGATCACATCAATCTGTTGACACCCGATTTTGGCATGATACAAAACGCAATAAAGATGACCTCAAATGAAAAAGTTCTCAACATGTGAAAGTTCCGTATCGTCAAAATGAGAAACTTTGATGTTCGGGTCATCACCATCCGACCTCATCTTAGGAGCTCAAACAGTGTTCAAAGTTCTAAAATTTTGTGTTCAGATCACTGTTCGGCTGATTACGCCCTCAAGACGGCCTCAGATGGAAAACTATCCAACACGAATTGTCTTCGTCTCGTTGAATCGGTCAATTTTCCTATAAAAATTGTCTAAATCCGAGTTCATATGCAAAAGTTACGGTCAACACGGTGCGGACCGGCTAGAGATCAAAATATTACGCTGGACATCAGACACATGTTTGATGGATGTCTGACACAATGCGTGAGCAATTAGCCCTTCAAGATGGCCTCGAATCGAAAAACGTTCAACATGAAAGTTGTTCGTAACGTCGAAACGGTCAACTTTTATTTTGGGCACATTTTCATCCGAGGTCGTTTACTGCCACAAAAAAGACCCGCAAGGTACAGCCAGAAAGCTTGCCAGGATGAAAACCTTGCCGGGGAAATCTTGCCGGGATGGAAACCTTGCTGGGATAGAAACCTTGCCGGGGAAATCTTGCCGGGATGGAAACCTTGCCGGGGTGTGAAAGCTTGCCGGGGTGAAACCTTGCCGGGGTGTGAAAGCTTGCGGGGATGGAAACCTTGCCGGGGTGAAGCTTGCCGGGGTGGAAACTGTCAAATCCGACCAGAAGCTGAAGATGGGCTCAAATAGTTATCTAGATGGCCTCGGATGAAAAAGTGTTCAACATGAAAGTTGTTCGTAACGTCGAAACGGTCAACTTTGCTTTTGGAGTCATCATCATCCGACATAGTATACGACCTGCAGAGACGCTACAAGAGTCGGACGGTCCAGTCAGCTACATAACCGAGTCCGACTCGAAATTAAAGATGACCCCGTGGAGTATTCAAGATGGCCTTATTTGGAAAAGTGATCAACATACGGATTATTGGCCTCGTCGAAGCGCACAAAATTTGTGTTTGAACCATCTCCATCGGAGGTCATGTGCAGATTCCACGGCCCACGCAAGGAGCAAGACAGAAGATTGGACCAGATTCGGGCTGAATCCGAGCGGGACCAGAACTAGGACTCTAGGACGTGAATTGATGTAATTTTCTTGTAAGGAAAGCCTAGATGAATCCTTTGCTTGTACGGGAAGTCTAGCCGCCTCTTATATATGTTGGGGGTGACGGCCGATTGAACACACAATCGATCTACATCCAATTCAATTTACTGTTTTCACGTACCTTTGCTTTCGTTTACTATCTTTCCCGCCGAGCTCTAGAAACCCTAGGGCGCGGTTCATCTTTGCTGTTTTGCGCCGTAAAGCAGTCGTCCTCCTCTCCGAAATTGAGGAACCCCTTTGTTGCTTTGCTCGAAAAGCATCCGTCCCTCGCCACGAAAGTGCGAGGATTATCTTGCGTTGCGCAGTGCAATTTTCTATGCCAACACAAATTGGCGACTCCGCTGGGGACACGAAGAACGCCGAGTACTTCCAATCTGCTCGGCGACAAGAAGAACAAGGGCAACATCAACTCGGACAAGATGACCACCGATCCCAATAACAACAGCGACATCAGCTCAGACAACATTATCCCTGCCGCAATGGAAGATCTCTCGGAGGAAGACCGGCTGGAGATTGAACATGTACTTGGAGAGCAGAGGAAGATGATGCTGGCGGGATTCCAGAAGACTCGGAATGGTGTCATCAAGAAAGTGGCTACGCCAAGCGCTATGCCGAGTATTTCAGATCTACTCGGTACTGAGGTAAAACAATCAAACGAAGACCTTGCTCATCTAATTGATGCATCCGTAGCTAGCAAATTTGGATCCAACATGGCAGATACGATGCACACACTTTCCAAGTCCATGGCTGATAAATTTGAAGAGCTTAAAGAGCAATTTAGTAAAGATCTAGGGATTGGTTTATCTCATCATGCTCAATCGTTAGGGCAACATGTTGAACGTGAGTACTATGATAAAAGACCGATGCATATGGAACATAATCGAGTAGTTAACATGTCTAGTAATGTTCATATGCCAGGTGCATCGGCTAACGTAGATCAAACTCATGTTGCTATAAATAATGATCAAAGTGGCCGGAACCATGCTAGTAGTTCGGCCCATAATTTTATTCCTAATGCTGCTCCTCCTATGGTTTCTACTTCGGTTGCACAAAATTACAACAACAACAACCGAAGTAGGGTTTTGAATTCAAATCTGCAGCAGCCCTACTATCAAACAGTAGCGTATACCACACCACCGAGTTACAATCAACTCGGAGCAAACTCACCACCGAGTTACAACCAACTCGGTGTAAACTCGCCGGGTTACAATCAACTCAATATGAACCCTCACCGAATTGCAAATAGCTCGGAGACTATGCTGCCAGCTGCCAGTACAGGTATTCCATATGGGCCGGTACTTGATTCACATGTTAATGGTCCTCCGTTGCAAACTTCATATGCTCAAACATTTATGCCGGAGTATCCACCACATGTTGCTGTTCCACAAACACATGCTCCATCATCTAATGATAGTTGGAAAAATCAGTTGGTTGACATACTTAGAGAATACGGTTTAGCACCGAAAGGTACAACACGTGCCTATCAGAAACCATTCCCCGAGTACTTTGACTCCACTCCTTATCCTCGTGGTGTTAGGATCCCTGACTTTGTTAAATTCACCGGGGAAGGTGGTAGATCTACTGTTGAACATGTGGGACAGTTCTTAGCACAATGCAGTGAGTTTGGTAACTCGGATATTTATAGAGTTAGGTTATTTCCTTTGTCTCTATCCGGCACTGCATTCACTTGGTTTTCATCCCTTGCTCCTAACTCTATTTCTTCATGGGTACAATTAGAGCAGCGATTTCATGAGTACTTCTATAGCGGTGAAACTGAGCTTCGGCTTTCCGACCTAACTATGGTTAGGCAGAAATATAATGAGCCGGTGCATGATTACATTAGAAGGTTTAGGGATGTAAAGAACCGCTGTTACAGCTTAACTATAGCCGAAAAGGACTTGGCTGATCTAGCCTTTTCGGGTTTGCTTGCTCACATTAAAGATAAGCTAGAAGGGCAGGAATTTTTAGATGTCAACCAAGTGTTACAGAAGGCTTTGGCGCAGGAAACCCGAGCTAGGGAAGTTAAGCAATCTAATCGGTTTAGAGATAACAAAAACAAAGATAAGGTTACTCCTGCTGTTAACAGTTTAGAGTGTGAAGGTGACTCGGCTAGTGATGATGAGGTAGACATATGTGTAGCCGAGTGGATCCAAACGCCAAAGTCCAAACCTTTTGCGTGTCCTGCCTTAAAACCCACACCTGCTAAGAGAGAGGAGATTAAATATACTTTTGATGTTAGCAAGTGTGATAGGATCTTTGACATGCTATTGCAAGGGAAACAAATAAGATTGAGAGGAGGTCATGTGATCCCATCTCCGGAAGAATTGGGACGAAGAGCTTACTGTAAGTGGCATAACTCTTTTTCACATGCTACTAATGACTGTAATATTTTTCGTCGACAGGTGCAATCGGCCATCAACGAGGGACGATTGACATTCACAGAGGATGCCAAGATGAAGCTCGATAGTGATCCTTTCCCTATTAATGTGATCGAGTTTGAAGGCAAGAAGATGCTAATTCGGTCAGATCAGACCGAGTCAGCCAAGAAAAAAAATACTGTTGATGAGAATGCTCCACCAAGGATGATTAAACCCAAGAATCCAGAGGTCGGAGTGTGGAAGGTCAATGGAAGGAAAGAGCAAGGTCCAAGACCAAAGCCAACTGTTAACATGCTGTTGGAAAAATACACTTCACGTAGAAACAGCAATGTGTTCAAACGGCTTGGAGGAGTTAAGCGCCCGAGGTCTCCTCCTGGACCTAACGATCATGAGCATTGGGGGAGGAATTCATATGAGCAACAGCCGTGTTTCCCAATGGAACCGGCTTATTGGGGATGCCCACCTCCTATGCATCCACATTTTCCTCCGTGTCCTCCGTGGGGGTTTAATCCTTGGGCACCATACCCTATGGGGCCACCGGGTTATTTTCAGCCAGAATGGAATCAGCCGAGTGCTATGTACAGGGGACCAGTGCATCAGAAAAGAACTCGGTTCAATGAAGACACGATTCGAGGGAATCGGTCACCGGTGCGCCAGGTGGGTGGCAGAAACAGTACTGGTCGCGGGCTCACTTGGGTGCGTAAGTCTGCAAAAGAACTCGAAGAAGGTCAACCGGCTGGAGTTGGAGAGAAAAGTCCAGGAAAAGAGGACGTTGCCGAGTTGAAAGATAATTCTGTTCAGAGAGAAGATGCCAATGCACATACTGTATCTTCCAGCGTAACTCGGAAAGTTGGAGCGGTTGGTGTGATAATTGATCCACTCATCAGAGAGAATAGCTCACGTGCATCCCCTGGCCAGTCTCCAGTTATTTTTGGCTCGCTCGATCAGCATGGGAACCCAAGTACTAGTGGAAGCCAAAAGGTTGCAGCAGGGGCTGTATCGAATTAGCAGAAGGATGTTTCGGCTACTCGGAACAGGCCGAGTTACGTGAGAAGCAACATGCCGAGATACTCAGGAGGCAGTCAGTACAGGCCGGGTTACTCGGGAGGCAATCAGTTCAGGCCGAGTAACTCGGGGGGTAACAGGACAGTACACCAGTATATGCCGAGTAACTTGGGGAGCAGCAGAGCCAAGTCGGTAGCTCCAGGGACCCAACCAGGACCGAGTAACTCGGGGGGCAGCAAATCTGTCGCTCCAGGGACTAAACCGGGGCCTCAATGGTGCCCAATGGGACTCACGCCCACTCAAAAATGCCGAGTACAACGGCTGCGAGCGCTGGAGATCAGACAAGACATAGCTGAGAAGAAGCGCAACGAGTTGTTCAACCGGGAAAAACCATTGATACCTAAGCTGACTTGGAGGGAAAAGCGCATCTCGGAGGAAGGGAATGCTGCTGCAGATTACTCGGTTGATAACGCATCAAAGGACTCGGTTGATGGCGATGACGTAAATAACTCGGAAGATAGCAAGAACGTGCGTAACTCGGTTGATGGCGAGAACTCGGAAGATGGCGAGAATACATTCACTGATATGGATATTAACATGGTTTTTGCATTGCCCGCCGAGTTCCGTGCGCCTGAGTCTGAAGTTGCCGAGTTAGTTCTTGGGCCGAGTAAGGCTATGTTTGAGAAACCAGAGAAGCCCGACCAGCACTTGAAGCCGTTATTCATCAGGGGACATATTGATGGCAAGCCCATTGGGCGCATGCTTGTTGATGGCAGCGCAGGTGTTAATATCATGCCTCTTTCGGTGTTTTCCAAGCTGAATCGAAAGGAGAGCGAGCTAATGAGGACCAACATGGGAATCAGTGGGTTCTCAGGAGAGCTATCTGAAGCCAAGGGCGTTATATCTATGGAGCTTACAGTCGGAAGCAAGACATTGCCGACTGCTTTCTTTGTAGTTGATGTCAAAGGCCGATACAATGTTCTGTTGGGGCGTGACTGGATCCATGCGAATTGTTGCATCCCATCTACTTTGCATCAGTGCTTAATTCAATGGGTAAATGACGATGTGGAGGTGATTGGGGCAGACAACTCGACCTGCATAGCCTTGACAGAAGCGCCGATTGATTGGCAACTCGGTGATATGCAATGCTTGACCGGTAGAGATCTATCGGACTATGACTACATTAGTATAGGTAGAGATGGTTTTGTACCTGTAAATGTACAACCGGCTGATGTAGCTCGGCTTAATGATCTATCTATGTAAATGATGAATAAAGAAGATAGCATTAAATGGTTACAAAAACGTACAGAAGAGTATCGTTCCGGAAAGAACGATATGCATGAAACTATTGAAGAATTTGAAGACATGGACAAGCTTGGGCATGGGTTCTCATCGGCTGATCCACTTGAAGAAATAGACATTGGTGATGGAAGCACTCCGAGACCTACATTCATCAATGCTAACTTAAAGGCCGATCAGAAAAGCAAGGTAACCGAGTTACTTAAAGAATTTGTTGATTGCTTTCCTTGGAACTATACCGAGATGCCTGGCTTAAATAGAGATTTAGTGGAACATAGATTACCTATCAAACCTGGTTTTAGGCCGTATAAGCAACCCGTAAAATTTTTAATCCTGACATGTATGACCGCATCAAAGAAGAAGTTGATCGGTTGATAAAAGCAGGGTTTATTCGGCCATGTAGATATGCAGATTGGGTGTCTAATATTGTTCCTGTTGAAAAGAAGAACACTAGCAAAATTAGAGTATGTGTTGATTTTAGGGACCTGAATAAGGCTACTCCGAAAGATGAATATCCTATGCCTATTGCCGACATCCTTATTAATAATGCTTCGGGACATAGAATAATCAGTTTTTGGATGGTAATGTTGGTTATAATCAGATATTTATGGCCGAAAAGGATATGTCTAAAAGTGCTTTTCGGTGCCCTGGCTTTTTCGGTTTGTTTGAGTGGGTAGTCATGACTTTTCGGTTGAAGAATGCCGGTGCTACATATCAACGTGCCATGAATCTAATATTTCATGATCTTCTTGGCATTATATTAGAAATATACATTGATGATATAGTTGTTAAATCGGATGGGTTTGAACATCATCTTGCCGATTTACGACTCGGTTTTGAAAGAATGCGCCGGTATGGGTTAAAGATGAATCCCCTTAAATGTGCTTTTGGTGTGTCGGCTGGAAAATTCTTGGGGTTTATAATTCATGAAGATGGTATAGAGATTGACCCTAAGAAAGTGGAGGCAATTAAAAATCTGGAACAGCCGACTTGTAAAAGAGATGTGCAAAAGTTATTGGGGAAAATCAATTACTTGAGACGATTCATATCTAACTTGGCAGGGAAGATTGAATCGTTTGCTCCAATACTTCAGCTAAAGAATGAAGCCGAATTCACTTGGGGGCAGAACAACAGGAGGCTTTTAATAACATAAAGAGATATTTGTTAAATCCTCCGGTATTGCGTGCACCCAAATCTGGTGCGCCGTTCAAATTATACATTGCTGCACAAGATAGAGTGATTGGCGCGGTGTTGACACAAGAAGATGGCGGGAAGGAGTACATCATAGCATACTTAAGTTGCCGTTTGATTGATGCCGAAACTCGGTATGTGTTTATTGAAAAGTTATGTTTATCCTTATATTATGCATGTACCAAGTTTCGACCTTATTTGCTGTCCAGTACTTGTGTACTAGCTTGTCAAGCCGACGTAGTTACATACATGTTGCAAAAACCGATTCTTAGTGGTAGGATTGGTAAATGGGCTTATGCACTAATAGAGTATGATTTGACATATGAATCGTTGCGTGCTATGAAAGGTCAAATTATCGCCGACTTCATTGTTGATCATAGAGTTAAAGATGAGGAAGATATTAATTATGTTAGCATATGCCCATGGAAACTTTATTTTGATGGATCGGTTTGTAGAGAGGGGCAAGGCGTCGGCAATGTTCTGATTTCTCCTAATAATGTTATATATGAGGCATCGGTTCGCTTAGAATATCCTTGCACAAATAACCAAGCTGAGTATGAGGCCCTTTTGTTTGGGTTACAAGATTTACTGGATATGGGTGTTAAGGATGTAGATGCTTTTGGTGATTCGCTTCTGGTAGTGCAACAAATTAAAGGCGAATTTCAATGTTTTGATGGGTTACTAAATAGTTACATGGACCGATGTTTAGATATAATCAAGTCCCTGGATACTTTCACTATTAGTCATATACCTAGGAAGGAAAATTCTAGGGCTAATTCTTTGGCACAGCAGGCATCCGGTTATAATATCAGTAGAGGAAAGTTCTTCATCTTAGAAAAACCGATGTTGGTTGCTGCAAAGGGTGAGACCGAGTTACAGATAACTCGGAATACACGCCGAGTGCCAGATAACTCGGAACACACACCGGGTTATACCGAGTCATATCGAGAGAAAGATAACTCGGAACACACACCGGGTTATACCGAGTCATACCGAGAGAAAGATAATTCGGAACATACACTGAGTTATGCCGAGCTACAGCGAGCGCCAGATAATTCGGAATTCACACCGGGTTGCAGCGCGCGAGGAGAAGAAAATTCAGCGCGACAAATGACCGAGTTATCGCCAGTGACTGAGTTAAATAACTCGGAGCAAGTGAGCGAATTATCACCAGCGACCAAGTTAGCTAGTAATCCGGTACAAATCCCACCAGTGACCGAGTTAGCTAATAATTCGGAGGCTGTAGATTGGAGGGTTCCTTTGATTAATCATTTAAAAGACCCAAGTCAAACCAGGGATAGGAAGGTTCGGCGACAGGCTTTAAAATATACTTTGTTGAATAACGAGTTACATCGCCGAACTATAGATGGGCTACTGTTAAAATGCTTGGATTCTGACCAATCTAGATTAGCCATGGGTGAAGTGCATGAAGGCATATGTGGGACACACCAGTCGGCTCATAAGATGCGGTGGTTGATAAAAAGAGCAGGTTTTTATTGGCCGACTTTGTTAGAAGATTGCTTCCGTTATTATAAAAGCTGTGAGGCTTGTCAGAAGTTTGGCAATATACAATTAGCACCCACAGCTATGTTGAATCCCATAATTAAGCCGTGGCCGTTTAGAGGATGGGGCTTAGATTTTATTGGTGAGATACATCCTTCGTCTTCTAAACAACATCGCTTTGTCCTAGTAGCCACTGATTATTTCACCAAGTGGACAGAAGCGATTCCTTTGAGAAATATGACTCATAGAGAAGTGATTAATTTTGTTTTGGAGCATATTATTCATAGATTCGGTATTCCTCAAACTTTGACTACTGATCAAGGTGCTTCTTTTATGTCCCATCAATTTCGTGAATTTGCTGAATCTTATGGGATTAAGTTGTTGAATTCGTCGCCTTATTATGCTCAAGCTAATGGACAGGCCGAATCTAACAATAAGACTTTGATCAAACTTATAAAGAAGAAGATTGAAGAACATCCGAGAAGATGGCACGAGGTGCTTTCGGAAGCTTTATGGGCTCATAGAATATCTAAGCATGGAGCTACTCAAGTATCACCTTTTGAGCTAGTGTATGGACAGGAGGCGGTGTTACCCGTGGAAGTTAAGTTGCAAGCTTTTAGGGTAGCCAGACAAAATGATTTGTCGGCTGTGGAGTACACTAATTTGATGATGGACAAAATAGATGATATTCCAGAAGAAAGACTAAAAGCTTTGCGAGAGATTGAGAAAGAAAAATTAAGAGTAGCCAAGGCTTATAACAAAAGGGTGAAAGAAAAATCGTTTCAAATAGGAGATTTAGTATGGAAAACGATTTTACCCATTGGAACTAAAGATAGAAAATTCGCCAAGTGGTCGCCAAATTGGGAAGGTCCATATAAAGTTGTAGAGATTGTTCCCGGCAATTCATATTTTGTACAATCTTTGCAAGGGGAGAAGTTGTCTAAAGCCCTCAATGGAAAATATTTGAAGAAATACTATCCTAGCATGTGGCAGGAGGCTTGAGGATGTTGTGGCCGATATGTTGTTTGAAATATCGCCCTAAGAAAAACTTGGCCGATGTGTTCTTTGTACATCGCCCTAAATAATGATGTTCACCGAGTTACAGCAACTCGGAAAGATACAATTTTTGTGAAATATCCTGAGAATTGGTAGTGCTATGGCCGATATGTTATTCTGAATATCGCCTTGAGTATATATGTTTTTGATAAATTATATTATACCAAAAACAGGGGGGCATGTGTTGGAGCTATAATTTGGCTGATGGGTATTTTAATAGGCCAAATTAATTAATTTATTGATTAAGCTGATCAGCCGATATATTGCTCAAGTGTTACAACAGGTATTTTGCATGGATTGGCAGTTACATGGGATAAGTCCTGCCCAGATCCTGGTTTACGTCGAGCTAGTACGCTGCCAAGGACAAATCCTAGTCGGACGCCAAGCTAAAGTTTCAGGTAATCCTGTGTTGACACCAGATTTTGGCATGGTCAAGAACGTAATTAAGAAGGCCTCAAAATGGAAAAGTGCTCAAAGTGAGAAAGTACCGTATCGTCAAAAGGAGAAACTTTGATATTTGGGCCATAACCATCCGATCTCATCTCTAAGGCCGAAGTTGTGTTCGAAGTACTGGGATTTTGTATCCAGAACACTATTCGGCTGATTACGCCCTCAAGATGATCTCATATGAGAAACCTTTCTACATGAATTGTCTTCGTCTCGTCGAATCGATCGATTTTCATATAAAAATCGTCTCAATCCGAGTTCGTATGCAAAAGTTAGAGCTATCTGAATGCAGCCATGTCAAGAGGTGAAATAAGACGCGGGAGATCAGACACGTCTTGGCGAGTGTCTGATGCAATGCGTGAGCAATTAGCCATTCAAGATGGCCTCGAATCGAAAAACGTTCAAAATGAAAGTTGTTCGTAACGTCGAAACGGTCAACTTTGTTTTTGGGCACATTTTCATCCGAGGTCGTTTACTGCCACAAAAAAGACCCGCAAGGTACAGCCAGAAAGCTTGCCGGGATGGAAACCTTGCCGGGGAAACCTTGCCGGGATGGAAACCTTGCCGGGGAAACCTTGCCGGGGTGTGAAAGCTTGCCGGGATGGAAACCTTGCCGGGGTGAAGCTTGCCGGGGTGGAAAGCTTGCCGGGAAAAGCTTGCCGGGGTGGAAACTGTCAAATCCGACCAGAAGCTGAAGAGGGGCTCAAATAATTATCTAGATGGCCTCGGATAAAAAAAGTGTTCAACATGAAAGTTGTTCGTAACCTCGAAACGATCAACTTTTCTTTTGGATTCATCATCATCTGACATAGTATACGACCTGTAGAGACGGTACAAGAGTCGGACGGTCCAGTCAGCTACATAACCGAGTCCGACTCGAAATTAAAGATGACCCCGTGGAGTATTCAATATGGCCTTATTTGGAAAAGTGATCAACATACGGATTATTGGCCTCGTCGAAGCGCACAAAATTCGTGTTTGAACCATCTCCATCGGAGGTCATGTGGAGATTCCACGGCCCACGCAAGGAGCAAGACAGAAGATTGGACCAGATTCGGGCTGAATCCGAGCGGGACCGGAACTAGGACTCTAGGACGTGAATTGATGTAATTTTCTTGTAAGGAAAGCCTAGATGAATCCTTTGATATTTATAGGAAAATATCAACGTGTACCCTCGACGCCGGGGGTGATGCACCGCAGCTCACGTCGAAGGAGGTCCGACCGACAGCGCGATACGCAGGACAGCCGGCAGACGCTTTTGTAGACCCGAAACCCCACACGCCCGGGAGGGACCCCGTCAGGGCGCGTGGCGGCTATGGGCTGCCCTAGGTCGACCTGATCGCCCCTAGGGCCTCGTGGATCGTTGGCCTTCAAGAGAAGAACGAACGAAGAACGAGAAGAAAGATACAAGGGTAGGGGATAGATGAACACGAAAAAGTAGTAGATGTGTTTGTTCGATTGTGTGTTGTTCAATCGGCCGTCACCCCCAACATATATAAGAGGCGGCTGGACTTCCCGTACAAGCAAAGGATTCATCTAGGCTTTCCTTACAAGAAAATTACATAATTCACGTCCTAGAGTCCTAGTTCTGGTCCCGCTCGGATTCAGCCCGAATCTGGTCCAATCTTTTGTCTTGCTCCTTGCGTGGCCGTGGAATCTCCACATGACCTCCGATGGAGATGGTTCAAACACGAATTTTGTGCGCTTCGACGAGGCCAATAATCCGTATGTTGATCACTTTTCCAAATAAGGCCATATTGAATACTCCACGGGGTCATCTTTAATTTCGAGTCGGACTCGGTTATGTAGCTGACTGGACCGTCCGACTCTTGTACCGTCTCTGCAGGTCGTATACTATGTCAGATGATAATGACTCCACAAGCAAAGTTTACCGTTTCGACGTTACGAACAACTTTCATGTTGAACACTTTTTCATCCGAAGCCATCTAGATAATTATTTGAGCCCATCTTCAGCTTCTGGTTGGATTTGACAGTTTCCACCCCGGCAAGCTTTTCCCGGCAAGCTTTCCACCCCGGCAAGCTTCACCCCGGCAAGGTTTCCATCCCGGCAAGCTTTCACACCACGGCAAGGTTTCACCCCGGCAAGCTTTCACACCCCGGCAAGGTTTCCATCCCTGCAAGATTTCCCCGGCAAGGTTTCTATCCCGGCAAGGTTTCCATCCCGGCAAGATTTCCCCGGCAAGGTTTCCATCCCGGCAAGCTTTCTGGCTGTACCTTGCGGGTCTTTTTTGTGGCAGTAAACGACCTCGGATGAAAATGTGCCCAAAAGCAAAGTTGACCGTTTCGACGTTACGAACAACTTTCATGTTAAACGTTTTTCGATTCGAGGCCATCTTGAAGGGCTAATTGCTCACGCATTGTGTCAGACATCCATCAAACATGTGTGTGATGTCCAGCGTAATATTTTGATCTCTTGCCGGTCCGCACCGTGTTGACCGTAACTTTTGCATATGAACTCGGATTTAGACGATTTTTATAGGAAAATCGACCGATTCAACGAGACGAAGACAATTCGTGTTGGATAGTTTTCCATCTGAGGCCGTCTTGAGGGCGTAATCAGCCGAACAGTGATCTGAACACAAAATTTTAGAACTTTGAACACTGTTTGAGCTCCTAAGATGAGGTCGGATGGTGATGACCCGAACATCAAAGTTTCTCATTTTGACGATACGGAACTTTCACATGTTGAGAACTTTTTCATTTGAGGCCATCTTTATTGCGTTTTGTATCGTGTCAAAATCGGGTGTCAACACATGCCCCCCTGTTTTCTGGCAGAGCTTGCGTGCCAGAAAATACTTTGCCTCGGGTATTGTTTAAGCACGATGTCAACACTCCATCGGCTGTGTATGCTGAGGACGATAATTGTTATCGGCCATACGCTCGGGCTTGTTGCTGCTTGAGTAGAACTTCTTCGGATGATAGTCGTCTGAGAACAACCATTGGATGTCACAAAGGCCTCCACATAAATTTCTCATGTCAATTCTAACCTTACTTTGTCCATGTACTCCTTGGGGATATTAGAACCGCTCGACGATACATCGCCAAGCCGTCTTGCCGAGCAATTATAACCATGCACCTCAAAGGAATACCGACAACTGTTTGGTGATTCAACTCATTGTTGACCAAAGTACACCATCAAGCCTTCGCCGAACATCGTCTGTCTCCTAACATGGACCCTGCAGATAACTATCATCATGAGTCAGAGCTTTTATGCACTAAACCCTTGATCAGTGGCCGAATCAATAATTAAGTCGGCCTTGCTGGTATTGGCAAACACCCAGCATCGGCTATAGGAGTACAAGATAAACATGATGAACACCGTTAACCAGATGCCCTACTTTGCCTATACAATGAACTCTCAGGGCGATATGAAAATATCGGCCATGCATTCTCATCTCAAAGGAGCTTGGGAATCCGTCCACCAAAGTGTGAATAGCCGAAATAAATCGGATATTTTAGCTGGGGATATATTGTTGGGCACAAACTCTGATGGGACGGTTGCAGAACATGGATTATGCGCCGTTTGGAGTCTCGTATAGTGGCATTCAAATCGTTGTTTTTGCCTACCGGCTTCACGCTTGTCCTCCCTTACTCCTGTCGGCTTCACAACAAGAGTAGACACATCATTCTCGCCTCGACGGCATCCCTTGAGAACCCATACCATGTTCCTCTTTTCTAACTCTTTGGCTCTGAGCCACTTCAGCTTCTTCTCTTGCCAATGTGATAAGCCGAGTGAGCATCCCGACTGTGATTTTCTTTTATGCACCAGCAATTCTTTCCTGGCTTTGGGCACCTCTGGCTTGGCTTGTCCAAACTCGGTGATTGGGTCCTTGAAAGTTACTCGCTTCACTTCCTTTCCCTCAGTAACCAACATAGACTCGGTTGGCTTTTTTACATCCGGAGTCGGATCTGAAACAGCACACTTGCGACCATCCTTTTTCACTCGGTAAACTTGCTTAACCGCGCCCATATTTTTCGCCGAGCTCCGGACCGATTCTTTTTGGTTGAGTCGGTCTCTAACATGTGATTGTTGAACAAACAATGATCCTCTCGGAGCTGCATAATTTTGGTGAGGTGGTTTAGAATATGATGGACGATGTGCCCTTGATTTATACCTATCCCGTGATTGATATGAATAATAGTCAGCGTGGGGAGGTGTCCATGACATAGGAGTTGGTGGCCCAAAAGGAGGATATGGTGTTGGCTTGTTCGACCTCTCCTTTCGCCAATCCCGGTCTTCAGATTTATGCTTTGGGGGTGACTTCAATGCTTTTGTTTCACTCGGCCGATAAACACTCTTCTCCTCACTTAACTTCTGATATTTTTCCAATAACTGCGCGAAAGTGACTTTCAGCTTTTTACCTTTGTGCTTACCATGGCCTTTTCGTTCTTTGGTTGTGTGTGCATCGGTCTTTGAATTTTCTTGTTGCCCCCCAGTGCTAAATGTGTCAGTTGCAACTTTGATGGAATTCCCGTCTTCAGTGTTGTTGTTGATGCACTTTTGAATGATTGCCTTGCTCGAAGATTTGATCCCATCATCATAAGCGTATACTTGTCCGTCTTTGGATGAGCCGGCTTCAGGTAGCCGAGACAATTCTTGATCGCTATCGAGACCAATCTGAGTTGACTGGCCGTATGCTTGTGCCTCGATGAGCTCCAATCGTCCTGTGTTGGCCGATTGTGTGGCTTGATGAATCACATTATTGTCTTTGACATTCTTTTCACGCGAACATTGCATTTGCTCTTGTCTTCATGGCTCGACATCGTGATCAATTATAATAATAGGATTAGTTGGCGACGCACCGACGATGTGATCACTTATGCCCGGACTGAAAGTACACTGCTCGTCCATTAACCGATATTGTGATACCGGCCCTGGAACAAAACAACCGAGTGGTGCCAGTTTAACGCCATCCGACTCAGCTATGCATTGATTTTCGTCCTTCTTCCCCGATGCTCTTGAATCGGCTATCTCGGAGGACTTTGGACCTGGCTTTATGTTTCTGCAACCAAAGTAACTACATAATATACATCTCATTTGATACCAAATGTCAGCCAAGCATGAAACAATCAAAGCTACCCATATGAACATAATTTTCAGTCGGCGTAATGGGAAAAGCTTTGGTTGCGATAATCTATCACTAGCAGCCTCTATGAATGGTACAATATGTTGACTGGCATGATTAGTGACAAGACTATTTCTAACAAACAAGTTACTCATCTCGATTGGTCTTTCCAAGTTAATTATGATCTTGCTAATGGATGCATCAATGATATATTTTTGACCGAATCGGAAAGCGAGTAAATTATCTGCTAGACGTACCTTTGCGACACCGTTGGTGGAATATGATGATCGTACATGTGGAACAATGCTTTGCTCCACCCCAAGATGATCCTCCAACGCCTCTTCTTCTTCTTCTTCTGGATCTTGTGCTTCATCACTCGGATTACCCGAATGGATTCCACTCGAAAGCTCTTTGTCAGCTAAACTTTGCTTGGCTGCATGTTCTTGTTCTTGATGTTCATCGTTAACCGAACTGTGTTCAGCCATATTACTTTGTTCTTGATGCTCATCAATTTCTTTAGCACGAAACTCATAGGGCAGCATGTAAGTTCCCTTACATCCAGAAAAATTGAGCACAGCCAATTTGCTGCATTTGCCGTTCCTTCGCTCAGTCAAGCTTGCATCTTTTGTTTTAGTACACTCGGCTATGATTTGCTTGATGCACTCGACATTAGCCGGAGATGCACTCGGATGACTCGATGCATTCGATATTGACACTATGCACTCGACCTTAGCCATCTCAGTGCTCAATCCGGTTTCAACCGAACCTACCATTGTCTTGGCTTCAAAGGAACCATTCAACTCGGCTGTAGATGACTTACTCATATTTGACTCGGTTTCAACCGAATCAACTGAATTAGCCGAGTAGATCCATTTTTGTTGTTCGGCTTGCATAGCTTCTGTTTTATCTTGCCTCAACATCGTGGAAGGTCCAACATGGTTGCTACATAGAGGAAGGGACTTGACGTATTCCTGCAAATCTTCCTCTTCACGCTTCTTCTTGAGTGCTTCATAAGCCTGTCGATATTCTACTAGTAACTCCTCAAGAGTCGGTGTGATAAAATTGTTGACGCAATTGCCTGTGAGCTTTGGGTTGACCTTGTCCATTCGGGCCACATATTTTTCTTTAATTTCGTCCCTGCTTGGTTCGGCTTGCCCCCCAATGCTTTTATGATCTTTCGGCAATGAACTGATGTTGCCGAAATTTTGCAATTGTATAGGGGGTGTATGACACGCTGCAATGATAGGTGAAGACGTATGCACTGTTGGTGAACCATATTTCCTCTCGCCAATTTGGTCAATTGGCAACACGTTGTCTTCTTGAAAAACCTTAGCTCTTATTGCCTCATAATCAGGAACCAGCCCCTTATCATGTTGCTCAAGGCAAAGAGCGGTAATCTTCTTATTTTGCACTAAGCTTTTTAATGCAGCCAAAGCCACCTCATCTCCTGCAATACTAGGCACATACGCTCCTGTAGAATCTCCATTCACTCGGCCATAAAAGTGAGACGAGTCATGAATACTTTTAGTTGCATATGATGCTGAACAATTAATCTCACGAGGTGTGGTATATGATGACTGAAGATAACCGGCCAAATAGCTAATGGAAGCATGGCCGATTTCCCCATCCATCGGCATGTTTGGGGATGAACCCGCATATTGTGAGCCGGCTGCCGATGGATATAACTGTGAGACCACTTCCTGTACATGAGGTGTCCTATATTGATCACTCGAACACATCGTGTTGTTCATCGGCATATTGAAGGGAGTTGCCGATGCACGAAAGTTCGGATCCATAAGTTGCATGTCACGATTATTTAATTTCCAAGCTTCTCCAACAGGATACTTAGTCGGCCTTTGCTCGTTAGGGCTAGCCGACATGGTATGCCCATCCAAGGATCTAGTGACACCAACATACTGGCTACTTGCATCTACATAAGGAGATTGATGATACATATTACCGTCGTAGATTGCAACCGCTTGATGACGCTCTCCTTGTAGCAAGAACAGGCTGGAGACCGTTCGAAGCTTCATCCCCAGCGGAGTCGCCAAAAAAGTGTGTTGACACACAAACACGTCACCGTGTACCCTCGACGCCTGGGGTGATGCACCGCAGCTCACATCGAAGGAGGTCCGACCGGCAGCGCGATACGCAGGACAGCCGGCAGACGCTTTTGTAGACCCGAAACCCCACACGCCCGGGAGGGACCCCGTCAGGGCGCGCGGCGGCTATGGGCTGCCCTAGGTCGACCTGATCGCCCCTAGGGCCTCGTGGATCGCAGGCCTTCAAGAGAAGAACGAACGAAGAACGAGAAGAAAGATACAAGGGTAGGAGATAGATGAACACGAAAAATTAGTAGATGTGTTTGTTCGATTGTGTGTTGTTCAATCGGCCGTCACCCCCAACATATATAAGAGGCGGCTGGACTTCCCGTACAAGAAAATGATTCATCTAGGCTTTCCTTACAAGAAAATTACATCAATTCACGTCCTAGAGTCCTAGTTCTGGTCCCGCTCGGATTCAGCCCGAATCTGGTCCAATCTTCTGTCTTGCTCCTTGCGTGGGCCGTGGAATCTGCACATGACCTCCGATGGAGATGGTTCAAACATGAATTTTGTGCGCTTCGACGAGGCAAATAATCCGTATGTTGATCACTTTTCCAAATAAGGCCATCTTGAATACTCCACGGGGTCATCTTTAATTTCGAGTCGGACTCGGTTATGTAGCTGACTGGACCGTCCGACTCTTGTAGCGTCTCTGCAGGTCGTATACTATGTCGGATGATGATGACTCCAAAAGCAAAGTTGACCGTTTCGACGTTACGAACAACTTTCATGTTGAACACTTTTTCATCCGAGGCCATCTAGATAACTATTTGAGCCCATCTTCAGCTTCTGGTCGGATTTGACAGTTTCCACCCCGGCAAGCTTCACCCCGGCAAGGTTTCCATCCCGGCAAGCTTTCACACCCCGGCAAGCTTTCACCCCGGCAAGCTTTCACACCCCGGCAAGGTTTCCATCCCGGCAAGATTTCCCCGGCAAGGTTTCTATCTCGGCAAGGTTTCCATCCCGGCAAGATTTCCCCGGCAAGGTTTCCATCCCGGCAAGCTTTCTGGCTGTACCTTGCGGGTCTTTTTTGTGGCAGTAAACGACCTCGGATGAAAATGTGCGCAAAATCAAAGTTGACCGTTTCGACGTTACGAACAACTTTCATGTTGAACGTTTTTTGATTCGAGACCATCTTGAAGGGCTAATTGCTCACGCATTGTGTCAGACATCCATCAAACATGTGTCTGATGTCCAGCGTAATATTTTGATCTCTAGCCGGTCCGCACCGTGTTGACCGTAACTTTTGCATATGAACTCGGATTTAGATGACTTTTATAGGAAAATCAACCGATTCAACGAGACGAAGACAATTCGTGTTGGATAGTTTTCCATCTGAGGCCGTCTTGAGGGCGTAATCAGCCGAACAATGATCTGAACACAAAATTTTAGAACTTTGAACACTGTTTGAGCTCCTAAGATGAGGTCGGATGGTGATGACCCGAACATCAAAGTTTCTCATTTTGACGATACAGAACTTTCACATGTTGAGAACTTTTTCATTTGAGGCCATCTTTATTGCGTTTTGTATCGTGCCAAAATCGGGTGTCAACACAATCGGCGGCTCAATGAGGCGGCTGATGCATTGTCACGACTCGGCTCTCAACGAAAGCCGGTCCCTCCGAAGGTGTTCCTTGACGTGCTCCATAATCCTTCTGTTAAACTGCCTTCCGAGGAAGATCTCGCTATCCCTGACCTGGAGGCACTGTTGGTGGCGGCTCTTCACGCTATTCCAGACTGGATAGTTCCTTATCTTGGATTATCTGACTCGAGGTGAGCTCCCTGAAGATGAACTCATGGCTCGTCAGATCGTCCGCCGCTCTAAGTCTATGTCCATCGTCAATGGCGAGTTACATAGGAGAAGCATTACAGGAGTTTTCCAGCATTGTGTTTCCCCTGATGAAGGGCGAGAGATCCTCAATGAGATTCATTTTGGAGATTGTGGTCATCATGCCGGCTCAAGGTCCTTAGTGGCAAAAGCTTTTCGGAATGGTTTTTACCAGCTTATGGCTCACGCAGATGCTGAGGATACCTTACAAAAGTGTGATGGTTGCCAGAAGTTTGCTCGCCAGGCTCATGTTCCGGCTCAAGAGCTCCGGATGATCCCAATAACTTGGCCCTTTGCAGTCTGGGGGCTTGATATGGTTAGTCCGTTTAAACCATCCAAAGACAAAAAGACCCATATTTTGGTTGCTGTCGATAAATTTACCAAGTGGGTTGAAGCCGAGCCAATCAGCAATTGTGATGCAGCCACAGCAGTCAAGTTCTTGAAAAAGTTGATTTTTCGCTTTGGTTATCCACATAGCATCATCACTGATAATGGCACAAATTTTTCCAAGGGAGCTGTGAAGCAGTTTTGTCAAAGAGAGCATATCCGGCTTGATGTTGCATTAGTTGCACACCCTCAGTCCAATGGCCAAGCAGAACGCGCTAACCAGGAGATTTTACGAGGCATTAAGCCTAGGCTTATGGTCCCACTCGAACGCACGCCGGGTTGTTGGGTCGAAGAGCTCCCTTCTGTCCTTTGGAGCATCCGGTCCACTCCTAATAGATCGACAGGCTACACGCCTTTCTTTCTGGTCTATGGTGCAGAAGCTGTTTTGCCCAGTGATATCCGTCATGATTCCCCAAGAGCTACCGCCTACGTCGAAGATGACAATGAACAAGCTCGTCAAGACTCTCTGGATGCCTTGGAAGAGGAACGTGACTTAGCAGCAGCACGATCTGCGATCTATCAGCAAGACCTACGTCGCTATCACAGCCGTAGAGTTCGCAGCCGTACTTTCCAGGAGGGCGATTTAGTGCTCCGTCTGATACAAGAACAGACAGGTATGCACAAGCTTTCCCCTCCCTGGGAAGGGCCTTTTGTCATCAGCAAAAATCTCAACAACGGGTCATATTATCTGATGGATATACGTGAACACAATAAATCACATACGTCGGAGGAAGAGACCAACAGGCCTTGGAATATCGCTCATCTCCATCCTTACTATACTTAGAGCCACTGGCTCAAGTTTGCTTGTACAAACCTTTGTATATATTATGATCAATATACATAAGCCGGCATCCCCGAAACTCGGGGTCTCTGTCGTTTCATCTCAAATATTGTGCATGAGTCTTTTCGTTTTTGATCATTGGTCACTTGGGGGCTTCCAACTCATCGAGTTTAGCTATCTCACCCTCTTGACCAGGCAAATGATGCCACATTATCTTGGTTAAACCTGCCTGTCTGCTTGATGCTACTCCGATTAGGTGACCCAGTGTACTCTTGACAAGTCAATCATCTCTATGACCCTGAACTTGTCTTGGTTAAAACATCGGATATGTCACGTGAGAGCCGGCTTACAGAGAGCGAGGATAAACCATGGGCTATCACGCCAGCTTCATTGAAGCAAGACTCGAGCCTCGAAAGCCCTTCTATATTGTCGTGCCTCGAAAGCCGACTTAACATTGCTATCTATTCACAATTCCTGTTCAATTTTTTTTACAGGGGTTATCTTGGTTTCTTTCGGCCATGAGCCGCCGGATCATTTACAAACCAGTTTAAAACAAAAGACAGATGCCTATCGACCATGAGTCAACAACAATCATAGCCGTTTATTTCAGACTGGTGCTAACCACGAGCCGGACAGCTATTAGGCGCCCCGGGTTATTCTAAGCCTGTGTTATGCAGAGAAGGATTATTGATGGTTCATACAAATATGACTCGCCATACTATTACTCAACGAAGCATAGATTCTTTCAAAAGAGACTGGGCGGGTTAACATACAATCACATCAGTGCAGTTGTTTCATCCAACATACTGCAAAATATTCAAGTGCGCGAAGGCACGCTAAGCACCCAAGTGTTTCCAACTATCCTATTACAAAGCCACAGCTGGGCTCCATGATATCAAAGTTCTTTGGAGATATCTACTCCTGGGTACCAGTTTCTGTGCCCTCCGGGTCATCAGTTCCCGGGTTAGCTCTTTCCTGGTGTTCATCGGCGGCTTGGACCTCCGGGTCATCCTGCTCCGGCTCCGCTCTTCTTCCGATCTGAAGATTGTCCAGATCCCAGTCGATAGTTGTCAAGGCTTGAAAGACGGCATCCTCTTGCATGATAATTGACGGGTCAACATCAGGAGCAAAGATATGCTTACGCCATGCCGGAGTTAGGTCGATGGGCGTGTAAGATGGCGGGGTGACCCGCACGTTCTCTTCGTTGTAAGCCGGCTGATACTTCTTCAAGTCCAATTCTTCAACCAATTGACTCGCCAAAACACGAGTTTCCTTCACACACACCGGGCGTAATCTGCTGCAGAGAATTCGCTGCCATCAGTGTTGAACTCCAGAAACCCGCCAGTCATCTCAACAAGATCCATATCTGGCACATAATCTTTGGCCCGGCTTAAGGCCATCATGGCACCTGCTCGGGTGGCTGATTTCTTCAATTCTTCAATTTGTCCAGGAATGGTTGAAAGTTGCTTCAACACGTCCCTTATGAAACGTGGCGGCTCTTTATGACCCATCACAGACATAATTGTGAACAAGCTCCCTGCATAAAGTTGCTCCAAGAAAGTGTAAACCGCCTTGAGCTTGACACGGGGGGTCTTGACGCAAATTGATGCTTCTGCTACCTGCAATATTTGAACACATTTGATTTCAGCATTCCCAGACAAATATCTCAGTTTTCGGGCGAGTTATTCTTGACTGATTGGCGGGTCACTTACCAAAGATGGCCTGGGTCATATCGGTAATATAGCGCTTCAAGCTGTTCACTTCGTCAGTAATGGGCTTGAGTCGGTTCTCTGCTTCTTCACCACGTTTCAACAAAGCTGTTTTTTCTTCCTCATGAGAGGTCTTCACAGAATTCAGATTTTCAGCAGCTATTGATACAGACTCTTGCAAGACTACGACAGATGACTCAGCGTCTATATGAAGTTTCTTCTCAGCTTTGAGTTGCTCTTGTAAGCCGGCCACCTTTGACTCGGCGTCATTGAGCATATCCTGTTATAATCAGATCTCGTCAGTGGAATGCTATATACTATTGAGCCCACAAAATTGCACAAACCGGCCCATGGGGGCTATGAGACGGCTAACATTTCTCACCTAAAGTCCCAAGCAGTTTGCTAGCAATCTACATGGCACTTGGGGGCTAATGCAGGTCATTTTTTCTCTTCTGATGATCACTAAGGGAATAAGATCCGGCTCATCTTATCAAAATGAGTCGGCCCTTGGGGGCCACACGTTGCTTTTATGGGACATATCTTAAAGAACCGGCTTGTCATATACATAACAAGCCGGCCCTTGGGGGCTACCGTTCCGAAACAAGTACATCATACTAAAAGTCTTACACATATTCATGCTGACCTATGTCTAAGACTTGGCGGCTACACAAGATATATACAGTATGGAAAGAAGGGACATTTCTGACCTCATATTTCTTCTTCAGCATATTGACCAGGCTTACTTCCATTTCCCGGCTTACAGATAGCCAGGTCAAGTATGCCTCATGGAGATCAGCCGCGCTGAGATTTTCAAAGTTTGGGAGCTCAAGTTTCCCTTTTCCTTTCTTCGACGCGACCGGCTCATCTTTTGATACAAGCTTGGTCAGAATGCTTGACGTCTCTGGAGTCTTGAAGGATACCCCTGTGATGCCAACATCATCATCGGCTTGGGGTGATGATAAGATCGTATCTTCAGTCGCCTTCATCGAACTAGAAGGGTGAGTTGGACTTCGCGGGTTAAGATCCTCCCTCATGTTAGCCGCGCCGACTTGAGTATCCACATTTTCAGTAGTTGGCGGCTCGTTTTGCTTGGGCGGATCAACATTTTCACCAGGCTGATCCTTTGCCGTTTTGTGTTGACCTTCAGGGATCTCCAAGTTTGGGTCTTCTGATTCAAAGTTCTCTGGGGTTGAAGATGACTCGCCAGTTTTCCTCTTCTTAGCCTTTGCCCTATAAATTCGTAAGCAGACTCAAATAAGCGAGATAATGGTTACGACGAAGCACGGTTTATTGAGAAGCACTTACCCTTGCTTAATGACCAAGGATGGCAGTTGAGTAGCAGATGAGTCGCCAGATGATGGTGGCGACTCCTGGTAATTTGAATCAGACATGTTAAGAGGATGTTTAAAAAGGCCGGCTCGTGGAAGAGATGGGGTTGGATTGTGAGGCACCTCATTGCATCGCTTACGAGCGGTTGAAGCATCAGGTAAGCTGGTCAAGAGTTCTCCAGAACCACTTCGAGTCTGGCGTCGTGCAGAGCCGGCATGCTACGATTTCTTTAAAGAAAATTATGGGTCTAAATAAGCGTGTGGATGAGAAAATGGCACTTTTCTGACAGTTTTTCTGGCTCTTTGAGGAACAAAGTTTTCTGAGTCGGAGGAGATGGAAATTACCTCAACATCATCAGCCCGGCTATTTTTAGCATCGCCCTGAGAATACGAGGTGTTAGCCAGTTCAATAAAAAGACGGCCAAGGGAGTCAAGTTCTACCTCTGACTCATCATCAGCTACTGGTGACCCGCCTCTACCTATCGCCTCACTTTCAATAGCCAGCTTATTCTTCTTTTGAGCCGGTGCAGCTTTAGCAGCCCTAGGCTTGGCCGCTGGTATTTTCTTTTTCTTCTTGTTCCAGAATGGAGAGTCGGCCTGCACAGTTTTAAACAAGGTCAGCAAGTAAGTTTAAAGAGTTGATAAGCTGGACAAATGATCACAGGAATGCTTACTGGAGGAGCCTGGTTAAGAGCATAGAACGGTCTCAGCACCGTCTTGTTACAGCTTTCTTGCGACTCCCCAAGCAGTTTCTTCACAATCTTGTTTATTTCGTCAGCTGACAGGTCAATGGGACTGAACCTTTGCACATCATTTGAGTTGCCCGAGTAATTACACATTAAATTTGCTCGGCGACTTAAGGGGAGAATCCTCCAGGTAATCCAGCACCGGGTCAGATCAACCCCGGTCAAACCATTGGATAATAAAGCCCTCAGCTTCGGATATATGTGGGCGACTTGAGCACGCTCTTCTTGAGGAGCCCAGCCAGGAAGTTCAATGGTGGAGTCAAGACGATCAGGTCTATAACCCGGCAAAGGGTTCTCATCAGCAGGAGCTGTGTTCTTACAATAGAACCAGGTCTTGTTCCATCCCTTTGGATGACTTGGCAGAGTGACTGAAGGAAAAGCAACGTCTCTTCGCCTCTGGATCGAGACCCCGCCAACTTCTAGACCGGGGCCATCAGCACATTCCGTCTGGCGGTTGATATAGAAAAACTCCCTAAAGAGAGGAACGGTGGCTTCCATTTGCAGATATGCTTCACAGAAGACTTGAAATTGGCATAAGTTGGATATAGAATTTGGACCAAGGTCTTGAGGATGAAGGTTGAAGAAACTTAGGGCGTCCCGAAAAAAATTTGACCCGGGCGGAGAGAAGCCTCTAAGAAGATGATCCGTAAACACCACGACTTCTCCTTCGCTGGGTTGGGGAACAGTTTCGCCTTGAGGAGCCCGCCAGGCAATCACCTCTTGAGCAGGCAGAAAACCTTGTTCTTTATAGTCATTGAGCACGAGTTGTGAAACTTGGGAACTCACCCAATTGCAGACTGTGGTCTTTACCATAGTAAGTCGCCTAAAGAATTAATGGCTGCGGATAAAATATGAATGGCGGGTCATTTCATGATCTCTAAAGTCGCCGTGGCGGCTTGGAGAGAAGCCAGTATGACAAGGTGGTTAAAATTAAGAGGCAAGCCAACATAGTTATTCAACTACCAAAATTACAAGCCACCCGAACAAAGATTCAACTATGCTTCCTAAGGAAGGCGGGTCATGATTTATACGGCGGCTCATCTTAAAGTTGAAGATTCTGATTTTTTGCTAAGTATTGCAGGAACAGATTTCAAACAAAGTGGCTAAAATTATGGATCTACAAAATACGCGAAAAGGAAAATTATTTACTATTCCTAACTCATACAGTGGAAGCGCGGTTTGATTTATTCGCAGTGTTTAGTGAAGATCTGAAGTTCCTAGATGCAGAAATGGTACTACAGCTAACATCGGAGTATTTCTACGACGAGTTCATTAGAATCTAGATCCGAAAACAGCGGGGAAGGATGAACAGATGAGCGCCGATGAACTAGGTAAAAACGGATAGAGAACCGCTATGGATCTAGGAGGAAATGGGGCGTACCTAGATGCGGCGGAAGTTTCGAGAAGCTCTTGACAGTGTCGACGGCGGCGTGCGTGGAGCTGTTGAAGCGGTTGGCGTCGTCGGAGACACCAAGGGTGCGCGGCGGCGGTGTTGTCCCAGTTGCGAGCAGGCACGAATGCGAGGAGGAAGAAGACGAAGCAGTAAAAAAAACCGCGCATGTGGTCCTTGCAGATATTTATAAGAAGGGGAAAAGGCAGGTGCGAAAACAGAGGAGGCACAGTAACTTTGGGCGAAGAGGCGCCTCGATTCTCGCGCCTAATAGATATACATCCAGATTTGCTGTGACGTCACACTTAAGCACCGTTGATTCCGGAAGTTGACGTCCTGACACGAGGGAGCGAGGAACGCTAAGGCAAAGAGGTATTATGAGCCGGAAAACTCATATGACCCGGAAGTATAACAAGACTGAAGATTGACGTGAATGAATCCACATCACTCTGGGGGCTAATGTTGGGGATATAACCCCACGGTATGACCCGCCCGTTTAGGGTCGGGTTATCCAGTGGCGGCCTAAAGGGAGATGCGTCTATCAAGACTCCAAGGCCCGTTAGGGCGACTCATAAACGGGCCAACTCAGAGGTCCAGTACTTGAGGCGGCGGCTTACCTATGATGGCGAGTAGGAGATAGATTAGGGCACGGGTCATGTTGCGACCCGGACTCTGTTGTAAGCCTGGGGCCTCGACCTGTATATAAAGGCGAGCCCCCCGAGGCAGAAAGTTACGTTACAAGCTCTCGAGTACTAGGTTAGCCAAGTTGCACCCTTGTAATCGAGATCATCATCATCAATAACAATCAAGCAGGACGTAGGCTATTACCTCCACTGCGAGGGGCCGAACCTGGGTAAACCCTTGTCTCTCGATTCCGATCAACCCCGTTCCAGTTACCACCTGGCTACGATGGCCTCACGACTAAGTCCTTTCATGAGGACATCTGCCGTGACAAAACCACGACAGCCCCACCTGTCAGTTTGACCAGGTCAACAGTCAACTCAGTTGACTGCTGACTGGGCTGCTGACTAGGCACTGGGCCCCACTGTTAGTCTCTGTGTGCACAGCTGGGTGCACTGCATCGGGTGCACCTAGCAATTTCCCATTTAATTTAGAATTTGGATTAATCCCAGAAATTCTAGAAATTGTTTAAAACTTTGAAATATCATATAAAATAATCCGTAACTCGGATGAAAATAATTTATATATGAAAAATGATCAGAAAAATAAGACGAATCCGAATATGCCATCCACATACCTGTCACATGCCTCCAACACTGCAAACATGGAACCTTCCCCTCCGGATCGTCTGTCCGATAATTGCCTAAAGCCAGGAAAATATATTCCCAGATATTTTCCCGCTCCGTCTGTAACGCGTAGCAATGCGTTAGGTCAACCCTAGCACCGCTTACTGCCATGTCATGCATCTGTGTTGCATTTGTTTGCTCTATATTTATTGTTTCTTCCCCCTCTTCTCTCGTAGACTCTGAGACTGACGCTGCTCCCGAGTACGACTACGTCGCAGACGCCCAGCCCCTTTCAGCAGAGCTTCCAGGCAAGCAAAACCCCCTTGATCATTCCTATATCGCCTATTCTTTCTCTCTCATGCTTGCATTAGATTTTGCTACTATTGTTCAATAGCTCCTATTCTGATGCATAGCCTGTTTTTGTAACCTGCTGTTGTTACTTTACCTGTTATCCTATATGCTTAGTATAGGTTGGTTAGTGATCCATCAGTGACCCCTCACCCTTGTCCCTGTTGCCCTGCTTTGCTACTGGAAGATTCGATCATTGTGATTGATGTACAGAGACCGATCACACCACCAGCACCCCCCATAGTTCTACGACTCTGTAGAGCTACTATCAAGTGCCGAGGGTGATACCTCCTACCTCACTCGTGATGTCATCTCTGTAGTGTAGCTAGTCGGTTGTGGGTTACCGAGGGTGATTCCTCTTTCACCACCTCCGATGATGCCTCTGTCATGCAGCCCCTCAAGTGTGAACCCAGCGAGGGTGATTCCTCCAAGTTCACCTTGAGGGTTACATCGAGTGGGAATCCATCGAGGGTGATTCCTCGGATTTCCCCCTTGATGTTATGGACACACTATTACCTTACACTGTTGCCCCTTTTACTGATACTGCGGGACTGAAGGGACAGGCGGTACCACCCCGGTAGAGGTGGACCTGAGTTCCTGACAGTCTCTGGATAAGTCGGGTTGACCAGGAGGGTACCCGCGAGATAATTACGCGGCACGGCCGGGTGGGCAGAGACTGCCCTAGAGAGGGATGGGCCTGACCCTTGTCGTAAGTCTACGAGACGGGGCGACAGGAGCACTGATCGTCACCGTGAGCTCCCGACACACTAATGGTTTGGATATGTGATCTGAGTAGGCCTCTGGCCTTTTCGCGCTAACCACCATGCGGGATAAGTTATGGGCACTCGGCATCGTACGATTCTTTCGAAAGCTCTGCTAGACGTCCAGTACAGCATTGCGGCATGGCTGGGCCGGCGCCATCTAGGACAGAGGTGGTGCCTGGACTCGCCCTGCTCGTAATGACCCGGAGTGCAAAGGGCGATGGGCCCAAGACCCCTGAGCGCTTAGAATGTAGACCGGCGGGGACCTCTCTGCGGAGCCTACGTAGGACTATGGCGTGTCGATTAGCCAAGGCCGGGCATAACCCAGAAAAGTGTGTCCGGCCAGAGTTAATCGAGCGTGTTGGGTAAGTTGGTGCACCCCTGCAGGGAAGGTATCTATTCGAATAGCCGTGTCCACGGTAACAGGACGCTTGGAGTTGTATCCCGATCTACTACAACTAGAACTGGATACATGTGATACTAAACTGATATTATGGCTCTGAGATCACTTTCTCGCAGGGAGTCGAGGAAGGATCTCTGGGCATTGCTATTACCTACTTATTGCTTTATTATACTGCTAATCTGCACTCTTCTAATGCTGCAAGACGCTGCAAGATGCTAGTCTTCGATAGGCTAGGCCTTCCCCTCTATTCTGGCATTTCTGCAGTATAGTCCTTAGATACATCCCCTTCCCTTTGATACCGATGCATCCTTAGCATAGATCTGATGTAAGTCTTGCGAATACTTTCGATGAGTACTCATGGTTGCTTTGCTACCTTTTTTCCCCACTACCCGATTGCTGCGATCAGATGACGGAGCCCCGGAGTCAGCTGATCCCGTCGACGACTACTACTACCACATCGACGGAGCCTACTACTACATGGAGACCGACGACCAGGAGTAGTTTAGGAGGCTCCCAGGCAGGAGGCCTGTGCCTTTTCGATCTAGTTGCCATTGTTTTGCTCAGCCTTCTTAAGGCAACCTTTGTCTACTTATGTCTGTTCTCAGATATTGATGCTTCCGCTGACTCTTGTGTAACTCGAGCTTATGTATTCGAGCCCTCGAGGCCCCTGGCTTGTTATATAAAGCTTGTATTATTTTATTTTGTTTCTAGAGTTGTGTTGTGATATCTTCCCGTGAGTCCCTAGGCTTGATCGTGCATGATTAGTGCACAGCCGAGTCGGGGGCGTCACAAGGAGCTTGGGAACTTGCCGCTAGCAGAGTTGACGAACGAGTAAGTCGTGGACATGTTGGTACTATGGAAGAAGGTGCTGCAACCACTAGGGCTGTCGATTCTTGTTTGGTTCGTTTGTCTTTGGTACATTTTGCTAGTGGTGTAGCAGGGGATACTGTGTTTGTACATTTATTCGGTGGACTTCGACCTTCTCTTGCACTATCAGTACCAGCAGAATCTGCAGAGCTGTTCCGCTTCCGTTTCCATGCCTCCCAAGTAGTAACACCATCCCCTGCTATTCTGTGTACCTTCCTCTCTTTTTTCCATGTCAAGTCAAACCCACGAGAAAAAGGAATAAAAATTTAGTTATTTAGAACTAATTGATGTGTGATTCAGATGAATTGAACTTTGATGTTAGACAACCACATGATAGGCGGATCTAATATGTACGAAAAATAGGACGGCATGAGATAATCAGACCTATGATGCATAAACTAAGCAGAAGACATTTCAATAAATTAGAAGCAATGCAATGGAAGCTAGACACCATATGAAAGATGCTACAAATATCACTCTGCCAAGTTAATAGTGTCTCGTCATAAGTGGCATTTAAACAAATGTCAAGCAGTACAAGCAATAAATCATATGCAAGATCCAAACAATATCACACTACTAAGTTAAAGGTGTCTCATCATAAGTGATTGATGCAGGATAGACACGAACAGTACTTTGATGTTTGAACATGTAATAGACAGATGTAGTATATGCAAAAAAGGAAGACATGCCATGTTAACTTGTATAATGTGTAAACTAAGCAGATGCAATTTAATCAAATTAGAAGCAATACAAGCTAGACACCATATGCAACATGCAAGCAAATATCACACTGCCAAGCTAGATAAAGCACCTGGGATGCTGGAGTAGGGTTGTTAGGCACATCATACTTGGAACTTCTACTGCACTAGCAGTAGTAGCAGAATTTCTAGAGCGCCTCCTTACCGGTGGCGCCAGATGACCGCCATCAGCCCCTGCCTTACTTTTTTCCTTCCTCTCTCTTATTTTTTTTTGCCTTGTCAAGTCAAACTCACAAGAAAAATGAATAAAATTCACTTTTCAGAACTCATTGATGCATGATGCTGACGAACACTACTTTCATGTAAGGCGACCACATCATAGGAGGATTGAATATGTAAGAAAAAAGGACAACATTGCATATTCACACCTATGATGTGTAAACTAAGCAGCGGGCATTTGAACAAATTAGAAGCAATGAAAGATAGACACCGTATGAAAGATGCAGCGAATGTCACTCTACCGAGTTAAAACTGTCTCGTCATAAGTGCCATTTCAACAAATTAGAAGCGGTACAAGCTAGAAAACAATGCAAGATGCAACCTATATCACACTCCCAAGTTAAATGTGGCTTATGATAAGTGATTGTTGCAGGTTACACAATAGTAGTACTTTGATGTAAGAACATGGCGTGATAGACATATATTGTAGGTTCTAGAAACAGGAACACGTGTCTTATTCACAAGTATAATGTGTAAACTAAGCAGATGCAATTCAACAAAATTAGAAGCAATACAAGCTAGACATCATATGTAACATGCAACCACATATAACAGTGCCAAGTTAGAGCGAGCACCTGTGATGGTTGGGTAGGGGAGATGTGCTCATCATCAACACAACTACGTTGACTGTCTATGCATGTGTTGTCTTGCAAATCTTGTTTGGAGGATGGCGGAGTAGAATCTGTAGAGACCCTCCATTTTAGTTGGTCAGAAGGAGCACCATCATCCACTGCCTTGCTAATTTCCTTCCGCTTTATTGATTTTGCATTGTCAAGTCAAACGACAAGAAAAAGGAATAAAAATCACTCTTCAGAACTCATTCATGCATGATACTGATGAACACTACTTGGATGTAAGGCAAACACATGATACGAGGATGGAATATGTATGAAAAACAAGACGGCATGGCATATTCACACCTATTTGTGTAAACTAAGCAGAAGCCATTTCAACAAATTAGAAGCAATGCAAGGTAGACACCACATGAAAGATGCAACCAATATGACTCTGCCAAGTTAAAAGCGTCTCATAATAAATGGCGTTTCAACAAATTAGACGCAGTACATGCTATAAATCATATGCAAGATGCAACAAATATCAAGCGGCATATACTAAAGGTGTCTCGTCATAAGTGATTGATGCGGGATACACAAGAACAGTAGTTTTATGTAAGGACATGGTTAATAGACATATGTAGTATGTACCAAAAATAGGAAGGCATGTCACATTAACAGGTATAATGTGTAAACTAAGCAGAATAGCAGATGCAATTTAACCAAATTAGAAGAATTACAAGCTAGACACCATATGCAACATGCAACCACATATCACACTGCCAAGTTAGAGCAAGCACCTGCGATGGTGGTGTAGGGGAAATGCAGTCACCAACTACAGAGCTACGTTGACTATCTCCATCTAGCCTTGCTGTTTGTTGAGAATCATGTGGGGAGGATGACACTACACTCTTTAAAAGAGTAGCTCATCTCACACTAACCCACCCGTCTGACTGTCTCATCATAAGTGATTGATGAGGGATACACAAGAACATTAGTTTGATGTAAGAACATGGTTAATTGACATATGCAGTATGTACCAAAAACAGGAAGGCATGTCATATTCACAATATATGGCTAAGCAGATGCAATTTAACCAATTTAGAAGCAATATACAAGGTAGACACCATATGCAACATGCAACCACATATGACACCATGGAGTTAAAGCAAGCACCTGCGATGCTGGTGTATGGCGAATGGGGTCATCAACTACAGAGCTACATTGACAGTCTTCATCGAATGACACTACACTCTTCTTTACAGCGTCAAACTGCACCTTTCCAATCCTCGATGCAGACTAGAGCGACAACTCTATTTTCTATTTAGAATACTGTGGTTGAGATTCTGAAATACCCATGCGTAATAAAACAATAGTGAGAGAGTATGGGTGTAGTTTGTGCACAAGTAGTGCAGTGTAAAAGTATCAGATAGCAGGTGGGTCAAAAATAAATGACGGCAGACATATGATAGCTCTACAACATGCATGGCACACGAAATTAGATTTTAGGCTTTTGAAATATGAGCACATGGATGGCTGGGAAGTGCAGGTAATCCTCCAGCAAACCACCACATGTGGTCCTATGAAAATAACAATCGACTGAAAAAAAATAGGTCAGCCAATTTTTTCTGCACCGTCCGATCTACAAGGAACGGGCAAATGGCCTTCATCTACCTCCCACCAGTCACCGTTGACGATCTTCCTCGAACCGCCAGCGACCACCGGCCCAGACCCCTGCCTCCGCTGCCACGGCCTCCCCTTGACCTCACCCCACCGTCGTGCTTGGCAGCGCCTCCCGGCCATCCCTTTAAGCCCGGCGAACCTCCAGATCGGGCGCCAGCAGCTCCTGCGCCACACACACCTCTAAGATAGACAACGAGGCCCTGCTTCCCCGGTGAACAGGCGAACTAGGTGCTCTGCGCGCCTCCGTGGGTGGTGCTTCCTTTATTTCGGAATCAACTGACACTGAATTGAAATCCAGGCTGGCGACGGACGTCTAGCTAAAGTGAAATATGAAATGGGAGGAAACCTTGTGCATCGCGAGTTACTTGGAACATCTAGTATCAAGAAGAATGTGTAGTAAGAAGCGTTCAACTAGTTTCCTTCATGGGATGAATACCGTGCAAGAGATTTGCAAGAATAAGGGAAGAGGAGTACCAATATCGGCTGGCGATGCTATGTCCTCCTTCTGTTTTTTCGACGATCTTCTTGTGGTTCGCTAGAAAAAAGATGTTGTGGAGGACGGAAGAGTCTTGGACGAACCCATGGCCAAGTAGTTGAGTGTGGTGCGGTGGCCCTCTGTCGGTGGTGGGGAAGCAGATCCGAGGTGGCGAACGACTGCGTAGTGGGAACAGCTCCGGTGCGGTGGACGGTTGCGACATTGGAGCGGTTGCGGTGAGGCGCGGGACGGAGGGGTTGAAGTGGCTCGGGTACGGCGCACTTCCGCGTCTCTGCCTCGGCTTCAACTGCTAAGTCATGGAGGGCGATGCGATTGAGGTTGCGGTGGACGACGATGTCGGGGTATCGGCTCCGGTGTGATGGAGGAGGGCGGCGGTGGATCGGTGCGATGGGGTGGTGGACGGAGGAGGCTGGGGTTTCGCGGCTGGTGGAGAGGGAATTTTGGCGCCCACGGAGTATGAATGGGGAATCAGACGGGGGAGGGGGAAGCTAAGGGGTAACCATGTTTCCGGGACGCGCTTGTTTGAAATTTGGGGAAAGTTACAAACTTTGCCCCCATCTAAAATTTTGGACATGCTGAGGGTCGGGGGTAGGACGGTAATCTCACATGTTCAAAATAGTGGGCGGGAGTGATTTCGGCCGAGCGCATCGGCGTTTAGGCGCCCGCGGTATATGAATGTTTTTCGGAGGCGGTTGTGTGGCGTCTCGGTGAAGTTACAAACCTACCCCGGTTTAGACTTCTGGACGTCGGGCCGGTAGGCTTCACGGGTCAGAGTTAGGACCGTAATTTCCTGTAACAAGCATTGGTCTCACGAGGTTTCGGGCGAGGAGAGGCTCTTTTGGCGCTTCATTCAAATTTTGAACCAGAAGCATTCACGTTTACAGTACTCTTGAACTATTAGGATTGACCTTAATAGACCTCATTAAATTTGACCTTGTATGATTGAAAACCTCATTAAATTATGCGCTTCTTTTGAAATTTTGACTCTTGAAAATTCCATAACTACTATTATTTTGGAATGGAGGTGGTAAATTTGAATGTATTTTGTACACGACTATATGTTATTATGTACAAAAGCAAAGAAAAGATTGATGCACCCTTAATTTAGGTATGATTTACAAATTGCCATGATCTCGAATTCAAATAATTGAATGCACTTCATGTTGAATTCGAATATTCGAAACCACCTTAAGTTGAATTCAAACGTATGCTAGTTCCTAGCTAGCTATTTAGAATGTTCACTATGTATGTTTTGTATGTATAATGTGCTTTACACACACAACATAAACTATAATCACATTTATATTTGAATTGCTAAAGCCATGCATTGTCTGGATTTCAAAATACTGACTCTATGGATCAATTATGTCGAATAATACCATACACATGCTCAAATTCGACAGAATATGGATGTTTGATACACCAATGATCATTCCATACGCGAATCGCAAATATCATGATCCCATTCAAATATTTGGATACAATTTATATTTTAAATTGATGTGTACATCAGTCTTTTACACGTAGATTCACTCTCCCTTGGCCCCTCCTCACACACGTGTTATCTTTCTCTCTCACACATAAGCGCACACGTTGTATATCCATCGGCCTTCTCTCTCGCACATCCTCACACTCTCTCCTGAGGTGTCTCTCACACACACCCTGTCTATATATAATCACCCTCCCTCCCTCTATCTCACAACTATCTTCGACTCCTTTCACTAATCTCTGTCACAAGAACTCTTTCACACGCATAGGCACACATGATCTCCATCGACCCTTTTCTCTATACATATACCTGCCTACGTGTCTCCCGGACGCCTAGGCCTATCTCGCATGCATTGTCTCCACCTCTCTTACTAGTTGATGAATATGATTCTAGCAGAGCACTCAGTAGGATATCCCTTACAGCTAGGTTGGATGCATGGTAATAAGAGACAAGGATTTACCTTAGTTCGGTCCCTTGCGATCTAGGAAATACCCTACCCCTGGTCATGTATATTTGTGAGTAGGGTGTGTACAGAGTACACTATGTGAATACCAAGGGATTCTGTGTATGCTATCGATGAACTAGGCCCCGGGCTTGTATAAACATACCTGAGGCCTAGGGTTACAATTCCTAGCCAGCTTTGTCAGTGGACACAAAGTCCTTCGCGGCTCTGGTTTCTTTGTCTTGTGCGACTAGTCCTCCAGGGGTCTCCGTATAATGTGTCACGGGCGGACCAATGTGGCGCAGGACGGAACCGACCGGGGGCCTCACCTCGGCCCACCAGACCTCACACACCCCTACCCCTAGGTCTCGGCATCTTGTCACACCCACACATGCATACCAGACACACACACCCCACACACTATTTCTGCTCATGTCTCTCTCCCCTTCTCCCTTGCATACACACACTCAAGACCATCTCTCGTCGAGATATCCTATTCGTCTCTATCTCTCTAGACCTCTCTCATTTCTCATGCTATCTATCTCTCATTGCACACACACACACACCCTCTATCCGCGCCTCTCTCGAATACGTACACATACCCTCTCCAGGCCCTGCCAAATACGTAAACTACACATTCACACATGTTGCATCTTATCATGTGCTCCATTGATCTAAAAAGCCCTATGTTCACTTTTACTTCGCATACAAGATTCCTTTTGAATTAAAACTACGCAAAGTGTGGCCAAAATTTATTTTATAAAATCTACATCTATACAATATTGCAAAGTTATATGGAGTACGAAAGTTAATTGCATGGTGAATCCAATGATATTTATTCCGCATTGTGAATGTTTATATTTTTATACTATGAAGTTAGTCATAATAAAGAAAAACAAAGACCATCTCTCTCTCTCTCCCCATCCCCCCCACCCTCTCTACGCCTCTTTCACATATGCACACAAACTATCTCTAGGCCCTCTAAAAGTACGCCCCGTCACACTCACGCATGTTCCATCTTTCTCTCGCGAGATATACACCGACGATCACTGTATTTGAAGCGAAAGCACGATACGATCACTGGACTTCACAATACACTCATTACGGTCACCATATACGTTTTGTGGTTGTTATACAGTCACAGGCTCACCGTAGAGCTCTGTATTTGTTGAAGACACGATTAGTTAACCAGTTAAACAGTCCACGTGGCGCATCTAGTGTTGCATCATCAGCGCTCATTATCTCACTACCATAGGGCCCACCTGCCAGCGAGGTATAAGAATGTAAACAAACGAAAATAAAATATTGCACGGTGGGTATCACTAGTAGAAGGGATTCGAAGTGGCGTGGACAAGGTGGCCTTGTATTGGTATGCTGTGCTGGTTGACTGGTTCTTTTAATACACAGGATCTAGTGTGGTGATTATACACACATGTACGCATGCACATGAACTGCATGCATGAAACACTCACACACACACGCACGCACGCACGCATGCATGCACACACACGCAGACACGCATGCACGCACGCATGCAAGCACTCACCACACGACCAACACACACACTCATGCTCAAGTGCTCAACCTACACGTCCATGCACACACATCAGGCCCTGACACACATACACAGCCAGGTGGTTCGCGCGCAAGAGTTCGAGTCTTGTCGCGCCTGCGTAAATTTTTGTTTATCTTATCTCTTTCCTCTGCCAACTGACAAGTGCGACCCACAAGGAACGTGGCAAATTTAACCAGTCAACATAGTGCCACGTAGACTATTTGGCCGGTCAACACAGTGCAATACGATGCTGAACGGTGAGCGAGTGACCGTATAATCACTGTCAAACGTATATAGTGACCCTAATGAACGTATTCTGAAGTCTGATGACCGTATTATGCTTTCGCTTCAAATACAGTGACCGCCAGTGTATTTATCTCTTCTCTCGCTCTCTCCATGGAGCCGACTAGGCCAACCTCCCACGCCTAAATTGGCACACGCCACCCCAATATTGTTGTACTGGTTTCGTAAGAGCGAACAAGCATTCACGTCTACAGTATAAACTCTAGATATGAGTTACAAATGCTATGATGACGAATACAAATATTTGAATCCACTTTATGCCGAGTAGTTGCAGAGTTGGGACAATTCTTCAGGGAACTCTGCAGTAGAAATATCAGGATAGATGTTGTGAAGCGTCTTAAAGAGAGGATACCAACTATCCTATGCGACCTTGAGAAGATATATCCTCCAGCCTTGTTTGATGTGATGGTGCATTTGGCTGTTCATCTACCTGATGAGGCACTAGTTAGAGGTCCAGTACAGTATGGATGGATGAACCCTATTGAAAGGCGGCTAGGCACTTTCAAGGGTTATGTTAGGAACAGAGCTAGACCTGAGGGTTCCATTGCAGAGGCTTACATTGCTACAGAAGCGTTGACATTCTGCTCAAGATACATTGAAACAGCTGATCAGCCTAGCAAAAAGGTGGGCGAGAAAAATCCTGAGCTTAATGTTTTCAATCCTGCTGTTCCAGTAACAGGGAAGAGTCGACAAGATGACAAACCTAAAGATTTGGACAAAATGGTTTGGTACATGTTGAATAACTATCCTGAGATTCTACCTTATATCGAGTAAGTGCTAAGTACTGCAGCTTATACATCGTAATCTACTAAACTTGTAGCACATTCTTATATATTTAGATCTTTGATGCGATCACTATGTTCTGCAGCGTGTACGAAGAGGAGTTACTGGCGCAAAATCCAAGAAACATTGACAAACGGGTTAGGAAAGGATTTGTGAAATGGTTGAAGAGCCGTGTAAGCTTTTGAATTGCACTGTCAATTTTTTTAATATATAGAGTACATAAGATGATCAGCTTGTCTATTTTCTAACCATAGGTTAAGGAGATGTGGGAGGAGGGGCAGGCAGTTAGTGATACCCTTTACGCACTAGCAATAGGTCCTGATACTCACGTAAGACATTATGCATCTTGCGTTGTTGGAGATGTGCGCTACAACACCCTTGCACGCGACGAAGGCAGGAAGACACAAAACAGTGACGTCATGAGCACGGATATGCAGAAGAAAGTGACAACTGAAATGTATGCTAACATAACATACATTGTTCAGTTGTAGTATATCTCCAGTTTCGAGGTTCATCGGTGCGTGGTTTTGTTTTGCTGTCGTTGGTATAACCAATTTACCAGGACCTCGAAACCCAAAGCTGATGATTATTTCAAATCCATCAATGTCAAGGCGGCGTACCACACCGACGAGCCTTATATTTTGGCAAATCAAGCAACACAAATATTTTTCTTGGAAGACACATATGCACGTAGCCAAGACTGGAGAATACTGCAAAAGTTTGAGTAGAGCAATTCGTTTAATGAAGTTGCACAACAAGATGATGCTTACACTGCTGCTGTGTAGAGGATTCCACAGATGTTTATGATATGTTTGCGGACCATCACATCAATAAGGCTGGAGAAAAGATTGCCTGTCAGGCTGTGGAAGTAGGTGAGTTGATCAATAAGAAGCCAACGTTCGAGGACATTGATGCTGAAGAAGAAGATGACACTGGGGGGAATTATGATTCAGACTGACACACATGGTGAACATGTTGACGCTGCTGCTGCGGATGATGATTAGATTGCTTTTGTCGTATTTGCCTGTGAGAAGACGACTTATTATCTACTATGTTAAATTGTGTTTGATATGACAACTGAAACCTGATGAAGTAGTTGTTGAGTGAGAACATCACTTATTATGTATGTTGATTTGTGTTTGGTGATTGTATGACGACTGAAACATGATGACATTGTTGTTTAGTAGTACTCATATTTTGCTGTGAAACTTGTATTTGATGATTGTACAACCGCAAATGTAGTTGATGGCAGTTTGCCGTTGGACTGCAATTTGCTGAACGTCTTGCAATGGGAACATAGCTGACCCGACAGGTCCTCTACTTATTTATTTATTTATTAGCAAAAGGGGATGCCCCCCGATTCCCGTTAATATAGAAATCATTACATGTTCACAACACTAGATGCCCAGCCTGCTAAATAGGTTTCATTCATTACTAGTTTCAGCAAAGTGCTCATGTCAGAGCCACTGAATACATCATGAGTGCTACATACACTGCAAATAAAGAGACAATCATCCTACAGAGCACAACAATCTTGCCCATTATCTTCACAAGCTCTTTCATCTCCTCATTGCTGCCAAGGCTGTTCACCAGCTGTTGCTTGGCCATGATCTGATGAACTGCATCGTCTTTAACCTTCTGCTCTGCATCTTCCTCTTCTGTCATTCCTTCAGTTACTTGTCCAATACCCCAGCCTGCTGGTATTGGGATTCGTCGGCTAACCAAATAATCTGCGTAGTTCCATTCCCCCACATCTGCAACTTCCCAGAAATACAAATCACAAGAATCCTCCCTTTTCTGCATGAATCAAATTCAAAGATCATCAACCAAACTCTCAAAAAATAAAATTCAGCAACTAAAAGCAGGCGAACAACTTGACCATATTACCCCATGATTTGGGCTTTTGTACAAGACTCGGCCAGGGTTGAGGGTTGTAGTTGAGACGCGACGGATGACTCTACATGATTTGCAACAGTGGCACCACACCAACGGCAGCGGGGTGCGATGAGCAACCGGCTGCGGTGAGTGTGCCGGCGGGGGTGTGATGAGACCCACAGGCGGTGGTATGGGTGGCCACTTCGCGCACATCTATTTGTTGGCTTGATTCCCTGCTGAAGAGCAGGTGGACGAGCCAGCGGACATGGTTGCTGCGGCCAGAGCTTCTGAAGCTAGGCAGAGTAACTAGAGAAGAGGAGAAGCGAACGTTGGATATGTCAGTTTCATTACTTGCAGAGTAGTATAACACTATATATAGTCTAGGTTTGGATTCGAACCAGTTACAGCAGCACGTCTCTCTTTTTTCTAACAGTCAGGAACATCTCTTTACTGCCAGACTACTTGTTCTGTATGCCTTCTCAAGTCTTTGATTTTCGGGAATGTTATCTGGCGAACGTTCCCTGGGAGGAGCATGGCAAACGAACGCATTTTCCTGGCAGTTTTAGTTGTGACGCAAGATCAAACGGTGGCAGTTTCGGGAATGTTATCTGGCGAACGAGCCTAGTTTTTCTTTTCTTGTGAAAAACGTATGCAACGTGGTGTCAGCTTAGTCAACAAACGATTCTGCCAACGTTGACCGTTGGATTGACATCCAACGTCTATCATGTTTCTTCAGTCTCTTCTTCCTCCAGCCGCCAAAACCAAACCAGCGCCGGCGGGACCACCTACTCCCACCTCCCACGGCTGGTTGCGCTGCCGCACACGCATCGCCGCCCCATCGCACCCTAAAACTCTAGCCAGGCCATCCATCTACCCCACACACCTCCTATTATTCTCCGGCAAAGTCAGCCCCACCCCGCACTTGAACCAGTCAACCCTCGTACTCCCTTCCGCCTGCGACTACACTGCCGCATCCTCCCTGGCTCCTATTCGTTCCCGTCCGAGGGATCGCTGTCGTTCTCCGCCTTGGTTCGCTCGCCGCGGCGCCACCCTCTACAACATGGTCAACAACTGAGAGGAATCAGGAGATGATTGTACGTGGAGAGAATCACAGTAGGGACCCACCAGGGTCATGGCAGGACGCAAGCAAGTGCCTCCTTGTTACAAGCCAAAATAAATGCTTCCTCCTAATGGTTTCCTAACATATGGGTCCCACCCCATTGTCAACGTATAGTCAATAAATGAGAGAATTGCACAACGACCGGCAGACACACCAGGGACCCAGCAGCTCGCCCAGTTGTTTTCTGTTTTTGAGACGGAAGGAGCATGGTATCAACTGGGTTGTGCGGGGGCTGTACCCCGTCTAGCCCAGGCTTTTATTTTTTGTTTACCACATGACCAGCCCAGTTGTTTTTTTGTCTTTTTGAAAATGGCTAGCCCACTTCTACTTTTTTGCAGAATACCCAACCGAGGCCTACTTGCTTAAACCATCCCTGCTGGGCTGCAAATCTTTCAAGACGAGGAGGGATGTATACGGGGCTTGCCCAAAAATGGGCTGTAAATTTTAAAAACAATACAGCAAACCGGCAATTAGTTTCAAATTATGGTTTTTTTTATTTCCAGATTTTAAATTTCATTGATTTTTTTGCGGGAAAATTCTGTTTGATTTTAAATTAATATATATTTATTTTTCAAATTAGTTTGAATTGGACTCAAAATTTTGGGATTAAAAACAGTTCGGACCCCACCGAAATATGCAAAATTTCGTTGAATTTTTTAACCGTGGACAGAATATGGGTTGTAATGCCAGCAAAAAGAATATGGGCTTCAAAAAAATCCGTAAGAATTAGCAAATGGGCTGTAAAGTATTAAAAATAATGGCAAATGGGTTGTATGCTGTTTGCCACAGATTTGGAGGCTGACTTGTGGGCCTACTATGTTGACGCGTACACAGGGCTTTGTGAACTTAGTCAACAAACGATTCTAGCGGTAGTGACTGTTGGATAACATCCAACTGCTGTGCTGCTTCTTCAATCTCTGATCTTCTTGCTCTAGCCGCCCAAACTAGCGCCGGCGGAACCGCCTGCTCCCGCCTCCCATGGCCGACTGTGCTGCCGCACAGGCCTCACCGCCCCCTCCTACTCCCATCGCTGGCCAGGCCATCCCTCTACTCACCCACACCTCCTGTTATTCACCGGCGACACAGGCCTCACACCGCAGCCGAACCAGTCAACCCTCGTACTCCCCTCATCATGGGCATACACTGTTGTGGCTTTGCCAGCTCCGGGTCGTTCCCTTCCTGGGCCTCGCCGTCGTCCACCGTGTTGGGGCTCTCGGCGCGGCGTGGTCAGCGTGGTCAACAAACGACAGCCATCGGAAGAGGGATGTACGTGGAGAAGCTGATAGTAGGGACCCACATGGTCCATGGTCGCACGCAAGCAAGTGTCTCCTTATTACGCGAAAAAAATGATTCCTCCCCCTGACAGCTGGGACCCACCAACTATATCTTCGCACGGAAGGAAGTGCCTCCTTATTACGCAAAAAACGATTCCTCCCCATGACAACTGGGCCCCACCATATTTGGAGGCTGACTTGTGGGCCTAATAAGTTGACGCGTACACAAGGCTTTGTCAACTTAGTCAACAAACGATTCTAGCAGCAACGACCGTTGGATGTTAATCCACCGGCCGTGCTGCTTCTTCAATCTCTGATATTCTTGCTCCAGCCGCCCAAACCAGCTCCGGCGGGACCGCCTGCTCCTGCCTGCTACTTGTAGACTGCGTTGGTATTTCCTCGAAGAGGAGAGGATGATGCAGTATAGGAGAGATAAGTATTTCCCTCAGTTAAGAACCAAGGTTATCAATCCAGTAGGGGAACCAAGCAAAATTCCGTTAAGCGCACCTGCACACACAAGAGCAAACACTTGCACCCAACGCAAATAAGAGGGTTTTCAATCCTCTTAGTGGTTATTTGCAAGGATTAAATCTTATAGAGATAAATAGATAAACTAAAATACTATTTAAAATAAAAGTAAATAAATTGCAGCAAGGTATTTTTAGGTTTTTTATATATGATAAAGTAGACCCGGGGGCCATAGTTTTCACTAGAGGCTTCTCTCTCGAACACATAGCATACGGTGGGTAAACAAATTACTGTTGGGCAATTGATAGAAAAGCAAATAATTATGACGGATTCATGGCAATGATCATGTATATAGGCATCACGTCTGAGACAAGTAGACTGACTCCTGCCTGCATCTACTACTATTACACCACCCATCGACCGCTATCCAGCATGCATCTAGGGTATTAAGTATGAAACAGAGTAATGCCTTAAGCAAGATGACATGATGTAGACAAAGTAAACTCAAGAAATATGATTAAACCCCATCTTTTTATCCTTAATGGCAACAATACAAATACGTGTCATGTCCCTTTCTGTCACTGGGATTGAGCAATGCAAGATTGAACCCATCACAAAGCACCTCTCCCATTGCAAGACAAATCAATCTAGTAGGCCAAACCAAATCGATAGATCGGAAAGAAATACAAAGCTATAATAATCATGCATAAAAGAGTTCAGAGAAGACTCAAATATTTCTCATGAATAATCTGATCATAAACTCACAATTCATCGGATCCCAACAAACACACCGCAAAAGAAGATTACATCGAATAGAACTCCAAGAACATCGAGGAGAACGTGGTATTGAAGATCAAAGAGAGAGAAGAAGCCATCTAGCTACTAGCTATGGACCCGTAGGTCTGTGGTAAACTACTCACACATCATCGGAAGGGCAGCAAGGTTGATGAAGAAGCCCTCCGTGATCAATTCCCCCTCCGGCAGAGTACCGGAAAAGGCCTCCAGATGGGATCGCGGAAGAACAGAGGCTTGCAGCGGCGGAAAGGTTTTCGCTTCTGTCTCTCTGTTGGTTTTGGAATATTTGGGAATTTATAGTGCTGGAATTAGGTCAGGAGGGGCAACGAGGGGCCCACAAGCCTGGGGGCGCGCCCTACCCCCCTGGGCGCGCCCTCCAGGCTTGTCGCCTCCTCGTGGCTCTTCTGGTCTTCTCCCGAAGCTTCGTGGGTCTCTTATAGTCAACAAAAAATTAATCCAAAGTTTTTTCTCGTTTGGACACTTTTTGATAATGATTTTCTGAAAAGGCAAAAACAAGCAGAAAACAGCAACTGGCACTGGGCACTCGGTTAATAGGTTAGTCCCAAAAAAATGATATATAATGGCATATAATTGCATATAAATCATCCAAGATTGATACTATAATAGCATGGAACAATCAAAAATTATAGATACGTTGTAGACATATCAAGCAACCCCAAGCTTAATTCCTGCTCGTCCTCGAGTAGGTAAATGATAAAAGCAGAATTTTTGATGTGGAATGCTACCTATCATGTTTCATCATGTAATCTCTCTCTTACGGTATGAATAATAAGATCTGAATGATTCAAAGGAATAGTCTATAATTTGACATAAAGACATCAATACTCAGGCATGCCAATATACAATCATGTCTTTCAAAATAAAAATGCTAAAGAACGTTATCCCTACAAAATCATATAATCCTGTCATGCTGCATCTTCTTAACACAAAGTGTTTATCATGCACAACCCCGATGACAAGCCGAGCAATTGGTTCATACTTTTTAACGCGCTTTAGCTTTTTCAACCCCCACGCAATACATGAGCGCAAGCCATGGATATAGCACTATGGGTGGAATAGAGTGTGGTGGTAGAGATAAATAAGAGAAGTCAAAAATAAGAAGATAGTCTCACATCAACGAGGCTAATCAACAAGCTATGGAGATGCCCATCAATTGATGTCAATGCGAGGAGTAGGGATTGCCATGCAACGGATGCACTAAGAGCTATAAGTGTATGAAAGCTCAACATGAAAACTACGTGAGTGTGCATCCAACTTGCTTGCTAATGAAGACCTCGGGCATTTGTGGAAGCTCATCATCGGAATATACAAGCCAAGTTCTATAATGAAAAATTCCCACTAGTATATGAAAGTGAAAAAAATAGGAGACTCTCTATATGAAATGGAAAAGGATAGTAACATTGCCCCTTCTCTCTTTTTCTCTCATTTTTTGCGTGGGCTCTTTTTTTGGCCTCTTTTATTTTAATCCGGAGTCTCATCCCGACTTGTGGGGGAATCATGGTCTCCATCATCCTTTCCTTACTGGGACAATGCTCTAATAATGATGATCATCACACTTTTATTTACTTACAACTCGATACTAGAACAAAAATATGACTCTATATGAATGCCTCTGGCAGTGTACCAGGATGTGCAATGATGCTAGCGTAACATGTATAAAAATGATGAACGGTGGCTGAGCCACAAATACTATGTCAGCTATATGATCATGCAAAGCAATATGACAATGACGATGTGTGTCATAAAAACGGAATGGTGGAAGTTGCATGGCAATATATCTCGGAATGGCCATGGAAATGCCATGATAGGTAGGTATGGTGGCTGTTTTGAGGAAGATATAAAGAGGCTTATGTGTGATAGAGCGTATCATATCATGGGGTTGGGATGCACCGGCGAAGTTTGCACCAACTCTCGATGTGAGAAAGGGTAATGCACGGTACCGAAGAGGCTAGCAAATTGCGGAAGGGTGAGAATGCGTATAATGCACGGACTCACATTAGTCATAAAGAACTCACATACTTATTGCGCAAGTTTATTAGCCCTCGAAGCAAAGTACTACTATGCATGCCCCTAGGGGGTAGACTGGTAGGACAAGTCCATCGCTCGTCCCCGACCGCCACTCATAAGGTAGACAATCAACAATGTCGGAGTCTAGGATCTGCGTCCAAGAAACTTCTCCAAGAACTTAGGATTCGAACTCTGGGGGACTTTGCTTGGCAACCTACGACACGATGGCAGCTACGGTGGAATCGCGACGAGCTCACTGGCTCTCATCGGACACGAAGGGGACACATGAGCTACCCAGGTTTGGGACACCGTGCGGTGTAATACCCTACTCCTGCCTGTGTTGGATTGCTCTGTAATGGAGAGCTTGTGGCTTGAGGTACACAAGGTGTGGGGGAGAATGAGTCGATCCCCTTACATGGAAGCGGCCCTGCCCCTCTTGTAGTGCCTTGGTCCTCTTCCCTGAAAATATGAGCGGGAAAGGTGGCCACAGGGCGGCAATTCAAAAGGGGGACAGGTGCGCAGGTCTATCCTGACTAAAGGCGGTCTCCACCTGATAAAGTGGTCTTCGTGACACGCTGGTGGGCTTGGCGATGACCTCCGTCCTGGTGCGCCGATCTGTCCTGATCTTCTATCACCAAAGAGGAAACACTTTGGGACTTGCTTTGGGAGAGGCAGATGCCACTGCTCCCTTATCACCAGAATGGAAGCCGGGCTCGGTCACGCCCCGTTGTCCTTATCCAGACAGCGCGACGTCACCCATGTGATGAGCGCGGAGCCCTAGGGCTGGCACCAAACGATCTACTTCATGAGAAGGCATCGCAGGGGGAGCCTCACGAGGCGACCCGGTGCTTGGAGGCCTCGGCAGGGCCTAGACCGGCGGCAAGGGGCCTCGCAAGGCTCGCCCCTCGCGAGGCGTCTTCCTCCGGAGCGGTCGAGGCAGGGTCATCCTCATGGGCCGGCCCAAGCGTCGTCCTCCGGGCCAGAGGCAGACGGGCGGTGGTACCCTGGTTCCCACTGGGCCGACAGTAGCCCCCGGGCCCGTGGCGCACACGCTCCGCCTGTTACGGACGAAACGACACGGGGCCCACTGAGCTGCCGGGCCCAGAAGTGATGCGTGGCGGCTTTCACAGGGAGGGTCGCCCCCACTCCCCATGACACCTCGGTAACCGCCGTCCTGGCGATAAAGCCTGCCCGTGCGGGGCGCAGGCACACCATTGCTCCCCTTCTCCATCTCACCCTTCATCTCGCGCGAGCAGCTCCTCTGTTACTCCTCCCCCAACCTCCAATCTCTCTGCCGCCATGGCCACTGGCAGGAAAGGGAAGAAGAAAACCGCCGAGCCGGGGTCGTCGGTCCCGCTGGGGCCGGGGCCCACGCTGCTGAAATCTGTGATCCTCATTGAGGAGGGGCTGGACAAGGTGCGGCCGATGACGGCCAGCGCCCACAACGGGAACAGGGCGACGAAGATCTGGCCGACGTCGCGCCCCGTGGCTCAGCGAGGGGGTACGAACTTCCCGTTCTTCCTCCACTCCGTCTTCGTTGGGCTGGTGCCTCCCTTCTCCGACTTCCTCAACGTCGTGCTCAGCCACTACCAGGTCCATGCGCTGCACCTGCACCCGAGCTTGGTCCTCCTTCTCTCCATCTTCGCCTACCTCTGCGAAGCCTTTCTGGGGGTGATGCCATCCGTGGCCCTCCTTCAGAAATTCTTCCGCCTCCGACTGACCGAGGCAGACCAGTGCTCGGGCTGCGTGTCATTCCAGATGGTCGCAGGCATGCGCGCGCATATCATCGACATGCGGATTCCCGAGGAGGTGGAAGGCTTCAGGGAGCGCTGGGTCTACATGGACGCACGCCAGTACAGCCCTTTACTCGAAATCCCGGAGGCGCCAGCGGTGCCGAGATCCGGGTGGGGGCCCGCCGAGCTGACCGACGCCGCGCTGGGGCCGGACATGGCGAGGATGCGAGCGCTCCAAGCCGGTGGGCTTACTGCGAGCATGGTCATCAAGGAGTTCGTGCGCAAGCGCATTGCTCCCCTCCAGAAGCACCCTCGCCGAGTATGGACCCACTCAGGCTTGGGGGACCCCATGAGGCTGAGCTCCGATCGCCTTGCCCCGGAGGTGGTGGAGGGGCTGGTGAGCGTTCTCCTTGCCGCGAAGACGCCGTTCCCGCCGCCCAACGCGGCTCCAATTTACTGCTTCGGAAACCGGGAGGACGTGCGGGCCAGCGTGTCACTATTTGATCAGTGGGGGCTAGTTCCCTCGGGTCATGTGGGACCCCGCGACAATCCGATCTAGGTGCTGCCGCTTCCCGGAGGCGAAGACGACACCAGGGTGGCGGCTGCAGCCGACGCCTGGAGCGAGGCGGCGGCCTCCGTGCCAACTCGCCGCCCGTCGATGGCAGGAGCCTGCAGCGGCGGCGGCAGTGACGTCGAGGGGTCCCGAGTCGAGTCCCCCGCGGTCTGCGCCCCCGATGGAGGAAACTCTTGGCGCGGAAAGCCCTTCGCCTGGCGGGGCGATCCCACCCACCGAAGCCTCGGGAGGGGGCCTAGGCGGGCCTCATGGCGGGGCCTCGGGAGGGGTCCCAGCGAGTCTCAAGGGGGCGGCAGCCGCCCGGGAGGGAATCTAAGGAAGCGGCGATGGGTCCCCAGAGATGAGTAAGTCCCCTTGGTCCGCGCACTCCTCGTGCCCACTGCTTCATCTTGCAAGGCTCGGCCTGAAACCTAGTTATGCAGGAGGGGCTCCCCGCCGAAGAAGAAGAAGGAGGACACCCGGGACGAGGATGCCGGCGAGCCGGCCGGGGCTCAACGGGAGCTGGGAGTGGTTGACACACCGGCGCTCCCACCGAGCCCCGCGGGGTGCGGCGAAGTCGTCGAGGAGGGGTCTACGGAATATGCCCAGCCGCTCGAGGAGGCCGTCCCTCCCAGAGGAAGAGCGCCTTCGGAAGAGGCCCGCCTCGAGGGGAAGGTAGTCACCGGCATGGCGGACACCACAAGCCTCGAACGACCACCAAGGCGCCACGAGCCGGAGGTGGCCGCGCCCAGCCCTCCCCGTACGGCCGAGCGGTCGGCAGGGGCGGGAGTTGAGGGGGAGGTCGAGGAGGATCCCGGCCGCCTAGAGGGGAACGAGGCCCCCTCAGGCGCGGGCCTGGGCGGGTCCGATGACGCAGCAGCCCCCGAGCCCCCAGAGCCACGGGGGGTGGAGATGGAAGGGCCAGGCATGCCCAAGGCCTTGGTCCCGGTGAGCCACGGCATCCTACTGTGGATCAGGACTCTCCGCCACGCCAGGTCGGCCCTCAGCTCCCTGGAAGCCGAGCTCGTGGCCGAGGAGGAGAACCTTCGCCTGGAGCGGGAGCGCGTCGCGCCGCGAGGCCCGGCTCACCTCCCGTGAGGAGGCGATCACCCGGCGCGAGAGCATGGCAGCGGTCCTGGAGATGGACATGGAGATCCGGGAGCGCAAACTCCTTGGACCACCATCGAGCAGGAGAGGGAGCGGGAGCGTTTGGAGAACCTGGACCGCACCGTGGCGGCCGGCGAGGCCTCCTACAAAGAATGCCTCACGAAAGCCAATGCCACACTCGAAGAAAAAGCTACAAGGTACAGGGCAGAAATCGACAGGCAGGGCTAGGACGAGGTCGTGCGGAAGACCAAGGCCCTAGCCGACACCTACTCCAACAACTTGAAGAAACAGGAGGGCCGCTTCACGAAGAGGCGCGGCAAGCTCGACGCCGAAATCGCCAAGCTCAAGCGGCAGCTCGCGGCGTCGGAGGCCGAGAGGCGGAGTGCTGCGGAGCTCCATGCCATGACCCGCCGTGAGCTGGAAGACCTTCAGGCTCAGGTGAGCGAGGTTAGTGACGAGGCACAGCGGGCACGCGACGAGGCAGCCCGGGGGCGCGGGGAGCAGCTCCAATGCTCCAAAATGTTCTGCGAGCTCATGGGGCGCGCTGGCAGCGCCGTGTCCGCTTTCTCGGTCGAGGGGGTGGAGGATCCCCTGGAGACCAACGACGCCAGCTACATGGCCTTCTTCACAAGGCTCGTGGAGCGGCTGGAGGCGAGCTCCGCCCGGTGGGACGAGATCCGCGACGCTGAGTGTCGCGACCTTCTGCGCCAGGCGTCGACCCGCGTCTTCAGCAACCTGCTGCGCGTCGATGGTAGCTTCGACTTCGACCAGGTGCTGTCTCCGGTCCCCGAGGAGCTCCAAGGCAAGCTTGCAAGGGCGGTGGAGGACCATGTGGCGAGTCTGCTGGAGTGGTTCGCGCCTGTCAGGGAAGGGTCCGGCGATGACGGCAATCCAGTTGTTGACGACGCCGACGGTGGCTCTGCTGCCTGAGGCCCTGCGCTCACCTTCCTGTGACATTTGTACGGCACTTTTGTTGTCAAGTACTTAATGATTTGTGTGTTTTCGCTTTCCTCCCGAGGCCCTTATTTCCCTTTTACATTGCCTTCGTGCCCTGTGTCGCTAGGACCCAGCCCCCGAGGCAAGCTACAGCCGTCGCTGGTATGCCCAGAGCGTGCGTTCGGCAAGGCCAGAGGGTGTAGGGCTCTTAGGGCTGGTAGGAGTCCCTGAGGCGCAATGCTCAGAGTCCCCCCCCCTTGACACGCAGGCGGCTTCTGCCAAGGAAATCAGGATGCCACAAGAGAGAAATGAGAGGGAAAAGACCCGAGGGGTGATTTAGACTTAGCTCCTTCGAGGCGTGTAGCTTGGGGCGAGTCCTTCGCAGGGTGCGGTTTGTGAGGCGCAGTCCCTCGTGAGGCCCTCCGCCCGTAGGACCCGCTATGAGGCCTCCCGGGGGGGCTCCTGAGGCCTTTGATATCCTGCACCAAGGAAACTACCAAGTTTTCGCAAGTAGTGCAGTAGGGAGCGCTCGCGAGGTCGCATGTGGGTGTTACGTGAGGAGACAAGAGCACCAAGGACCTGGTGAGGTGACGTACACGGGAGCAGGCCCGCGAGCCAGAGCTCAATCGCTTGGGTTTTTCAGTGCTGCTGGGACTGACCCGAGCACAGACACCGTGCCCAGCCCCCGCTCACGTGACAGGCACGGGTGAGATCATGAGCGTGTGCCCCGCGGCTGCAGGCAAACAGGGTTTTGGAGGAAATAAGCTTTACTGATGCATGAAGCGGGTTCATTACATAACAGAAAGATACATGCTGCCATGTTCAACACGGGTCAGCTTTGAGGATGTGACGGCCGAGGGCCCCTCATGTAGGCCACCAGCGCTGAGCATGGGGCAACCTCCAGCGCGGAGCATGGGGCTTCCACGAGAGTGGGAAGGAGTTCTCACGTGCCGGAGGCAGCGTGGGTAGAGAGAGCCCCGGAGCATGTACAGCTCCATGTCACTCATGTCCGTGGGGCACAGATAGAACTTACGATGATGGCGGGCGTTCCATGTGTTTGGTACCGGAACACCCGCCTCTGTCACGAGTGGGGCCTCGGTGGGCCGGTGGGCGGGTATTAACCACCTCCGTATTCCTTGCGATGTGGGACTCCACGCTCATGCGCATCAGCCTTGCGAAGGTGGTTGCGGCACCCTCCAGGCCGAACGGCATACGCATGAGCCAGGACGAGCCCGTGGGGATGCGCGGAGGAGGAAAGGGGCCTGCGGGGCAAGCCTGGTTGAGGGCGATGAAGTCGACGCACATGCGCACGCGACCGCGCGGCCTGGCGACAGGGGTGAGGCTGGCGATCCACTTGGGGTGGGAGGCTTCACGGGCGATTCCAGCATCCTGGGGCTTGTTGACTTCTTGGGTGATGACTTCCTGCTTGTTGGGCGCCTGGCGCCATTCTTCATGCTTGACGGGCCGCGCACTCCGGCACGCTGCTGCGTGGTGCTCGATCACCTCCCTCGGTAGGCCGGGCTCGCCTGATGCTGTCCAAGCCAACGCATCAGGGCTTGCCCGGAGGAAGGTGACGAGCGCGCCTTCCTATTTGAGGGAGGGTCCACCGCTGGTGGCAAGGGAGGGTCCTGCTTCGCCCCCGTCCGGTGACGCCTTCTTGGACTCGGCCTGCTCTTGAGAGAGCAGGGGCTTCTTCTTCACGGGCGTCTCCTCGGCAGGCCCAGGCACGTCCTCATCGACTGGGTACACGACGGATGCAGTCTTGTAGGCGTGCTCGAGGGTTTGCAGCGCATCCTTCTTGTCGTAGCGAACGGTGAGGGTACCGCCGCAGCAGGGCATTTTGACAAGGCCGTAGGCGTGGTGGGTCGCGGCCATGAATTTCGCTAGCGCCGGGTAGCCCAAGATGGCCTTGTAAGGCAGGCCGATGTGAGCCACATCGAAGACGATGAACTCCGTACGGTAGTTCTTGCAGGTGCCGAAGGTGACGGGAAGGCGCACCTGCCCCAGGGGGACAGTGGAGCCGTCGGTGATGCCCGAGAAGGGCCTGGTGGGCATCAGGCACTCGTAGGGCACTTGGAGCATCTCAAAGGTCTCGACAGATATCACATTGAGGCCGGCGCCTCCGTCGATGAGGGTCTTGGTGACTGCGACGTTGCTGATGGTGGGAGTGCACAGCAGGAGTACGGCGCCCACGGCCTTCGTGGACTTGGGGTGGTCGTTGGCATCGAAGGCGATGGGGAACTCAGACCACTAGAGGTGACCTCCCGAGAGAACTGCTTGAAGTAGCGGTTGGATGGAGGGGCCTGGGGCCCGCCGAGGATGCAGGCCACCTTGTGGGGCTCTTGGTAGCCCCCAGCGTTCTCAGCGGGAGGGGAGTCGTTGGCGCGTATTGGGGCAGCGTTGGCCAGAGGGTCAGCCTGCCGCGGCTGGCTCTGCCAGCCCTGACAGTTTTTGTCGTCAGCACCGTTGTTGTGGTTGTCGCCCCAGCGGCCACCTCCGCTGCCACCACCACGGCCCTTGCCGCGCTCCTTGTGGCTGCCGCGGCACTCGGTGCGGCCCTCGCGAAGCAGCTTGAGCTCATGGCAGTCCTCTGTGCTGTGGGAGTTCATGTTGTGGTAAGCGCAGAAAGGACGGTCGTCCTTCTTGGCCTCGCCATGGTCGCAGCTGCGGTTGTGGTCCAGCTCCGCCGCGAGCACGGCAGGGCCCTTACGCTTGGTTTCCTTGCCCTTGGGTTTCCCCACGTCAGGCTCAGCGTCAATGTCGTTGTGGAGGAAGAGGCGTCCCTCCTCAGCCTTGGTGCAATGGTCGGCGAGGACGAACAACTCTGCTGCGGAGTCAAGCTCGTCCCTGACCGAGAGCTTCTCGTGCATCTTCACGTCCGTGACGCCATTGGTGAAGGCGGAGACGATCGCGGCGGCGGAGGCCTTCAGGATCTTGTGGCGCACCTGGCTGAAGCGCTGGATGAACTTGCGGAGGGGCTCACCAGGGCGCTGGCGCACGTTCCGCATGTCGTTGAGCGTGAGGGAACGGTCACTCATGCCCTTGAAGTTGGCGACGAACTGCTTGCACAGGTCCTCCCATGAAGAGAAGGACGCATCGGGGAGGTTCATGAGCCATGAGCGCGCAGCGTCCTTGAGGGCCATGGGGAACCAGTTCGCCATGACCCGGTCGTCCCCCCTCGCGGCCTGGATGCTGATGGTGTAGAGCAGGAGGAACTCCGTGGGGTTGGCACAGCCATCGTAGCACTGAGGGAGCTCTGGCTTGAACTTGTCGGGGCATACCACGCGACGTAGCTCGGGGGCGAGGGCTAGGTAGCCCCCGTTGGTGACGGCGCCACCGTCAAGGGCCGCGCGGTTCTGGCGCCCCGCCATGGCGACGTCGTGGAGGACGCGGTCCTGGTGGTCACGCGCCTTCTCGAGGGTCACGCGCGTGTTCAGGGGCGCGCGGTGGATGATCTGGCAGCTATCGCCGCCACCGTCCGGCGCGAGCGAGCCGCGGGACGGCTCCGGGGCACACACTGTGGGGCGGCGCTTGGCCACGTCGCGGTCTGGAGGAGACGGAGGAGGCGCGTCACGCCCGGTCCGGTCGGCGCGGGATGGCGGAGCAGGCAAGGAGCGAGAGGGCGTCTGGCCATCGCGCGTGGCGTCAACGAGCTCGGTGATGCACCCAAGCCAGGTGTCATAGCTGTCCTCGGTGGGACGGTAGCGCAGCAGCTCCTGCGCCATGAGCAGCGCAGCATGCGGAGCGGGTGGACCACGACGCGCGAGCGAGGAGGTGGCGGCGGAGCGGCTGTGCGCCTGCTCGTTCACCGACAGGTGGGCAGAGGAAGCCACGCGCTCCCCAATAGGATTGGTGGCAGTGCGAGTGTGCCGCCCAGGGGCACCGCGGGCGGCGGGTGCCGCGCGGACCCTGGAGGCGGCTCGGCGCGTGGCGCGTTCCTGGCGAGCGGCGGCGTCGTCCATGTCGATGCTGACGTCGAGGTCGAAGGCGCGAAGACGGCAAGTCCCCCTACCTGGCGCGCCAAATGTCGGAGTCTTCTGCGTCCAAGAAACTTCTCCAAGAACTTAGGATTCGAACTCTGGGGGACTTTGCGTAGCAACCTACGACACGACGGCAGCTACGGCAGAATCACGACGAGCTCACTCGCTCTCACCGGTCACGAAGGGGACGCGCGAGCTACCCAGGTTCGGGCCACCGTGCGGTGTAATACTCTACTCTTGCCTGTGTTGGATTGCTCTGTAATGGAGAGCTTGTGGCTCGAGGTACACAAGGTGTGGGGGAGAATAAGTCGATCCCCTTACATGGAAGCGGCCCTGCCCCTTTTGTAGTGCCTTGGTCCTCTTCCCCAAAAATATGAGCGGGAAAGGGTGGCCATAGGGCGGAAATTCAAAGGGGGACAGGCGCGTAGGTCTATCCTGACTAAAGGCAGTCTCCACCTAATAAGGTGGTCTTCGTGACGCACTGGTGGGCTTGGCGATGACCTCCGTCCTGGCGCGCCGATCCGTCCTGATCTTCTATCACCAAAGAGGAAACACTTTGGGACTTGCTTCGGGGGAGGACAGATGCCACTGCTCCCTTATCACCAGAATGGAAGCCGGGCTCGGTCACGCCCCGCTGTCCTTATCCTGACAGCGGGACGTCACCCATGTGCTGGGCGCGAAGCCCCACGGCTGGCGCCGAACGATCTGCTTCGTGAGAAGGCCTCGCGAGGGGAGCCTCGCGAGGCGACCCGGTGCTTGGAGGCCTCGGCAGGGCCTAGACCGGCGGCGAGGGGCCTCGCGAGGCTCGCCCCTCGCGAGGCATCTTCCTCCGGAGCGGTCGAGGCAGGGCCATCCTCACAGGCCGGCCCAAGCGTCGTCCTCCGGGCCAGAGGCAGACGGGCCGTGTTACCCTGGTTCCCACTGGGCCGACAAACAATAAATCATGCTCCAACTTCTTAGCATAACGACAGATCATACGTGCATGCTTCGGAAATCACAAACCTTAACACCAATATTCTTACTAAACCACAATTATCTACTAGTACCTCCCACATATTACCATCTTAATTTCACGAAACTATTGCAAGGAATCAAACTTATCATATTCAGTGATCTACATGAAAGTTTTTATTATATCCCTCTTGAATACCTATCATATCAGGACCAAATTCATAACCCGTGCATATTACCATTGCTATTCATTAGACTCTCAAAAATATATAAGTGAAGCATGAGAGTCCAACTATTTCTTTAAAATATAACCACCGTCGTGATCTAAAAGATATAAGTGAAGCACTAGAGCAACTTCCTAGCTCAAAAGATATAAGTGAAGCACATAGAGTATTCTAACAAATCACGAATAATGAGTGTCCCTCTCAAAAAGGTGTGTTCAGCAAAGATGATTGTGACAAACTAAAAAGCAAACAAAAGCAAACAAACTATATCACAAGACGCTCCAAGTAAAACACATATCATGTGATGAATAAAAATATAGCTCCAAGTGAGTTACCGATAGATTATAGACGAAAGAGGGGATGCCTTCCGGGGCATCCCCAAGCTTAGATGGTTGAGTCTTCCTTCAATATTACCTTGGGGTGCCTTGGGCATCCCCAAGCTTAGGCTCTTGCCGCTCCTTATTCCTTTGTCCATCGTAGTCTCACCCAAAACTTCAAAACTTCAGCACACAAAACTCAACAGAAACTTCGTGAGATCCGTTAGTATAACAAACAAATATTAAAATTTAGGTACTGTTGTAAATTGATTCATATTTAATATTGGCATAATGCTACTGTACTCCAACTTCTCCATGACTCATACCCCCCGATACGATCCATAGATTCATCAAAATAAGCGAACTATGCAACAAAAACAGAATCTGTCTAAAACAGAACAGTCTGCAAAGATCTGAATTATCGTCATACTTCTGTAACTCCAAAAATTCTGAAAAATTAGCACAACGTGAGAAATTTATATATCAATACTGTGTAAAAAATTCAGAAGGTTCTGACGCTCCAGAAAAAACCAAAATTCCATCACTGGACGCAAAAGTTTCTGTTTTCCAACAGCATCTATCATACTATCTTCCAAATCATCCCAAAGGCATTACTTGGCATAAACACTAATTAAAACATAAAAATACAATCATAACAGAAGCTATAATTGTGTAAACACTCAAGAACAGAAAGAAAAAGCAAAAATTTATTTTATTCATTGGGTAGCCTCCCAACAAGCGCTATTGTTTTATGCCCCTAGCTAGGCATAATGCATAGTTTCAAGTGTTGTCATCCTTCAAGTTAATTCCATAGGTAGCCCTCATAATAGATTCATAAGGTGCTTTAATTATCTTTCTAGGGAAGTGTTTCATCCCTTTCTCTAATGGAAATTGAAATCTTATATTACCTTGTTTCATATCAATAATAGCACCAATTGTTCGTAGAAAAGGCCTACCAAGTATTATGGGGCAAGAAGGATTACATTCAATATCAAGAACAATAAAGTCCATGGGCACATAATTTCTATTTTCAAGAATAAGCACATCATTTATTCTACCCAATCGCTTTTTAATAGTGGAATCCACAGGATGCAAATTAAGGAAACAAGGATCCATGTCGGTGAGACCTAGCACATCACACAAAGACTTTGGTATAGTGGAAACGCTAGCACCAAGATCACAAAGAGCATTACATTCATAATCTTTAATTTTGACTTTAATAGTAGTTTCTCATTCATCTTGTAATTTTCTAGGAATTGAAACTTCAAACTCAAGTTTTTCTTCATGTGCTTTAATCATGGCTTCTACAATATGTTTAGTGAAAGAATTATTTTGTTCATAAGCATTTGGTGAATTAATATTGGATTACAACAAGGAAATACACTCAATTAAAGAAAAACTATCATAATCAAAGTCCTTGTAATCCAAAGTAGTGGGTGCATTACTATTTAAAGTTTTGACCTCTCCAAACCGACTTTTTTCATTTTTACGATCAAGATTATCACCCTCCAAGCAATTGGGACTCCTTCTATCTAAAGTTGACTCTTCTTCAATCCCTTTTTCATCAAGTTTTATGTTACTAAATAATGATTCAATAGGAGTGACACCAATCATTTTAATATCTTCATCATTACTATGATAGAAACCGGGCGGAATCGCTTTTTCTAGAAATTGTCGCTTACCTCTCAACCTAGCGGTCCTTTATTTACTTTCATTAATGGATACATAGATATCTTTAATAGACTAATTTATATCATGCTTGGGTGGCAAAATTTTAGTTTTGAGATTTTTCACATCATGAGCAATTCTATCCATGTTCCTAGCCAATTCATCAACTCTATTCAATTTTTCTTCTATCATAGCATTGAAATTCTTTTGTGAACTAATAAATTCTTTAATATTACATTCAAGATCAGAGGGTATACTATTATTATTATTATAAGAATTACCATAAGGATTGCCATAATTATTAGAGGAATTTCCAGGAAACGGTCTAGGATTGAAATTACCCCTATAAGCATTGTTGTTGAAATTATTTCTAGAGACAAAATTCACATCAATAGCATCATTATTTTGTTCAATCAAGGTAGACAATGTCACATCATTAGGATCAATATGAGAATTTTTACTAGCAACCAATTTCAATAGAGCATCCATCTTATCATTCAAAGTATTAATTTCTTCAACAGAATTTACCTTCTTACCAGTTGGAGTTCGTTCAGTGTGCCATTGAGAATAATTTGTCATGATATTATCAAGAAGTTTTGTAGCTTCTCCCAATGTAATTTCCATAAAAGTACCACCTGCGGCAGAGTCTAGCAAATTTCTAGAGACAAAGTTTAGTCCCGCATAATTTTTTTGTATGATCATCCATAAATTCAAGCCATGAGTTGGGCGATTTCTTATCATTAATTTCATTCTCTCCCAAGATTGTGCAACATGTTCATGCTCAAGTTGCTTAAAATTCATAATTTGATTTCTTAGAGAAATAATCTTAGCGGGAGGAAAATACTTGGTAATGAAAGCATCCTTACACTTATCCCAAGAATCAACACTATTTCTAGGCAAGGATGAAAACCAAGTTTTAGCACGGTCTCGTAGTGAGAACGGAAATAATTTTAACTTAACAATATCATTATCAACATCTTTCTTCTTTTGCATATCACAAAGTTCAACGAAAGTATTTAGATGGGATGCAACATCTTCATTAGGGCTACCAGAAATTTGTTCTTTCATAACAAGATTAAGCAAGGCAGCATTAATGTCACACGACTCCGCACTAGTGGCGGGAGGAGCAATAGGAGTACTAATAAAATCATTATTATTAGTATTGGAAAAGTCACACAATTTTGTATTTTCTTGAGACATCGAAACGAAGCAAGCAAAGAAGCAAATAAAAATATTTTTTTGTTTTTGTAAAAAAATAGAAGTGGGGGAGATGAAAACTAGAGGCAAATGCAAATAAAAGGCAAATAAAATAAATGGAAGTGGATGATAGTTTGTGCGAAGGTACTTGGTAATTTTGATGATGTCTCCCCGGCGTCAGGATAATCATCATGACCGAAAATTACAACGGCAGTTTCCCGCCGTGTGTCTGTGCATTGTTTGGGCCTAGCCCAACGGCGCTTCATCTATGGGGCCATCCAACCCCTTTGTGGTTCGGCAGGGGGGATCAACGTGCACAAAGAGCATGAACAATGGAGGGCGCAAGGAATTTACCCAGGTTCGGGCCGCTGAGAAACGTAAAACCCTACTCCTGCTTTTGGTGTATTAATGGTGTAGAAGCACAGTACAAGGAGTGCTTCTCCCGGCAAGGTGGGAGGAGCAGCTACACGAGACGTGCTTGTGTTTGAAAAGGGGGTCCGAATCCCTCTAACTGTTGCCTTGGCCCTCCTTTTATAGCTCAAGGGGTTACCACAGTGGCAAAACAGTAATTACATAGCGATTAGATAGCAAACAGTGCTATCATACCTAACTCTGCCAGTTTAGGACAAAGGCATTAAATGCGCCGTTAGGTGTCGTGTGGAGAGGTAGTCCCGGCAAGGTTTCTGCACGGCTTGTCCGGCTACCTCGTATTATCCTGACACGCCTCCTGGACGGGTGTCATTAGAAGCAAATTTTGTCCTAGCATGCTGACACGTGCCCGATAAGCCTTACCAACCAGCCCGCGCGGTCGACACCTCACCCACTAGCGAACACCTGTGCGGTGAGGTGGAGCGCTGGAGGGCTGGCAGGAGATTGCCGGTACGGAGCTTGCAGGTCTTCACCTTGCCGGTTTAGCCTTGCCGGCAAGGAATGTCTTCATCTTCGGTACTAGTTGAGTGTTGTGTCTTGAGCTTCTTTCTGGTAGCTTCTGTGACTGGACTCTGAATCTTGGTCTTGGCGGTTCCCGGCAAGGCTTGGCCGACAAGGAGGCCGCTGCTGTCTGTGCATAAGTCAGGGTATAAAATACCCATGTTTTATACACCGACACCCGGCAACGGCGCCAGAAATTCTTCCTGCTACTTGTAGTTTGCGTTGGTATTTCCACGAAGAGGAGAGGATGATGCAGTACAGTAGAGATAAGTATTTCTCTCAGTTAAGAACCAAGGTTATCAATCCAATAGGAGAACCAAGCAAAATTCCGTTAAGCACACCTGCACACAAAAGAGCAAACACGTGCACCCAATACAAATAAGAGGGTTGTCAATCCTCTTAGCGGTTATTTGCAAGGATTAAATCTTATAGAGATAAATAGATAAACTAAAATACTAATTAAAATAAAAGAAAATAAATTGCAGCAAGGTATTTTTAGGTTTTTAATATATGATAAAGTAGACCAGGGGCCATAGTTTTCACTAGAGGCTTCTCTCTCGAACACATAGCATACGGTGGGTAAACAAATTACTGTTGGGCAATTGATAGAAAAGCAAATAATGATGACGGATTCATGGCAATGATCATGTATATAGGCATCATGTCCGAGACAAGTAGACCGACTCCTGCCTGCATCTACTACTATTACTCCACCCATCGACCGCTGTCCAGCATGCATCTAGGGTATTAAGTATGAAACAGAGTAACGCCTTAAGCAAGATGACATGATGTGGACAAAGTAAACTCAAGCAATATGATTAAACCCCACATTTTATCCTTAATGGAAACAATACAAATATGTGTCATGTCCCCTACTGTCACTGGGATTGAGCACCGCAAGATTGAACCCATCACAAAGCACCTCTCCCATTGCAAGATATATCAATCTAGTAGGCCAAACCAAATCGATAGATCGGAGAGAAATACAAAGCTATAATAATCAAGCATAACAGAGTTCAGAGAAGACTCAAATTATTCTCATGAATAATCTGATCATAATAAACTCACAATTCATCGGATCCCAACAAACACACCGCAAAAGAAGATTACATCGGATAGAACTCCAAGAACATCAAGGAGAACATGATATTGAAGATCAAAGAGAGAAAAGATGCCATCTAGCTACTAGCTCTGGACCCATAGGTCTGTGGTAAACTACTCACACATCATCGGAAGGGCAACAAGGTTGATGTAGAAGCCCTCCGTGATCGATTCCCCCTCCGGCAAAGTACCGGAAAAGGCCTCCAGATGGGATCGCGAAAGAACAGAGGCTTGCGGCGGCGGAAAGGTTTTCTCTTCTATCCCTCTGTTGGTTTGGGAATATTTGTGAATTTATAGCGTTGGAATTAGGTCAAGATGGGCCACGAGGGGCCCACAAGCCCGGGGGGCACGCCTACCCCCCAGGGCGCGCCCTCCAGGCTTGCCGCCTCCTCGTGGCTCTTGTGGTCTTCTCCCGAAGCTTCCTGGGTCTCTTCTGGTCCAGAAAAAATTAATCCAAAGTTTTTTTCTTGTTTGGACACTTTTTGATAATGATTTTCTAAAAAGGCAAAAACAAGCAGAAAACAACAACTGGCACTAGGCACTGAGTTAACAGGTTAGTCCCAAAAAATGATATATAATGGCATATAATTGCATATAAAACATCCAAGACTGATACTATAATAGCATGGAACAATCAAAAATTATAGATACGTTGGAGACGTATCAGGAGTCAGCCGGCTTGGACGGAACAGCCGAAACGGGGTCCTGTTGATCGACTCGGGGTCTGGCGTACCGCAAAACGGAAGAAACGGCCTTATGTTCGACCGCCTACGGTCGAAATGGGGTCCTGTTCATCGGCTGGGGGTCTGGCATACCGCAAAATGGAGGAAACGGACTTCTGTTCAACCGACTATGGTTGAAACGGGGTCTTGTTGATCGGGAGGGGCGTGGCGTACCGCGAAATGGAGGAAACGGACTTCTCTTCGAGCGCCTACGGTCGAAACGGGGTCCTGTTCATCGGGAGGGGTGTGGCGTACTGCAAAACGGGACTCCACGGGCTTCTGTTCATCCACGGTCGACCTCCTCCGCCTCCACCAGCTACTGTTCATCCACCGTCGACTTCTGCTACTTGTAGCTTGCGTTGGTTTTATCCCCGAAGAGGAAGGGATGATGCAGCACAGTAGAGGTAAGTATTTCCCTCAGTTATGAAACCAAGGTTATCAATCCAGTAGGAGAACCACGCAACACCTCGTTAAAAGTACCTGCACACAAACAACAAATCCTTGCACCCAACGCAAACGAGGGATTGTCAATCCCTCGGTGGTCAATTGCAAGATTAAATTGAATGTGATAGATAGATAGATTGAAACAAAAATACAAAATAAAATAAATAAAAGAAAATTGCAGCAATATTTTTAGGGTTTTAGTAATATGATTTAGATAGACCCGGGGGCCATAGTTTTCACTAGAGGCTTCTCTCGAGAAAATAGCATACGGTGGGTAGACAAATTACTGTTGGGCAATTGATAGAAAAGCAAATAATCATGAAGATATCTAAGGCAATGATCATGTATATAGGCATCACGTCCGAGACAAGTAGACCGACTCTTGCCTGCATCTACTACTATTACTCCACACATCGACCGCTATCCAGCATGCATCTAGTGTATTAAGTCCATAAAAACGGAGTAACGCCTTAAGAACGATGACATGATGTTGACAAGGTATACTCATGTATGAATAAACCCCATCTTTTTACCCTTAATAGCAATGATACATATGTGTCATGTCCCTTTCTGTCACTGGGATTGAGCACCGCAAGATCGAACCCATTACAAAGCACCTCTTCCCATGGCAAGATAAATCAATCTAGTTGGCCAAACCAAATCAATAGATCGGAGAAGAAAATGAGGCTATAATAATCATGCATAAAAGAGATCAGAGAAGACTCAAATATATTCATGGATAATCTGATCATAAACTCACAATTCATCGGATCCCAAGAAACACACCGCAAAAAGTGATTACATCGGATAGAACTCCAAGAACATCGAGGAGAATATTGTATTGAAGATCAAAAAGAGAGAAGAAGCCATCTAGCTACTAACTATGGACCCGAAGGTCTGTGGTAAACTACTCACGCATCATTGAAAGGGCAGCAAGGTTGATGTAGAGCCCCTCCGTGATCGATTCCCCCTTCGGCGGAGTACCGGAGAAGGCCTCCAGATGGGATCTCTCAAGAACAGAAACTTGCGGCGGCAGAAAAAGTATTTCGTGGACTCCCTGAGGGTTTCTGATTTTTTCTGAATTTATAGTGGAGGAATTAGGTCAAACGGAACTCTGTGGGGCCCACGAGGTACCCCCTGGGGCTTCTGGCCTCCTCCCGAAGCTTCTAGTGTTTATCTTGTCCAGAAAAAAATCTCCAAAAAGTTTCGTGGCATTTGGACTTCATTTGGTATTGATTTTCTGTAAAACAAAAACAGGGCAGAAAATAGCAACTGGCACTGGGCACTAAGTTAATAGGTTAGTCCCAAAAAATGATATATAATTGTTGTAAATGAATATAAAAACATCCAAGATTGATAATATAACAACATGGAACAATCAAAAATTATAGATACGTTGGAGACGTATCAGCATCCCCAAGCTTAATTCCTGCTCGTCCTCGAGTAGGTAAATGATAAAAACAGAATTTTTGATGTGGAATGCTGCCTATCATTTTCATCACATATTCTTTTATTTTATAGCATGGACATTGGACTTGAATGATTCAAAGCAATAGTTTATAGTTTGACATGAAGATATAAATACTCAAGCATGTTAACAAGCAACCATGTCTTTCAAAATATCAACGCTAAAGAAAGTTATCCCTAGCCCATTATGCTCAATCATTGATCCATTCATGAAACACACTCAAATATTAGCCACATCCAACACACAAGTATGACAATAGTGCTCTCTAGTTGGTGCTTTTGTAAGAGAAGATGGAGACTCAAGTAAAAATAAAAATTGCATAAAAGTAAATAGATAGGCCCTTCGCAGAGGGAAGCAAAGATTTGTCAAATGTGCCAGAGCTCAAAGCTTAAATTAGAGAGATAAAAATATTTTGAGAGGCATGCCTTTCCTGTCAACGAAAAGGACCGAGAATTCCCAATATTTTCCATGCTAGACACATCATAGGCGGTTCCCAAATAGAAAGTAAAGTTTATTTCCTTTCCACCATTCTTACACAATCCATGGCTAGCCGTATCCATGGGTGCCCTCCAAACCAACACTTTCCAAGGAATTTTGTTGTTATTAATTTTTGATTTCACTGTGGGACTGAGCATCCCTATTACCAGCCACTCTCTCGTGCAACGACAAGTGAATAAACACTCATCGTGAGAATAACACACCTAGCATGGAAAATAATGGCCACCCCCTGCCGCTTCATGAGCGGTACGGGCACACAAAACGGAAAATTATTTTGAAAATTAGAGTTGGCACACGCAAATTTACTTAGAACGGCATTGAAATACCGCATATAGGTAGGTATAGTGGACTCATTTGGCACAACTTGGGTTTAAGGATTTTGGATGCGCAAGCAGTATTTCCGCTTAGTACAAATGAAGGCTAGCAAATAGATTGAGAAGCAACCAACCAAAAAATGAAAACAGTCATAAACATGCATTGAACATAACTAACACCGAATAATGCACCATAAGTTGGATATAATTTCATTGCATAACTATTGACTTAACGTGCATGCATAGGGAATCACGAACCTTAACACTAATATTCTTACTAAATCACAATTACTCACTAACATGACTCACATATTATCATCTCAATATCGCAAAACTATTGCAAGGAATCACACTTATCCTATCCAATGATCTATATGAAAGTTTTTATTATATCCCTCTTGAATATTCATCACTTTGGGACCAAATTCATATCTTGTGCAAATTACCATTACTATTGTCAACTCACAAAAAGATTTAAGTGAAGCATGTGAGTGCAAATATTTCTTCAAAATTTTAATCTTATCAATTCTCAAAATAATATAAGTTAAGCATGAGAATTCATTTCTTCAAAATTTTAATCAACTCTCAAAATAATATAAGTGAAGCATGAGAGTTTATTTCTTCAAAAATTTAATTAACTCTAAAAATAATATAAGTGAAGCATGAGAGTTTATTTCTTCAAAATATAGCCACCACCGTGCTCAAAAATATTTAAGTAAAGCACTAGAGCAACTGCCTAGCTCAAAAAAATTTAAGTGAAGCACATAGAGTATTCTAACAAATGATGATAAACGCGTGGCTCTCTCAAGATAGGTGTGTTCAGCAAGGATGATTGTGACAAACTAAAAAGAAAACAAAGCAAAGACTCATATAATACAAGACGCTCCAAGCAAAACTCATATCATGTGACAAATAAAAATATAGCTCCAAGTAAAATTACCGATGGTTGGTAGAAGAAAGAGGGGATGCCTTCCGGGGCATCCCCAAGCTTAGACGCTTGAGTCTTCCTTGAATACTACCTTGGCGTGCCTTGGGCATCCCCAAGCTTAGGCTCTTACTACTCCTTATTCCTTCATCCATCATGATCTCACCCAAAACTTGAAAACTTCAATCACACAAAACTCAACAAAACCTTCATGAGATCCGTTAGTATAACAAAATAAATCACTACTTTAAGTACTGTTGTAAACCCATTCATATTTTATTTTTGCATTATACCTACTGTACTCTAACTTCACCATGGCTTATACCCCCTGATACAATCCATAGATTCATCAAAACAAGCAAGTAGTGCAAAAAAAACAGAATCTGTCAAAAACAGAATAGTCTGTAGCAATCTATTTAAAAGCCATACTTCTGTAACTCCAAAAATTCTGAAAAATTAGGAATACGTGGGAAATTCATATACCAATACTGTGTAAAACTTTAAGATTTTTCTCATGCTCCAGTACAGAAAAAAAAATCGGGCACTGGACGCAAAACTGTCTGTTTTCCAAACAGCATCAATTATACTATCTTCCAAATCATCCTAAAGGCTTTACTTGGCACAAACACTAATTAAAAACACAAAAATACAATCATACCAGTAGCATAATTGTGAAAACACACAATAACAGAAAAAATTTATTTAATCATTGGGTTGCCTCCCAACAAGCGCTATTGTTTTATGCCCCTAGCTAGGCATAATGCATAGTTTCAAGTATTGTCATCTTTCAAGTTGATTCCATAAGTGGCCCTCATAATTGATTCATATGGTGCTTTAATTATTTTCCTAGGGAAATGCTCCATACCCTTTTTTAGTGGAAACTGAAATTTTATATTCCCTTCTTTCATATCAATAATGGCACTTATAGTTCGTAAGAACGGTCTACCAAGTATTATGGGGCAAGAAGAATTGCATTCAATATCAAGAACAATAAAATCAATGGGCACATAGTTCCTATTTGCAAGAATAAGAACATCATTAATACTACCCAAAGGCTTTTTAATAGTAGAGTCCGCCAAGTGCAAATTAAGAGAACATTCATCTATATTGGTGAGACCTAGCACATCACATAAAGATTTTGGAATTCTGGAAACGCTAGCACCCAAATCACATAAAGCATTGCACTCATAATTTTTAATTTTAACTTTAATGGTCGGTTCCCATTCATCATATAATTTTCTAGGAATTGAGACTTCTAGTTCTAGCTTTTCTTCTAACGCTTTCATCATTGCTTCTATGATGTGTTTAGTAAAAGCTTTGTTTTGCTCATAAGCGTTGGGTGGATTTAACATGGATTGTAACAAAGAAATGCACTCAATCAAAGAACAATTATCATAATTAAAATCTTTATAATCCAAGAGAGTGGGCACATCGCTATTTAAAGTTTTTACCTCTCCAAACCCACTTTTATCAATTTTCTTATCAAGATTTTCACCCTCCGAATTATGGGGACGCTCTTTATCTAAAGTTGACTCTTCTCCAGTCCCCTTTTCATCATGTTTAATTTTTCTAAACAAAGAATCAATAGATGAAATACCAATCATTTTAATATCCTCATCATTGTGACGATAAAAACCGGGAGAAATCGCTTTTTCTAAAAATTCTCGTTTAGCTTTTAGCATGGCGGTTCTTTTCTTACTCTCATCCATGGAGACATATAAAGCTTTAATTGATTCATTAATATCAATTTTGGGTGGCAAAATTTTAGTCTTAAGATTTTCCACATCATGAATAATTCTATCAATGCTCCTAGACATATCATCAAGTTTACTCAATTTTTCTTCTATCGTAGTGTTGAAAAAAATTTGAGCATTAATAAATTCTTTAATATTACTTTCAAGATCAGAGGGCATCCTATTATTATTATTATAAGAATTACCATAGGGATTGCCATAATTATTAGAGGAATTTCCAGGAAACGGTCTAGCATTGAAATTACCTCTATAAGCATTATTATTAAAATTGTTTCGCGAGACAAAATTCACATCTACGGGATCATTATTTTGCTCAATAAAAGTGGATAAAAGCACATTATTAGGATTAATAGGAGCATTTTTGCTAGCAACCAATTTCATAAGCGCACCAACTTTATCACTCAAAGTATTAATTTCTTCAATAGAATTCACTTTTTTACTAGTAGGAGTTCTTTCAGTATGCCATTATGAATAATTTGCCATAATATTATCAAGAAATTTAGTAGCTTCTACCAAAGTAATTTCCATAAAAGTACCACCCGCGGCGGAATCTAAAAGATTTCTATAAACAAAATTCAATCCCACATAAAAAATTTGTATGATCATCCATAAATTTAAACCATGAGTAGGGCAATTTCTTATCATTAATTTCATCCTCTCCCAAGATTGGGCAACATGTTCATGATCAAGTTGCTTGAAATTCATAATTTGATTTCTAAGTGAAATAATTTTCATGGGAGGAAAATACTTAGTAATAAAAGCATCTTTACACCTATCCCAAGAATCGATACTATTTTGTGGTAAAGATGAAAACCAAATTTTTGCACGATCCCTCAACGAGAATGGGAATAATTTTAATTTCACAATATCATTATCCACATCTTTTTTCTTTTGCATGTCACACAATTCTACGAAAGTGTTAAGATGGGATGCGGCATCTTCATTAGGACTACCGGAAAATTGATCTTTCATGACAAGATTTAGCAAAGCGGCATTAATATCACAAGTCTCCGCACTAGCGGCGGGAAGAGCAATAGGAGTAATGATAAAATCATTATTATTAGTATTGGAAAAATCACACAATTTTGTATTTTCTTGAGACATCGTGACTACGCAAACAAGATAACAAGCAAGCAAACAAGCAAACAAGAAAAAGGCAAACGGAAAATATTTTTGTATTTTTGTAAAAACATTTCAGAAGTGGGGAAGATGAAAATGAGAGGCAAATAAAGTAAATGCAAGGAGATGAGAGTTTATGCAAAGGTACTTGATAGATGTTGATGATGTCTCCCCGGCAACGGCGCCAGAAATTCTTCCTGCTACTTGTAGCTTGCGTTGGTTTTATCCCCAAAGAGGAAGGGATGATGCAGCACAGCAGAGGTAAGTATTTCCCTCAGTTATGAAACCAAGGTTATCAATCTAGTAGGAGAACCACGCAACACCTCGTTTGCAGTACCTGCACACAAACAACAAATCCTTGCACCCAACGCAAACGAGGGGTTGTCAATCCCTCGGCGGTCAATTGCAAGATTAAATTATATGTGATAGATAGATAGATTGAAACAAAAATACAAAATAAAATAAATAAAATAAAATTGCAGCAGTATTTTTAGGGTTTTAGTAATATGATTTAGATAGACCCGGGGGCCATAGTTTTCACTAGAGGCTTCTCTCGAGAAAATAGCATACGGTGGGTAGACAAATTACTGTTGGGCAATTAATAGAAAAGCAAATAATCATGACGATATCCAAGGCAATGATCATGTATATAGGCATCACATCCGAGACAAGTAGACGGACTCCTGCTTGCATCTACTACTATTACTCCACACATCGACCGTTGTCCAGCATGCATCTAGTGTATTAAGTCCATAAAGAACGGAGTAACGCCTTAAGAACGATGACATGATGTAGACAAGATAAACTCACGTATGAATAAACCCCATCTTTTTACCCTTAATAGCAATGATACATACATGTCATGTCCTTTTCTGTCACTGGGATTGAGCACCGCAAGATCGAACCCATTACAAAGCACCTCTTCCCATGGCAAGATAAATCAATCTAGTTGGCCAAACCAAATCAATAGATCGGAGAAGAAATATGAGGCTATAATAATCATGCATAAAAGAGATCAGAGAAGACTCAAATATATTCATGGATAATCTGATCATAAACTCACAATTCATCGGATCCCAAGAAACACACCGCAAAAAGTGATTACATCGGATAGAACTCCAAGAACATCGAGGAGAACATTGTATTGAAGATCAAAAAGAGAGAAGAAGCCATCTAGCTACTAACTATGGACCCGAAGGTCTGTGGTAAACCACTCACGCATCATCGGAAGGGCAGCATGGTTGATGTGGAGCCCCTCCGTGATCAATTCCCCCTTCGGCGGAGTACCGGAGAAGGCCTCCAGATGGGATCTCTCAAGAACAGAAACTTGCGGCGGCAGAAAAAGTATTTCGTGGACTCCCTGAGGGTTTCTGATTTTTTCTGAATTTATAGTGGAGGAATTAGGTCAAACGGAGCTCTGTGGGCCCCACGAGGTACCAGGGCGCACCTGCCCCCTACCCCCAGGCGCGTCCTGGTGCCTCGTGGGCACCCCCTGGGGCTTCTGGTCTCCTCCCAAAGCTTATAGTGTTTATCTTGTCCAGAAAAAAATCTCCAAAAAGTTTCGTGGCATTTGGACTTCGTTTGGTATTGATTTTCTGTAAAACAAAAACAGGGCAGAAAACAGCAACTGGCACTGGGCACTAAGTTAATAGGTTAGTCCCAAAAAATGATATATAATTGTTGTAAATGAATATAAAAACATCCAAGATTGATAATATAACAGCATGGAACAATCAAAAATTATAGATACGTTGGAGACGTATCAACTTCCTCCAACCTCCACCGGCTACTGTTCATCCAGCCTCCACGGGGTCCTGTTCATCCACCCCCAACCGGCTGGGGTGTGACGGCCTCCTCAGGGTCCTGTTCATCCAACGCCAACCACCTTCACACGGCCAGGGTACTATTCATCCACAGCCAACCCACAAGCTGGGGTGGGGCATACGAGCGGGCGGCAGCAACGGGAACTGTTCATCCACAGCCAACCAACCGGCTAGGTCAACACACCACGTCTCGCACAAGGGGCTCGATCGATGCGTCTCAACTCGTTCTACGTATCGCGCGCGCGGCAGGAATGGGCACTGTTTACGAGAGGCAACCCAACACCGGCTACGTCTCTCACGTACGGGGGGCTTGACCAGCTTCAGTTAGCAGCGAAGGAATCGCTCGGGTTCAGTTAGCAGCGAAGGAATCACTCTGCTTCAGTTAGCAGCGAAGGGATCGATCGGCTTCAGTACGTAGCTAGTGCGATCACTCGGGTTCAGTAAGCGAACGCCTCGCTCGGGTTCAGTTAGAGAACGCCTCGCACACATGCGCGCGTACGAGAGAAACGCGCAAACCACACTGCATCGCTCGGCCCCGACCACCCACCATAACCAGGAACTCCCCGAAATTTTCCTCACCCTCACTTCCACCATGATTTTTTACGTCATGGACGGCCCAAAGAATGTCATGCGGGTGCGTCTCTGGCCCGCCCAGGACGAAAAGCCCATTTTCTGTCATAATTTTTTGTCATAGAAGTAGGACCCACCACATCTATGATGATACGTGTTTTTGTCACAATTATTGTCATAGAAGTGTCACAACCAAGACAGAAAAAGTTTTCGTTCGGGCCATAATGTCATGGATGTGTCTTTTTTTTTGTAGTAACGTCCAGCACAGCCATAACACCTTCATCATCATCTTCATCCACAAACCCTAGCCGCCGCCATTTGCATCTCCATAGCCATCTCCACCACCATAGTTCTCTCTCATCTAGTTCATACTTGTAATCGTGCATCGCACAAGGCATCCATTGTAAGACATATTGCAATCAATCAATCTCAAGATGTGTTCTTCAATGTTTTCTTCTCCCGATCTGATCTCGATGGGTGAGTAGATCGGTAAGGTATGGGGTGAGGCATGAGCCTTGCAACCCTAGGTATTCGGTGAAGGGATCATTGGGAGTCTTTGACATAACATCTCATATGTGTGAAATAAAATTGTTTCATGAAGTTTCTCTTGTCTTGACCGCGATCTTCATCCCTGCAGGTACCCAGGATCATGGAGATCGAGCACCGGTGAGGCTAGGAGTAAGGGGGCCATGAAGTGTTATACCGAACACCGGTGACAGTAAGGATTAGTAGGGTAACATGGATCATAACCTTGGGGATTCATGAGGTGTAGTAATTAAATGCCCAAAGATTTTGCCTGATATTATTATCTTAATTATTGGGGCAACCTCGCGAGATGGATAGGTCCTGCAGTAGGACAACTGATTCTTGATGCAGGACTCGTGCCGGTCAAGATGTTATTTGGACACATCCCCCACTCCAATACGAAGCAAGCACCTCTTGACGGGTGACTTCCCGCGCACAAAGTACTATCATTTTTTATCCCAACACCAATACATGGTTGTAAGCATTAAGACCTCATCCCCTTACCTTCTTTTTATTATAAGTGTTTGAATCACAATTTGCTTGCTGATCCGGTCAAAAGCTGGATTTGACACTTTAGCAAAAGCTTGCTAGAGACCATTGCTTCAAGGGGATCTTCCTCTCGTGGGTTCGATAGCCAGGGTCACCTCTAGGGAAATAGGTGCGGGATACCTTTTCTTGTTCCAATACCGGATCAATAAAAAGGAGATATCAAGCCCTTTTTCTGGCACCGTTGCTGGGGAGGAATTTAGTATTCCTAGTCTTTGTGTTTAGAGTTTTTATTAAAGTTAATTTTTAGTTTTTGTTTTTACTTTCAATTTTTTAGTTTAAGTTTTATTTTGTTGCAAGTCTTTTAGTGGAAAATACCAAAAAGTTACTATGGCTCATAATCTTGGGATTTCGCTACTCCTAGTAACAATTTCATGTGTGAACCAATTGCACAACCTGATGTTGCAGCTGCAGAATATGAGATTAAACCGAACTTAGTTTCCATGGTTCAACAGGATCAATTTGGAGGCTCTGCTTTAGATGATGCAGGTATGCACTTACATAATTTTACTGAATTATGCAACATGACACGCATAAAGGATTATGACCCAGATGCTCTTAAACTTCACTTGTTTCCTTTCTCTTTGAGAGGAAAAGCTAAGGAATGGCTTTTAGCTTTACCTAAAGGAAGTATAACTTCTTGGGCTGCTTGTTGCGGCAAATTTTTATCTAAGTTTTGTCCACCTGCAAAAATTATGCAATTATGTTCTCAAATTACAGGTTTCAAGCAAGAAGAATGTGAGCCACTAGCGCTTGTGTGGGATAGAATTAAAGAAGCTATAAGAAACTGCCCCAATCATGGAATGGAGGAGTTGTTGATCCTTCATATGTTTTATAATGGCTTAAATCACATGTCAAAAACTATGCTTGATACAGCTGCAGGAGGAAAAATCATGGGAAAGCCCATAGAAGATGCCAAGAAGATACTAGATGATATGCAAGAGAACCATGCCCAATGGCATGTTGAGAGGACCACCACCAAAAGGGTGAATGTCATAGAAGAAAATAGCTCAGAGTTGACAACCAAGCTAGAGAACTTATCTCTTTGATGAAAGGTAAAGAAGAGGTAAATCTCAATGCCATCACTAATGAAGATACTAGTGATGTTAATTTTATTGCTCGTAATAGCTATAATCCCAATTGGAAAAATAATGGATATGCTCCTAAACTTCCTTATCCAAATAATGAGGGAGCATCCAATAATTTTAATGGAGCTAATGGTAGCAATAGAAATACCCTTGAAGAAACTCTTAAAAGTTTTATTGCTAGCCAGACTGAGCAGAATGAAAATTTCAAGAATATCCTGAAGAATCATGATAACTTACTCGATCAATTGACCGGTAAGGTTGTTGGACTAATAAATGATGTGCAGATACTTGAAGCCAGATCCAAGAATATGGAGGCACAAGTGGCAAAAATAGCAGAGAGCCAAACCTTGATTTTGGCCAAGTTTGGAGGAAAACCGGAGCCTAACCCGGTTGAAGAAGTTAAAATGGTGAGTAGCAACGAAGAGAAATATGAGGTACTTGACACAAGCCATGTGCCAGAGTACAATTATACCGTTGCAGATTTTGTCAAGATGATATCCATGAAGTATCCACTACCGGAGGTAACTAACGATGAGGCATATAATGTCTTTGTTGAACAAGTTGCAGCCAAGGTACGTGAACTTGATGATGAAACAAAAAAAATTATTCAGTACGTTACCAGCTAAGCAAGAAGATACTTTCGAACCTACTATAGAGATTGAGATAGGACTTAATAAGTTTAGTGCTTTATGTGATCTAGGGGCAAGTGTTTCCACTATCCCCAAATCTGTTTATGATAGTCTCAATCTTGGTCCTTATGCTAATACTGAGATTATATTGAATATGGCTAATTCTACTTTTACTCAGGCAGTAGGCATTAAGCATGGAGTTATAGTTCAAATAAATGATTGCCATGTCATGATTGATCTTGTTATAGTAGATATGCCTGAAGATCCTATTACTCCTATAATTCTCGGTAGACCTTTTCTAAGGACTATCAAAGCTATGATAAATGTGTTTGAAGGAAATGTTCATTTTGATTTACCATCTAAAGAACCCTTTATAAGGCATTTCCCTGGGAAAAAGAAATTAAAGACCTATGCAGGAGGTGGCACCATTTTGAATGCCAGAAGCTATGGTCTCGGTGTTCTAGCACCACCCTGATCACCACTACGGTCGAGCTATCCAACCAAAAACAAGCGCTTCGTGGGAGGCAACCCACACGAATAAAGTAGACAAGTAAGTTTTTATTTTGTTTTAATAAAAGAGTGATTGAAGTCCCATATGAAGAAGTGAGTTTGGGAGAGTCGTTCTAATGAAGGCCTAGTCTTGTGCAATATGATTAATGTTTAAATACCTGGAAATATGTCTATGTATTGTCTTGAAACTAACCCCGCTGGAAAGCAAAGGAAAAGAAAAGTCTCGCAAGAGACAGATCAAAAGACGGCGTTCAAAACGACCATGTGCGGTCGTATGAATGGTCGCATGACATGCCGGAGGTTCCAGCGCAAGACAACAAAGATCGGAGGAGCAAAGACGGTGTTTCAAACAGACGCCTGCGTCCGTTCGAGCGGTCGTTTAACTCTTTTGCAGAAAACAAAGAAAATTCCAGATCTAAAGATGGCGTTCTAAATGGGTGGATGCGCCCGTCTGAGCGGTCGTTTCAAACCGTTGACCAGAAGAAGAAAAAGACAGAATGAACGACGGCGTTTTAAACGGGCGCCGCCGATCGTTTAAGAGGTCGTATGAGGAGAGCACAGATGCAGGTAAGTCATCAGGAAGAATGATGGTGTTCCATGCGGGCGCTTGCGCCCGTATGAGCGGTCGTTTGGTATCCTGGCGGCCCCAATAAGCCCGAGGAAGGAGGTATTTTCCCCCCCATCTCTCTCCTTTCTTCTTCCTATTCCTCCAAACCTCTCCAAAGCCTGGCCAAACTTCGCCCGATCTCTCTACTCATTCATTTTCAGTCGAATCCTTCCGTGTGATCGATCTACGGTACATTTCTCCTCCGATCCCCAATTTATTTTTCGTGAATCCATGTTCTACATACCTAGCATTGCCATGTTTAGGATATGCACATTTTTGATTCAAACTTGAGTTTGGCATGGATTTGTTGATGTTTTTAGAGGAGTAAGATGTTGTGGGTGCCGTAGGATCTTTATTGTTACATTATTATTGCACTGAAAAAAATTGTTTTATAGATGTTTACATGGAGGTCTTCTCGCGTACGCGGTGGTTCGAGTTCATCCACCGCACAACCGCAACAAGTCTTCACTCAAGGGATCGTCTTCACCGATCTTGGAGCAAGGAAGAAGTTCCAGAAGCTCACAACAATGAAGATCAAAGCAACCAAATGGGCTTTTGTGAATACTCTCGCCAAGCTAGGCATCACTCATGATTTTAATTTCACTACTGCAGGCGACCTCTAACACAACACATGAATCAGAGACCCCGTGACCAAACTGTGTGCGCTGCATGCATCGCAAACGGTGTCGTAATAAAACCGTCGCCAATAATACGAACTGTTTGCGATGCCGGAGACATCAAAAACGATTCAGATTAGAGACGCGTGTGCGATACGTGGCATACAGTTGATCCATATGAACTATTTGCGATAAGCCAGAACAACAAACACGGTCAGCCGGTTCGAGGTGTGTGTGATACACGGCATACAGTTCACTCGGATGAACTGTTTGTGAAATCCAACACAACAGAAACGGGCAGCCAGATCAAGGTGTGTGCGATATACGAGCAATTACCCAACAGAACAAAAATGGCTCAACTTAACAAGGTGTGTATGATACGCGGCAAATAGGTCAGTAATCCGAAATGTGTGGGAAGACGGATAACAACACGGACGATTCCTGCAAATAAGCTGTCTGTGTTGTGGGCAAATGGTTGGTGGTAAATAATTGTCAGTGATTGATGAAATCATCATCGACGAGTTCTATAGTTTAGTCCGTGTGCGATGTGATTTGCTCTGTCTGCACAACATCTATGCTCTGTCTATAGAACAACAAACATATATACTTATAAGGACATGATTGCATAACCAACTTTAACATCCAATGACGTTATATCACAGATACCAGAAAAATTGCAAGGTTCAAATTCTAGCATTACAAGGCCCAAATTCAAAGATTACAAGGTTCAAACTGTTCTTACAAATCAGATTCATCTTCTTCAGAATCTGAGCCATGCACTATTTGTGCGAATGGATCAGTCACCGAGAAGTCATATATCGGTTTGATTGTGTGACTTCCGAATAATCTGTCATTTGTAGTTCTAAACTGAAATCCAGCTTCTGCAGAGACTTTTCCATTCAGTTGTAGACGCCTGCGCTGATCAGCAAACCATTCACTTATGTGCACTAAATTTAGTGCAAACCTCATTACCTTGAGCACACTTGCTCTCTAAACAAAGAACCTCGCGAATTTAATCTCTGGTGTGGTGCCTCGGTACTGGTTCAAAGTAATTTCTGTGAGATGAAGATCAAGGCATTCAATGGGATTGTTATATTGCGCCACATTTTCCACTTTCGGGCCTGCTTCTATCTGCAAACGAAGACAACATATTAGTGCCTAGCTGCAATTTTGAAAACTTCGGGCCTCTTTGATTTGCAAGATTTCTAAAATACACGAATAGAGTGACATGACATTTTCAATCGTTCATGATTAACATATCAAAAAATATATGTTTTGAAATCCTCCAAATTTCCTTTAGAAATCATACTACATTTGTCATTGTAATCATGGGTAAAAGTAACAACAAATTGAACTCCGTTGTGGTTAACAATTGACAGGAAAGGAGCATCACCTCGATGTATAGCTTCTCTATGCACGGAAAGCATCTAAGGAATCTAGCAACTTCATCCACATCGGGGCCGACAGATTGTAGTGCCAAGATCTTCACTGTGCGCGGAGACGGGGTCAACCTTGTGGGAATCATTTTTTGGATGACAGCCGAACATAGATCAACAAAACTTAGATAAAATGTGATGTCCAATAAGAAGAATGAGAAGAATAAGACTGTTGTACCTAAGCGGGTAATGATCCAGTAATAAGTCCGGAGAATTCAGCACACGAATAGCCCAACACTGTCAATTTCGGTGCGTCGTTGACCGTGATTCTTGTTGGACCTTCTTTATCAAATAAAATCAATCTCTCAAGGAAAGGCGCATTCTCAATGACCATTTCGTAAAACACCTGAACTGGCAGCCTGTTGTGGCACCAGCAATGCAAATACATTGTACGGACATTCGTCGAGGCGATGCGGAGGCTACTGAACCAATCCATCACCTGAAGACGAAGGTACTCGAGCACTGTACAGCCGTCGAGCAGGCGCTCCAAATCCTCCCTCAAGATGCGGACACCGATGAGCTCGAGGTGCTTCAGTTTAGGGAGATGAAGAGTGGGTGCGGCATCAATCTGGGGGAAAAGGCACTGCCTGAACATAGTGCGGCGCAGCGTGGGCACAAGGCGATGGCGGCAGCAAACGTGGATGTCCAGCATGAAAGCTGAGTTCCTCGAGCCGATCTAGGGTGGGGAATAGGAACCACTCATGAAACTTGCTTTCGGCCCTGAAGTTGGAACAGAACTTGACGATGACAAGGCGTCTGACCGGCCCAGGGTGCGTGGCGAGGATGTGGGACAACGCGTCCAAGTGTTTGCGCTTCCCTCTGCAGAGCTCGTCGTCCTTGATGAGGTCCAGGGGGTGGAGAGCCAGAGGGGGCGCCACCGCCAGGAGAGGACAGTGGTCCGCACGCCAGATTTGATGGGGAGGAGGGATATGATGGTTACCAACATCTCGTCAGGGAGGCTGCTGATGAAGTCCATGCTCGCGGGAGGCTCGAGCGGTTCTGGCTCAACCCGCCCCCGCTTGTTGGCCGGCTCGTCCTCCATCGCAGCAGGCGGCGATCCTCGGCGGCAGCGCTTATAGATAAGAATGGAGGAGTAGGAGGAGCACTGGAAACTATTCTACGTACCTTCCCGAGGCGGCCGAAACCAAGGCCATCAATAAATTTTGCTCGCTGGCAGGTCAAAGGGCTCACTTCCTGGTGAGCCTGCGCGGCGAACTGCTCGCACGTGTCTCGTCGAGCCTGCATGGCGGACAGCTCGCACGCATCCCGTCTAATCAAACAGCTGCCCGCGGTACTAAATGGTTAGTGGAACACCCACGGTTGGAAGAATACAACCGTTTGTGATAATAACTTGGCAGCTATTTGTTCCAAAATGCCTAGAAAACTCAAATAATGTAAAAGGAAGGTAAAATGAACACTGAATAATTTCATATTTTAGCACGGCACTCCTATAGTTGCATGTTGCCTCTGTAAAATAAATCAAGGTGGGAAGAGTCAGCGTATGTCATTACGGACACAGAGGTCACACGTTCCCTCTCGGAACCATGAGGCTTCTTGAGAGAAGCTACGGTTTGTAAGAAGCTTATACCAAAATGTGTCCCCAAATCAGAGAAAAAAATTACCACAGCATGTTGGTGCCATGTCATGACACCATGCCAAGTTTCATGATTTTCAGGCGAGTTTTGGATTTACAGGAATTTTAAAACCAAGTTTCTCAATGTTTCCGGACGAGCCACGATGCCCAGATGTTTGAAATTCATTCCCATTCCTTGCATGGGACCTAAACATTCACCAAAGGACACATATATGATTTTTCAACCCATTTTGGTGCACTGGAGCATGTGCCTGTAGTTCAAATTTGAATTATGCACATTAAATGCCTAGAAACTCAATTAATGTATAAAAAAGGCCAAACGAACCCTGAATAATTCCAAATTGTAACACGAAACTCATATAGTTGCATGTTGCCTCTGTAAAATAAATCAACACGGGAAGAGACAGCGTATGCCGTTTCGCACACAGGGGTGACACGTTCCCTCTCGGAACCATGAGGCTTCTCGAGAGAAGCTACGGTTTGTAAGAAGCTTATACCAAAAGTTGTCCCAAATCGGCCAATTTTTTTACCACAGCATGTTGGTGCCATGTCATGACACCATGCCAAGTTTCATGATTTTCAGACGAGTTTTGGATTTACAGGAATTTTAAAACCAAGTTTCTCAATGTTTCCGGATGAGCCACGATGCCCAGATGTTTGAAATTCATTCCCATTCCTTGCATGGGACCTAAACATTCACCCAAGGACACATATATGATTTTTCAACCCATTTTGGTGCACTGGAGCTAGTGCCTGTAGTTCAAATTTGAATTATGCACATTAAATGCCTAGAAACTCAATTAATGTATAAAAAAGGCCAAACGAACCCTGAATAATTCCAAATTGTAACACGAAACTCCTATAGTTGCATGTTGCCTCTGTAAAATAAATCAACACGGGAAGAGGCAGCGTATGCCGTTTCGCACACAGGGGTGACACGTTTCCTCTCGCAACCATGAGGCTTCTCAAGAGAAGCTACGGTTTGTAAGAAGCTTATACCAAAAGTTGTCCCAAATCAGCCATTTTTTTTACCACAGCAAGTTGGTGCCATGTCATGACACCATGCCAAGTTTCATGATTTTCAGGCGAGTTTTGGATTTACAGGAATTTTAAAACCAAGTTTCTCAATGTTTCCGGATGAGCCACGATGCCCAGATGTTTGAAATTCATTCCCATTCCTTGCATGGGACCTAAACATTCACCCAAGGACACATATATGATTTTTCAACCCATTTTGATGCACTGGAGCATGTGCCTGTATTTCAAATTTGAATTATGCACATTAAATGCCTAGAAACTCAATTAATGTATAAAAAAGGCCAAACGAACCCTGAATAATTCCAAATTGTAACACGAAACTCCTATAGTTGCATGTTGCCTCTGTAAAATAAATCAACACGGGAAGAGGCAGCGTAAGCCGTTTCGCACACAGGGGTGACACGTTCCCTCTCGGAACCATGAGTCTTCTCGAGAGAAGCTACGGTTTGTAAGAAGCTTATACCAAAAGTTGTCCCAAATCGGCCAAAAAATTTACCACAGCATGTTGGTGCCATGTCATGACACCATGCCAAGTTTCATGATTTTCAGGCGAGTTTTGGATTTACAGGAATTTTAAAACCAAGTTTCTCAATGTTTCCGGACGAGCCACGATGCCCAAATGTTTGAAATTCATTCCCATTTCTTGCATGGGACCTAAACATTCACCCAAGGACACATATATGATTTTTCAACCCATTTTGGTGCACTGGAGCATGTGCCTGTAGTTCAAATTTGAATTATGCACATTAAATGACTAGAAACTCAATTAATGTATAAAAAAGGCCAAACGAACCCTGAATAATTCCAAATTGTAACACGAAGCTCCTATAGTTGCATGTTCACTGTAGATAAATGGTATAGCAATTCAAACATCGTCCTTTCCCGTTGTAACCCCATTTTGTTTTTCAAATCTCCATGAAAAAATAGAGTATACCACAAACAGTTTATTAGCAAGAATCGTGTGCGATGGAGTATAAAATATCTAGGGGCACCCTGATGTATGGCTTACGCCGAAAGTTTCGTCAGCTACAGTCTACCGCCAACGCGGCAACCACACTTGGCGCCAGTTTTTCGCTGCACCGAGCGAAAATTTGGCAACCGCAGAAATATCTAGATCGCCGCCCCCCTCCCACCCAAAAGCCACATTTCCACTGTTTCCTCCTTCCTTCCAAGTTCAAACCTTAACTGCTTGCTTGCAGTGCCGCCTGCTCACCGGCGACGCTCCTTCCTGCTGCGCGGCCTCGACGATATAGTCAGGTAATCCACACCCCACACCCCACCCCCAACCTCCTCCTCCTTCTCCATCCCACATGCCCCGACCACCGGTGCGACACCGTCCACCCAAATCACTGCCCCATCCTCAAAATAAGCGCCGCCCATAGCCATTTTGCACGCAGTATAGCCAGGAACTCAAGGAGCATCTAGCAGCGGAGAAGCAAATCGTGGCCGCGCGCGTGGATGAGGTCGTGATGGTGGCCATGCGTGCCGACCGCCAGATCTTGGAGGAGCACCTCACCGTTGAGGCCACCGTCGACAACTCGCGCGCAGACGCCGCCATGTGGTTGGTGCTTTAAACGACAGTTCGTGGTGTTTTCTCGAGGCCACCACCGGTGCCTTCTAGTGAATTGTACTGTATAATGTTAATATGCAATCTGATCTACTGAAATGTGATGTTCAATTAATAGTTTTGTTCAACAATTGCTATATTTCCCAGTAGTTCTTAAGCATGCTTGGTTTGGTTAACTGTCTGACTTCTATTATACGTTCTATTCTGCAATACGGTGCTCAGTTAACTGTTTGGTTCATTTGTTGTGCTGTCCAGTTAACTGTTTGGTTCAATTCTGCAATGTGATGTTCATTTGTTGGGGGTACAATTTTGTATTGTTATGCATGTGAGAAATACATCGAATTTGGCTGTACAAAATATGTAGTACATGAGAAACATATACATTTGCCATATTTCCTAGTTCTTAAGCATTCTTGGTTTGGTTAACTAGCTTTTCCATGCGGCTCGAATTAATCTACTTGATCTGCAATTTGTTTATTTTTCATTAACATATTCTACTGATAGTATGCCAACTCTCACTTAACCTGATCAATAACTGCCTTATATGTGTTGCAGGGAAACAATGGGAGGCACTGAGGTTTACCAACGAGGTTCGCACATGCATGGTCCTTTGTCTAATAGCACATTATTATGCAATTGCAGGAACCATTCTAATATTTAGGTTTTTAACAATTTGGTCTTGCACATGTAGGTCCTGCTGTCAGAGGTTTAGACCCACTGTTCGACCCATTTTGCATATGGGGAAATGAGATGTCCATGAATATCAGTCAAGTCAAGAAACTCAGAAAGATTGTTAGGATAAAGAAACTAGCGACGAATAACAGCAAGATCTTTGTTTGCACAATGAAGAAGACATCAGTCAACTATAGGATGGTACTAACTCTTTTACCTTGTTTTTTTCCTTTGCGCCATTTCAAAATTTAGAACAAATATTTATGCATATCTTTGTTTCCAGTCCTTTGCAAAGCACTTCACCGATCATTACCTCTCAGACCACCTGCATGGTCAAGAGGCGAGCAAGGTATTCATTCAACACCCACGGTACAATATTGAAGTCTTCCTCAAGAGGACGAAGGTTGGGCGGGCAATTATCCATAGCCACTGGCCTAAAGTTGCAAGGACATTCAACATCACTGAAGGCTCAATATTTACCTTCTGCTTCAGCAGTTTTCCCGATGAGATTCATCTGTCTATTTACCGTGTATGATGCTACTTTCGAAAGGTTTAAGATGTTGCATGTGAAACTTGGCGCTATTTTGTAATGCCGTAGGTAGCTACATGCCTATATGGTGTAACTGAGTGCTGAAGCTATCTGATGTAATTCAATTATGAAATCCTGCTTGCCGTAATATGGATATGAAATATATGGTGTGTTTGATATGAAATTTCAATTTGATTACTAAATAGATTATCAATAATTGGCCAATTAGCCTGCTTATTGGGTTTTTCTCTTGCAGACGGTTTCTCAGACAACACCGTGGGCGATGAACTCAAACAACCCACACAGTTTCTAGAAAGTAGGCGAGCTGGATCAATGAACAATCACACACAACTTCCGCCCGACAAATGTTTGCATTAGGCCACCTTACACAAATGTTTCCACATAAAAATTGTCTATGATGTACATACGAACAGAAACGTTTGTCTGGGATTCACCGTGTGGGATGTACATACGAATGGAAACGATTGGGCCTGTATAATTGTCTGCGATGGCTCGCCCGATCGCACACGAGCTCTTTTTGCCCCGCGTGTGTGACTGGAGCCTTCATCGCCAATGGTTTCTGGGTCGTGTGGGTTGGACCCCCCTATCGCACACACAGGCAAGGCGACGGTTTAAAACTCTGTCGCTGAAAGGGGGTAAAAATCATTTGTATAGGACGTCTCTGCACCAGTGTTTGCTTTGTCATAATGTCGGGTTGCATCATTTTGTCTATCAGGGATGTGAGACTTATGAACGATTGACGCTTGAGTTTCTTAGTACTCTCTCACACAATGTTGGTTTAATGCCAAATGCATATGAGGAGGAGAGGATCACTTTCCGTCTACTTGACCAAGACTTTAACATCACTTTTGCTGGGTGGTGTAACTACTTTGGCTTCCCCAACAATGATGATGATATTAGATATGTTTATGATTTCACTGACCCGCACCCGAGGCAATCATTTCTTCAGATGAGTCATCATGGCTCTAGGCATAGAGCTAGTTGCATTGAAAGTCCTGCTATACGTTATTTCTACTATGTTATCACTAACTCGTTGCAGGCACGAGGATAAGTTTCTAAAGTCAATGAGGAGAACATGCTAGTTCTCGGGAAAGCAACAAACCTGGACATCGGTTATTCGCCCAACCTAGGGGCAATACTTTTGATACACCTCGCGCATCAAGTAAACCATGCACAAGGAGATATCATGTGTCGAGGAGTGATCACCATGTTGGCCAACTCCCTTGGCCTCAACTACAATCATCTTCGTCCCATTGTCGGTAACACCCTTGTTAACATTCGTGTCCTTACTAGCGCTGGTATGGTAGTAGTTCATAATGGCCGTCATTGTATCAAAATTACTGGATTGGCGTACTTGCTACCCACACCTATGCCTAACCGTTTCTCCATCGAGAATGGACAATTGCATTATGTTGCACCGGAAGGAGATGCAACTTTTGACCAAGAAGGGCCACAACCTGAACAAGTAGATGAAGAAGAACTCGCCACCGACGAAGAGGAAGAGCAGCCCCAACAAGACTACACCACCTACACGGACCTCAACAACCTTCAGGGCTCTATCCAAGATATGAGCAACCTCGCATCGTCCCTGAGAGGCACGGCCGCCTACATGGACATGAACTTCAGAGGGGCAGCAAAAAGGTTCTGGTGCTGCACACCAACAAGAACTTCGACCAGCAGAGGACCAACTGGGTGATGCACCACTACCACCTCGGGGACCAGGGGTGGAGACAAGGGGGGGCGAGCAGGGGCTAGACCCCCTGCCAATCGCTCGCCCCCCTCAACCTTTTTCAGCGGGCTGTGTGTACTGTATTTTGCTAATGGCCGCAGCTAATGGTATCATTAGCCCATATAAAATAGTATTCGTTGAACCAGCCAACACCGAATATAGACGACCAAAGCCCAATAGCCCATACATCAAGGCGTAGTTGTGGTCGACGACAATCTTGACAATGTGACCGGTCGGATTGATTGATTGATCTACGTGCGTGTTCTGCTGGATCTTAGGGCGTTTGTCGCGGCCGCCGCGCATGCCCTTCACTGTCGTGCATGTCCTGCTAGGGTGTCTACCATTTCCGCGGCGGCAGCTCGTCACGACGATGACACCATCCACTGGTCTAAAGTCCCCTATCCGGATACGACTATACGCAGGCGGATTAGATCAGAAATTCAGAATACAGCTAGAGGCTACTAGCCAGGTGACCAGGATCGAAGATATTGGCAGCAGGTACCACCACACACCAGTAGTTTTTTCATGAATTATGATCTTAGTCTGGTCAATTAGCATTGCCTACAAAATAGAGCTTTTGACAATTTGTGCATTTTTTTGATCCACGACATGAGCTATTTTATGTGTCTAATATATGCCCCGTGGTGAATTTTGGTATCCTGTAGTCTTTTCTAGTGAGGAACGGGCCCAATTTGAGTCTAAACTTGCCCATTTCTAGTTGGATGTTTGCAATCATCTAAACCTAAAAATCTTGTCTTCACTTGCCAATTGAATCGTTGGATTATTTTAAACAAGTAAAACTACTACGATTGGTCATAACTCTTTCGATGTGAACCGCGACAACCAAACAAGCTTTTTCAGCTATGAATGTTTTCTAAACAGAATGAAGACGATTTTTTCGACATTACATGATTGTCTATATTGGTATGGAAAAATAGTTGTAAAGTTCACATTATCTACTTGTTCAACACTGGTTGTTGTAGGGCTCAATTTAAGTTAACAGAAATATAACATTCTTTTGTAGTTTCAGATAGACATTTTGATGATCATCAACACTATCATGAGAGTTAACAATGGAGACAGATGTATCTGACACCATTTTCATAATGGAAATGGGGCCATGTGGCCCCTTTGATCAACAAAAAAGTTTCGTGACTTTTGTGAAAGTTGGCTTTTCTCCCCCCTCATGTCCAAATCCTGGCTCCGCCCCTGTCGGGGACCTCAAGCAAGAGAAGGAGCGGGAGCTGGTCATCTGCAAGATCTTCTACCAGACGAAAACGAGGGCCAAGACTAAAAAGATTATAAGTTAGTTTGGTAGTACTAGTTCTACCTGGTCGTCTGCAAGTTGGTGTTGTTGTTAAGGATCTTTCGGTCTGGACTTGGCATTTCTTTCCAACCATCATGTCGAGGGTCAACGTGGCTTTAAAGCTGAAGCAATTGTTACGAAACAAATTTCCAGGCACCTGATATAAGTAGCAAAAGCACCTGTCGTTCGAATTCCCAGTTTTCCAAAATTTTAGTAACATCTTCCAGTATGCAGGGGATCCATCAGGTTTCACATAGGCTGACAGTTGGACGCAGCACGTCGGGACTGGGCTGTGGCACGCCAAGCCTAGCTGCAAATTGTTAAACAGAGGAGCGATGGATTTGGGCCTTCAAGAACAGTCCAAAAATGATCGCGGGAAGCGCCTCCCATGCCATCCCTCTAACCCACATACCACATACCACTAAAAAACCCCGCATATGACATGTTCTCTCGTTTGAGTTCTCATTTAACCAAAAAAAATTACAGGCGTGAGAAACGGGAGCCGCCGCTTTCAGCGATCATTTTTGGACTAAAAAAGGCCTACTCAGTTATCGTTCAGTTGAAATATGTAAAATGTTCCATAAGAAAAAGAAACATGTAAAATGTAATGAATTTGGTCGGGTTTCAATGAAAATCATCCAATTTGTATGAAATTCGTCCGTGGAAACAGAAGAGGGATGTCCATACAGAGGCTAACAGTATGGACCCAGCAGGTCCATGGCCGTACGCAAGCAAGTGCATACACTTATTATCACGATTGAAAAAATATGTTGACGTCTGAGACCCATGAAATTTTTAACGTAGTCAATAAACGAGAGAATTCTACAAGGAGAGACTGGCAACTCGGATCCAGCAGGTAGTATTTTTTTTTTTGAAGTCGAGCAAATATCAACTGGGCTGTAGACTACCCAGGTTATGTTTTCTTTATCAACAGGCGCAGCCCATGACGATATGCGGCCACAAGTATCTAGCAGGTATGAACTGGCCTCTGGGCCGCCCAGTCTTGGTTTTATTTTTTCTTAGAACATCAGTAGCCCAGCTTTTTTTACTGAAGAAAATGCACAGCCCACTTCTATTTTTCTCATCTCTACTTTATATATATATATAGTTTTATTAGTTTATATATTAAGTTGTGGGCCTAGTAAGTTGATGCGTATGCAAGGGTATGTCAACTTAGTCAACAAATCGACTCTACCAGCGTGAGACCGTTAGATGTCAATCCAACGGCCGGCGTGCTTCTTCAATCTCTGATCTTCCTGCTCCAGCCGCCCAAACCAGCGTCGGCGGGACCGCCTGCTCCCGCCTTCCGTGGCCGGCTGTGCTGCCGCGCAGGTCTCACCGCCCCACCCAACTCCCATTGCTTGCCAGGCCATCCCTCTACTGACCCACACCTCCTGTCATTCTCCGACGACGGCAGCCTCACACCGCAGCCGAGCCAGTAAACCCTCGTATTCCCCTTCGCGTGGGCATCCACTGCTGAGTCTTCCCCGGCTCTGGGTCGTTCCCTCTCTAGGCCTCGCCATCGTCCACTGCCTTGGTGCTCTCAGCACGGCATCGTAAACGTGGTCAACGAACGACAGCCATCGGAAGAGGACTGTACATGGACAGGCTGACAGCTGGGACCCAAGAGGTCCATGGTCGCACACAAGGAAGTGACTCCTTATTACGTGGAAGAAAAATGATTCCACTCCCTGACAGCTGGGACCCACCAGCTACATCTTCGCACGCAAGGAAGCACCTCCTTATTACAAGAAAAAAATGATTCCTCCTAATGGTTTGCTGACATCTGGGACCAACGACATTGTCAACGTAGTCAATAAATGAGAGAATTGCACATGGAGTGGCTCATACGTGGGACCCAGTTGCTCAATCAGTTTTGTTGTCGCTTTTTGTTGTTGTTGAGAGGGAGTAGGTTATCAACTGGGTTGTGCGGTGTCTGTGGCCCGTCTAGCCCATGCTTTTATTTTATGTTTACAACATGACGAGCCCAGCTATTTTTTTTTCTCAATGAAAATGACTAGCCCATCTTTTTTTTCGTAGAATAGCCTACATAGGCCGATTTCTTTTTCTCCGTCCTGCTGGCCTGCAAATCTTTCAAGGCGACGAGGGATACATTCGGCCTGCCCAGACAAAAAGGGTTGTAAATCTTATAAGTAATATGAAATGGGATGTATATATATATTAAAACAAATAAATGGCCAATTAGTTTCAAATTGCGAATTTTCCTTTATTTTTTGATATTTCAAATTTCATTGGATTTTAACATAATTTAAATATATTTTAAATTTAGTTTTATCGGGCTCCAAATTTCGGGATTAAAAATAATTCAGAAATTTCAATGAAATATCGTTGAATTTTTTAATCCGGTCCTTGCGAGAAAATGGTCAGGTATTCTAAAAATATAATATGGAATGCAATAAATTATGTAATAATTAGCAAATGATCTGTAAATTTAGGAAAAATAGCAAATGGGCTATATGCTGTCTGCGACAGATGTTATGCTGACTTGTGGGCCTACTAAGTTGACCCGTACGCAGGGTTTTGTCAACTTATAGTCAACAAACGATTCTAGCAGCTGTGATCGTTGGATGCTAATCCAACGGCCAAGCTGCTTCTTCAATCTCTGATCTTCTTGCTCCGCCACCCAAACCAGCGCCGGCGGGACCGCCTGCTCCGGCCTCCCATGGTCGGTTGTGCTGCCGCGCAGGCCTCATCGCCCCACCCTACTCCCATAGCTGGCTAGGCCATCCATCTACTCACCCACACCTCCTATTATTCTCCGGCGACGGCAGCCTCACACCACAGCCGAACCAGTAAACCGTCGCACTCCCCTCCACGTGGGCAACCACTGCCACGTCTTCCATGGCTCCAGGTCATTCCCTTCCTAGGCCTCGCTGTCATCCACCGCCTTGGTGCTCTCGGCACGGCGTCGTCAACGTGGTCAATGAATGACAGCCATCGGAAGAGGACTGTATGTGGAGAGGCTGACAGCTGGGACCCATGAGGTCCATGGTCGCACGCAAGGAAGTGCCTCCTTATTACGCACAAGAAAAATGATTCCTCCCCTTGCTTACTGGGACCCACCAGATTTGGAGGCTGACTTGTGGGCTTACTAAGTTGACCAGTACGCAGGGCTTTGTCAACTTAGTCAACAAACGATTCTAGCAGCAGTGACCGTTGGATGTTCATCCAACGGCCGTGCTGCTTCTTCAATCTCTGATCTTCTTGCTCCAGCCGCCCAAACCAGCACGGCGGGACCGCCTGCTCCTGCCTCCCGTGGCCAGCTGTGCTGCCACGCAGGCCTCACAGCCCCACCCTACTTCCACCGCTGGCCAGGCCTTCCCTCTACTCACCCACATCCCCCGTTATTCTTCGGCGAAGGCAGCCTCACACCGTAGCCGAACCAGTCAACCCTCGTACTCCCCTCCGCGTGTGCATCCACTACTACGTCTTCCCCGGCTCCGCGTCGCTCCCTTCCTAGGCCTCGCTATCGTCCACCGCTTTGGTGCTCTCGGCATGGCGTAGTCAACGTGGTCAATGAACGACAGCCATCGGAAGAGGACTGTACATGGTGAGGCTGACAGCTGGACCCACCAGCTACATGTTCGCACACAAGGAAGTGCCTCCTTATTACGCGCAAAAAAAAATGATTCCTCCCCCTGACAGCTGGGACCCACCTGCTATATCTTCGGATGCAAGGAAGTGCCTCCTTATCCTCCCTGACAATTGGGACCCACTCGGTCGAAGCGTACGTAGCGTTGTCTGTCTGGTCGCGAACGTGTACGTACATACTGGTCGATAGGTCTCTCTGCCAGGATGAACCGTGGCCGAGTAAGTAGCGGCACGTGCCGTAGTTGAGGCCCCGACTTAGCATTTCAGACAGTCCCGTCTAAATCGTGTACATGTACGTACAGCTACACGACAAAGAATACGGCCACGTACGTACATACGGGCGGGGTCTGGAACGCGTACTGGCGCATACGTACGGCCGGGGCTCGTATACAGGGAGAGGCAACGGACAGCAGCAATGGTGTCCTGTTCATCGGTAGCCAACCGGCTGGGTCGGAACGGAGAAACAGCGTCGTGTTCATCGGGAGGCAACCGACTGGGTCGGAATGCGTCCTGTTCATCGGGAGCCAATCGGCTTGGATGGAATAGCCGAAATGGGGTGTTGTTCATCGACCCCCCCCCCCCCACACACACTGGCTGGGTGTCTGGCGTACCACAAAACGGAGGAAACGACCTTCGGTTCAACCGCGTACGGTCAAAACGGGGTCCTGTTCATCGGCTGGGGGTCTGGCGTACCACAAAACAGAGGAAACGGACTTCTCTGCAACCACCTACGGTTGAAACGGGGTCCTGTTCATCGGGAGGGGTCTGGCGTACCACAAAATGGAGGAAACGGACTTCTCCCCAACTGCCTACGGTCGAAACAGGGTCATGTTCATCGGGAGGGGTGTGGCATACCGCAAAACGAGACTCCACGGGCTACTGTTCATCCACGGTCGACCTCCTCCAGCCTCCATCAGCTACTGTTCATCCACCGTCGACTTCCTACAGCCTCCACCGGCTACTGTTCATCCAGCCTCCACGGGGTCCTGTTCATCCACCCCCAACCGGCTGGGGTGTGGCGGCCTCCTCGGGGTCCTGTCCATCCAGCGCCAACCACCTTCACACGGCCAGGGTACTGTTCATCCATGACGACCCACAAGTATAGGGGATCAATCGTAGTCCTTTCGATAAGTAAGAGTGCCGAACCCAACGAGGAGCAGAAGGAAATGACAAGCGGTTTTCAGCAAGGTATTTTCTGCAAGCACTGAAATTATCGGTAACGAGTAGTTTGATAGCAAGATAATTTGTAACAAGTGACAAGTAGCAATAGTAACTAAAGTGCAGCAAGGTAGCCCAATCCTTTTATTGCAAAGGACAGGCCGGAACGATCTCTTATAATAAGCTAGACGTTCTCAAGGACACATGGGAATTTCATCTAGTCAGTTTCATCATGTTTGTTTGATTCGCGTTCGTTACTTTGATAATTTGATATGTGGGTGGACCGGTGCTTGGGTGCTGTTCTTACTTGAACAAGCCTCCCACTTATGATTAACCCCTCTCGCAAGCATTCGCGACTACGAAAGAAGAATTAAGATAAATCTAACCATAGCATTAAACATGTGGATCCAAATCAGCCCCTTACGGAATAGCGCATAAACTAGGGTTTAAGCTTCTGTCACTCTAGCAACCCATCATCTAATTACTACTCCACAATGCATTCCCTTAGGCCCAAAGATGGTGAAGTGCCATGTAGTCGACGTTCACATGACACCACTAAGAGAATCAACAACATACATATCATCAAAATATCGAACGAATACCAAATTCACATGATTACTTATGACAAGACTTCTCCCATGTCCTCAAGAACAAAAGTAACTACTCACAAATCATATTCATGTTCAAGATTAGAGGGGTATTGAATAGCATAATGGATCTGAACATATAATCTTCCACCAAATAAACCAACTAGCATCAACTACAAGATGTAATCAACACTACTAGCAACCCACAGGTACCAATCTGAGGTTTTGAGACAAAGATTGAATACAAGAGATGAACTAGGGTTTGAGATGAGATGGTGCTGATGAAGATGTTGATGAAGATTGGTCCTCCCACGATGAGAGGATCGTTGGTGATGCCGATGGCTTCGATTTCCCCCTCCCGGAGGGAAGTATCCCCGGTGGAATCTCTCCGCCGGAGGGCAAAAGTGCTCCTGCCGAAGTTCCGCCTCGAGACGGCGGCGCTCCATCCCAAAAGTCTTCTCCTTATTTTTTTTCTAGGGTAAATGGGCTTATATACCAGAAAATGGGCACCGGAGGCTGGCCAGGGGCCCCACAAGCCACCAGGGCGTGCCTGGGGGGGTGGCGCGCCCGCACCTGGGTGGCCCCCTCTGGTATTTCTTTTCGCCAGTATTTTTTACTTCTTTCAAAATAAATCTCCGTGAAATTTTAGTTCATTTGGAGATGTGCAGAATAGGTATCTCTGACATAGCTTTTTCAGGTCCAGAATTCCAACTGCCGACAATCTCCCTCCTTATGTAAATCTTGCATATTAAGAGAGAAAAGGCATTAGAATTGCTCCACAAAGTATTATATTGATTAAAAACACCATAAATAACATTAGGAAAACATGATGCAAAATGAACGTATCAACTCCCCCAAGCTTAGACCTCGCTTGTCCTCAAGCGAAAGCCGATATCGATAATCATGTCCACATGTTTAGAGAGAGAGGTGTCGATAAAAACAAAATACGGACATAGTACATCATGATCATTATTATAACAACAATATTTATTATCATATAACTTCTCATGAGCAAGTAACAATTCATCACAACAACGAAGTATAAGACATAAACTTTCTTGAAAACTAACAAACTATGTTCTCAGTCAACAAAGCAATTGCAATTCATCATATTTTCAGGAAGGGTCTCATGTAGGAGTTTTTTAGCAAGTCCACATACTCAACCATCATTTAGTCTTCTATGATTGCTAACACTCACAACATATATATGGAGCAAAAAGTTTCAGCTAGACACATAGAAAGATAGGGGCTTATAATTTCGCCTCCCAACTTATTCACCTCAAGGGTAATGTCAACAATAATAACTCATGATCACTCATATCCAACTGGATATATGTGCCTAGATCTTTCCCCACCACATGATGCTTACAAAAGAGAAAAATAAAAAGGAATAGAGGAGAACACTATTGACTCTTGCATAAAAAGTAAATGCATAAAAGTAAAAGATAGGCCCTTCGCAGAGGGAAACAGAGGTTGTCATGCGCTTTTTGTTGTTGGATGCACAAGCTCTTAATGCAAAGGAACGTCACTTTATATTGCCCCTTGTGATAGCAACCTTTTGTTATGCAGTATGTCGCTTTTATTTCTTTACCATCACAAGTTCGTACAAAGCTTATTTTCCCTTACAATAAAAGTTCATACATATTTAGGAGCAATTTTTATTGCTTTTTGAACCGATGACAACTTACTTGAAGGATCTTATTCAATCCATAGGTAGATATAGTGGACTCTCATGACATGAAACTGGGTTTAAGGGTTTTGGATGCACAGGTAGTATCTCTACTTGGTGCGGATTTTTGGCTAGCAAAGATATTGAGCATGCACCACATGTTGGAGGATCTATGACAATATAACTTCTATGCGAATATAAGCAAACATAATTCATTACGTTGTCTTCCTTGTCCAACGTCAACAATTTGACATAAAATACTTAATGAGGGCTCACAATCATCAAAGATGTCCAAGATAGTGTATTTGCATGTGAATCTTCTCTTCCTTATTAATTTTTTTCATGAATTGTATCATTGACCAATGCTATGCTTGTTAACTCTCAATAAATTTTACCACTTATACTTTTCTTTTATGTAATGTCATTACTTCCCATAAGGTTAGCATATGATCTTTTTCATTATTTTCATGGCTAGGATTGAAACATAAAAGTAAAGAAGCAAAAACTCAAACTACTCTTTATTATATAACTCTCAACTCAATTACATAGATAGATAGATCACGAAACTAGCACTCGAAAATAGATCATACTAAACTTTTATTCAACTAAATCACGAAATAACTAAGGATCGAACTAAAAATAGGTAAAGATAATAAAAGTGATGGTGATACAATACCGGGGCATCTCCCCCAAGCTTGGCTCAAGCCAAGGGGAGTGCCCATACCCATGTACTCAAGTTTCCTTCTTCGGTGATGATGGTGATGATGAAGTGGTGGGCTTGTCCTCTGGCTTCCATGGCATAGGTTCCCCATCATAAAAGAATGAACGAGTCTCCGGAGTCCTGAAACTTGCAGCTAAACTCATACCTTTGAATCTTGCCTCATACTCAAAATTTTGGGTTTGAAGATCATACATTTGGCCTTGGAGGTAGTCAATTCGTTCGTTGAGCTTGAAGATGATGTCCCCCATTGATTGTCCATCCACCTTGTGATCGCGGGTGAATTCCGTGATCATGGAGTGGTTGGCGCTGAGTCCACGTTCTACCATCCCTTGGCACTTGAAAATCTCCTGCTCCACCGCTTTGAGCCTGGCCTCCACGCTCCCGGTCTTCTTGGGTCCTTGAACATCCCGGATGTGAAGCACCCCCTCACACATCTCGATGGCTTGAGGGTGTTTCATCACCTCCGGTAGGTAGGGGTTGATGACCTTCTTGTAGAACTTGTCCTTGGAAGAGCTTGGTGGAGCCATAACGATCTAGATCTGCCAGAAAAATAGCACGAAACAAGAACAGAGGAGAAACTTGCGATGCGGTGGTCAAAACGTCCGGGAGTATATATAAAGAATTTGTATTCTTGCAAAACAAGTATTCTAGAAGAAAACGGAGTCGGGAAGGCTCACAAGGGGCCCACGAGCCACCAGGGTGCGCCTGGGGGGTGGCGCGCCCTGGTGCCTCGTGTGCACCTCGTGGGTCCCCTCGGCTGTTTCTTATTTTTTTATTTTTTCTAATATTCCAAAACTGACAGAAAGTATTTTTATGGAATTTTTGGAGTCGGTTTACTTACCGTATCACGTACCTCTTTCTTTTTAGGGTTATGGAGTGTTCTGGAAGGTCTCTCTTATGTATTCCTCCGGTGTCATAGTTTGAATAATGTTAGTCTCAACATTAATAGGCGTACCTAAGATGTAATGCTTAATTCTTTGCCCATTGACCACCTTCGGATTAGTGCCTTCGGCGTTATTGATCTTAATGGCTCCAGAGCGATAAACTTCCTCAATGATATACGGTCCTTCCCATTTAGAGAGAAGTTTTCCTGCAAAAAATCTGAAACGAGAATTGTACAATAGAACATACTCACCCACTTTTAATTCCCGTTTTTTAATTCTTTTATCATGCCATCTTTTAACTTTTTCTTTAAATAATTTAGCATTTTCATAAGCTTGGGTTCTCCATTCATCTAGCGAGCTAATATCAAATAACCTCTTTTCACCGGCAAGTTTAAAATCATAATTGAGTTCTTTAATTGCCCAATACGCTTTATGTTCTAACTCAAGAGGTAAATGACATGCTTTTCCATAAACCATTTTATAAGGAGACATACCCATAGGATTTTTATAAGCAGTTTTGTAAGCCCATAATGCATCGTCAAGTTTCTTAGACCAATTCTTTCTAGATCTATTGACGGTTTTTTTGCAAAATTAACTTTATTTCTCTATTACTCAATTCAACTTGACCACTAGATTGAGGATGATAGGGAGATGCAATTATATGGTTGACATCATATTTAGCAAGCAATTTACGGAATGCACCATGAATAAAATGTGAACCACCATCAGTCATTAAATATCTAGGGACTCCGAACCTCGGGAAAATAACTTCTTTAAGCATTTTAATAGAAGTGTTATGATCAGCACTACTAGTTGGAATAGCTTCTACCCACTTAGTAACGTAATCAACAGCCACTAAAATATGAGTATACCCATTGGATTTAGGAAAAGGTCCCATATAATCAAATCCCCAAACATCAAACGGTTCAATAACAAGTGAATAATTCATAGGCATTTCCTGACGTCTACTAATATTACCAATTCTTTGACATTCATCACAAGATAGGACAAACTTACGAGCATCCTTGAAAAGAGTAGGCCAATAAAAACCAGATTGTAGTACCTTATGTGCAGTTCTGTCTCCCGCATGGTGTCCTCCGTAAGCCTCGGAATGACACTTCCGTAGGATTTGTTCATGTTCATGCTCAGGTATACAACGTCTAATAATACCATCTACTCCTTCTTTATAAAGATGTGGGTCATCCCAGAAGTAATGTCTTAAATCAAAGAAGAACTTTTTCTTTTGTTGGTATGTGAAACTAGGTGGTATAAATTTAGCAACAATATAATTAGCATAGTCTGCATACCAAGGAGTATTACGAGAAGCATTTATGACAGCTAATTGTTCATCAGGAAAATCATCATTAATAGGAAGTGGGTCATCAAGAACATTTTCTATTCTAGACAAATTATCAGCTACGGGATTCTCGGCTCCCTTCCTATCAATAATATGCAGATCAAATTCTTGTAACAAAAGAACCCACGTAATGAGTCTAGGTTTAGCATCTTTCTTTTCCATAAGGTACTTAATAGCAGCATGATCGGTGTGAATGGTTACTTTAGAATCAACTATGTAAGATCTGAATTTATCACATGCAAACACAACTGCTAGAAATTCTTTCTCGGTAGTAGCATAATTTCTTTGAGCACTGTCTAGAGTTTTACTAGCATAATGGATAACATTTAATTTCTTATCAACTCTCTGTCCTAGAACAGCACCAACGGCATAATCACTAGCATCACACATAATTTCAAAGGGCAAGTTCCAATCAGGTGGTTGAACAATAGGTGCAGAGGTTAAGGCTTTCTTAAGTGTTTCAAAGGCTTCTACACAATCATCATCAAAAACAAATGGAACATCTTTTTGCAAGAGATTAGTAAGAGGCCTAGAAATTTTAGAAAAGTCTTTAATAAACCTTCTATAAAAACCAGCATGACCAAGGAAACATCTTATACCTTTAATATCTTTAGGGCATGGCATTTTCTCAATTGCATCAACTTTAGCCTTATCTACTTCAATACCTCGTTCAGAAATTTTATGCCCCAAGACAATACCTTCATTCACCATAAAGTGGCACTTCTCCCAATTCAAGACAAGATTAGTTTGTTCATATCTCTGCAAAACTCGATCAAGATTGCTTAAGCAATCATCAAAAGAAGTTCCGTAAACGGAAAAATCATCCATGAAAACCTTAACAATCTTTTCACAAAAGTCAGAGAATATAGCAGTCATACATCTTTGAAAGGTAGCAGGTGCATTGCATAAACCAAAAGGCATACGTCTATAAGCATAAGTTCCAAAAGGACAAGTAAAGGTGGTTTTCTCTTGGTCGGATTGTGATACAGGTATTTGAGAGAAACCAGAATATCCATCAAGAAAACAAAAGTGTGTATGCTTGGACAATCTTTCTAACATTTGATCAATAAAAGGTAAGGGGTAATGATCTTTTCTAGTGGCTTTGTTTAATTTTCTAAAATCAATTACCATCCTATAACCAGTTACAATTCTTTGTGGAATGAGTTCATTTTTATCGTTAGGCACAACAGTAATGCCTCCTTTCTTAGGGACACAATGAACGGGACTTACCCATCTACTATCAGCTATGGGATAGATTATACCTGCTTCCAGAAGCTTTAATATTTCAGTTCTTACCACCTCCTTCATCTTAGGATTTAATCGTCGTTGGTGGTCGACAACTGGTTTAGCATCAGGCTCCATATTAATTTTGTGCTGACATAGAGTGGGACTAATGCCCTTAAGATCATCAAGAGTATATCCAATAGCAGCACGGTGCTTCCTCAGAGTTTTTATTAGTCTCTTTTCTTCATGCTCTGAAAGGTTAGCACTAATAATAACAGGATATATCTTCTTTTCATCTTGATAAGCATATTTCAATGTATCAGGTAATTGTTTCAGTTCAAATATAGGGTCACCCTTAGGTGGAGGAGGGCCTCCAAGAGTTTCAATAGGCAAATTGTGTTTAAGGATAGGTGGTTGATCAAAGAATATCTTATCTATTTCATTTCTTTCATTCATGTCCATATCATTTTCATGGTCTAGCAAATATTGTTCTAACGGATCAGTAGGAGGTACGGCAATAGAAGCAAGACCAATAATTTCATCTTTACTAGGCAATTCTTTATCATGAGGTTGTCTACGAAACTTGGAGAAATTAAACTCATGAGTTATACCACCAAAATTAACACTAACAGTTTCTTTAGCGCAATCAATCTTGGCATTAACAGTGTTCAAGAAAGGTCTACCAAATATAATGGGACAAAAATTATCTTGTGGAGAACCGAGGACTAGAAAATCAGTGGGGTATTTTATTTTTCCGCACAAGACTTCAACATCTCTAATGATCCCAAGCGGCGTAATGGTATCTCTGTTTGTAAGCTTAATAGTAACATCAATGTCCTCTATTTAAATAGGTGCAATATCATTCATAATTTCTTGATATAAGGTAAACGGAATAGCACTCACACTAGCACCCAAATCACATAAGCCATGATAACAATGATCTCCTATTTTAATAGAGACAACAGGCATGCCTACTACAGGTCTGTTTTTATCTTTAGGATCTGGTTTAGCAATTCTAGATGCTTCATCACAGAAGTAAATAACATGCCCATCTATATTATCGACCAAGAGATCCTTAACCATAGAAACATTAGGTTCAACTTTAATTTGTTCCAAGTTTCTAGGTGTTCTAATATTACTTTTGTTAACCACAGTTGAAACTTTAGCAAGCTCCTTAATCCTAACAGGAAAAGGTGGTTTCTCAATATAAGCAGTAGGCACAACTGGATCAACATGGTAAACAATTGTTTCTTCTTTAACACTAACAGGTTCTTCTTTCAATTCAATAGGTGGATGATATTTAAACCATTTCTCCTTAGGGAGATCAACATGAGTAGCAAATGATTCACAAAAGGAGGCTACTATCTCAGGGTCAAGTCCATATTTAGTGCTAAACTTTCGAAAAGTATCAGTTTCCATAAAAGATTTAACACAATCGAACTCAAGTATTATACCTGACTCATTACCTTTGTTGAGTTCCCAATCTTCAGAGTTGTATTTAATTATTTCCAGAAGATCCCATCTGAATTCAATAGTTTTCTTCATAAAGGAGCCAGTCAAAGAAGAATCGAGCATGGTTTGATCATCATGAGAATGCCGAGCATAAAAGTTTTGAAGAATTATTTCTCTCGAGAGCTCATGATTGGGGCATGTATGCAACATATACTTAAGCCTCCCCCAAGCTTGAGCGATACTTTCTCCTTCACGAGGCCAAAAATTATATATATAATTCCCATCATGATGAACCAAATGCATAGGATAAAATTTCTGGTGAAATTCCAGCTTCAACCGGTTCCAATCCCATGTGTCAGTATCATCACATAGCCTATACCATGTCAATGCCTTTCCCTCCAAAGATAAAGGGAATACTTTCTTCTTAACTCCATCTCCGGATAGACCTACAAGCTTAAATAATCCACAAATTTCATCCACATAGATCAAGTGCATATCAGGATGTACCGTTCAATCTCCTGTATAAGGATTAGCTAGCAGTTTCTCTATCATACCCGAAGGAATTTCATAATAAATATTTTCAGTAGGTTCAATAGGTGGAGGAGCAACTATTTGTGCTTCCGGTCGAGGTGAAGATACCCCGAACAAGCCCCTCAAAGGATTACTTTCCATAGTGATAAGTGACAGTAAATTTCAGCACGTAATAATAATGTTTCCTTTCCAAATTCCACTCACCAAAGGCGCTTCACTTCCCGGCAACGGCTCCAGAAAAGAGTCTTGATGACCCACAAGTATAGGGGATCAATCATAGTCCTTTCGATAAGTAAGAGTGTCGAACCCAACGAGGAGCAGAAGTAAATGACAAGCGGTTTTCAGCAAGGTATTTTTTGCAAGCACTAAAATTATCGGTAACGACTAGTTTGATAGCAAGATAATTTGTAACAAGTGACAAGTAGCAATAGTAACTAAAGTGCAGCAAGGTAGCCCAATCCTTTTGTTGCAAAGGACAGGCCGGAACAATCTCTTATAATAAGCTAGACGTTCTCGAGGACACATGGGAATTTCATCTAGTCACTTTCATCATGTTTGTTTGATTCACGTTCGTTACTTTGATAATTTGATACGTGGGTGGACCGGTGCTTGGGTGCTGTTCTTACTTGAACAAGCCTTCCACTTATGATTAACCCCTCTCGCAAGCATCCGCAACTACGAAAGAAGAATTAAGATAAATCTAACCATAGCATTAAACATATGGATCCAAATCAGCCCCTTACGGAATAGCGCATAAACTAGGGTTTAAGCTTCTGTCACTCTAGCAACCCATCATCTAATTACTACTCCACAATGCATTCCCTTAGGCCCAAAGATGGTGAAGTGCCATGTAGTCGACGTTCACATGACACCACTAAGAGAATCAACAACATACATATCATCAAAATATCGAACGAATACCAAATTCACATGATTACTTATGACAAGACTTCTCCCATGTCCTCAAGAACAAAAGTAACTACTCACAAATCATATTCATGTTCAAGATCAGAGGGGTATTGAATAGCAAAATGGATCTGAACATATAATCTTCCACCAAATAAACCAACTAGCATCAACTACAAGATGTAATCAACACTACTAGCAACCCACAGGTACCAATCTGAGGTTTTGAGACAAAGATTGAATACAAGAGATGAACTAGGGTTTGAGATGAGATGGTGCTGATGAAGATGTTGATGAAGATTGGTCCTCCCACGATGAGAGGATTGTTGGTGATGCTGATGGCTTCGATTTCCCCCTCCCGGAGGGAAGTATCCCCGACGGAATCTCTCGGCCAGAGGGCAAAAGTGCTCCTGCCGAAGTTCCGCCTCGAGACGGCAGCGCTCCGTCCCAAAAGTCTTCTCCTTATTTTTTCTAGGGAAAATGGGCTTATATACCAGAAAATGGGCACCAGAGGCTGGCCACGTGTTGTAGGGCACAGGCCAAAGTACCCCGATCTGTCCCGATGTTCACGAATTGGAGGTGGCTACGAAGAGGAACACGTAGAGCACAAAGAATACGAGGGGAAATCCCAAGAGAAACACTCAAGAACAAGTCCAATCACACATCCACTAGACTAGCAACACATAAGATCCACAAGGTACATGAACAACAAAGGGAAAGATACATGGTAGAGTTCATCCCAAATCCAAGAGGAGATGAGGTCTTGATGATCTAGATAGATCCTTCCCACAAGGAGGTCTTGATATCCCTAAGGATCTTCTCCAATGGAGGTCTTGATCTCCATGAGGAGTGATACAAGGAGCAAAGCTCTCTCTAATGTCTCATAATCTTTGCTAACCCTAAATAGAGGAGGAGGAGGAGTATATATAGTCCTAGGCAATGAAGGGGTAAGCAGGGGCATAATAGGAATTACATGGGCAAAGCCCAACAGCAACACGCAGGAGGCCCCGTGCGCACGGGGTAAGTGGAGCCCGTGCGCACGGGGTATCCAGAGACCTGACGCCTTAGCTCATGCGCACGGGCTTGTACCATGGGCATGGAGTCCAGGGCTCGTGCGCACGGGGTATCCAGAGGCCTCGCCGTCAGCCTTCTCGTGGACGCCCGTCGACGCATGTGGAACCTCGCCATCTTCTTGACGGTTCCGTCTCTGCTTCCAAGCTTCCCTCTTGGATGGTGTAGTTGTTCCCTTGCGCTTGCACTTGTCCTCGCTATGTGTGAAGCTCCGATAGAACCTATGCATGCACACGGAAGGATTGTCAAGTAGTATACCATCCTCGAAGGGGTCAAGTGAACACGTGTAAAGGAGATGATTCACCTTTATGTATGGGAAGTAGATGTGGCACGTGTCACTTGCCAAACGGACTCTTGACATGGTGATGTCCGTAGGATGCTCCGCATCATCCTCTCCCCCTTGGGAAAGATCCGTCCTCGGATCAAAAACCAAATCACCATGGTAAAGAGATGGCGTCGCCGTGTACAAGTGGACGATCACCAATCATTCAACATCTTTAAGCTCGAATTGGGCACTCTCCAATGTCGCACCGTCTTGTGATTCCTTCAAAAGGAGCAATGACAACAAACACTTGGAAAAACAAATGTGGTTAGCGTTAGTGCAAAACCAAACATTCAAGTGGTGATTCACCGAACAAGTGTCGTCATCATGCATAGCATATTGTGTGACAAGGAAGTGTGGCATGTCAAGTAAGCATATGAATTGAGCATGATCAAGGTCATGAGGGAAACTAGCATGCAAATGGGAGGTAGAGATGCAAAAATGTGTGACAAGATAACAAGCATCTACCTCAATGTCATAGCAAGCATGCACAAGGTGCTCAACAAAATGTCTATGGTAGGCATAGGAATCATTCACAACACCAAGGAAAATGATATGTCCAAACACATGGGGCATCAAGTGCATGAAATGTGCAATAGGCAAGCCAAAGTGTAAGACAATTCAAGCATAATGTGCACATGGTGTAGTGAAGATAGTGTGGCACTCAACACAATGGAAAGAGCAATTGTTCAACATGTGTGAGGCAATCAAGTCAATCATGTAGCAATCAATGGGACATGGCATATGTGAAGAAATGACATTGTTGCAATCAAACACATGGGAATAGCATGGGGTAATCATGTTCGACGCAACACACAAGGCATATATATCATGAGGCATGGCAATGGGGCAATGACAAGTCGAAGCAAGATCTCTAGCATGTGTGCAAAGTGTCATGGTGCAAGCAACACATGAAGTATGACCCACAATATTCATGCTCATGCTTTGGGAGTTCTGAAAAGAGAAGGATATCACCTCAAAAGTGTGCTCTTGTGCGTCCTTCACAATGCCGAAGTGGTAGGAAATGTGATGTAGAAGTGTGTCGGTCGAAAGTGGCTCGCTCTCAAGAGCTCGAATGGTCAACTTACGGGAAGTGGACGTTGACACGATGTCGAAGGATCCTACACATGCACACAACCAAGCAAAGAACGTATGTGCACGGTAGATAAACACATCATCCATCATGATGGTTCTCTTCTCTTGCACATAACCATTATAAGCAAAAGTGCATGAATAATATGATGCAACAATGGATATATTCATGGCACTAGGCATATGGTGCAAAGAGGTAAAACAAGCATGCTTCACATGAAAGATGGAAAAAGCTCCAAATATATGGGAGAAAGCTATGGGGGCAATCTCATTAGCAAGACTAAAAGCATTGTTGCACTCAATACATGGCAATTCATCTAGCATGAGAGAAGCAACATATGGAGCAATTGGACAATATTCAATAGCAATCATGTGTAAATCAAGGCAATGGTTGCCATCAACTGCATGAAACGAGCAAGTATGAATCATCGGTGATGCAACAAGGCAAGCAATCATAGTAATCATGTCGTGCAAACTAGTGGAGTGAAGATGCAACACACTAGAGGAAATCATGGCAATCATGTCATGTGAGCAAATAGTAGGCCTAGGCAATGCACATGACATATCATAAGCACGAAAGCGAAACATGATCAAAGTATCATCATAGGCATGGGGTACATAGCAAACATGGCAATAACAAGCAATATCTCCACCAAGCATGCAAACACACATACAAGTAGTAGAATCAAGTGTCATGTGAGATGCAAAGCATGGGTCACAAATGCATGGCAAAGGCATAGGAATGAGCATATCATGCAACGTGAACATGGCAAGATGGGCAAATGATATATAATGGACAATAACCCATAACCATGTGAGGGCCATGTAGAAGAAATGCACGAAGTCTTTGCGTGAAGGGAGCGGTGGGAATGACAATCTGCGGGATCCCAAATCATCATTGCTCTCTAGAGCTCGTTTCGTCAACTCTTGCGCTTGCGAGGTCAACGAGGAAGCATGTGTACCTACACAAAATGGGGACAAACGAAACAAAGTGTGTGCGTGGTAAATGTACACATCATCCATCATGATGTGTATGTGCACGTTAGAGTTAGCACAAAACAAGCAATGCTCAAAGAAATTTGAGGCATGGTATAAGAACATGTCATCCATCATGAAAGAATAGTTGTTATGTATAACATGATTAGGATGCAAATTATAGCAAGTGTGAGGCGCATCAAAAGCATTGTCATTCATGGGATGCATATGGTGCACACAATCATTGGGATCATGCAATTCATGGGATGGACCAAAATCTCCTAACATGTATGAGGAAACTATGTGGGTCGCCTCATGAGCGATAGCGGAAACATAATATGGAGAAAATGGACAACATGGAAAACAATGCATGTCCAAAGCTAGGTGGTCATGGCATGGCATATGATAGAAATGATGCAAAGGAAGCATATCAATATCATCACAAGAAAAACAAATGCCAATAACCATGGGCTTGTCATCTATGCCATATGCGCAAATTGGGTTTATTTTAATGGCATGTGCATAGTCACTACGATGATATTGCAAATATGACATATGGGAGATCTCATTCATAGCATATGACAAGTCAAGAGGGGTTGCAAACATGATGTGACCGATAGAATTAGCACAAGAAATCCTATGCAACATGGCATCACAACTAATAGACTCTGCATGGCAATCATCAAACTCATCATAAATGGGTAAATCATCGCATGGGGAAATCATACTAGCATGAAGCGTGTCAATAGGAGGATCTACATCATGCAAGCAAGCAATGTCAAAAATGTCCACTAGTGGGACAAGAGCATCACCTTCACCTATGTTACCTTTCTCATTCCACTCATGTGGTGTAGGTGAGGTGGCAAGGACCAACTTGTGGTCATCATCATCGTGATGGAACCATGTGGGGGGTGTATCATAGTCGACCATGGCCATTGTCTTGTCCAAAGGAAGGACGAAGTCGTCAAGGATCGGCGCGTCATCATATATAGGACCTAGCACCAAAGGAGAAGACACAATAGAGGTAGAGGGTAAGTCGTTAGAAATCGAAATGGCCTCACATGCCCTATCAACTACCTCACTCTCTCTATGTGGTGGCTCACTCACTCCCTCAAAATAGGTGCACTCAATGCCACATATGGTGGAGTCACTCAAATCACTCAAGTGGTAGTGGTGGTGGCTCTCCTCACATGGGAATTGGGTCATCTCATCATATATGGGGCTAGTGGTGAAGTCACTCTCAATATGGTGGCATAAGTCGCTCAACTCATCATCATACGCCTCCTTGGTCGAAGGGAAAATCCCATGCTCAACCGCCTCGTCATCGCCGTGGATGAAGGCCGAAGATGGCACATCATCACTCGCCTCCATGATCGAAGGGAACATCCCATGCTCGATCATCTCGTCACCGTCATCATGGATGAATGCCGAAGACGGCACATCATCACTCTCACCTCTAAATATGGAAGCATCATCCTTGCTCGCCACCTTGTCGCTCGCCACCAAATCTTAATCCTTGAGTTGCTCCGTAGTCGTACTCGTCGCCGCGCCGTCTTCAAAAAGAGTCATGGTAGACTCGGCATCGGCAATGCCACAAAGAGGAATGGCGGTGAAGTTGAACTTTGGAGCGTCATCTTGGAACTCGTCGGACTTGGACAACTCGGTGGTACTAGCCTCATGCTCGCCGTTTTGGAGCGTGTTCATCGCGAAGTGTGCTTGGGGTCGAGTGGACTTGTAGTTGTTGGTGAAGTCGAAGTAGCCCGTGGAAGTAGTGGGCTTGAGCTCGTGGAGTTGGCGAAGATGCCGTACATCCGAAGGCGAAGATGCCTTGAAGTCACTTGGCGAAGATGCCAATGTAGCTGATGAAGTCGCAGTCTTGGGGTCGTTGTCGCTGTTCTGTATGGCCCTTGCGCACGGGGGTGCAGGTGTTGGAAATATGCCCTAGAGGCAATTAATAAAGTGTTTATTATTATCATATTTCTCCGTTCATGATAATGGTTTTTTATTCATGCTAGAATTGTATTGACCGGAAACTAAATACATGTGTGGATAATAGACAAATACTATGTCCCTAGTATGCCTCTACTAGACTAGCTCGTTGATCAAAAGATGGTCAAGGTTTCCTGACCATGGACATGAGTTGTCATTTGATAACGGGATCACATCATTAGGAGAATGATGTGATGGACATGACCCAACCGTTAGCATAGCAAATGATCGTTCAGTTTATTGCTATTGCTTTCACTATGTCAAATACACGTTCCTCTGACCATGAGATCATGCAACTCCCGGATACCGTAGGAATACTTTGGGTGTATCAAACGTCACAACGTTACTGGGTGATTATAAAGGTGCACTACAGGTATCTCCGAAAGTGTTTGTTGAGTTGGCATGGATCGAGATTGGGATTTGTCACTCCGACTATCGGAGAGGTATCTCTGGGCCCTCTTGGTAATACAGCATCACAGAAGCCTTGCAAGCACCGTGACTAAAGAGTTAGTTGCAAGATGATGTATTACGGAACGAGTAAAGAGACTTGCCGGTAACGAGATTGAACTAGGTATTGGATACCGACGATCGAATCTCGGGCAAGTAACATACCGCCAGACAAAGGGAACAACGTATGTTGACATATGAGGTTCACCGATAAAGATCTTCGTGGAATATGTAGGAACCAATATGAGCATCCAGGTTCCGCTGTTGGTTATTGACCGGAGAGTCGTCTCGATCATGTCTACATCATTCCCGAACCCGTAGGGTCCGCACACTTAAGGTTCGATGACGATTTAGTATTATATGAGTTATGTGATTGCTGGCCGAAGTTTGTTCGGAGTCCCGGATGAGATCACGGACATGACGAGGAGTCTCAAAATGGTCGAGAGGTAAAGATTCATATATTGGAAGGCTATATTCGGACGTCGGAACGGTTCCGAGTGATTCGGGTATTTTTCGGAGTACCGGGGAGTTACGGGAATTCACCGGGAGAAGTAATGGGCCTTATTGGGCCATACGGGAAAAGGAGAGGCAGGCCACGTGAGGAGGCGCACGCCCCCCCTTGCCCAAACCGAATTGGACTAGGGGAGGGGGCGCAGCCCCCTCTTTCCTTTCCCTCTCCCTTCCCCCTTTCCTACTCCGTATGGGAGGTGGAATCCTACTAGGACTAAGGAGTCCTAGTAGGACTCCCCACACTTGGCGCACTCCTAGGGGGCCGGCCTCCTCCCTCTCATCCTTTATATACGGGGGCAAGGGGGCACCCCAAAGTACAACAATTGTCCCATAGCCGTGTGCGGTGCCCCGATCTCTGTTTTCCACCTCGGTCATATTTTCGGAAAGCTTAGGCGAAGCCCTGCCGGAATCACTTCACCGTCACCGTCGCCACGCCGTCGTGCTGACGGAACTCATCTACTACCTCGACGTCTTGCTGGATCAAGAAGGCGAGGAACGTCACCGAGCTGCACGTGTGTAGAACTCGGAGGTGCCGTACGTTCGGTACTCGATCGGTGGAGCTCGAAGGATTGTTCGACTACATCAACCGCGTTGTGAGACGCTTCCGCTAATGGTCTACGAGGGTACGTAGACACACTCTCCCCTCTCGTAGAGATGCATCTCCATGGATAGATCTTGCGTGAGCGTAGGAAATTTTTTGAAATTCATGCTCCGTTCCCCAACAGTGGCATCCGAGCCAGGTCTATGCGTAGATGTGATTTGCACGAGTAGAACACAAGTGAGTTGTGGGCGTGGGTGTATACATATTGCTTGCCGTTACTAGTTGATACTTGATGCAGCGGCCCGGACCGACATTACGCGTACGCTTACGCGAGACAGGTTTCACCGCTAAGTGCACTCGTTGCATAAAGGTGACTGGCGGGTGTCTGTCTCTCTCACTTTAGTTGAATCGGTTTCAATGAAGAGGGTTCTTTTAGAAGATCAAAAAGCAATCACTACACCACGTTGTGGTTTTGCGTAGGTAAGAACGGTTTTTGCAAACCCGTAGCAGCCACGTAAAACTTGCAACAACAAAGTAGAGGACGTCTAACTTGTTTTTGCAGGGTATGCTGGTGATGTGATATGGTCAAGACATGATGTGATATAAGTTGTTGTATGAGATGATCATGTTTTGTAAGTAATCAGGCAACCGGCAGGAGCCTTATGGTTGTCTCTTTATTGTATGCAATGCCAACGCTATGTAATTGCTTTTCTTTACCGCTATGAGTTAGCAGTAGTAGTAGTAGTAGCAATAGCCGGCGAGACGACCACGACGCTGCGATGGAGATCAAGGTGTCACGACGCTACGATGGAGATCATGGTGTCAATCCGGTGACAATGGAGAACATGACGGTGCTTGGCTGATGGAGATCAAAAGCACAAGACGATGATGGCCATATCATGTCACATATATTGAATTGCATGTGATGTTAATCCTTTTATGCATCTTATTTTGCTTAGGACGACGGTAGCATTATAAGATGATCCCTTCACTAAATTTCAAGATAAGTGTTCTCCCCTAGTATGCACCGTTGCGAAGGTTCGACGCTTCTAAGCACCACGTGATGATCGGGTGTGATGGATTCTTTCGTTCGCATACAACGGGTGTAAGCCAGTTTTACACACGCAGAATACTTGGGTTAAACTTGACGAGCCTAGCATATACAGATATGGCCTCGGAACACAAGAGACCGAAAGGTCGAACATGAGTCATATAGTAGATATGATCAACATGAAAGATGTTCACCATTGATAACTAATCCACCTCACGTGATGATCGGACGTGGCTTAGTTGATGTGGATCATGTTACACTTAGACAACTTGAGGGATGTTAATCTAAGTGGGAGTTCTTAAATAATTTGATTAATTGAACTTCAATTATCATGAACATAGTCTAAATAATCTTTGCAATTGTATGTTGTAGATCAATGGCCCGCGCTGTAGTTCCACTGAATTTTAATGCGTTCCTAGAGAAAGCTAAGTTGAAAGATGATGGAAGCAACTATGCGGACTGGGTCCGTAATCTGAGGATCATCCTCATTGCTGCACAGAAGGCTTATGTCCTTGATGCACCGCTAGGTGTCGCACCCCCTCCCTCGTCTGTCGACGTTATGAACGCCGGGCAGACATGTGTTGATGACTACTCGATAGTTCAGTGTGCCATGCTTTACGGCTTAGAACCGGGGCTCCAAAGACGTTTTGAGCATCACGGAGCATATGAGATGTTCCAAGAGCTGAAACTTGTATTTCAAGCTCATGCCCGGGTCGAGAGATATGATGTCTCCGACAAGTTCTTTAGCTGTAAGATGGAGGAGAATAGTTCTGTCAGTGAGCATATACTCAAGATGTCTGGGTTGCATAACCGCTTGACTCGGTTGGGAGTTAATCTTACAGATGATTCGGTTATTGACAGAATTCTCCAATCACTGCCACCAAGCTATAAGGGCTTTGTGATGAACTATAATATGCAAGGAATGGAAAAGTCTATTTCCGAGCTCTTCGCTATGCTCAAAGCTGCGAAGGTAGAAGTCAAGAAGGAGCATCAAGTGTTGATGGTAAAGTTGAGCACTAGTTTCAAGAAGGGCAAGGGAAAGAAGGGGAACTTCAAGAAGAACGGCAAATCAGTTGCTGCTCCCACGAAGAAACCCAAGTCTGTACCCAAACCTGAGACTGAGTGTTTCTACTGCAAGGGGACTGGTCACTGGAAGCGGAACTGCCCCAAGTACCTAGCAGATAAGAAGGCTGGCAACATCAACAAAGGTATATTTGATATACATGTTATTGATGTGTACCTTACCAATACTCGTAGTAGCACCTGGGTATTTGATACTGGTTCGGTTGCTCATATTTGTAACTCAAAACAGGAGCTACGGAATAAACGAAGATTGGCTAAGGACGAGGTGACGATGCGCGTCGGGAACGGTTCAAGAGTTGAAGTTATCGCCGTCGGCACGCTACCTCTACATCTACCCTCGGGATTAGTGATGAACCTAAATAATTGTTATTTGGTGCCTGCGTTGAGCATGAACATTATATCTGGATCTTGTTTATTGCGAGACGGTTATTCATTTAAATCAGAGAATAAAAGTTGTTCTATTTTGATGAATAATATCTTTTATGGTCATGCACCGCTTGTGAATGGTTTATTCTTGTTGAATCTCGATCGTGGTGATACACACATCCATAATATTGATGCCAAAAGACGCAAAATTGATAATGATAGTACCACATATTTGTGGCACTGCCGCTTAGGTCATATTGGTGTAAAACGCATGAAGAAACTCCATACAGATGGACTTTTGGAATCACTTGATTATGAATCATTTGAGACGTGCGAACCATGCCTCATGGGCAAGATGACTAAGACTCCGTTCTCCGGAACAATGGAGCGAGCAACAGACTTGTTGGAAATAATACATACCGATGTATGCGGTCCGATGAGTGTTGAGGCGCGCGGTGGATATCGTTATGTTCTCACGTTCACAGATGATTTGAGTAGATATGGCTATGTCTACTTGATGAAGCATAAATCTGAAACATTTGAAAAGTTCAAAGAATTTCAGAGTGAAGTAGAGAACCATCGTAACAAGAAAATAAAGTTCTTACGATCTGATCGTGGAGGAGAATATTTGAGTTACGAGTTTGGTAATCACTTAAAACAATGTGGAATTGTTTCACAGCTCACGCCACCTGGAACACCACAGCGTAATGGTGTGTCCGAACGTCGTAATCGTACTCTATTAGATATGGTGCGTTCTATGATGTCTCTTACCGATTTGCCACTATCATTTTGGGGTTATGCATTAGAGACAGCTGCATTCACTTTAAACAGGGCACCGTCTAAATTCGTTGAGACGACACCGTATGAACTGTGGTTTGGTAAGAAACCTAAGCTGTCGTTTTTGAAAGTTTGGGGATGCGATGCTTATGTGAAAAGGCTTCAGCCAGATAAGCTCGAACCCAAAGCGGATGAGTGCGTCTTCATAGGATACCCAAAGGAGACCGTTGGGTACACCTTCTACCACAGATCCGAAGGCAAAGTATTCGTTGCTAAGAATGGATCCTTTCTAGAGAAGGAGTTTCTCTCGAAAGAAGTGAGTGGGAGGAAAGTAGAACTTGATGAGGTAATTGTACCTCCTCTGGATAGTAGTACGCCACAGAAAGAAATTTCTATGACATCGACACAGACCAGAGAAGAAGTTGATGATGATGATCATGAAACTTCGGATCAAGTTGTTACTGAACTTCGAAGGTCAACCAGGACACGTTCCGCACCAGAGTGGTACGGAAATCCAGTCTTGGAGGTCATGTTGCTACACAACGATGAACCTTCGAACTATGAAGAAGCGATGGCAAGCCCGGATTCCGACAAATGGCTTGAGGCCATGAAATCCGAGATTGGATCCATGTATGAGAACAAAGTATGGACTTTGGTAGACTTGCCCGATGAACGGCGAGCTATTGAAAATAAATGGATCTTTAAGAAGAAGACGGACGTTGATGGTAATGTCACCGTCTATAAAGCATGACTTGTTGCTAAAGGTTATCGACAAGTTCAAGGAGTTGACTACGATGAGACTTTCTCACCTGTAGCGATGCTAAAGTCTGTCAGAATTATGTTAGCAATTGCCGCGTTTTATGATTATGAAATCTGGCAAATGGACGTCAAAACGGCATTCCTTAATGGATTCCTTAAGGAAGAATTGTATATGATGCAACCGGAAGGTTTTGTCGATCCTAAAGGTGCTAACAAAGTATGCAAGCTCCAGCGATCCATCTATGGACTGGTGCAAGCATCTCGGAGCTGGAATACTCGCTTTGATGAAGTGATCAAAGCGTTTGGGTTTATACAAACTTATGGAGAAGCTTGTATTTACAAGAAAGTGAGTGGGAGCTTTGTGGCATTTCTCATATTATATGTGGATGACATATTATTGATGGGAAATGACATAGAATTTCTGGAAAGCATAAAGGGTTATTTGAACAAAAGTTTTTCAATGAAGGATCTTGGAGAAGCTGCTTACATATTAGGCATCAAGATCTATAGAGATAGATCAAGACGCCTCATTGGACTTTCACAAAGCACATACCTTGACAAGATTTTGAAGAAGTTCAAAATGGATCAGTCAAAGAAAGGGTTCTTGCCTGTATTGCAAGGTGTGAGATTGAGTAAGACTCAAAGCCCGACCACGGCAGAAGACAAAGAGAAGATGAGTGTCATCCCCTATGCCTCAACCATAGGCTCTATTATGTATGCCATGCTATGTACCAAACCTGATGTGTGCCTCGCTATTAGCTTGGTGGGAAGGTACCAAAGTGATCCAGGAGTAGATCACTGGACAGCGGTCAAGAATATCCTGAAGTACCTGAAAAGGACCAAGGACATGTTTCTCGTTTATGGAGGTGACAAAGAGCTCGTCGTAAAGGGCTACGTCGATGCTAGCTTTGACACAGATCCAGATGACTCTAAGTCACAATCTGGATACGTATTTATTCTTAATGGTGGAGCGGTCAGTTGGTGCAGTTCTAAGCAGAGCGTCGTGGCGGGATCTACATGTGAGGCGGAATACATAGCTGCTTCCGAAGCAGCACATGAAGGAGTCTGGATGAAGGAGTTCATATCCGATCTAGGTGTCATACCTAGTGCATCGGGTCCAATGACTATCTTATGTGACAACACTGGAGCAATTGCTATAGCAAAGGAGCCCAGGTTTCACAAGAGAACCAAGCATATAAAGCGTCGCTTCAACTCCATTCGGAATTTGATTAAGGATGGAGACATAGAGATTTGCAAAGTACACACGGATCTGAATGTGGCAGACCCGTTGACTAAACCTCTTCCACGAGCAAAACATGATCAGCACCAGAATGCGATGGGTGTTAGATTCATTACAATGTAATTGACTCTAGTGCAAGTGGGAGACTGTTGGAAATATGCCCTAGAGGCAATTAATAAAGTGTTTATTATTATCATATTTCTCCGTTCATGATAATGGTTTATTATTCATGCTAGAATTGTATTGACCGGAAACTAAATACATGTGTGGATAATAGACAAATACTATGTCCCTAGTATGCCTCTACTAGACTAGCTCGTTGATCAAAAGATGGTCAAGGTTTCCTGGCCATGGACATGAGTTGTCATTTGATAACGGGATCACATCATTAGGAGAATGATGTGATGGACATGACCCAACCATTAGCATAGCAAATGATCGTTCAGTTTATTGCTATTGCTTTCACTATGTCAAATACACGTTCCTCTGACCATGAGATCATGCAACTCCCGGATACCGTAGGAATACTTTGGGTGTATCAAACGTCACAACGTTACTGGGTGATTATAAAGGTGCACTACAGGTATCTCCGAAAGTGTTTGTTGAGTTGGCATGGATCGAGATTGGGATTTGTCACTCCGACTATCGGAGAGGTATCTCTGGGCCCTCGGTAATACAGCATCACAGAAGCCTTGCAAGCACCATGACTAAAGAGTTAGTTGCAAGATGATGTATTACGGAACGAGTAAAGAGACTTGCCGGTAACGAGATTGAACTAGGTATTGGATACCGACGATCGAATCTCGGGCAAGTAACATACCGCCAGACAAAGGGAACAACGTATGTTGACATATGAGGTTCACCGATAAAGATCTTCGTGGAATATGTAGGAACCAATATGAGCATCCAGGTTCCGCTGTTGGTTATTGACCGGAGAGTCGTCTCGATCATGTCTACATCATTCCCGAACCCGGAGGGTCCGCACACTTAAGGTTCGATGACGATTTAGTATTATATGAGTTATGAGGTGGCCGAAGTTTGTTCGGAGTCCCGGATGAGATCACGGACATGACGAGGAGTCTCGAAATGGTCGAGAGGTAAAGATTCATATATTGGAAGGCTATATTCGGACGTCGGAAAGGTTCCGAGTGATTCGGGTATTTTTCGGAGTACCGGGGAGTTACGGGAATTCACCGGGAGAAGTAATGGGCCTTATTGGGCCATACGGGAAAAGGAGAGGCAGGCCATGTGAGGAGGCGCACGCCCCCCCTTGCCCAAACCGAATTGGACTAGGGGAGGGGGCGCAGCCCCCTCTTTCCTTTCCCTCTCCCTTCCCCCTTTCCTACTCCGTATGGGAGGTGGAATCCTACTAGGACTAAGGAGTCCTAGTAGGACTCCCCACACTTGGCGCACTCCTAGGGGGACGGCCTCCTCCCTCTCATCCTTTATATACGGGGACAAGGGGGCACCCCCAAAGTACAACAATTGTCCCATAGCCGTGTGCGGTGCCCCGATCTCTGTTTTCCACCTCGGTCATATTTTCGAAGAGCTTAGGCGAAGCCCTGCCGGAATCACTTCACCGTCACCGTCGCCACGCCGTCGTGCTGACGGAACTCATCTACTACCTCGACGTCTTGCTGGATCAAGAAGGCGAGGAACGTCACCGAGCTGCACGTGTGTAGAACTCGGAGGTGCCGTACGTTCGGTACTCGATCGGTGGAGCTCGAAGGATTGTTCGACTACATCAACCGCGTTGTGAGACGCTTCCGCTAACGGTCTACGAGGGTACGTAGACACACTCTCCCCTCTCGTAGCGATGCATCTCCATGGATAGATCTTGCGTGAGCGTAGGAATTTTTTTGAAATTCATGCTCCGTTCCCCAACAGCAGGAGGCCGTGTGCACGGGGGTCGCAGGCCTGCGTGCACGGGGGTGGCAGAGAAGCCAACTCACGTCCGGTAGGTTGCTCTTGATGGCCTGGAGCTTGATGGTCTTGTCGGTGTCGATGCCGGTGTGTCCTTGCCGAAGATGGTAGCTCGGGAGTCTTTGCACCTGAGCGTCTTCTCGAAGATGATGAAGACCTCTTGTCGGTGTTGATGAGGGCCTTGAGCTCCTCCATTTACTTGTCCATCTTGGCATCGATGAACTTCTTCATGGCATCGAACTCGTCGTCGTGGTTGTAGACCGGAGATGATGTGCTTCGCCTATCCATCACAAAACTCGAGCAAAGGTGAGTAGGAAATGAGATAAACAATACCAAGCTACCTTTTCCCAAAGTTGAGAATGTATCCTGTTTCACTCAATGTGAAATGAAAGAATAGTGGAATTGGTACCGGACTTGTTCACTCACACCTACAAGGTAAAGCTTATCGAGTGGCTTGGTTAGGACAAGTGGCACAAATTCGTCTAAGATATGTAAATGTTGAAATCAAGCCAAGGGACTCAAAATGCAAAGCAAGTGATCACAAATATAGAGGAGGGCAATAAATAAACACACACGGTGGGATAATGGGGCTTGTGCAACTGTAGGGATGAGCAATACAAAATTGCCTAAGGAAGACTAAGCTCGTGTTGCACAAACACAAGGAGAGACGCTAGCTTGATTGCACGTTTGGGCACGATTCACCACTTGGCACCAACCTATATGTATGCAAGCAAAACATTTCCTATTCCATGTATCCTCATGCACAAGTATCTCTTTTCATGCTCAACACTATTTTGCTTATAAGCTTATGATCTTTCTTTTTCTTGCTTAAAAGCTTTTTTTTGCTCTCTTCTCTTCCTTTCCACTATGCTTATTGAGCCTCAACCAAACACATGAGATAAGTATCGCAAGATATGCACGGAAGCAAGCAATTGCACAATATGATATATGAAATGATGCAACAATATGATATCGTACCACTAAGGTGCACAAGTTTTCGCGAAGCCCGGCAATACTCGGATAGCTAGTCTCAATAGGTATGAAGGTATTCGCAAAGATGGTGGGGCTATCAAGATGTAATGGCAAGGAAGGAAAAGTTTATGACGGAATGGATACCTTCGTCACACTTAACCTTTCACGAAGTCGGGGGTAACCGGCCTTGCTTCCGATTGAAGATGGTCTCAAAGGATGGATGGTCGTCGTCGATGCGGGATGTCGTGGTGGATGTAGTGGATGTAACGATACAAGTCGCCGGTGGTGATGAAGATGTAACCGTCCCTAAGTAGCCGAAACACCTTAGGAGACTCAAATCACAACTCAAACAACCATAAATGCAATGGAAACCAAAATGGGTTAGGTTGCTGAAGTTTATGGTGGTGGTGCGGAAGTTATGGCGGAGGGCCTATGCAAAGATGCAAAAATGCACAAAATTTGATGGAGTCAAATGGTGGTAAAACCAAGATGAGCAGCTCGAGCACGTCAATAGCTTTCCAACGAGCCAAAGAACACCCAAATCGGAGTTCGGAAGTGGGAGATATGGGCGAAACAGTGAAGCAGTGGCGGCTGATTCTGGGAGGGCCGTGCGCACAGGGTCAAAGGGTCGTGGGCACGGGGTCCCGTGCGCACGGTACAAGGTCGTGGGCACGGGGTGTCCAGGAACTTTGCGGGGGCCCGTGTGCACGGGGTCTGGGGCCCGTGGGCACGGGGGTGGCGGAAAATTCACGATTTCAACTCCAAATTCGAAGGGGGGAAAGAAAAATTGGGCTATGGGGACACAATAGAAGGTAGATCTACTTGCTAAACACCAGATCCATGGATTGAAACCAACAAAAACTCACTAGGAACAACAAATAACAAAAAAAATTGGTATGGCTCTTTTTGTGGGGAATTTTCGAAATTGGCAAGAAAAACTCGAACTAAAGCAAGAAAGTGGGGAATTGGGTGCTCCAAATTCGTGACAACCTATGCTCTGATCCAAGAATGTTGTAGGGCACGGGCCAAAGTGCCCCGATTTGTCCCAATGTTCACGAATTGGAGGTGGCTACGAAGAGGAACACATAGAGCACGAAGAATACGAGGGGAAATCCCAAGAGAAACACTCAAGAACAAGTCCAATCACACATCCACTAGACTAGCAACACATAAGATCCACAAGGTACATGAACAACAAAGGGAAAGATACATGGTAGAGTTCATCCCAAATCCAAGACGAGATGAGGTCTTGATGATCTAGATAGATCCTTCCCACAAGGGGGTCTTGATATCCCTAAGGATCTTCTCCAATGGAGGTCTTGATCTCCATGAGGAGTGATACAAGGAGCAAAGCTCTCTCTAATGTCTCATAATCTTTGCTAACCCTAAATAGAGGAGGAGGAGGAGTATATATAGTCCTAGGCAATGAAGGGGTAAGCAGGGGCATAATAGGGATTACATGGGCAAAGCCCAACAGCAACACGCAGGAGGCCCCGTGCGCACGGGGTAAGTGGAGCCCGTGCGCACGGGGTATCCAGAGACCTGACGCCTTAGCCCGTGTGCACGGGCGTGTACCGTGGGCACGGGGTCCCGTGTGCATGGGGTCCAGGGCCGGTGCGCACGGGGTATCCAGAGGCCTCGCCGCCAGCCTTCTCGTGGACGCCCGTCGACGCATGTGGAACCTCGCCGTTTTCTTGACGGTTCCTTCTCCGCTTCCAAGCTTCCCTCTTGGATGGTGTAGTTGTTCCCTTGCGCTTGCACTTGTCCTCGCTATGTGTGAAGCTCCGATAGAACCTATGCATGCACACGGAAGGATTGTCAAGTAGTATACCATCCTCGAAGGGGTCAAGTGAACATGTGTAAAGGAGATGATTCACCTTTATGTATGGGAAGTAGATGTGGCACGTGTCACTTGCCAAACGGACTCTTGACATGGTGATGTCCGTAGGATGCTCCGCATCACCAGGGGCCCCACAAACCACCAGGGCGTGCCTGGGGGGGTGGCGCGCCCTGGTGCCTCGTGGGCACCTGGGTGGCCCCCTCTGGTACTTCTTTTCGCCAATATTTTTTATTTATTCCAAAATAAATCTTCGTGAAATTTCAGCTCATTTGGAGATGTGCAGAATAGGTATCTCTGACATAGCTTTTTCAGGTCCAGAATTCCAACTGCCGGCAATCTCCCTCCTTATGTAAATCTTGCATATTAAGAGAGAAAAGGCATTAGAATTGTTCCACAAAGTATTATATTGATTAAAAACACTATAAATAACAGTAGGAAAACATGATGCAAAATGGACGTATCAATCCACAGCCAACCCACCGGCTGGGATGGGGCGTACGAGCGGGCGGCGCAACGGGAACTGTTCATCCACAACCAACCAACCAGCTCGATCGATGCGTCTCGACTCGTGTCTACGTGTATCGCGCGCGCGGCAGCAATGGGCATTGTTCATCGAGAGGCAACCCAACACCGGCTGGCTACGTCTCGCACGGGGGCTCGATGCAACGCATCGATCGATCGGCTTCAGTAAGCAGTAGCAGCGATCGATCACTCGAGTTCAGTTAGGAGTGAAGGAATCGGTCGGGTTCAGTTAGCAGCGAAGGAATCGCTCGGGTTTAGTTACCAGTGAAGGGATCGATCGAATTCAGTACGTAGTGTGAGGGATCGATCACTCGGGTTCAGTATGTAGTGCGAAGGCGAGATCGATCGCCCGCGTTCAGTAAGTGAACGCCTCGCTCGGGTTCAGTTAGCGAGCGCCTCGCACACACGTGCGCGTACGAGAGAAACGCGCAAACCACACTGCATCGCTCGGCCCCAACCACCCACCGTAACCGTGAACTCCCCAAAAATTTCCTTGCCCTCACATCTACCACGATTTTTTACGTCATGGACGGCCCAAAGAATGTCATGCGGGTGCGTCTCCGGCCCGCCCAGGACGAAAAGCCCATTTTCTGTCATAATTTTTTGTCATAGAAGTAGGATCCCACCACATCTATGATGATACGTGTTTTTGTCACAATTATTGTCATAGAAGTGTCACAACCATGACAGAAAAAGTTTTCGTTCGGGCCATAATGTCATGGATGTGTCTTTTTTTTGTAGTGTTGAATCCAAGAGACTGGATGAGTAAAACATCATCAATGTTCTTGTCTTTGGATATAGCAATTTTACCTAGCCCAATTACCTTTCCTTTGTTGTTGTCGCCGAAAGTAATATACTTCAGAGAAGAAGCAGTTAAGTTGGGGTCGACAAACAACGACTTGTCTCCGGTCATATGACTAGTGCATCGACTATCCATGATCCATTCAGTACACCCGGAGACATAGTCCTGCAGGAGAATCAGGCTTTCTTAACCACCCACATCTTTGCAGGTGGCTTCGAAACATATGAGCGAGCAGTATATGATTTCTTTTGAAAACCATAAGAGTTGTTTCTCGAAGAGGTGCGAGCATAATTAAAGGAATATGCATTGAAATTATTTCCAGACAGATGAGCATAATGGTTTGACGAGGTATGCATGTATTCATTCTGTTGAGCCTTCTCGAGTATGTATCGAGCATTTTCAGCCTCCATGGTTAGTAACACAGTAACAGGTAATGCCTCGATAGTTTTCTTAGGAACCCAGATGGTTTTCTTCGGGGGGCCATTCCTGCTATTTGGTCCAACATAGCGAGCAACAGCCTCACCACGTTGGTTCTTGAATAACTAATAGTTATCCAGAGAATCATCATATGAGTATTCAGGGATGGGACAATCATATCCTGAGAGTAAAGCAGGGTCGAGCGTTTTGCTCTTGGCAGGCACCCACACAGTGCGAGGATATTGATCAGGTTCCTAGTAAGAACTATTTTCATTCAGTTTCCTTTCGAACCCAACACCTTCTTTTCTGGGATTTTTTGAAGAATGGATTTCTTCAGGACGTCACAGAGGGTTTGATGCCGTTTAAGACTTTTGAACATTCCTGTCTGAAGAAGATCCTTCAACCTAGCATTTTCATCAGACACAGATCCATTTTCCTCGACTGAGGGGTTAGCATTCATAGAGGATTCATCATTTGATTCAGCATTACTGCGTTCAAGGCACTCTAAGCAAGGTGGTATGAACATTTCGGTTTTCTCCTTGAGTTGTTGGGTGAGAAGAGAACTTTCTCTAATTAAATCATCGTGAGCCTCTCTCTCAGCGACTCGAGTTCCTGTTTCCTTTTCAGGTAATCATAAGTCAATCTTTCATGGTCGGCCGAGAGAAAATCATGACGATTTGTCAGTTCTTCCATTCGAGACTCGAGAGCAAAATGCTCTTCTGTCAACGACTGGTTTTTCTCCATCTCCTCAACCAACAACCCTTCGGGTTTCCTGAGGGGTTTCTCAATTTTCTCGAGAGAGTTTTGTTGCTTCTTAGCAATTTTGATCATCTTAGCATGGTCATCCTCATCAGAAGAAAATTGATCACTAGTGTAAACCTTGTGATGTTTGGAGGGTACCTTTTCTTTCGAAGCATTGGCCATGAAGCAGAAGGCTGGAGACTCATTGTCGCTCAAATGATTCTTGAAGAAGTTCGTTGTTGGGGCAGAAGCACATGCTATGCTAGCCATGCCTGAGTCCAAATCATCATCAGATTCAGCAACTTCTTCAGAGTCGTATGACTCCTCTTCATCAGAGTCCATCTCCTTGCCAATGTATGCCTTGGCCTTGCGAGAGGTATTCTTGTGGTTGGATGAAGACTTGGAGGGATTCCGTGAAGAAGATCTTGATGAGGACTTGGAGGAGTTGTCCTTCTTCTTGAAGAACTTCTTCATTTTCTTCTCATCATCTGAGTCATAGTTCTTGCTCTTCCCTTTTCCATGGTTGTTGTTTCCCGAATGAAATCTTCCACTAGCACGAATCTCAGCTACCCAGAGAGGGCAGTCCAAAATGAAATGTCCTGGCTTCTTGCACTTGAAACAGGTGTACTCTCTAGTAAGCTTGGATGAAGATTTGGAGCTGCCAGAATTGCTAGATCCCTTCCTCTGAAACTGATTTTTCTTTCTGAAGCATTGGAATCTTTTCGTGATCAATGCGAGATCCTTGTTGATCCTTTCTGGGTCATCAGAATCTTCTTCGGCATTGTCTTCTGAGGAAGATTCAGCCATAGCCTTGAGAGCGTGATTCCTTCAGTGACTGGAGCCATAGAGATCTCTTTCCATGATGTCAGCCAAGTCAAGAACTTTGAAGTCAGCTCATTCACGAATCATCAGAACCAGAGTGTCGAAAGAACTATCAAGGGATCGGAGCAGCTTCTTCACAACTTCGTGATCAGTGATGTCTTTTGCGCCGAGACCTTGCAGCTCATTTGCTATGTCACTCAGACGATCGAAAGTTTGCTGACAGCTTTCATTGCCGATTCTCTTGAACCGATTGAACTTCGCACAAAGAGTGTCAATGCGAGCTTCTTTCTGAGTTGAAACACCTTCATTGATCTTCTTGAGAATGTCCCATAATTTCTTCGATGTTTCACACTAGCGATACCGAAGGAACTGAGCACGAGAGAGATGGCCACCAATTTCATCTTTGGCTTGAGCATCCATCTGGATAAGTTTCTTCTCATGGTCAGTGGGGACCTGGGGCACTTCTACCATGAACCCATTCTGCACCATGTTCCACATATCATCATCAATGGCTCGGAGACGGATCTTCAACTTCTCCTTCCAGAAGGGATAGTCCATCCCATCAAAGATGTGAATCTTGAGATGCGACTTGTAGCTCACTGAAGACATACTTAAACTCCAACGTGGTTAGACCAAAATGAGCAGAGTCAAGGAGTACCTTGCTCTGATACCAATTGTAGGAACGAAGTATGTCTACCAGAGGGGGGTGAATGGGAGTTTTAAAATTTCTTCGGAAACTTCAAAACTCTCGGAACCCTGCATCGGAGCGAACGAAATTAAACTACAGGGAGCGAGTACAAACTAGTGAGCAAGTAGTAACAGCATGAAACAAAGAGAATCACATGATTGAATCTACTCATACAGTTCAGAGCGAATGAAAATCTAGAGAAGAGATAACCAGTGATGCTCGATGGCGACATGGTATTTGGTAGACCAGTTCGCCCTTCTGCAAAAGGACTACGTCTGGTTGGAGGGGTTGTGACTTAACACGGAAGATAAACTCCTTTGCCTTATTCTCCTCGACAATTGGTTCATCAATCAATGCCGATTACGCATGGTAGATGCTTGAGGTGATCTCCGAACCTTTACACACTTCTTCCTCGAGGACCACAATTACTCTTGGTCTCTGAAGAGATTGACACCTAAATGTCTAGAGAGTTCGCAGCTCTCAAGAGTAATAGGTGGAGCGTACTGGACTTAGATTCGAGTGATGCTAAACCACTATCTAATTTTTTGGCTCTGGGGTTTATCTCTCGGTGGATTTTAAACTCAAATCACTCAGGAGAGAGGGTTGCTCAACTAACTTCACGGAATCAAATGGAGCAGCCACCGGACAAAGCTGGTGCGGGGTGGCTATTTATAGCCGTAGCCTTCCTTGGAGGTAAATGACCATTTTGGACACGTGGTCCAGCCAATGGCCAACCGACACGTTCTCAACGGTCGGATTTTGGGAGCAACGGTAACATTACTTGAGGAACAAGTAATGCTAACTCTTCGGTCGAAGACAAATCTCTCGCAGCAAAGAAGATCACTGTCTCTTGCTGGCAAGTATTTGCTCGGAGCACAAAGAGATTTCTCTCTCAACTCGTATAGGATTGGGTTTAGCATCAAAGAATCAAAGTTTCAAACACTATACCCTTCTTAATAGTACGGTGGTCCTATGACTCAATAAAGAGAAATAAGAACAACTAAATAAATGCTACGTCTTCACTTCGTCTTCAACCTCTCGGCTGCAGTCAATTTCTTTGGACGTCACCGAACCAATTGCTTTGCGTCAACAATTTTTGGGGGTCACTCTCGACAGCATAATCTTCGGTGATAATCCTCGCTGCCACGCAGGAGATTATCTTCGGAGTTTGTGACAAACTCCTCATGACTTCAGGGACCTGTTACTCTGTGTGCAGTAGCAAACACATTAGTCCCTTACTGTTTATGTCAACAATCTTCAAAACATAAGGAGGCAAACTATTGCACCAACAATTGGCGCGCCCCATGCCTTTTTGAGGGCATATGGCCTACGCGAGGCGTTGGGCCAACGCCCCATGCTTCTGTGCGCATAAGCACCCGCTTCCGCATGCCTTTTTGAACTTTGGGCCTTGATAACCTGCCTTGCGCTCTCTTTGGCCCTCTCCACTGTCAAAGATCCTCATTGATCTTCGATAGCTGGATGGGCCAGGGACTACTATCAGGAACACAGGGGCGGGGGGCACTCAGTGCGGGCTTGGCAGGTCACGGGTGAGCCTCAACAATGGTCGCTGGGATGAACTAGCTCGAGGGCTTCATGGAAAAGCAGACCCCGAGCAGTAAAACCCCCGATGACATGGCTTGGGGGAGCGTGGGAACCCTACCCCCGGGGAGCATTGGGTCCCTCCCCCAAGTATTTGGAGTAGGTGTCCAACTCCTGCCAAGGTTGCACGGATGCATCCACCGTCATGAGGAGGCACTCCGAATAGGGCAGCTCGGCCCATCCCCGTTCGGCCTGCTACGGATCTGATGGGACACGAGAGGTTGACGTTGTTATTGGTTACTAAAAGAAAGGCAACGTGACCAAGGACAAGGAGGCCATGTGGGATCAGTTGACGATGGCCACCCATGACGCACCCAGAGCATGGTGATAGGATAACTCAGGGGTGCCCGCCCATTAAGACACCTCCTCATGGGTCGCGAAAGGTCAACCCTCCACCGCCGACGGAGGAAGGCCTCTCTCTCGAGTATATAAGGAGGGAGGCCAGCCATTTGTAGAGGTTGGAAGAAACTCATATATGAATAACACTAAAGCAGTAGGGGGTTTTACACCACAACGGTGGTCTGAACCTGGGTAAATTTCCTTGTCGCCTGCGTGGAGTAACTGGGGTGCTTTAACCCCTAGCCGAACAATCTAGGAGTTGCATCATAGCTCTGATATCGACAATCACCTGTCGACATCGGTGGTGCACCGATTGAGTCGGTCACCCGCTACGAAAACCACTTCCATGAGGCGTCATTTTCTATCATGGAAGAGCACACTTCCATGACAGAAAAGGGACTATTGTCATGGAAGAGAACTACAACGGCACAAGTATGACTATGTAGGTTCTGTCATGAAACCGTCATGGATATACATCGACGACTAAAAACGGGACCTACTATAACAAACATGTATCATCATGGAAGTGTCTTTTTCTTGTAGTGTCAGCACCCTCACCCCCATCTTTTTTGCTTTGGATCTTCTTCACCATGTGGTTTTCCTAAACGTTCGATGCTCTGATCTAGTATCATCTCTTCTCTCTTTTCCACTTGTTGTCTACTTGCATCGTTGCGTCTCTTGGAGAAGAAGACCATCTTGTTGACATCAGATTTTGGCACAGAAGAAAACGTTATTAAGATGGCCTGAAATGAAGAAGTGCTCTACATGAAGAAGTTTAGTATTATCGACATGAACATCTTTAAAGTTTGGGTCATCGCCATCCGATCTCATCTCGAGGGCCGAAATTGTGCTCGAAGTACTAAGATTTTATATTCAGAGTACTGTTTGGCCGATTATGCCTCCAAGACGGCCTCCTATGAGGAAATGTTCTACACGGGTTGTCTTAGTCTCGTCGAATCGGTCGATTTTCATATAAAAATCGTCTCAATCCGAGGTCGTATGCAAAAGTTAGAGCCTGCACAGCGTGACCCTACCATGAGCAAAATATGACGCCCGAGACCACACACACATGTGACTATGACTGATGGGTTGCGTGAGTAATTTCCTGTTTTGTGGGAGTTATTCGGCCTTCAAGATGGCCTCGGATCGAAAAACATTCAACACGAAAGTTGTTCATCTCGTCGAAACGGTTAAATTTGCTTTTGGGCGCATCTTCATCCGAAGTCGTATTTGGCCTGTGAAACACAAAAACAAAATTGTTGTCTCAGACATACCTAATCCAAGTTTGGTTAATTTTGGAAGGATTTGGACAAGATTTGGAGTCCTTTTCTTGTACGGGAAGTCTATCCGCCTCTTATATAGACAAGAGGTGACTGCCGATTGAACAACACACAATCGAACAAACACATCTGCTACTTTTTCGTGTTCATCTATCCTATACCCTTGTTCTTCTTCTTCCTCATTCTTTGTTCGTTCTTCTTGTTGTAGGGCGGCGAACCTCGAGGCCCTAGGGGCGATCAGGTCTACCTAGGGCAGCCCATAGCTGACGTGCGCCCTGACGGGGTCCCTCCCGGGCGTGTGGGGTTTCGGGTCCTCAAAAGCACCCGCCGGATTGCTTGCGTACCGCACTTCCGGACGGGTCTCCTTCGACGTGAGTTGCGGTGTATCGCCCCCGGTGTCGAGGTTGCACGGTGACGTGTTCATGTGCGAACACACTTTTTGGCGACTCCGCTGGGGACGAAGCTTTGAACGGTCTCCAGCCCGTTCTTGCTACGAAGAGATCGTCATCAAGGGTTTGCAATCTACAAAGGTAATATGAATACCCAATTCACTTATGTAGATGCAACTAATGCATATGTTGTTGCTAGATCGTTTAATGAGCATAATGTATCGGCTAGCCCTAGTTTTATGAATCATGCATCTAAGTATGTGCAACAGCCGATTCAAAATAATCTCCATACTTCAACTTCATATAATTTTAGCAACATGCAACATATGTATCCCAACTCCTATGCATCGGCAACCCCACAAATCTATATGCCGATGAACAACATGATGAGTTCAGTTAATCAAGTTGATACACCCCATGTAGGAACTTCCAATAGCATGCAACAAGGTGTTTCACCTTTTTATTCGTCGGCAACAAACTTGCAATATGTTAATCCAAACATGCCGGTGGATAGGGGAATTGGCCATGCTACTACTAGTTATTCGGCCAATTACCCTCAACCATCACATGCTACGCCTCATGCTGTTAATTTTTCGGCACCATGTGCAACTGTAGTTGTTCATAATTCGGCAAGGCACCTTCATGCTTATAGCCGAATAAGTGAAATTCTAGCAGGAGCGCATATGCCTTCACCTAACACCGTAGCATATAATCTTGCCCCTACACAATTACAGAATTTCGGTAACATCTCATTTCCGAAAGAGTCTAAAAGCATTGGGGGCAACCATATCCAGACTGGGTAATTGAGAACAACCTTACATTCTCTTGGGATTTGTGCAACGCTATTCACCAGGAACTAATAGAAGGCGGGAAGCCTCATGATTTTGCTGCTGTAAAGGCTAGAGTTGTGCAAATGATGCATTCACACAGTACTGTAGCATTCAGTGTACCCCCTAAACAATTGCAAAGTTTAGGCAACTCATTGCCGAAAGAGTCTCAAAGTATTGGGGGGCAATCTCATGAGGAGTGGATGGAAATTGAGATGAAAAAGTTTAAAGCTCGCCAAGCTGAGATGTGGGCTAAAATAAGACAAGAACGAGAAGCCTTGCAAATTCAAAAAGAGAAAAGTATTGATTCAGGTAACAAAGAAAATTCGGTTATTGAAAAAGCAGAATCAAATAGTATATGTACCGAATCTATTGAAGAAAAAGAGGACGCTAAGGCATTGGATAGTCATTCAAAAGTGGAACAAAGTATTATTCAAGTGATACAACCATCATGTTCTCCCAACGTATATGAAGAGGTATGTCTACCAAGTGATTTACCTATTTTCAGATTTGGTCACAACTTTATTGTTGATGCATCTATTAGGAAAAATCTTATAAGTCATTTTGAAAGACCAATGATGAAGGGTAATTTACTTGTTAGCAATAAAATTGTTACAAAGCATATCGGTCAACACATTGTACCATTCGAAGAGACCGATAGTTACTTATTATTGCAGCCAAAGCTTTTTCCATTGTTTTATGTGAAGTTTATATCTAAGTGGGTAGCTTTGCTTGTTTCTTACTTGGCTTACACTTGGTCTCAATTGAGACATATGTGTTCTAACTATTTTCATTTCATAAATTTAAAGCCAAGGTTAAATTCTATTGAGAAAACCAATGCTAGTATAATATCTTATCCAAAGACATTGGAGATAGGGTGCAAAACACAATGCATAGCCGAATGGGGAGATTCCAAATCTGAACCATTCATGTGCTTAGTTCCAAAGCCGTCCTCACACCAAGATCGGCTAGAAAACAAAAAGTATACCTTCGATTCAAACATGTGTGATCAAATCTTTGATTTGTTGTTGAAAAATAATTACATTAGAATTCTTGATCACCATGTCAAGCCATCAATCCAAGGACGAATGTATTGTAAGTTGCATGATTCGTCCAAGCATAATTTTGAGGATTGCAACATATTTCATCAAATAGTTAAATCGGCCATTGATAAAGGACGATTGAAATTTGTTGAGACACCAAGAGATGACCAGTCTATTCCGATTGATCCTGATGGCAAACGAATTTTGCATCGGCTGCTTGAAGCCGATTCATTTAAACATGAGAAGGTAAAAACTGCGGATAATGGGATCAAGCTTTCAAGTAAGGAAGTTGTTCAAGAGCACAATGATAATATTCTTGAGGGCGAAAATTCCATCAAAGTTGCAATGAAGACGCCAAGTACTGGGGAGCAACACGAAAATCCAAAGATCGATGCAAGCACAACCAACGAAAGCAAAGGCCGAGGTAAGCACAAAGGTAAAAAAAGCCGAAAGTCACTTTCGCGCAGCTATTGAAAAAATATCAGAAGATAAGTGGGGAGAAGAGTGCTTATCGACCAAGTAATTCAAAAGCATCAAGATCACCCCCTAGGCGCAAATCTGAGGACCGGTATTGGCAAAGGGGAAATTTCAATGCATCATATTCATATCCGTGTTTTGGGCCGCCAATGCCAATGCCATGGATACCTCCCTATGCTAATTTCTATCCATATTCATCAAGGGACATGTATGATTCAAATGCACATTCTCCATCTTATTTTAGACCATCTCACAAAGATTATGCAGCTCCAAAAAGGCCTGCATTCGATAAGCAAACATATGTTAAAGACCGTTTCACTCAAAAAGAATTGGTCCGGAGCACAAGGAAGAATAAGGAGGTGGTTGAGCAAGTCTATCGTTTTAAAAAGGATGGTCGTAAGTGTGCTACTTCAGATTTGATATTAAAGGATAAAGAGCCAATTAAAGTGTTGACATTGCCTACTAAAGACAATGAGATGAGTCAATCAAGTGCCAAATCTGAAGAGAGGAAGTTGAAAGTGCACAAGGTAAAACAAGAATTGTCATTACTTCAAACAAAATCACAGCCGGGGTACCCACTCGGCTTATCGTATTGGCAAAGGAAGAAATTACAAAAACTTAGTGCACAAGAACTTGATAAGAGGAACATGGCATGGGTTCTCAAAGGAAGTACTCAAAATAAGAATGATGTGCAAGCTTCCATTGCAAGAAGTGAGGCAAAGGTGAAGAAAGAAAAGTGTGAAAACTATGAACGACAAAGCCGAAGGTTTCAACATATTCGGTCCACATATTATCCACATTCTTCAACTATGCAATTGATGTCGATGTCATGGAATTCATCCTCGGGTATGATTGTTTACCTCCCATGGGCTTATTCCTGTCCACGGACGCAATATAACTTCTTACATCATGCAAGGGTTTTACCACATCACCATACATTCGATTAGCTGTATTTTGTTGCTAATAAAAGTGGCCGATATATAACTATCGCCCTAAGCAAAGACATGGCTGATATATAATTATCGCCCTAAGCACATATAAATGGCCGATGAGTGTTGACATCGTCCTTAGACCAAAGTCTTGCAAATTATTTTTCAGCGCGCAAGCTTTGCCGAAAAACAGGGGGGCATGTGTTGACATCAGATTTTGGCACAGAAGAAAACGTTATTAAGATGGCCTCAAATGAAGAAGTGCTCTACATGAAGAAGTTTCGTATTATCGACATGAACATCTTTGAAGTTTGGGTCATCGCCATCCGATCTCATCTCGAGGGCCGAAATTGTGCTCGAAGTACTAAAATTTTATATTCAGAGTACTGTTCGGCCGATTATGCCTCCAAGACGGCCTCCTATGAGGAAATGTTCTACACGGGTTGTCTTCGTCTCGTCGAATCGGTCGATTTTGATATAAAAATCGTCTCAATCCGAGGTCGTATGCAAAAGTTAGAGCCTGCACAGCGTGACCCTACCGTGAGCAAAATATGACGCCCGGGACCAGACACACATGTGACTATGCCTGATGGGTTGCGTGAGTAATTGCCTGTTTTGCAAGAGTTGTTCGTCTCGTCGAAACGGTTAAATTTGCTTCTGGGTGCATCTTCATCCGAGGTCATATTTGGCCTGTGAAACACAAAAATTGAACTGCTGTCTCAAACATACCTAATCCGAGTTCGGTTAATTTTGGAAGGATTTGGACGAGATTTTGAGTCCTTTTCTTGTACGGGAAGTCCATCCGCCTCTTATATAGACAAGAGGTGACGGCCGATTGAACAACACACAATCAAACAAACACATCTTTTACTTTTTCGTGTTCATCTATCATGTACCCTTATTCTTCTTCTTCCTTGTTCTTCGTTCGTTCTTCTTATTGCAGGGCGGCGAACCTCGAGGCCCTATGGGCGATCAGGTCGACCTAGGGCAGCCCATAGCTGCCGCAGGCCCTGACGGGGTCCCTCCCGGGCGTGTGGGGTTTCGGGTCCTCAAAAGCACCCGCCGGATTGCTTGCGTACCACGCTTCCAGACGGGTCTCCTTCGACGTGAGTTGCGGTGTATCGCCCCCGGCGTCGAAGGTACACGGTGACATGTTCGTGTGCGAACACATCTTTGATCGACACTTCTGGAGATGGGGAGTGTTGGGCATTATCAGAGCGGTCGTATTCAGGTCGGAAGAATCCCCTTGGGAAAAAACTGGGTCCATTAGCCCGGCCGGGGGGGGGGGGGGGGGGGGGAGTAAAAACCAGCAATAGATGTGGGTGGAAGGAGCACACGTAGGTAGCAGGCCAACAACTCGACTCGACTGAGACCCCGAGACAGACAGAATTAGTCGACTTCTTTTCAAACCAGGACTCAAAACAAAATGCACATACGTGTCACACTTTCATTGTACAAAACATTTGACTTAGACCCAAATCAAAATCAGTCGACCGATATTGCACTTCCTTTTGTTTTCGCTGATAGCATGTTGTGGAGAGTTTTCATCAAGATTGAGAGAGAGAGGACATAGAGCAGAGCTTTACGTACGGGAAGTTGCACATACGTACACAAAAATCAATCAAGTTGTCTTTTTTTGTTGTTGAGACAAATCAATCAAACTCTTTGGGGTAGCCATGCACGTACATGGCGGGCTGGGTCATGATGCTTAGTATACACATATATACTAGCAGTCAAAAAAATTGCACCTTTGAAGAGAGGGCTACGACCCCATTTGGCCTCCACAAGGCTGCGCGAGCGGCACGAATTGTGTCACGTACAATGTATAGGTTCCATCGGGAAATACAAGTTGCATCGTGCGTGAAGCATAGGTGGTGCCTCGCAGGGAGTACAAATTGCACCATATAATTCATGTTACACTGCATAGGAAGTATAGGTTACTCGGGGAGTACAAGTTGCACTACGCAGGAAGCACAACTTGCACTACAAGAGAGCGCACTGCCTATGGGAGATTACAAATTTGTTATGGCATGAAGCACTAGTACGTTAAGTACGTTACCAAGCGGAACCCAAGTTAGTTCTCGATGGGAGCATAAGAGGTTGCTTTTACAACGCTTGCCAAATTGTACAAGTGGAGCACAAGTTAGGGCCAGTTTTTTTGGGCGGCTTAAAAAATAAGCTACCCCTCCCCAACTTAAAAAATAAGCCACCTAATAAATTTGTTGAGGCTTATAAACTAGTTATCCCAGAACTAGTTTAGAAGCCCCAACAAATAAGAAAGGTGGCTTATGGGAGAAGCTGGGTAGGAGGCGGCTCATTATTTAAGCTGGCAAAAGAACTGGCCCTTAGTTACCTATCAGAACGGGATCTATTTTTGAAAACCTTGACATAGAAAACGCAACAGAGAAAACAATCCGTAATTTGGATGTTGGATTCAAGAGATATTTTATTTTGAAAATCGAATCTCACAAATAAAACACACGTACAACACCCTCCCTTCCTCCCATCTTGGAAAAAAAAACTCACCAAAACTCCTTACTAGCAACAAATGATGCACATAGGCCGCGTCACTTCTCGCCACCAGAAAAGTTTTGAGATTAACATTTGCAAAGATACCCTTTACCAATGATTTCGGTCTTTTTAAAACTAGTACACGTGCTCCACCATAAGCTCAGCCCCACGGTCCAGAGTAAATTGCAAAAAACCACCACAATTGGGGACCCTAATTCAGAAAACCACCACGTTTGTTTTTTTTTCAAAAAACCACCACTATTGTGCTGACAGTTTTCAAAAAACGTTGATCGCTCGATTAAAACCGTCTAAGTGCAAACCTGACAAGTGGGTCCCGGTGACAGGTCCACGTGGTGGAGAAGAAACGGCGCAAGTGGTCAACTCCGTCTCCCCCTGACTTTACTCCACGCGCAGCAGCGAGGAGCGCCTCGCGCCTTCGTACACGCACGGCCCCGCGGTTCCGGCCAGGCCGCCGGCCGACGAGCCTCCCAGCACCGCCGGCTCCTGCGACACACAGCAGCACGCTCGGCCGCCTGCCATGGCCTCCCGCCACGAGCCGGGCACGGATGGAGGTCAGGCCCAGGAGGTCCCGTGCCGGCCTCTGGGCGGCTCAGCGGCCGTCGCCGGACTGCAGGGGGCGCGGGAGCAGACCATGACGGGGGGCGCCGGACTGCAGGGGGCCTTCGGGAGCAGACCACGACGGGGAGCCGCCACGTACTACTGGACTAGGCAGGGGAGCACGAACTGCTTGAGTTCATCGGCCATGGCGGCGGCCGTGCTCGGAGCTCGCGAGGGATGGCGCTACAACGCGAAATAGAGCAGAGGAGATGAGGGGAAATTGAGAGGAGCTCACTTCGATGCGGCGGGGGAGCTCAGTGGGCTCGGGCCAAGCTTGGAAGTGGCGAATCGGCAGCGAGGAGCGGCCGGTGCAAGAGGCGGAGGAAGGCTCGATTCGGTCGTCTCCGGGCGCCCTTGCTCGAACCCGTCGGCGAGGGATACCAGTGTGAGGAGGCGGAGCTTAGGGACATGGTCTGGCAGCGATTCGTCGGCGGTGGCTACGCGGAAACGATCGGCGGGGAGGCAGTGCTCTCGGGCGGCTCAGAAGAGACCCGCGGCGGCACGCATAACGCGGCTTAGACTAGGCGGCAAGGTAGAAGGGAAGATGGAGAAGAAATAACGGCGGGGCGGCGGTGGCTTGGCTTGCCGGCGATGAGCTGCTGTCCGGCGCGGGATCCTGCCGGATCGGGGCGGCAGCGGCTGTGCACACTTCCTGCACAGTGCACAGTGGATCCAAAGGAGGAGGACAATTAGATGTGCTTTTTTATTGGAGAAGATAGATCACACTGACATGCGGGTCCCACATCTATTGACGGTCAGTCAAACGCCGTTAATTTTGGTTGCCACATCATCAGTGACGGTGGGACCTATATGTCAGTTATAGCGTCAGCAAGTGTTTATGTGAGCGATTAGTGTTTTTTGCAAACTGTCAGCACAATGGTGACGGTTTTTTGAAGAAAAAAAACGAAATATGATGGTTTTTTAAATTAGGGTCCGGTGGTTTTTTGCAATTTACTCCAGGATCCATGAAGCAATGTGTCCATTAGTCAGTCCTTGGGCTCTGAATGACACTAGGCCGAGTTAGGCTAGCTTGGTACAGGTTCGGCCACGATTTGGAAGAGGCTCCACATGGAGAAACAAAAGAGGAAAGGATTTTGCATTCGAGTCTGAGACACTCACAGTTTAACACGTCAGCGTCATCCCCTCCCTCTCCTCTTCTCCTCCCCGCTCCTGTGCAGAGCAGAGCGGAGCATCCATCATGCTGCACGGGCACGGCAAGCCCCGCCTCCAACCCCACCCCCGCCCTCCGGCTGCCCCCTTCCCCGCCCCGCCGCCATTCTCGCCGCCCACCACCGCCTCCTCCATTTCCTGGCGCAACCACCACACCCTCCACTCGGCCATTTCTCCCGCCCCACCACTCTCCACTACCCACGAAGACGATGACGCCCTCCTTGCTCTCCTCCGCGCCGGAGAAACGGACGCCGCCTACCGCCTCTTCGCCGCCTCCCCCTCCCTCCCCGAGTCCCCCACCGCGGCCTCCCGCCTCCTCGCGCAGCTCTCCTACAGGTCCACATCCTCCCACACCTTCTCCCGCGCCGCGGGCCTGCTGCACCGCCTCCGCGCCCAGGGCGGCCTCAACCTCCTCGACGCCAACTCCCTCTCCCTCGCCGCCTCCGCCGCGGCCCGCTCCGGCAACGCCCACCTCGCCCACTCCCTCCTCCTCTCCATGCTCCGCCGTGGCCTCCTCCCCGACCGCCGCGCCTACACCGCCGCCATCTCCCGTCTCCGCCCCGCCCACGCTCTCCGCCTCTTCGACGCCGTTCTCCACCACCTCCGCCGCGCTCCGGACTCCACCTCGGCGTCCTTCTCGCTCCCCGACACGGCCGCGTTCAACGCCGCGCTCAGCGCCTGCACCGACGCCGGAGACTGCCGCCCCTTCCGCCGGCTGTTCGACGAGATGCGCAGCTGGCCCGGCGCGGCCCCTGACGCCCTCACCTACAACGTCGCCATCAAGATGTGCGCGCGCGCCGGACGCCGGGACCTCGTCGCGCGCGTGCTCGAGCGGATACTCTCCTCCGGCCTCGCCCCCTGCGCCACCACCTTCCACTCCCTCGTCGCCGCCTACGTCGGCTTCGGTGACATCCCCACGGCGGAGCGGATCGTGCAGGCCATGCGGGAAGGCCGCAACGACGTCTGCCTCCTGCTCAGGCTTGTGGCGGTGGAAGGAAACGACGAGACGGGCATTGCTGTCGTCGTCGACGAGCACAGCGACGTGCTCGAGGACATCGTCGGGCCAAAGCCGGAGGAAGGCACCGAGGCGCCGTTGCTGTCGAGGACGTACCCACCCAACTCGAGGGTGTACACCACGCTGATGAAGGGGTACATGAACGCCGGGCGCGTGGACGACGTGGTGGCCATGGCGCGCGCCATGCGGCGAGAGGGGGAGACGATGCCGGCGAGCCGGCCAGACCACGTCACGTACACGACGGTGGTATCGACCCTCGCGGCGGCCGGCGACATGGAGCGCGCGCACGCCGTGCTTGACGAGATGGCGAGAGCAGGGGTTCCGGCGAGCCGGGTGACGTACAACGTGCTCATCAAGGGGTACTGCCAGCAGCTGCAGATGAGCAGGGCGAGGGAGCTCTTGGAGGAGATGACGACGGACGCCGGCATCGAGGCGGACGTGGTCACGTACAACACCCTCATCGACGGGTGCGTCCTGATGGACGACAGCGCCGGCGCGCTGGCCCTGTTCAACGAGATGCGGGCGCGGGGGGTGGCGCCGTCGACGGTGAGCTACACGACGCTGATGAAGGCGTTCGCGGCGTCGGGGCAGCCCAAGGTGGCGCACAAGGTGTTCGAGGAGATGGAGAAGGACCCGAGGGTGACGGTGGACAGGCCGGCGTGGAACATGCTGGTGGAAGGGTACTGCCAGCAAGGGATGCTGGAGACGGCGAAGCAGACGGTGGAGAGGATGAAGGAGAGCGGCGTGCAGCCGGACGTGGCGACGTACGGCAGCCTGGCCAAGGGGATCGCCATCGCCCGGAAGCCGGGGGAGGCGCTGCTGCTGTGGAACGAGGTGAAGGAGCGGTGCGAGGCCGGCAATGGCAAGCCGGCGCTGAAGCCGGACGAGGAGCTCCTGGACGCGCTGGCGGACGTGTGCGTGCGCGGCGCCTTCTTCAAGAAGGCGCTGGAGATCGTGGCGTGCATGGAGGAGAACGGCATCGCGCCCAACAAGACCAAGTACAAGAAGATCTACATCGAGATGCACTCGAGGATGTTCACCAGCAAGCACGCGTCGCAGGCCAGGCAGGACCGCCGGAGGGAGCGCAAGCGCGCGGCGGAGGCATTCAAGTTCTGGCTCGGCCTGCCCAACTCCTACTATGGCAGCGAGTGGCGGATCGGGCCCCTCGTCGGCGGCGACGAGGGCGACGACGACCAGCAGCTAGAGTAGAGACCCCTCGCTCCTCCCGGAAAAGTTTTGACAGTTACAAACTCGCAAAGAGATGCCAGTACATGCATAATGCTATTGTGGTATTGTTATGGCGCTGCTAGAAGGAGGGCGCGAGAAGGCCGGCCGGGGGGCTTTTGCCCACGGCCGGGCAAGAGGGAAGGGATTTCCTTCTTAATTCTTGCTTGATTAGATTGATACATCTCCTCTCCTTATATAGAGAGATTTACTTGACTCCCAAGCAAGGCATACTTGACCCCTAAGCAAGCGACCCTTGTCTCTAATTAACCCTAAGACTAACGGGCTATACCGCCAGTCCAGGCCCATTATGTATTCTAACACTACACCCCACCTGGACATGCAGCTTGTCCTCAAGCTGCAGCCTAACCAACTTATAACCATGACTCGACGCAACACAAACGTAACACCTAAAAACAAGCCTTTTACATCTCGGCTCGTTTTATTACTCTCAACCTGAAATGGACTGGGACGCTTTATTTTGGACCCCTTAACAAAAAGTGGCCGCCATCCGCACGTCGGACGTGCACGTGTACAGCCACCTGGATCCCATGGACACCATCTGGACAAAAGGAGTGCAGGTGTATGGCCACCTGGAAGTGGTCGCAAGAGCGACCAGCGGAGGCGCCCTCGCGGCGGCCGGCGGCGGAATGCAGTGGTGTTACGCGGTGCGCTCCTGTCGAGGAGGGGTGTGCCCCCCCAATCGCCGATGTCGCAGACTTTGAGGTCGCTGCCCGCGGGGAAAACAGCATGCCCGCCGCCCGTGGGGGAAACCGCATGCCCAAGATCCCCGATGCAGCGGACGAGATCGAGGTCCTTTGCGCAACGAAGGGCAACTTGGAGGAGCGGCAGCTGCAGACCACGCATCTCCCGCACATGCCGACGCGCTAGGAGGCCGCGCGCAGCAGCCTGCAGCCTCACCGCCGCCGACACGTGGCGGGTAGCGATCCAAGACGGAAGCGGTGACGGCGAGGGCGGGAACCGGACTTGTTGGATCGGAACTCCCGCTGGCGCGGTCGTAGCTGGCCCGAGGCTGAGTGGCGGCGGCGCCGGCTGCTGCAGCGGGGCCATGGCCGCGGCGGGGCCCGTGAGGGGCTGGGGCGGCCACGGCAACCCGGGCAGGGTGGTGACGGGGGGCGGCTGCAGCTGCAGCGGGCCGAAGGGCGCGGCGGAGGCCGCCAGGAGCGGCGGCTGCCACGACAGCCAGGGCTGCTGCTGCAGCGGCCCGGCGACCGCGGCGGAGGCCGCCAAAAGCGGCGGCTGCCACGGCAGCAAGGGCGGCCCGGTGGTGGCGGGTAGCTGCTGTTGGTGTGGCGGCTGCAGCTGCAGCGGGCCGAAGGGCGCGCTCGTAGCCGGCCCGGAGCTGAGTGGCGGCGGCGCAGGTGGCGCGCTCGTAGCCGGCCCGGAGCTGAGTTGCGGCGGCGCCGGATGCTGCAGCGGCTGCTGCAGTGGCTGCTGCAGCGTTGCCACGGCCGCGGCGGGGGCCGCAAGGGCCTGGGACGGCCACGGCGACCAGGGCGGGGTGGTGGCGGTGGGCGGCTGCAGCTGCAGCTGCTGCTGCAGCGGGCCGATGGGTGCGGCGGAGGCCGCCAGGAGCGGCGGCTGCCACGGTAGCCCGGGCTGCTGCTGCAGTGGCCCGGCGACCGCAGCGAAGGCCGCCAGATGCGGCGGCTGCCACGGCAGGAGCAGCGGCCCGGTGGCGGCGGCCCGTAGGGGCCGGCCAAGTAGAGGCGGATCCCCTGGACCGCGGTGACGAGATCGCGGAGGGCCGCGGTCATCTCCGCCGGGGAGAGAACGGTGGCGGCGGCGGCGGCGGGTGGGAAGAACTTGGTGGAGGGCTGGACATGATCGAACCCGGGAAAGCTGATACCAAGTGTTATGGCGCTGCTAGAAGGAGGGCGCGAGAAGGCCGGCCGGGGGGCCTTTTGCCCACGGCCGGGCAAGAGGGAAGGGATTTCCTTCTTAATTCTTGCTTGATTAGATTGATACATCTCCTCTCCTTATATAGAGAGGTTTACTTGACTCCCAAGCAAGGCATACTTGACCCCTAAGCAAGCGACCCTTGTCTCTAATTAACCCTAAGACTAACGGGCTATACCGCCAGTCCAGGCCCATTATGTATTCTAACAGGTATCATATCATCAACCATCATTGCATAGTGGCAATAAGGAAATTTTACCCTGTATGAACGTATCTTCCATCTCATGATGTTGCTCGCTCTATTAGATTTCAAGACATAAGAAATTTTACCTTGTCAGACATAATGTCTGAACACCAATTAGTGGCTACTAATTGAGGATTCGGACGAAACAGAAGAAGAAATTATCTCTTTATTTACCACACAAGCATTGCTTGTGGCGTGTGATGTCAACAGTGTTGATTATACAATTTAAGCAAAATAAGATTGTTGGATTGGACAACAAAAGCACTTCAACGAGGCTGTTGGATTGGACAAAATAAGATCCAGTGGTAGATCACAGGAGTGACAACACTCCGAGCTGAGCTCTGCGTGACTTTGTACAACGTGTCTGCTCTCTGATGGAGCATGATGAAGTGCAGGTTAAGGAGTGTCAGATGTTCGAACGCTTTTGGAGTACTTGGTACAGTCAAATGGACCAACATCTTGAGCTTTGCGTTTAACCTACAAAGGCACATGCAAAATCTCTTGAACGAAGTCGTAAGGAATGCAAGGAAAAGTGCATCTACTGATCCTAACCAATGCATTTGCTTCTCCCCTCAGAAAGAAAAGAAAAGAAAAGAATGGAACTTCTGATAAGAACTATAGAAAGCACTGCAAGTTCTGTAAAGATTCATTGCATGTACACTTTCTAAAGCTAAGGAGTAAGGAAATACTGAAGCGCCACTTGATGCATGTTTAGGGAAGATGAGTTCCATATTTGCAATTACATAGGAACGTACCGGTGACCACGGACTTGGTTCTGGGGTGGTTTTGTCCGTAGGAGAATTTTGCACAGCTCCACTCTTCTGTTCCAGAACTTCCTGTTAAAATGTATTTCATTTACCCATCAGGTAAAAACATCGTGGTGAAAATAGTGATATATTCGATGAAACTTGTAACTGCCAGTTATATGGCATGCAGATGCTTGATCAAATTCATCATAACTAATATACAGAGACAGGACTACAAAACTAAAGAATTATGTTTGTCACTCAGGGGGTGGGGAGAGATCTGACACATTATAGCTGTATATAGAACATCACATGTACACAAAATTCAGATAATCACCTGAACTAAATTCATATAATGCTAAGTTAGAAAAGCAGTGGTGTTCAAGTAAACTGACCTCCCCACAAGCCTCCATGGCAGCAAGCCATTCTTCCGAAAATGGTACCAGTTGTTTTAGATGATCTTTAAGGATGGTATTTGTGCCTGACTTGTGCGCTGCCTTGTTCTTTCTGCAAAAGATAAGAACGAGACACAATCAATGCGCTATGCAATTGAAGCCAGTTAACTTTATGCATTCGATATACTTGGTGCAGGCATACCCTATAGGTGATGCATCCTCTAGAGCTGACAACTCATTTGTGTCAAGATCCATATCGTCTTCAGCATTTGGTTCTTCCAATAAAGCAGACCGTCTTTCCACTGCCAAAGAATCATGTGTTTCTGTCTTACAGTCAACTGTGACTTCTTCTAAATCGCTAAGATCAATACAAGGCACAGGTACTGCTGGTTCCATAGGGGAACTTTCTGTACTTCTATAATCATGGTCACTCTCACACCCTATTAACAGCTCTTCCTTGCCAACCAGTGGACTATCTGAGTCAAGCTCCATATCATCTTCAGTATTGGGTTCGTCCAATAAAGCAGGCCGTCTTTCCACTGCCAATGAATCATGTGTTTCTGTCTTGCAGACTTCTTTCGGATCACTAAAATCAGCACAAGGCATATGTGCTGCTACCTGTATAGGGGAAGATTCTGTACTCCTATAATCATGGTCATGGTCACACTCTATTAACAGCTGAAGTTCATTGCCATTGCCAATTGGTGGACTATCTGAGTCAAACTCCGCTCCACCATCAGCACTTGGTTCTTCTGCTGAATTAGGCTCCGCTTCATTACACAAAGAACCATGCAAATCTGTTGTGCTGTCAGATGAAGCTGGTTCTGTATCAAGTGGATTACCACATTGTGGCACCTGATCTGCAGATGTTATAGACTCTACTGATTTCCATTCAGTGTTCTGTTGATTGCGGGAATCAAACCCTCGCAAGAAGTCAGGACCTGGAGTGCAACTGTTGTCTTCAGACAAAGAAACTGCGACCATTTTCTCTCCAGCAAGAGAATTTTTCAAGTCAATTGCTAAACAAGCACTACTGTCTGACTTGCTTTGACAATTGAGATCATTAAGGGTGCACACTTGAGAAGAAATGGAAGAAGATGACAATCTAATCGCAGCAATAGGGTTCATTGAGGAGCCAATGGCTTCATGAGAACAGGAATCCTCACCATGCTCAGTGGTTGAGGAGCAAATAGCTCTAAGAGAGTGGGAATCCTTATTAGGTCCAGTTCTGTTGATAATGCCCATTTCTTCTACATGTGATGCAACGCTATATGCATTTAGCACGCCATTTCTGGAAGCGCGATTCTTTTCTGAACTCGATGACGGTATAGTATCTCCACTTCCAGCAGACGAGCAATCATCCTTCCCTGTTGGTTGATTATTTGCATTTCTTGAATATGCTGAGCATGTTATTGCACCTTTTGACAAGGATTCTTTCCCAGAACACACATTAGCATGCTCTAGAACAGGTAATGAAGAGACCAAAGTGTCGAGAGTGCTCTGATTAGTTACAGGATGCACAAGAGGCTTTGAAGCCGCAGGGCAATTGGTTGGCAGCTGCGGTGCTAGACTGTGTCTGCTTTTTAAATCCTCAGGCTGCTTATATCTAGGAGGCTTTACAAGTGATGAAGTATTCCTAGTAAAGCAGATCTTCGCATTTGCTTGAGCAGTATCACCATTCAGCACAGAAGCCTGATAGAGTCTGCTTTTTAGGTGCTCAGGCTGCTTATATCTAGGAGGCTTTACAAGTGATGATGTATTTCCTTGAGCAGCATCGTCATGTGACACAAGAGCTTTTCCCTGGAAAAAAAAACAGTCAACCAGTGAAGTTTTGATAATGTTCGAGAAATAAAGTTTTAACAAAACACAAAAGAGCCATCTCAAAAAAATAAGAATTTAAGTGACAAAGGCAAGGCAACAGATTTCAGAAGCGGTATCGTGGCAGTTCCTCTTTGAGGTGTTGAAGCGGTATGGCTTCGGGGATAGATTCCTGGAATGGCTGGCAATACTCCTATCGTCTGCCAGCACCAAGGTGATGCTAAATGGGAACCCCGGGCCCCCTATTTGGCATCGCCAGGGATTGCGCCAGGGCGACCCTGTTTCGGCCCAGCTGTTCGTCTTGGCCGTCGACACCCTGGGTCGCATGTTCAAGCGCGCCACCGAGCTCGGAGTCCTTCGCCGGCTGCACCCAACAAGGCAGATCCCCTCCATCTCATTGTACGCGGACGACGTAGTCCTCTTTTGCCACCCCCAGCCTGACGACATTCAGGCCGTTAAGGCCATTCTGCAGCTCTTCGGCCGGGCCTCCGGACTGCGCGTGAACTTCTCCAAGAGCGCGGCCGCGCTCATCCGATGCGACGCCGACGTCGCCGCACCCGTTGTCGAGCACTTGGGTTGCCCCATCGTCGAGCTACCCATCACATACTTGGGCATCCCGCTCACCTTCAGGAGACCCACTGCTGCACAGCTACAGCCCCTCGTCGACAGGGTGGCAGGGAGCTTACCTTCCTGGAAAGCTTGGCTGATGAACCGGGCCAGCCGGCTAGCGCTGGTCAAATCGGTGCTCGGCGCTATCCCGCTGCACCAATTGCTTGTGTTGGCACCGCCCAAGAAAATCCTGAAGATGCTCGAGAAGATCCAGCGTGGCTTCCTTTGGGCTGGTCGCGCCGAAGCCAACGGTGGCCACTACCACGTAAACTGGCGTCGCGTCGCTCGCCCCATTTCCCTGGGAGGGCTGGGAGTCCATGATTTGGAGCGCACTGGACTGGCACTTCGGCTTCGCTGGCTCTGGTTCAGCAGAACCGATGATCCCCGCGCATGGAGTGGTCTTGACCTTCAATTCTCCACCGACGAGCGCGCTCTCTTCTTCTCCAGCACCTACTGGACGATAGGCAATGGCCACTGCGCCAAATTCTGGGAGGACAGATGGCTCAATGGCCGCTCCGTCCGCGAGATCGCTCTACTGCTGCATGCATGCATCCCCAAGAGGCGCAGGAAGAATAGGACTGTCGCCGAGGGCCTGCAGGATCACCTCTGGGCACGCGACATCCATGGCGTCTTGGGCCTCCACGAGATCGGCCAGTACTTACTTCTCTGGCGCCTCACCGAGAGCATCACTCTCTCCACTGCGCCCGACAAGCTGGTCTGGAAGTGGAATGCAGCTGGCACCTACACCGCCAAATCGGCCTACCTTGCATCCTTCCATGGATCGGCAGCCTGCAGCGATTGGACGCTAACCTGGAAGAGCTGGGCGCCGCCAAAAGTGAAATTCTTTCACTGGCTCGCCAGCTTGGATCGCTGCTGGACGGCGGACCGCCTTGCTCGACATGGGCTGCAGCACCACTCCGTCTGCCCCTTATGCGACCAAGCACCGGAGACAATGCACCACCTCCTGCTCGCCTGCCCCTTATGCGACCAAGCACCGGAGACAATGCACCACCTCCTGCTCGCCTGCCCCTTCTCACGTCAGGTCTGGCACGAGCTATCGTGGTTGCGCATGACCTGCAGGCCGCCGGACAATGACTGCTCCTCACATCCTAGTGGCATGCCGCTCGGCACGGCACACCGAAACCAATGCGCAAGGGGCTGGCCTCCGCGACGCTCCTCACATCCTGGATGATTTGGAAGCACAGAAACGATTGTATCTTCGACCGCGCGCGCCCATCCGTTCACTCCATTGTTGGCAGCATAAAGGATGAGGCCCAGCTTTGGGCAAGGGCAGGCGCCAATGGGCTTAGAGTAGTCCTCCCAACAACCTGGGATGTGCACTAGTGGCTGCTTAACGATTGTAAAAACCCCTCCTAGGAGGACTGTAACTTTAAACCCCTTCTTTTCAATGCAATGAAACGCAAAGGTCCTTTGTGTTTTCTCGAAAAAACTAAGGACCAAACCATCCAAATGTATACTCTCAAAGGAGATACCTTCCACAAAAAATGGGATATCAGCACTATTTATCTTTCATACATTTGCAGGGAACTAATTTGCAAAGCTTGGTGATATGCAGACAAGAACGTTGCATAGAATCACATGTCTATTTATTACTCAAAGTAGATGTAGAACAATCGCACTATTTGAGAGAGCAATAAACAACACCAGTGAACTAGACCACAGAGAAAAAAGACGCGCATTCTGAAACAAGTGTAGATGTAAAACCATCACATCTGACTAGGTATGAAAGAGTGTAACAGGCTACCTGAGAGAAAAAACCAATTGAAGGTGAAGGCATGCGAAGTGCTGATGGCTTAGCAAAAGTTGATGCAGGGACACCAACAAAACTGGAGGGATTATTTTGTGAATATGTTGAAAAACTTGAACAGTTTCTAGAACTACTCCCTTCATGGGTAGCTGTAACAAGAGACGCCTGCAAAAGAAATAGGTATGCTTCATTACTGCAAACAAGACTGCGGATAAATTTTCCAAATGTTGATGCAAACTTTTATTATGTAACACTTGAAATTCTAGAAAGTCAGGTCAGCACTAAGTTTTGTCTCCTTAGGTAAGATTAATATTTGAAATGCTAGTCTAGATGCCATTTTCTCTTGCAAGGATGCTGGATGCCGGATGATATATTCAACTGAATTTTTCCTCAAATGTTGTATGGCGCTGAGTGTTGGCCGACTAAAAGGGGACATGTTCAACAGTTAGATGTGGCGGAGATGCGCATGTTGAGGTGGATGTGTGGCCACACAAGGAAGGACCGAGTCCGGAATGATGATATACGAGATAGAGTTGGGGTAGCACCAATTGAAGAGAAGCTTGTCCAACATCGTCTGAGATGGTTTGGGCATATTCAGCGCAGGCCTCCAGAAGCACCAGTGCATAGCGGACAGCTAAAGCGTGCTGATAATGTCAAGAGAGGTCGGGGTAAACTGAACTTGACATGGGAGGAGTCCGTAAAGAGAGATCTGAAGGACTGGAGTATCACCAGAGAACTAGCCATGAACAGGGGTGTATGGAAGCTTGCTATCCATCCAGAACCATGAGTTGGTTGCAAGATCTTACGGGTTTCACCTCTAGCCTACCCCAACTTGTTTGGGACTAAAGGCTTTGTTGTTGTTGTTGAGTAAACTAATCTAATCGTATACTTAAAAGATGTTATGCTTAGTTACACAATATCTGAGATGGTCAAAAACTTCATAAATCAAGATTTGTAAATCTGAAGCCATGGGTTCTAAAATCAGGAAGTACAATATATATGTACAATGAACTGCTTACAATTCGAAAATTTAGACTGTAAGCATCCACAATTGTTTTCAAATACTTACAGTAGCATACATTTTAGACTTTGTTTTATCTAATGGAGTGACGAAAACTCAGGGATAAAACTGACATTGCTTGAAATATCAGTCATGCATAGAAACTTGACCACATTAAGAAGGTAATTAGTGCAAGCACTCACCATATCCTTCTCTGTGGTAGATCCAGAGGATTTAGTCAAAAGTGTAGGCTTAATCTTTGATTTAAGCTGGAGTGTCTCCACTCTACTTGAGTGCTCGGCCTTAACTGAAAATTAGCAGTATGATGAGTTAGCCAATTGGTAGTAACATGCAAGAATGCAATAAAGTAAGTTGAATAGAGACTGGGAGGTTAAGTGGAAATAATCCCCGAGTTCACAAAAACTCAGCTTCATTCAAAAACCATATACACAGAAATACCTGGAGGTAGCTTTCTGTTTGATTTGGAAATATTTGCCGTGGATGAGGTACTTCTAGGGACTATAGGAATAGAAGGTTGAAATGACTTTTTTGGTGTTCTTGTCATTTGAGCTGTAGCATTCGAGTTGGGCACCTTCTTCTGTGTATAACTAAGTTAAGACTAACAATATGTATAGTTATCAAGGTTTAAACTATGTGCTGCAGTATTGGTGATAAGTTAAACCTACTGCTGGTAACAGAAAACTGAGGCTTGTCCAATTATCTTAAAACTTGACAAAGGATATGCATATCCTGCTGGTGACCGTGGTATTGAATTTTGAATGCTTCGTGCTGATTTCTTATCCTGATTTCCCTGCAATTTGTCAGAAAGAGCAATGTTATTGCATGATTATTAGTGTCCAACACTATCACAAGTGAACTACGCGCTTAGTGGTGAACTGACCAGCAGTTCTCTCTGTTCATGACACTCAGAAGTTTTTGCAGGAGAAAACAATTTCCTTCCCTTGTTCTCGGCGCTTCGATACTTCACAAGCAATTTTCCATGAGAGTTCTCCGCGACTTCCTTCAGTACGGATGAACTGCCAGATCTCCCAAACCTACACAATGGGGATGCGATACCACCAACCCCTGAGCCAGGGCTCCTGTTTGCCTTCATTTGTGAGCCACTGAGCACAGAAAGCTCCATGTTATCTAAAACACCTGCGAATTTTACGAAACCGTTAGCTCCAGCCCAGTCTGGCATGAAGATCTGCAAAAGAACTACCGCACCTTCTTCGGTGAAGAAAGCAGGGTTCCATGCTATGCTCTTCCTGAGGTTGAACCCCCCAGGCTTCTTTTTCCTCTTTGTAGAGACAGTCCCCTCCCTGTGCAGCATCGGGCAATCGGAGACAATGCCGCGGTCTTGATAGATATTCTCTTTGTCACAAGTTTCAGGGAGTGGAGGAGAATCTGTGCCAAATCAGAAATCCAGAATTACTGCCCATGAATTCATCGCTGAATGGCGTGAAGCCGTACAGATGGACGCACAATAACAGCAGCTTGGACCAAGTAAAACCTAGAGGGAAATTTGGTTGCGCTAAAAACGGCGGAGAAGCACGCAGACGCATAACCTAGGTCCTAGGTCCCCCACCCACCAAGATTCCCATTGGATAACTGAATCAAATCGCGCGCGCGCGCGCAGAGGGAGAGAGAGAGGTAAGGGGCTCACCGGATCCGGCGGCGGCGGGGATGTGCGTCGGAGAGTCCATGCGTATATCTCCCCGGAAATGCGGCCGTCGCCGGAGTCGTCGTCGGAGGCGGCGGCGTCGGGGACGGGGATGTGAGATGGCGATGGGGAATTGAATTTGTCTGGAAGTTTCCTGTTTCGTTCGAATCGGCAGCCCAGCGGGAACTCTGAAATTTGGAGGGGGCGGTCCGTCTGGCCTTGGCGAAATGCACCATTTAGCAGTTCAAAAAAAAACACCATTTAGCAGTTCAAAAAAAGAAATACACCATTTAGCAGTTCAAAAAATTTACACTTTAGTACATGAACTTGCAAAACCATAAACGAAGGCCATAAAATTGCAAATGCATCCGAGCGGAATAAAAATCTGCTACGTTGGCGCTGACGTTGACGTGGACAAAGGAGGGCGTTTTGGTAGGCTTTTGCAAAAAGGACCTCATATTGATTTGGTCTTCAATTGATCACCCCCGACACTTCGATTTTCCTCTCCTCTCTCATTGTGGCGGTGACGACAAGAACGCCGGTGACTTGCGGTGATCTTGGCGAGCTGACAACTCCATCAAGTGATTGATGCTCACCATTGTCGAATGGGAAGAGAAATATTCTGGGTACGGTTAGTAAATCTGCTCCTCTTGTGTTTTAGGTGCACTCGAGGTGGGGGTTTGGCCAAGGTCACTTCGAGTAAAAGTTTGATCAGTAATTTTGATCGTCGGTGATTTGGGAATTAGAGCCGATCAAATTTTTATGAGACGCTTTGTATGTCATTTGTGCATAGGCTAAGGATTTAGGGCTAGGTCATGTGATAGTCGCTATATAAAGATCGCAGTTGAAGAAATTTAGTAATGTGGTTTGATACATATGGCTTGCACTAAACCTATGTAATTTAGGTGATGTTTAGGATTGTTGTAATGTTCAGCCCTATTCCCTAGATCATGTTTGATTATTTCGCAAAAGATCGGAATATGTTCGAATTTAGGTGATTCATCACACTTCGGTGTACTTTAGATTTTTCTTTGGAGTTATTTAGGTGATAAGGTCGACTGGTTTGATGACTGTGACGCCGATGGATGGAGTTTGCTTTGGCTTAAGGAGTCCATTGAGAATTTGGGATATGGGTGTGATAACACAAGTAAAAAAATTGACAAAGGGTGGATTTTATTGACTCAAAATAAAGCATCAATTGGATACAAACACCAAGAGCACACACACCCGGCCTTTACATAGTTAGGATGCACACATCCAACACCAACGCACACACACAAATAACACACGTCGGCAAATATCAAAGTCATACAAGACCAAAGCCATGCCTAAGCAGGAAAAAATCGAAGCGATCAAAATAATGATCGAGAAAACTACATCAATGACCATATCCGCACCAACCAACTCTTGACACCACAAGGACAACGAGGTTTTTCAACATCAACACCTTTAGGAAAGGAACGACGCCCGAGCGCCGCCGTCACTGGATCCAACCACCAAAGTCATATTCTAGGTTTTCACCCTTGTTGGGGATATTTCCCAGCGTGTAAACCCGGTAGTATGATAACCCGACCTTAGAGCAGACTCAGCGGGTCATCTCACTGCGGGGCTAAAGGACACTTGATGGGCCAGCTTGATGGAAGCCCGGTAGGAAAGGCCGGCTCAGGCTGTGGGCCAGCTCAAGAGGAAGATGAACGGTTTAAAGGTTGACTTGGAGAATAAGTAGGAAAGAGTAAGAGACGGGTCAGGATGACGACCCGGACTCTCATGTAAATCTAGGGTTCCACCTGTATATATAAAGGGGAGCACCTAGGCAAAAAAGACTAGGCTGCAATCCCTCGAAAGCTAGGTTAGCGAATCCGCATCCTTGTAATCGAGATCCACAGCAATATAAACAAGCAGGACGTAGGCCTTTACCTCCATCGTGAGGGGCTGAACCAGGGTAATCCCGTGTCTTCTCGTTCCCAATCAACCCTGTTAAGCTTCCACACTCGTGCGATGGCCTCATCTCCAAGTCCTTTCACAAGGGCATCTGCCGTGTCAAAACCACGACAGTTGGTGCCCACCGTGGGGCCTACGCACGGTGGAGTTGAGTTCTTAGCGGGATCTCTCCCAGGGTTCGGGAAGTACGCGGTTGGCTTGATGACGAAGAGCCGCCGTGGGAAGTTCTACATCGACAATTCGTACTGGGGCCCCGACGCCGACTCAATTGAGTACGGGTACCGGGTCCCCTTCGGCAAAATCCACACCTTCATCGGCATGGTCGGCGAGTCGGCCGCCGGGTTGGAGAACATCGCCGGTGTCGAGTCGGCACGCCGCGCTGGTCCGAGCCAGGCAAGACCCGGCCCGCATCAAGCCGGCCGGAACCATGTCTTCGTAGGGTTCACCCAAGGGATGGCCTTGTCGGAGAACTCCCTGTCTGGAGATGATACGCTCGTCCAATCTGACGGCGAATCCTCGACGGGAGATGCATACGAACACGCCCAGGATCACTATGGAGATGCATACAGGGTTTGATCTGATCGTTACCGACTCGTAGCGCAGCGGAAGTAGAGTCGATGTAGATCGTCAGTGTAGATGCCCGCAGCTAGGATTTACAACCTCCCAACCGCGAGGATGTACTCCCTCGTTTGCTCCTCGGACAGCCCTTCGGGAGGCTGTCGGACAGTCCCCCGGACGATGTCACGGACAGCCCTACGGGAGGCACTCACAGAAACTCGGACAGTCACTCGGACAGCCCTTCGGGAGGCACTCTCGAACAGCCCCTCGGGCAAAAAGATCGAACCTACGACCTCTCTACGGGGTTGCACACATGCGGTGTCAGCTATCCAGCAGGGCTTCGCCGTCCAGAACTAGTTCCCACCGGAACCCAGACAGCCTTTCGGCTCTACGAAACTATTTCGTGTGAGGGAGAGAAGAAGCCAGATCATTGCATGGCATAATGTATGAGAGAAAGAGCGTGTTTGGGCAGCCCCCTCCACCCCTATATATAGACCAAGCCCAAGGGTGGCTTCTCCAAGAAGCCAATAGGGTAAAATACCAAAAGGCCCTCAAGGTGGCTTCTCCAAGAAGCCACCAAAAAGTGCTTTTCACTATTCACGGAAACATTTTTCCGCGGCCGTTAAATCCGAAAATATTTCTGTAGGTCTTAGAATAATTCCAGTACCCACTAAAATAATTTTGGACGCGTTCCGAAACAATTCTGGATTAGTGATTTTCATCTGCGAAAAGCAACCAAAGCGGTTCCGGCAGCTCCGGAACATTTCCGGGTTTTTTCTCCGAAAAATCCCAGAAGTTCCCAGAACAATTCTGGCACCCTCCAAGAATTTCTAGGCATGTGCCGAAACCAATTTGACCTAATGGTATACCCTGAAACAACTTTTCAGTTTTACCAAAACTATTCCGGTGTTCTCTCTCTGGAACTTTTCCGTTGTCTCCGAAACTTTTCCGGTGACTTTCTCTCAGACTCCCTGTCTAGTATTCAGCAGATAGATGACCCTTAAGCGTGTGACCCTATAGGTTCGGTGAAGTATAGACATAACCGGAACACTTTCCGATCAATGATCAACATCGGAGCCGTGGACACCCATATTGACCCCTATACCCACACGAATAAATATTCGAGTGAACCTCCAGTTGCCGTGTGCTATTCCTGTTGCTTCGCGATATGTTACAAACACCCGAGGTGAGACTTATCGGCATCCCTGTGGATCAACAACTTGTCCACTATGCCAGTTACCTCGTTACCGGTTTTGTTCTCTTTTCTCGTTCCCGTGTTCCGGCATCCCTGTGATCAAATCACATTGTGTCTGGCCAAACGATGGTGGATACCGTAACACCGAGAGGGCCCAGAGATATCTCTCCATCGTCGGAGGAGCAATTCCCAATCTTGAGCTATCAAGTCCCTTGACATACTTTCCCATGAACTCGTAAGCCGCCGTAATAGCCACCCAGTTACGGATGACGTTTAACAAACCCCAAAGTTCATGAAGCAAGCATGAAGAAACTCGATACTCTCATGGTCTAAGGAATTATGCAAACGTAAACTTCCTCTGTGTTATTAACCATTAACTTGTGACGAATGTATCTCATAGCATAACATCAATTCGGGTCGATTCAACACAAGTGTTCTTCTAACAATGTGCCCTCAAAGTTGCCGGCATAGTCATGCCCATGATCAGGAAAAAAGAACCATCATGCAACACTTGTGCTAGTCTTAGAGGCCAGACTAGGAATACATTTTACCGTTTATTATTCCACACGTGCATATGAGTCTTCCTCCGAGCCTCGTGGTTATTGCAGACTCGAGAACCATAGCAGTTATAACACGGAATATAAACCTAATTAGGAACATGGAGATAAATAATAACATTTATTATTGCCTCTAGGGCATATCTCCTACAAGCCGGCCCAGCATCGCACGCCGGATCAGCAATAGCAGCCGCTGTCTCACCGGTTCCAGACCCCAATTGGACACTACTCCAACCCGGTCGATAACGTGCTGGCAGCAACCGACAACTTGGCGGCTATTCCGATCGAGGGGGATGGTCCGATTCAGGCGGAGGTCAGGAATGCTATTGCGATGCTCAAGACAGCAGTAGTGCAACAAGCCAATTACTCTCATAACCAGCATCGACTTCACTCAACTCCTCACCAGAGCCGTACCAGGAGCCAGTGTCCAGAGTCACCGGCGGTTTCCAGCAGCACACATCACAGAAGAGCCGCCCAACTGCTGGCGGATCAACACCAACCCAGAATCCCGAATGCGCAGGACATTGTGGATGCCGCTCGGGCTCTCCAAGCGTTGGAGGAAAACGCACGCGCGGTATATAACCCGCCGGCGAACGCCAACCCGCCGACGACACACGACCCGCCCACCGCAACCCAGACAGCTGGCCGGCTTGGGGGCTTATCGAGCCGCATGATCGGAACTCCTTGTTTGGTACCAGCACTGTGAGAAGCGCGCATACCCCCAGATTTCAAGGGTCCTCGCAAGGTTCCCAATTACACAGCGAATCTGGAGCCCACCGAGTGGATCGAGAGTTATGAGCTGGCAATGGACTTATTGGGCGCAAGTGAGGCAGTGTGTGCACGTTATCTGCCTCTCATGTTGGAAGGCCCCGCTCGCACTTGGTTGAAAAACCTACCAGTGAATTCTATCAACACTTGGCAGGAGCTGAAGGAGCGCTTCATTAAGAACTTTCAGGGAACCTGTAAAAGGCCAACCACAATTGTTGATCTTGAACATTGCGTTCAGCGGGAGGATGAGTCGGCGCACCATTGGGCTCGCCGGGTTGCGGAGGTTATACACAGTTCCGACAGTATCTCGGTGGCTCAGGCGGTGCTTGTTCTGGAACGAACATGCAAATTTCAGCCGCTGGTCCAAAAACTAGGGCGACTCAAGAGAAAGGCCCAGGATATGGGTGATCTCATGGATGTCTTAACTCGGTATGCGGAGTCTGACAATACTAAAGATCCGCCGTCTGACGAGGAAAAAGCCGGCAAGGACAAGAAAGGCGGTGGCAAGGGTCACCAGCAGAATAATAGCAATGGACAGGGCAACAATGGCGGTAAACGCAAAAGCTACGATGGTGGCTCCGATCTGGTGGCAAACACAAATACAGGGAACAAAAGTCAGCGTCAGAACGATGGTTCTAGGAGGCAGTCCTCTGGTAATCGCCCTCTCAGCTACGAGGAAGCTCTCAAGGGTCCATGCCCGAAGCATAGTTACAATGGTAAGCCGTCCAGCCACTCCTGGGAAAATTGCTACATCATGCAGGAATTTTCCAAACGGGTCTTCCAGAATCATCATAACGGGGGCGGCAATGACGGACAACCCGGCAACCAGGGACCTGGCTTCTTGGGAGCCGGCTTGCAAGGGCCCTTCGCATGTCCTGGTTTCCATGAAAATAGTAGCCAGAGCAGCGGGTTTCAGGGGGCTGGTAATACTGGAGGCAGCAATCAGCGGAGCAACCAGGGAAATCAGCACCAAGCCGGTCCGACAGGATTCCAAAGTAACCCAAAGCAGTTAAATAGTGGGCAGTATCATGTTTTCACTACCAGCACCTGCAAACGGGATCGAAAGGTGCAACGACGAGCCGCCCACATGGTTGAGCCGGCAGTCCCTTATTACCTCAATTGGTCCGAACAGCCGGTTACGTGGAGCAGGGCGAATCATCCAGTCCTCCTTGATCACCCCGGCCATTTGGCTTTGGTGGTAGCACCGCAGGTTGGCGGTTATACATTGACTAAAGTACTCATGGACGGAGGCAACAGCATCAATATTCTGTACTATGACACGTTTAGGCGGATGAATCTGTCTGACAAGCAGTTGACTCCATCGTCTACAGTTTTTCATGGCATCGTTCCTGGCAAATCAGCTTATCCCATGGGGAGGGTGTCCCTGGAGGTGGCCTTCAGCTCAGAGGATAACTGGCGTTCTGAATTCCTGTCCTTTGAGGTAGTCAAGTTGAAAAGCCCGTACCATGCTCTATTTGGTAGGCCGGCTTACGCACGGTTCATGGCACGACCATGTTACGTTTATCTGAAATTAAAGATACTAGGGCCAAGGGGAACCATCACAGTTGAGGGCAACCGGAAGATTGCACTCGAGTGCGAGGAAGGAGATGCAGCATATGCCGAGATGGCTTGCGCTGCAGAAGAATTGCGGTATTATAAGGACAATGTTGACCCGTCTGACAGGACCTCCCTGAAGAAGCCCACGACGGAGTCAGACCCTCTGCTCAAGTTTAAATCGGCCAGGGACACCAAGCAAGTTGATTTCACCCCGGGCAATTCTTCCGAGCAGTTCACTATAGGGGCCAATATGGATCCCAAATAGGAAAGCGCGCTCATCGAGTTCATCCATGAGAACAGGGACATCTTTGCATGGAAACCTTCTGACATGCCGGGTGTATCGAGAGAACTCGCTGAGCACTCCCTCAATGTGGGTCCCAAGTTTAAGCCGGTTCGCCAGTATCTCCGTCGCTTTAATGAGGAAAGGCGGAAGGCTATTGGTGAAGAAGTGGCCCGGCTCCTAGCTGCCGGGTTCATCGTTGAAGTCTTCCATCCTGAATGGCTAGCCAACCCGGTACTTGTTCTGAAAAAAATGGGACTTGGTGGATGTGTGTTGATTACACAAATCTAAATAAGGCTTGTCCTAGTGACCCCTTTGCCTTGCCCCGTATTGACCAGATCATCGATGCTACGGTGGGTTGTGAGTGTTTATGCTTCCTGGATGCTTACTCTGGTTATCATTGCTACTTGTAGCTTGCGTTGGTATTTTCCCCGAAGAGGAAGGGATGATGCAGCACAGTAGAGATAAGTATTTCCCTCAGTTATGAAACCAAGGTTATCGAACTAGTAGGAGAATTACGCAACACCTCGTTAGCAGCACCTGCACACAAACAACAAATCCTTGCACCCAACGCAAACGAGGGGTTGTCAATCCCTCGGCAGTCAATTGCAAGATTAAATGGTATGTGATAGATAGATAGATAGAAACAAAAATACAAAATAAAATAAATAAAAGAAAATGGCAGCAATATTTTTAGTGTTTTAGTAATTTGATTTAGATAGACCCGGGGGCCATAGTTTTCACTAGAGGCTTCTCTCAAGAAAATAGCATACGGTGGGTAGACAAATTACTGTTGGGCAATTGATAGAAAAGCAAATAATCATGACGATATCCAAGGCAATGATCATGTATATAGGCATCATGTCCGAGACAAGTAGACCGATTCCTGCCTGCATCTACTACTATTACTCCACACATCGACCGCTATCCAGCATGCATCTAGTGTATTAAGTCCATAAAGAACGGAGTAATGCCTTAAGAACGATGACATGATGTAGACAAGATAAACCCACGTATGAATAAACCCCATCTTTTTACCCTTAATAGCAATGATACATACGTGTCATGTCCCTTTCTGTCACTGGGATTGAACACCGCAAGATCGAACCCATTACAAAGCACCTCTTCCCATGGCAAGATAAATCAATCTAGTTGGCCAAACCAAATCAATAGATCGGAGAAGAAATACGAAGCTATAATAATCATGCATAAAAGAGATCAGAGAAGACTCAAATAATATTCATGGATAATCTGATCATAAACTCACAATTCATCGGATCCCAACAAACACACCGTGATTACATCGGATAGAACTCCAAGAACATCGAGGAGAACATTGTATTGAAGATCAAAAAGAGAGAAGAAGCCATCTAGCTACTAACTATGGACCCGAAGGTCTGTGGTAAACTACTCACGCATCATCGGAAGGGCAGCAAGGTTGATGTAGAGCCCCTCCACGATCGATTCCCCCTCCGGCGGAATACCGGAGAAGGCCTCCAGATGGGATCTCTCTGGAACAGAAACTTGCGGCGGCAGAAAACGTATTTCGTGGACTCCCCTGAGGGTTTCTAATTTTTTGGGAATTTATAGTGGTGAAATTAGGTCAAACGGAGCTGAGGTGGGCCCACGAGGCACCAGGGCGTGCCTGCCCCCCCAGGCGTGCCCTGGTGGCTCGTGGCCACCTCCTCTGGCGTCTGGTCTTCTCCCGAAGCTTCTAGTGTTTATCTTGTCCAGAAAAAAATCTCCAAAAAGTTTCGTGGCATTTGGACTTCGTTTGGTATTGATTTTCTGTAAAACAAAAACAGGGCAGAAAACAACAACTGGCACTGGGCACTAAGTTAATAGGTTAGTCTCCAAAAATGATATACAATTGCTGTAAATGCATATAAAAACATCCAAGATTGATAATATAACAGCATGGAACAATCAAAAATTATAGATACGTTGGAGACGTATCAATCATCAGATCAAAATGAAGCTGGAAGACCAGGAAAAGACGGCTTTCATCACACCCTTTGGGGCTTTCTGTTATACAACCATGCTGTTTGGTCTGAAGTGTGCACAGGCGACTTACCAGCGTTGTGTCCAAAGATGTTTTCACAAGCAGATCGGGCGGAACGTTCATGCTTATGTTGATGATATTGTGGTTAAGTCTCGGAAGAAAGAAACCCTATTGGAGGATCTCAAGGAAACATTTGACAATCTCCGTGTCTACCAGATGAAGCTTAACCGGGAGAAGTGTGTTTTTGGTGTCCCTGCAGGAAAGCTTCTGGGATTTCTTGTTTCCGAGCGTGGCATTGAAGCTAACCCGGAAAAGATCAAAGCAATCACGACCCTGGCTAAGCCGGCCAATCTGAATGCCGTACAGAAGCTGGCTGGGCGGGTTGCGGCGCTGAGCCAGTTCATAAGCCGGCTTGGAGAGAAGGCAATTCCATTGTATCAGTTGCTTAGGAAGTCGGATAACTTCGTCTGGAGTGACGCTGCAGATCAGGCTTTTGAGGCCCTCAAGAAGCAGTTGTCTGAGCCGCCAGTCCTTGCTGCCCCTCGTGAGAAGGAACCAATGTTGTTATATATTGCTGCCAATAACAAGGCTGTGAGCGTGGCAGTCGTTGTAGAACGCAAGGAGGACAGCAAGGAATATCCAGTTCAGCACCCTGTGTATTATATCAGTGAGGTGTTGACCGAGTCCAAGCAGTGATATCCGCATTGGCAGAAGCTGGTCTACGGAGTGTTTATGGCTAGTCACAAGCTGAAGCATTACTTCCATGAACATCCAATCACTTTGGTCAGCTCAGCACCTCTTGGGGACATAATCCAGAACCGGGAGGCCACAGGCCGGGTTGCTAAGTGGGCCATCGAGCTCGGTCCACATCATCTCAAATATGTGCCCCGCATAGCAATCAAATCTCAAGCGTTGGTGGATTTCATTAATGATTGGACAGAGTTACTGGCTCCCGAAGAGAAGCCCGACACAACATACTGGTCCATACACTTTGACGGCTCAAGGCAGCTCGAAGGCTCGGGGGCTGGAGTTGTGATCACTTCCCCGCGAGAAGATAAGTTCTGTTATGTTTTAAGACTTATGTTTCCTTGTACTAACAATGCAGCAGAATATGAGGCATTGCTTCATGGGCTTCGCATGGCCAAGGAGATGAACCTAAGCCGGGTCAGGTGTTTGGGCGACTCAGATTTAGTGGCCCAGCAAGTTTCGGGTACATGGGATTCTAAGGATCCCCTTATGGCGGCGTATCGGCGCGCGGTCAGCAACATCGCTGGACATTTCAAGGGTTATCAAGTTGATCACATTGATCGCCGGCAGAACGAGGCAGCAGATGCACTTTCTCGCTTGGGTTCTCAGCGCAAGCCGGTGCCACCCAATGTTTTCCTGGACATTTTACACAACCCGTCTGTCAAGTTACCAACAGAGGAGGACTTGGCTATTCTTGACCCGGAGGCGGCTCTAGTGGCTGCTGTCCACGCTATACCTGATTGGACAGTCCCCTACTTGGCTTATCTAGGCCGGGGAGAACTTTCAACAGAGGAAATCCTTGCTCGACAGATCATCAGACGATCCAAGTCTATGACTATCGTCAATGGTGAGTTGCACCGATGAAGCGTCACTGGTGTTTTTCAGCATTGTGTTTCGCCTGAAGAAGGCTGCGTAATTCTCAATGAGATTCATTCTGGTGACTGTGCTCACCATGACGGCTCAAGATCACTGGTCGCAAAAGCTTTCCGACACAGTTTTTACTGGCTCACAGCTCACGCCGATGCAAAAGATATTGTGCGCAAATGCGATGGTTGCCAGAAATATGCTCGCCAGGCCCATGTACCGGCTCAAGAATTGAGGATGATACCGATAACTTGGCCTTTTGCAGTCTGGGGGCTTGACATGGTTGGACCATTCAAACGTTCTAAGAACAAGCATACACACCTTTTGGTGGTTGTGGATAAATTTACCAAGTGGGTAGAAGCAGAACCGGTCAGCCGTTGTGACGCTGCTACAGCCGTCAAGTTTCTGAAAAAGCTGATATTTCGTTTTGGCTATCCGCACAGTATAATCACAGACAATGGCACCAATCTTTCTAAGGGAGTCATGAAGTAGTTTTGTCAACAGGAGCATATCCGGCTTGATCTAACATCCGTTGCGCATCCTCAGTCCAATGGGCAGGCAGAAAGAGCCAATCAGGAATTACTGCGTGGTATCAAACCCCGGCTCATGGTGCCTTTGCAACGCACGCCGGGTTGCTGGGAAGAAGAATTACCTGCGGTGCTTTGGAGCATACGAACTACTCCCAACAGGTTAACAGGCTATACGCCATTTTTCCTGGTCTATGGTGCAGAAGTTGTACTTCCAAGCGATATTCGTCATGACTCCCCTCGGGTGGCGGCTTATGTAGAATCTAATAATGAGCAAGCTCGACAAGACGCTCTTGATGCCCTGGAAGAAGAACGCGAACTTGGCGCATCCAGATCAGCAATTTATCAACAAGACCTACATCGCTATCACAGCCGTAGAGTTCGAAGCCATACTTTTCAGGAAGGTGACTTAGTGCTCCGTCTGATACAAGACTAGACAGGCATGCATAAGCTTTCACCACCTTGGGAAGGGCCCTTTGTGGTCAGCAAGAATCTGAACAACGGGTCATATTACCTGATTGACATACGTGAGGCAAACAAGTCACGAACCTCCGAGGAGGAGACAAGCCGGCCCTGGAACATTGCCCAGCTCTGGCCATACTACACCTAAGTCATCTACTGGGTTACATCTTTGTACATACCTTCTATCATGTATATACATATCTCTTGATCAATGAAATAAAGACCGGCAACTCTGTATAAGAGAGTTTTGTCGTTTCGCCTCAAAATTGTGTGTGGAGTCTTTATTTGTTGATCCTTGGTTATTTGGGGGCTTCCAATTCATTGAGTTTAGCTTACAAAACCCTTTAACCCGGCGAGATGCCACAAGTTGGTTAAACCTGCCTGTTAGCAAGATGCTACTCCCTAAAAGCGACCCGGCGTACGCCTGATGAGTCAATCACAAAGGTGACCCTGAATTCATCAGAGTTAAAACGCTCGATTGGTTGCGTGAGAGCCGGCTTCCAGAAAGCGAGGATAAACCAACAGGCCAAAGTGCAAGCTTCATGAAAGTAATTCAGACTTGAGCTTTATAAGCCGGTCTTTCAAGTTGTGTTTTAAACCGGCTTGTTACAGTCATGTTCTCTTTTCTGCATTTATTTCCTTTCTACATGCATGCATACTTTCATACATTCATACATGGCATCTACCTTAGTTAAGATTGATCTTTATTACAAGCACTAACGTGATATTCAACACTCAAAACTATTGCTCTCTGCGATAGTTATTGCTTGTGCAGAATCACTTGTTGAAAAAATCGGCTCTAGAGGTCGCGAAGAGGATCCACAATGGCAAAATCGCCTGTATAACATACACAGGCAAGGCATCCACAAAGATGTTTGTACAAGCACCACAGTGCACGATGGCACTGGAATCAACAGTTTTGGATACTAAGTTATTACAAGCCACCTATCAGCTGCGGCCACGGCAAAAGTTTCCACAGTTCAAACTACAAGAGGACGAGCCAGTGTTTTATATCGCGGGGTTAGAACTGGCGCCAGCAGCCGATGGAGCACCTTGTGCCGGCTCTTCGTGGCTGTCGTCATCCTCCGCCTCCTCCTGACTTGATTCGCCGGTTGACCACTGGATTGAGCGCAACGCTTCAAATATGGCATCGGCTGTTATCACGGAGGAAGGGTCGACGTCAGGAGCAAAAGATGGCTTACGCATGCGGGTTAGGGCAACCGGTTCAGGATTTGGCGGCTCCATCCATTCGTTCTCCTTCGACTAGCCAGCCTGGTACTTGGTCAAATCTGCCTCTTCTGCAATCTCGGTGGCTGCAACCCGGGTTTCCTTTATACAGCGTTGGAAGTCTTTCTTGGTAAAAGGCGAGTCGTCCACATTGAACTCCGGATACCCGCCCACAATCTGAGCCGGATCCAGTTCTGGCACATATGCCTTGGCACGAGCAAGAACTGTTAGAGCCCTAGAGCGACAAGCCGCCTTTTTCCATTCTTCAAAGCACTTGGGCACAACGGACAGTTCCTTCAACATGTCAGCAATCAACTATGACGGCGTCGTAGTATTTTTTGCAGCCATTACGCACTGGGAGCCGCCTATGTACAGCTGCTCCATAAAGGTATAAACCGCTTTCAATTTCACCACTGGTTGCTGAACGAGGGTTTGGTTCTTGCGGCCTTCAAGGATAAGTACACGCGATCAGTAAAGCCGGCTTAGCATATTAAGTCGGTATAATTGACTCATGAAAGTCTTTTTTACTTATCGAAGATGGCCTTGCACATGGTCGTGATCTGGCCCTTCAGAGTGGCTAGCTCTCGGGTTACCGGCTCCAATTTCGACTCGGCCTCCTCAACACGTTTGGCTAGGGCGGCTCTTTCGGCTTCTGTTTCTTGCAAGATGCTCCTCGCAACAAGCAGAGACTTGTTGGCTTCTGCAAATGTTTTTTCAGCCTCTTTGCGCAGTTTTTTCTCCTTCCTTGCTTCCTTTCGGAAGAAGGAAGCCTGGGCCTCCACTTGATTCAGCATGTCCTGCAAGGTAGTGTCAGTTACACATCATATAAGCATGTCCCAAGCCGCCCTTCCGGTCGACCCGGCACATGTGGGCTACGTGTTTCAGCGCTTCTCAAAAAGCAAACAAGCAAGTTCCATGCAGATGCAGGCATTCTACATGGCACTTGGGGGCTAATGCATAATTTGATCTTACTAGATATGGAGACTCGCCCGTCATAGTATGACGAGCCGGCCTTCGAAGGTACCAATTGAGGTTATGCATGCGAGATAAAGTTTGGAAGTCCCGGGTCATCATCTGATAATGACCCGGCCCTTGGGGGCTACATATATATATGTTTCATGACAGAAGGCGCAAGTTACCTCGTATTTCCGCTTCAATGAAGATATCATTGCAATTTCTGTATCCCGGCTTTCAGACAGCCGGGTCAGCACAGCTTGGTGCAGGGTATTGGCGTCTTGATCTTCAAAGGCGGAGAAGTCAAGAGCCACCTTCCCCTTGTTCTTCAGCGGCGGCTCAACCCTAGCAGGAAGCTTGGTGAGAGCAGTAGAGGCTTCCGGTGGAGCAGTTTGCCGTTCACTCATCACCACAACTTCCTCTTGAGCCGGTGCCGCGGGCTGCTGTTCGTGTTGATCTTCAATTAAATTTTCCTTCTCCTGAACAACAGGAGAGGAGGCATGAGCCGGGCTCGTAGTAAAATCTTGAGGCGGCGGGCTGTTCTGGAACGCCGGCTCGTCCTGGGTGACCAAGGTGGCCTCCGTTTCTTCCTGAGGACCTGTTTGAATGACCGGGTCAGATGACCCGGTGGTGACTTTCTTTTTAATGGCCTTGGCGCTGTACAAGGAACAAAGAGTTATTCAATTAAGGGATGAAGAGCAAGAAACCGCTATATGACATAAGGATGATTAAATTGCTTACCCAGGGTTAATATTGAAAGTCGGCGCCTGAGTAGCGCTTGATTCATCCGAAGAGGGGGACGTCTGATAGGCCGAGTCATTTAAATGTAAGGGTTCCTTGAAACGACCAGCTAGAGGAAAAGAGGGAGTTGGACTAAGAAGCACCTCTGTCCGCGCTCTACGGGACGGCGGCTCATTTGGAAGCCCGCCACTCAACTCTCCTTCACTACTCTGGGTCTTCCTTTTGGAGGTTCCGGCGTGCTGTGTTTTCTTCAAAAGAAATTGGGGATCCAAGTGAGCATCTTGAGGTGAAAATGGAACTTTACGGATGGTAACTCGGGGTTTTCTTCGGACTTTGCGGACTACAGCCCGGGTTTTCTTTCGGACAGGTGTTGGGGAGTCAGAGTCTGAAGAGATCAAAGTTACCTCTGGCTCGATGGTGTGGCTAACTTCAGCTTCTTCCTGAGATGAGTGAGCATCAGCAATCTGATTAAAAAGGCAGCCAAGAGAGTCAAGTTCTACCTCATTGTCATCATCATCCTCCGGGTCCTCTTCGTCGTCCTATCGAGGAGGAGTAGGGTCTTGAACCTCAACCCGCCACCAGTCATCGTTCTCCTGTATCATAATGGATTGATGAAATGATAACAAGGATAACATAGTATTGAAAGAATGAAAGGTGACAGAGGCGGCTTACCTTAGGAGTCGGGTTGTTGGCGTAAAATGGGGCGAGTCCCACGAGCTTGATGTCATCCTTTGTTTCACCAAGAAGTTTCTTGGCAAATTTTAAGACATCTTTCTCCTTGAGGTTAACCCGGCTGAACCGAAGTGGGTCTTCGTGATGGCCGGTGTAGGTGTGCATGAGCCAGGTCCTAGAGCTGAGTGGCTGAATTCTCCACTCGACCCAAGTCCGGGTCAAATCGACACAGGTGAGGCCATGAGCAATCAACACATTCATTTTTGGATACAGAGGTTCTAGGTTCTCCCTCTCTTACCTGGAAGCAAGACCCGGGAAGGCTGCATTGATGGCAAGCCGGTTTGCCCGATAACCCGGCAGTGGGTGTTGGCCTTCGGGGGATGTGTCTTTGCAGTAAAACCAGGTTCTGTGCAACCCTTTGGGGTGGCTGGCCGGCTTGGCATTGGGGAAAACTATGTTTTTCCTTCGTTGGATAGAAATTCCACCAAGTTCAATACTTGGACCATCCTTGTGCTCTGTTTGGCGGCTCAAGTAGAAGAACTCCCGGAACAGGCTAAGAGACAGCTCGAGATGCAGATACACTTCACAGAATACTTGGAATTGGCACAAGTTGAAGATGGAATTGGGGGCCAGATCTTGAGGCCTGATGTTAAAGAAATGCAGCACGTCCTGGAAAAATTTAGAGCCGGGAGGACGGAAGCCCCTTGAGACATGATCAGCAAATATGACGATCTCATTCTGGCCGGGTTGGGGGTGGATCTCTTCTTCAGGAGCTCGCCATAAAATTATTTCCTTGCCCGGTAGCAGCCCAGAATCTACCAGGGCTTGCAGACTAAGTTCGGACATGCTGGATTTGGCCCAGTTGACGATCTTGGGCTTGGGAGGCATTGTTTCAGCTGTTATGAAAGAGAGAAGATGTCATAAGCCGGAAAAACGTGAGCCTTTCGATTTAATATAAATGGAACATATGAGCCGGCAATTGAGATATTTGGCCGGGTTTCGAGAGGGGATGCAATTGAAATCTGGGTCAAAATTACTAACGAGGATAGGCCGGAAATTACATGGCATGGATTTTCACAAGTGTTGAGCATGGTTTGGACTACGAGTCCGCAAACAAGATTCAATTGGATAAGGAGATTCTACGGATCTGAAAATGGATAAAAATGAAGAAAATAAAAGCTAGGTATGTTCTTCACGCTATGAGATGAAATGCGGTGGGATCTATCTAAGGCAGTACAGTGGGTCTACCAATGAGGAAAATATTGCGGAGCGACCGTACGAACTAAAAAAATGAGAGGGACCAATGCTTTTTGGATCTACAGCGCCTATGGTGAAGAACACGGAAAGAACGTGATGAACTAGTAGCGGGGAAGAAAAATGCTTACAGATTTGGATGGAGAACTTTGCGGTCTTCGAGTGCGGCGGAGGCGTCTGGGCTGGCGACGTTGGATGAGCTCCGGCGGCGGAAAGAAGACTCGGGTGGCGCTAAAACGGGCGGCGATGGCGAGCTCGAGCAGGCGCGGTGGCGACGGATGTTCAGAGGAGGAAGAAGAGTAGTAAGGAAGGCAGTGGAGGAGGCGCAGTCTATTTATGGGCACCACGGGACCCCCAAACGGCGTGCACAAAATCCCAGGCGATACAGTAAACAGTGGCTAAAAAGGCTCCTCGATTTTCGCGCCTAATGAAGCGATACAAATCTATTCAAATATTCCGGTGACTTCATCCCAGATTTTGCGGAAGCAGGATGTGATATCACAAGACAAAATCAATGAAAAATGCCAAGTCTGAAAGCAGAAGAATGACCCGGTGTTCCAAAGGACCGGCTTGAGAAGCGTTTGGAGAATATCTTATTAATGGTTTTGTTTTTTAGGGTGGAGTTTAACATGAATAAATTCAAGTCAAACTGAGGGCTAATGTTGGGGATATTTTCTAGCGTGTAAACCCGGCAGTATGATAACCCGGCCTTAGAGCAGACTCAGCGGGTCATCTCACTGCGGGGCTAAAGGACACTTGATGGGCCGGCTTGATGGAAGCCCAGTAGGAAAGGCCGGCTCAGGCTGTGGGCCGGCTCAAGAGGAAGATGAACGGTTTAAAGGTTGACTTGGAGAATAAGTAGGAAAGAGTAAGAGACGGGTCAGGATGACGACCCGGACTCTCATGTAAATCTAGGGTTCCACCTGTATATATAAAGGGGAGCACCTAGGCAAAAAAGACTAGGCTGCAATCCCTCGAAAGCTAGGTTAGCGAATCCGCATCCTTGTAATCGAGATCCACAGCAATATAAACAAGCAGGACGTAGGCCTTTACCTCCATCGTGAGGGGCTGAACCTGGGTAATCCCGTGTCTTCTCGTTCCCGATCAACCCCGTTAAGCTTCCACACTCGTGCGATGGCCTCATCTCCAAGTCCTTTCGCAAGGGCATCTGCCGTGTCAAAACCACGACAACCCTGAAGATCAAGTCCGAGCATATACCGTGTAATGCCTTCAACAAGGTAACGACGAAAAAATTGACAGACCAAGGGTTTTCACCTCGGAGCTCGATACTGGGTACTTGAGAAGCACCACCAAATTGAAGTCAATCATGTGTTGTCGTCACCCCTTTTCCGCAATCCATGCAGCTGCATGCGTTGGGCTAGAAATCCAGTTACTGCTGCAGCACAACCATATCCTATGCGTCAAGCCGCTGCCATAGATTGCATCCCGCTGTCTAAAGCAAACTGGCTAGAGTGAGAACAACCAAACCCCCCAAAGGAGCCTTCCGGCTGCATCCCGCAACGTCACCAGCAGGAGCCGACGTAGCAGCCACCAGATCTAGAGGAAGTAACCCTCACGAAGACTTTTCGATGGCCACCGCAGACCGTAGTGAGTGCACCGCCACAGGCTGGAGTGTCCACCACACGGACCAACGCCAATGGTGGAGCACACCCGCTGACTACCACATTGCCGGAGAGAGCCCTGCACCATGGTCATGGATGAGATCAAAGCCATGCCCGCCAACATGAGTTTTCGCACAATGCAGAGAGTTGAACATTATCGGCAGCATCAACATTTCGCGTGTACGTACTCCACAGACCCGTCCAGGACCCAAGCAGCCGCCAACAAACCAGTCGCCGATGCGCTCTAAGCATCCCAACCACATCGGCCTTTGGCAACCATCGCTGTCACTATGAATCCAATGTCCATTGTCGAGCCGATTGGGCCAGCGGTGCGGCGTCGTGAGCGCAGATGGTGGACATGCTCTGTGATGTGCGTCGCCCAGCGATGTAGAGGAGGCACCCTCAGCACCAAAGGCCCGTGATTGAGCCACCGTAGATGGAAAGAGGTGGAGGGTTCACCATCCACTATGATCAAAACACACGCACGAACATGGAGGCGATGTAGTTGGAATGGTGGAGAATATTTGGGTGGTTTCGAGTTTGATATATAAGCACTTAGAGAAAAGAAACTCATCGTCCACTATGAACAACTAATGCCTAATTCCACAAAAACATATGGGTGTCCTCCTAAAGTGGCATTACTGCTCACTTTTATGCAACTAAGGGTTGATAAAGACATAGTCTAGATGAATGAGATGGCAGATCACCATAAGAACTTTATAGTTGTAAATGTTGAGCATGTTAACCTATTTGAGACACAAAAATGGGATGACATCATTGTAGTTGGTTCTCCTCCCTTGCATGTTATCATGAGTCCAAGAAAGAAATACACAACATTGAAGAACAAGACTGTCGACGAAAGTGAAATTATCCAAGACCTAGACCTATCAACCCCACATCACTGAACCCCTTTGGACCGAGGTATAGGCCAACACATCTACAGAGGAAGCATCACCGAACAAGGAGTATACTTTCCATACAACACAAAAGGGAACCCTGTAGAACACTTAGGAAAAGTTGAAGGTATTGGGTACCAATACAAGTTGGAATCCTACCCCTATACGTCATTCGGAGGTTTCGAAGAAATGGTGTTCGGTGACTCGAGGCAATGGAAAAGCGGGGAGATAATGGGAATGGTGGAGAATATTTGGGTGGTTTCGAGTTTGATATATAAGCATTTAGAGAAAAGAAACTCATCACCACATAATCGATACCCTCCTTTTGGTAGTCACTACGGGAATTACCTAATTTGCCGTCTGTGGCCATCTTTGCCGTCAGTTTTTTGTCGGGCCAGACGGCAAAGACAAATTTTGCCGTCAGCTGCAGATGACAAAGAAATACTGACGGCAAAATAGACTTTGCCGTCTGCAAATAGCTCATTTTGCCGTCTGCCAAAAAAATAACAGACGGCAAAGACTTTGCCGTCTGTTTTTTTTTGGCAGACGGCTAAGTGAGCTGTTTGCCGTCTGTATTTTTTTGGCAGACGACAAAGAAGAAACACACCACGCGGATCGATCACGTGGATCGATGACGTGGCATGATCTAAAACACACATCCCCATCCACTGCTGCCGTCGGACACATGCCCCCACCCACCCACGAGGCCACGAGTCCCGACCCCACCCACACGCCTGTCTCCTCTCTCTCTCTCCTTATCCCCCGAGCTCCCTCATCTCTCATTCTCCCCGAGCAGACCCACGCCGCCGGCCAGGGCCCTTCTCTCTCCTTCTCCCCCGATCTCCCTCCTCTCTCTTCTCCCCGAGCAGCCACCCACCGCCGGCCAGCACCCGCCCGCCCATCTGGCGCCCCGAGTAGCCGCACGCCGCCGGCCAGCGCCAGCCCGTCCGCCCATCCCTGAGTAGCCGGAATCCGCGCCATTCGCCCGTCCGTCCGGCGCCGCGCCCGCCCGTCCCCGAGCAACCGCACTTCGTGCCCCTCGCCCGTTCGTCCGGCACCACAACCCTCGCCCGTCCGTCCGGCACCACGACCCTCGCCCGTCCGTCCGGCACCGCGCCCCTCGCCCGCTTGTCCACCGTGGTTAGCGGCCTCGTCGCATGCAGCTCCGCCGTCGCCGCCGCATGAAGCCCCGCCACCTCGCCAGCGCCGCGTGAAACCCCGCCACCTCGCCAGCGCCGCGTGAAGCTCTGCCCTCCTCTCTTCTACGGCTCCTCCTCCCTCCGGCATGGCCGACAAACAACATAGGGCACGGCCGGCCGTCGACCAAGACGACGTGCCACGTGGCCCTTGATACGTCTCCAACGTATCTATAATTTATGAAGTATTCATGCCATGTTTATTATAGTTTTATATGATTTTGGTGCACTTTTATATGGTTTTTATATGATTTTTATGGACTAACATATTGACCTAGTGCCCAGTGCCAGTTGTTGTTTTCTGCTTGTTTTTGGTTTTCCGGAAAATCCATATCAAATGAAGTCCAAATGCAGCGAAACTTTTTGACGATTTTTTCTGGAACATAAGAGACACTAGAAGCTTCGGGAGGAGGCCATAAGACCCACAGGGGCTCCACGAGCCACCAGGGCGCGCCACCCCCCCCCAGGCGCGCCCTGGTGCCTCGTGGCCCTCCTGTGGCCCTTCTTCGCGTGATTCCACCAAAAAATCATATATATTCAGAAACCCCCGAAAGTTAACCTAGATGAGTTTTTACGCCGCCGCAAGCCTCCGTACCTCCACGATCTCATCTACAGCCCTTTTCCGGCACCCTACCGGAGGGGGGAAAGCATCACCGGAGGCCATCTTCATCATCCCGGCGGTCTCCATGACGAGGAGGGAGTAGTTCACCCTCGGGGCTGAGGGTTTGTACCAGTAGCTATGTGTTTTATATCTCTCTCTCTCTCTCGTGTTCTTGATATGGCACGATCTTGATGTATCGTGAGCTTTGTTAATATAGTTGGATCATATGGTGTTTCTTCCCTCTCTATCTTTGTTGTGATGAATCGAATCTTTTCCCTTTGATGTTTCGTTATTGTCGGATTGAATATTTCAGATTTGAGAACACTTGATGTATGTCTTGCATATGAATACCCATGGTGACAATGGGGTATTATATTGATTCACTTGATATATGTTTTGGCATTCAACTCGCGGATTCCCGCGGTGACATTGGGGTAATCTATGCATAGGGGTTGATGCACGTTTTCATTATCTTTTCTCCGATAGAAACTTTGGGGTGCTCCTTGGAGTTCTTTGTGTGGATTAAATAATATGATTTTGAAGTTGTTTGATGCATATCATATAATCAACTCACGGATACTTGTGGTGACATTGGAGTATCTAGGTGACATTAGAGTTGGTTGATGTGTATCATATGGTGTTATTTTAGTACGAACTCTAGGGCTGTTTGTGACACTTATAGGAATAGCTCAATAGATCGATCGGAAAGGATACCTTTGAGGTGGTTTCGTACCCTACAAACAATTTCTATCTTATGTTCTCCGCTAATAGGAACTTGGGAGTGATTCTTTATCGCACGTTGAGGGATGGCTATATGATCCAATTATGTTAGCATTGTTGAGAGATTGCACTAGTGAAAGTATGAATCCTAGGCCTTGTTTTTAAGCATTGCAATACCGTTTGTGCTCACTTTTGTTACTTGCTACCTTGCTGTTTTTATATTTTCAGATTACAAAAACCTATATCTACTATCCATACTACACTTTTATCACCATCTCTTCGCCGAACTAGTGCACCTATACAATTTACCATTGTATTGGGTGTGTTGGGGACACAAGAGATTTCTTGTATTTGGTTGCAGGGTTGTTTGAGAGATACCATCTTCAACCTACGCCTCTCACGAATTGATAAACCTTAGGTCATCCACTTGAGGGAAAATTGCTACTGTCCTACAAAACTCTGCGCTTGGAGGCCCAACACGAGTCTACAAGAATAAGTTGTGTAGTAGACATCAAGCTCTTTTTTGGCGCCATTGCCGGGGAGGTGAGTTCTTGAAGGTATATCTTTAGATCTTGCAATTGAATCTTTTAGTTTCTTGTTTTATCACTAATTTGGTTTATAAAAGAAAACTACAAAAAAATGGAATTGAGGTTGCCTCATATTATTCGTCTTTATCATGTCTTTCTTGAAAATGATGGATCGGAAAATAGTGCTCAATTGATAGAAGAAGAATTCAATAAGATGTTTGGCATAAAATCTTTGAATGATGAGCATGATTGCAATGTTGTTAGTATGAATTCTATGAATATCCATGATGCTAATGATATGCAAAGCCATAAGGTTGGGGATGCTATGTTTGATGAAGATGATATTTTTAGCACCCCAAGTTTTGATGAGAAAATTTATTATGATGATACCATGCCTCCTATTCATGATGATTATATTGATGAAAGTGGATTTGGAGAGGTCATGACTCTATTTAATGATGATTCCACTATTTTGGAAGAGGTTTCAATTGACTATGATAAAAAAGTTGCTATCTATGATGATTATTGTGATGACATGTATGCTATAAAGAATAATGATAACCATGAAACTTGTCATCATGATTTTAATTTTCAATTGGATTATGCCAATCAAGTATCTCATGATAGTTATTTTGTTGAGTTTGCTCCCACTATTATGAATGAGAATAAATTTGCTTATGTGGAGAGTAATAAAAAAATTATGCTCGTGGATCATGAAAAGAATGCTTTATGTGATAGCTATATTGTTGAATTTCTTCATCATGCTACAGAAAAATTATTTTGAGAGAGGAATATATGCTTCTACATATTTCAACAACATCAAGTTTCCTCTCTTTATGTTGAAAATTTTGAAGTCATGCTTGTTTTGCCTTCCTATGCTAGTTGATTCTTGCTCCCATAAATTGTTTGCTCACAAAATCCCTATGCATAGGAAGTGGGTTAGACTTAAATGTGCTAGTCATATGCTTCATGATGCTCTCTTTGTGTTTCAATTCTTTACTTTTACGTGAGCATCATTGAAATCATCATGCCTAGCTAAAAGGCATTAAAGAAAAGCGCTTGTTGGGAGACAACCCAATATTTATACCTACTGTTTTTCTTGTGTTCACATGATTAACCTACTGTAGTAATCATGTTTCATATGTTTTCTTTCAATAATGTGCCAAGCAAAGCCTTTGGGATAGTGTGGATGCTTGTTGATTTGATTCTGTGCAAAAACAGAAACTTTTGCGTCCAGTGCTGGAATTTCTATTCTGTACTGGAGCGTTAAAAAGTTCTGAAATTTTTACACAGTATTTGTTTACAAATTTTTTACGTTTTCCTAATTTTTCAGAATTTTTTGAGGTACAGAAGTATGGTTTTTAAATCGCTTACTACACGCTGTTCTGTTTTTCACAGATTCTGTTTTCGATTCATAGTTTGCTTGTTTTACTGTTTCCATAGCTTATATTGAGTAATATAAATTGTGGAAATGATATAATCCAGTAGGAATTATGTGAGTACAATTATGAATCTTGTCTTGACATTACCTAAGTGGATGATTTATTTTTATCATACTAACCCATCTCACGAAGTTCCGTTAAGTTTTGTGTGATTGAAGTTTTCAAGTTTTGGGTGAGATATCAATATGAGGAGAATAAGGAGTGGCAAGACCCTAAGCTTGGGGATTCCCAAGGCACCCCAAGGTAATATTAAAGGAAGACCCAAGCAACTAAGCTTGGGATGCCCCGGAAGGCATCCCCTCTTTCGTCTTCAACATTATCGGTAACCTCACTTGGAGCTATATTTTTATTCGTCACATAATATGAGTTTTGCTTGGAGCGTCATTTTCTTCTGTTAATATTTGCTTTGTGTTATCAATAATCATGTTTTGTATCTTTTATTTCAATAAAATGCCAATTATAGCCTTTACCATGCTCAGTTTACAAGTTCATGTGTTGCTGTTTGAAAACAGAAAGTTTTCTGTTATGTCCAGAATATTCCTGAATAGTCAGAACATGATAAAAATCTGAAATTTTTACACAGTAATCATGCATGAGTTCTATGTCACGTGGTAATTTTTCAGAATTTTTGGAGTTAGGGAAGTATGGATTCTTATTCCCCTTTTACAGACTGTTCTGTTTTGGCAGATTGCTGTTATAGTTGCATTGTTTGCATATGTTTGCGTGTTTAATGTTTCTATTTGAGGATAGGAGTATTAAATATGAAGAGGCATTTAGTATGCAATGTTTAATTATAATTTTAGTGATTTGCTACAGTAGAGAATGTTAAGGTTTTGAGTTGATTTATACTAACTTATCTCACGAGTTCTTGTTGAGTTTTGTGTGGATGAAGTTTTTAAGATTTAGAGAAACCGTGATATGAGAGGAATTAAGGAGACACAAGAGCTCAAGATTGGGGATTCCCAAGGCATACCAAATTAATATTTCAAGAAGTCTCAAGCATCTAAGCTTGGGGATTCCCCGGTAGGCATCCCACCTTTCTTCATCAACAATTATCGGTCAGTTTTGGTTGAGCCTAAGTTTTTGCTTCTTCACATGATGTGTGCTATTCTTGGAATGTCATTTTATTTTGTTTTCTTTGCTGTTTGAATAAAATACTTAAGATCTGAAATTTTTAAATGAGAGAGAGTCCTCACATAGCTACCTATTTACTTAACTAATTATTTGGTCTTCACTTATATCTTTTTGGAGTAGTTTGTCATTTACTCTTGTTCTTCACTTATATCCTATGAGTAAATTGTTGAAATGAATTGAATATCATAAAGTTGAAATTTATATGCTTCATATGCTTGTCCCATGGGGAGTAGTGACTTCACATACAAGAAGTATAAGTGGTAAAATTTATTGAAAGTTCACAAACATAGCATTGGTCACTTGAACAATTCATGAAAGAATTTTGAAGGAAGAGAAATTTCACATATAAATATACTATCTTGGACATCTTCTATGATTGTGAGCCCCCATTAATTATTTTCAAGCTTGATCAAGTAGTTGATGTTGGACAAGGAAGACAACGTAATGAGTTATGTTTGTTTATATTCACATAGAAGTTATATTGTCATGGATCCTCTAACATGTGGTGCTTGCTTATGATCTTTTGCTAGCCAAAAATTCGTACTAAGTAGAGATACTACTTGTGCATCCAAAAACCCTTAAACCCAGTTTCTTGCCATGAGTGTCCACCATATCTACCTAGGGATTTAATAAGATCCTTTAAGTAAGTTGTCATCGGTGCAAAAGCAATAAAAATTGCTCCTAAAATATGTATGATCTTTTATTGCAAGGGAAAATAAGCGTTGTACGAACTTGTGATGGAAAAGAAATAAAAGCAATGGACTGCATAATAAAGGTTGCTATCACAAGGGGCAATATAACGTGGCGTTCCTTTGCATTAAGGGCTTGTGCATCCAACAACAAAAAGCGCATGACAACCTCTGCTTCCCTCTGCGAAGGGCCTATCTTTTACTTTTCTATATTTACTTTTCTGTATTTACTTTTATGCAAGAGTCATTAATGTTCATCCCTATTCCACTCTATTTATTCTTTAGTTGGCAAGCATTATGTGGTAGGGAAAGATCCAGGCACATATATCCAGTTGAATATAGATGATCATGAGTTATTATTGTTGACATTATCCCTGAGATAAATAAGTTGGGAGACGAAACATTAAGCCCCTATCTTCCTATCTGTTTGACTGAAACGGTTTGTTCTAAAAATATGCTTTGAGTGTCAGCAATCATGGAAGACTAAATGATGGTTGACTATGTGGAATTTGCTAGATCAAAGCTCTTACATAGACCCTTCCTGAAAATAAGATGAATTGCAATTGTTTGATGACTGAGAACATAGTTTGTTAGTTTTCAAGAAAGTTTATGGCCTATACTTTAAACATGTTAATAGCTTGCTACTTGATCATAAGAAGTTTTATGAGATGAGCTACTGATTATGATATATATTGATGCTAGAAAAAGTGATTGAAATTATCATTGATCAAACTTATGCACTATGCTAGCATTCACACTTCATAAATTATTATTTTTATCATTTACCTACTCGCGGACGAGCAGGAATTAAGCTTGGGGATGCTGATACGTCTCCAACGTATCTATAATTTATGAAGTATTCATGCCATGTTTATTATAGTTTTATATGATTTTGGTGCACTTTTATATGGTTTTTATATGATTTTTATGGACTAACATATTGACCTAGTGCCCAGTGCCAGTTGCTATTTTCTACTTGTTTTTGGTTTTCCAGAAAATCCAATCAAATGAAGTCCAAATGCAGCGAAACTTTTTGACGATTTTTTCTGGAACATAAGAGACACTAGAAGCTTCGGGAGGAGGCCAGAAGACCCACAGGGGCTTCACGAGCCACCAGAGCGCGCCACCCCCCCAGGCGCGCCCTGGTGCCTCGTGGGCCCCCTGTGGCCCTTCTTCGCGTGATTCCAATGCCAAAAAATCATATATATTCAGAAACCCCCGAAAGTTAACCTAGATGAGTTTTTACGCCGCCGCAAGCCTCTGTACCTCCACGATCTCATCTACAGCCCTTTTCCGGCACCCTGCCGGAGGGGGGAAAGCATCACCGGAGGCCATCTTCATCATCCCGGCGGTCTCCATGACGAGGAGGGAGTAGTTCACCCTCGGGGCTGAGGGTTTGTACCAGTAGCTATGTGTTTTATCTCTCTCTCTCTCTCGTGTTCTTGATATAGCACGATCTTGATGTATCGCGAGCTTTGTTAATATAGTTGGATCATATGGTGTTTCTTCCCTCTCTATCTTTGTTGTGATGAATCAAATCTTTTCCCTTTGAGGTTTCGTTATTGTCGGATTGAATATTTCAGATTTGAGAACACTTGATGTATGTCTTGCATATGAATACCCATGGTGACAATGGGGTATTATATTGATTCACTTGATATATGTTTTGGCATTCAACTCGCGGATTCCCGCGGTGACATTGGGGTAATCTATGCATAGGGGTTGATGCACGTTTTCATTATCTTTTCTCCGATAGAAACTTTGGGGTGCTCCTTGGAGTTCTTTGTGTGGATTGAATATTATGATTATGAAGTTGTTTGATGCATATCGTATAATCAACTCACGGATACTTGTGGTGACATTGGAGTATCTAGGTGACATTAGAGTTGGTTGATGTGTATCATATGGTGTTATTTTAGTACGAACTCTAGGGCTGTTTGTGACACTTATAGGAATAGCTTAATAGATCGATCGGAAAGGATAACTTTGAGGTGGTTTCGTACCCTACAAACAATTTCTATCTTATGTTCTCCGCTAATAGGAACTTGGGAGTGATTCTTTGTCGCACGTTGAGGGATGGTTATATGATCCAATTATGTTAGAATTGTTGAGAGATTGACTAGTGAAAGTATGAACCCTAGGCTTTGTTTTTAAGCATTGCAATACCGTTTGTGCTCACTTTTGTTACTTGCTACCTTGCTGTTTTTATATTTTAAGATTACAAAAACCTATATCTACTATCCATACTACACTTTTATCACCATCTCTTCGCCGAACTAGTGCACCTATACAATTTACCATTGTATTGGGTGTGTTGGGGACACCAGAGATTTCTTGTATTTGGTTGCAGGGTTGTTTGAGAGATACCATCTTCAACCTACGCCTCCCACAGATTGATAAACCTTAGGTCATCCACTTGAGGGAAAATTGCTACTGTCCTACAAAACTCTGCGCTTAGAGCCCAACACGAGTCTACAAGAATAAGTTGTGTAGTAGACATCAGCCCTCTCGGCGTGGGCGGCGAGCAGCTCTACTCCGGCGAGCTCCGCCTCGATCCAATTAGGATCGACTACGGCTGACCCGAAAAAAAAACTACGACTATTGGGCTAGATGCTCTGCTCCGACGTCATTTAAAAAAAAACAATCTTCGCTGTCTGTAGTTTAGTCTGGCTGACGGCAAAGAACACGTTTTGACTGACAGCAAAGACTGCGTTCTTTGCCGTTTGTTATTTTTGTGGCAGACAACAAATCCGTAGTTTGGCTGACGGCAAAATCTTTGCCGTCTACCCGATGAAAAGCTGACGGCAAAGTATTCTTTGCCGACTTAGTCTTTGCCGTCACACTTTGCCGTCAGCCAGCTGACGGCAAACTCTTTGCCATCTGTAATCCTGCCTTTGTCGTCTGTACTTGCCAGACGGCAAACTGCCTGATTCCTGTAGTGAGTATCAGCATCTCTGGAGTCAATGCAATCTTGCATAACTAAAATATCAATGGTAAGTCATTTGCTTGGCCAACACTTGTCGTTGAAGAATTGGGGGTTGCCAATCATCTTCTAAGTTTCATATTTTGGGACATAATCCGAAATAGACTTGAATGTTCCATTAGTCCATTGAGATATGTTGTTATTAATTACCAATATCTACCCAAGAGATGAAGATGCGCTTCAAGTCCCCCCTTGTTGGAATTTGATAACAACATAGATCAAAGCTTTGCACAATATGTAATAATGAGAATAAGATGCTTTTGAAATCATATGATATACAAGAGCTTCCCTTAAACTTATGCATTATTAATAATTTTCTTTTAGATTGCAAATGCACAATCATTTTGGTACATGAGAAATTTTTCTATATCACATGGATTCAATGGATGTTCATAGAGGATAAATGAATTTAGATATGCTTTACTAATGCACGGTCAACAGAGAAACACATGCCAATGATCTCAAAAGATGCACACAAGGATACACATGAATCGTAAGTGCACAAAGTAACATAAGGGCATAGGTCATCACATGATACATATAGTTTACAAGACATACGAATCGAATGTAAGTAGCAAGACTTGTAGCTCAACAAAACACAAGCTCTCTCTCAAAGCTCTAGTCTAGGTATATAACTCTCTCGCCCCCTTGGCATCAAGTTATCAACGGAATATGAGTGTATCATCACTTGGGGTAGAGTGTCACTTGGATAATGCTATTGTTGATCATTGAGATACATGCCTTCAAGTAGTACACAGAGCCTAACACAAGTTCCATCCTCTGGTCATCGGTCAAGTTGTCCTTGTGCATCGTGTCCAAAGCATCAGTTGTTATGTGAATTGCCTCTATATAGTCATCAAGCAAGTTCTCATGTGTCAAGGGAACGCTAGAAGTTTTGCCCATCTATTCGCCGTGGAGTGGTACTTGGCACGATTTGGCACCCAAGTTGTCTTCCCGTCGGGGTACGGTGGCAATATGAGATGCTCGCACAATCTTGTTGCACGTTGTCGATCAACTTGTCCAAGGCACATGAAGTGAAGCTATCGGGAACTATGTCAAAACTCAAAGGGGTGTTGTTGACGTATTCCCAATCGACCCTCTTCATCTTAACAACATGAGGATCCTTCTTGAAAAGGTTATTCTCGTAGTAATCTTGTTGTTCCAAAGTCTGGAAGCAATCGTCGGCAGCTGTCTTTCTTCCTTGATAGTGACCAGTGGCTCTCTAGGGCATTATGCCTTTATGCTTTTGCTTCTTCATGTCCTCGGCTTATAAGGGATTTGCACTTTTATCTGGCAACTTTGGATGTAATTCCTAAGCCCTGTAAGCTCTAGGGCTTTCTCCTTTTTGTTGGACTTCTTATGAGTGGAAGTTGCATTGCTCTTAGATCTTGTGACTAGATGTGTCACTTGCAATAGCATCATTCTTGAGCTTGGTTGCATTCTTAGCTCGTGCAACAATGGTTTCTTGAACTTCTTCTTCTTCTTGCTCTTGTTGCTGAACAATTATGAGCTTCCTTGATCTAGGAGCTCTCTTATTGTCAGCAGCTTTTGTTCTACCTTTATATATTAAAGGCCACAAAAATAGCACGCCATAACAAACGTGCTAAGGGGCAAGAGAGAAAAGGTGATGAATTGATTCATCTTGATCACAAAAGCAACATTTTTACCGACATTCCTGTTTCGCTTGGCCGAATTGTCTCTTGCAAGGATCACCTCTTGAGAAAATACCAAATAAATATCGTAATGTTTAAAGGAACCTTACTTTCCAAATAAAATTCCTATGGAAGATGTGATTGGGATCATTCACCATATCCGAGTACGTTGATTTGAGCTCATGACAAATGAAAGATCCAACAAAACACATTTGGTTAATGTGTGAGGTTGATGTGCATGAGGTGTTGGACAAGGTGCAACCAGGCTGACATTTATCCCCGGTGAGTGCCCATCGGAAGCTAACATTCAACAATGTCATAGATACAACCACTGCAACTATGGCATTCTTCCTCTGACAGTGTTGTACATTGTCGGGTATAGTTCGCCAAGTGGCTTATCTTCTAACCATGAGTCCTCCCAGAAGCGAATACAATTATTTTTTTAGGTTAGAAGCGAATACAATTGTCATCACCTACAACCAAGACACCTCTTTTTAAAATTTCTCATTCACCCTCAATAGACCTTTCAAAGAATCAAAGGGTTCATAACCGAATGTCAAAAGAGATTTCAAATGAAGATAATGTTACGTAGCAACTCTTGTCACACCCTATCTTCATTGAGGAGTTTAAACAACCATTTGTTCAACAATCGTTTTTTCCAAGGTGTTCAACCAAAATATCACCTTGGTCTTTTCGGTGTATCAATTATACTACACTCCTATATTTACGCTTATGATCACCAATCATATTGCTATAAGAATCTGGATCTTTAAGAAGTCCATCCACTTCCGCACCCCTTAGGGTACATGGAGGAAGCATAACATAAACATAGGTAAAGTAGGAAGGACTGAATTAATTAGGAAAAACCATCCTCCGTGTGAGAACAACTTGCCTTTTCAATTTGATGATTGTTTTCATTGCTTGTGATTTTCCTATTTCTAGGTTTGAGCATTGTAATAGAGAAGCAAATAACGTTGCTCATGAACTTGCTAGATTGGCTAGATTTTCTTTGATTTCTGATTGGTTTGAGGAGCCTTTAAATGAAATTGTACCAATCCTCATACACGATGTAATGATTATTACAAATGAATAAAGCCTGAGTTTTTTCAAAAAAAACTTGTCTTTTCAATTGCTTAAAGAAATTGTCTTCATTATCTTTCCATTCTTTATTCAGAAGCTTAATAAATAATAGGAATTCCCAGGTACTTGAATAGAAGTATACCAGATTCACATCCAAACAATTGTTTGCATGACTCTTCGGACTCTAGTTTTTCCAAAACAAATGGTCTGACTTTTGTGAAAGTTGATTTTGGATCCAGAAAGTTGCTCAAATAGACACAAGACAAGATTCATATTAATGGCTTTGTCCATATCATATTCCACCAAGGCAAGTGTGGGATCGAGGAGATAGGTCTAGAGGGGGGGGGGGGGAATAGACACTTAACCAACCAAAGTTGCAGATTTTAATTTCTCATGGAACTTAGGCAGATTTTGGCACAAGTTAAGATCATTCCAATACTTTCTACACATGCATATCTAGAGATTGAGCAACGGAAATAGTAAAGCATGCAAAAGTGCGGAAAGTAAAGGGGTAGAGTATGGAAGATCAAACGCAATGAAGACACGGTGGTTTTTGGCGTGGTTCCGATAGGTGGTGCTATCGTACGTCCACGTTGATGGAGACTTCAACCCACGAAGGGTAACGGATGCGCGAGTCCACGGAGGGCTCCACCCACGAAGGGTCCACGAAGAAGCAACCTTGTCTATCCCACCATGGCTTACGTCCACGAAGGACTAGCCTCACTCGGGTAGATCTTCACGAAGTAGGCGATCTCCTTGCCCTTACAAACTCCTTGGTTCAACTCCACATCATGTCGGAGGCTCCCAAGTGACACCTAACCAATCTAGGAGACACCACTCTCCAAAAGGTAATAGACGGTGTGTTGTTGATGAACTCCTTGCTCTTGTGCTTCAAATGATAGTCTTCCCAACACTCAAACAACTCCTCACAGATTTGGCTATGGTGGAAGAAGGATTTGAGTGGAAAGCAACTTGGGAAAGGCTAGAGATCAAGGTTCAAATGGTTGGAATGGAATGTCTTGATCTCAACACATGAGTAGGTGGTTCTCTCTCAGAAAGTGTATGGTGGAAGTGTAGGCACGTTCTGATGGCTCTCCTTTCTAAGAAGGAAGTGGTGGAGGGGTATATATAGCCTCCACACAAAATCCAATCGTTACACACTTTTGACCCAACTCGGTGGCACCAATTCAGAAGACTCGATGGCACCGAACTGTGTAAAAGATATGAACGTTAGGAATCTCGGTGGGACCAACTGGAACAACTCGGATGGACCGAAGTGCAATGGCTGGGGCAAACCTCATCTCGGTGGCACCGATTGCATCAACTCGGTAGGACCGAAGTGAAGCAATAAGGCAACAGAGACTTGGCAAGCCATCTCGGTGAGACCGATTTGCAAAACTCGGTGAGACCGAAGTAAGTGCAAACGATTACAGAGAGTTGGCAAGGCCATCTCGGTGAGACCGAGATCCATATCGGTGGATCCGATTTGTTAGGGTTTTGGCAGTGGCTAAGTCCAGATGAACTCGGTGGCTCCGGATTGGAAATTTCGGTGGGGCCGAGTTGGAATGAAGGTTTTGGACATATTTGGATGGAGAAAGTGGTTGAGGGTTTAGGAGTACTGTCACTAAGCACTTGAGCAAAAAAACCATTAAGCAACACCTCACCCCCTTTTAATAGTATTGGCTTTCCTATGGACTCAATGTGATCTTGGATCACTAAACCAAAAATGTAGAGTCTTAATCTTTTGCCAATCCTTGTCCTTAGCATTTTGAAGGGATTCCACATCCTCTTGTCCCTGCCACGCCATTGTTGAACTTGTCTGAAATTCACTAGATAAAAGCATTAGTCCAACAACATGTATGTTGGCATAAATTACCAAAACCACCAAGGGAGCAAATGTGCTTTCAATCTTCCCCTTTTTGGTAATTGATGACAACATACATCAAAGCTTCAAATACAGATATAGCTGAGGTATGTATGAAAGCTTTGAAGGAAACATGTAACATGTATGAGCTCCCCTGAACTCCCCCTGAAGATGTGCATATAAAATGATGATATCACATGGGAGATATACATGCAACATGCATCTAGGCTATATGCATCAGTGCAATATATATGGCATTTAGGTATCCACGTGTCCATGATTTTCTTCTTGCAAACAATATATACTAGCAAGAGGTCATTCATGTACATGAGTGTGATGCATATACTTACCTTGAAGTTCTTGATCAAGTACCTGAAGAAATACACTTGAGAAAACAAGGTTAGATAACACAAGATAATTTCTTCAAGAAAATACACAAGATCAACAAGAAACCAAGATTGGGATAACATGTGAAAGAGAGTATCACTAGGTGAATACTTCTTTGAAGCAGACATGTCCCCAAAAGAAATAGTTGTCTCCCCTTAAAGAACTTCCTCTCCCCCTGAATCAGACATTGGATATTGGGAGTAGGTAAGGTGAGAAAACTAGAACAACCAAAGAACAAACAAATCATGTTTCTCCCCTCTTAGAAGCATGTAACATTCTCTCCTCTTGTAAGGTGCATCTCTTTTGTAGTGATAAGCTTTGATGTATTCCTCTCTCCCCCTTTGACATCAATTTTCAAGAAGGGACTTCAAGGTTATTGATCAAGTGGGTTTGGTCCTTGAGAAACACATCTAGCCATTGAGTGGCTCTAGATGCAAGTAGAGGATAAGAATCATTGAGTGGAGCTGGAGCAGAAAAACTCTGGAAATATTTGACAAAAAGTCCCTTAGAGCAGCAAAATCGGTGACACCGAGTAATTCGGTGGAACCGAGTTTGGTGCAATGGAACATTTTGTCAACTCAGCTCACTAGGCAAAGGAATTCTCACAAAGATTTGCAATGAATTAGCTGCGAAAATAACTAAAAGAAAAGAAGCAAAGAAGCATCTAGATGAAGTTTTTTTTGAAAGGAAACACTCTAGCAAGAAGAGAAACAACAAAAGAAACACTAGAGAACTTCATCTAGATGGGTCGGCGACTAGGTCACCTATGTTAGAGTATATTGACTTAGGAGTCAAGTGAGAACACTTGATCATAGGTCATACTCATTGTTTAAGCTCAAAATGGGGTTGCCATTTTTCCTTTAAGCATTTCAATGTATTCACATCTTGTTGAGTTGCTTTAGCTCATGTCTTTGAGTAAAGCTTCTCTAAGATGTGAGAACTTACATTAGGATTTTGGTGGGGATGTCCATCATGTAGTTGAACTTGAAGTGGATGCTCATTAGTTGAAATTTGGAGCTATCCTATCATGTGTAGTTCATCTTCCTACATGGGTTAGATTTGCAAGGAACAACATGTATATCCAAAATGACAAGAATGAAGCATATCTCAAGAATTTGTCAAAGGATATATTTAGGTTGTCTTGTTCCTTGTTCCTCCATCAATTGTTGATACTTGGGTCATACAAGATTGCTTGTGATAAGAGTGAGACACAATCTTGTGGCATGAAGCTTGTCCAAGTACCTACAAAAGGTTAGATACAATACAAGGGAGCAAAATGTCCAAGATATAAGATGATCATGAAGGTATCATGGATTAGTCAAGTTGGCTCATGCCCTTGTATGCATCCACATGAACCTCTAGTTCACATTTGAAGCATCAATGATGTTCAACTCACTTCTCAAGTGACAAAACACTTTCTCATCAAGGGGTTTGGTAAAGATGTCCGCCAATTGTTTGTCGGTACGAACATGTTTAAGATCAATGTCACCTTTCTCAACATGATCTCGAATGAAGTGGTGACGAACCTCAATATGCTTAGTTCGAAAATGTTGCACGGGATTGTGTGCTATCTTAATAGCACTCTCATTGTCACATAGTAATGGTACATGTCTCACATGCACACCATAGTCTTTAAGAGTTTGTGTCATCCATAGTAATTGAGCACAACATGATCCCACGGCAATGTATTCCGCTTCGGCAGTAGATAGAGATACCGAGTTTTGTTTCTTGGAGGACCAAGACACAAGAGATCTACCAAGAAATTGACATGTACCCGAAGTGGATTTTCTGTCAACCTTGTCTCCGGCATAGTCCGAATCGGAGTAGCCAACAAGATTAAAAGAAGATCCTTTGGGATACCATATGCCAAAGTTTGGTGTATGTAACAAGTATCTCACAATTCTTTTCACCGCCTTAAGGTGACACTCTTTTGGTGCTGCTTGGTATCGTGCACACATGCACACACTTAGCATAATGTCGGGACGGGAGGCACATAGATATAGCAATGAACCAATCATAGATCGATAAACCTTTTGATCAACCGGTTTGCCATCCTTGGTCAAGTCAAGATGTCCACTCGTGGGCATGGGAGTTTTCATACCTTTACTATCTTGCATGTTGAACTTCTTGAATAAGTCCTTGGTATACTTTGTTTGAGAAACAAAGGTACCTTCCCTAGTTTGCTTGATTTGCAACCCAAGAAAGAATTTGAGTTCACACATCATAGACATCTCGAACTTTTCCGACATCAACCTTCCAAACTTTTCACTAAAAGAGGGGTTAGTAGATCCAAAGATAATATCATCAACATAAATTTGGCATACAAATAATTCTCCATTAACCCTCTTAGTGAACAAAGTTGAATCAATCTTCCCAATTTCAAAACCTTTTTCAAGAAGAAACTTTGTCAAGCATTTGTACCAAGCTCTAGGGGCTTGTTTAAGACCATAAAGAGCTTTACGAAGTTTGTACACATGATTAGGTTTCTTGGGATTCTCAAAGCCGGGAGGTTGTTTGACATACACTTCCTCCTCAATTTCACCATTTAAGAACGCACTTTTAATATCCATTTGGTAAAGAGTGATATCATGGTGATTGGGATAAGCAAGTAAAATACGAATGGACTCAAGTCTTGCAACGGGGGCATAGGTCTCACCATAGTCCATACCTTCGACTTGTGTGTAGCCTTGTGCTACGAGACGAGCCTTGTTGCGTACAACTTGTCCATCTTCATCTTTCTTATTCCGAAACACCCATTTGGTTCCAATGATGTTTTGCTTTTCCTTAGGCTTCTCAACCAATGTCCACACTTGGTTTCTCTCAAAGTTGTGTAGCTCCTCGTGCATTGCATTCACCCAATCGGGGTCCTTGAGAGCATCTTCCACCTTCAAGGGTTCAACACTAGAGATGAATGAGTAATGCTCACAAAAGTTAGCTAAACGAGTTTTAGAGCGAGTGATTCTCCCGGATTGGATATCTCCAAGTATTTGTTCGACGGGATGTTCCTTGTCGATTCTTGCTCTAACTCGAGGTAGCTTTTTCTTGGGTTGTGGTGAGGCTTCCTCATCATCATCTTCTTCTTCTTCGTTGATGTTGTCGTTGTTCGCTTGTGGAGGTGGAGAAGGAGGTTGAGGTGGATCATCTTGTTGCACTTCCTCATTCCCATCGTCTTGACGTGTTCCACTTGTGGATGCCTCCATATCAACTTGTCGTTCACCTTGATGTGAAGTTGGGGCTTCCACTTGAATGGACGAGGTACTCTCCTTCACTTCCATGGGGCAAATCTTGCCAATGGACAAGTCTTTGATTGCTTCCGATGGTTCTTGATCTCCTACATCAAGTGACAATTGCTCGACAGCCGTTAGTCTCATCAAACTTCACATCTACCGTCTCTTCAACTTTTCGAGTGAAGTTGTTGTAGACACGGTAAGTGTGGGAGTTCGATCCATAACCAAGTAGGAAACCTTCATGAGACTTAGGAGTAAATTTTGAACGACGATGCTTATCAAGAATGTAACATTTTGAGCCAAATACTCAAAAGTATCCAACTTGTGGTTTGTTACCGGTGAGCAGTTCATACGCCGTTTTACCAAGAAGCTTGTGAAGGTAAAGTCGATTTGTTGCATGACAAGCTGTTTCAACTGCTTCCGCCCAAAAGTGTTTTGGCGTATTGTATTCATCAAGCATTGTTCTTGCCATCTCAATAAGGGTACGGTTCTTCCTCTCAACAACTCCATTTTGTTGAGGTGTGTACGTAGCTGAGAACTCATGTGAAATACCCTCCTCATCAAGAAAGGTGTCCACATTGGCGTTCTTGAACTCCGTTCCGTTGTCACTCTGAACCTTCTTGATCTTCACTTCAAATTGGTTTTGGGCCTTTCTTGCGAAGTTCTTGAAGATCTTTTGTACCTGCGATTTGTCATCAAGAAAGAACACCCACGTAAATCTGGAAAAATCATCAACAATGACCAAACCAAAAGAGTTACCACCAAGACTCTTATAGGAGTTGGGACCAAAAAGATCCATATGAAGTAACTCGAGTGGTCTCCTTGTGGTCATAATGTTCTTCACGGGATGGCTTCCTCCAACTTGTTTTCCTGCTTGGCAAGCACTACAAAGTCGATCTTTGTCAAATATAACATCTTTCACTCCAAGAATGTGATCCCCTTTAACAAGTTTATCAAGGTTACGCATGCCAACATGTCCAAGTCTCCTATGCCATAACCAACCTTTAGAAGATTTAGCAATTAAGCATGTACGAGGTTGGGCTCTCTTAGTGAAATCAACAATGTATAGATCACCTCTACGAATGCCGGTAAAGACCATATTATGATTATCTTGACGAAACACTTGGCAATCTACTTTAGTAAATAGAACATTAAAACCAAAACCGGCTAGTCTAGATACGGAAAGAAGATTGTAACCAAGAGATTCGACAAGCATAACATTTTGTATGGAGCTATCATTGGATATGGCCACCTTACCAAGGCCAAGTACCTTACCCATGGAGTTGTCTCCAAAAGTCACATACTTGCATGGACCATCATTTTTAGCAAGCTCACGAAACATGTCTCTATCTCCGGTCATGTGATCGGTACATCCACTATCAAGAATCCACTCTTTTCCTCCGGCCATGTAATCTCGAAGATTTGCCATAAGACTGAGATTCCTCATGGTCTTCTCAAATTCAATATCAAATTCTTCGTTCTCATCATAATAGCCATGCTCAGCATCTTCATCATCATGCATGTGATCTTCACGTAGAGCAATAGATTCATTAGTTTCATGATCATGACAATGTTCAAGTTTATGACTTCTAATAGCTTCCATGATAGTGTTACTAATAGTTCTAACATCTCCTTTAGCACGCATAAGATCACGAAGCTCAAACAAGCAATCATCAAACTTAGGATCACTAGGACTCATCTTGTGAAAAGCAATAGTCTTATGAAGAATCTTATCAAGACTCTTTAGAGAGTAATCGGGATATCGCTTTTCCAAGTCATGCCATAGAGTATAAGCACATTCAAAGTTTTGCATACAACCAAGCACAACCTTAGGTAATCCTCTAATGATAAGATTGACGGTTCTAAGATTACGAAGCATGTCAATTTCCTCTTTATGAGTAGGATGCAAGGGATCAATAGGGGGCACATAAGGATTATGAATATACTTGCTCAAGTTAAATTCATCAAAGATATCAAGCATTTCAGCCCTCCAAAAATTGTAATACTCCCCATCGAGAATAGGCACTCTACGTCTAAGACTCCCCAAAGTAGACACATCCATCTCCCTCCAAAGGTGATGAAACCAAAGCAATGGAGACCAATGCTCTGATACAAATTGTGGGATCGAGGAGATAGGTCTAGAGGGGGGGGGGGAATAGACACTTAACCAACCAAAGTTGCAGATTTTAATTTCTCATGGAACTTAGGCAGATTTTGGCACAAGTTAAGATCATTCCAATACTTTCTACACATCCATATCTAGCGATTGAGCAGCGGAAATAGTAAAGCATTAAAAAGTGCGGAAAGTAAAGGGGTAGAGTATGGAAGATCAAACGCAATGAAGACACGGTGGTTTTTGGCGTGGTTTCGATAGGTGGTGCTATCATACGTCCACGTTGATGGAGACTTCAACCCACGAAGGGTAACGGCTGCGCGAGTCCACGGAGGGCTCCACCCACGAAGGGTCCACGAAGAAGCAACCTTGTCTATCCCACCATGGCTTACGTCCATGAAGGACTAGCCTCACTCGGGTAGATCTTAACGAAGTAGGCGATCTCTTTGCCCTTACAAACTCCTTGGTTCAACTCCACATCATGTCGGAGGCTCCCAAGTGACACCTAACCAATCTAGGAGACGCCACTCTCCAAAAGGTAATAGACGGTGTGTTGTTGATGAACTCCTTGCTCTTGTGCTTCAAATGATAGTCTTCCCAACACTCAAACAACTCCTCACAGATTTGGCTATGGTGGAAGAGGGATGTGAGTGGAAAGCAACTTGGGAAAGGCTAGAGATCAAGGTTCAAATGGTTGGAATGGAATGTCTTGATCTCAACACATGAGTAGGTGGTTCTCTCTCAGAAAATGTATGGTGGAAGTGTAGGCACGTTCTGATGGCTCTCCTTTCTGAGAAGGAAGTGGTGGAGGGGTATATATAGCCTCCACACAAAATCGAACCGTTACACACTTTTGACCCAACTCGGTGGCACCGATTCAGAAGACTCGGTGGCACCGAACTGTGTAAAAGATATGAACGTTAGGAATCTCGGTGGGACCGACTGGAACAACTCGGATGGACCGAAGTGCAATGGCTAGGGCAAACCTCATCTCGGTGGCACCGATTGCATCAACTCGGTAGGACCGAAGTGAAGCAATAAGGCAACAGAGACTTGGCAAGCCATCTCGGTGAGACCGATTTGCAAAACTCGATGAGACCGAAGTAAGTGCAAACAATTATAGAGAATTGGCATGGCCATCTCGGTGAGACCGAGATCCATATCGGTGGATCCGATTTGTTAGGGTTTTGGCAGTGGCTAAGTCCAGATGAACTCGGTGGCTCCGGATAGGAAATTTCGGTGGGGCCGAGTTGGAATGAAGGTTTTGGACATATTTGGATGGAGAAAGTGGTTGAGGGTTTAGGAGTACTGTCACTAAGCACTTGAGCAAAAAAAAACATTAAGCAACACCTCATCCCCTTTTAATAGTATTGGCTTTCCTATGGATTCAATGTGATCTTGGATCACTAAACCAAAAATGTGGAGTCTTGATCTTTTGCCAATCCTTGTCCTTAGCATTTTGAAGGGATTCCACATCCTCTTGTCCCTGCCACGCCATTGTTGAACTTGTCTGAAATTCACTAGATAAAAGCATTAGTCCAACAACATGTATGTTGGCATAAATTACCAAAACCACCAAGGGAGCAAATGTGCTTTCAGCAAGGTATCACCCGCATACTATAAGATGGATATCCCACCCTCTACTAGACGTAGAACAAGATCTCCAAATTGGCCATCTTCTTTATCTTGTACTATGAGAGTGGCTAACATATCCACGACAATATAAAAAACAATCAGCGACAATGAATCTCCTTGTTTAAGGCCTTTGTTTTGGCCCAGAGGTAATGACATATGTCATCGTTGACCTTCACGCCAACACTCGCAACCTAAACAAAACTAGCGAGAGAAGAAAACAAAGGAGGAACCAAAACCGCACCTTCAGACTTGAAACGAGAGTAAGCCTCGCGTCGCTCTCCCAGGAGCGGCACGGGCGGAGCCTGGCCTGCCGGCACCGCCGCTCCCCTCCCCTCGCCACCGCCAGAGGGCACCACTGGGCAAAGCCCGGCCGGCATCGGCGGCAGCGGGGCCGTTTGACTCGCGAGCTCTGGTGGATCTGGAGTGGCGGCGGCTGATGGATGTGACCGTCAGCGTGCTTGATTGAGGGCTGCGCAGCGGTGGCCTGCCCTTTTGCCTTGGGCGCGGGGTCTTCGTCAGTGTCGCTGGAGGCTGGTGCGCGCTACTGGGGGCGGCGGCCAGTGCTCGCGCGACCTGTGGCTGAGGCGGCGGCCCGGAGCTTGGCGGGGCGAGGCCACGGCCGTGGTGAGCACGGAGGTGTAGGCGAGGGGCTGGCTGCAAAGCAGTGGGCAGTGGCGCTCGCGATGTGCCGGCTCTGGGGCTGGGCGCGGCAGATCTGGGGATCCAGTGCCCAGATCTAACGCCGGTAGTTGGTGCTCGGGCTGTGGCTCGGGACTGAGGTCCTGCTAGGCGTCTGCGTGCTTCTGTGCAGGCATGAAGGTGCGACGGGAGATGTGTGGATGAGTGGATGCCGGGGCGGCGGCCCAGGATGGTGGCTGCAAGCCTGCAGCGGCGGCGGCTGTTGTCGTGGCTGGGGTGGCAGTGGCGTGGACTTCGTCGTGGCATGAGGTGCTGTGATGGGGTGCGTGGTGGTGGTTGGCGGCAGGTGGTGGAGGTGAGCTCTCCGGTGATCCGAGCGCCCATGGTGCTCTGGATCCACAAATCCAGTCATGTGACGAGGAGCTCCAGCGAAGCATTGCTCTGACCATGGTCAGGGCCGGCGACGGCGGCACTTACGGGTGTCGTCTACCTTCTTGGAGGCGTCGTTGTGGAGCTCCGTCAACATCGCGAAGGATTTGACTCTGGATGAAAATCCTAGCTTCGGTATTCCGAAGTGGGTGGTGACGATGTCTATGTCGTGTCCTCCTTGTAGGCATCGCTTGGGGGAGGCTGTTGCGAGCGATCTCTCTATCGCCAGGGTCAGTGGACGTCGGGGCAGCGGCCCCGAAATTGTGCGCCGAGATGGCGGTCTCAGGAAGCGATGCGAAGACGGCTCCATGAGGTAGAGCTGCAGCTCAGCATGGCTTGGGTGGCGATCTTCAGCTACGAGGGTGGCAAGGTCGTCGGCTCGGTCGACGCATTCCAGTGGGGACGGTTGGACGATATGTCTGGGCGGCGGCCCCGGAAGTGGTGCGACGGCCGTGGGCTGCGTGGGTTGCGGGTGGCCGGGTCGTGCGGCGTCGTGGCTTGAGGGCGAGCGGTGGTATGTCGGGGCAGCGGCCCCGGAAGTGGTGCGACGGCCGTGGTCTGCGGGCGGTTTCCCTGCGCAACGTGGGTTGCGGGTGGCCGGGTCGTGCGGCGTCGTGGCTCGAGGGCGAGCGGTCGTATGTCGGGGTGGTGGCCCCAGAAGGTGGTGTCGGTTGTTTGCTGTAACACCCCAAAAATATTTCCTTTGATTTCTAAATCTTTTCTTTAAAAAGAAAAAAAATGATTTGAATCTTATGGCTCTATTTCTTCTTCTTTGGTTTTGAAAGCCATTTTTCAGTTTTCATTTGGGTTTCAAAATTTTAAAAAATGGTTCTGATTTAATGGTTTCTTACTTGAGTAAATATTTTTGAAGGATCAAAAATATTTTCTTTCAGATTTTTTTTTGAATAATTAATTATTTCAATGGAATGATCCCTTTCATTTTTTTTTCAAACACTTAGAAAATTCCCACAAAAATTATTCTGTCATTTTCAAAATATCATCCAAGTCATCTTCACACCCTAGGACAGTACCCAATACTTCTCCTCTCCACAAAAATATTTTTATCAAATTTAGCAAATTCCAAAGTTTGAATTTCATTTACTCCTAGTTCCTTTGATTTACAAAGGAACTATATTTTTCCTAGCTCTTCTGCACCCACAAAAATTATCCCAACTACTTGATAGTACCCACACTCCATTTCACCAAAAACATTCTGTTCCACAGTTCAAAATTTTCAAATTTCATTCAATTGAAATTTGGACCAGATTCAAACTCTCTGCCGAAAACCGAATTTTAATTACTCCAAAAATTCTGAAATTTTGCCAGCATCTCTGTTATGCATCAGTAACTCACCACAAAAATTCTCACAAATTCCAAAAATTCCTGTGGCCATCTAGTATTTCGTCAAACATCTTGTGTGCACTGTTCCTCACTGTCGAAAATTTCAGAAAAATTCAGATAAGTACAGAGAGGGGGAGATCGATGTCGTGCCGTGCCTTCCACTCTTCCTCTTCGTCGCTGCCTCATTCCAAGCCTTGAATGCTTCACCCCAGACCCCCATCGTTAGTTGCTCACCGCCGACAGGCCAGCGACAGACCGGTGCAACGGCTGCCGACCACTACAGCGGTTCGCCGTGCGGTCACCTCGGCCACTGACGGCAACAACCCAGCTCCGCACCGCCCAGCACCGTCCCTAGCCTCCTCTGCCTCCACGCGTCCCTCTTCATCACACCAAAACGCCGCCAACACCGCCAGGGCATTGCTGTCAGTCGCCGGAGTTGGCGCCGTCCGCCACACCCGTACGGGAGCTCATCCACGGGGAGATGGATAGAGCTTGACCACGTCTGCGCTGGCGCTTCGAGAAGGCTTCCCCGATGCCATTGATGCTCACCGACCTCGCCCACCGCCTCCAACTGCCCCCGCCGGCCGCCATCACTCCGGCGTGATCCAAACCGCCTCGGACCGCCTCAAATCGCCTATATAAGGAGCCCTCGAGCTCCGTTCAATGCCCACACCACCTCCACTCACCTCCAATCCACCCCTAGGCCACTTCCCCGACCTCGGGGAGGTCGTCTTCCCCGACTCCGGCCGCCTGACCCGCCATTGCCACCGAGTACCTCACGTCGCCGTTCGACCACCTCCACCCCTCAAATTTCATCCGTAGCCTCCTCGTGCACCAACACATCCATTCCGCGTGTCAATTTGACGACCGGAGCCCTCCCCGATGAAATCCATCATCACGCGACGCCGCCGTCCGCCGGAGTTGACCTCGCCGTCGCTGTGGTGCTCGCCGGCGACCAACTCCACCACCCACCGACGCGGAATACTCCCCCGAGCACACCCACACCATCGCCGCATCCTGAACCCCGACGATCGCCGCCAGTGACCGCCTCCCCCTCTCTGTTCTCGCACGCGAGCGCTTTCAAATTCAAACCTGACGGGTAGGCCCCACCCATCAGTCTTTTCTTCTTTTTCTGTTTAAATCGAAATTGCCTTCTGCCTCAATACGTTTTCTGAACTGAGAAAACGTATTCTGCCCGAGGCGCTTTCTGTTATAACCGCAGGGATCCAAAAGTAACTGTTTTATTGGCAGAAAAGTCCCTAGTTTTAAAACCTTTATAAATTTTTAACCACAAATTATTTTTAATTGATTCTTTTTCTGAAAATTTTCTTTTTCAGTCTATTTTTTTAGTATTTATTTAAAAATATTTTGAGCCAACTTTTTGTATTGTTGCAAAATTTTTGATTTGAATTTGAATTCTTATTTTATAGAAAACGAGGAGGGAAACTTTGCCAAAAATTTCGAGGGATCACCTTCTGCCTACTTTGATGAAGGCAAGCATTTTTGAACTTGGGATATGGTGTTTGCATGCATGTTTGCATAAGTTCGAAACATCACCGGATATGTAGTCGATAGCAAATGCATGCATGGTCATATCATTTTGTGCATTTCATGCATACAAGAGTCTTGCTAACTTGGAAGAAATTGTGAGGAGTCAGGGGGTGTACCTCCTACCTTGTCGTGCCGGTAGGCACGAGTCACATCATGACACGATGGTGTCACTGTGGCATGTGAAGCATGCCAGTCATAATAATAACACCTCCTGAGTCGACCTAGATCGAGTCTTGTTCCGTCATGCCCAGTTAAAATTCGTGCTGCCACTTGTCTTCCCGCGAGGGGAGTACGGCTTAGTAAGTTGCTAACCCCTTTTCGAGTGCACACCACATAGAGGGGCCATGATGAGGGTTCCATGGCCATGGACTAATGCCAGTCATCGAGTCAGGGGGCATAGGTGTATCCGGCTGGGCCGAGAGGGGGGCACCCCTTATAATCCGCGCGTTATAAATAGTGATCCCATGCTATTCGAGACGATGGTCTCCCCGTCTTAGAGTTTTTCTTGAATGATGCTTTGGGTGATTCCTGGCATCCTGAAAGTTAATCTGGTGTGTGCTGGTCAGGTGTGTTTCCAACCCAAAGACCGTAATGGGAATTAGTCAGCGTCTCCGTGTTGGCTAAAGAAATCCTATACACGTGGGTAAAGAGTACACCCTCTGCAGAGTTATACCTATTCGAATAGCCGTGTCCACGATCAAGGACGTTAGCTGGGAAGGGTCAAGTGTCGGTCCCGGTGTCGGTCTTCGGAGGATATAATTAAAATTGAGCATGATCCATTTTTGCAGGATAATTATTGTCACCACTGATGCCAGCATGAATATTATTGTTAACATGAATATTATTGTGGGCTAACCTTTTTCTTCTATGTGCAACCTTGAGTATCACTTGGGATGGCTAGTCCACCTGGATACTCATTTCTATTTTTTTCTGGGTATCACTAGGGATGGCTAGTCCACCTGGATACTCATTTCTATTTTTTTCTGGGTATCACTTGGGATGGCTAGTCCACCTGGATACTCATTTCTATTTTTTTCTGGGTATCACTTGGGATGGCTAGTCCACCTGGATACTCATTTTTATTTTTCTGGGTATCACTTGGGATGGCTACTCCACCTGGATACTCATTTCTTTTCAAGACCTCTCGAGGCGTCGCATTTAGACACCCGTTTGGCATTTCTTTTCAAGACCTCTTGAGGCGTCGCATTCAGACACCCGTTTGGCATTTTTCTTGGGATTCCTCAGGCGGTCCAACGCCTGAAGTTCCATTTTATATTCTTGGTTCATTACTATAATGATATATTTATTCACCCACACTGCATTAACATTTATCATATCAAGCTTTAATTTCGGTCAGCATATGCATATAATTTAATCCATCATGAGCACATGCATTCGGTATATCTTTTGTTCATAATGTTTGCGAGTACATTCCAATGTACTCACAGGCTTGTCCCTGGCTTGTTAATTTGGCCAGACCCGAAGGAAGACGAGCTTGTGGAGGAAGAGTGCGCTAGCGAGCCCGACGCTTAGAGGTGTTCCCAGTCAGTCAACTTGTGGTCTTGGAGTCTACCACGTGTATCTTCCGCAGTGCTTTTGCTCCACCAATAAAATAGTCAAGTCTCAGACTGACGCTTGGCTTTACTTTATTGTATGAGTGTTGTAATATCACCACATCACTGTCTTATTCCGCCACCATCATATATTGACAAGTTTGTAATAAATGTTGAGCACTCTGGCTCCACCCTGTGTAATATTGTGTATGTTCTGGTTATCTGTATCAAGGGAGTCCACTAGTTGTTCTGATCTTGGGGCTGGTGTGACTTGAGGCTATTCCAAAATTTATTCCAAAAACAGGCCTGATAAACCTTGGTATCAGAACCAGGCTGACTGTAGGAAGCCCTAGGTGCGATCGCTAGTAGTAGAGTCAGTCCTAACAATTTTTAGCAGCATCTCATGCATTGTAACAAATTTTCCTTGGTCATCATATACTTATGATATGACTATTTGGATTTTTTGTCTACTGTTGTAGATGTCTGGCGGCAGCTGCCCGACCCAGATTTTTGCCAACGAGCCTGCGGGGTTTTCCCGCCTTCTCATCTACATCGCCAGAGCCGCGATGGGATCTCCGAGTCGTCCGGAGTACATAGTTTTTCCCGACAGGATCTCGGACACCCTGACTATGTACCAGGCCTCGGTATATATTCGGGGTGGAGATGCCGCGCCTCACCGCAACTATTGTTTTGTGGGGAGAGTCATGCCTACTGAGAGGCATGCTATCCAGATGGCTGCCCGAGAGGCCATCGCTCATCTTAGGGACATTCTTCCAGTCATGCAGACACGTCCCTATCATTATCTCCCATGCCATGTTCCATACACTAGTCACTATGCTTTCTCTTGCACCGCGGGAGAAAGGGACGAGGCGATTGAGCCCCTTGTTCAGTACATCATGGCTCTAGAGTCAGTCTTCACCTCACTGGTGGACGACTATCTCGCTGCATGGATGGACTTGGCTCGTGCGAGGGCTCCTCGCAGGAGTGAGTTCCGTTCTCCTTCCCCACACGCTCCTCGCATTCTGACTCCACCATATGACCCCCTACTCGTTCCGCGATTCGACACACATCCCCGAGCGATGAGTCTAGTCGCTTGGCAGCTCCCATTCCGGTTAGAGCTTCACCGCCTACGAGCACAGTACCACCGTGAGCAGGCATGGTATCGATAGCTGCCTGACTAGAGACCATACCCGAGGAGGAGGAGGAGGAGGTCGAGTCTTCAGCACCCCGTCTGGGACTTACCCTCAGCAGGGCCTACGACGTTCCAGACACTCCGTGATAGAAGACTAGGCATCGGCACCGCAGTCGCCTCTTATGAGAGTGTAGCTGTAAAATATTTATTTTCTGTTTCTTTTCTTCTTTGTAAGATGGCGAGTAGTAGACTTGGATCGCAGCATGCTAAGAGGATGGAGTAGTGCACTAGTCTAAATAAGCGGTCATGTAAGTATCACGGCTATGACAAGAATATTGTTTAATTAAACCATGCATGTATAATTAGACCTTGCATGTATAATATAACTCGTTACTTTTATGTACTTACGTTTTTGGGGGAAAATTATTTTCAGTCTCTTAAAATTTATTTCTTTCCTTTATAATTTCTTTCCTCATCGGTGTTTACACAAATACCCCAGAAAGAAAATGCATTGTCCTTGGACCCGTTCCATGCCCAGTCCACCAGAGGACAACTTTGCACAGATGGGAAATAACTTCACACCAGGACAGACAAGTCAGCAAAGCAATGATTCAACATTCTCACAAGTGTGTCGTCTTTATGAACAAAGTCAGCAGCAGCACCAGGAAATGATGCAGCATTTGATAAATATGGGAAATCACCAAGGACATCACCAACCCAGATCAAAATTATCTGAACTTCAGAGGACCAATCCGACTATCTTTTCTCACACAGATAAACCTTTGGAGGCAGACGACTGGCTGCGTGATATTGAAAGAAAATTGGTCATAGCCCAGTGTACGGACCAGGAAAAAGTATTATATGCTCCGCATTATTTTTTTGGGACATCAGCATCATGGTGGGAAAATTTATGCCACACGCATCCCAATGGAGGAGACATGACATGGGAGCAATTCAAGGAGGGCTTCCGGGGAGCACATATTCCCAACAACATCATGAAATTAAAGAAAAGAGAATTTGAGGATCTCAAGCAACGGGGCACAACAGTAACTTAGTACCTCGATTAGTTTACTCAGCTAGCCCGGTATGCCAATGACGAATATATGACAAAGAGCAAAAAAATGGAGAAATTCCTCGACGGGCTCGTTCCATCTTTAAAATGCCAACTGATGGTCCATACTTTTCCGGATTTCAAGACACTGGTAGACAAGGCTATTATCCTGGAAAATGAGCACTGCAACATGAATGAAATTCGCAAGCGCCGCATGAATCAGTCAGTACAGGTTCGTAACAACAGGCCCCGAAATGAATCTCAGAGGCCTGTGGCACCTCGACCAACAATTCCAACACCACGACCGCAACAAAACTGTAGTACCTTCAACAACAGGGCCAAAGAAGCAATATTCCGTCCTGGCATCACTTGTTATGCTTGTGGAGCAGAGGGGCATTATGCTAGGCAATGCCCAAAACAGGGGAATAATGCCCCCAAACCCAACAACAATGGTCGCGGTACTAATGCAGCTCCGCGACACAACAATCTCAACACCAACAGCAATCACAGAAAGGGGCAGGTTAACCACGTGACATTTGAGGAAGCACAGAATGCACCAGACATCGTGTTTGGTATGTTTCCTGTCAACACCATTAATGCTATGGTTTTATTTGATTCTGGAGCTTCCCATTCGTGCATCTCTAAAAGATTTGCCTCGAAGAATCAATTTTCTTTTTCGCCTTTGAAAAATTCAATGGTTATTCAGTCCCCGGGATCAAAGCAAAGCACACAATGGTACTGCCAGGATGTGAACATCGAAATAAAAGGAATGAAGTTTCTAGCAAACCTTATTGTATTGGAAGCAGTTGATTTGGATGTTATTTTGGGAATGGACTGGTTGACCACAAATAAAGGATTTATAGACTGCTACAATCGAACAGTGACTCTCACCAATTGTCAAGGGAAGACAGTAAAGTTTGGTACAAGGGGAATTTCTACCTCTCAAGGGAAGTTAAATCAAGTGGACATGACAGAATTAAGCAAGGTTCCTGTGGTATGCGAATACCCCGATGTATTCCCTGAGGAGCTACCAGGCATGCCACCAGATCGTGAAATTGAATTTGTTATTGAACTAGCACCTGGAACGGCACCCATCTACAAGAAGCCTTATCAAATGGCTCTGACAGAATTGGTTGAACTAAAGAAACAAATCAAGGAATTATTGGAAAAGGGTTATGCCCGACCCAGCTCATCACCGTGGGGATCACCGGTTTTATTTGCCAAGAAAAAAGATGGGACCCTAAGGTTATGTATTGATTACAGGGCACTCAATATGGTTACTATCAAAAATAAATATCCACTACCAAGGATCAACGACTTGTTCGACCAACTGGCAGAAGCCAAGCTTTTCTCAAAAATAGACTTGAGGTCAGGTTACCATCAATTAAAAATCCGATCATCAGACATACCCAAGACCGCTTTTACCACCAGATACAGATTATATGAGTTTACTGTGATGCCTTTCGGATTGACCAACGCTCCTGCTTATTTTGTACATCTCATGAACAAGGTCTTCATGAAATATTTGGACAAGTTCATGGTCGTGTTCATTGATGATATACTTATTTATTCCAAGACACCAGAAGAACATGAGCAACATCTTTGAATAGTCCTGGAAGAATTACGGAAAAATCAACTATATGCCAAATTCAGTAAGTGTGAATTTTGGTTACGAGAAGTTGGTTTTCTGGGACATGTACTGACAAAGGATGGAATAGCAGTGGACCCAAGCAAAGTAAAGGATGTCTTAGGATGGAAGCAACCCACCAACATGACTGAAATCAGGAGTTTTCTCGGTTTGGCTGGCTACTATCGACGATTTATTGAAGGTTTCTCCACCATAGCCAAACCCATGACTCAGTTACTCAAGAAGGATAAAAAGTTTGAATGGACTGAAGCATGTGAAAAAAGTTTCCAAGAATTAAAAAAGAGGTTAACAACGGCACCTGTTCTGACCGTGCCAGATGTGCACAAGAATTTTGATATATACTGTGACGCTTCCAGAAAAGGCCTTGGATGTGTATTAATGCAGGATGGAAAGGTCGTAGCATATGCTTCAAGACAACGACGACACGAAGAAAATTATCCTACCCGTGATTTGGAATTAGCAGCTGTGGTACATGCACTCAAGGAATGGCGACATTACCTTCTTGGTAATCGGTGTGAGATATACACGGATCATAAGAGCCTTAAGTATATCTTCACCCAGCCAAAATTAAACCTACAACAACATCGCTGGCTTGAGCTAATTAAGGATTATGATGTGGAAATTCGTTACCATCCTGGTAAAGCAAATGTTGTGGCAGACGCCCTCAGCCGAAATCCATGCACCGACAATGACAGTGTGCAATTCTCACAACATGAGTTCAACCGAGAATTTGCCAGACTTAACATGGTCCTAGTCGCAGAAGGAACCATTGCTCACCTAGAAGTAAAACCAACATTAGAGGATCATATCAAAGAAACCCAGAAGGGACACCCCAATATCGAGGGAATTAAAAGGAAGGTAAATTCAGGCAAGGCATCCGAATTTACCATTGACACCCAAGGAATCCTATGGTACGGGAAAAGATTATGCATACCCAATAAGGAAGAGCTAAAGCAACAGATTTTGGCAGAAGCCCATACCACTCCATACTCCATTCACCCAGGGGGAACCAAGATGTACAAGGATCTTCAGGACAAATTTTGGTGGCACGGGATGAAAAGGGATATAGCCGTATATGTGGCACGTTGTGACTCTTGTCAGCGTATAAAAGCAGAACACCAGAGGCCAGCAAGATTGTTACAGCCACTCAGAGTGCCTGAATGGAAATGGGATGAGATAGGGATGGATTTTATTGTCGGATTACCAAGGTCACGACACGGGAATGATGCTATCTGGGTTATCACAGATTTATTAACCAAGGTGGCACACTTCATTCCGGTAAAAACAACATATACAACACAAAAGCTTGCTAAGTTATACCTCTCCTGAATTGTTTGCTTACACGGAGTACCCAAGACCATAGTCTCTGATAGAGGCACTCAGTTTGTCTCTAGGTTTTGGGATCACTTGCAGCAAGCCTTAGGAACGCAACTGGTATTCAGTACGGCGTATCACCCACAGACAGGAGGGCAGACTGAACGGATAAATCAGATATTGGAAGACATGCTGAGAGCTTGTGTTCTTACTTATGGAGTCAGCTGAGAGGACAGTTTACCATATGCGGAATTTTCATATAACAACAGTTATCAAGCCAGTCTAAAGATGTCACCCTTTGAAGCCCTATACGGACGGAGGTGCCGTACCCCACTCAATTGGTCTAAAACCGGAGATAGACGAATCTTCGGCCCGAAAGTTCTCAAAGAAGCAGAAACAAAAGTAAAACTTATCCGAGACAGACTGAAAGCAGCTCAGAGCCGTCAGAAGAGCTACTAAGATCAGAAACACCGTCAGATCAGTTTTGAACCCGATGAATATGTGTATCTCAGGGTATCCCCTATGAGGGGACTACAAAGATTCAAGGTCAAAGGGAAACTGGCACCGCGATTTATTGGACCATTTAAAATAATTGCGAGGAGAGGCAAGGTTGCCTACCAACTAGAGCTACTAGCAGAATTGTCAGATGTTCATGATGTATTTCACGTGTCACAGCTGAGGAGATGTGTCAGTAACCCGGACAAACAAGTTCAACATCAAGACCTGGATATCCAACCAAACCTTACATATATGGAACGTCCTATAAAAACTTTGGAAGAGTCAGAACGGAGAACCCGTCGGAATGTGATAAAGTTTTACAAGGTCCAGTGGAGTAATCACACCGAAGAAGACGCAACATGGGAAAGAGAAGATCACCTAAGGACTGAGTATCCGTACCTGTTTGAGGGACAGCTGAAATCTCGGGGACGAAATTTTTCTTAAGGGGGGTAGGTGTTGTAACACCCCAAAAATATTTTCTTTGATTTTCAAAATCTTTTCTTTAAAAAGAAAAAAATGATTTGAATCTTATGGCTCTATTTCTTCTTCTTTGGTTTTGAAAGCCATTTTTAAGTTTTCATTTGGGTTTCAAAATTTTTAAAAATGGTTCTGAATTAATGGTTTCGTACTTGAGTAAATATTTTTGAAGGATCAAAAATATTTTCTTTCAGATTTTTTTTTGAATAATTAATTATTTCAATGGAATGATCCCTTTCATTTTTTTTCAAACACTTAGAAAATTCCCACAAAAATTATTCTGTCATTTTCAAAATATCATCCAAGTCATCTTCACACCCTAGGACAGTACCCAATACTTCTCCTCTCCACAAAAATATTTTTATCAAATTTAGCAAATTCCAAAGTTTGAATTTCATTTATTCCTAGTTCCTTTGATTTACAAAGGAACTATATTTTTCCTAGCTCTTCTGCACCCACAAAAATTATCCCAACTACTTGACAGTACCCACACTCCATTTCACCAAAAACATTCTATTCCACAGTTCAAAATTTTCAAATTTCATTCAATTGAAATTTGGACCAGATTCAAACTCTCTGCCCAAAACCTAATTTTAATTACTCCAAAAATTCTGAAATTTTGCCAGCATCTCTGTTATGAATCAGTACCTCACCACAAAAATTCTCACAAATTCCAAAAATGCCTGTGGCCATCTAGCATTTCGTCAAACATCTTGCGTGCACTGTTGTGGCACCCCGGCTCAGAGCAACCGGTTTACCTTGCATTGCCAGCCCAGAGATCAAGTCTTCTGGCAATACACAACAACTTGGTACAGAAAACAACCGCTTTATTAATCTCTAGCGGATACATAGGTTCAAATATTACATGATAAGCGAGGCCAAGCGGCACACCCGGTGCGGCTGCACTTATGTACATTATTTAGTAGACATCTCCAGGGCCTCGATGATAACGGGAACTACTACGCGGTAGCGGAACGACGAGGTAGCGAAACTCCACTCCACAGGGACACTGCTAGGACACGGCCTAGAGCGCGACATATTGCTCGACATCAACACCATGTACGGCTTCTCCTGCATCTGGCATGATAAGCCAGGTGAGTACTTTGAATGTACTCGCAAGCTCACAGCAAACAAAGCAAATATGACAAACAATAACAAGGCATTTAGCAGGATTGATGCATGAATATGAACATGGTGCTACCATGCTTACTATATGTGTGAAAAACTGCCATGGTCCCTCGGACCAACTTACCATCTCGGGGTTACCTCGTAACCACCGTCAATAACTTACCAACGTGATCCTCACTTGATCACAGCAATACCGTTCATAGTGATCCTCACACGATCACCAATTCTGCATGTGCCATCTTGTGAATCTTAGTGTGCAGGTTAATTATATCTGTTGACCCCCGGTGTGACCTACTACGAACTGTGTCCATATCCGAGGACGCGGCTATCGATAGATTATACGCTCTGCAGAGGTTAGTACATTGTACCCACACTACGGAACTCATGGCCTCATGCTCCCATTCGGGTGGACCAACGATATTCCGACAAAACCAATCTATTGCATGACACTCTCCCGGCCACTTAGACAAACTCCCCTTTGGGCTATGTCATGGGTGGCCCCGATGTCAACTCGTGACATCCGCCACCTCTATGGCTGCCACCGTCGTGGCCAAACAAAAACATCGTCCCGAACGGGGACCTCGGTACCATAAAACTCGGGCACACAAGGTTATGACTGCCTACCGGGCCAGGGTAGCGCCAGTGCACAACCTTCCCAAGTAGGAGGCACCGGCGAGAGGCATGACAATAGACCGCATTAGGGCCTCCCCATCTAGGCAAGTGTGGTTGCACTGGTGAGCTCGATTCGGTGGCACCATGACTCGATCAACAGCTTGTTCAAGTTGAATTAACATCAAAATTAACTTGAAATAAAATGATTCGAGCCATAGTATGTGAATGGATGCACGGGTCATGATCATGAGTAACGAATGCATCATGCTACCTTGAGAGTATATGACATGATCTCTACTGCACACTTAGCAAGAAACATCTTCTCTACTGCATAGCATCAAAATGACTTGGAAAAAATACAATGCAATAAGTTTTATATAGCATTAATAGTGGAATATATGATGAATTTAATTCAAATAACTATTTTCATTGCAATGCCATCCTTGCATATGAATGTTGTGGCCTGCCTTGGCTCAGAGGAGTGTCACAATACTCCTGGTCTTCTCCAACACAACTAGGAGCTTCTGAAAATATTTTAAATGCAAAAAGAAAATGTCACATAAAGCATTTTATTTCACCAGAAAATCCAAACAGCAAGAAAAATTCTGAAATTTGGCATGCATAAACTTTAGCTCAATACAAACCAGTAGCAAAAAGAATCAACTCATTTGGACTTATAGAATAGAAATTAGAGCTGGTCAAAGTTCTGGTCAAAATCTGGATTTAAATGAATTTAATCGAATTTCCAGAACAGGCCACGTCGAAGACGTATTCTCCGAATACGCCTCCACTTAGAAAACGGTTCGGCCGCGAGAGAGAGGCTGACAGTGGGGTCCCACTGTCAGGGTTAAAAGGGAGAGGGAGAGGGAACTGGAGAGGCGGCGCTGTCGCCGGTGGTTCTCCGGCGAGGAGGCCACAGCGGTCGCCGGCGATGGGTGGGATGGATGCAGTGCATCACGGTGACCACGTACGTACCCGAAGTGACGGCGGGGGTGGCCGGACGGCGTCGGGGGGTTCTTCTCCAGAGACGGCGGCGGCGGAGCTCGTCAGATACGTCGATTCCGGCGATGATCCGGCGAACCAGTGGTACCGTCGAGCTCAGGAGATCACCACGACCTCGATGGAAGCAACGGACGGAGCTGGGAGCGACTAGAATGAGCGCACGATCCAAGTGGATCCGCAGCGGATTCCGACGATGATCGGCGACAGGAGGCCCTCCTGGCCTTGCCGCGCTTGTTGGGGAGTAATTTGTGGCCAGAGGAGGTGAGGGCGATGGCTAGAAGGACTCGGGGATGTCTCTATTTATAGATGGAGGGCGGCCGTGCTCGGGACTCTGCCGGCGACGAGCTGCAGAAGAAGAGAGAGGGAGAGGAGCTCGGGCGCGACATGGAGGAGATGTAGTGGGGCACAGCTACGCGGTGCACGCACGCGGGCACAGTGCGGCGCACTACGCGGAGCAGACGGCGCACACGCGCTCACTGTTCCGCCTGGTAGCGTTCGGCTGCTTCCGGCGAGCGGCTTGCCGGCGTCGAGGAGGAGCAGGGCGAGGCTAGGTGGCACGCTGGAGATCGCTGGGGGCTAGGACGTGCAGCGGTGGCGAGAGGAGAGCAAATGGGCGGCGGCAGAGGGGCCCGGTGCACAGAGCGCGGCGAGCGCATGCCAAACCCCGTGCACCCACGCGGTCACCGCGTGCACTGGAACACGCGCTGCTTTGGGCGATGCCAGACCATGTCAAAGGTGAAGTCCCTTCAACGCGGTGCCTAACTATGCGCTTGGCTTGCCATCTGGCTCAGTGGAGGTGACAAGAGCATGTTGCAAAGTTTCTGGACAGAAACTTGGGACAATTGCTGAGGACAAACGGCTAGGGATTAAGGGTTGATATCTTGGGGTTAAGCATCTCTTAGGAGGGTAGTCATGTGGTAAAAATTTCAGCTCCAACAGATCAAGGAAAAATATACTTGCTTCACAAAGTGCCAATTCTGTCCAGAAGCAAAAATATTTTTCTTAGCTGAAAATTTCCAAATGACCATGGGATATTTTTGCATGGGGACGTGGGGCATGATCCAAAGAATATTTGGGAATTTTCTTGAAATTTTTGAAGCAATAAAAATGAGGGTTGCTTCATAGCTTGTTGAGAAAATAGGCATTTTCAGGAAGAAAAATAATATAATGCCATTAAATAAAATTATCCAATGGCATTATGGTGAGAGGGATGAGGTCTAGGGAAGGTTTAGGGATGATAGATTCCACTTGGAAGAAAATAAAAAATAATTCCAAGTGGTAAGTCCAAAAGAATTGATTGAAAAACCCATATGCAAATTAAAATATTCAATAAATCCAAAGAAAAGAAAAGGCAAAAATCCAGGGTGTTACAACTGTTCCTCACTGTCGAAAATTTCAGAAAAATTCAGATAAGTACAGAGAGGGGGAGATCGATGCCGTGCCGTGCCTTCCACTCTTCCTCTTCGTCGCTGCCTCACTCCAAGCCTTGAATGCTTCACCCCGGACCCCCCTCGTCAGTTGCTCGCCGCCGACAGGCCAGCGGCAGACCGGTGCAACGGCCGCCGACCACTGCAGCGGCTGGCCGTGCGGTCACCTCAGCCACTAACGGCAATAACCCAGCTCCGCACCGCCCAGCGCCGTCCCTGGCCTCCTCTGCCTCCACGCGTCCCTTTTCATCTCACCAGAACGCCGCCAACACCGCCAGGGCCCTGCTGTCAGTCGCCGGAGTTGGCGCCGTCCGCCACGCCCGTACGGGAGCTCATCCATGGGGAGATGGATAGAGCTTGACCCCGTCCACGCTGGCGCTTCGAGAAGGCTTCCCCGACACCATTGATGCTCACCGACCTCGCCCACCGCCTCCAACTGCCCCCGCCGGCCACCATCACTCCGGCGTGATCCGAACTGCCTCGGACCGCCTCAGATCGCCTATATAAGGAGCCCTCGAGCTCCGTTCAGTGCCCACGCCACCTCCACTCACCGCCAATCCACCCCTAGGCCACTTCCCCGACCTCAGGGAGGTCGTCTTCCCCGACTCCGGCCGCCCGACCCGCCACTGCCACCGAGTACCTCACGTCGCCGTTCGACCACCTCCACCCCTCAAATTTCATCTGTAGCCTCCTCGTGCACCAACACATCCATTCCGCGCGTCAATTTGACGACCGGAGCCCTCCCTGATGAAATCCATCATCACCCGACTCCGCCGTCCGCCGGAGTAGACCTCGCCGTCGCCGTGGTGCTCGCCGGCGACCAACTCCACCACCCACCGATGCGGAATACTCCCCCGAGCACACCCACACCATCGCCGCCTCCTGAAACCCCGGCGATCGCCGCCGGTGACCGCCTCCCCCTCTCTGTTCTCGCGCGCGAGCACTTTCAAATTCAAACCTGACGGGTGGACCCCACCCGTCAGTCATTTCTTCTTTTTCTGTTTAAATCGAAAACGCCTTCTGCCTCAATACGTTTTCTGAACTGAGAAAACGTATTCTGCCCGAGGCGCTTTCTGTTATAACCGCAGGGACCCAAAAGTAACTGTTTTATTTGCAGAAAAGTCCCTAGTTTTAAAACCTTTATAACTTTTTAACCACAAATCATTTTTAATTGATTCTTTTTCTGAAAAACTTCTTTTTCACTCTAGTTTTTTTAGTATTTATTTAAAAATATTTTGAGCCAACTTTTTGTACTGTTGCAAAAATTTTTATTTGAATTTGAATTCTTATTTTATAGAAAACGAGGAGGGAAACTTTGCCGAAAATTTCGAGGGATCACCTTCTGCCTACTTTGATCAAGGCAAGCATTTTTGAACTTGGGATATGGTGTTTGCATAAGTCCGAAACATCACCGGATATGTAGTGAATAGCAAATGCATGCATGGTCATATCATTTTGTGCATTTCATGCATACAAGAGTCTTGCTAACTTGGAAGAAAATTCGTGCTGCCACTTGTCTTCCCGCGAGGGGAGTACGGCTTAGTAAGTTGCTAACCCCTTTCCGAGTGCACACCACATAGAGGGGCCATGATGAGGGTTCCATGGCCATGGACTAATGCCAGTCATCGGGTCAGGGGGAATGGGTGTATCCGGCTGGGCCGAGAGGGGGGCACCCCTTGTAATCCGCGCGTTATAAATAGTGATCCCATGCTATTCGAGACGATGGTCTCCCCGTCTTAGAGTTTTTCTTGAATGATGCTTTGGGTGATTCCTGGCATCCTGAAAGTTAATCTGGTGTGTACTGGTCAGGTGTGTTTCCAACCCAAAGACCGTAATGGGAATTAGTCAGCGTCTCCGTGTTGGCTAAAGAAATCCTATACACGTGGGTAAAGAGTACACCCTCTGCAGAGTTATACCTATTCGAATAGCCGTGTCCACGGTCAAGGACGTTAGCTGGGAAGGGTCAAGTGTCGGTCCCGGTGTCGGTCTTCGGAGGAAATAATTAAAATTGAGCATGATCCATTTTTGCATTATAATTATTGTCACCACTAATGCCAGCATGAATATTATTGTTAACATGAATATTATTGTGGGCTAACCTTTTTCTTCTATGTGCAACCTTGAGTATCACTTGGGATGGCTAGTTCACCTGGATACTCATTTCTATTTTTTCTGGGTATCACTTGGGATGGCTAGTCCACCTGGATAGTCATTTCTACTTTTTTCTGGGTATCACTTGGGATGGCAAGTCCACCTGGATACTCATTTCTATTTTTTCTGGGTATCACTTGGGATGGCTAGTCCACCTGGATACTCATTTCTATTTTTTTTCTGGGTATCACTTGGGATGGCTAGTCCACCTGGATACTCATTTTTATTTTTCTGGGTATCACTTGGGATGGCTAGTCCACCTGGATACTCATTTCTTTTCAAGACCTCTTGAGGCGCCGCATTTAGACACCCGTTTGACATTTCTTTTCAAGACCTCTCAAGGCGTCGCATTCAGACACCCGTTTGACATTTTTCATGGGATTCCTCGGGCGATCCAACGCCCGAAGTTCCATTTTATATTCTTGGTTCATTACTATAATGATATATTTATTCATCCACACCGCATTAACATTTATCATATCATGCTTTAATTTCGGTCAGCATATGCATATAATTTAATCCATCATGAGCACATGCATTCGGTATATTTTTTGTTCATAATGTTTACGAGTACATTCCAACGTACTCACAGGCTTGTCCCTGGCTTGTTAATTTGGCCAGACCCGGAGGAAGACGAGCTTGTGGAGGAAGAGTGCGCTAGCGAGCCCGACGCTTAGAGGTGTTCCCAGTCAGTCAACTTGTGGTCTTGGAGTCTACCACGTGTATCTTCCGCAGTGCTTCCGCTCCACCAATAAAATAGTCAAGTCTCACACTGACGCTTGGCTTACTTTATTGTATCAGTGTTGTAATATCACCACATCACTGTCTTATTCCGCCACCGTCATATATTGACAAGTTTGTAATAAATGTTGAGCACTCTGGCTCCACCCTGTGTAATATTATATATGTACTGGTTATCTGTATCAAGGGAGATATTGCAGCTTCGAGGGATCCGGCTTCGTGTTGGCCGTTGGATGTCAGGTGTTGCAATTGGCGCAGGTCATGTGGAGTGCAGGTCCTTCATTTCTGTCGGAGAGTCCGTTGTTGCTCCTCCCATAGTAGTCATGGATTCTTCTTTCCCGCGGTGGATGGCCGGCTTGTTCAGCAGAGCGAGGTTTTCTTTGGTCTGTGTATGTGTGGTGGGCGCTTGATGTGCCGTTCGGCATGTTGTCGGCCAGTGTGGGCTTGGCCTTATGTGGTTCGATGTGTGTGAGTGAGCTTGGCTCTTGATGTATCGGTTTTCGCCCGGTTTTCCACTAATTAACTGGGCAACTCTCTTCTGCTTAAGTAATGGATGAGGCAAAGCTTTTGCCTCCGTTTCGAAAAAAAAAAAAACTAGCAAGAGGTGCGAAACCGTTCATGCAAAGGGATTGCACCCTGCCTATTCATTTCTATAGGGCAATTGAAGTTTTCCAACTTGACATTCAAAATTAGTGCACCTTGCCTGTTCATTTCTAGGACAACTAAAATTGAGAGATACATGGCATCTACCTCAATAGAGTGAGACAAATAGGGCTCCCTTTCTATCTAACGACAAGAGGTGCAACAAATTTCACGCATCTCATTCAAAATACAACGTTCGGTTACAATGTTTTACATGAGAAGTAGAACGGGCAGCAGCATGGCGATTAGCCAAGTCAACCATAAAGATTGAGATTGTGAAGCAGAGCTATCTTGGCTCACAGGTCCAGAAACCATACCACTGCCATTGGCACCGGTGCTGCAGATAGAACCAAACCCCATTGTTAGTATAGAACAACGATAGAAGTTTGAACTTACAAGAACACCGAGGAAGTACGGCTCACCTTCCTGCGAATTTACATGAACCATGGCCTGCAAGTTTAAATTCAGGGGAAACTTTGCTTAGGCTCATGTCACACACCAAAGTGGTAATTGCAATATTGTAACAACAAACACTTGAATAACAAGACAGAACCTTATATTAGAATGTGAGTAACTACAAGATGACTGTCACGATTTTCTAACCAACTAATGGTATATGGTTTCTATAATATTAGCATGACCAGATCAGATGTACAATTCTAAGCACTCATCCTAGTTTGATTGGCTTCGGACTCCTATGCATGATTTATAATGCCTCACTCGATATACATGGAAACAAACATGTACATTCAGTACTAGAACCATAGATCTGTTTTCCTTGTATGTCTGAGCCGCGCGGAGAATAAACAATAGTGTCTGAATCTTGCTGGTTGGTTTCCAATAGTGTCTAAGCCGTATGGAGAATAAACAAGCCAAGTCATCAGGAATGGTCAAACCAATACTTCCACAATTGAGCTACTTTCAGTTCTGTCTGGACCAAGGCAACCTTCTGCGAATATATGCAGTATGCCAAGAAGGCATGTAAAAACCATGTCGATTCTAACATGTGAGAGGGCAGGTAAAGTTTGCCACTTCTTACTGACATGTCTGACCATTCCTGGTGACAAAAAATAGTAGGTATATGTTTCACATATCTTACTACAGGAAGATTTGCCAAGTAGGCATCATTCGCATACAAGTTTCTGTGCAGGCGTGCATTGGCAGAATCTCAGAGACAAAGCAGCAATTGAGCTTCTTAGCTCAACCTACCAGACTAATTAGCATAAAGTCTTCAAGAAAACTTACGCTAAGATACAATAAATTTTTGACGGCAGATTAAGGACTCAGAAAATAGAATAGAGCAAATAACACAGATCAGAGGAGCTATTATGGCTAATGATTAGGTGAAACTTGTAAAAATCTGCACCGCAGTTTCCACAGGATACAAAAAGCTTTCTATTTCACCCCTAGTACTAGAGGATGAACAAAGAATAAGATTGGTAAAGGTTGCACAAAGTGTTACACGCAAGTACTAAATCAGGTCATATGAAATCTCCGTTTTAGTGTTGAGATAGTGAGACCAACGATAATAATTTTATATGAAATACCAACCATAAGGGAATACTCAAACCTGCATCTACTGATTGATTCTGTAGTTAGTTCTACTATGGCAGTACCTACTAGCTAATACATGAATACTCAAGAGGAAATTTAGCTTACTTGGATCCGTAGATGATATCGTTGCTGTGCTATTAAAGTTGCATGTTCCTCCACTTGCTTGCGTTCTATGATAATAATCATTGAAAGCATACGAAGCAACAGCTACAATGTCATCTGGTTTGTAGCACGGCTGCCCAGGTTGAATTGCGCTGCAGTTTGCGGAACCAGGGCCACATGCCCAATCCAAACTTTGCTTCAATGCACTATGGGGTGCACTTGAATTTGCCACACAAAACATCCCGTGCAAAGCCGGTGAATCAGTACTAGCTGTAGCCACATCTTCAAATGTCAGGGAGTACACTGCACTTGCATTGCTAAACATAATCCCCCCATTTTTCTCCGAAACAGATCCTAACCGAAGATCCTCGTTGAACAACTCAAACAGGTATGTGCTTACTTGATTATTTGGCTGGCTAGGGGTACCAGAGTTATTTAATACATGGCGTATGAGATTTGTATTGTAGGCCAGAGCATTATCAACATCAGCAGCCGGCTCATTTCGTGCACCATGCCATGGCCAACCAGAAGCTGTGACCATAACAGGAATATCAGTGAAATTCATTGCTTTCATTGAGTTGTATGTGGCATCAACCATAGCATCAAACATATTGGTATAGAACAAATTAGTGTTGGGATCTGCAATCTGACTGTTGGGATTGAGTGATCGAAAAAGGGCATACTCTAAAGGGAATACACCTTGCCCTTTCACATAGCCATAGTACGGTTGAGCATTAAGCATGAAGGAAGATCCTGTCTTCTTCAGAAATCCAAGATACTGTAACATTATTGAGCTCCATGTCGAGTTGAAAGTGGCAGTAGAGGGAGGAAATGCCTTAGAGATCATATCCATTGAATGAGGACTTGATATTTTCACCTGGGTATTGAGGTTTGCAGCCAACAGTGCTGATTGGAGGAATTGCAATGCAGGTACTAGAACAAGAGCTGCATTTGGGACAGTAGTAAAAATCTCATCACCCACGGCAATATACGTGATGTTTGTTGCTGGAATGTAGGCAGCAACATTCTTGTTAATCCAATCAGCAGCTGTCGGACGAGATTGCCCCACGCGGAGCAGCTGATTATTTGGCACACCAACCATCACTTCAATTCCAGTATTCGCAAGAGCGACTAGCATCTCATGATTTGAATCAACCAAGCGAACATGTTGAATCTTCTTGGCTTTAAGGATGGACACTATGTCTGATGCTGATGGCAGGTCTGACACCTTAGTGCCAACGTTGATACCAACAAATGCTCCTACATAGAACAGAAAACAGTAACAAATTTATGTGAAGAAAAATAGGATACAAAAAAGGATGTATGATTGTGTGCATTAGCTTCTATTTTCTTCAGTTCAGAACAATAAATTATGTTTTCCTCAAACTAGGCACTGGCACACTGGGAAATCAGATTGCATCGACACAATGAAGTATACTAGCCATGTTCAAAGCACTCATGTAATTTAAAACAACATCCATGTGTTAGTACCTGAAGCATTGTAAACCATGAGCATCAACAGCATCAGCACGGCCTCTAGTCTGTTCGGCGACATATTGTTGCGCCCAAGCATCTGATCAGTTATAATCCAGGAGCTTCTTACAAACTCCTGACCAAATCTGAAATATCAACACCTCATGCATTATTTCAGTCACTCAACAAGAACATAAACAACTATTTTTACCAACAAAAATAACTCCTGAAATGCGAATGTATATTGGGGAAACATTAATGATGTGAAATGGTAGCAATGCTTTCACATCTGTATAAACTGGATTGATTAGGATGTGATAAGCTGCTCTCGCACCTTAAGCAGTTAAGCTGGAAAAAGGAACTGAACTGATCCATCGCTGGATGGATTGGACTAGTGGGCTGCAATTAAGCAAACAAATCGGGGCGAAAGAGTGACGTTTTGATTTCAATTGCTCACTCCCTGCGGCAAAGAAAGAATCCCAGAGACGAGCTAAAGGGAGAAGAGCAACAAGTGAGCCTAGGAAGGGGCGAATTTTGGGGGCGAATCAGGCGAAGACGAACAGACGAGAGGAGGAACAAGCAGCAAACGAGCAGAAAAGAACACAGCACTCCGAGAAACGCAACAACTGGCGACATCACAATCGCAAGAACAGGACAGCAACAAAGGGAGGGAGCAAAACCACCTTCTGTCCCCGGCCTTGGAGAGCTGCGAAATGCAGGAATTCGACCGGGAGCTGCATGTGCCGCAGATCCAACTTCGGATCAAGCTTACCGGAGGCGAGGCACGGAGGCACTGCTCAGTGGGGCGAGGAGGAGGAGGAGGGGGCTAACCTGGTCGACGGAGGAGGAAGACGACCGCCGGGCCGTCGCCGTCGCCGCCGCCGCCGGAGGGGGCGGGAGCTTCAGGCGGGGTGGAGCTCGGGGCAAGGAGGACGACCGCCGGGCCGTCGGCCGTCGCCAGAGGGCAGAGGGACTTGGAGGCGTAGCGCTCGGGGGACCTTAAGCGGAGGGAGGCGGAGGCGCCGCTGTCGGTCGCTATGCGGCGGAGAAGATCGGGAGGCGTTGCGCCGTCGAGCCCTCGGTAACAATCTCGCTCTCTCTACCACCCTGCCATTTTCCGCCCCCGCGTGACACTTGTTCTCGATGTAGAAGCTCTGCAATTCAGTACTCCCAGCCCATGCCCGTCCGTCGCACCATATGTTGCAAGTTCGTCCTCACCGCAGAGCAAGAGACTAGGCCGACTTACTGCCGTGTTCACACTAGTGTGTGCGCTTGCATCGAGCTTTTGCTTTTGGGTAATAGAGAGAGGACTGATTTTTTTTTTTTTTGAGAAACTAGAGAGAGGACTGATATGTGCCCTGCACATGTCACTTGACAGGTGGATGCCAAACGGGCCGGGGCCCGGCCCGGCTCGGCACGGGCCGGCCCATGCTAATCAGGCCAGGCACGGCACGGCCCATGGGGGCACGATTAGTAAGGGGGCCATGCCGTGCCCGCCCACGTGCTGCGCCTCCAGGCCCAGGCACGGCCGCTTAGTTAATCGAGCCGACCCGCTGGCCTATTTAGCACGTCGGCATGTTTACAGTTCGGCCTTATGAGCTGTATTTGGGCCATTTTAGGTCTATTACGTTGATTATATAGGCTATATATATTTATAAAATTCAGAAGAAAAAAAACGGGTCGTGCCATGCCGGCCCGCGTGCCCAGCCTCCAAGCCCAAGCACGGCCCCGGGCGTGCCGCGTGCCAGGCCTGGCCCGTTTAGCCTAGGCCGTGCTGTGACTGCATGCTATCGGGCCGGCCCAGCTAGCACGGCCCGTTTGGCCAGCTATAGGACAACGGGCTGGCCCGGGCACGACACGCGCCTAAGCGGGCCTGACCCGGATCCGTGTCGTGCCGGCACGTTGGCCTCACCTCGGCAAACGAGGACGACACGGTAAATGGACCAGCCCGCGTGCTTTTCAGTCTTTTGGGCTGTTTTGGTCCATTCATGCTCTTTTGTCCCAATAACTTGGTAAAAAGTTTAGAAAAAATGGCCGTGCTGGCCCGCGAGCCTCACCTGCCACGGCCCACGACAATAATCACTTCTCAATTATGGAAGTGTGATCTTTCATGACAGAAAATGCGCGCATCATGGAAGTGCTTCGTCAAGGGTAACCGACATGTGGCAGTCGCCGTAACGGGTCACCGTTAAGCTAACCGTAGGGTTCTGGATCTAATACCCATTAAGTACGTGGCCAACTGATGATCCTCCACGTGTCGGCCTCCTATTGGACGATGGAGCTACACGTTGGTTGTTCATTGGAACAAGTGTCGCACGAATAATGGACAACACGGGCCTATGAAGTAAGGACTGGTGGCACGACCCAATAGAGGCTCATTTAGTTAAAAAGGCCAGCCCAGTCAAAGGCCCACGGGCCTTAGTCAAAACTTCACGGATATCGCCCATGTTAGGCCCCTTAATGGCATACTGGGTAAATCATTCCATGTTTCCCATCCGAGCTACTCGTCTGACTAGAGTACCCTATTGAGGGATTTGCCGAAAAATACTCCCACGTCGATACACACATTATTCTCAACTCTTTGGTATACCTATGATCATTACGATTTCCTTGTACTCTGTGTATCCCATCCAATCAATACAAAAAAGAGCGGGAGTAGGATTTTACCTCTATCACAAGGGCCCTGAACCTAGGTAAATCGACTCTTCGTTTTCCCTTTGGACTTTCCGACTAGTTGTAGCACCCTATCGAGGGGTCTGCCGGAATCTACATTGACATAGAGCCTCCGTCGACCATCAATGTGAAAACACTGACAAATAGGGGGATATGAGTTTCTCAAAAGAACGAAAAAAGAAGATAAAAATACTTTTAAAAATGATATCTTCTATAGCTTCGAAAGCTAGCGATTAACAAAGCTTTTGAACCAATGTATGAAGTGTAAGACAATATAAACCGGTCAACTAAAGAAGATGGATGACTAAATAACTAAAGAAAATTGAACATTGGGAATCTACAAATGAAGGTCTGAATAGGTAATAATTAATGACTTGAGTGATAAGAAAGACATACAGATTACGAACCTACCTTTGACGAAGATGTGCGCAAGCCCATACACATTGTTCCCTTGAGATGTGTAGATTACGTAAAGGGCACTCTCACACCTGCAGTAAAACAAAAATTGGGAGGTCATGAGAATATATTATGAATGGCGTCTGGTTAGACCAAAACAAAAGCAGATACAAAGACGCTCATGAGGACGGAGGACCGCATAGTCCAAGACCTAAAACATCTAAGGTGTGAATGGCAAGCACAACACCAACAACTAAGTAGCAATGCAATCCAAGAAAATCAATCAACTACTATCGACCACACACAGTAGACTGAAAACTAATGCCAAAATTAGAAGATAGGTATCTCTTTGAGCAACGCATGGATACTAACGCTAATAAACATATAGATTCAATCCATATTTAACTGTTTGGCAGTGACTCGGTGAACAAAATAAAAAGTGGGGTCCATGAACCCTAGGGAAATCTAGGAAAACACTTCACTCATATACCAAAATCCCCTCCTCATCCAACTAGACAAAACACACATACATCCACCTGTATACAACCTATGATTTGTCGGCCTTGCAACGTACCTCGATGAAGACACCAATGAGTCGTTGGCCGGCACACGTCGAAAATGAAGAAAAACACAAGGAAAACAACGAAGAGGGGACTTACCCTTTTCTGCGGACGATGAGCTTTCTGCCACCACCCCTCCCCCTTCCAGCCCACCGCTCTCTTCATACGTGTCCCATGGGGGATCGAATATGTCCTCTCTTACCATGCGCCACTCTTATTGCCATCTCATCTCTCTCTGTCATCGCTAGGGAGTGAAGAAATAGTAGAAACATGCACCACCTGGGCCGAGGAAAGAGAAATGTAATAGGTGCCTCTCCCAGACACCGAAAACCTAATAAAAGCCGAACAATGAGCAGCCATCACGTTGTGTGGTATGTTTTTCGATCGGACGACTATAAATTCGATCGATTGCCAATTGAAAATCAGTCGACTGGAATTTAGCAAAAAGAAAGAAAATCGTCTCCAACGCTTCTCAGCAAACCCCTAAACCCTCGCTTTCTCCCCCAGCAACTGACCAGGGTTCCGACCGACCATGGCCGGCGACGATGACCTGGCGGCCCTCCACGAGCAGGCAGCCCTGGCCTCCTCCGCCGCCGTCTCCGCCTCCGACCTCGACTTCGCCTTCCAACTCCAGGTCGCCGAGGCCATCCAAGCATCTCTTCGCGCCAACAGTAACCCCTCCTCTTCCAGCTCTGCCGCCGCAGCGGCCGTCGCCTCCTCCCCATTTCAGTCCGTCCCTGTGCTCGAGTCATCGGACGCCGCATACGCCCTAGCGGTCCACGCCGCCGACCTCGCTCGCGCCGAGGAGGACCGCCTCGACGCCCAGCTCCTCCGCGCGGCCCACGCCCAAGCGGCCGCCACCGTCCGCATCGCCGCCCACGACGCCCTCTTCGCGCGCGAGCTCGCCTCCATTCCAGAGGACCAATGGGCTCGTGATGGCGACAACATTGAGCGCCCCCTCGACCCGACCAAACCCCTCTTCCGCGTCTTCTTCAAGGGCTTGTCGAGCAAGGGGGTGGTGGGGCCGCGGGACCGGGACCCGGGCGTCGCGGTGCTCGCCGTGGCCGTGTGCGACCACCAGGGAAATGTGGTGCTCAGGATACAGAAGCCGGTGGAAGCATCTGTGGGTGGGCACATGACGCTCGAGGTAATGGCGCTCACCGAAGGCCTCGAGGCGGCTCTTGGGTTGGGGATCCAAAGCATCAAGATTGTCACCGATTACAGGGTGCTGTACAACCATGTATGTCATGATACAACCTCTAAATCTTTGCGTCTCTAGTCGTGTATTTTTTTTCTTCTAATGCTTAGTTACTAAATAAGTAGATGCTGAATTGGAGGGCTGGGAGATGCATGAGCAGGTCAATAGAGAATCTTCTTAAATTGATCTGGTTATATGTATTTGGCGTTGTTGTTCATGCTTAGGATGCTTGACATTGTTAGTTTCTGTTTAATTGCGGTATCTTTATTAGAATTACTCCCTCTGGAAAGAAATATAAGGAGTTTAGATACAACGTTCAACAAATGCTGGGCTGCTAGATGTATTATGTACTGATGATTTTATTGTCACATAATCCCATCTCTAGCTAAATGTACCATTTCAATGCTCCTCGTTATTTATTGTACTAATTCGCTATGTGCTGTACTGGCTTACTGTATTGTGAGGAAAAGCAGGAGTATAATCAAATAATCCATCAATTTTTCCCGTATTGCTCCAGATTGCTAGTGGAGATTTCTGCATCGATTGTCCTCTTTCAATATTTGATAGTGGCTACTGTAGGGTTTATGTTCAATGCAGAAGTATTATTTTAACTCTTCGAGCAAAGTTTAAACTTCTGGTTGATCTCATTATATTTTACTACCCCGGTAAGATGACGGTATAGAATGTAGTATCTCAGTAGTTTTCAGTCAAGTTAAAATGGAACATCTGTAGCAAAGGGAACTTTAGTTCAGTATAGTGGTATGTTTCCTTCAGTGTCAGCCTTTTCTCGAGTTCAATGTAGACATATTTGCATTTTCACAATTTGCATACATGTGGAGTTACTTGTTGTACGGCAGTAAGTGTAAATTCGATGGTTAAATGATTGGATTCTTTAGCATTGGTCTTATCTTATGATGGTACATTACTATACACAGCTGGGAACTAGACCTATGTTTATTTTCTTATCATTGGGATTGCAGTTGCTTGGAATTTGGAGGCCAACACAGAGATATGATAGATCAGGTCCTGTCAGTGCGAAAGAAATTTAAGCAGTGTGAAGTATTATTTGTCGAACGAAGGCAACTTGAATATGTGATGAAACTAGCCAGAGAATCTGTAGAGTCTCAGCTTGCCAAAGCTATTACTGTGCATGCTGGCATGGAGATGAGAGAGAATTGCGCGATCTGCCTTGAAGACACTGATGTTTCTAAAATTCATGCAGTCGAAGGTTGTGCACATCGCTTTTGCTTCGCCTGCATGAAGGAGCATGTGAAAGTTAAGCTACTCCACGGAATGCTCCCAGCTTGCCCCCAAGATGGTTGCACTAAACAGCTGACTGTCGAGGGTTCAAAGGTATTCCTGTCACCGCGACTCTTAGGGATCATGGTGCAACGTATCAGGGAAGCACAAATCCCTCCCACTCAAAAGATTTATTGTCCATACCCCAAGTGTTCAGCCTTGATGTCGTTGAGTGAAGTGATACAGCCAATGCAAGAATCTTGCTCAAAGTACACTGTTGCTGATTCTGCCACATTGAGAAAGTGTGTTAAATGCAGAGGCTCGTTCTGCATCAGCTGTAGGGTTCCATGGCATGACAGGATGACTTGCCATGACTATAAGGTGATGCACCCTCATGCTCATTCAGGAGATGCGAAGTTAGAGAACCTTGCAGAGCGCCGGCTATGGCGCAAGTGTGTCAAATGCCAGCACATGATTGAACTCGCAGAGGGTTGCTACCATATGACTTGTGTGTAAGTACTTGCGCTGTTCTCATATTATTCTGTTACTAATGTTAGTGTCAAGACTATGCTTAGTAAAAAAATATGTTAATCTGTACATCCTTCATGCGCTGCTAATGCTCTGGGCCTCGGACTTGTTTCATCTTAACCATTTCATGCATCTTGTTCTTGGTTGCTTGCAGGTGCGGCTATGAATTCTGCTACACCTGTGGGAAGGAATGGAAGGCCAAGAAACCGACCTGCTCCTGCCCGCTGTGGGATGAACGCAATCTAATCCGTAATGATATTAGGGGCAATGTTGTCCGTGAAAACATTCAGGAAGAAGATGATGAGTACGATGATGATGAGGACGATTACTATGTTCAAGAAGGTGCTCACTATAACCAGGAGTTTCGGTGATGGATGATGGGCCATCAACATGACCTGTTCTACCATTAACATCACTTGTCCACAGTCCAGAATTCCAGTATCAAGTTATTTTGCAGCTATGCGTATGTAATTACCTTGTCAGCTATATAGATGAGCACAGTCTCCTTCGCTGTTAGTATGTAACCGACTGATATTGCTTGCCATCGTATGGGTGTTCTGTTTCGTTTTGTGGCACACATGAATGTATTCGCTTAGCAGAACTTGATGAATATAATGTTCGGTTTAAGGCCTAATTTATGTCTGAGCTTGTGAATATTGTCCGAGTTAGCTTGATGAATATATTTCTTTGTCAGAAACTGTATAGAGGAGACCCTGGCAGTAGTCACCTCTACAACAGGTAGCGTTGTTTGATCATATTTTTCCATATGGCACCAGATCGCCGCCTACTGCTAACGATAGTATTGTAGACATTTAATAGGAATGAAATATTAAGAAGCGAAAATTCGATATGGCTCATACTACCATATAGTACTATTATCTCAACGGTTGGTCCACCTCGTGATCCACGCAGCCACATGTATTCAGCGAGGTATAGCGCTGGTCCATTCAATTTACAACAGTGGCAATGGAGTTTGTCCGTTGTCATTTATGAGTCCCATTTAACTCGGTCCACTACGGTCTTAGACTGGCTGATTTATTATGGACCGTGCTACCGTCGCTCCTGGTCCGCAGACGAGGGTTATCGGCTGGGCCCATTGCCATTATATATTTCAGCATTATCCTTTCCTCCAACATTGTCTTCTTTCAATCCGCAGCGTCTTCTTCTTGGCTGCCATGGCCTCTTCTTCCTCCTCAACCCAACAGGTGGTCAACACCAACCTGCTCCCGCTGATCCCCTGCCCTAGGTGTGGACGGGAAGTCCTTGGCGACATCTCCGTCGGCGGGGAAAGGCCCTGCAGTCGCTACTACAGGTGCATCGTTTGGAGTGTGAGTTGTCGAATCTCAGTCTGAGATCTGGTTCCTGTTTCCTTGCCCCTCGGTCTAACTGATGATTTTTTCTTCATATTTTTTTCAGTCGTGTCAGTGCTCATTTTTGAGTGGCAAGACACATGTCCCGCCGTGCTAGGGTCCGTCCGATCTCGGTCACTAACACCTGGATTGCAGCACAGGAACTCGCGTCAAGATGGAGCTCATCAGAATGCATCTCCTCCCTGTTCTCTCCCGCATGGATGCCAGCAGGTCGCCCCAGCTAGATCCAACGCCAAAGTTGATTTTTCAAGGATTGCGCTGCTCCTCCTCTCTTCCAACTTGAGGATCCTGTACTTCAAGTGACTCATCATCAAAGTGGCCACTCTCTATCATGGCGCTTTGGGTCAAAAGAAAGCCGAGTCAGTAGTAGTACTAGTCTTCGTTGCGTGTGTGTTTTTAACTTGTTAGTTTTAATTAGGTAGTTAGCTTTGGGAGTTGTGGACGTTTTAATTAGGTCGTGTTCGTCTGAAATGTACTCATCCTTTGGAGTGTGAGTCATCGAATCTCAATCTCAGGGTTGTGGACGGAGCGCCGCCATTGAAGATCGGGAATCTTCTGCAATCAAAAAGAACAAACGTGGGGGTGCCATCCCAGCCCACGGAGAGGTTGAACTGCCAGGACCGGGTGAGCTCGCCGGACTAGATCACACGTTTCTTTTTTGGATCGAAGCATGGAGGAGGTGGGGGAGGAAGGGGAAGGGCGCGGAGGCGCGACGACGCACCGACACACAAGATCCAAGGGGAATCGGCGTTATCCACGCCTCTGCACCCGCTCATGCCGGCCACCGCCGCCGTTGCTGCCACCACCCTAGTTTGCCTGTCCCACCATGGCCTGCTTGATTTTTTCGGTCCACATCTTTCTTTCCGTCCCGACCACGGGACGCCGACAAACAAAACAGAGACACATACGCTTTAAAAAGAAACTTTTTTTTCCTTTCGTTTCACTCCTGTCTCCCTCGTGGCCCCCTAGCACCACCTCGACCCGACGCGCACATATTTTTTACTGCTGCTGGTGTCGTGACAAAAAATGGACCGTGGTCCAGAATCTATCTCCAACAATACCGGCGGTCCATCACCGTTCGGTCCGTTACCTGCGATCGGGCTCCACCAGGTATTCATACGGGGTATGCATGCCCATACCTCCCTAGGTATCTGTACGACGTTCAACATGCAGGGGATTGCACGCATTTTTAGCGCTCGCCATGTGGGCATTTAGTGCCCCAGCCACCTACCGATCGCGTTGTTTCAACGGCTGAGATAGTGCTACTATATGGTAGTATGAGCCATATCGCTGCTCTCATTAAGAAGGCAGTGTATAATTTTTGTTCTTATACAAGGAATAAAATATTAAGGACATGTACGGTAATGTTGTGACAAGTGTTCGAACAAGTGATGGCAGCACTGATGACTTCTCGATTAAAGCAGGACTACACCAAGGGTCAATTTTGAGCCCTTATCTTTTTTGCTTTGGTGATGGATGAGGTCACAAAGGATATACAAAAAGATATCACATGGTGTATGCTCTTTGCGGATGGTGTGGTGCTAGTCGATGATAGTTGAAGGGGGAAAAGTTAAAGCTATGGAGATAAACTTTGGAATTGAAATGTTTTTAGGCTTAGCAAAACTAAAACCGAGAAGGTGCGGTTTCAGTACTACTAGGCATAAGGAGGAGGAGGAGGAGGAGGTTAGCCTTGATGGACAGGTGGTACCTCAGAAGGACATATTTCGATATTTAGGGTCAATCCCGCAGAAGGATGGTGATATCAATGAAGATGTGAGCCATCGAATCAAATTGGATGGATGAAGTGGCGCCAAGCTTCTGGCTTTCTGGCACAAAAGCTAAAGGGCATCTTCTATGGCCGGCGATTCGACCCGTAATGTTGTATGGTGTTGAGTGTTGACCGACTAAAAGGCGACATGTTCAACAATTAGGTGTAGCGGAGATACACATGTTGAGATGGGTGTGTGGCCATACAAGTAAGGATCGGGTCCGGAATGATGATATGCGGGATAGAGTTTGGGTAGCACCGATTGAAGAGAAGCTTGTCCAACATCGTCTGAGATGGTTTGGGCATATTCAGCGCAAGCCTCCAGAAGCTCCAATGCATAGCGGACGACTAAAGTGTGCTGATAATGTCAAGAGAGCTTGGGGAAGATCAAACTTGACATGAGAGGAGTCTGTAAAGAGAGATCCAAAGGACTGAAATATCACCAAAAAACTAGCCACGACAATGATGCGTGGAAGCTAGCTATCTATGTGTCCGAACCATGATTTGGTTGCGAGATCTGATGAGTTTCAGCTCTAGCCTACCCAACTTGTTTGGGACTAAAGGCTTTGTTGCTGTATACATGGAAAAGAAAACTTGTATGAAGTTGTCTCATCTTTTCTGCTAACTCCATTTAACCACTGCATCATTAGTGGAAGTGCAATTTTAACAGATTCAACAAATATTGCATAGATCAACCAAATTACCTCTAGCCCAGAGCCGGAGGAGGACATCGGGGGCGTCGACACAACACCAACCCTAGCGGTGGGGCACTTCGAAGGTCTGGTCTCTTTTCTTGTTCCATTTCACTGAGCTAAGCAACACTTTTTCAATGCTCACCCCCGCTTGTCATTATAGCATGTCAAGTTTCTCTCTTTTCAGTCGGGGGTTTATTAGGTGTGAAGTGAACTATAAGCACTAGCTATATGCCTAACACAACTCTATGAATGAAGGGGGTGGTATGAGGAAGACCGATTTTCTTTCTACATTGAGATGAGGATTTCCCACTTTTGTTGAGTATCACTTGAATGGGGAGTCGTCTCAATCCGTTGTTTGTCTAGTACGAGTGTACACAATAAAGATCTGAAAAATAGTTGGAGGTTTTGCCTCAACTCATTCCATGAACGTTATTTCATTCACCGCCATATTTCTTCCCCTTTGTTTGTCCACTAACTCGACTGAACCTAAGCTTGTCATATGGAACTGATGTAGCAAACAAAAAGGAAGACATATTTCAGCGAAGACACAAGTTTTCGAATGCGCAGTTCCTTCTCAATCATCACTCCAATTAATTTACCCAACACAATCATCCGTGGTGACACAAGGGCTGGGGGTATACGCGGATCAGTGGCCCAGCTAACGCATGAAACACTCCGCCTAGGGAGTACGGTCGCAAGACCTAAACTCAAAAGTACATGATCTGCACAAGCGGTTGAGCATGTGGTTTAATTCGATACAACGCGCAAAACCTTACCTACCCTCTATATAATCGTGTGGTTTCTGAAAATTTAAAACCCGATTCTATAGAAAAATCACTTCTTTCTTTTGTTTTTATGAATATTTATTATAAGCAAAAAAAAGTCAAGAACCATCTTTTGGTGGATGGTGGAGTTCCGGAAGATTCAGATACTCACATTTATACATTATTATATACACACTAGTTTTTCTAGAATACGCACAAGCGTATGTATCATATATTATACAACACAGGGACACACACATCAACATTATGTATGGACCTATCTCTGGCCTTCGTCATTCTAGCATGTGAATATGAGATAAAAAACACGTGAGGCTAGAAGGTATATCATGCTCCTCCGCTAAAAAATATAAGGTGTATTTAGAAGTAAAATTTTGTTGTGTTTGACAACAATATAAAATAAAAATAATACTTCTCCGATATACTAAAGCAGCGACAATTAATACGGATTAGAGGGAGTATAAAAATATGTTTTATGATAGATTTTGTTTTTTACGGAGATGATAGATTTAGTGGTACTGATTTGGTATTGAACTGGTTTCTTTTTGTTGACAGAAAATCATTCGTATATATCTTGGAATGAAGTGTGAACCAGTAAATATAGTCAGGCTCATTTTAGTCTCATTCAATTGAATGCTCACATATGGGAAAATAGCCGGTGCTCCCATCCATTGGGTGATACGGTGCTACTGGACTGCATGGTGCGTTGGATCTATAGGGAATGGACTTGATCAATTCACTCAGCTATTCACACATGCTCCTTGTAACATTTGCATCTTGCCACTCAAAAGAAGCATGTGTTCTCGGTTTCTCACACCAGCATGCATGATGGATTTCCCTAAACACCAGCATGGACTACAGTACAGTCTGGTCACCTCCATGTTGACTGACTAGATGCTTACAACTAAATATTGAAGTCTCAAAACGCATCAAATACTCAATATACAATTAGGAAATGCAATGAAACAAACACCCTTGATCATTTTGCCACATACATCCCTGCACATCCAGGGCCGTTCCTGAGATTTCGGGGGTCCGGGGCGAAACTAAAACCCGGGGGCCCTTATGCTATTGTAATCATAGTTCCCAAGCTCCCGGTTCGAGCAGGTCAAGGGATGTAAATAAGGGTCGAGGATCAACTAGGGTTTACATCTCTGGAACAATTGTTCAACAGGGGGAACACGATCCTATTGAATCGGGCACGGCCGGGTCGATAAGTCTGATCTTTCAAGAATTGTATATGGGAAGCAAAAATAGATTAAGGAAAGAGAACAATATTGATCAAGGAAATATCAAAATAAAAAAAATCTATCTGGTATAGAGGAGTGTTGTTATTATATGTCCATTCTGTTTGTTCGTTATCTTTGGTACATTTACGGCCGCGGAGTCCTGAACTCCTGGTACCTGTAGCATCAGCTCTTCATGGGACGTGTCCCGGCCATCAAATCCTATTGACCCACACTCAATCCCGATCCTCTATTGGGGTCGATGAACCCGGGACACGGGAAGCCTGTTTCGAGGTCTCGGAGAAGTATTGGTCAATCCCTTGGACTAAGGAAAGAAGGGTTCATATTGTCTGGTATCTATCGTGAAATATCTTATTGTTTAGTGTTTATTTACTCCCATACTTGACGAAGAAATACAGTACAAAATTAGGGATTTCTATCTATTTTCTAGAGAAGTATGGAAACACTAGTGCACGCGCTTGTGAAGTTACTACACGAGAACTGCTATTTACCAAGAGTCAAGGGAAGATAAGACTGCAAACAACATAGTGGTTCATTGCCTCCCATAAAAATATTGTTTTTAAACCCAGATTCTTGTACATACCTGACATCAAATAAAACATACTACTACTGATTGCCAGAACAAAAATAGGACACTACTTAGGGAGAAAACATCTAAACGGACCTCAGGAAACAAGAATCGCAGGAACCAAGTCACCCATAGACTACTCTGCTCACCTGAGGTCTCGAGGTTCCCTGCGGGGAAGATGTTGCGGCTGCCAGCGGAGACCGATCGCCACGATCGGACGCAGAGGAACCCGTTGTCCCATGGAGCACCCGGCGGCGGCTCTGGATCCTTGTTGATCGGGTCGATCGAGGATTCGTCGATCGTCGTCGTGCCTCGTGCGTGTTAGGAATCTGCTCACGCTACCACATTGGGCCAGCCCATAGTTCGCTAATTTTTTAGTGCGAGCCTAACAACACAAAGGCACCCACCTGGGGGCCCGGGGCGGCCGCCCCCCCTGCCCCCCCCCCTCCCCCCCCCCCCCCCCCTCAAGGCCGGGCCTTTGCACATCAAGACCAGGCAACAATAGATATTAACTGAAACAAATAAAATCCCACAAGTAAAACTAATCGTGATGGTTTTATTTTTTTCGAGAGTACGCCTAGGCGTACCATATTTTTATAAAAGGCAGATCCTGATGGTTTTATTTAACTCAAATATAAGGACTAAAACTTGGCAAAACAAAGGAGATTCACAACAATAGTTACGCCTATAGAAAGCATGTTGTTGTCCAGTAAAGCAAACCACACCAGTACAATCTTTTATAGATTGACAAAACACAATGCAATGCCGGCAAGGAAATTGTACATATATGCAATGAAAGTTACAGTTCTGATGTGCTAAACTCATAAGGGTGTTACTCCTAAATCTAAAAGGCACATATTGCCTGTAATACTACATTACTCATGTCAACTGCTGACACAGACGATTCCCCTAATGTCACAGCTAGAACACCAAAAGAATGATCATGTTTTTGCTCCGAAATCTGTAGGCCTAGCCATTTGATCGTTTTGCATGTCATGTGAGGGTCAGCCCATACCTGAAGCCAACATATTCCACATCTGAATGTTGTTTTCTGGATGTTGCAAGCATGCACATCATAGATTGGAACATCTGCCTCCCTAAAGAGTTGCTTAGATAAGCAATAGTTCTCTTGTTAGGAATCTGGTGATACCCCGTACCCCGAACATCGTCGTGGGGGTAGGGTAATGCTTGTAGTAATGCTTGAGGGGTGGGGGGGCAGGCCTCAACATGGCTCCGTCGTCAGGCGTATGCAGAATGTAATGATGACCCGACGCTCTGGTGTGTACTCTCACCTATACCTGGCCATGGGTCGGGCCGGGCCGGGCTTGGGCCTGGCCCTAAAAAGCCCACGGCAGAAAACTGAGGCCCAGGCTCGGCCCAGGCCCTGCCATAAAGCCTACTTCGAAGCCCAAGCCCGGCCCAAGCCCTGAAAAGCCCGTCGGGCCTGGGGCCGTGGGCCGGGCCTCTTCCTTAAATTTCCAATTAGCCAAGCCCAAGCCCGGCCCGGCCCTGCTGGTGGGCTCAAAACTCAGGCCCAAGCCCGGCCCACGGGTAAGCCCGTCGGGCCTAGGCCCTGGATTTTAGGGCCGGGCCTGCGAGGGCCAGCCGGGCCGGGCCTGAGATGGCCACATATACTCTCACCACACCCATTCTACCTCGCTCGGCGCTTCTCGCCCATTCTACCCCGCTCGGCGCTTCTCCTCCCAGGCTAAATTGTGAGCATTCGATTACTGTGTCATGAATAGGCCGATTGAATGCCTTGGAAATGACAAATGACATCGACACGACCTCCAGCGGCCATGTCGTCCATCGGTTCAAGACGGTGCTTAGGGAAAGAGTAAAATAGGTATGCAAATATATTGATGAGGCTTTACACAGTATGCAGTTTACTAGTTGCATGGGCGAGTACGCAGTAGTATTTTTTTTTTACTTTTATTTTTGTAAGGGTGATTTAGTTTAGAACAACCAGTTAGACGATCACCCGCACACGCACGCCCATGTGGCCGTGTTCATCTGGTCCTCACCCTACCGTCGCTTGTAGAGCCTGCGGCGCACACATCCCCTTGGCACAACTCGAGCTACTATCGAAGGGAGGATAGGTCTTTCCCCGGTGTACAACGGTACATACCACGAAGGGAATGGTTGAGCAGACGTCTGATGCTCTCGAAATAGAGATTTTCTACAAGCATTACTTACAACGATAGTTCTCTTGTATATTGAGTATTTGATGCATTTTGAGACTTTAACATTTAGTTGTAAGCACCTAGTCAGTCCACATGTAGGTGACCAGACTGTAGTGGCCATGTTGGTGTAATGATGTTTAGAAAAATCCATCATGCATGCTGGTGTGCGAGACCGAGAACACATGCTTCTTTTGAGGGGCAAGATGCAAATGCTACAAGGGGCATGCATGAATAGCTGAGTGAACTGATCAACCTCATTCCCAATAGTGAACCAATCTGTGATTGGATGGTTAGATGGACAGTGATATCTCCAACCCATCAGTGTTCAAGTCCTGGTGCTCGTATTTATCCTGAATTTATTTCAGGATTTCCGGCGATGCGCGTTCAGTGGGAGGAGACGTTCCCGTCAACTACGAGGCGCCTACGGTGTTTCGTAAAATCTCAAGATGATATGCCGACTCAGTCTCTCGAAGATGTTTATAGGGGTAGGATGCGCGTGTGTGCGTTCATAGAGGTGAGTGGATGCGCGTATATATGAACGCTTCATATGATCCCTTGCGTCTGTAGTGTTAAAAAAAAAGCTCATTCCCTATAGATCCAACGAACCATGCAGTCCAACGGCACCGTATCACACAATGAATAGAAGCACTGGATTAGTTTATTATTAGGGGTTAGATGATTTGCTCAAGGTGCAGACAGCAGGTGTCTTCCAGGCTTCCAGCGGAAGACATCGAAAATATCGGCGCAAAATACTCCCGTTCTGTTTCCAAACTCCCCTTCCTCTTGTCTGTGTCGCACCGCCGCCGACCGGGTGCCTGCCGATCATGGTCGGTCGCGACGACCTCGCCGCGCTCCGCGAGCAGACCGCCCTCGCCTTGTTAGCGACCCGGCCCAGTCCACAGCACTCGGCATACGTTTGGTAGGTTACAGCAACACAGCCGCAGGCACGAGCCCGTCCGCTCCCCAAAAGACTGGCCTGGAAGGGAGGTGGCACCCGTCCTTATAAGCTGGTCCTGGCCCCCTCCCGTATCCGAGGTGGGACTAAAGGTTGCGGCGTCGCCCGGCGCAGCAGCCCTAACATCCCATCCCCCTGAGAAGCCCCTCAGGAAGGCATGACGATGCTGGCTCTGATACCATATGTTAACGACCCGGCCCAGTCCACAGCACTCGACATACGTTTGGTAGGTTACAGCAACACAGCCGCAGGCACGAGCCCGTCCGCTCCCAAAAGACCGGCCTGGAAGGGAGGTGGCACCCGTCCTTATAAGCTGGTGCTGGCCCCTCCCGTATCCGAGGTGGGACTAAAGGTTGCGGCGTCGCCCGGCGCAGCAGCCCTAACACGCCTCCTCCGCCGCCGTCTCCGTCTCCGACCTCGACCTCGCGTACCAGCTCCAGCTCGCCGAGGCCATCCAAGCATCTCTCCGCCTCGATGCCCTCTCCAGTAATCCCTCCTCTTCCAAAGGCAAAGCCCCCATCGCCGCCGCCGCCTCCTCCTCCTCCTCGTCCAGGTCCCAGACCGCCCCTGCGCCGCCGGAGCCCTCGGACGCCTCATACGCCCTGGCGGTCCACGCCGCCGACCTCGCGCGCGCCGAGGAGGACCACCGCTACGCCGAGGCCTGCCGCGCCTACCACGCCCGGGCCGCCGCCTCCGCCTGCGTCGCCGCCCACGACGCCATTTTCGCGCGCGAACTCGCCGCCGTCCCGGAGGACCAGTGGGCCCACGACGGAGACAACATCGAGCGCCCCCTGGACTCGACCAAGCCCCTCTTCCGCGTCATGTTCAAGGGCATGGCGAGCAAGGAGGTGGTGGGGTCGCGGGACTGGGACCCCCGCGTCGCGGTCCTCGCCGTAGCTCTGTGCGATTCGCAGGGAAAGGTGGTGCTCAGGATACAGAAGCCGGTGGAAGGGTTTGTGGGCGGACGCATGATGCTCGAGGCAATGGCGCTCACCGAAGGCCTCCAGGCGGCGCTCGGGTTAGGGATCCAGAGCATCAGGATTGTCAACGATTACAAGGCACTCCATAACCATGTATGCTATGATGCAACCTCTAAATCTCTCTGCATATCATATCATCTATTTTACCTCTGCCTAGTGGTTACTCGAAGTCCTCAGATTTTTGAGGTTACATATGTTACAGAAGAAAAGTTTAGAGCTACCACAATCCATAAACTGTTGGCTCTATCATCACATAACTGGATAATCCCATCTTTAGCTAATTGGTTTGAATAGGGGTCATAACCCATTTCCATTTTACCGTACATCGGATATATAGTGTTTTTTTACAACAGGGATATACAGTTAACGAATCTCTTCGCTGAATTGAGATCACTGTCTTAAGCTAAATGTAGCTTAAACACGAACTTGCAGCTCTGTGCTGTTTGGATATTCCTAATTATTTGCTGTACAGGTTTTGTGTTTCTCTATCTGCTCTGCTTTCTGATTATGCTGTTAGAAAAGCAGAAGAGAATTTTCTGCATTAGTCATTCATTTAATGTCATTAGTTTCAGCTGAAAATATTTTTCTGGTCCTGGGTTCATGTTCAATGCAGAAAATGGTCTTGAACTCTTTAATTCAAAGGTTCCCAAGGTGAGTGTAGTTGGGTTCAGAGCAGCTTAGTTAGTTTTTAGACATGAATTGTGCTTTGTACTTGACCGATTTAGTAAGCTGTCAGTGTGAGTAGTATGGCAGCAATATTCAGTACTCACAAACGGTGTATGTCAAGATTAAGACTAAAATGAGACATTTATAGCAAGGGAACTTTATTTTTTTCATATTTGTCTGGCAGCTATGCATCCAGTTCGGTGCTGGTCTTGGTTTTGAGTTCAGTAGAAGTATTTCTCCTTGCCAAAGCGAAAATTGAGTAAAAAACAAAATTTCACGTTTTGCTTACATGCATTGATAATTGGTGTGCATACAAGTTCAGTGGTCACATGATTGAATTCTTTACCAGTGCTCTTATTGTGATGTCCTGTACTCTTACGCTTATTTCCTAATTTTTGGGATTGTAGGTGCTTGGAATTTGGCGTCCGAAACAGATGAAGCTTGCAGAAATGATAGATCAGGTTCTGTCAGTAACAAAGAAATTCAAGAAATGTGAAATTTCACTTGTGGAACGAGGCAAACTTGATTATGTGATGAAATTAGCAAGAGATTCGATACTCTCTCAGATTGCCAAAGCTGTTGCTGTGAATGCTAGCAAGGAGAAAAGAGAGACCTGCGCCATCTGCCTGGAAGACACCGATGTTTCTAAAATTCATGTGGTCGAAGGCTGCGCACATCGCTTTTGTTTCTGCTGCATGAAGGAGCATGTGAAAGTTAAGCTGCTCCATGGAACTCTCCCAGCTTGTCCACAAGATGGTTGCACTACAAAGCTAACCGTGGAGGGTTCAAAGATATTCCTATCGCCTCGACTGTTAGATATCATGGTGCAACGCATCAGGGAAGGACAGATCCCTGCTACTCAAAAGATTTATTGCCCGTATCCCAAGTGTTCAGCCTTGATGTCCTTGAGTGAAATGAAACACCCATTGCAAGGATCTTCCTCAAAGTACACCATTGCTGATGCTGCCACATTGAGAAAGTGTGTCGAATGCAGAGGCTCATTCTGCATCAGCTGTAAGGTCCCATGGCATGATAGGATGACTTGTTACGACTACAAGAGAAGGTACCCCCAAGCTCGTCCAGATGATGCAAAGTTACAGAACCTTGCACGGCAGCAGCTGTGGCGCCAATGTGTCAAATGCAAGCACATGATTGAACTCTCAGAGGGCTGCTACCATATGACTTGTCTGTAAGCATCTAATTCTGGTTGTGCCTGTTAGATGTGTGTTTGGTGTGTTCTCTGCGGTACTACCGCCCGAGTGCGGTAGTACCGCCTGCCCGAGTGCGGTACTACCGTCCGAGGCGGTACTACCGCTCTGAGTGCGGTACTACCGCTCTGAGTGCGGTACTACCGCTTGTAATACCTCACATGTATATGTACTGGCCTTTGGCCCACAGTTAATACCAGTTGCTCTTTATCTAACATGGTATCAGATGCGAGGTTGTTCCTCGTGCTCCACCTCCACCGTCGCTGCCGCTAGCAACTCCGGCCGACGTCTCTGCCCCGCGCCCGCCCGCTGGTCCGGCCGCGGCTGCTCCTCCCCGTCCTCTACACCGCGCCGGTCGCCGGCCGCCTCTGTCTCGCGCCAGCCCGGTCTTCGGTCGCCCCTGACTGCGCCGGCTCCGGCCGCCCCCGTCCGCCAGGCCCCCCCCCCTCGCCTCGCCCAGGCTCACCTCCGCGCCGTTCCGCGCCCGGCCTCCTCCTCCGGCCGGCTCCTGCCTGGACTCCTCCTCGCTCGGCCTCTGCCCAGCGATTTGGTCGATCCCGATCCCGATCCAGCGGCTCTGCGCGGTACTACCGCTGATCAGCGCGGTACTACCGCCCGAAGCGGTACTACCGCCTGTCACTGCCGCTCTACTTCCGCTTGGAGGGACAGGCATTCCAGAAGGTTTTTTATAAGCGGTAGTGCCCACGGCACTGAATCGCGGAAGTACCGCGTAAGCGGTACTACCGCTGACCAGCGCGGTACTACCGCCCTGAGCAGAGCGGTACTACCGCTGGGAAGAGCGGTACTACCGTTCAGGGTGAGCTCGTCATGTCTTCGTCGGGCTATGTGGCTGTTCCTCGGTGCTCGGTGATCTTCGATGGCACCAACTATGCTGAGTTTGTGGGTTTCATGCGCATCCACATGCGCGGTCTTCTCCTGTGGGGCGTTCTCTCTGGCGAGGTTCCCTGTCCACCCTGTCCTGTTGCTCCTGTGGCTCCTACCCCGCCGGTGCCGCCTGTTCTTGCTGCTGATGCTTCTCAGGCTGATCGGGATACAGCCAAGGCCCGTGACGATGCTGCGGTTGATGCTTATGATCAGCAGGTATCCGCCTACTCAGATGCTCTTGCTGTTTACCGAGATGATCTGTCTGCTTACACTCAGTGGTGCAACGATGATGCTCGAGCTGCTGCTGTTCTCACTGCGAGTGTCTTACCTCAGTTTGCGTCTGAGTTCATGGGTCTCGGTCCTGTTGCTGCGATGTGGTCCTATCTTTGTCAGCGATATCAGCCATCTGGTGATGCTCTCTACTTATCTGTGGTGCGTCAGGAGCACGCTCTTCAGCAGGGTGACTCTTCTGTTGATGAGTTCTACTCACAGAGCTCTGCCATCTGGCGCCAGCTTGATTCTCTCAGGACAGTTGTTTGTGGTACTTGCCGTTGTTGCCAGACTGTGCGATCTGACTTGGAGTTTCATCGCCTCCATGAGTTCTTATCTCGCCTTCGTCCAGAGTTTGAGCCTCGGCGTGCTCACCAGCTTGCTCGTGGTCGTGTTCCTATTTCGGAGGTGCTTGCAGAGCTTCGTGCTGAGGAGACACGCCTCCGTTCTGCTGGTCTGCTTGTGGTTCCCACTGTTCTTGCTGCCCGAGCTCCTGTGCCGTCTGCTCGCCTTACCACTCCACCGCTCCTGCCCACACCTCCAGGGGGGGCGGGTCACCCTCCTTCTTCAGGAGGGGGTCGGCCGCGCTCGCACACCTTCTGTGGCTACTGCAACAGGCCAGGTCATCCAGAGTCTGATTGTCACAAGAAGCGGAAAGACCTGAAGCGCTCTTCTTCTAGTTCCTCGACCTCGTCGCTCACTGACCAGGATATTGTGCGGCTCAAGCGAATGTTGGCTTCCTCTGGTTCTTCCTCGACGGGATCTGTTGCCGCTGTGACTGCCATCACCACTCCGCCCCCGCCGGAGCATACTCAGTCAGGTACATCCTCGTGGGTTCTGGATTCTGGAGCTTCCTTTCATATGTCTTCTGATTCTTCTGCCTTATCTTCTCTTCGACCTCTTGATTTTCCTCTTACTGTTCTCACTGCCGATGGCACACCTCTTCCTGTTGCTAGTCGTGGCATCCTTTCCACTCCGTCCTTTTCGGTTCCTAGTGTTTCTCATGTTCCTCGTCTTACCATGAATCTCTTTTCCGCTGCCCAACTTACTGATTCTGGCTGTCGTGTCATTCTTGATGCCGACTCTTGTTCTGTTCAGGATCGTCGCACTCAGGCTCTGGTTGGTGGTGGCCCTCGGCGCCGTGAGTCTGAGGGCCTTTGGGAGGTTGACTGGCTTCGTGTTCCTTCCGCTGCTACCACATATGCCAGCTCTCATGCTCTTGCTGCCTCCTCTTCTGTGTCCTTCCAGCAGTGGCATCATCGTCTTGGTCACATCTGTGGCTCTCGCTTGTCCTCATTAGTACACCAAGGCGTCTTAGGCCCTGTCTCCGGTGATGTTTTGTTGCATTGTGAAGGATGTAGGCTTGGCAAACAGACTCAGTTACCTTATCCTACCAGTGAGTCTGTATCTCAGCGTCCTTTTGACTTAGTTCATTCTGATGTATGGGGTCCTGCTCCTTTTGACTCGAAAGGGGGTCATCGCTACTATGTTCTGTTTATTGATGATTTCTCTCGCTACACTTGGCTTTATTGTATGAAATCTCGCAGCGAGGTTCTCCCCATATACAAGCGTTTTGCTGCCATGGTTCGCACTCAATTTTCCACGCCTGTCCGTATCTTCCGTGCTGACTCAGCCGGAGAGTATATCTCTCACATGTTGCGTGGTTTTCTTGCGGAGCAGGGTACTCTTGCCCAATTCTCTTGCCCTGGTGCCCATGCTCAGAATGGTGTTGCTGAACGCAAACATCGCCATTTGCTTGAGACGGCTCGGGCGATGATGATCGCCGCCTCTCTTCCACCCCATTTTTGGGCTGAGGCCGTTTCCGCATCCACCCACCTCATCAACATTCAACCTTCGGCTGCCTTGAAGGGTGGTATTCCTATGGAGCGTCTCTCTGGTCGCTCTCCTGACTACTCCGCTCTTCGTATGTTTGGATGCGTGTGCTATGTTCTTCTTGCTCCGCGAGAACGAACCAAGTTGACTGCTCAGTCTGTTGAGTGTGTTTTCCTTGGCTACAGTGATGAGCACAAGGGCTATCGCTGTTGGGATCCCGTTGGTCGCCGTCTGCGCATTTCACGTGATGTGACGTTTGATGAGTCTCGTTCTTACTATCCGCGTCCCTCCTCCTCGAACTTTTCCGTGGAAGATCTTTCCTTCCTTCTCCTTCCCGACACATCTCCATCTGTGCCTCCTGTTCCTTCCTCTCCCCCGGTGAGTCCCCCTCCACCATCCCCTCCCTCCTCCTCCTCTCCCTCGTCACCACCATCCCCTCCCTCCTCCTCTCCCTCGTCTCCACCATCCCCTCCCTCCCCACCCTCCTCCCCAGTCTTTCGACCTCACTCCTCGTTTCCTCTCCACTACACTCGTCGTCCTCGTGCTGTGGATGATCCTACTGATGTGCCCTCTACTTCCAGTGCACCTCCTCTCACGCCTCCGCCGGTCCATAACCTCCGTGTTAGGCCTTGTCCCCCACCTGATCGCTATTCTCCTGACCGGTATTGTCTTTCTGCCATTGCTGAGCCCACCACCTATCGGGCTGCCATGACTCAGCCTGAATGGCAGCTTGCGATGGCCGAGGAGCTTGCGGCGCTTGAGCGCAATGGCACGTGGGATCTGGTTTCTCTTCCCTCCGGTGTTCGTCCCATCACCTGCAAGTGGGTCTATAAGATTAAGACTCGCTCCGATGGTTCCCTTGAGCGATACAAAGCTCGTCTTGTGGCTCGTGGCTTTCAGCAGGAGCAGGGACGCGATTATGATGAGACATTCGCTCCTGTGGCCCACATGACCACTGTTCGCACTCTCCTTGCTGTGGCTTCTGTTCGTCATTGGTCTGTATCTCAGCTTGATGTCCAGAACGCTTTTCTCAATGGTGAGTTGCGTGAGGAGGTTTATATGCAGCCACCACCGGGGTACTATGCTCCTGATGGTATGGTCTGCCGACTTTGCCGCTCCCTCTATGGTCTTAAACAGGCCCCTCGCGCCTGGTTCTCGCGGTTCGCCTCTGTCGTTACTGCCGCTGGCTTCTTGCCTAGTGATCATGATCCAGCACTGTTTGTCCACACCTCTTCTCGTGGTCGGACTCTTCTCCTTCTATATGTGGATGACATGATCATCACTGGTGATGATTCTGAGTATATTGCCTTTGTTAAGGCCCGCCTCCGGGAACAGTTTCTGATGTCTGATCTTGGTCCTCTTCGCTACTTTCTTGGGATCGAGATTTCTGAGACCTCTGCAGGCTTCTTCATCTCCCAGGAAAAATATATTCAGGATCTTCTTACTCGTGCCGCTCTCGGTGATGAGCGCACTGTTGTGACTCCTATGGAGCTCAACGTTCAGCTTCGTGCTTCTGACGGTGACCCTCTTCCTAATCCCACTCGCTATCGCCACCTCGTTGGGAGCCTTGTCTATCTTGCTGTTACGCGTCCTGACATCTCCTATCCTGTCCACATTCTCAGTCAGTTTGTTTCAGCCCCCACCTCTGTCCACTATAGTCACCTCCTCCGTGTTCTACGATATCTTCGTGGCACGATCTCTCATCGCCTTTTCTTTCCCCGCTCCAGTTCTCTCGAGCTCCAGGCCTACTCTGATGCTACGTGGGCTAGTGATCCCTCTGATCGACGCTCGCTGTCTGCTTACTGTGTCTTCCTTGGTGGCTCTCTTATTGCCTGGAAGACAAAGAAACAGACTGCGGTTTCTCGCTCGAGTACAGAGGCTGAGTTGCGAGCGATGGCTATGCTGACGGCTGAGGTGATCTGGTTACGATGGTTACTTGAGGACTTTGGTGTGTCTGCTACTACATCGACTCCATTACTGTCAGACAGTACCGGTGCTATCAGTATTGCGCGTGACCCGGTGAAGCATGAGCTCACCAAACATATCGGTGTGGATGCCCACTTTGTACGTGCTGCTGTGCAGGATCAGACACTGGCTCTTCACTATGTGCCCTCTGAGTTGCAGTTGGCGGACTTCTTCACGAAGGCACAGACTCGAGCGCAGCATGGCTTTTTTCTCTCCAAACTCAGTGTTGTTGATCCACCATGAGTTTGAGGGGGGGTGTTAGATGTGTGTTTGGTGTGTTCTCTGCGGTACTACCGCCCGAGTGCGGTACTACCGTCCGAGGCGGTACTACCGCTCTGAGTGCGGTACTACCGCTTGTAATACCTCACATGTATATGTACTGGCCTTTGGCCCACAGTTAATACCAGTTACTCTTTATCTAACAGTGCCGTTTTCATATCTATCTTTACCGATGTTACTATGAATGGTCTATTCTTATGATTTTTCATGTCAATCAATTCCCTGTTGATGTGTTTTTCATGCCCTAATGCTCACAGCCTCAGATTTGTTTCCTGTTTGACCTTTTCGTGCATCTTGTTCTTGCTTAATTCTTCCAGATGTGGCTATGAATTCTGCTACACCTGTGGGAAAGAATGGAAGGACAAGAAAGCGACCTGCTCCTGCCCGCTGTGGGATGAAGATAATATTATCCGTGATGGTCTGGAGGAGGACGACGACGATGAGGAGGATGATGATTACGATGATTACTATGCTTGAGAAGGGCAACACTATGACCGGCATAATGCTGGTCACCACCATGGTGGTGGAGGAGCGAGGAATTTTTATGACTACAACAACAATCCAGGGCATCATCCTCATCATGGCTGTGGAGGGGCTCGAAATTTCTACAACTACAATTAGTCCATTTGCAGCTACAACTGATATCTCAGTACCAAGTACTTTTGCAGCTACAACCAATGTTACTGTTAGTTAAGCAGAATCTCCTACCATTCTATTTGCGTTTAGTACTGTATCTAACTAGCTGACTGCTGATGGTACTATCCGTTAGGCCCACATGAACTATAGGCAAGGCAAATTAGTACGAGTGAACGTTGGTTTTTGCTCATGGCATATGTTCTTGATCTGATATTAATTAGCAGTGGTCTTTTCTTTTATGATATGATACTCTCTAGGATAGTATGCACATGTTCTCAGAACAGAGCTGGCTCCGGTATTTTTTTGTTTATTTTTTCTTCTCTTCACTTCCATCTTAATCCTCGATCACGAAACAAATCACAGCTAATTAATCATGACCGGGACAAGAAAAAAAAAGGGAGAAGGGGAACACAAGAAAAGCACATGGCAAATGAAAGTAAGCTCTGCAGGAAGAAAGAGCAGCATGCCAACTCCTGTAGTTCCTGCCGTCTAGAGTACTATACATACAGAGGCCTATGGAGATGGAAAATCAAAAATGTTTTCCTCGAGAGGGGAAAGGATACAACCTAACATCATTTGGTAAGAAGGCTGTGTGGAATATCTGTCTTGTTTCTTTGCAACAAGGGCACAAAAACTTCTGTTGCATGTCTCCAGTTCTCTCTTTACATCATAGAGGAGTTAACCAGCCAACCCAGGTTGACTGGTTGAGTGTATCTGTCATCCTCTCGAACCCGCCATGTTCTTCTTCTCTTGTGAAGGGTCGGCAGTCTCACTCTCAGCTTCGATCATGGCCTTCTTGGCGAGCTCGTAGCCTGCGAAGTTCATTGCTCCGAGAGGAGCGATCCAGAAGAAGCGCGGGATCGCACCCTTGAAGAGCCCGAGGGGCCCCTCGTTTCGGAGGATGGAGAAGACTATCAACTGCATGGAGACTGGCGTGCCTGGAGGGGCAGTCATCATCCGGGTCTTCATCACATCGAAGGGGGTGGTGACAACTGCTGCAAGCCCTCCAGACAATGCTCCAACTGCTATAGTTTCCCATGGTTCCAACTCTCTGCTCAAGACATGCTGTGCCGCCTACAAAACCATGGGCATGATGATTGGTTAGATACATTTAATTTGGGAAAAATATTGCAAATGAAACAGATGTGACTAAATTTTAGACCATTAACAGCAGAAGTTACTGAGCTTGATGTAAATTACATTTCGACTTTGGACAACTAAATTTGAAGGTATGGTGAAAAAAGATAAGAATGTAAGAATTCAGTTTACCTTTTTAGCTTCACCGTAAAGGCACATTCCTGCAACATAGAAAGGAACCTCACGACAAAGAGTGGCCCCGGTACCACGGAAGAAGCCCTTTAGGCCATCTTTTTGCATGGTACCAACAATGGCCTCCCCTACATTGTCGAAGATTCCAGCCTGCAACCGTTGTTTAAGGACCTCACAAGGAATACGGACGGCGGTTCCCAGGATTGTGCTGCAGAAGGAAGCCAACGATTGCACCTGCGAGAGGAGCACATATAAGGCAAAACAATTATTCAAGTACTCTTTTCGCCAATATCCTAGTTCAGGTGTAAGCCAGGCAGAATAACTTCCTCTAAATTATATCAGAATGATATCAAGGGGGAAAAAACTGGTTCTGTACTTGATGGCTTGAGGCAGAGGTCAGGTTTCTAATTAGCACGGGAGGTAAGATACAAGCGAAAGAGTTCATGCTACGGCTATAAAATGTTCAAACTTTCTGTTGTGATGCGGACAAGGCAGGTCCAGACTCAATGCCAATGAGACAGTGAGTCAATTATACAACATTTCAATACTTTGTATTGTAGATGAAAGAAAAGGTAAATATCCATCATGAACAGTAAAGAGTGTACCTGAATCTCCGGAAGTGTTGGAGCCACTCTTACTAATATGAGCTTACTTGCTTCAAAGATTCCTGTCCTCAAACCATGGCTGCAGATGGCATGGTATGAATATGCAGCCTCCACAAGAAAGCTTGCAAAATTTTAGAAAAGAACTGACCTTGAAAACTGTCCGAGAATTGCAGGGATAGAACCTCGATACAGTCCTTGAATCCCAATTTGTGGAAGCTTTGAAATTAGCTCTGGAAATGAGAGCGTAGATGCTTGGACACGTGTCTGATAATATGAAAAGACAAACTTGAATGAGAAATCTCCACGGGACTGCAAATTCTCTCAATGAGATCATTAAACTTCAGCCAGCCTAGGCTAACACGGGATATGGTGAGTAAGCTTATAACAGATAATGAGTTGTCATACTATGCAGTGATAGCTCGCGATAGACCTAACTGTGCTAGATGTGCTGCCTTTAACTTTTTACTCCCTCCGTTCCAAAATATAGTGCGCCCGCGCTTCCCGAGGTTCAACTTTGACCATAAATTTAACCAACGAGACCGACTGCGGCGGGAGCAAAAATTATATAATTGAAAACTTCTTTCGAATACGAATTCACTAGTATAATTTTTGCCCCCGCCGCAGTCGGTCTCGTTGGTCAAATTTATGGTCAAAGTTGAAGAGCGGAAACCGAGGACGCACTATATTTTGGAACGGAGGGAGTAGTTGCATATGGTCAAGAGGCCTAGGATTTGACTTTAAGGCTGTATGGTAAATTCTTTGACATGGAGTCTACAAGGTGCATATGTTGTTCAACATTACAGATGTTAATTTATTTGGCTTCAATCACTTTGGTCATAAAGATATCCATCTCTAAAAATGTCTAGTGAAGACATTGCTGAATGAATGCTTTGGAGACCAAACTTGTTTTAACTGAAAGGTGAATGGAAGGATGTTGCTGTACCTTCATTGTATCAATAGGATGCAACATAGAGGTAGAAAGGGCACTAGCAAGACCTCCAGCTAAAGCCGACTTCAAAACATTTCCGGTGGATATTTCTACAGGTGGGGGAACAGCAACCAATGTAGCTGCTTCAAACCAAATGTTCCTGAATGCATTTGTCAGTGAAGAAACAAGTCAATGGCAATCTGAGCACGAACGCTGCTAAAAGATAGTCGAGAAAGGGCGACTATTCCCATGCCTAGTTGGCTGTTCACTCAAGTCAACTCAGATGTAGTATTGTGCTAGACATACCGAGGATCATCTTCAAGGCGCTCTGAAGGAAGTAGAAGCATGAAACTGCGAAAATGGCTGTACGAGATTGATCCTTCCGAATCTGCATTTAGATAGCGCAGCATGGCAGCAGCATTATCTTCATTGGCCGGGAGGCCTGCACCCTTTAACGATTCAACGATTTGATTCTTGTGAAGCGTCCCAGACTTGCTCAAACACAATGTGGTGTATGCCCGGAGTATAGTTGCCTCCTTCTGCTCCATCAAGGACAGAAATTGTTTCCACCCAATTGACTTTGAAAACATGTTACTTCTGGTATGCCGTAACAAATCCCGAGCATACCTCCGCGGCAATCGCCTCTTTCTCATTGCAACTTCAAGGTCTTCTAGGGTGACTTGGCCATCACCATCTCTATCCAATTCCTCAAAGAATCGCTTCCCTGCCGCAACATAAGTACACAATATAGCTTAGGTGTAACATCGCAAGAGCTAACACCAATACATATTCATTTCGAAGAAAATAACAAAGGACCGTTTTCACTAGTAAGATTTCAGCAACATTAATTTTTACAAATGATTTCAGCAATATGTGACAGCATCAAACGAATCTCTGGAGCTCTAGATGCACTGACATAGATGATAGAATACCCTCTCAACCATTAGATTACCCTGGAGGAGTCGTGCTCTAAAGGATTGTAGTGCATAGTCCAAGTAGCGTTTATCAAAATCGTAAAACAATATGATGGAACTATCACCTTCGCCGGTGTTCAACGAGGGCGCAAGTAAAGCTCACAAGCCTAAAAGACATTTTCTACATAATGCACAAGTAAAGCTCACTACACGATTAGCACAGATCCTCAATCTGCATAATGGAAGGTCATCTATGTGAACAAGACAAATACGCAGTTCAGACTGATATACAGTACAGTACATCATTAGGAATCAACAATGTACATTTCAACAGTTATCCTACAGTTGTTCCATTTGGCACCTAATTAACATATTTCTTTATTTGACAAGAAACATGATAAGTTTCTGACAATTGCAAATCATCAGCCTATACACCAAATAAGTAAATTATAATGCGAGGAATTCTTCGCATTGGAATCAAAACAGTGTTCCTATACCTTCGATTTCTGCATACCGGAAGAAGTCTTGCACGGAGAAAAGCTTCTTCTTGTCTGGATGGCTATCGACCGAAGTCGACAATCTGCCAACCAGCTGTGGAACTAACTCAATCAGCTCCGTCAGCGAAACCGTGGACAGAGTTGACCGCAGCCGCTCCACATTCGACGACGGGATGTTGAGCAACCGGCCGGCAAACTTCTGTGGTGGCTGTGCAGCATCACCACCACTGTCAATCCCCTCCCTCTCCCCAATTACACCGTCCTGGCCAGCAGCCGGTGGCGCCGAGGCCTGGGAGTCGTCAGCGAAGCTCGCCGGCGGCGCCCCCACCCTGGCGAACCCCAGGTTGGAGAGGAACCCATCGAAATCAGCCTTCTTACCAACGATGACCTTCCTGACGACCTGAAACTGGTCGATTTGCAGGGCGGCGCTGCCGAACTCCTCGCCCTTCTGCTTGCACGCGCCCTCCAGCACCTGCAGGTTGTGCGCCAGGGCGTCGAACGCAATGCAGAGCAGGAGCTCCAGCTGCTGCTGCGGCTGCGGCTGCCTTTTCCCGGCGTCGACGAGCGGCGCCGGGGCCGGTTTGCTCCGGCCTCTCTTGGGCTTGTTGTGGTCGTTGCCGAAGCATCTCGAGAATGACCTGAGGGGCTTGTGGAGGAAGTTGGTGAGGACGACGTGGAGGTGGAGGAGGCAGTCAGGCTGGCGCTGCTGCTGCTGATGCTTGGAATCGGATCCGGGGATGTGGATGGGGAGGTGGAGGTGGGCGAGGGCGCCGCGGGCCGCGGCGAGGAAGGAGTCGAGGGGGTGCTGGTCGGACGCCATCGTGAAGAGGCGGGCGGCGGCGGCACTAGGTGGCGCGGTGGATCCCGGCGAGCGGCGGGAAAGGCCGCATGTGTGGTCAACCGGAGGCGGGCCTCTCTCGCCTGCGGAGGTGGACGAATGGCGGTCCCCTTCCCTTCCGGCGAGCGGCGGCGGAGGAGATGAATAGCCTGAGCTTGTGTTGTTCATTTCGATGAGAGGAGGGGAGGGCAGGGGTGGCCGGGAGGAAGGGGAGACGGGAGGTGGAGAAGCGGCGAGCCGCGAGCAGGAACCCAAAACGACAGGAAAAAAAAAGGCTTTTTTAAGAGAGAAAAATTCCAGTTTTTCCTGGGAAATGAAATGTGATAGCCTATTTTTTTCTCTCCATTTTCGGCCTATTTTTGCTGCCCAGCTTTATTCGTGCTGCTGGTGCTCGTGTGGCCACTGGCCCCTCTGAATTGTGTGGGATGCCATTGCCACAGCCGTGAACATTCACTGCACATCTCATGTTTTTTGACATGGTACAATAATTACCGCGCATGACAGATGTCAAAATATAAGACAGTCTTTGACACTATGACCATGTCAAAACACGTCCTATATTTTTTATAAGGAGGGAGTAGCTTTTTTTTTGAGGATCGCATGAAAGATAACTATTCCATGCACACAAGTGGTGATCTTGTTCGATCTTCATGAGGATTTTGCAGCAATATGCACATGGCTTTTCCCATGCCATGCCACCAATGAAAGGAAAGGAAACGAGATAACCAAAATCCAACTGCTCCTCCTGTTCAGCGGGCCCCGCCCATGGTTCTATCAGCAAAATGGATAAGACTGGCGATAACTCTTCCCGCAAAAAAAAAAAAAAAGACTGGCGATAACTGTAGCATCCCACGTGTCACATCCGAGATCTGCCACACCAACCAACCAACTTCTCCCAGACCAACCCATGCCATGCCAGAGAGACTAGCTACTAGCTAGAGTTCATCAGCAGTTCCAAAATGAAACATTTATTCCTGTCACAAAAATCTTACTCACCCCACCCCAGTATATACTGCACTGCACTGCACCTTTCCTCCCCACTGTGGTAACTAGCACAGCAGATAACAGTTCAACGCAACTCCCTGACTTGCTACTACACAAGAACATTAACATTATTATTATTTTATATTCCGACAATATGGCTACTCCTACCACCACATAATATGACACCAGACTGACTGAACCACACCCAACCCCCCTCCACAATGCTGACCATTTTGGCTAGAGGAGCTCGAAGCGCATGAGGAGCCTGACGGACTTGTACCGGTTGCCCTTGCGGTCATGGAGGGGCACGGCGCGGATGCCCTGCTTCAGCTCCATCACCGGCAGGCACGTCTGCCCCCCGAAGTCGTGCTTCTCCGACATGTCGTACTCCTGGACCTCCACCCTCAGCAGGGCCAGCTCCGGCACCGTCAGCGGGAACGTGAACTCCTCGTCCCACACCGGCACCCACTGGTCCTCGATCGTCCGGGTCTTCTTCATCACGCAGTCCGCCCGCACCCCGGCGATCCCCACCTGTTTGTTCAACATTGCCACCCATATATATCTCAACACAACATTGCTGGTCCAGTTGAGCTTTTTCACCGCAGGAGATGATGAGATACGTACCCTGGCGTAGAAATCGGGCGGGGAAAAGGCGTCGAAATGAGTCTTACTGAAGTCCATGCGCCACCCGTCTCCCATATACACTTTCACCTGCTTAGGCATTACAACATGTGTTAGCTAGGCTGCAGCTTTGCTCTCTATGTAAGGCTGACTCTCGGTTCTTTCTCAGAAATACGTGTATGTGGGTGGACCTTGAGAGTTTTCTTCACTGGCAGGCTCGCTTTGGGATCAAACACTTCACCATTTGGGCCTGTCTTTAGCAAGAAGTCGGGCTTTTTAACGTATCCGCAGCCACCGTTGGCTCTGAAAAATCCTTGCATTAATCTTAGAGATTTGTCATGCCCCTGAAATTTCAAAGGCCAATCAAAACAAGGAAGAAAGCTGAATGGTTAAGTGTCGCTAACTATTATAAGTCCATGACAACTACTGATGCAATTGCCTATATGATACTTCTTTTTAAATATTAACTCTTGTAAAGTTGTTTTGCTGCCTTGTTATGTGAATAAAATGGCAAACAAGAGTAGGTGAGGTTTGGCAAAGACGTAGTATTGGAACAGTTGGCCAGCACTCCGTATTCATTCTCTCAAGTCATTGTTGATCCAGATTATTATATTTGACAGGTCACCAAATGTTATCTTCAAATGCGCGAGATGCTCAAACTTAAACTATGTGAGGAATAAATATAAGCAAAAATGAGAACAATGATTTATGAGTCATGACAGTAGGGAATTGTAATCCAACCTGCATGTTGAATGCAACCATCTGTGCACCATGAGTCCAGGCCTTCATCGGATCATAGTTAGAAGAATTAATCCTTGTACCCTTCGGATAAATCCTTAGTATGTTCTTCTGAGTAAACCTGAACAAAGCAATGTGCGACAGATAAAAAAATTATCAGAAACTCAAGGAGCTATGTAAACCTTTTTTGCAAGATGCAAGCTAAATTAGGTTTCTAGCTGTTCAAGGTCCAGCAGAGTATCAGCTTCCCTTTTGAAAAGCATATTGAGCAACAAAAGGTAACAATAAATTGACACACACAGATGCATTGATTGAAATGCCACAAATAGGAACATCAATCATTTCCAAATATTTAACCAGGGTATTTCACAATAAACACCCTTGAGATTAGTATGGTATGACCAAATCAAACTGTGAGAATGTAACAGTTGCCTATCCATGAGTACCCTGCACAGTGATTTAAGAACATCTTGATTCATGGCATCATGTAAGAGTAGCAGCATGACTGTTGACGTAATATCTTGTCCAAACTGTGGTCCCACCAGTTTATTTGTCTCATTAAAAACTAAAGACTACAACGATAATAAAAATAATTGGACATATCTGGGTTCATAAACCCAAATACACCTGTTGTATTTGAATTATTCAGCCCAAAAATTCTAAAGTTCTTCTGCGCTGAGCTTCCTATAATCAACTATTGGTATATTCCAATTACCTTATGATATCAGCACCATGAGAAGTTGTTGCTTTAGCCAACTGTGTCTCGCTCAAAGAAAGACGTCTGACTTTGTCAGGGTCAACCTTAAGCGCATCCCTCAAATGGCCTTTTGGTTTGCCAGCATGGATTGTTATTAGTTTCCTATACTCACAGGCAGTATCCTGCTGAAATTTAGGATCCTCTTCCTCAGATTCTTCGTCATCTTCGTCATCTGGTTCATCCTGTTTATGACAACAAATAGTATAAATTTCTGTACATAATGACCTTTTATTTTTAACGGGTGCATGCCTCCAAAAGGCAGACAAAATTGCAGACCTTGCCATCAGAATCATCAGCATTTGAATCTATCCTTCTCAAGCTTCCTTCCTCTGCCAATTTATCTGTATTGCCACCGATTTTCTGATTATCCTGAGCTTTAAGAAATTCCCTGAATTCTTGTGGTGGTTTAGTTGAGATGATTATCCTTTTCATTAGAGTTTCTGGAGAAGGGAACTCATTTAGTGTGTCTGAACTAGGGACATAAAGGAGGTCTCCAAATGTTTCCGTGATCATCTAAGATAAATTGGAGTCAGAATTGAGGATTAAACAAAATACATGCAGGGAAAGATATATAAAGTAAACTTTACCCCGGCTACTTTGGCTTGGAGATCTGCTGTGAGGTGATCTTCAAGAGTAATTACAAGAGGATATGTCGAAGCGCAGAAAGCATATTCTTTAATGGACTTTAAACATCTCATGATTTCTACAGGTGCAGTCAATGTCCTTTCAAATGGCACGAAAAAGAAGACTTAGGGAACATATTGAAAAATAGGATGATTGCAAATTCAAGAAACAGATTATGACTTAACCGGCAGAAAAATAAAGATAAAATTCAGAAGCTAATAAACAGGTTATAACTTATTCTCAGTTGATTTTACAAATATATTCATACAGATCTAAAAAAATATTCACCTTGTTGTAATAATTTGTTCATCTAGTAGAAAAGATTGTAGTGTTTAATCTCAGAGTTAAAAAAAATGAAATATTGGATGGATCACAACGTCAGATCGATGGTCCTTGGCATCGACTGAGAACTAAGAAATTCTCAGGTGACTGAAAATTAGCGAAACCAAAATTTCTATCATGTCATAACTCTACCAGTTCCAAATATCCTGAAATATATCACTGTTCAAGATTAAGTACATCTTCATCTTTGTTTTTTGTACCAGGAGAAAACATGTAGCATGTAATCTCACATTCTACCTTATCCATACAGCACTAAAAAAAAAATCACTGGCAGAGTTTTTTCTTACACGCAACAACCTTATCAGTTCTAATACCCTGAAAGGGTGAAACATGTACACTGTTCAACACTAAGGGCAACAAACTCACTCACAGGCTCGTAGGTGAACATGTAATCAATGCTGTGCAGTACAGCAGGACCATCTACCAGGGTGCCTCTGAACACTGAACAGGACCATGTAGTAATTGACCTTTCTCGGTAGGGTACTCACTAGTGTGATTTATTCATTCCAGATTCACAGCTAACCTCAGATTAAAGTTTGTTGAAAAGGAAATCACGATATAAAATAAATTGTTCTGCCGCCAAAATTATATATTGCAACCATACTGAGTGTCGTGCTGCAATGTAAGTACAGCAAGTATTTATAAAGTCTATGCGTTGAGGAATCAGAATTCATACCCTCCATGCAGAATGTCAACACAGTTCTTTGCAGAGTTTGGCCACATATCGAGTTCAATCACTCGCACGCCATTCTGCAATGCTGTTATGATTGGAACATCACTGGAGTCACTATTGAGCTGGTTTCCGGTTAGGTAAGAATTGTGACCGGTGAATACATAATAATGGGAAATCGGGGCCGACATGTCCTGGTGAACCTGGGAAGAGAATTAAAGTAAGAATGGGACGTAATGTAAGGTAATAGCAAAAGCAAAATAAAGGCTGGTACAAATGAGCAGCACCAAGCGCACATTTTGTACAACAGGCTATTTTATTTTTGGAAACATTTTTTACAACAGGCTAGACAATAACATAAGTAGAACAAAATCTGTTTCTGTGAGCCTTCAGGTCCAACTGGTGACAATTAGAGCAAAAGGATCGTACAAAATGCAGGGCCAGATCAGAACATTGCACAAGGTAATGGAATGATGAAAACAATATATTTTTTCTCAAAAAAAAAAAAACGATTGCTGGAGTTTTCTGCTTCGAGTAAGAGACGACAAGAACAGTCCCGAAACGATAGAGCAATCTTGCTGGTTGTGCGGGGGACGAAGTGAAACCAGGCCTCTCCTGTGGCATGAGGTGGTTTTCTACCACCTAGAAATAGCCCCCCTTTTTGGTCGAGAGGTACGTGAAAGTGATGGTCAGCCCACCCACTGCGGATGTGGAGTCAACATCGCCCATTCACCTTGCATCACATCCCAAGGAGGAGCGAGTTGAATTAAGCTCGTTGACCGCCGCTAGCATTGCACGGCGAGACAGAGCAGCAGATGGAAGTCGAAGCCAACCAAAATCGGACGCAATTTACTGCAACTAGATCGTGCAATTTGTTTCCCTGTAATGAATCATCAAGCAACAAACAAACCAACCTTGTTGGAGATGGGCGGGTTGAGGTCCGGCGAGAAGAGGAAGCCGAAGAAGTCGTCGAGCGTGGGCAGCGCGGCGGCGGGGGACCGGCCGACGAAGCGGGCGATCCCGCCGGCGGCGCCGCCGCCGGAGAGCGCGGCGAGGACGCGGTCGGCCTCGGCGGGGTCCTCGCGCTGGACGTCGGCGAGGAAGCGCCGGAGGCCGTCGTCGCCGTGCGCGGCCCCGGCGGCGGCGTGGGCGGCGCGGACGTCCGGGGGCGGGTGCGCGTCCGGGGATCGGAACTTGCGGGTGAAGCACATGCAGTACCGGTAGGCGTAGCTGCCCATTCCTTCTCGTGCGCCCGATGGAGATGGCCCGAATCTTCTCCTCCTGCCGGGACCAGGGCTGCTGGACTAGAGACTAGAGAGAGAGAGAGGAGGCACGAGGAGAATGAGATGCCCCCTGCCGGCCGCTCCTCGCTTTGCGCTGCGCACGCAGTGCCTGGACTGGACTGGACTCGACTTCTAATGGCGGGTGGGGGTCGCCGCCATTCGCTCGTCTCCTCCGCGTGCGCTCCGCTTCCTCGTCCGCGTACGCGTGGCGGAGAAGACGAGAGGATTTGTTTTTACGAGAGGGCAGGGGGAGGGGAGGGGGCGACCGACTGACTGGCTCCTGATGGCGAGGGAGTCACAGTGGAAATGGAAGCGGGGGGAGAAGAGAGGAAGTAAGATGCCAGGCGACGCCACGGAGTTTCAAAAAGGCGGGGTGACGTTTTCGCCTACACCCCTCGCTTTTTCCCTAAAATTTATCTCATGCCGACTTACCTTGAGCATCTACTTATATTTTCCAAAAATACAGTTGTAAAACTTAGGTGTGTTTGGATGATGACCCGAAACCCGCTGTACTAGTTTATTCTTTTAGTCATTGCTGAATTTGTTTTCTTTGTTTGGATGCTTGTAAATTTTTTGAAACAAAGTTTGACTTGCTAACTCATTAACAAGCAAGTAAATTTTTCCCTCCGAAGGTCCAATGCATTTCTTTTTATCTTCCATGCCTCTTTAGCGAATTCATCACTCTTCATATATACTCCGGAGTATGTTTTTATACGTGTGGGATTTTCGTTCCGCATGACACATCTATGTGTTCACATCCGTACATTCAGAATTGGGTGTTAGCCTAGTGATGCGCAAGCAACAATGTATCTCCACTACGTTCATAAAATTCCTACTCACAAAAAGTTAATGTATTTTGCTTTTGTCGACTAGGATTGCGTAAGGGTGAAAAAAATTTGAATTAAATTTGCTTAGTATTTTTTCCCTTGAATTCTAGACAATATTGAGCATCTATTTATTTATTTTCACTTGCTCATATTTATCCAGAGATAAAGAGTAAAGCTTCGTTAGATATGAAAATAACTAATCAAAATATTCGCACACCCACAATCTAAGCTAGAGCTAGGTAGCTTAGGTTGCTACTTTTAGTTGGGTTACTACTTATTCCGCATGAAAAATGCTTTGCAGCTGTGTTAGTGCGCCACCAGGGTGATGGTTTAATTAGGTCCTTTTGCATGGTTGGTATCTTATGCAATTTTAAGCTTATTTCATTTAAGACGAAACGTGTTGTCTCCTCTGGCTGGCTTCCTTGAGGAATCTGGATACATCCTATGCAGGCAAATTCCTAGCTTTGAGAAGTTACAGGGCTTAATTCAACGTATTGGGAAGTTATATAGGGCTAAGGGCATCTCTAACGGCAACCCGCAAATTTCCTCCCGCATCCGTTCGCGAACAGGGGATCAGTCCGCGGACGCGGATCTAGCCGGACGAAATTCGTTCAAACACGGCCGGATTTCATATAAACATCACCGATTTCATATAAAAATGACGGATTGCATTACATTTATATCAACTAAGCGGTGCCAGTCTGGCTCTGGAGGTATAATTAATACCTAATCTAAAAGGTCGTCGGCGTCCGTTCCCCGCCATGAACCCAGAGAACTGAAGTTTCATCTTTTCCAGCTCTGCCTCCGTAACCTCCGCCTCCGGAGCACCGGGAAGCGAAGCTGTCCGCCTTCACATCGCCGCCAAGCGGCTAATCGGCCGACGATGTTCAGCCCACCAAGCTTGGCGTCGACGGGAGGGGAGGAGCGGTGGCCTTCTTGGGACCTGAGCGGCGGCGACCTACCGTGCACTACTCTTTCTCGCTGCCGGCGGCGCCCACGGACATGCCAGCTTCATGGTCGTGGCGGTGGGGCGGCCTCAGCGATGTCCTCCTCCTCCTCGTCGGTCTCGCCGAACACCGCCTCGTCGCACTCCTTGTAGGCGGCCCCCACCTCCGCCACCCTCCGGCGGTACCGCCAGCGGGCGAGGCGGATCTCGCGCGCGGAGCGGTAGGACTCGAGCCAGGTCTGCGTCCGGCGCGACCGCCCTGTCGGCGCCGAGTTGCTCATCCGCCTACAGGTGCTCCTGGAGGAGGTGGTGGTTGTTGGCGGCGTCGGCCTGCGCCTCCCGGAACTGCTCCTCCCGCACCATGTCCATGTAATGGGCACGGGCCTCGCCGATGGTCATGGTGCAGTGCACCGGCGAGGGTGGCGCCGGCTCATCGTCAGCCGCGTCCTCCATTGGGACGTCGTCGTCCTCCGGCTGTCTGCCGGCCAGCCAGTCGGCAGCAATGGCGGCCATCTCCTTCTTCTGGTCCGGCGTCAACCCGTCCCAGAGAGTTTTGGCGGGGGAGGAATCCATGGTGGGAGTGGTACGGAGAAGGATCGGAGGTGGATGATTGCGGATATGGCTGGGGGGGCAGCGGTTTATATAGCAATGGCGAGCGGCAGATGAACGGACGGGTGGCGTCGGAGGAGACTGTCGTGGGAACGATTCCGACAATAGAGAGGGGTAGGGTAAAGGAGCATGGTCTATCGAGATGCAAACGGGTGACACGAATGATTTTAGCGAGTTCGGGCCTCTCGCGGTGGAGATAACAGCCCTACGTCTCGTGATCCGGAGAGGCTTTGTTTTATCTGAGTATGAATCCGGAGATTACAATGTGTGAGAGAGAGGAGAACGGATCTCCATGCCTGAGCTAAGTCCTGAGACTAATGGCGAGAGAGCCAGGGGAGAAGAATGAGCCTGCCCCTAAGTCTGGTGGTGGTGGGTGGCTTATATAGAGTGCGCCACCCCCTCACCTCTTATGTTACAAGGTGGAGCATCAATGCCATAATATCTGCCCACTACGAAACCGCCATGCTGACTATTGGTCTTCGTATGTCCGAGTGAAATCAGGTACTCCGAGTGGAATGAGTTCGTCTTGTGGAGTGCTATGCTCCGAGTGGTTGTTGCTGTCCGAGTGACTTTCAAGTTGCGGTACATCTGAACGGCGATCTGGCCCAGGGGCCCAGTACAAAGTGTACGGTGTCCATGGGTAGGGTCTTTAGGTCAGGCCTGTTACCCTACCCCCAATACATGTCCTCGTCATTAGCCCCCGAATCGGTCGAGGTTGAGCGGGTCGAGTCGAGGTGAATTCCCAGATGAGTCGAGTGCTACGGAGGCACTCATGAACTCCCTCTGGTCACCCGGCGGTCTTATCTCCGCGTGTTGCCTTGACGGATTCCGGACTACATGGTGTCCGAGTGAAATGAGCCCTTCGCGCGTCGGGTGGCGGACCAAACCTGAGCGTTTTTGGAAGGGTTTTAAAGGTCGAGCAATCGAATTGTTGGATCCCGGATTTTGCGGGATTCGAAATCAGAGACGTGCGCGTGCAGATTGACGGAGACCGTGTGGAGAAACTTGGTGACAGTCGTTCATATCTCGGAAGAGGCTGACTCGTGATCTGAGTATGGAAGAGTCATTAAATCTGGGCAACAGGATTGACGCATGGGCTGCTCTCTTGGAGAGATGCCATTCTTATCCCGGAGGAACGTCAATACAAGTCGGCTCTAGATCCAAACTTATGAGTTTCACGCTTTGAGTCCTAGAAGAAGGCTCAAACGGGTCCGCGGAGGAGCGTTAAACTCACCTTATAGCAATTTTTTTGAGTGATTTGGAGCCGGTCCTGTATCGAGTAACTGATTACTCGGAATTTCTTTGCGCCTGGGCACGGAACGTTTGCTTGAGTGAAGATACTCGGAATTTTGTTCTATGGGTGCGCGATCAGCGCACCCATAGGGTGTAGCCCCCGAGACTCTGACTGATTGCTGGTAGTCGGTTGGAGTCTGTAAGATTTGTTGTACTCGAATGTTGTTGCTGGACTTGACCGAGCAGAATGTTTCTTTTTGGTTTCTCTTCCAGTGGGGGCACGCTGAGTGCACCCACTGGGTGTAGTCCCCGAGCCTCTGTCGGACTAGATGAGTCTGGCAGAGGGTTTAAGTCTTTTGGTCTGGAACTGAATTAAACAGGTGAACCATCGTGCGCTCGGCACGGTAAATGACTTCAGCCTAGAACTGTGGCGGGTCTTCATGCATTCGGAATGGATCTTCGTGGTCTCGGCACGGTAAATAACTGCAATCTGGAGCAGAGTCAATCTGATGGATCTTCCTGTGCTTGGCACAGTAAATAAGTTCAGCCTGGAACTGGGTCAATCGGGTGAATCTTGTGCACTCGACACGGTAAATAACTTTTAGTCTGAAATTGAGTCGATCGGATGGATCTTCATGCACTCGGCATAGTAAATAAATTTAGCCTGGAACTAGGTCAGTCAAGCAAATCTTCATGCACTTGGCACGGTAAATAAGTTCAGCCTAGAGCTGAATCAGTCGGACTGATCTTCGTGCACTCGGCACGGTAAATAAATTCAGCCTGGAACTGGGTCAAGCAGGCGAATCTTCGTGCATTCAGCACGATGAATGAATTTGGCCTCGAAACTGCCGACTGTAGAAAAAAAAGCTGGACACTCCAGGGAGTAATCGTTCCAGTAGTACTTCTTACATTGACCATTAGCTTTTGCTCTTGCCAACCAGACGATCGGGTTGGGACCGGGTTGGAGACAAAGAGTGAGCGTTAGGCATTGAGCATATTGAAAGATCGTGGATGTCGCCTAGAGGGGGGGTGAATAGGCGCTTTAAAATAATTACGGTTTAGGCTTGAACAAATGCGGAATAAACCTAGCGGTTAATTTGTCAAGCACAAAACCTAAATCGACTAGGCTCACCTATGTGCACCAACAACTTATGCTAAGCAAGATAAACAACTAAGTGATAGCAAGATATATAACAAGAAACAATATGGCTATCACAAAGTAAAGTGCATAAGTAAAGGGCTCGGGTAAGAGATAACCGAGGCACGCGGAGACGACGATGTATCCTGAAGTTCACACCCTTGCGGATGCTAATCTCCGTTAGAGCGGTGTGGAGGCACAATGCTCCCCAACAATGCCACTAGGGCCACCGTATTCTCCTCACGCCCTCGCACAATGCAAGGTGCCGTGATTCCACTAAGGGACCCTTGAGGGCGGTCACCGAACCCGTACAAATGGCAACCCTTGAGGGCGGTCACCGAACCCGTACACTTTGGCAACCCTTGGGGGCGGTCACCGGTACCCGTCAAATTGCTCGGGGCGGTCTCCACAACCTAATTGGAGACCCCGATGCTTGCCCGGAGCTTTGCACCACAATGATTGAGCTCCGAGGCACCACCAACCGTCTAGGGCGCCAAAGCACCCAAGAGGAACAAGCTCTAGGGTGCTCAAACACCCAAGAGTAATAAGCTTCTCAACTACTAACTTCCACGTATCACCGTGGAGAACTCAAACCGATGCAACTAATGCAATGGCAAGAACACACGAAGTGCTCAAGTCCCTCTCTCTCAAATCCCACCAAAGCAACAAAAGCTATGGAGGAAAGTGAGAGGAAGAACAAGGAGAACACCAAGAACTCCAAGATCTAGATCCACAAGGTTTCCCTCACATAGAGGAGAAAGTGATTGGTGGAAAGATGGATCTAGATCTCCTCTCTCTATTCCCTCAAGAAGGAGCAAGAATCATTGGAGGGATGGAGAGATAGCAAAGCTCTAGAAGGTCAACAATGGAGGAGAGAGAGCTGCAAGGGGATAAAAGAACCGTTGGGGGCAAGGGGGAAGAAGACCCCCTTTTAAAGGCCACCCTAAATCCAACCGTTACCTGTCTCAGCCCGCACAGAGCGGTACTACCGCTCCTCGGAGCGGTACTACCGCTTAGGCGGTACAACCAAACACTGGCCTGAAACACACTAAGTGTACCACGGTAGTGCCGCCGGAGCGGTACTACCGCTACCCCTGGCGGTACTACCGCTTAGGGGGTTTAGACCAGGAGAGGCAGCAGTAGTAGAGGCAGCCAGGGCGGCAGTACCGTGCGAAGCGGTACTACCGTCCTAGTACCGCTCTACTACCGCTAAAGGGAAAAAGGAAACAGAAGCGTGCACTGAGGAAAACCCCGCAAGCGGTAGTGGCGGCGGTAGTAAGGGCGGTAGTACCGCCAGAGCGGTACTACCGTGCAACTACCGTGAATGGCAAACTGGCAACAGAGAGTTGCACGCTCGGGGAAACCCCAAGCGGCAGTGCCACGGAAGTACCCAGCGGTACTACCGTGGGCACCAGCGGTACTACAGCTTGCATGCCACAGAAAATCCACAGAAAACAGAGGAAACAAATAAAACCAGAACTGCCATAACTTCTGCAAATGAGCTCCGAATTGAGCAAACTCAAGCTTGTTGGATAGATGACGACAAATACTATCCAACAACGACTGGTTATAATAAGAAGTGATAGGGGAGATATGCCTAACATATAGAGATGATAAACCTCTATGAATGAAGAACCGGCATAAACTCCAACACCGAAAACATCATAGAAGATGCATAGATGAACTCCATTTTCGATGACCTCGAGCTTGTCATGAAGATGACCAAAAGCTCAAAGACTCACCAAGAGAAACACCGAACAAGAACCAGGAAAGATGATGCAATGATGCAATGGTTTGAGCTCTCTACGAACGATACGATCAAGCTACTCACTTGAGAGCCCCCCTTGATAGAACGGCTATCGATCCTATAACCCGGTCTCCCAACTACTACCATGAGACCGGTAAAATAGAAAACCTATCAAGGGCAAACCTTTGCCTTGCGCACAGTCCACTTGAGCTAGATGATGACGATCTTGACCTCCTCAAGTTGGACCACCTTTCTTGATTGCGCCGGCTCGATGAAGACTAGTTGATTGCTCCCCCATACTCCACTATGGGTGAGCCACTCTTCGGCACATCTTCACAAGTCCATTGTCACCACAATGGACGGCAAGCTTCAAGCAGTGATCTCTTCGTGATGCTCCACTTGAACTTGCACACCGCAATCTTGATGACGATCACCACTTGATGTCATCCTCCATGGGTTGAATGAGATCTTCCTCTTGACGCAAGCCCATGGAAACATACCTAACCCCACATAGAACTCTCGCATAGAACATGGGTTAGTACACAAAGCGTAATTGACAATGCTTACCATACCGTGAGATCACTTGATCCCACTCGGTACATCTTCTACGCTTTGTGTGTTGATCAACTTGAATCACTCTTCATATTTAGTATTGATCAACCTTGAATCTTTCCAACTCTCTTCATTAGGATGATGTCTTGAAGGTAAACATGAATGTTCACACAATCTTCTTCTTCAAGACATGCTTGCAATAGGCTCAACACTCACATGACCAATCTTTGGATAAATCCTTGAATAGAACCTTGGTCAACACATATTCTTCTTCTAATAACCTTGGAACCAACAAATGGTCTTCAAGCAATGCCTATGGACAAACCCTTCAAATATAACTCAAGGCAACCATTAGTCCATAGAGATTGTCATCAATTACCAAAACCAAACATGGGGGCAGCACATGTTCTTTGACATATTTTATGAAGAAGTAGAAAGCTGAGTGAGGAACATGCCGACTGCCGGCGCGCCCATAGGTTTAGCCCCCGAATCGGTTGAGGTTTTGTAGAACGAGTTTACTAAAAACCTGATTTGGCCCGAGCACTGCGGGGGCACTCGGCGCCTGTCGTCAAGCTATAGTCAACTACAATTTGAACAAAACTTCAACGGATTCTGGACTAGGTGCTTCCCGACTGATCGGGGTATGTTGACTGCGAGGAAAAACTTGGTGGCACTCGTATGTCTCCCGGGGGAGATAGACTAGTGGTCTGATGTGGACGTGCCATGACAACCCGAGTGGCGAGGCTAGCGCGTGGACTGACTCTCCGGAGAGAAGCCACTCATCATCCCGGGGGAACACCAGCACAGGCCATCTCTGAGTCCAAGTTTGTGAAACTGGCGCCTTGGAGCCTAGAAGAAGGGCCAAGTGTATCCGTAGAGGAGCGCCGGTTTCACCCTTTTGCAGTCCTGAAGATGACTCCAGGTAATGATTCAGGCGTTTGTCCGAGTGGACTGGGTGCTTCCCGACTGATCGGGGTATGTTGTCTGCGAGGAAAAACTTGGTGGCACTCGTATGTCTCTCAGAGGAGATAGACTAGTGGTCCGATGTGGACGTGCCATGAAAACCCGAGTGGCGAGGCTAGCGCGTGGACTGACTCTCCGGAGAGAAACCACTCATCATCCCGGGGGAACACCAGCACAGGCCATCTCCGAGTCCAAGTTTGTGAAACTGATGCCTTGGAGCCTAGAAGAAGGGCCAAGTGTATCCGTAGAGGAGCGCCGGTTTCACCCTTTTGCAGTCCTGAAGATGACTCCAGGTAGTGATTTGGGCGATCATCCGAGTGGACGCTGGTACCCATATAGATCTTCGGCGGACCGAGCAAGTATGTTCAGAAAAATATTCCTGACATGATCAACAGGTTAATCAAATGAGGCGTAAACCCCCGAGGGTGGCATAGCCCTCGGCTGTGGCGTAGCCCCCGAGTGATGCTCGAAAGAGGTAAGCTCGCTACAGAGTGCGATATGAGGTTTGATCATATGAGTAACTTAGTTGTTTCCGCGTTGGGGATGTGGTCGAAGTCGTTGAAGCCATGACACGGCGAAAAACGGTCCTCGGAGGAGTCAGTCAGATGCTTTCGAAGCTGATGTAGCGATGAGGTCGGTGTAGCGCGGTTGCGGTGCAACAATACCGGCACGGCGACTGAGCCTGAGTAGCGACGAAGACGGCACGCAGAGCGTCTGAGTGATCATGTAACTTGTCGAAGTGGCGGATCCGACTACACTCGTTGAAATGAAGGATCCGACTGTCTCACGGCGCGCGAGCGGCCGAGTGGTGAAGACATGCCCAACCGAGTGGCGGCGCGTAGGGTGGCCGAGTGGGCAAGTTGATGTAGACGTGCCCAACCGAGCGACGACGTACGGGGTGGCCGAGTGGTGAAGACACGTCCATCCGAGTGGCGACGTGCTGGGCGGCCGAGTCGGTCAAGTTGATGAAGATGTGCCCAACCGAGTGGAGACGCACGGGGAGGCCGAGTGGTGAGGACGTGTCCAACCGATGGCGACGCGCGGGGCGGCCGAGTGGTGAGGACGTGTCCAACCGGGTGGCGACGCGCAGGGCGGCCGAGTGGCGAGGACGTGTCCGACCGATGGCGACGCGCGGGGCGTCCGAGTGATCATGACTTGTCGAAGTGGCGGATCCGACTGCACTCGTTGAAGTGAAGGATCCGATTGGCGATGAAGTACTAGACCACTCAGGAAAGTGTGATTCCGAATGAGTTGCAGCCCCTGAGTGCGGCGTAGCCCCCGAGCGCACTATAGGCTCCGACGGCGGACCTGTCGGAATACGAGAAATATAGTATTGAATGGGTAAATTGTAATTCATCGAGTCGGACTCGGGTAAAGGTGAGGAGCAGCTCCCGAGTGATGCTCGAAAGAGGCAAACTCGCAAAGGAATGAAGTATGCAGTTTAATTATAAAAGGGACTTATCTGTCTCATGCCCAACGTGACGACGAGGTCTATGTCGTTGACACGATGAAGAGGACTCCACGGAGGGGTCGGACGGATGTGTCCGAAGTCAACAGAGCGACGAGGTCGGTGTTGCACTGCGTTAGGATCGGTGTGGTGACCGAGTCCGAGTAGCAATGAAGTTGGTGCACAGAGCCGCCGAGTGATCGTGTAACCTGTGTATGAAAAATAGCACAAGCCAACATAAAAATTTATCGAAGTAATTTGATGTGTGCTGAAATGATTTGTGTAAATAAAACCCATAGACACCCGCTGGGTGTGCAAGGGGCTTGCTGGTTCGAAACCAGCAAGAGTCTAAAAGAGCGAAGGATCTGATCGAATTTGTCGAAGTGAAGGATCCGACTGAACTCGTTGGAGTATTGGACCCAAATGAGGCGGAAGCGTAGTGTTCCGACATGAAAATAAACAACCGATTGTAGAGGTACACTCGGCGGCCTGGCCTCCGAATGAACGTCAAGTGTGGATTACAGGACGCTCGGGAACACGAAAATAGCTATTTAATAGAATGCAGTGTGTGAAGAATAACTTAGCTGTCTGATGGCGCACGAGCGCCCGAGTGGGCGTGTTGATGAAGACGCGCCCAACCGAGTGGCGGCTCGCGGGATGGCCGAGTGATGTAGATGTGTCTCACCGAATGGCGACGCGCGAGGCGGCCGAGTGGTGAAGATGTATCTCACCGAGTGACGACGCGCGGGGTGGCCGAGTGGTGAAGTTGTATCTCACCGAGTGACGACGCGCAAGGGCGGCCGAGTGGTGAAGTTGTGTCTCACCGAGTGGCGACGCGTGGGGCGGCCGAGTGGTGAAGAGGTGTCTCACCGAGTGGCGACGCGCGGGGCGGCAGAGTGGTGAAGACGTGTCTCATCGAGTGGCGACGCGCGGGGCGGCCGAGTGGTGAAGACGTGTCTCACCGAGTGGCGACGCGCGGGGCGGCCGAGTGGTGAAGAGGTGTCTCACCGAGTGGCGACGCGCGGGGCGGCTGAGTGGTGAAGACGTGTTCAGCCGAATGGCTACGCGCAGGGCGGCCAAGTGGTGAAGACCTGTCCAACCGAGTGGCGATGCGCGGGGCAGCCGTGTGGTGAAGACATGTCCAACCGAGTGGCGACGCGCGGGGCGGCCAAGTGATGAAGATATGTCTGAGTGATGAAGACATGTCCCGCCAAGTGGCGACGCACGGGGCGGCTAAATGCCCGGACGTTTAGTTGTCCGAGAAAACCTGCACATTGCTTGTCCATGTGCAGTATTCATCCGAATGATGCTGGACGTTTAGTTGTCCGTATGTAAAATGTATGTGGATGAAATATGAAAAAAATACTTAGCTTGTCGGGCAAGCCGATGAAGACGTGTCCTCCGAATGGCGACGCACGGGGTGGCCGAGTGGTGAAAACGCGTACAGCTGAGTGTCGACGCGCGGGCGGCCGACTGGTGAAGACGCGTACAGCTGAGTGACGACGCGCGGGCGACCGAGAGGTGAGGAGGTGTCCAGCCAAGTGGCGACGCACGGGGCGGCCGAGTTGTGTGGACGTGTCCGAACGAGTGGCGACGCGCGGGGCGGCCGAGTGATGAAGATGCGTCTAGCCGAACGTTGGTGGGCGGGCGGCTGCATGATGAAGACGCGTAGCGATGGCGCGCGGGGCGGCCGAGTGGTGAGGACGTGTCCCACCGAGTGGCGATGTGCGGGGCGGCCGAGTGGGCAAGTTGATGAAGATGTGCCCAACCGAGTGGAGACGCACGGGGCGGCCGAGAGGTGAGGAGGTGTCCAGCCAAGTGGCGACGCGCGGGCGGCCGAGTGATGAAGACGCGTCCAGCTGAGCGACGACGCACAGGGCGGCCGATTGATGAAGACGCGTCCAGCGGAGCGACGGTGCATGGGGCGGCCGAGTGCTGAGGACGGGTCCAGCTGAGTGGCGACGCACGGGCGGACGAGTCGAGCATGTCGTCGAAGATGTGCCCAACCGAGTGACGGTGCGCCGGGCGGCCGAGTCTGGCAAGTTGATGAAGATGTGCCCAACCGAGTGACGACATACGGAACGGTCAAGTTGGGCAAGTTGATGAAGATGTGCCCAACCGAGTGACGACGTACGAAACGGTCAAGTCGGGCAAGTTGATGAAGATGCGTCCAACCAAGTGATGACGCGTTGATACTGAACGAGGGATCCGTCCGAGTGAACTCGGGACCGTGGCCGAGTGAAATTGAGTCTGTGTTCGAGTGGATTCATCTGTCTGAACTCTGAATGAATCGGGTTCGCAGCTGTCCGAGTGAAAGATCCATCAGGTGACCCTGCAAGTTACTAGCAAGTATAGCCAGCACAGCCATGTTGGGGCGCTGGGTTGACCAGTCGGGCTGGCTGGGTGTTTGCACATGCATGCATGCACCAATTAACTGGGGCCGGAGCAGCGCACCTGTTATGGCCGCAATAATTAGGTAACTGACGTTAGTAATCCTCATCAATTGGCCGCTTAATGAGGCAGCCAATTAATCTGACGTTGGAGATCACCACGTCCTTCTGTGTTCCTGTACTTGCGCGCATTTACCTGCATGCAGGTAATCAAGGAGGAGGTGACCCACTCACCTTGCATGGTTAAAGGAAAAAGGGCCATGGCCAGCAGCCGGCGACAGAGGGAAGAACCGCCGCGCCCGGAGGCATGACCGGCTTCCTATTTCCGCACCGCGCCGGGTCTGCGCGTACGCCGCAGCAACCACTTTCGGGTAGCTGATGAGGGAGGAGTGCATCGCGCCGGCGACGCCGGCGGGAGGGGCGCCTCCACCATGGAGATCACTGCCGAGCGGACGACCGGGCCGAGGAGCTCTGTGTTGCCGGCCAGGCTTGTGTCTCTGCGGAGCAGAAAGGGAGGAGTGCTGCACCATCGGCATCAGGACGGCGGCGGCACTCAGGAACACCGCTGGAGGTGCGGTTCCGGCGCGGATGGATGCGCCAGAGGTCGGTGAAGCCGGACGGGCGGCGGTTGACTTGGTGGAGGCGTCGGAGGTTAGCGACGAAGAAGACAGGCGACAGCGGACTGGCCAGGTCGGGAGCTCGGCCCCCATGGCGCTCGTCCGAACGGTGCTTGGTGGCGCGGCGGCGCTGCCGCTGTTGCTCGCGCTTTCTGGTTGATGTGAAGAAGGTGATGCGGCCGTCCTCCTCGCTTGTTTGATGCGGAGAAGATGGTGCGGCCGTCCTCTTCGCCTTGTATCTTCTTTCCTTTTCGATTGATCGAAACTCCACGGGACTCGCGTGAGCGCGTGTACATAAGGAAAAACCAACCATTGTTAGATTAAAGATCGATCGTAAAGAAAAAGACAGGGTCGAATGAAACTTCCTGATTCCTCTGTACGAAGAGTATCATGTCTCTCCAGTGAATGGAGTGATGTCCAGAACATCCTGGATCAAATTCTCCATCGATGATTGTTGATCGGCGGACGAAGATCGAAGAAAGAAAACCATTTGCATCATGGCTCGATAGACGCCATGCCCCACGGTGGGCGCCAACTGTCGTGGGAACGATTCCGACAATAGAGAGGGGTAGGGTAAAGGAGCATGGTCTATCGAGATGCAAACGGGTGACACGAATGATTTTAGCGAGTTCGGGCCTCTCGCGGTGGAGATAACAGCCCTACATCTCGTGCTCCGGAGAGGCTTTGTTTTATCTGAGTATGAATCCGGAGATTACAATGTGTGAGAGAGAGGAGAACGGATATCCATGCCTGAGCTAAGTCCTGAGACTAATGGCGAGAGAGCCAGGGGAGAAGAATGAGCCTGCCCCTAAGTCTGGTGGTGGGGGGTGGCTTATATAGAGTGTGCCACCCCCTCACCTCTTGTTGGAAATATGCCCTAGAGGCAATAATAAATTGGTTATTATTATATTTCCTTGTTCATGATAATCGTTTATTATCCATGCTATAATTGTATTGATTGGAAACTCAAATACATGTGTGGGTACATAGACAACACTGTGTCCCTAGTAAGCCTCTAGTTGACTAGCTCGTTGATCAAAGATGGTTAAGGTTTCCTAGCCATTGACATGAGATGTCATTTGATAACGGGATCACATCATTAGGAGAATGATGTGATGGACAAGACCCAAACTACGAACGTAGCATATGATCGTGTCAGTTTATTGCTATTGTTTTCTGCATGTCAAGTATCTGTTCCTATGACCATGAGATCATGCAACTCCCTGACATCGGAGGAGTACCTTGTGTGTATCAAACGTCGCAACGTAACTGGGTGACTATAAAGGTGCTCTACAGGTATCTCCGAGGGTGTCTGTTGGGTTGGCATGGATCAAGACTGGGATTTGTTACTCTGTGTGACGGAGAGGTATCTCAGGGCCCACTCGGTAATACAACATCACAATGAGCCTTGCAAGCAATGTGACTAAAGTGTTAGCCACGAGATCTTGTATTACGGAACGAGTAAAGAGACTTGCCGGTAACGAGATTGAACTAGGTATAGTGATACCGACGATCGAATCTCGGGCAAGTAACATACCGAAGAACAAAGGGAACAGCATACGGGATTAACTGAATCCTTGACATAGAGGTTCGACCGATAAAGATCTTCGTAGAATATGTAGGAGCCAATATGGGCATCCAGGTCCCGCTATTGGTTATTGGCCGTAGAGGTGTCTCGGTCATGTCTACATAGTTCTCGAACCCGCAGGGTCTACACACTTAACGTTTGGTGACGATTAGTATAATTGAGTTATTATGTTGGTGACCGAAAGTTGTTCGGAGTCCCGGATAAGATCCCGGACATGACGAGGATCTCCGGAATAGTCCGGAGGTAAAGATTGATATATGTGATAATAGTGTTTTGATCTCCGGAAGAGTTCCGAAGTTCACCGGAAGGGGTTCCGGATGTTTACCGAAGTGTTCGGGTGCAGCAACACTTTATATGAGCCAAAGGGATAAAGCCCACAAGGTATTGGAAAGTGCAAAAGTAGTTTTGCTGCCGCGTAAGCGGTACTACCGCTTGGTGAAGCGGTACTACCGCCGGAGCGGTACTACCGCTTGTGTGAAGCGGTACTACCGCCCAAGCGGTACTACCGCTTGTGTGAAGCGGTACTACCGCTTGTGCGCGGCTGTGCACGGTTCGGCAGGGATCCGAGTTGGACTCTTTCCCTGCGGGCCAAACCGACCTTGTGCGGGCAAAACCGACCCGGAGGAGGCTTTTACTCCAAGTTTAGACCCCAAGGCTCAACATATAAATAGAGGGGCAGGGCTAGCACACGGGACACATCAAGATTTCCCCAAGCCGTGTGCGGCAACCCTAACCCTCTAGTTCCTCCGTCATAATCTCCGTAGTGCTTGGCGAAGCCCTGCAGAGATTGTTCCTCACCACCATCACCACGCCGTCGTGCTGCTGGAACTCAACCACTACTTCATCATCGCTCGCTGGATCGAGGAGGTGAAGGCGTCATCAAGCCGTACGTGTGTTGAACGCGGAGGTGCCGTCCGTTCGGCGCTAGTTCGTGATCGGATCGAGGGACGACTTGCGATTTGGATCGCGGAGAAGTTCGACTACATCAACCGCGTTTCTTAAACGCTTCCGCTTAGCGATCTACAAGGGTATGTAGATTCACTCTCCCTCTCGTAGATGCTCATCACCATGGATAGATCTTGTGTGTGCGTAGGAAATTTTTTGTTTCCCATGCAACGTTCCCCAACAGTGGCATCATGAGCTAGGTCTATGCGTAGATGAGATCTCGAGTAGAACACAAACGAGTTGTGGGCGTGGGTGTATACATATTGCTTGCCGTTACTAGTTGATACTTGATTCAGCGGTATTGTGAGATGAAGCGGCCCGGACCGACATTACGCGTACGCTTACGCGAGACTGGTTTTACCGCTGCGTGCACTTGTTGCATAAAGGTGACTGGCGGGTGTCTGTCTCTCTCACTTTAGTTGAATCGGTTCAATGAAGAGGGTTCTTTTAGAAGATCAAAAAGCAATCACTACACCACGTTGTGGTTTTGCGTAGGTAAGAACGGTTCTTGCAAACCCGTAGCAGCCACGTAAAATTTGCAACAACAATTAGAGGACGTCTAACTTGTTTTTGCAGGGTATGTTGTGATGTGATATGGCCAATTACATGATGAGATATATGTGATGTATGAGATGATCATGTGATGTATAGAATATCACGACTTGCATGTCGATGAGTACGGCAACTGGCAGGAGCCATAGAGTTGTCTTTAATTATTGTATGACCTGCGTGTCAATCATTAAGCGCTATGTAATGCTTTACTTTATCGCTAAACGTTAGCTATAGTCATGGAAGCAACAGTCAGCGCGACAACCTTATGGCGACACGTTGATGGAGATCAAGATGATGGAGATCATGGTGTCATGCCGGTGACGATGGAGATCATGCCGGTGCTTTGGAGATGGAGATCAAAAGCACAAGTTCATGGCCATATCATGTCACTTATGATTTGCATGTGATGTTAATCCTTTTATGCATCTTATTTTGCTTAGGACGACGGTAGCATTATAAGGTGATCCCTCACTTAAATTTCAAGATAAATTGTGTTCTCCCCAAGTGTGCACCGTTGCGAAAGTTCGTCGTTTCGAGACACGCCGTGATGATCGGGTGTGATAGACTCTACGTTCGCATACAACGGGTGTAAGCCATGTTACACGTGCGGAACACTCGGGTTAAACTTGACGAGCCTAGCATGTACAGACATGGCCTCGGAACACAAGAGACCGAAAGGTCGAACATGAGTCATATAGTAGATATGATCAACATGAAGATGTTCACCATTGAAACCACCTCAACTCACGTGATGATCGGACTTGAGTTGGTGGATTTGGATCATGTTACACTCGAATGATCGGAGGGATGTCAATTTGAGTGGGAGTTTTTTAAATATGATTAACTAAACTCATTATCTAAGAACAATAGTCTAAGTTGTCTTTGCTATATTTATGTTGTAGATCATGACTCGCGCAGTAGCACCCCTGAATTTTAATGCGTTCCTAGAGAAAGCTAAGTTGAAAGATGATGGAAGTAACTTTGTGGACTGGGCCCGTAATCTAAGGATTATCCTTACGGCTTCCCAGAAGGCTTATGTCCTTGATGCACCGCTTGGTGATCCACCCGCTTCAGTTGAGTCTCTAGACGTTGTGAACGCCTGGCAGGCTCGTTCTGATGATTACTCAATAGTTCAATGTGCAATGTTGTATGGCTTAGAACCGGGACTTCAAAGACGTTTTGAACGTCATGGAGCATATGAGATGTTCCAGGAGTTGAAGTTTATCTTTCAGAAGAATGCCCGGATCGAGAGATATGAGATCTCCGATAAGTTCTATGCTTGCAAGATGGAGGAGAACGGGTCTGTCAGTGATCACGTGCTCAGAATGTCTGGATACTCCACCCGTCTGGCTGAGTTAGGGATGCCCCTTCCGCCAGAGGCTATCACTGACAGAGTTCTTCAATCATTGCCACCTAGCTACAAGAGCTTCGTGTTGAACTATAACATGCACGGGATGAACAAGTCAGTCGCCGAGCTGTTTGCGATGCTGAAAGCCGCTGAGTCTGAAATTCAGAAGGAGCATCAAGTGTTGATGGTCAATAAAACCACTAGTTTCAAGAAAAATGGCAAGGGTAAGAAGGGTAACTCCAAGAAGAGTGGCAAAGCAGTTGCTCCTCTCGTGAAGAAACCCAAGGCTGGACCCAAACCAGAAACTATGTGTTTTCATTGCAAGGGAACTGGACACTGGAAGCGGAATTGCCCCAAGTATTTGGCTGACAAGAAGGCGGCCAACAACAAACAAGGTATATATGATATACATGTTATTGATGTGTACCTTACCAACTCTCGTTGTAGTGCCTGGGTATTTGATACCGGTGCGGTTGCTCATATTTGCAACTCAAAACAGGAACTGCGGAATAGACGGAGGCTGGCAAAGGACGAAGTGACGATGCGCGTGGGAAATGGTTCCAAGGTTGATGTGATCGCCGTCGGCACGCTCGCTCTTCGATTACCATCGGGATTAGTGATGAACCTAAATAAGTGTTATTTGGTGCCTGCGTTAAGCATGAACATTATATCTGGATCTTGTTTATTGCGAGACGGTTACTCATTTAAATCAGAGAATAATGGTTGTTCTATTTATATGAGTAATATCTTTTATGGTCATGCACCCGATGTGAGGGGTTTATTCTTATTGAATCTCGATAGTAATGATACACATGTTCATAACATTGATGCCAAAAGATGTAGAATTGATAATGATAATACCACTTTCTTGTGGCACTGCCGTTTAGGTCATATTGGCGTAAAACGCATGAAGAAGCTCCATGCTGATGGACTTTTGGAGTCACTTGATTTTGAATCACTTGACACATGTGAGCCATGCCTCATGGGCAAGATGACTAAAACGCCGTTCTCTAAAACAATGGAACGGGCAAGTGACTTTTTGGAAATCATACATACTGATGTGTGCGGTCCGATGAGTATTGAGGCGCGCGGTGGTTATCGTTACTTTCTCACCTTCACTGATGACTTAAGTAGATATGGGTATATTTACTTAATGAAACACAAGTCTGAAACATTTGAAAAGTTCAAACAATTTCAGAGTGAAGTTGAGAATCATCGTAACAAGAAGATTAAATTCCTACGATCTGATCGAGGAGGAGAATATCTGAGTTATGAGTTTGGCAGTCACTTAAGACAGTGTGGAATTGTTTCACAATTGACACCGCCTGGAACACCACAGCGTAATGGTGTGTCCGAACGTCGTAATCGAACCTTATTGGATATGGTGCGATCTATGATGTCTCTTGCCGATTTGCCACTATCGTTTTGGGGTTATGCATTAGAGACAGCTGCATTCACTTTAAACAGGGCACCATCAAAATCCGTTGAGACAACGCCATATGAACTTTGGTTTGACAAGAAGCCAAAGCTGTCGTTTCTTAAAGTTTGGGGATGTGATGCTTATGTCAAAAAGCTTCAGCCTGAAAAGCTGGAACCCAAAGCGGAGAAATGCGTCTTCATAGGATACCCAAAAGAGACAATTGGGTATACCTTCTACCTCAGATCCGAGGGCAAAGTGTTTGTCGCTAAAAACGGAACATTTCTTGAGAAAGAGTTTCTCTCGAAAGAATTGAGTGGGAGGAAGATAGAACTTGATGAGGTTGTTGAACCTTTACTTCAACCTGAGAGTAGCGCAGCGCAGAAAGTTGTTTCTGTGGAGCCTACATTAGCTGAAGAGGAAGTTAATGATGATGATCATGAAGCTTTGGATCAAGTTGCTATCGAACCTCGTAGGTCGACAAGGACGCGTACTGCTCCTGAGTGGTACGGCAACCCTGTCTTAGAGGTCATGTTGTTAAACAACGATGAACCTACGAGCTATGGAGAAGCGATGATGGGCCCGGATTCCGAGAAGTGGTTAGAGGCCATGAAATCCGAGATGGGATCCATGTATGAAAACAAAGTATGGACTTTGGAAGTATTACCTGAAGGGCGTAAGGCCATTCAGAACAAATGGATCTTTAAGAGGAAGACGGACGCGGACGGTAATGTCACCGTCTATAAAGCTCGACTTGTGGCAAAGGGTTTTTCACAAGTTCAAGGAGTTGACTACGATGAGACCTTCTCACCCGTAGCGATGCTTAAGTCCGTCAGAATCATGTTAGCAATAGCTGCCTTTTTCGATTATGAAATTTGGCAGATGGATGTCAAAACAGCGTTCCTTAACGGTTACCTTAAGGAAGAGTTGTATATGATGCAACCAGAAGGTTTTGTCGATCCAGAGAATGCTGACAAAGTTTGCAAACTCCAGCGATCCATTTATGGACTGGTGCAAGCATCTCGGAGTTGGAATCTTCGTTTTGATGAGGTGATCAAAGCGTTCGAGTTTATACAAGTTTACGGAGAAGTTTGTATTTACAAGAAAGTGAGTGGGAGCTCTATAGCGTTTCTAATCTTATATGTGGATGACATATTGCTGATTGGAAACAATATAGAAATGCTGGAAAGCGTAAAGGAATATTTGAACAAGAGTTTTTCAATGAAGGACCTAGGAGAAGCTGCTTTCATATTAGGCATCAAGATCTATAGAGATAGATCAAGACGCTTAATAGGACTTTCACAAAGCACATACCTTGATAAGATTTTGAAGAAGTTCAAAATGGATCAGTCCAAGAAGGGGTTCTTGCCTGTTTTGCAAGGTGTGAAGTTGAGTAAGACTCAATGCCCAGTGACTGCAGAAGATAGAGAAAAGATGAGTGTCATCCCCTATGCTTCGGCCATAGGCTCTATCATGTATGCAATGCTGTGCACAAGACCCGATGTCAGCCTTGCCATAAGTATGGTCGGAAGGTTTCAAAGTGATCCAGGAATGGAACACTGGACGGCGGTCAAGAATATCCTGAAGTACCTGAAAAGGACTAAGGACATGTTTCTCGTTTATGGAGGTGATCAAGAGCTCGTCGTAAAGGGTTACGTCGATGCAAGCTTTGACACTGATCCGGATGACTCTAAGTCGCAAACCGGATACGTATTTATTCTTAATGGGGGTGCGGTTAGCTGGTGCAGTTCCAAGCAAAGCGTGGTAGCAGATTCTACATGCGAAGCGGAGTACATCGCTGCCTCGGAGGCGGCGAAGGAAGGTGTCTGGATGAAGGAGTTCATGACAGATCTTGGAGTAGTGCCTAGTGCGCTTAACCCAATGACTCTGTTTTGTGATAACACTGGTGCCATTGCTCTAGCCAAGGAACCAAGATTTCACAAGAGGACCAGACACATAAAGCGACGTTTCAATTCCATCCGCGATTACATCAAGGAGGACGACATAAATATTTGCAAAGTACACACGGATCTAAATGTTGCAGATCCGATGACTAAACCTCTTCCAAGGGCTAAACATGAACAACACCAGAACTGCATGGGTGTTCGATTCATTACAATGTAAATCACATAGTGATGTGAACTAGATTATTGACTCTAGTGCAAGTGGGAGACTGTTGGAAATATGCCCTAGAGGCAATAATAAATTGGTTATTATTATATTTCCTTGTTCATGATAATCGTTTATTATCCATGCTATAATTGTATTGATTGGAAACTCAAATACATGTGTGGGTACATAGACAACACTGTGTCCCTAGTAAGCCTCTAGTTGACTAGCTCGTTGATCAAAGATGGTTAAGGTTTCCTAGCCATTGACATGAGATGTCATTTGATAACGGGATCACATCATTAGGAGAATGATGTGATGGACAAGACCCAAACTACGAACGTAGCATATGATCGTGTCAGTTTATTGCTATTGTTTTCTGCATGTCAAGTATCTGTTCCTATGACCATGAGATCATGCAACTCCCTGACATCGGAGGAGTACCTTGTGTGTATCAAACGTCGCAACGTAACTGGGTGACTATAAAGGTGCTCTACAGGTATCTCCGAGGGTGTCTGTTGGGTTGGCATGGATCAAGACTGGGATTTGTTACTCTGTGTGACGGAGAGGTATCTCAGGGCCCACTCGGTAATACAACATCACAATGAGCCTTGCAAGCAATGTGACTAAAGTGTTAGCCACGAGATCTTGTATTACGGAACGAGTAAAGAGACTTGCCGGTAACGAGATTGAACTAGGTATAGTGATACCGACGATCGAATCTCGGGCAAGTAACATACCGAAGAACAAAGGGAACAGCATACGGGATTAACTGAATCCTTGACATAGAGGTTCGACCGATAAAGATCTTCGTAGAATATGTAGGAGCCAATATGGGCATCCAGGTCCCGCTATTGGTTATTGGCCGTAGAGGTGTCTCGGTCATGTCTACATAGTTCTCGAACCCGCAGGGTCTACACACTTAACGTTTGGTGACGATTAGTATAATTGAGTTATTATGTTGGTGACCGAAAGTTGTTCGGAGTCCCGGATAAGATCCCGGACATGACGAGGATCTCCGGAATAGTCCGGAGGTAAAGATTGATATATGTGATAATAGTGTTTTGATCTCCGGAAGAGTTCCGAAGTTCACCGGAAGGGGTTCCGGATGTTTACCGAAGTGTTCGGGTGCAGCAACACTTTATATGAGCCAAAGGGATAAAGCCCACAAGGTATTGGAAAGTGCAAAAGTAGTTTTGCTGCCGCGTAAGCGGTACTACCGCTTGGTGAAGCGGTACTACCGCCGGAGCGGTACTACCGCTTGGTGAAGCGGTACTACCGCCGGAGCGGTACTACCGCTTGTGTGAAGCGGTACTACCGCCCAAGCGGTACTACCGCTTGTGTGAAGCGGTACTACCGCTTGTGCGCGGCTGTGCACGGTTCGGCAGGGATCCGAGTTGGACTCTTTCCCTGCGGGCCAAACCGACCTTGTGCGGGCAAAACCGACCCGGAGGAGGCTTTTACTCCAAGTTTAGACCCCAAGGCTCAACATATAAATAGAGGGGCAGGGCTAGCACACGGGACACATCAAGATTTCCCCAAGCCGTGTGCGGCAACCCTAACCCTCTAGTTCCTCCGTCATAATCTCCGTAGTGCTTGGCGAAGCCCTGCAGAGATTGTTCCTCACCACCATCACCACGCCGTCGTGCTGCTGGAACTCAACCACTACTTCATCATCGCTCGCTGGATCGAGGAGGTGAAGGCGTCATCAAGCCGTACGTGTGTTGAACGCGGAGGTGCCGTCCGTTCGGCGCTAGTTCGTGATCGGATCGAGGGACGACTTGCGATTTGGATCGCGGAGAAGTTCGACTACATCAACCGCGTTTCTTAAACGCTTCCGCTTAGCGATCTACAAGGGTATGTAGATTCACTCTCCCTCTCGTAGATGCTCATCACCATGGATAGATCTTGTGTGTGCGTAGGAAATTTTTTGTTTCCCATGCAACGTTCCCCAACAGTGGCATCATGAGCTAGGTCTATGCGTAGATGAGATCTCGAGTAGAACACAAACGAGTTGTGGGCGTGGGTGTATACATATTGCTTGCCGTTACTAGTTGATACTTGATTCAGCGGTATTGTGAGATGAAGCGGCCCGGACCGACATTACGCGTACGCTTACGCGAGACTGGTTTTACCGCTGCGTGCACTTGTTGCATAAAGGTGACTGGCGGGTGTCTGTCTCTCTCACTTTAGTTGAATCGGTTCAATGAAGAGGGTTCTTTTAGAAGATCAAAAAGCAATCACTACACCACGTTGTGGTTTTGCGTAGGTAAGAACGGTTCTTGCAAACCCGTAGCAGCCACGTAAAATTTGCAACAACAATTAGAGGACGTCTAACTTGTTTTTGCAGGGTATGTTGTGATGTGATATGGCCAATTACATGATGAGATATATGTGATGTATGAGATGATCATGTGATGTATAGAATATCACGACTTGCATGTCGATGAGTACGGCAACTGGCAGGAGCCATAGAGTTGTCTTTAATTATTGTATGACCTGCGTGTCAATCATTAAGCGCTATGTAATGCTTTACTTTATCGCTAAACGTTAGCTATAGTCATGGAAGCAACAGTCAGCGCGACAACCTTATGGCGACACGTTGATGGAGATCAAGATGATGGAGATCATGGTGTCATGCCGGTGACGATGGAGATCATGCCGGTGCTTTGGAGATGGAGATCAAAAGCACAAGTTCATGGCCATATCATGTCACTTATGATTTGCATGTGATGTTAATCCTTTTATGCATCTTATTTTGCTTAGGACGACGGTAGCATTATAAGGTGATCCCTCACTTAAATTTCAAGATAAATTGTGTTCTCCCCAAGTGTGCACCGTTGCGAAAGTTCGTCGTTTCGAGACACGCCGTGATGATCGGGTGTGATAGACTCTACGTTCGCATACAACGGGTGTAAGCCATGTTACACGTGCGGAACACTCGGGTTAAACTTGACGAGCCTAGCATGTACAGACATGGCCTCGGAACACAAGAGACCGAAAGGTCGAACATGAGTCATATAGTAGATATGATCAACATGAAGATGTTCACCATTGAAACCACCTCAACTCACGTGATGATCGGACTTGAGTTGGTGGATTTGGATCATGTTACACTCGAATGATCGGAGGGATGTCAATTTGAGTGGGAGTTTTTTAAATATGATTAACTAAACTCATTATCTAAGAACAATAGTCTAAGTTGTCTTTGCTATATTTATGTTGTAGATCATGACTCGCGCAGTAGCACCCCTGAATTTTAATGCGTTCCTAGAGAAAGCTAAGTTGAAAGATGATGGAAGTAACTTTGTGGACTGGGCCCGTAATCTAAGGATTATCCTTACGGCTTCCCAGAAGGCTTATGTCCTTGATGCACCGCTTGGTGATCCACCCGCTTCAGTTGAGTCTCTAGACGTTGTGAACGCCTGGCAGGCTCGTTCTGATGATTACTCAATAGTTCAATGTGCAATGTTGTATGGCTTAGAACCGGGACTTCAAAGACGTTTTGAACGTCATGGAGCATATGAGATGTTCCAGGAGTTGAAGTTTATCTTTCAGAAGAATGCCCGGATCGAGAGATATGAGATCTCCGATAAGTTCTATGCTTGCAAGATGGAGGAGAACGGGTCTGTCAGTGATCACGTGCTCAGAATGTCTGGATACTCCACCCGTCTGGCTGAGTTAGGGATGCCCCTTCCGCCAGAGGCTATCACTGACAGAGTTCTTCAATCATTGCCACCTAGCTACAAGAGCTTCGTGTTGAACTATAACATGCACGGGATGAACAAGTCAGTCGCCGAGCTGTTTGCGATGCTGAAAGCCGCTGAGTCTGAAATTCAGAAGGAGCATCAAGTGTTGATGGTCAATAAAACCACTAGTTTCAAGAAAAATGGCAAGGGTAAGAAGGGTAACTCCAAGAAGAGTGGCAAAACAGTTGCTCCTCTCGTGAAGAAACCCAAGGCTGGACCCAAACCAGAAACTATGTGTTTTCATTGCAAGGGAACTGGACACTGGAAGCGGAATTGCCCCAAGTATTTGGCTGACAAGAAGGCGGCCAACAACAAACAAGGTATATATGATATACATGTTATTGATGTGTACCTTACCAACTCTCGTTGTAGTGCCTGGGTATTTGATACCGGTGCGGTTGCTCATATTTGCAACTCAAAACAGGAACTGCGGAATAGACGGAGGCTGGCAAAGGACGAAGTGACGATGCGCGTGGGAAATGGTTCCAAGGTTGATGTGATCGCCGTCGGCACGCTCGCTCTTCGATTACCATCGGGATTAGTGATGAACCTAAATAAGTGTTATTTGGTGCCTGCGTTAAGCATGAACATTATATCTGGATCTTGTTTATTGCGAGACGGTTACTCATTTAAATCAGAGAATAATGGTTGTTCTATTTATATGAGTAATATCTTTTATGGTCATGCACCCGATGTGAGGGGTTTATTCTTATTGAATCTCGATAGTAATGATACACATGTTCATAACATTGATGCCAAAAGATGTAGAATTGATAATGATAATACCACTTTCTTGTGGCACTGCCGTTTAGGTCATATTGGCGTAAAACGCATGAAGAAGCTCCATGCTGATGGACTTTTGGAGTCACTTGATTTTGAATCACTTGACACATGTGAGCCATGCCTCATGGGCAAGATGACTAAAACGCCGTTCTCTGAAACAATGGAACGGGCAAGTGACTTTTTGGAAATCATACATACTGATGTGTGCGGTCCGATGAGTATTGAGGCGCGCGGTGGTTATCGTTACTTTCTCACCTTCACTGATGACTTAAGTAGATATGGGTATATTTACTTAATGAAACACAAGTCTGAAACATTTGAAAAGTTCAAACAATTTCAGAGTGAAGTTGAGAATCATCGTAACAAGAAGATTAAATTCCTACGATCTGATCGAGGAGGAGAATATCTGAGTTATGAGTTTGGCAGTCACTTAAGACAGTGTGGAATTGTTTCACAATTGACACCGCCTGGAACACCACAGCGTAATGGTGTGTCCGAACGTCGTAACCGAACCTTATTGGATATGGTGCGATCTATGATGTCTCTTGCCGATTTGCCACTATCGTTTTGGGGTTATGCATTAGAGACAGCTGCATTCACTTTAAATAGGGCACCATCAAAATCCGTTGAGACAACGCCATATGAACTTTGGTTTGACAAGAAGCCAAAGCTGTCGTTTCTTAAAGTTTGGGGATGTGATGCTTATGTCAAAAAGCTTCAGCCTGAAAAGCTGGAACCCAAAGCGGAGAAATGCGTCTTCATAGGATACCCAAAAGAGACAATTGGGTATACCTTCTACCTCAGATCCGAGGGCAAAGTGTTTGTCGCTAAAAACGGAACATTTCTTGAGAAAGAGTTTCTCTCGAAAGAATTGAGTGGGAGGAAGATAGAACTTGATGAGGTTGTTGAACCTTTACTTCAACCTGAGAGTAGCGCAGCGCAGAAAGTTGTTTCTGTGGAGCCTACATTAGCTGAAGAGGAAGTTAATGATGATGATCATGAAGCTTTGGATCAAGTTGCTATCGAACCTCGTAGGTCGACAAGGACGCGTACTGCTCCTGAGTGGTACGGCAACCCTGTCTTAGAGGTCATGTTGTTAAACAACGATGAACCTACGAGCTATGGAGAAGCGATGATGGGCCCGGATTCCGAGAAGTGGTTAGAGGCCATGAAATCCGAGATGGGATCCATGTATGAAAACAAAGTATGGACTTTGGAAGTATTACCTGAAGGGCGTAAGGCCATTCAGAACAAATGGATCTTTAAGAGGAAGACGGACGCGGACGGTAATGTCACCGTCTATAAAGCTCGACTTGTGGCAAAGGGTTTTTCACAAGTTCAAGGAGTTGACTACGATGAGACCTTCTCACCCGTAGCGATGCTTAAGTCCGTCAGAATCATGTTAGCAATAGCTGCCTTTTTCGATTATGAAATTTGGCAGATGGATGTCAAAACAGCGTTCCTTAACGGTTACCTTAAGGAAGAGTTGTATATGATGCAACCAGAAGGTTTTGTCGATCCAGAGAATGCTGACAAAGTTTGCAAACTCCAGCGATCCATTTATGGACTGGTGCAAGCATCTCGGAGTTGGAATCTTCGTTTTGATGAGGTGATCAAAGCGTTCGAGTTTATACAAGTTTACGGAGAAGTTTGTATTTACAAGAAAGTGAGTGGGAGCTCTATAGCGTTTCTAATCTTATATGTGGATGACATATTGCTGATTGGAAACAATATAGAAATGCTGGAAAGCGTAAAGGAATATTTGAACAAGAGTTTTTCAATGAAGGACCTAGGAGAAGCTGCTTTCATATTAGGCATCAAGATCTATAGAGATAGATCAAGACGCTTAATAGGACTTTCACAAAGCACATACCTTGATAAGATTTTGAAGAAGTTCAAAATGGATCAGTCCAAGAAGGGGTTCTTGCCTGTTTTGCAAGGTGTGAAGTTGAGTAAGACTCAATGCCCAGTGACTGCAGAAGATAGAGAAAAGATGAGTGTCATCCCCTATGCTTCGGCCATAGGCTCTATCATGTATGCAATGCTGTGCACAAGACCCGATGTCAGCCTTGCCATAAGTATGGTCGGAAGGTTTCAAAGTGATCCAGGAATGGAACACTGGACGGCGGTCAAGAATATCCTGAAGTACCTGAAAAGGACTAAGGACATGTTTCTCGTTTATGGAGGTGATCAAGAGCTCGTCGTAAAGGGTTACGTCGATGCAAGCTTTGACACTGATCCGGATGACTCTAAGTCGCAAACCGGATACGTATTTATTCTTAATGGGGGTGCGGTTAGCTGGTGCAGTTCCAAGCAAAGCGTGGTAGCAGATTCTACATGCGAAGCGGAGTACATCGCTGCCTCGGAGGCGGCGAAGGAAGGTGTCTGGATGAAGGAGTTCATGACAGATCTTGGAGTAGTGCCTAGTGCGCTTAACCCAATGACTCTGTTTTGTGATAACACTGGTGCCATTGCTCTAGCCAAGGAACCAAGATTTCACAAGAGGACCAGACACATAAAGCGACGTTTCAATTCCATCCGCGATTACATCAAGGAGGACGACATAAATATTTGCAAAGTACACACGGATCTAAATGTTGCAGATCCGATGACTAAACCTCTTCCAAGGGCTAAACATGAACAACACCAGAACTGCATGGGTGTTCGATTCATTACAATGTAAATCACATAGTGATGTGAACTAGATTATTGACTCTAGTGCAAGTGGGAGACTGTTGGAAATATGCCCTAGAGGCAATAATAAATTGGTTATTATTATATTTCCTTGTTCATGATAATCGTTTATTATCCATGCTATAATTGTATTGATTGGAAACTCAAATACATGTGTGGGTACATAGACAACACTGTGTCCCTAGTAAGCCTCTAGTTGACTAGCTCGTTGATCAAAGATGGTTAAGGTTTCCTAGCCATTGACATGAGATGTCATTTGATAACGGGATCACATCATTAGGAGAATGATGTGATGGACAAGACCCAAACTACGAACGTAGCATATGATCGTGTCAGTTTATTGCTATTGTTTTCTGCATGTCAAGTATCTGTTCCTATGACCATGAGATCATGCAACTCCCTGACATCGGAGGAGTACCTTGTGTGTATCAAACGTCGCAACGTAACTGGGTGACTATAAAGGTGCTCTACAGGTATCTCCGAGGGTGTCTGTTGGGTTGGCATGGATCAAGACTGGGATTTGTTACTCTGTGTGACGGAGAGGTATCTCAGGGCCCACTCGGTAATACAACATCACAATGAGCCTTGCAAGCAATGTGACTAAAGTGTTAGCCACGAGATCTTGTATTACGGAACGAGTAAAGAGACTTGCCGGTAACGAGATTGAACTAGGTATAGTGATACCGACGATCGAATCTCGGGCAAGTAACATACCGAAGAACAAAGGGAACAGCATACGGGATTAACTGAATCCTTGACATAGAGGTTCGACCGATAAAGATCTTCGTAGAATATGTAGGAGCCAATATGGGCATCCAGGTCCCGCTATTGGTTATTGGCCGTAGAGGTGTCTCGGTCATGTCTACATAGTTCTCGAACCCGCAGGGTCTACACACTTAACGTTTGGTGACGATTAGTATAATTGAGTTATTATGTTGGTGACCGAAAGTTGTTCGGAGTCCCGGATAAGATCCCGGACATGACGAGGATCTCCGGAATAGTCCGGAGGTAAAGATTGATATATGTGATAATAGTGTTTTGATCTCCGGAAGAGTTCCGAAGTTCACCGGAAGGGGTTCCGGATGTTTACCGAAGTGTTCGGGTGCAGCAACACTTTATATGAGCCAAAGGGATAAAGCCCACAAGGTATTGGAAAGTGCAAAAGTAGTTTTGCTGCCGCGTAAGCGGTACTACCGCTTGGTGAAGCGGTACTACCGCCGGAGCGGTACTACCGCTTGTGTGAAGCGGTACTACCGCCCAAGCGGTACTACCGCTTGTGTGAAGCGGTACTACCGCTTGTGCGCGGCTGTGCACGGTTCGGCAGGGATCCGAGTTGGACTCTTTCCCTGCGGGCCAAACCGACCTTGTGCGGGCAAAACCGACCCGGAGGAGGCTTTTACTCCAAGTTTAGACCCCAAGGCTCAACATATAAATAGAGGGGCAGGGCTAGCACACGGGACACATCAAGATTTCCCCAAGCCGTGTGCGGCAACCCTAACCCTCTAGTTCCTCCGTCATAATCTCCGTAGTGCTTGGCGAAGCCCTGCAGAGATTGTTCCTCACCACCATCACCACGCCGTCGTGCTGCTGGAACTCAACCACTACTTCATCATCGCTCGCTGGATCGAGGAGGTGAAGGCGTCATCAAGCCGTACGTGTGTTGAACGCGGAGGTGCCGTCCGTTCGGCGCTAGTTCGTGATCGGATCGAGGGACGACTTGCGATTTGGATCGCGGAGAAGTTCGACTACATCAACCGCGTTTCTTAAACGCTTCCGCTTAGCGATCTACAAGGGTATGTAGATTCACTCTCCCTCTCGTAGATGCTCATCACCATGGATAGATCTTGTGTGTGCGTAGGAAATTTTTTGTTTCCCATGCAACGTTCCCCAACAGTGGCATCATGAGCTAGGTCTATGCGTAGATGAGATCTCGAGTAGAACACAAACGAGTTGTGGGCGTGGGTGTATACATATTGCTTGCCGTTACTAGTTGATACTTGATTCAGCGGTATTGTGAGATGAAGCGGCCCGGACCGACATTACGCGTACGCTTACGCGAGACTGGTTTTACCGCTGCGTGCACTTGTTGCATAAAGGTGACTGGCGGGTGTCTGTCTCTCTCACTTTAGTTGAATCGGTTCAATGAAGAGGGTTCTTTTAGAAGATCAAAAAGCAATCACTACACCACGTTGTGGTTTTGCGTAGGTAAGAACGGTTCTTGCAAACCCGTAGCAGCCACGTAAAATTTGCAACAACAATTAGAGGACGTCTAACTTGTTTTTGCAGGGTATGTTGTGATGTGATATGGCCAATTACATGATGAGATATATGTGATGTATGAGATGATCATGTGATGTATAGAATATCACGACTTGCATGTCGATGAGTACGGCAACTGGCAGGAGCCATAGAGTTGTCTTTAATTATTGTATGACCTGCGTGTCAATCATTAAGCGCTATGTAATGCTTTACTTTATCGCTAAACGTTAGCTATAGTCATGGAAGCAACAGTCAGCGCGACAACCTTATGGCGACACGTTGATGGAGATCAAGATGATGGAGATCATGGTGTCATGCCGGTGACGATGGAGATCATGCCGGTGCTTTGGAGATGGAGATCAAAAGCACAAGTTCATGGCCATATCATGTCACTTATGATTTGCATGTGATGTTAATCCTTTTATGCATCTTATTTTGCTTAGGACGACGGTAGCATTATAAGGTGATCCCTCACTTAAATTTCAAGATAAATTGTGTTCTCCCCAAGTGTGCACCGTTGCGAAAGTTCGTCGTTTCGAGACACGCCGTGATGATCGGGTGTGATAGACTCTACGTTCGCATACAACGGGTGTAAGCCATGTTACACGTGCGGAACACTCGGGTTAAACTTGACGAGCCTAGCATGTACAGACATGGCCTCGGAACACAAGAGACCGAAAGGTCGAACATGAGTCATATAGTAGATATGATCAACATGAAGATGTTCACCATTGAAACCACCTCAACTCACGTGATGATCGGACTTGAGTTGGTGGATTTGGATCATGTTACACTCGAATGATCGGAGGGATGTCAATTTGAGTGGGAGTTTTTTAAATATGATTAACTAAACTCATTATCTAAGAACAATAGTCTAAGTTGTCTTTGCTATATTTATGTTGTAGATCATGACTCGCGCAGTAGCACCCCTGAATTTTAATGCGTTCCTAGAGAAAGCTAAGTTGAAAGATGATGGAAGTAACTTTGTGGACTGGGCCCGTAATCTAAGGATTATCCTTACGGCTTCCCAGAAGGCTTATGTCCTTGATGCACCGCTTGGTGATCCACCCGCTTCAGTTGAGTCTCTAGACGTTGTGAACGCCTGGCAGGCTCGTTCTGATGATTACTCAATAGTTCAATGTGCAATGTTGTATGGCTTAGAACCGGGACTTCAAAGACGTTTTGAACGTCATGGAGCATATGAGATGTTCCAGGAGTTGAAGTTTATCTTTCAGAAGAATGCCCGGATCGAGAGATATGAGATCTCCGATAAGTTCTATGCTTGCAAGATGGAGGAGAACGGGTCTGTCAGTGATCACGTGCTCAGAATGTCTGGATACTCCACCCGTCTGGCTGAGTTAGGGATGCCCCTTCCGCCAGAGGCTATCACTGACAGAGTTCTTCAATCATTGCCACCTAGCTACAAGAGCTTCGTGTTGAACTATAACATGCACGGGATGAACAAGTCAGTCGCCGAGCTGTTTGCGATGCTGAAAGCCGCTGAGTCTGAAATTCAGAAGGAGCATCAAGTGTTGATGGTCAATAAAACCACTAGTTTCAAGAAAAATGGCAAGGGTAAGAAGGGTAACTCCAAGAAGAGTGGCAAAGCAGTTGCTCCTCTCGTGAAGAAACCCAAGGCTGGACCCAAACCAGAAACTATGTGTTTTCATTGCAAGGGAACTGGACACTGGAAGCGGAATTGCCCCAAGTATTTGGCTGACAAGAAGGCGGCCAACAACAAACAAGGTATATATGATATACATGTTATTGATGTGTACCTTACCAACTCTCGTTGTAGTGCCTGGGTATTTGATACCGGTGCGGTTGCTCATATTTGCAACTCAAAACAGGAACTGCGGAATAGACGGAGGCTGGCAAAGGACGAAGTGACGATGCGCGTGGGAAATGGTTCCAAGGTTGATGTGATCGCCGTCGGCACGCTCGCTCTTCGATTACCATCGGGATTAGTGATGAACCTAAATAAGTGTTATTTGGTGCCTGCGTTAAGCATGAACATTATATCTGGATCTTGTTTATTGCGAGACGGTTACTCATTTAAATCAGAGAATAATGGTTGTTCTATTTATATGAGTAATATCTTTTATGGTCATGCACCCGATGTGAGGGGTTTATTCTTATTGAATCTCGATAGTAATGATACACATGTTCATAACATTGATGCCAAAAGATGTAGAATTGATAATGATAATACCACTTTCTTGTGGCACTGCCGTTTAGGTCATATTGGCGTAAAACGCATGAAGAAGCTCCATGCTGATGGACTTTTGGAGTCACTTGATTTTGAATCACTTGACACATGTGAGCCATGCCTCATGGGCAAGATGACTAAAACGCCGTTCTCTGAAACAATGGAACGGGCAAGTGACTTTTTGGAAATCATACATACTGATGTGTGCGGTCCGATGAGTATTGAGGCGCGCGGTGGTTATCGTTACTTTCTCACCTTCACTGATGACTTAAGTAGATATGGGTATATTTACTTAATGAAACACAAGTCTGAAACATTTGAAAAGTTCAAACAATTTCAGAGTGAAGTTGAGAATCATCGTAACAAGAAGATTAAATTCCTACGATCTGATCGAGGAGGAGAATATCTGAGTTATGAGTTTGGCAGTCACTTAAGACAGTGTGGAATTGTTTCACAATTGACACCGCCTGGAACACCACAGCGTAATGGTGTGTCCGAACGTCGTAACCGAACCTTATTGGATATGGTGCGATCTATGATGTCTCTTGCCGATTTGCCACTATCGTTTTGGGGTTATGCATTAGAGACAGCTGCATTCACTTTAAATAGGGCACCATCAAAATCCGTTGAGACAACGCCATATGAACTTTGGTTTGACAAGAAGCCAAAGCTGTCGTTTCTTAAAGTTTGGGGATGTGATGCTTATGTCAAAAAGCTTCAGCCTGAAAAGCTGGAACCCAAAGCGGAGAAATGCGTCTTCATAGGATACCCAAAAGAGACAATTGGGTATACCTTCTACCTCAGATCCGAGGGCAAAGTGTTTGTCGCTAAAAACGGAACATTTCTTGAGAAAGAGTTTCTCTCGAAAGAATTGAGTGGGAGGAAGATAGAACTTGATGAGGTTGTTGAACCTTTACTTCAACCTGAGAGTAGCGCAGCGCAGAAAGTTGTTTCTGTGGAGCCTACATTAGCTGAAGAGGAAGTTAATGATGATGATCATGAAGCTTTGGATCAAGTTGCTATCGAACCTCGTAGGTCGACAAGGACGCGTACTGCTCCTGAGTGGTACGGCAACCCTGTCTTAGAGGTCATGTTGTTAAACAACGATGAACCTACGAGCTATGGAGAAGCGATGATGGGCCCGGATTCCGAGAAGTGGTTAGAGGCCATGAAATCCGAGATGGGATCCATGTATGAAAACAAAGTATGGACTTTGGAAGTATTACCTGAAGGGCGTAAGGCCATTCAGAACAAATGGATCTTTAAGAGGAAGACGGACGCGGACGGTAATGTCACCGTCTATAAAGCTCGACTTGTGGCAAAGGGTTTTTCACAAGTTCAAGGAGTTGACTACGATGAGACCTTCTCACCCGTAGCGATGCTTAAGTCCGTCAGAATCATGTTAGCAATAGCTGCCTTTTTCGATTATGAAATTTGGCAGATGGATGTCAAAACAGCGTTCCTTAACGGTTACCTTAAGGAAGAGTTGTATATGATGCAACCAGAAGGTTTTGTCGATCCAGAGAATGCTGACAAAGTTTGCAAACTCCAGCGATCCATTTATGGACTGGTGCAAGCATCTCGGAGTTGGAATCTTCGTTTTGATGAGGTGATCAAAGCGTTCGAGTTTATACAAGTTTACGGAGAAGTTTGTATTTACAAGAAAGTGAGTGGGAGCTCTATAGCGTTTCTAATCTTATATGTGGATGACATATTGCTGATTGGAAACAATATAGAAATGCTGGAAAGCGTAAAGGAATATTTGAACAAGAGTTTTTCAATGAAGGACCTAGGAGAAGCTGCTTTCATATTAGGCATCAAGATCTATAGAGATAGATCAAGACGCTTAATAGGACTTTCACAAAGCACATACCTTGATAAGATTTTGAAGAAGTTCAAAATGGATCAGTCCAAGAAGGGGTTCTTGCCTGTTTTGCAAGGTGTGAAGTTGAGTAAGACTCAATGCCCAGTGACTGCAGAAGATAGAGAAAAGATGAGTGTCATCCCCTATGCTTCGGCCATAGGCTCTATCATGTATGCAATGCTGTGCACAAGACCCGATGTCAGCCTTGCCATAAGTATGGTCGGAAGGTTTCAAAGTGATCCAGGAATGGAACACTGGACGGCGGTCAAGAATATCCTGAAGTACCTGAAAAGGACTAAGGACATGTTTCTCGTTTATGGAGGTGATCAAGAGCTCGTCGTAAAGGGTTACGTCGATGCAAGCTTTGACACTGATCCGGATGACTCTAAGTCGCAAACCGGATACGTATTTATTCTTAATGGGGGTGCGGTTAGCTGGTGCAGTTCCAAGCAAAGCGTGGTAGCAGATTCTACATGCGAAGCGGAGTACATCGCTGCCTCGGAGGCGGCGAAGGAAGGTGTCTGGATGAAGGAGTTCATGACAGATCTTGGAGTAGTGCCTAGTGCGCTTAACCCAATGACTCTGTTTTGTGATAACACTGGTGCCATTGCTCTAGCCAAGGAACCAAGATTTCACAAGAGGACCAGACACATAAAGCGACGTTTCAATTCCATCCGCGATTACATCAAGGAGGACGACATAAATATTTGCAAAGTACACACGGATCTAAATGTTGCAGATCCGATGACTAAACCTCTTCCAAGGGCTAAACATGAACAACACCAGAACTGCATGGGTGTTCGATTCATTACAATGTAAATCACATAGTGATGTGAACTAGATTATTGACTCTAGTGCAAGTGGGAGACTGTTGGAAATATGCCCTAGAGGCAATAATAAATTGGTTATTATTATATTTCCTTGTTCATGATAATCGTTTATTATCCATGCTATAATTGTATTGATTGGAAACTCAAATACATGTGTGGGTACATAGACAACACTGTGTCCCTAGTAAGCCTCTAGTTGACTAGCTCGTTGATCAAAGATGGTTAAGGTTTCCTAGCCATTGACATGAGATGTCATTTGATAACGGGATCACATCATTAGGAGAATGATGTGATGGACAAGACCCAAACTACGAACGTAGCATATGATCGTGTCAGTTTATTGCTATTGTTTTCTGCATGTCAAGTATCTGTTCCTATGACCATGAGATCATGCAACTCCCTGACATCGGAGGAGTACCTTGTGTGTATCAAACGTCGCAACGTAACTGGGTGACTATAAAGGTGCTCTACAGGTATCTCCGAGGGTGTCTGTTGGGTTGGCATGGATCAAGACTGGGATTTGTTACTCTGTGTGACGGAGAGGTATCTCAGGGCCCACTCGGTAATACAACATCACAATGAGCCTTGCAAGCAATGTGACTAAAGTGTTAGCCACGAGATCTTGTATTACGGAACGAGTAAAGAGACTTGCCGGTAACGAGATTGAACTAGGTATAGTGATACCGACGATCGAATCTCGGGCAAGTAACATACCGAAAAACAAAGGGAACAGCATACGGGATTAACTGAATCCTTGACATAGAGGTTCGACCGATAAAGATCTTCGTAGAATATGTAGGAGCCAATATGGGCATCCAGGTCCCGCTATTGGTTATTGGCCGTAGAGGTGTCTCGGTCATGTCTACATAGTTCTCGAACCCGCAGGGTCTACACACTTAACGTTTGGTGACGATTAGTATAATTGAGTTATTATGTTGGTGACCGAAAGTTGTTCGGAGTCCCGGATAAGATCCCGGACATGACGAGGATCTCCGGAATAGTCCGGAGGTAAAGATTGATATATGTGATAATAGTGTTTTGATCTCCGGAAGAGTTCCGAAGTTCACCGGAAGGGGTTCCGGATGTTTACCGAAGTGTTCGGGTGCAGCAACACTTTATATGAGCCAAAGGGATAAAGCCCACAAGGTATTGGAAAGTGCAAAAGTAGTTTTGCTGCCGCGTAAGCGGTACTACCGCTTGGTGAAGCGGTACTACCGCCGGAGCGGTACTACCGCTTGTGTGAAGCGGTACTACCGCCCAAGCGGTACTACCGCTTGTGTGAAGCGGTACTACCGCTTGTGCGCGGCTGTGCACGGTTCGGCAGGGATCCGAGTTGGACTCTTTCCCTGCGGGCCAAACCGACCTTGTGCGGGCAAAACCGACCCGGAGGAGGCTTTTACTCCAAGTTTAGACCCCAAGGCTCAACATATAAATAGAGGGGCAGGGCTAGCACACGGGACACATCAAGATTTCCCCAAGCCGTGTGCGGCAACCCTAACCCTCTAGTTCCTCCGTCATAATCTCCGTAGTGCTTGGCGAAGCCCTGCAGAGATTGTTCCTCACCACCATCACCACGCCGTCGTGCTGCTGGAACTCAACCACTACTTCATCATCGCTCGCTGGATCGAGGAGGTGAAGGCGTCATCAAGCCGTACGTGTGTTGAACGCGGAGGTGCCGTCCGTTCGGCGCTAGTTCGTGATCGGATCGAGGGACGACTTGCGATTTGGATCGCGGAGAAGTTCGACTACATCAACCGCGTTTCTTAAACGCTTCCGCTTAGCGATCTACAAGGGTATGTAGATTCACTCTCCCTCTCGTAGATGCTCATCACCATGGATAGATCTTGTGTGTGCGTAGGAAATTTTTTGTTTCCCATGCAACGTTCCCCAACACCTCTTATGTTACAAGGTGGAGCATCAATGCCATAATATCTGCCCACTACGAAACCGCCATGCTGACTATTGGTCTTCGTATGTCCGAGTGAAATCAGGTACCCCGAGTGGAATGAGTTCGTCGAGTGGAGTGCTATGCTCCGAGTGGTTGTTGCTGTCCGAGTGACTTTCAAGTTGCGGTACATCTGAACGGCGATCTGGCCCAGGGGCCCGGTACAAAGTGTATGGTGTCCATGGGTAGGGTCTTTAGGTCAGGCCTGTTACCCTACCCCCAATACATGTCCTCGTCAGAGACGCCTCAACAACCACGTGCCATCAATGTGGGCGGCAGACGGACGGACGGGCGACCGTCGTGTCGTTTGAACGCGCGGCAGTCACCTGCACCGGGAAGCAGCGCTGGCGGCGCTCTCTTGGCCGGCGCGCCGCTTCAATGCCGGTGCCAGTGAGCGGTCGCGTCCGCTCTAGACGGGCATGAATGCGGGCACTGACGCTCTGGAACGGCGCTGACCGTTTAGGGCGGGAAGCGCGTGGGGGAGGGAGGAGGGAGTTTGGGTGGGCCAGGGCGGTCAGAAGCGGGCGTGACAACGGTCCGGACTCCTGCAAAACCCCCACGGTTGTCTCCGGTTTGCGGGAGAAAACGAGTTTGGACCACGCCGCGGACCGATACATCACGGATGACTTCCGCGGTCCGGACGGTTACGGGAGGTTTGAGGGTCGGCGCTGGAGATGCCCTAGGAGAAGAAAAAAAAAGAAGCATACACAGGCAATGGTGTGGATAAGACGATGTAAAGTGAGAGGTTGATATGCAAAACAAACTTGCACGACTAGAAGCAGTAAAAAAAATGACCGAGACGACTTGCACGATTAGACAAACAAGTGAATTGAGTGGGTCAGGAGGTGGTTCAAACAGACAACTATTGGTATTTGGTAGAGAGAAAGAAAGAAAGAAAAAAGACGTGAAGGCAAGTCATGTAAAAAAAAAAAAAACATGAATGTTAATTAACGTTACCAAGGCCTTGCTGGATCAAGCAAAGGCTTTTGGCATTTCCTTTCCTTTTCCTTTGGTTTGGTTTGGCTTGATAGAAACAACCAAAGGGTGAGTTGGATGGGGTGATGCATGCATGATTTATTGACTCCATCTGCCAATGAGATGCATTAACATGTGACACTTTTAATACGGCCACCTCTCTACTTTAATCGGCAGATTAGTGCAACCAACCCAACCCATCTTAGTTTATTTACTCGATTGCGTTTTTGTTGTTAAACCGATGTTCTTTCTATACTGCAAGCGGTGGAATCAAAACGTGTTGGTTGCTTGTGAACCGTGCGTGAACTTACTTGACAGCCGTTGGTGAATGCGTTGCTTCTCAGCCGTGAACCGTCGTGCGGTTGTACTCCACTCCACTCCACTCGACCCGGAATAAAACCTTGGCAGGCACCCTGCCTGCCAATGCCAACTGGAGTTAAGCCAGAACCGTGTCTAGGCTGGCTGGCTGGCACATATATGTAGAGTATGCTATGGTGATTTGTATTTGCATGCTTGCATACACACACAGCTAAAAGCGTTGCTCATGGTATCTCAATCAATCTCAAAAGGTAGCGTACGTCCCGTATGATTGCTGATTGCTGCTCCACGAAGCCGCGCGGCCTGGCTGGCTGGCCAGCATGCGGTTCAATGGCTGTCCCTCTGTCTGTCTTGTCTGTCTGTCCCTGGCTAACAAACATTGATATGGAGCTCATGTTCGTTACCGCAAACACATATTCTCTCGCGCACTCGCTTCACGACCTCCTCGTCCATCAAATGATTAGGGAAAGAGGGAAAGCGCACTAGTAGTATGAAAACCACACGATTACATTGTTTTTCTAGAAATGTTTTTTTTTTGCCTTTTCAGAAATGATTACATTGCCATGAACCCTGCGTAACTGAGTTTGTGTTAGAATGTATTCGGTTGGATCACAGAAAAAAACTAAGAGGATTGACCCAATAAATCATTCCTTAAAACACTGTTTGTGTTTGAGTGTACACAAAAAGTTACAATCTTACAAATCAACATCCACATAAGAAAAAAGTTATAGGAATTATAATCATCCAAAACCTATGAAAATCCGCTCTTAGTGACCTAAGTTCCATCATCAGCTTTGTTGCGCACTTGACAAACGTGGCTACAAATGGAGGAGGTTGAGTAGAAAATGGAAGTAGATGTAAACCTTCTCTTTTCCTTTTATTATTTGAGAAGACATATTGTTTTGTTCTAATTTGGTCATCGATGTCCTTCTCCGGGGTGGCATTGACGGGTCGGAGGATGGTGTCGATCGTCGGTCACTCGGTCTGGCGTGGTTAACATCTATTCATGGTGGTGGTGTCCTATGAAGGGGGATGTCGTTGCAACCTGTTTTTGTTCTCCAGTTCCATCTTGGTCCGATGAAGCTCAACCAGATATGACTCCGCGGGGAACTTGTGAGGAGCGTGTCTCGCTTCTCTGTCTGACCGAAGATGGTATTATCTTTTGGCCCTCCTCGGTGTCGGCTTGTCTAGAATGGCGATCATCTATTCAGTTCACGGTCGTCCGCGTCTTCTGGTGTATTTCGACGACTTTTCAACGAATGCTTCTACAAGCTCCTACGTATCAACAAGATTGCTCCGCTAAGGTGGAGGTGCAGAGACGACAATGAATTTTGCTCACAGTGCATCGCCAATGAATGCAGAAGGAAGAAGTTACGATTTTCTCAACGACCCGCCTGTAATTTCTTATTGTTGTAAGGAAGTTTTTGTAAGGGTTGGTTTTAGTTAATATATGACCTTCGGCCTTTCCGCAAAGAAAACGGAAGATCTATTGTGTTGTTTATTTTTCGTTAAAATATTTGTATATTGTTTTCTTTTCTTTCAATCTTCCCGGTTTTCTTTCTTATAGGCCCCACAGCCAGGGAAACAACTCAGTAGCAAAAGGAAATATAGCCTGGCAAGAATATGATAGAAATCCAATGATACTATTTTTACCCTAGCAATATAGTCACATCTAGAGAATGCATGTATAACCTCACACACACCCTGTATAGAGTCGCGTGTCATTTGGAAAGGGAAGCCACAAGACGTACGTGAGTGACATGCTATGCTGGTAAACAGTATTCCTTCCAAAAGAACGTTTTTGCCTAAAATACAATATTCCTTTGGAAAACCAGACAGGATTCTACCTATCTCTAGTGCAAGTACACGCTTCGACACTGTCAACGTCAAGAGAAAAGCAGCCTCCCCACTCAACCAGTGAAGCATCTATGAGAGCAGGAGCTTCTGCTCTGAAGACATGTTCGACCACCGGTGAACAAGCATTACTTTGATCAAGAGAAGATACTATTCTAGTACCTAAGCAAATGCCTTGCAGCTGTGACTTTTGTTAATATGTACCATGGAACTTTAAACTTCTCTCGCATTATTGTTAGGTAAGTTGCTTGGACTATTGATTTGCCGTTTATGTCCACTGAGAGGAGACGTGTTTTCGATCATGAGGTTCTACTGGCGTTTTGGCTCCGGGGAGCACATGCTCCTGGGTGAACAGTAGCGCAAAAAATATATTAAATGTTTCCGAAAAATTCTGAATTTTTTGTAGATTTTGTGTTAGTGTCGCAAGCATGCATGACAATTTTCATGCGAAACGGAGCGGCGGTGTTTCGTTGGCAAAAATAAAAATAAAAATTTAGGGTGACATTTTGGGGTAACTTTTGGTGTTCAATTTGTTTTTTTTTTTGCACAAGCCAAAATGCTTAACCTTTTTGCCTCAAAATTTGCAGGTAGTATTTGGATGTGACTAAGCACACATAATTTTTTTGTCTTGATTTATTTTTCATTTCAATTTTTTTTGGGCCCGGGAGCATGTGCTCCCGGGAGCCAAATTGACTTTCCGTTTCAATATAGACTGTATACAGACTAAAATGAGTGAACAAATACATTAAAACGCGTTTATATACATCTGGTTAAAAAAAGTTACAGTACTATAACATCTTACATTTGTGAAAGGGGGGAGTACTATACAACTTGCAGGCCCAAATTGCTACATAAGAAATACTTGTCTTCAAAAAAAGTTTATTTTTATGTGAAACAAACGATTCTAATTTATCACTACAGCTGAACCTGCGAATGAACTTTCCAAATCTTGGATAATAATAAGGAATATAAGAACAAAAAAAAATACAACAACTAAAGAGCAAAGGGAAGGTGAACGTGGCCTCCAACGATGGCAGCTCCTGAAGACGACCAAAGCAAGCGTGAACGTGGCCTCCTACAAGGCAGCACGCGAGAGAGACCAAAGCAAAGCAAAGACTTGTTATTCGTTGCTTACAGACGACCATCGACTGACCGAGTGATAATAATGCAAGCCAAGGGGGGTAATTAATTAAGGCTTTCTTTAGCCGATGCAAATCAAATCGAATTGATTCGGATGCGCCGACCCACACCCACACGCACTGCCACTGGGGAGGTGCCAGGATCAGCCTGTATGTGAACGACCTTGACCGTAAAATCCACCAACGCACCTAGTTTGGATTATTGTAACTGTGATACATACATATACCAGGTCAAGTCAAGGGTGTTCACACTAGCGTCATCTTGCTTGCTTAAGCTACCGATTTACTTCCTTCGCCCTAGATACATCCATTTGAGTGACACTTAGGAATGAAGAGAGTACTTGTTCTTTTTTTTGAGGAGGGAGTACTTGCTTAGTAAGAGCATCTACATCCCGACATCCCAAACCCCCTCTAACGCCCGGTTAGTGACCGGTAAAAAAAACCCGACCCAGACGAGCACCTCAAACGGGCCTCAAACGTCCGTGCTGACCGACACCCCTCATATTCAGCCTAAATATGGGGCGGATATGGGGATGCCCGGGCACGTCCGCCACGTCGGACCCGAAAGATCTACCCCACCATAAATTGCATCAAATCCACCCCCTCGACCTACCAGATCCATTTGCTCTCTTCTCTCTTCTTCCTCCTCCGCGCCGGACGTCTCGCAGCTCCGCCGCCACCCTTGTTCCGAAGCCGTTCCGAGCCTCAGCACCGCCAGCACCGGCAGAACAGTCTTCTCTCCCGTGCTCGGCGCCGCAGACATCGTCGCCGGTCCGGACGCCACCGCGGTACGTCTGGCAACTATCGAGCTGCCTCTTGTGCTCTATGTGTTCGACACATTGTCCGATCCGATCTTTTTGTGATTTATTTGTAGGAAAAGCGATGAATTCCGATGCCGGGCACAACTACTCAGTGATCTTGTGGAGCATATGTGGATCCATAATGAAAATCAAAGAGCTAATGTTTGGGTTGTGCATTTAAAATAAAATTTATGTAAGAACTATGTATTTTCGGTACCACGATTTGTTATTTACGTGCGACATTGGCGTGTATGATGGACGTGCAATGGATTTGCATATATTTGAAAGTCCGGATTTAAGGTATGTGGATGCCGGACACGACATATGAGTGGCCGTCCGACCACGTCTGTGGACGTGCCCGGACGCCGTCCGCGGACGCATAAAGGGTCGGATTTGCCAAACCCGGCTGTACATGCTCTAACGCCACTGCTCGCTTTCACAATCCAAACAAAAAGTGCTTCCGGGCCAAATCTTGCATTTCCTTGCAAGGGGTAAATTGGAGGGCTAACGTAGACCTTTTTGCCTTGCCGTCCAATCTTTTATTTACGTTTTCAAAGGCAATATTCTACTCCTATACACACTGGAATTTTCATCGCAAGTAGTCCTCCACCAATTTTTAGCATCAGTCTGTCAATTCAGTATCCACACGGCAGAATAAGCTGGCAGCTAGCTGAAGAAGGCTTCCTCGGGAGAAATTAACAAATGCCTTGCAGCTGTGACTTTGGCTTGCATCTTTGCACTTTAAACTTTTGGCATTAGGCAACACATATAAACTCCTTGCCCTTTATGACTGTAGCCACTTTTGTTGTTTTTGAACAGCACTAGCCATCTAGGAACTTTCGTACGTAGTGACAGGGAAGCGTGTTGTCAGGAGAATCCCCCCTTGAGGACACAAATTCCAATGCAACTTGAGATGCAAAACACAGGGTTAAGGAGAGAACACGACTCAGCTTTAGGAAGCATCTCACAACAAAGTTGCCTGCAGGTGCATGCACTGGACTAGGGAGGTGATTTGTAGATGATCTTGCAGGAAAGTGTCAAAATTCAAGATTTTTGACTAATACATTCACATACTAGTATCTGTCACGATACGGAAGTTAACTGAATAAATTTTATAACTAGTGTGTACATTCACATTTGCATTATTATATTGGTGATCAAAGTCTTTGAAGCATTATATACATATGAACTATCTTTAGTCGATAAAAGAAATGCTAACAATTAACTCACTAATACAATAATATAATCGCAAGTTTCAGAACCAGTGACTTAACTGAAAATAGACGTACCAATTAAGTTTCAGTAGCTGTAACTAAGTTGTACGTTCAAATAAGTAAAAGTTTTTGTGCCTTGAACTTAACTGACGCGGAGCATCTTACGGTCATTCCCATGGACCTACCTTCGTTTCCCCAAGTGCCGAGTGGACCGATGACACGAGCACGTGCAAGAGCTATCGAGACCGAGGTGACATCTCTCCTTAACGAGCTTCCATATGATCCACGTGAGACATGGCTACTACCTCAATCCGGAATGCTATGTGTGCTTAGGTACGAGTAAGACCACCCTAAAGATGCTCGGAATGAAGATCTAAGTCCCCAAAAGCACAGACGATGAAGCACGACGAAGGAGACCGCTGAACTGCTACAGCGGCCGGACATCCGGCCCCTGGCCCGGACATCCGGCGCCTGAAGACCACTGCAACAGCAGCAGGGCAGCGGCCGCAGAGTTCCAGGAGCCAGACATCCGGCCCCTGCCCCCGAGGCCACCCGAGAGCAACAGAAGTTCTGCCACTCCCAGCCCGGACATCCGGCCGTGACCCCGGACATCCGGCTCGCCCCGAAGCCCCGGACATCCGGCCCCCAGCCCGGACGTCCGGCACCTGCGCGTGCCTAACTGGGCCAGAGGCCCATGTATCCCTCCTGCTCCCCTCCTATCTCGTGGACTACTATATATAGACCCTCTCCTCCTCCTAGCTAGGGTCATCAAAGTGATATCTCATTAGAGATTGAGTTTTGCTCATCCACTACCTACTCCCATGGAGTTCAAGACCTTCATGTGAGATGACCCCCTAGTGGATTCAAGACCCCCTTGTGGGAAGATCCTTCTAGGATTCAAGACCTCTCTCCTTCAAGGATTGGGATGAACTAGCTACCCTTGTTAACTTCTTGTGTTGGATTTGGACCCTTATATCCTCTTATGTGTATGTGGATTTAGCACATGTGTGATTGGATTGGTGTCAATTGAGTGTTTCCTTTGTGTTCTTCTCTCAATTTGCCCTTTTCCCCCTTCAAGTGTGAAAAGATCATCACATTAGGGTTCCACCCTACATCATCTTGGATCAGAGCAAGGTTGATTCACACTTTGGATTTCTTCCCCTCCACTTTCTAGCCCCAATTTTGTGTATTTTTTCCCAAATTCGAAATTCCCCACAAAAATAGCCATATCAATTTGTATTGTGATTTGTTGGTTTGATGATGTTTTGTGATTTGTTCGAAGTGTTGCAGGTGGATCTAGCTTTTCCTCACCTTCCCCATCATTTTCCATCCACGAAATTCTCCGAATTTTGCCCCAAATTTTGTTTTCCCCAAGTTCATCTTCGAGTTCGTTCGTGGATTTCTCAGCCCGGACATCCGGCCCGACGCCCGGACATCCGGCGCCTCGCATCCAACATCCCCAACTTCGCCAAATTTTGCCCGATTTTGACCGTTTTCTTCCATTTCTTCCGCAAACCACCACCGACTTCCGCAACCGACCGCAATTTTGCAACGTTTGCCATTTGAGAATTTGAGTTCGCGGTTTTCGTTTCCTAACGTGTTTCGGCTACTTAGGAACGGTTCGTCATCGACATCACTGCCACTCATCTTCGCCACGGACTCGACATCGACAGCGACCACTTCATCATTTTGACACCATCACCGTAAGCAAGGACGGTAACCTTGACGACATCATTGTACATTTCTCCCTTGCCTTTGCATTATTAACCCCGAGCCCATTTCGCGTCACTTCCCTACCGAGACTAGCCGTTGAGTATTGCCGGGCGACGATACTTGTGCACTTTAGTGATACACGTTCCGCATAGCTATCATAGCGTGCATATATCCTCGTATCATCTCTTGTGTCACCAATTGTTCCCGCATATACATAATTGCTATCTTGGTTTGAGCATTTCGCATAGTGGCCATAGAAAAAAAAGAGAAAGCTTTTAAGAAAAGAGAAAAAGAAAAACAAAGAGCTTGTAAGCAATAGCCATAGCATCATGCCATATTGAATAGCATATTGATCATCTTGGATCATCATGAGCGAGTTCACCGGGAACCATACATACATAGCATAATCGGGATAGAAGTCGATACATTTTGTCTCTCATAGGTTGTGCACAAGTTCGTATCCGCCTATTGAGCAATCGTGCTAGCGTCTCTCTAGATTTGTGCAACACGAGCGTTTTTCGTGGATTCCACATTTTGTGCTCATTCCTTGGTTGCACAACCCCACTTATCTATCCTTGTGTGTTCCGTGTGCCACTCATTGCTATTGGTCTACTTGTTTCACTTGCAAATTTATGAATCTTTTTCAACATTATTGATATCTTGCTAACAATTGCATAAATTTTGTGCCACTATCCTCACCAAGATCCTATAAAAGCTTTACTTGCACTACAAAAAAAAGACACATCCGTGACATTATGGCCCGAACGAAAACTTTTTCTGTCATGGTTGTGACACTTCTATGACAATAATTGTGACAAACACACGTATCATCATAGATGTGGTGGGCTCCTACTTCTATGACAAAAAATTATGACAGAAAATGGGCTTTTCGTTCTGGGCGGGCCGGAGACGCACCCTCATGACATTCTTTGGGCCGTCTATGACGTAAAAAATCATGGTAGAAGTGAGGGCTAGGAAATTTTCGGGGAGTTCCCGGTTACGGTGGGTGGTCGGGCCGAGCGATGTAGTGTGGTTTGCGCGTTTCTCTCTCGCACGCGCGCGTGTGTGCGAGGCGCTCGCTAACTGAACCCGAGCGAGGCGTACGTTCACTTACTGAACCCGAGCGATCGATCGCCCTCGCACTACGTACAGAACACGAGCGATTGATCCCTCGCACTACGTACTGAAGCCGATCGATTCCTTCGCTGCTAACTGAAGCCGATCGATTCCTTCGCTGCTAACCGAACCCGATTGATTCCTTCGCTGCTAACTGAACCCGACCGATTCCTTCGCTGCTAACTGAACCCGAGCAATCGATCGCTGCTGCTGCTTACTGAAGCCGATCGATCGATGCGTTGCATCGAGCCCCCGTGCGAGACGTAGCCGGTTGGGTTTGCCTCTCGATGAACAGTGCCCGTTGCTGTCGCGCGCGCGATACACGTAGACACGAGTCGAGACGCATCGATCGAGCCGGTTGGTTGGCTGTGGATGAACAATTCCCGTTGTTGCCGCCTGCTCGTACGCTCCACACCCAGCCGGTGGGGGTTGGATGAACAGGAAGCCGGCCGTGTAGGCGGTTGGCGCTGGATGAACATGACCCCCGAGGAGGCCGTGCCGCGGTACGCCATACCCCAGCCGGTTGGGGGTGGATGAACAGGACCCCGTGGAGGTTGGATGAACAGCAGCCGGTGGAGGCTGGATGAACAGGACCCCGTGGAGGCTGGATGGACAGTAGCCGGTGGACGCTGGAGGAAGTCGACGGTGGATGAACAGTAGCCCGTGGAGTCCCGTTTTGCGATACGCTACACCCCCTTGATGAACAGGACTCCGTTTCGACCGTAGGAAGTTGGGTAGAAGTATGTTTCCTCCGTTTTGCGGTACGCCAGACCCCTCCCGATCAACAGGACCCCGTTTCCACCGTAGGCAGTTGAACAGAAGTCTGTTTCCTCCGTTTTGCGGTACGCCAGACCCCTCTCGATCAACAGGACCCCATTTCGACCGTAGGCGGTGGGAGAGAAGTCCGTTTCCTCCGTTTTGCGGTACACCAGACCCCCAGCCGATGAACAGGACCCCGTTTCGACCGTAGGCGGTCGAACAGAAGGCCGTTTCCTCCGTTTTGCGGTACGCCAGACCCTGAGTCGATGAACAGGACCCCGTTTCGGCTGTTCCATCCAAGCAGGTTGGCTCCCGATGAACAGGACGTGTTCCGACCCCGTCGCTTGGCTCCCGATGAACACGACGTTGTTTCCTCCGTTCCGACCCAGCCGGTTGGCTGCCGATGAACAGGAGGCCGTTGCTGCCGTCCGTTGCCTCTCTCCATGTACACGAGCCCTGGTCGTACGTCTGCACGAGTACGCATTCGAGACCCCGCCCGTATATGTACGTACGTGGCCGTATTTTTTGCCATGTGGCTCTACGTACGTGTACACGATTTAGACGGGGCTGCCTGAACTACTATGTCGGGGGCTCTACTACGACACGTGCCTCTCCTAACACGGCCACAGTTCGTCGTGGCAGAGAGACCGATCGACCAGCATGTACGTACACGCTTGCGACCAGATAGATAACGATACGTACGCTTCGACCTAGTGGGTCCCAGCTGTATGGGGGATAAGGAGGCACTTCCTTGCGTGCGAAGATATAGCTGGTGGGTCCCAGCTGTCATGGGGAGGAATCATTTTTTTTTCACGCAATAAGGAGGCACTTCCTTGCGTGCGAAGATGTAGCTGGTGGGTTCCAGCTGTCAGGGGGAGGAAACTTTTTTTCCAGCCTAATAAGGAGGCACTTTCCTTGCGTGCGACCATGGACCTCGTGGGTCCCAGCTGTCAGCCTCTCCACGTACAGTCCTCTTCCGATGACTCTCGTTTGTTGACCACGCCGTGCCGAGCGCACGAAGGCGGTGGACGACGGCGAGGCCCCGGACGGGAACGACCAGGAGATGGGGAAGATGCGGCAGTGTAGTCGCAGACGGAGAGGAGTACGACGTACGAGGGTTGACTGGTTCGGTGCGACCTGGGGCTGCAGTCGGCGGAGAATAACAGGAGGGGTGGCCTGGCCGGCGGTGGGGTAGCGCTTCGCAGCGAGGTGTGCGAAGCAGCGCCGCTGGCCGCCGGAGGCGGGAGTAGGAGGTCCCGTCGGTGCTGGAGGAAGAAGACGAGAGATAGAAGATGCATGCCAGCCGCTGGATGTACATCCAACGACTACAGATGTTAGAATCATTTGTTGACTAAGTTGACAACGCCTTCCGTAGGCTTCGACCTATTGGCCCACATGTCAGCCTCCTTACGTGCGAAGATATAGCTGGTAGGTGACACGTCCATTTTGCATCATGTTTTCCTACTGTTATTTATTATGTTTTTGATCATTACTTCACTTTATGATACAATTCTTATGCCTTTTCTCTCTTATTTTGCAAGTTTCACATGAAGAGGGAGATTGCCGGCAGCTGGAATTCTGGACCGGAAAGGGGTGCAACAGAGATAGCTATTCTGCACACCTCCAAATGACCTAAAAATTTACGGAGAATTGTTTTGGAATATATAAAAACTATTGGCTAAAGAAATACCAGAGGGGGACCCACCAGGAGGCTACAAGCCTGGGGGGCGCGCCCTACCCCCTGGGCGCGCCCCCCGAGCTTGTGGCGCCCCTGGCAGGCCTCCAGGGCCCATCTTCTGCTATATAAGGCTATTTTCCCTAGAAAAAATAAAGAGAAGACTTTCGGGACGAAGCACCACCATCTCGAGGAGAAACGATAATGAAAACGTGCAACCAACGCCTATGCCTAGATCACCCCAAGGTCACGGGAATCCACAAGTTGATTACCAAAACATACATCAAGTGACTCAATAGAATACCCCATTGTCACCACGGGTATCCACATGCAAGACATACATCAAGTGTTCTCAAATCTGAAATATTCAATTCGATAATAACGAAACCTCAAAGGGAAAAGACTCAATTCATCACAAGAAGATAGAGAGGGAAGAAACACCATATGATCCAACTATATTAACAAAGCTCGCGGTACATCAAGATCGTGCCAAATCAAGAACGCGCGCGAGAGAGAGATCAAACACATAGCTACTGGTACATACCCTCAGCCCCGAGGGTGAACTACTCCCTCCTCGTCATGGAGACCGCCGGGATGATGAAGATGGCCTCCGGCGATGATTTCCCCCTTCGGCAGAGTGCCATAACAGGGCTCCGGATGAGATCGCTTCGGAACAGAGGCTTGCGGCGGCGGCGTGGAAGTTCTACGTTTCTTTCTGGGGTTTTCTATATTTATAGAAATTTTTGGCATTGGATTCACGTCAAGGGGGCCCACGAGGGAGCGACAAGCCTGCCCCGCGCGCCCCCCAGGCTTGTCGCTTCCTCGTGAGGCTTCTGGTCCTTCCTCCAAGCTTCGGGGGTCTCTTTTGGTCCATAAAAAATCACTGTAAATTTTCAGCCCATTCCGAGAACTTTTATTTCTGCACAAAAAACAACACCACGATAGTTCTGCTCAAAACAGCGTCAGTCCGGGTTAGTTCCACTCAAATCATACCAAAACCATATAAAATTGTTGTAAACATGGCATGAACACTTCATAAATTATAGATACGTTGGAGACGTATCAACATCCCCAAGCTTAATTCCTGCTCGTCCTCGAGTAGGTAAATGATAAAAGAAATAATTTATGAAGTGTGAATGCTAGCATAGTGCATAAGTTTGATCAATGATAATTTCAATCACTTTTCCTAGCATCATAACAGCAACTCTTTCTCATAAAACTCATCATGATAAAGTAGCAATCAATTCACATGTTATGGGTTAAACAATGCATTCTCTTGAAACTTAACAACCTATGTTCTTAGTCACCAAACAATTACAATTCAACTTATCTTCAATAGAGTCTAAGTAAGAGCACCACATACTCAATTATCATATAGTCTTCTATGATTGCTATTACTCAAAGCATATTTTTAGAACAAATAGCATCCATCGAACATAGAGAAAGATAGGGGCTTAATGTTTCGCCTCCCAACTCATTTATAATAGAGATAATTGTCAACAATAATAAATCATGATCAAATATATTTGAATGGATATATGTGCCTGGATCTATCCCCACCACATGATGCTTGCCAACTATAGAATAGGTTGGAATAAGAAGTTGACTGAACAAAAATAAATAGCATGAAAGTAAATAGCATAAAAGTAAATGGAATGTCCCTTCGCAGAGGGAAGCAGGGATTTGCAGAGGTGCCAGAGCTCATAGCTTAAAACCGAGATGAATACATTTTGAGTGGTGTGCCTTTCCTGTCAACGTCACGATCGAGAGTTCTCAATATCTTCCATGCTAAACACATTATAGGCGGTTCCCAAGCGGAAAGGTAAAGTTTACTCCCCCTCAACCATTCAAACACAAGCCATGGCTAGCCGAATCCTCGGGTGCCCTCCATACAATCAACTTTCCGAGGGAGTTTGTTTAATTATATATTTTTGTTTTGTGGGACTAGGCATCCCAATTACCGCCCTCTCTCGTGCAATGACAAGTGAATAAACACCCATCATGAGAATAACCCGCTTAACATGGAAGATGCTGACCACCCCCTACCGCTTCATGAGCGGTACGGGCACACAAAACAGATGTTTATTTGAAGGTTTTAGAGATGGCACATGCAAATTTACTTGGAACGGCAAGATAATACCGTATATAGGTAGGTATGGTGGACACTCATGGAAGAAACTTGGCTCAAGGATTTTGGATGTACAAGCAGTATTCCCGCTTAGTACAGAAATTTAGGCTAGCAAAAGATTCTAAACAAGCACAACATGTTAGAGGATCCATAACAATATAACTTCTATGCAAATATACCCAAACATAACTCATTACGTTGTCTTCCTTGTCCAACTTCAACTAATTTTCTCAAGCTTGAAAATAATTAAAGGGTAATCACAATCATAAAAGATGTCCAAGATAATATATTTGTATGTGAAATTTCTCTTCCATATACTAATCATTCATGAATTGCTTGTATGACCAATATTGTGATTGTCAAACTTCAATAGATTTTACTTCATAAATGCAATGTGAAACTACTACTAGGCATGAGACAAGCATATGAAGCACATATAATTTCAAATTTATGATATTCAATTCATTCGATAATTTACTCTTAGGATATAAGTGAAGAACGAGAGTAAATGACAAACTACTTCAAAAGATATAAGTGAAGATCAATGAGTAGTCAAACAATTAAGTAGCTATGTGAGGACTCTCTCCAAATAAAGATTTCAGATCTTGATAATTTTATTCAAACAGCAAACAAAATGAAAATAAAAAGACACTCCAAGAATAGCACAAATCATGTGAACAAGTAAAAACTTAGGCTAACCGATAGGTGTTGATGAAGAAAGGTGGGATGCCAACCGGGGCATCCCCAAAGCTTAGTTGCTTGAGACTTCTTGGAATGTTACCTTGGGGTGCCTTGGGCATCCCCAAGCTTGAGCTCTTGTGTCTCCTTAATTCCTCTCATATCATGGCTTCTCCTAAATCTTAAAAACTTCATCCACACAAAACTCAACAAGAACTCATGAGATAAGTTAGTATAAATCAACTCAAAACCTTAACATTCTCTACTGTAACAAATCACTAAAATTATAATTAAATAATGCATACTAAATGCTTCTGCATATTTAATACTCCTATCCACAAATAGAAACATTAAACAAGCAACATTTGCAAACAATGCAACTATAACCAAAATCTGTCTAAACAGAATAGTCTGTAAAGGGTGAATAAGAATTCATACTTTCCTAACTCCAAAACTTCTGAAAAATTACCACGTGACAGAGAACTCATGCGTGATTACTGTGTAAAAATTTCAGATTTTTATCATCTTCAAACAGCAACACATGAACTTGCAAACTGAGCATGGTAAAGGCTATAATTGGCATTTTATTGAACTAAAAGATACAAAACATGATTCTAAATAACAGTAAGAAAATCTCAACAAAAGAAAATGATGCTCCAGGAAAAACTCATATTATGTGACGAATAAAAATATAGCTCCGAGTGAGGGTACCGATAGTGTTGGAGACGAAAGAGGGGATGCCATCCGGGGCATCCCCAAGCTTAGTTGCTTGGGTATTCCTTGAATATTACCTTGGGTGCCTTGGGCATCCCCAAGCTTAGGGTCTTGTCGCTCCTTATTCTCCTCATATCGATATCTCACCCAAAACTTGAAAACTTCAATCACAAAAAACTTAACGGAACTTCGTGAGATAGGTTAGTATGATAAAAATAAATCATCCACTTAGGTACTGTCAAGAAAAGATTCATAATTGTTCTCACATAATGCCTACTGTATTATATCATTTCCACAATTTGTATTACTCAATATAAGCTATGGAAACACTAAAACAAGCAAACTATGCACCGAAAACAGAATCTGTCAAAAACGGAACAACATGTAGTGAGCGATTTAAAAACCATACTTCTGTACCTCCAAAAATTCTGAAAAGTTAGGACAACGTAAATAATTTGTAACCCAATACTCTGTAATTTTTTTTATAATTTTCTAATGCTCTAGTACATAATAGAAATTCCAGCACTGGACGCAAAAGTTTCTGTTTTTGCACAGAATCAAATCAACAAGCATCCACACTATCCTAAAGGCTTTACTTGGTACATTATTGAAAGAAAACATATAAAACATGATTAATGCAGTAGCTTAATCATGTGAACACACAAAAATAGTAGGGGTAAATATTGGGTTGTCTCCCAACAAGCGCTTTTCTTTAATGCCTTTTAGCTAGGCATGATGATTTCAATGATGCTCGCATAAAAGTAAAGAATTGAAACACAAAGAGAGAATCATGAAGCATATGACTAGAAAATTTAAGCCTAACCCACTTCCTATGCATAGGGATTTTGTGAGAAAATAATTGATGGGAGCAAGAATCAACTAGCATAGGAAGGCAAAACAAGCATGACTTCAAAACTTTCAACACATAGAGAGGAAACTTGATATTATTGCAACAACTACAAGCATATGCTCCTCTCTCATAATAATTTTAAATAGCATCATGAATGATTTCAACAATATAGCTATCACATAAAGCATTCTTTTCATGATCCACAAGCATAGAATTTTTACTACTCTCCTCATAAGCAATTTTCTTCTCATTCATAATAGTGGGAGCAAACTCAACAAAATAACTATCATGAGATATTTGATTGGCATAATCCAATTGAAAATTAAAATCATGATGAAAAGTTTCATAGTTATTATTATTCTTTATAACATACATGTCATCACAATAATTATCATAGATAGCAACTTTGTTATCATAGTCAATTGAAACCTCTTCCAAAATAGTGAAATCATCATTAAACAAAGTCATGACCTCTCCAAATCCACTTTTATCAATATTGTAAAAAGATTCAACACCCTCCAAAATAGTGGAATCATTACATAGAGTTGACACTCTTCCAAACCCACTTTCATCAATATAATCATCATAAATAGGAGGCATGCTATCATCATAATAAATTTGCTCATCAAATCTTGGGGGACTAAAAATATCATCTTCATCAAACATAGCATCCCCAAGCTTGTAGCTTTGCATATCATTAGCATCATGGATATTGAAAGAAAGCATACTAACAACATTGCAATCATGCTCATCATTTAAAGGACTCACGTTAAACATTTTATTAAATTCTTCCTCTAACAATTGAGCACAATTATCAGAATCCTTATTTTCAAGAAAGACATCATATAGATGAAGCATGTGAGGCAACCTCAATTCCATATTTTTTTGTAGTTTTCTTTTATAAACCAAACTAGTGATAAAACAAGAAACTAAAAGATTCAATTGCAAGATCTAAAGATATACCTTCAAGCACTCACCTCCCCGGCAACGGCGCCAGAAAAAAGCTTGATGTCTACTATGCAACTTTTATTCTTGTAGACATTGTTGGGCCTCCAAGTGCAGAGTTTTGTAGGACAGTAGCAAATTTCCCTCAAGTGGATGACCTAAGGTTTATCAATCCGTGGGAGGCATAGGATGAAGATGGTCTCTCTCAAACAACCCTGCAATCAAATAAAAGAAATCTCTTGTGTCCCCAACACACCCAATACAATTGTAAATTGTATAGGTGCACTAGTTCGGCGAAGAGATGGTGATACAAGTGTAGTATGGATAGTAGATATAGGTTTTTGTAATCTGAAAATATAAAAATAGAAAGGTAGCAAGTAGTAAAAGTGAGCACAAACGGTATTGCAATGCTTGAAAACAAGGCCTAGGGTTCATACTTTAACTACTGCAATCTCTCAACAATGCTAACATAATTGGATCATATAACAATCCCTCAACGTGCGATAAAGAATCACTCCAAAGTTCCTATTAGCGGAGAACATAAGATAGAAATTGTTGTAGGGTACGAAACCACCTTAAAGTTATCATTTTCGATCAATCTATTGACCATCCCTATAAGTGTCACAAACAGCCCTAGAGTTCGTACTAAAATAACACCATATGATACGCATCAACCAACTCTAATGTCACATAGATACTCCAATGTCACCACAAGTATCCGTGAGTTGATTATTCGATATGCATCAAACAACTTCAAATTCATAATATTCAATCCACACAAAGAACTTCAAAGAGCACCCCAAAGTTTCTTATCGGAGAAACGATAATGAAAACGTGCAACCAACCCCTATGCCTAGATCACCCCAAGGTCAGGGGAATCCGCAAGTTGATTACCAAAACATACATCAAGTGACTCAATAGAATACCCCATTATCACCACGGGTATCCACATGCAAGACATACATCAAGTGTTCTCAAATCTGAAATATTCAATCCGACAATAACGAAACCTCAAAGGGAAAAGACTCAATTCATCACAAGAAGATAGAGAGGGAAGAAACACCATATGATCCAACTATATTAACAAAGCTCGCGGTACATCAAGATCGTGCCAAATCAAGAACGCGCGAGAGAGAGAGATCAAACACATAGCTACTGGTACATACCCTCAGCCCCGAGGGTGAACTACTCCCTCCTCGTCATGGAGACCGCCAGGATGATGAAGATGGCCTCCGGCGATGATTTCCCCCTTCGGCAGAGTGCCGGAACAGGGCTTTGGATGAGATCGCTTCGGAACAGAGGCTTGTGGCGGCGTGGAAGTTCTAGGTTTCTTTCTGGGGTTTTCTATATTTATAGGAATTTTTGGCGTTGGATTCACGTCAAGGGGGCCCACGAGGGAGCGACAAGCCTGCTCCGCGCGCCCTGGGGGGAGGGCGTGCCCCTAGGCTTGTCGCTTCCTCGTGAGGCTTCTGGTCCTTCCTCCAAGCTTCGGGGGTCTCTTTTGGTCCATAAAAAATCATTGTAAATTTTCAGCCCATTCCGAGAACTTTTATTTCTGCACAAAAAAAACACCACGGTAGTCTGCTGAAAACAGCGTCAGTCCGGGTTAGTTCCACTCAAATCATACCAAAATCATATAAAATTGTTGTAAACATGGTATGAACACTTCATAAATTATAGATACGTTGGAGACGTATCAGTGGGTCCTAGCTGTCAGGAGGAGGAATAATTTTTTTTTGCCCGTAATAAGGAGGCACTTCCTTGTGTGCGAAGATGTAGCTGCTGGGTCCCAGCTGTCAGGGGGATGAAATATTTTTTTTTCGCGTAATAAGGAGGCACTTCCTTGCGTGCAAAGATGTAGCTGGTGGGTCCCAGCTGTCAGGGGGAAGAATAATTTTTTTTTGCGTAATAAGGAGGCAGTTGCATCCGTGCGTCCATGGACCTGGTGTGTCCCCACTGTCAGCCTCTCCACGTACAGTCCTCTTCCGATGACTCTCGTTTGTTGACCATGTTGACCACGCCGCGCCGAGCGCACCAAGGCGGTGGACGACGACGAGGCCCCGGACGGGAACGACCAGGAGATGGGGAAGACGCGGCAGTGGAGTCGCAGACGGAGAGGACTACGAGGGTTAACTGGTTCTGGTGCGGCATGGGGCTGCAGTCGGCGGAGAATAACAGGAGGTGTGCAGGGTTGGAGGGATGGCCTGGCCGGCGGTGGGGTAGCGCTTCGCAGCGAGGCGTGCTAAGCAGAGCCGCTAGCCGCCGGAGGCGGGAGCGGGCGGTCCCGGCGGCACTGGAGGAAGAAGACGACAGATTGAAGATGCATGCCGGCCGTTGGATGTAAATCCAATGGCTATGGATGTCAGAATCATTTGTTGACCAAGTTGACAACGCCTTGCGTAGGCTTCGACCTATTGGCCCACATGTCATCCTGCAAAAATGTGGCACATATTCAACCCATGTTTTTTAGAATTTACAGTCCATTTTCTGGGATGGGTGAACAAATAATGTAGCATCTATGCGGTTCATTTAATTTTTTCTAAGAAATCACAGCCCATTTGCACTTTCTCGAAATACACGAATTTGATGGGCTTGTTGTAAATATAATGTTGTGTTGGACGGAGCAATGTTATCAAAAAATAAACTGGGGTTGGGCATTTTATTATATATAAAATTATATAATTAGCGCGTTATTGCTCAAAAAAAATGAGTGCGTTATTATTACATTGATCCTTAAATCTGAGCAAGCTTTTGTACGCAATCACCAGGATTTTCGTTGTAAAAAAAAACCAGGATTTTCCTTGCGAACTTCTGTTAAACATTTTTTTTATAAGTTAATAAGACATGGGATATTTTTTTAATATATATATGTATCTATTAAATATATGATAATAATAATATATAATAACATCAAATAATTTAAATATATAATATAGTTAGAAGGGAAAACATAAGTTGGACCTGGCATTCTTATTCTTATATATAGAAAAATAGAAAAGAGTTCTGCGTTTTCTTCAAGAAAACATAAGTTGGGCTGCGGATGTTTAAGACAAAATAAAACCTAGGCTGTGAGGCCCATGGGCCAGTAGATACATGCTGAAGCTCAAAACAATAAGTTTAAAACACTATGTCGGCATGTCGTGGGCTGCGCCCTGCGCATATTTGAAAGCGCAGGTTATCTCCCAGAGGGGGGGGGGTGAATGGGAGATTTTTAGAAATTCGTCAAACTCTGAAGAATTTGACGAAGAACAGAGTGAAGAAATAGAAACGCGAAGGAAACTAAGTCATCACAGAAACAGAGTGCATGCGAACAGGATACACAAGAGTGAAGAACATGCAATCATACAATCATACAGGCATGAAGAATACGAACTGAGGAAATAAAGGATAGCGTGATCAAATACTTCAGTTCCAAATCGTCAGAGGATAGATCACAAATTCTTCAGCAGCGGAATAAAGTGAGAGAGGGTGAGGAATTTCAAACCAGGTTGGCTCGGTGAAGACAATGGAATTTGGTAGACCAGTTCCAGTTGATGTATCAACTGTACGTCTTGTTGAGGCAGCTGAGTCACAACTCAGAGAACACTTAGTCCTCACCGTATTCCTCTTGAGCTAAGGTCACTTAGACCTCGCCCAATCACTCGTGGTAAGTCTTCAAGGTAGATTTCCAAAACCTTCACAGACTTGTTCACCGGCACGCCACAATTACTCTTGGGTGCTCAGAACATGACGCCTAACCGTCTGGAGGAATGACAGTCCTCAAAGGTAACAAGCGTCAGATCACACAGATCAATCTCTTCAGTGATGCTCAGTCACTTAGGCTCTGGTTGGGTTTTTCCTCACTTGGGTTTTTCACAAAGTCGTCAGAGGATGGGTTGCTCTCAAATGACAAGTGTCAAGTTCTCTCGGAGCAGCCAACCAACAACTGGTTGGGGGGCGGCTATTTATAGCCAGGGGGCAACCCGACATAAAATGTCATAAATGCCCTTGTCTGATTTGACCGTTGTCAGGATAAGGATCCACTCGACAGCTGGCATGCGGCGCAGCAACGGTCGGAAAATTGAACTCTCAATTTCGTCGGGGCACTCAATTTCCTCACTTTAGGCAGATCGCACTGGCGAACTCCTAACTCCTCAGCCTGACCAAATTCGTCAGCGACCAGATGAACTTCGTCACTGTCGCTAGCAAATGCGTCAGCTGTACTGGAGATTTCCAAAGGCTTCACTCGAAGCGGCTTGTGTGTATAGGTTTGAGAAGTTTTGAGCATCACTTTGGAAATGTGAAATATGTTTCACCTAGACCCCCTTTAACAGTACGGTTTTTCCTATGACTCAAATAAGAAGAAAAGAAACTACGAAAACCAAAGTCTTCAAGCTTCAAAGTCTTCACATCAATTTCTTCAAAGGCCGTACCAATTTCATCACCAAATTCTTCACTTGAAGAAATCTATTTTTAGGGGTCGTCTTCCATGTGTTAAACCAAATCTTCAGGGACTCTGTCTCCTGTGTATACTCACAAACACATTAGTTCCTCAACCTGTTTGTCTTCAATACTCCAAAACCACTAAGGGGGCACTTGATGCACTTACAATCTCCCCCTTTTTGGTGATTGATGACAAATTGGTTAGGCTTTCAACGGGAGTAAAAATAATTGAAGTGTATGTACAGAGTTTGAAGAAATTGATTACAAGATATTGAGGAACTCCCCCTGAAGATGTGCATATGAGGAATTTGTTTTGGATTGCAAATGCACATGGCAGGTTGAAATTGTGGAGATCTCCCCCTATATCTTGGAATCCAATGATGCATGATCATAAGATATTTGAAGAATATGAATGCATGATGAAAATCGGTGTCTGACGAAATTGTGCATGCCTGAACAAGTATATTTAAGATCAGAGCATGCATATAAAACATTGCAAAAGAGTCAGACAACCAACAGTTATTTAAGTTACAACTCATCAAGAGCGAATCAAATGAAGTTCAAGAGTTGCAACTTAAGCAAAAACAGCCCATATATCGACCCGCTTGAAGACTAACTCACACTTCTCCTCCTTTGTCATCAGATGACCAAAAGGAGACAAGGTGAGGACTAACGCCCCTGAAGAAAAAACATCGCGATGAAGACTATGGAGCGCCATCGTTGTCGGGGTCGCATGAAGCAGATGGACCAGTCGCATCGTCTTCAACAGCTTCATTTTCATCAGTGGTGCGTGATGAAGACTCTAAGCTCGGCATAAGAGGAGGAACTTGAACTTTCTTGTACTTCTTCCTTGGTGGTTCTGCCCAGTCAAAGTTCATTTGGAAATCCATTTCTGCAAGTTCTTCATCTGTCTTGAGGTGGGCGCCAACTGTCGTGGTTTTGTCACGGCAGATGTCCTTGTGAAAGGACTTAGTCGTGAGGCCATCGTAGCTAGGTGGCAACTCGAACGGGGTTGATCGGAATCGAGAGACGCAAGTTTTACCCAGGTTCGGCCCCTCGCGGTGGAGGTAATAGCCTACATCCTGCTTTGGTTATATTGATGATGATGATCTCGATTACAAGGGTGCGACTTGGCTAACCTAGTACTCGAGAGCTTGTAACTTAAATCTTTTCTGCCTCAGGGGCTCGCCTTTATATACAGGTCGAGGCCCTGGGTTTACAACAGAGTCCGGGCCGTAATATGACCCGTGATCTAGTCTATTTCCTACTTATCGTCCTCCTCAAGAAAGGAAGACATATCATGTCCTTGGATAAGCCGCCGCCTTCAGCATTGGGCCCTAACCCGGCCTGCTTTATGAGTCGCCGGATGGGCCTCCTGACCTTTGAACGCTTGCGTCTCATATCCGTTAAGCCGCCAATGGGCGACCCGGCCCTGAACGGGTGGGTTATACCGGCGGGTTATATCCCCAACATTAGCCCCCAGAACGAGGTGAATTTATTTGCATCGATCTCCAGAAGTCACATTGCCGGGTTATCCTTCTTTTCATTATCAAGGCTCACTTCATGGCCGAGTCGCGCGAGCTTCACCGGCTCATAAACACCGTCACCTTAACATTTCTGAGCCCTCTGTCATGACATCACTTTCCGGAAATCGCGGGGTTCAGGCGCGACATCATAGCGAATCTTTTGAGTATATCTATCAGGCCCGAAAATCGAGGCATCATCTACTCATAAAGTTACTGCGCTCCTCTGTTTTCGCACCTGCCCTTTCCCCTTCTATTTTTTATAAATACGCCCGAGGGGGTTTCGTTTTCAGTTTACCGCTTCGACCGCCCCCCTTCTTCTTCCTCGCGACGCATCTACTGGTGTCAGGAGCTCCGCCGCTGCACGACCCCGACGCGCGCCAGCGACCTCAACCGCATCCTTTTCTTCGCGCGCGCCATCGTCGAGGCTGCCCAGGATCATCTCAGAGCCACTCACCACATCCAGGTACGCCTCATTGCTTCCTAGATTTGTAGCAGTCATACATCCACTGACCTAGTTCATCGGTATTCGTCCGTCCATCCCATCATTGCTGTTTTAGATCCAGATGCTAATGAACTTGTTATAGAAATACTCCGATGTTAGCTATAGTACCATTTCTGCATCTAGGAGCTCCTGATCTTTATTGAACACGGCGAATAAATCAAACCGCGCTTCCACTGTATGAGTTAGGGATAGCAAATATTTTCCTTTTTCGCGTATTTTGTAGATCCGTAACTGTAACTGCTTCATCTGAATCTTGTTCTTGCAACACTTAGCAGAAAATGCAATCCCCATATAATTCTGAGCCGGCTCATGATGTTCCGACTCGTCAACGCCTTAACCATAACTTGAATTAGCATGCTCATCTTTATCGTTGCCGGCTTACTCCTGGCGACTCATTATTTTTGATTAGAGATACCGACTTATTTCATGACGTAGTTGCCTCTTATTTTTGGAGGTGACCTCATGAATAACCAGGCGGCTTATCACTTATGAACCTGACCCGCCAATTTACCTTTATTATTCCGCTTCGCAGTTTCAATTCCAAGGCGTCTCATTATGGCCAAGACTGATAAAGCCTGCAACTGGGTCAAATCCCAAGTGTCCAAACTTGTCCTTGAGGATCTGGTAGAGCAAGGCCTTTTGCCGGCTCAGGATGTAATTAGCTGGCAGGCGCCTGAAGAGGAGAGCACACCTCAGCCTGCTCAAGGAGAAGTGGTCGTTTTTGTAGACCATCTGCAAAGGGGCTTTTCACCACCCGGGTCAAAATTCTTCCGGGATTTTCTTCACTTCTTCAACCTTCATCCTCAAGACATTGGTCCCAATTCATTAACAAATCTTTGTCAATTCCAAGTCTTCTACGAGGTTTACCTTCAGATGGAACCAACTGTCCCACTCTTTCGATAGTTTTTCTACATCAACCACCAGACTGAGTTCGCAGACGGCCCTAGTATAGAACTTGGTGGAATTTCCGTCCAGAGGCGGAAGAACACTCCCTTTCTGGAAGCCAAACTGGCGAGTCATCCAAAAGGGTAGAACCGGACATGGTTTTACTGTAAGAACACTGCCCCCGAAGGCGAGAATCCCCTGCCGGGTTACAGGTTGGATCGGCTTGATGCAACGACCATTTTCCCGGGTTGGCCGACGAAAGAAGAACGGGAACAGGTTGCTTCTATTTATCCCAGGGTGCAAGCTTTAAAAGCTAACGGGCTCACAGGAGTCGACCTAACCCGGTGTTGGATAAGCTGGCGCATTCAACCCTTGAGCCATCGTGGTGACTTGATGTGCAATTACACCGGCGACTTAAGCGACGCGCAACGCTTCAGTCAGGTTAACTTATCTGCTGGAGAAGTAAGCAAAGCCACGAAGAGGCTTTTGGGCGAGTCGTTGGATAAGTGCAAGACAACTGGAGTTGCTCCCTTCTGTCTGACCCGTCCCGTACCCCCTGTAAGTGTACTTTGTATTTTCTCTTACTCCCCCTTTTTTTTTATCTTCATCCTGATATCCGACTCATTTAATGTGTAGGCCGACGAAAAGTTCTGGAACAAGAAACTTCGCCGCCCAACTCCTGCTCAAGCGGAACAAGAAAGCGAGCCGGCTGACGCGGATGAGACGGCGGCTGACGACGAGGCTGAGGTAAGGCTCGATTTACTTTGCTGTTTTTTCGTTCAACTTTGCTGACGCCCCTTCTTCTCAGGACAACTCCGACACCAGTCGAGCCGGTATACCAGAGGTAACATTGATATCTTTAGATTCTGACTCTCCAAAACCTATCCCCGTGAAATCTCGGGTTGCTATTCGCAAAATCCAAAGAAAACCCCGGACTGCCGTCCGTAAAGTCCCTTTTTCTCATCAAGATGCTCACTTAGATCCCCAATTTCTTTTGAAGAAAACTCAACAAGCCGGAACATCAAAGCGTAAGCTTCGAAGCAGCTCTGGGGAGTTGTCCACTGGCTTATCTGACGAGCCAGTCGCCCGCAAGCGACGAACTGAGGTGCCTCATAGCCCAACTCCATCTCTACCTCGAGCCGGCCTTTTCAAGCAACCTCTTAATCCTTCTGACTCGAATTATCAGGACACATCGCCCTCCTTTGGAGAATCAACCGCCTCATAGCTTCCTCCACTGGTCATCAAGCTGGGGTAAGGTGGTAGTCATTCATTTTTGTCATTGTGAAATTTCTCTCTTGATCTGAATATGTTCGTGTGTTCGCAGGGCCAAAGCCATCAAGAAAAAATCTGCCATTAAGAAGAAGAAAGCGGGCGGGTCATCTGGTGAAGACGCCAGTCCTGAAGCTCAAAACCTGCCAAGGACGATTCCTGAGGCTCATGTTGAACCTGCGAGTGAGGACAACCCGGACCAAAGTGTTGAACCGACTCATTTTAACGAGTCGGTGATGGCAGAAACAACCACAGGACAAGGCAAAATAGGCGACCCGGCGGAGGATGTCAACCCGCCAAGCCCTGCTCGAGACCTCAGTCCTATGGAGATGGAGGATGTCCTTCCGTCTCATCCATTGGGTGATGCAGAAGTGGCCGTCACAGGAAAGGCTTTCAAAACTTCAGAGTCGTTCAATACTTTGGCAAAAATTCTGGCGAAAGATGAGCCGTCCCCTTCTGTGAAGGGCAAGATGAAGCTGGAAGTTCCCAATATCAATGAGCTGGGCGTGGAAGAACCTCATCAGCAATATTTGACCCGGTTGTTCGAGAGCCGGGATGTTGAAGCGAGCATGATCCACTTGCTAAAAAGAAAATATGAGGTACCAATCTTCTCCTTTATGTCATGTCGTCTGTATATACTTAAGTAGCCCCCAAGTCTTGAGCACATGACGATATGGAATGTGCTTGAGGCTTGTAACTCTTGTCAAATGATCACACTATAGCCCCCAAGGGCCGGCTTAGCATAATATACTGAGCTGGGACTTATGAAAACTGAAGATGTGATACTATAGCCCCCAAGGGCCGGCTCGTCTCAGTGAGCGAGCCGGATCTTTTATAAGTAGACTGTCCATGCTTGATATATGAAGAAAATCAACCTGTAGCCCCCAAGGGCCGGCTCGGCTCAGTGAGCGAGCCGGGTCTTTTGTGATAAGTGTATACTTGAGAAGCAACTTGTAGCCCCCAAGGGCCGGCTCGTCTCTTTGAGATGGCCGGGTCTGTTGATGAATTTGCATAGTTGAGAAACGACCTGTAGCCCCCAAGGGCCGGCTCGTCTCTTTGAGATGGCCGGGTCTTTCCATGATTCCCAATAAAAATGACGAGCATTAGCCCCCAAGTGTCATGGGGTGTGCCTGCAACGTCATGAGACTTGTCAAAATAATTTGAGTGGTGTAGCCCTCAAGTGCCGGGTCATGCGGCCTCGCTGGCTCGGGACTATAAATAGTAAACTAAACAAAATGCATCTGTGATGACAGGAGATGCTGGAGGAGGCCGAGTCAAAAGCTGATGTCTTGCAGAAACAAGTGAAGCTTGAGCGGCGGCAACGTGTCAAGGCAGAGGCATCGTCCGCATTCTTGCAAAAATTGGTGGCCCTTGCGAAGGAGAACTTGCAAATTGAGAGAGCCGCCCATGAAGGTGAAAAAGAACAACTACTGAAATAGGCACAGGCTGCAGAAGACCGACTTGAGCCAGTGTCACAAGAGTTGAATACCCTGAAGCGGCATATCACAGACATGACCCTTGCCATCTTTGGTAAGTATCAGCAGAACCACAGTGAAACTCCGGGTTAATGACTGGCCGGCTTATTGATGCGTGCTGGTTCCTTTTGCAGGTAGAAAGAATAATATTGGGCTCCAGCTCCCACTCATCAAATTGAAGGCCATCTACACATACCTTGAGCAGCTCTATACCGGTGGTATGTATGCAATTATGGAAGTGAAGGACGGCGGGTCACACCCTGTGAGGATTAAGGACATGCTGAACGACCTGTCAACTGTGCCAGAAAGGATCCATGAAAAGCTGAGATCGGCGGCTCGTGCAGGGACTGGCATGGTTCTTGCGAGGGCCAAAGCCTTTCTACCGGAGATGGATCCGAACGAGCTGGTTGGCAGCTTTCCCCAGTACAATGTTGATGGGGAAGAATTTTCTCAAGAGGACTTTGCACGATGTGTGAAGGACACTCGAGTGGCCGCGATGGAAATGGTTGAAGAGGTAGATTTAGTCAAGTATCAACCCGGCTATTTGGAAGATAACAAACGCCTCCACCCGCCAGAGTATAAGCCGTTTGAACTCTCGCCGCCACGCAGTAAGAAAACCTTCGCACCTGATGTTGACCCGTCTGGAGTCATTTCTGCCGACTCAACTTTCGAGAAACTCTCTGCCATCCAGTGGATCCCAAGAAGACACCAGACTGAGGAGCACACGCAAGCCGCCCCGGGGAACTCCGATGCTGAGGAGCAGCAAGGTGTCAGCCCGGAAGACGCGCACGTCGACGCGAGCGAGTAGCCTGTGCGATAACTTGCGAATAAGATGTTGCTCTCAGCCCCCGAGTGGGATTTGTAATAGAAGTAGGAAAACACTTGTGCCATTCTGCAGGGCCATCGTGCACTGGACATATTTTGATATCTGTATTCTTAACCCGCCATCCTGGCGTCATTGAGTAACAGTGTGGCGAGTCATATTTGAGTGAACCATCAATTGCTTTATCCTTATCTGCATAATGCAGGAGAAAACCCGAGGCGCGTAATAGCTGTCCGGTTTGTGTTTAACACCAGTCTGGAATAAACCACTATGATTTGACTCATAGTTAATAGGCATCTGTTTTGTCTTGAAACCGGCTTGTCCATGATCCGGCGGCTCATGGCCATAAGAAAACAAAGATAACCCCTGTAAAAAAGTTGATCAGAATGTGTGAACAGAGATCAATGTTTAAGTCGGCTTTCGAGGCACGACAATATAGACCGGCTTTCGAGGCTCGAGTCTTGCTTCAATGAAGCTGGCGTGATAGCCCATGGTTTATCCTCGCTCTCTGTAAGCCGGCTCTCACGTGACATCCGATGTTTTAACCAAGACAAGTTCAGGGTCATAGAGATGATTGATTTGTCAAGAGTACACTGGGTCACCTAATCGGAGTAGCATCAAGCAGACATGCAGGTTTAACCAAGATAATGTGGCGTTAATTGCCGGGTCAAGAGGGTGAGATAGCTAAACTCGGTGAGTTGGAAGCCCCCAAGTGACCAATGATCAAAAAACGAAAAGACTCATGTACAATATTGGATATGAAACGACAGAGGCCCCGAGTTTCGAGGGTGCCGGCTTATGTTTATTGATCATAATATATACAAAGGTATGTACAACTAACTTGAGCCGGTGGCTCTAAGTGTAATAAGGACGGAGATGAGCGATATTCCAAGGCCTGTTGGTCTCCTCCTCCGACGTACGTGACTTATTGTGCTCACGTATATCCACCAGGTAATATGAACCATTGTTGAGATTCTTGCTGATGACAAAAGGCCCTTCCCATGGAGGGGAAAGCTTGTGCATACCCGCCTGTTCTTGAATCAGACGGAGTACTAAGTCGCCCTCTTGGAAAGTACGGCTGCGAACCCGACGACTGTGATAGCGACGTAGGTCTTGCTGATAGATTGCAGAGCGTGCTGCTGCTAAATCACGTTCCTCCTCCAATGCATCGAGAGAGTCTTGACGAGCCTGCTCGTTATCTGCTTCGACATAGGCAGCGACCCTGGGGGAATCATGACGAATATCGCTGGGTAAAACAGCTTCTGCACCGTATACCATGAAGAAAAGCGTAAAGCCTGTTGATCTGTTAGGGGTAGTCCGTATGCTCCAAAGGACAGAAGGAAGCTCCTCAACCCAGCAACCCGGCGTGCGCTCGAGGGGGACCATAAGCCTTGGCTTGATGCCGCGTAAAATCTCTTGATTAGCACGTTCAGCTTGGCCATTGGACTGAGGGTGTGCAACTGAGGAAACATCAAGCCGGATATGTTCTCTTTGACAAAACTGCTTCATAGCTCCCTTGGACAAATTTGTGCCATTATCAGTGATGATGCTATGTGGATAACCAAAGCGAAAAATCAACTTTTTCAAGAACTTGACTGCTGTGGCTGCATCACAATTGCTGATTGGCTCGGCTTCAACCCACTTGGTAAATTTATCAACAACGACCAAAAGATGGGTCTTCTTGTCCTTGGATGGCTTAAACGGACCAACCATGTCGAGCCCCCAGACTGCAAAGGGCCAAGTGATTGGGATCATCCGGAGTTCTTGAGCCGGAACATGAGCCTGGCGTGCAAACTTCTGGCAACCGTCACACTTTTGTACGATATCCTCTGCATCAGCGTGTGCCGTAAGCCAGTAAAAACCATGGCGAAAAGCTTTGGCCACCAAGGATCTTGTGCCGGCATGATGACCACAATCGCCAGCATGAATCTCATTGAGAATCGCTCGCCCTTCATCAGGGGATACACACCGCTGGAAAACCCGTGTGATGCTTCTTCTGTGTAACTCGCCATTGACGATTGTCATAGACTTGGAGCGGCGGACGATCTGACGAGCCATGAATTCATCGGCAGGAAGCTCACCTCGAGTCAGATAATCTAGATAAGGAACTGTCCAGTCCGGAATAGCATGAAGAGCCGCCACCAACAGTGCCTCCGGGTCAGGAATAGCGAGATCTTCCTCGGAAGGCAGTTGGACAGAAGGATGATGTAGCACGTCAAGGAACACATTGGGAGGGACCGGCTTACGCTGAGAGCCGAGTCGCGACAATGCATCAGCCGCCTCGTTGAGTCGCCGATCAATGTGATCAACCTGATATCCTTTGAAGTGTCCAGGTACATTGGTGACCTCTTGCCGATAAGCCGCCATAAGCGGGTCCTTGGAGTCCCACTTTCCTGACACTTGTTGAGCGACCAAATCTGAGTCGCCCAAACACCTGACCCGGCTGAGATTCATCTCTTTGGCCATCCGAAGACCGTGGAGGAGAGCCTCGTATTCAGCTGCATTGTTAGTACAGGTAAACATGATCCTCAGGACATAACAAAATTTATCACCTCGAGGGGAAGATATGACCACTCCAGCCCCCGAGCCTTCTAACTGTCTGGAACCATCAAAATGTATAGTCCAATATGTATTATCAGGCTTTTCTTCCGGAGCTTGGAGTTCAGTCCAATCATTGATGAAATCGACAAGGGCCTGGGACTTGATGGCCGTGCGAGGCACGTATTTAAGATGATGTGGGCCAAGCTCAATCGCCCACTTGGCAACCCGACCTGTAGCTTCCCTGTTCTGGATGATGTCTCCCAAGGGTGCTGAACTGACCACGGTAATGGGGTGCTCCAGGAAATAATGCCTGAGCTTGCGACTAGCCATGAAGACACCAAACACCAGTTTCTGCCAATGTGGGTACCTCTGCTTGGACTCAGATAGAACCTCGCTGACATAATAGACTGGCCGCTGCACTGGATATTCTTTCCCTGCCTCTTTCCTCTCGACAACAGCTGCAACACTTACCGCTTTGTTATTGGCAGCAATGTACAGGAGCATAGGCTCTTTGGCGATGGGAGCAGCGAGAACAGGCGGCTCAGCCAATTGCTTTTTGAGGGCTTCAAATGCTGCATCAGCAGCGTCACTCCAGACAAAGTCATCAGTCTTTTTCAGCATCTGGTACAGGGGGATAGCCTTCTCACCAAGGTGGCTTATGAACCGACTTAGAGCTGCAATATGACCCGCCATGCGCTGAACGTCATTGATATTCTCTGGCTTCGCAAGTGAGGTGATTGCCTTGATCTTGTCTGGGTTAGCTTCAATGCCTCTTTCCGATACCAGGAAACCCAGCAACTTGCCTGCAGGAACACCAAAAACACACTTATCCGGGTTAAGCTTCATCTGGTAAGTCCGAAGATTAGCGAAAGTTTCCTTGAGATCATCCAGCAAGGTCTCCTTTTTCAATGACTTGACCACGATATCATCCACATAAGCATGAACGTTGCACCCAATCTGTTTGTGGAAGCAATTCTGGACACAGCGCTGATAAGTCGCCCCTGCACTTTTGAGCCCGAAAGGCATAGAGACATAGCAGAAAGCCCCAAAGGGTGTGATGAAAGCTGTCTTCTCCTGATCCTCGACGGCCATCTTTATCTGATGATAGCCGGAGTAAGCATCCAGGAAACACAAACTCTCACAACCCGCCGTGGCATCAATAATCTGATCAATGCGAGTTAGGGCAAACAGGTCTTTGGGACAAGCCTTGTTGAGATCTGTGTAGTCAACACACATGCGCCAAGTGCCGTTTTTCTTTAGAACGAGCACTGGATTAGCCAACCACTGCGGGTGAAAAACTTCAACGATGAACCCGGCAGCTAGGAGCCGGGCTATTTCTTCTCCAATAACCTTGCGTCTCTCCTCGTTAAAACGATGGAGGAATTGTCGAACAGGCTTCATTTTTGGATCCACATTAAGGTGGTGCTCAGCAAGTTCTCTCAGTACACCTGGCATGTCAGAAGGTTTCCACGCGAAGATGTCCCGATTCTCACGGATGAACTCGATGAGCGCGCTTTCCTATTTGGGATCCATACCAGTCCCAATAGTGAACGTCTTGGACGGGTCACCAAGGACGAACTCAACCTGTTTGGTGTCCTCGGCCAACTTAAACTTGAGGGGCGGGTCAGACTCTGCGGTGGGCTTCTTCAAGGGTGTCATATCGGCCGGGTTAACATTTGCACTGTAATATTTCAACTCTTCCGCAGCGCAAGCCGTCTCGGCGTAGGCTGCATCCCCTTCCGCGCACTCGAGGGCGATCTTTCGATCCCCATTAACTGTGATAGTGCCTTCTGGTCCAGGCATCTTGAGTTTGAGGTAGATGTAGCAAGGTCGAGCCATAAAGTGAGCATAAGCCGGTCGCCCAAACAGGGCGTGATAAGGGCTCTTGATTTTGACCACCTCAAAGGTCAATGACTCACACCTGTAGTTATCATCAGTGCCAAATGCCACGTCCAGCTTGATCCGCCCGATAGGATATGCAGACTTTCCGGGAACAATCCCGTGAAACACGGTGGAAGACGACTGGAGCTGTTTTTCAGACAGATTCATCCGTCAGAAAGTGTCGTAATACAAAATGTTTATACTGCTTCCTCCGTCCATGAGCACCTTTGTGAGTGAATAGCTGCCCACTTGAGGTGCCACCACCAGGGCCAGACAACCCGGATTCTCAACCCGGGGAGGGTGATCCTCTCTGCTCCATGTAATGGGCTGTTCCGACCAACGTAGATATTCTGGGATCGCCGGCTCAACAGTATTGACGGCTCGTTTCCGGAGTTTGCGATCTCGCTTGTCAGTATGAGTCGTGAACACGTGATACTGCCCACTATTCAACTGTTTGGGATTGCTCTGAAAACTAGACTGATTGCCCTATTGCTGATTGCCCTGCTGTTGATTTCCTTGTCCTGAATGCTGATTGCCACTGTTGTTGCCTGAACCCTGGTAACCTGCACCTGTGCCGCCCGGGCCATGAAAACCCGGGTTATGAAAATCACCGGACGAGCCAGCTCCAGGCTGCCCCGGGTTGCCTCCGCCGCCACCTTGACGGTTCTGGTAGAACACCTTGCCAAAAGCCTGCATTATATGACAGTTTTCCCAAGAGTGGGTTGACGGCTTATTGGGGAGGTTGTGCTTTGGGCATGGGCCTTTGAGGGCTTCCGCAAAGTTACGGGGCTTATTGCCACTATAGGATCTTCCCGAATTATTCCCTTTCGGGTACTTGTAACCAATGTTGGTATTGGCAACCAAATTTGATCCTCCATCCGGATTCTTACGCTTCCCTCCATTGCCATGATTTCCATTGTTCCCTGAATTGTTCTGCTGGTTACCCTTGCCACCACTGTTTTTCTTTCCCTTGCCAGTCTGGTCATCGTCTGGGCTGGGATCTTTTGTGGTGTCTGACTCAGCATACCTGGTGAGGACATCCATGAGCTCGCCCATATCCTGAACCTTCCGCTTGAGCTGGCCCAGTTTCTGCATGAGCGGCTCAAAGTGGCAATTTTTCTCCAAGATCAGAACCGCCTGAGCCGCCGTGATGCTGTCGGAGGCGTGTATAATTTTTGCGACCCGACGCATCCAGTGATGGGCCGACTCACCCTCACGTTCGATGCAGTGCTGAAGATCCACGATCGTCATTGGGCGCTTGCAGGTTCCCTAGAAGTTCTTGATGAAACGGTCCTTCAACTCCGCCCAGGTGTTAATAGAGTTAGGGGGCAAGTTTTTCAACCATGTACAAGCCGGCCCTTTCAACATCATCGTCAGGTACTTGGCGCAGACAGCATCGCTGACATCCAGCATGTCCATGGCTATCTCGTAGCTCTCAATCCAAGCAGCCGGCTCAAGATCAGCCGTGTAATTTGGAACTTTACGAGGGCCTTTGAAGTCCTTGGGCATGCGCTCGTTGCGTAAAGCTGGCACCAAACACGGTATCCCGATGGTCCTGCTACTGGAAGTCAATTGGGTTGTGACAAGCGGTGCTTGAGCCGCCGCATTCGCCGCCTCTGCTGCTTGCCGAGCCCGAGCCGTGTCAACGATCTCCTGGGCGTGAAGGGGCTCACGGCGCGGCGGGTCATGAGGCTGCTCACGATGTCGATGAGCACTGCTAGAGACGGCCGACGACTCATCATGGCGGCTCCTGCTATGGCTCAGAAGCGGGGTAGAGTGGATTCACTGCCGACTGTAGGAGTAGTTCGCCTGCTGGGCGACCGCAGTTTTTAACATCTCAATGGAATTCCGGGCTTCAATCTCAACCGGCGAGTTTCCCGTGATTGGGAGTGCGGCCAGGTTGGTCACTGCTGCCACCAAGTTGTCCAAAGGATTGGTGAAGTGACCCGCCGGCGTGAGGAAACGATGTGGGGGCGTCTGAACCGGCGGGAGTCGCTGGGCCGGCTCTTGCGGGCGCTGCTGAGCCGGTTGATGAGGTTGACCCGGCGACGGCTGCCTACCTCTGCTCGGGGGTACAAACGGTGCTTCCGGGGTGCCTGTCCCAGCCCCCTGAACAGGTGCATCCTGCGGCGTGTTAAACAGACGCATGGGCTCATAGTTGGGCGGTAGACGGCTCATATGGCGCCTCTGATGAACCGCCTCTGAGGCATTCTGACGGAGCCCCATGCACCAGGCTTCGGCTTTCAGGCGCTCTACCTCGGCTTGGACTTGAGACTACAGCTCCGCCATGTGAGTGTTTTCAGCGTTGATATCTGCCTGTACCTTAGCCATCTGCTCGCGGAGCTTAGTTACCTCCATATTGCGTTCTGCCTGGTTCTCCGCGGTCACCGGTGTTGCAAGGAGCGTCGCCAGGGCGGTTGCCAATTCTGTCAAGGCCTGAGCCGGCGGGACGGCTGAGCCGGCCCCTGAGGTGCCGGTTCCCGTCGCTGCGCCAGCCAACGTGGAGTTAAGGGCCGGGGCTGAGCCGGCCATATAAACAGCAGCCCGGGGGGGGGGGCGTTGAAGGAGTCCTGAGCCGGCTGGTCGCCGGAGTAGCCCCCAATCCGGCCATCGTAAAGCGGGAGGATCGACTCGGTCTCGCCTACCGAGGACTCGCCGTCAGAGTAGACGAGGGTCTCGCCGCTGGACGCAGAATTATCTGCGAGGTCCACCCCCTGGGTGAAACCGACAAAGACGCGCTTCCGGGCGGCTTGAGCTTGGGCGGGTTGCGCGCGCCGAGCCGGCTCGACGATGTCGGTGCAGATGTCCGGCTCGGGTTCAGATCCGCCGGCTTTGCCGATGAAGACATGGATGTTGTCGAAGGGGACCCGGTACCCGTACTCGATTGAGTCGGCCTCGGGGCCCCAGCCTGAATCGTCGATGTAGAGCTTGCCGCGGCGACTGTTGGTCATGCGGCCGATCACGTATCCCTCGATCCCTGCGGGAGTTCCCTTCAAGTACTCAACACCACCGAGCGATAGCCCCACGGTGGGCGCCAACTGTCGTGGTTTTGTCACGGCAGATGTCCTTGTGAAAGGACTTAGTCGTGAGGTCATCGTAGCTAGGTGGTAACTCGAACGGGGTTGATCGGAATCGAGAGACGCAAGTTTTACCCAGGTTCGGCCCCTCACGGTGGAGGTAATAGCCTACATCCTGCTTTGGTTGTATTGATGATGATGATCTCAATTACAAGGGTGCGACTTGGCTAACCTAGTACTCGAAAGCTTGTAACTTAAATCTTTCTGCCTCAGGGGCTCGCCTTTATATACAGGTCGAGGCCCTGGGTTGACAACAGAGTCCGGGCCGTAATATGACCCGTGATCTAGTCTATTTCCTACTTATCGTCCTCCTCAAGAAAGGAAGACATATCATGTCCTTGGATAAGCCGCCGCCTCCAGCATTGGGCCCTAACCCGGCCAGGTTTATGAGTCGCCGGATGGGCCTCCTGACCTTTGAACGCTTGCGTCTCATATCCGTTAAGACGCCAATGGGCGACCCGGCCCTGAACGGGCGGGTTATACCGGCGGGTTATATCCCCAACACCCATGATCTGTCAAAAATCTCATGAAGATAATAGCGGTTTTTGCGCACTGAGTTATGCGTCACAGTCATGTTGGCTTGAACGGCAGCAAACTGACGCTTAACCCATCTATGATTCCTGTCCACTTTCTGGTGAAGGCTTATAAGCAGCTCACGGTCCGTCATGACACGTGGTGCTTCTGGTGAAGAAGTTGGCCTTGAAGCTTTTGCAGCAGTATCCTGGCTTACAGATTCATCAGCATGGGAGCTGGAGATTGGTTGACGAAATTGTCCATCAAGGGGACGAATTCCTTCATCTACAGGTGTCTTGCCCTTGCCAGGAACTGAGGAGATGGTGCTCTGAAGAACTTGGACTTCAGGCAAATAGCTCAAGTTATTCTGACTGTCAGCCTTGTAGTGAATAGCAGATCGGGATCTGATGAATCTCATGATCCACGGAGCATATGGCTTCAGATCAAAAGGCGACTGTGCCACTGTGACCAAAGTCCTCAGAAATAAGTCATGAATGTTGATGGGAGTGCCATGTATTGTATGGAACAGCAAGTTCTTCATAATTCCCACAACTTCTTCAGTGTTGGAGTTGTGACCCTTAATTGGACTGAGGGTTTTGGACAGGATGCGAAAAACGGTCCTTGGCACATATAGCAAATCCTTCACGAGGAAGGTTTTCCTAGGAGCATCTCCTTCAGCCATTGGCTTCATCAGCACTTGCATCAGGTGGTCAGGCAGCTCAGGTTCTTCATATATTCTCTTGGCTTCGTCTTGGGGTGGATCAACGGGTAGAGCACGAAGAAGTTCTTCAATTGGTGCTTTATAATGAGTGTCTTCACTCATCCATTCCAGAGCCCAAGTAGCAATGTCTTCAGCCTCTCCAGAAAAATGAACTGTGGCGTAGAACTGAAGAATGAGTTCTTCATTCCAGTCACAGACGTCAGAGCAGAAGCTAAGTATTCCTGCATCGTGAAGAACAGCTAGAACTGGCCGAAAGCACGGTAGAGACTCCATATCCACGTGAGGAATATGGAGATGAGGAAATACTTTGTTCTTGTTGAATAGCAATGATGCATAAAAATTCATCTGCGTCCTTGTCCAGAATCGCAGGCGCCTGATCTTGGCTGAGTCATATGGGGACTCGCCTATGAAGAAATTCTTCTCTTCGAAGAATTTGGCGTTATCGAACTGAGGCCGCCTGAGGGTTCTGCCAATCTTAGGCATCACTGGGACTGGGTGAAGGTTATGCATCTTCTTGCGAACGTAAAACACTGGTTGTGGGGACCCAGTGGAATCATTGGGATCAGTCACATCGAGGGACTTGGCAATTTCCTCAGCAGTGGCGGTAGGAACTGTATCTGTGTCTGCTGAAGGAATTGAGCCTGCACGCGGAGGGGATGTATTGACGACATCAACCGTGGGCTCATCTTGAGCAGGTTCATCAGCTACTGCAGCTGGTATTTCTTCAGGAATGCTCTGGAGTGGTGATGGTTGTTTCTCGTCAGAGCCCGTATGAATCTCTTCAGTGACGGCGGGTGACTGTGGCATTTGCGTCAGAGGTGTGGTGAGGGGCGAATTTGGATGGAAAGCTTCCCAAAATTCGTCAATGATCGGAGAGGTTGTAGCACCATCAATGTCCACATCCTCTTCTATTTCTTCACTGCTTCCAGACGAAGCAGTGTCATTTTCTTCAGTCACCGGAACCTGTGAGGGCTTCCGTGACACGACTTGGTGAAGCGAAGCATCATCTTCGACTTCAATTTCTTCATCCACTTGCTCTGTGGTAGCAGCAGAATGGGTTTCAGTCTCATCTACATCAGCCTGAGGAATTTCATATTCCATCCCATACGGAACAAGCTGAAGATTTGCAGTGGCAGGAGTAGGGGGTGCTGATGAGATTGGTATGGCATCAATCGGAACATCTGAAGATATTGGTGTTGTCTTCATTTTCTTCACAGATGCTGTGATGGTAGGTGGAGCTGAAGCTTTTCTCTTCTTTGCTTCCTTCTCCGCAGCCTTGGTTCTCTTCACTTCTGATGCAGAAAGAAGTGTGATATGTTTCACAGGTGAAGTCGTAGGTGGTGCAGCTGCAGAGGAATTTGTTGGTTCAGTTTCTTCAAGCACGACTGATGCAGTCGCCCTGGCAGTTTCTTCAGGAACAACTTCTTCAGTTGCCCTTTCAGATTCTTCAGGCGCAACCTCGGGTGCCTTGGCAGTTTCTTCAGTTGGCGCAGATGGTGGAGGTGCTGAAGAACTTGAAGGAGGCACGATGCCAAACCTGGCAGCCTCACGCTGGTTGTGCTCATTGACCACATTGGTTGTGGCTTGGATGAATCTGTCACGCACTCCACAGCAGTGACTTGACTGTCGTTCAAATTCTTCAGACATCTGTTGAATCTCAGTCTGTAAAGCTACAAGCTGCTGAGGGGAAATGGAAAGCATGTTCTTTCGCAGCTCTTTCTCTTTCTGCTGCTGCTATTTCCTTACCAGCTTTGCTTGTGCAATTTTGTGCTTCTCGTTCAAAATGAAGGCAGACAACACATGACTCGGACCAGGAGGCAGATTCAATTCGTCAAGGGGGGTGTCTGGCTTGGTGCACCAGATGTCAATGAAGTCCAGCAGCTTCTTGGGATCAAGCATCATTGGAACTGAAGAATTTTTAGCAATTGCTGCTTGCTCTTGCTTTCTTCTGAGGAACTCCGCGAGCTCATCTTCGTCAGCCAGCCTGTGTTCATCAGCCTGAGGCACGACGGCCTTGCTCTTGGGACTTGGCCTAGTTCCACGGCCAGCAGTAACCTTTTGCTTTAGCTTGGGAACTGAAGATATTGGTTGCCCACTAGCTGAGGCACTTGATGCAGCGATTGAGGCTGTTGCAAAGCCCTCGGTGCGCTGGCAAGATGCGAGCACGACCGGTGTTGAAGATTTTGCTGCCGCCATTGACGAACTTGAAGTAGGAGGAGGCACTGAAGATTTTGATATCTTGGGTGCTGAAGCCTTTGGGACAGACGGCTTTGGCTTGTTGGCAGGCTTCTTCTGCATGGCTTTCTTCGGTGCACTTGCACTGCCACTTGCACCAGCTTCAGCTGAGGCCTTTGCGGCCTTGTTGAATTCATCGACGACCTTTTTGGCCTATTTCTGCAACTTAGCCTGTTGCTTTGCCCATTCTTTGGGGAATTCTTCACCCCTACGGATGCTAGTTGGATGAGCAGTTTGGCCTCCAGCAAGTGGTGGCCTGTTGCATGGAGGCTTCACAGCAAAGTCCTTCATGTACTTGGTGGTGACGAAATTGTAATCCCTCCACTGGTATGTCCAGTACCTCTTGATCTTTTGCATGCGCATTTTTGCTGCTCCTTTGTTTCTTTTCCATGAGTTTGCTCATCTGGTGTGCAATATCCATCATACAGATCATCAGGTATCTCAAAAGCTGTGTGTTCTTCTTTCCGCTTGCCTCCCTTCTGAGGCCTTTTCCCATCAGCCATTTTCTTCAGCTGAGGATTTTGAACTTTTGAGGACTCTGAAGATGTTTGAAGATTTTCCTCAAGCAATGCTGCAAATGAATTAATTTGATGAGAACCTAGTGATTCGTCTGCAGACATTGTACCTGTGAATAGAGTATAGTTGCGAGGAAATAGGGAAGAGTCACATGCGTTCTCAGATAATTTTTAAAATCAACCAGGTGAAGAAATTGACCCTTATCGTCTTGACGCATTTCACTAAGTGTTCTTGACAAAGGTTCCAGAGTTGTACAGATTGAAGCAATTGCACAATTGAGGAATCTTGTTGTTAAGTGTAACTTAGGTGAAAATACTCAAGACTGGCCAGAAGGAAGTGCTGAAGAATTGGAAGAGTGGTAAAAACATCACTTGAAGATTTTGTGGCAGTAAAAAGGTCAAACTTGGGCGGTAAAAATAAATTTTATTTACCCCAAGGATGAACTCGACGAACTAGACGACGAGGCGAAGGAAATCGTCATTTCAGATCTTCCGTGCCCTAACTTGGCGACGAAAGACGTCTACGGCGGCGGCGGAGGTGAAGAAATCCGCGGTCGGCGCGAGTACGACGGCGAAGAAGTCGAGGCAGTGAAGCTCTTCCTCTCCGACGACGATGAGATCCAGCGGCGGCGCTAGGGTTTGAGAGCGACAAGGGCGAGAGTGAAAGGAGTTGAGGTTGACGAGGTCAAGCCTTTATATAGGCGCGGTAAAAACCGAGCGGTCCGAAGATTTTGGACGGATAAGCCCCTGGCGATTTGCATCTGAGTGACATGCGTCACACATGCATTTTCATCTCAATCCACACGTGCGAAGCGCGGGATGAAGTTACTGTGGCAACCGCCAAAAAATTGATTAGAATATTTTTTAAATGTGTTCGCAATTTCTTTAGCTGTCAAGGACACAGTGAAGACTTTGAACAGTGTCAAGTAGAACGCATATGAAGAGATTGTGAACAGAGTGGGTTGAGCTTAGCACAGAGGGGAGCGGGTCCGATCACATCAACATAGATGACGAAAAACACGATTGAAGAATTAAGCTATATGTGGATGCTGTTGAGGACATGAAAAACTCAAATATATATATATATATAGAACCAAACGCAGTGAAGAATAACCTCTAATGACGAATTTGAAAAGTTTGACGAAATTGCAAATGACAAAAAACTCAAATTTGAAGAACGTCAAAAAGAGGTGGTGGCGTTACCCACCGTATAAGAACTATGATGATTTCAGACACCGCGTACAATTGTCGTAGGGTTCTGAGAATCAAGTTCTTCATTAATTTCTTCACACTTAGAGGGTTAGTCTTCATTGATTGAAGAAAAACGTTACTTCGTGTGTTGTGCATCAAAGTCATCAAGTATGCATAAGCGTTAGGATGTGTGTCCAATTCAAAGGACATTCAAAGATTCGAAGATGTTTAGCTCACACCGCAACATGCAAAACCTTCTCTCATCCAAGGGCTTAGTGAAGATATCTGCAAGCTGGTCTTCAGTCTTCACGTGGTCGATGACGATGTCTCCCTTCAGCACATGATCATGAAGAAAATGGTGACGAGTCTCAATATGCTTCGTTCTTGAGTGTTGCACTGGGTTGTGGGCGATCTTGATGGCGCTCTCATTGTCGCAGTAGAGTGGCACTTTCTTCACGTTGACGCCATAGTCCTTGAGAGTTTGCTTCATCCATAGTAACTGAGAGCAGCAGGCGCCAGCAGCAATGTACTCAGCCTCGGCAGTAGAAAGTGAAACGCAGTTCTACTTCTTCGAGGACCAACATACAAGAGATCGTCCGAGGAATCGGCATGTGCCTGATGTTGACTTGCGGTCCACACGATCACCATCATAATCAGAATCAGAATATCCAGCAAGATCAAGTGTTGAGCCCTTGGGATACCATAATCCAAGCGTTGGGGTGTGGGCCAAATATCGAAGAATTTGTTTCACAGCCTGGTGGTGTGATTCCTTCGGTGACGCTTGAAAGCGGGCACACATGCAAACGCTAAGCATAATATCTGGCCTAGATGCACATAGGTGAAGTAGCGAACCAATGATGGAGCGATATACCTTCTGATCGAAATCTTTACCATTTTCGTCAGTGTTGAGTTGGCCATTTGTTGGCATTGGTATCTTGAGGCCTTTACAATCTTGGATTCCAAATTTCTTCAGGCAGTCTCTGAGGTATTTCTCCTGAGATATAAATATGCCATTGGGTTGTTGACGAATTTGAAGCCCGAGGAAGAATTTCAACTCCCCCATCATAGACATCTGATATTTTTCTTTTATCATATGAGCAAATTCATCACTGTATTTATTGTTAGTACAACCAAAGATAATATCATCAACATATATTTGGCATATGAACAGTTCACCATCATAAGACTTAGTAAAGAGAGTAGGGTCAAGTGAACCCGGCTGGAACCCCTTTTTCTTCAGGAATTCCTTCAGTGTATCATACCAAGCCCTCGGGGCCTGCTTGAGGCCATAGAGAGCCTTGTTGAGTCTGAAGACTTTGTCAGGATGTTTTGGATCCTCAAACCTGGTGGTTGAGCAACATATACTTCTTCCTCAAGCTTACCATTGAGGAATGCACTTTTCACATCCATTTGATATAAGAGGATATCATGATGGTTAGCTTATGCAAACAATATACGAATGGCTTCAAGCCTAGCAACAGGTGCAAATGTTTCAACGAAATCAATACCCTCAACCTGTATGTAGCCTTGAGCTACAAGACGGGCCTTATTCCTCACCACTTGGCCATTTTTGTCTTGTTTGTTGTGGTAGATCCACTTAGTGCCGATGATATTGTGCTTGCGTGGATCAGGACGCTTAACAAGCTCCCACACATTGTTGAACTCGAATTGACGCAATTCATCTTGCATCGCTTGAATCCATTCAGGTTCCAGAAAGGCTTCATCAACTTTGGTGGGCTCTGAAATAGAGACAAACGAGTAATGCGCACAAAAGTTAGCTAAATGTGAAGCTCTTGAGCAAGTGAGGGGACCAGGTGCATTGATGTTGTCGAGGATTTTCTCAGTCTGCACTTCATTTGCCACTCGTGGATGTGCTGGTCGAGGGCCTTGATGTTGTTGTTGCCGTGCAGAATCCTCAGCATCATTTTCATCAGGATGTTCATTTTCTTCACTACGAGGAATGACCACTTCTTCATCAGCAGCTATTTCTTCACTGGGCACAATTTCACCAGTGCCCATCAGCTTGATAGATTCCTCAGGTGGCATTTCATCTAGCACAGGAGGCTGGTGCTCTCTTTGCGAGCCGTTAGTTTCATCGAACCGCACATCTACAGTTTCAACAACCTTGTGGTGGAAGGAGTTGAAGACTCTGTAGGTGTGCGAGTCCTTTCCGTAACCTAGCATAAAACCTTTGTGTGCTTTCGGTGCAAATTTAGAATTGTGATGAGGATCTCTAATCCAGCATTTAGCACCGAAGACTTTGAAATAACTCACATTGGGTTTCTTGTCAGTGAGGAGCTCATATGAGGTCTTCTTGAGGAATTTGTGAAGATATACTCGGTTGATGATGTGGCATGTAGTGTCAATTGCCTCAGGCCAGAAGTGACGAGGAGTCTTGTATTCATCAAGCATAGTGCGCGCCATCTCGATGTGGGTTCTGTTCTTGCGCTCCACGACTCCATTCTGCTGAGGAGTGTAGGGACCAGAGAGCTCATGAGTGATACCAAGTTCGTCAAGATAGTCGTCGAGGCCAGTGTTCTTGAACTCAGTGCCATTGTCACTCCTGATGTGCTTGATCTTGAGACCATAATTCGTCATGGCCCGATTGGAGAATCATCTAAAGACATTCTGAACTTCAGTCTTGTAGGTAATGATGTGCACCCAGGTGTAGCGAGAGTAGTCATCAACAATGACGAATCCGTAGAGAGATGCTGCATTGGTTAGTGTGGCATAATGTGTAGGACCAAACAAATCCATATGAAGCAATTCAAAAGGACGAGTAGTGGTCATGATTGTCTTCGCTTGGTGCTTGGCTCTGGTCATCTTTCCAGACTCACAAGCACCGCAGAGGTGATCCTTGACGAATTTGACACCCTCGACGCCAATGATATGCTTCTTCTTGACGAGAGTGCTCAAATTCCTCATTCCAGCATGTCCAAGTCGTCGATGCTATAGCCAGCATTCCGAAGCTTTTGCCATTAGACATGTTGCAGGCTGAGGACCTGTAGAGAAATCTACAATATACAAGTCACCTCTCCTAAAGCCTTCGAAGACTTTGGATTTGTCAGATTCCAACAGCACAATGCATCTATATTTGCCAAAGATGACAATCATATCTAGATCACAAACCATTGAGACAAACATGAAGTTGAATCCAAGGGACTCGACAAGCATCACCTTTTCCATGAGTTGATCCTTTGAAATGACAACCTTACCTAGACCCAATACCTTGCTTTTTTCCTTTGTCAGCGTAAGTGATATGCTTCAGATGAGACGGAGTAAGGGGAGCATCAGTGAGGAGATTCCTATCTCCAGTCATGTGATTCGTGCAGCCACTGTCCAAGACCCATTCAGTGGCTGAAGGTGTTTCATCCTGTAGAAGCATTAGTCTGACTTACAAGTTCATATACTTCAGAGTGAAGAATATGATAATGATCAATTTCGTCAGACAATTTCATCATCGTATAATATCAAGCAGCATAAGGGATGTGTGAAATGAAGCATTCATTCCAGCATGATTAGCCTGCATCCCAACAGGCATTTTGTCAGGTCTTCAGCAAATTCATCAGACATTTAGTTGTCTGAAGACCTGACCCTGCAAAAGAGATTAGTTCTTCTTCTTAACCACCCACATCTAAATGGGTGGCTGAGAAGCAATGTGACGAAGTGCATTGATGGAGAACTTAGGCATTGAAGAATATACATTTCTCTTCACAGGAGGGTTATAGTAATTGAATGAATAAGCAGAGAAATTCTTCGAAGATTTGTGAACATAGTGGTTCGAAGAATAATGCTCATATTCATCAAATGGCTGTTTGTTTCCTTGCGAAACAGAGGCATTAGTGCGACCATAAGTGGGTCTGCGTCCATTTGACGCCTTTGATCCCTGTGAAGAATTTGCCCTGGGAAGTTTCTTCTTCATCGGTGGTGTCATGATGACATTCACCTGAAGATTTTCCAAAAGGCTTTTAGGAACCCAGATTTTCTTCACAGGTGGACCGTTCCTACAGTTAGTACCAATGAATCTGGCAAAGACCTCACCATTCTGATTCTTGAACAGTTTATAATTTGAGTGAAATGACTCATCTGAAGAATATGAAGAATCACAAGTATAGCCAGATAAAGTGGATGGGTCTACTGGAGGTCCCTTTGCAGCAACCCATGTGGTTTTGGGATACTGCTCAGGCTTCCAATACGAACCATCAGCGTTGAGCTTTCTCTCAAAGGCAATACCCTCTTTCCTAGGGTTCCTGTGAAGAATTTGCTTTTTGAGCACGTCACACAGGGTTTGATGCCCTTTGAGGCTTTTGTACATGCCAGTGACAAACAATTCCTTCAGCCCTGCATTTTCATCAGTATCACTGGTGGCTTCCTCAGATGAGGGGTTAGTGGCCAACATAGCAGTTGAAGCAATTGCAAGTACAGAAGCATTTGAACATTCAGCTGAAGAATTAGCATTATCACGTTCAAGGCATTTTAAGCATGGTGCAACAAATTCTTCCTGAGCGGTACTGATCTGTTGAGCGAGGAGTGAATCATTTTCCTTTTGAAGATCATCATGAGACGCTCTCAGCTTCTCGAGATCTTGCTTCCTTTGAAGAAATTCATAGGACAGCTTCTCATGTTCAGCTGAGAGGGACACATGACGACTTTCAAGTTCATCAAATTTTGACTGAAGACGTTTGATTTCGTCAGTCAAGATTTGTGAGCGTTCCATTTCATCGTTCAACAGATCATCGCTTTTGTCTAGCAGTTTTTGAGTCTTTTCCAAGGCATGTTGTTGCTCATTAGCAATTCTAGCAAGTTTTTTATAGCTTGGTTTAGCTTCACACTCAGAGTCATCATCACTAGAAGTTTCATAGTAAGCTTCAGATGAGGTTACCTTTGCACCTCGTGCCATGAGACACACTGCAGACGAAGTAGAGGCATCATTAGGTTCCCGGGATCGTAGGGAATTCGCAAATTCCACAAGCCAGTGATCATCACGTCTATATGCCCCTTCATAGACATTGGAGATCCTGTCCCAGATGAGCTTCGCATTGCTCAGATGGGAGATGCGAGTGAACTCATCCTTGGTCAGACGAGAACAAATGATGTATTTGGCCTGAGCATCGAGTTGAGTGTATCTGCGAATGTCCTCAGCATTCGCCCTCTTGCAAAGATCAGTCAATCCCAGTTCAGTGACAGTCCATAATTCACTGTTCGTGGCAAGGAGACGCTTTCGCATCATGACCTTCCAGTAGGGATAGCCTGTGCCATCGAAGATGGGGCACGCAGCGGAGACCTTGATCATACCTGCGGTCGACATAACTAAAACTCCAGGTGGTTAAACCAAAATCACACAGAACAAGGGAGCACATTGCTCTGATACCAATTGAAAGCGTAGGTTATCTCCCAGAGGGGGGGGGTGAATGGGAGATTTTTAGAAATTCGTCAAACTCAGAAGAATTTGACGAAGAACAGAGTGAAGAAATGGAAACGCGAAGGAAACTATGTCATCACAGAAACAGAGTGCATGCGAACAGGATACACAAGAGTGAAGAACATGCAATCATACAATCATACATGCATGAAGAATACGAACTGAGGAAATAAAGGATAGCGTGATCGAATACTTCAGTTCAAATTCGTCAGAGGATAGATCACAAATTCTTCAGCAGTGGAATAAAGTGAGAGAGGGTGAGGAATTTGAAACCAGGTTGGCTCGGTGAAGACAATGGAATTTGGTAGACCAGTTCCAGTTGCTGCGTCAACTGTACGTCTGGTTAAGGCAGCTGAGTCGCAACTTAGAGAACACTTAGTCCTCACCGTATTCCTCTTGAGCTAAGGTCACTTAGACCTCGCCCAATCACTCGTGGTAAGTCTTCAAGGTAGACTTCCAAAACCTTCACAGACTTGTTCACCGACACGCCACAATTACTCTTGGGTGCTCAGAACATGACGCCTAACCGTCTGGAGGAATGACAGTCGTCAAAGGTAACAAGCGTCGGATCACACAGATCAATCTCTTAAGTGATGCTTAGTCACTTAGGCTCTGGTTGGGTTTTTCCTCACTTGGGTTTTTCACAAAGTCGTCAGAGGATGGGTTGCTCTCAAATGACAAGTGTCAAGTTCTCTCGGAGCAGCCAACCAACAACTAGTTGGGGGGCAGCTATTTATAGCCAGGGGGCAACCCGACATAAAATGTCATAAATGCCCTTGTCTGATTCGACCGTTGTCAGGATAAGGATCCACTCAACAGCTGGCACGCGGCGCAGCAACGGTCGGAAAATTGAACTCTCAATTTCATCGGGGCACTCAATTTCCTCACTTTAGGCAGATCGCACTGGCGAACTCCTAACTCCTCAGCCTGACCAAATTCGTCAGCGACCAGATGAACTTCATCACTGTCGCTAGCAAATGCGTCAGCTGTACTGGAGATTTCCAAAGGCTTCATTCGAAGCGGCTTGTGTGTATAGGTTTGAGAAGTTTTGAGCATCACTTTGGAAATGTGAAATATGTTTCACCTAGACCCCCTTTAACAGTACGGTTTTTCCGATGACTCAAATAAGAAGAAAAGAAACTACGAAAACCAAAGTCTTCAAGCTTCAAAGTCTTCACATCAATTTCTTCAAAGGCCGTACCAATTTCATCACCAAATTCTTCACTTGAAGAAATCTATTTTTAGGGGTCGTCTTCCATGTGTTAAACCAAATCTTCAGGGACTCTGTCTCCTGTGTATACTCACAAACACATTAGTTCCTCAACCTATTTATCTTCAATACTCCAAAACCACTAAGGGGGTACTTGATGCACTTACAATATTAAAAAACAAAACCTAGGCTGGGCAGGCCACAACCCAGCTGATAATTGTTTGCCCTCTGAAAAAATTATACCTGCTAGCCCCCCGACGACAGTCTTTGTTGTAAATTTATCTTGTTTATTGACTACGTTGACAGACCCGTGGGCCCCAACGTCAGTATACCATTAGGAGAAACGAATATCCATTTCTGAGAGAAAGCTTTTTTTCCAATGAGGCACTTGCTTGCGTAGGGCCATGGACCTTGTGGGTCCCGACTGTCAGCCTTTCCACGTACAGGATGGGAATGAACCAGAGCCGGGGAAGAAGGGGCAGTGTAGTAGTAATTTGCGCGCCTTCTTTCTGTCGAGTACGCCGCAGTAGCCCAGTAGCTATACCCCCTTACCCGCACGTGCTCGCCCGGGTTCGATTACCCCTGCTGCAGTTGCAATATTCCCAATTTTTTTGCCTCTGCTATTACTGACATGTGAGTCTCCCCTTGTCATCCACACACACCACCTCCAACACTAGCTGGAATTTCGTCCCTAGTTTTCTCTGTTTTTCGCACTCTCAACATTGTGTGGGCATTTTGAAAATAGCATATCTTTTTGACTGTGCATCATATGAAGATGTGCTATACATGAATGTTGATCAGCATGATGTTAGCTTGCTGTTAGTTCCATTTTTGACCATGAATAAAATTTGGAACATGCTGTTATCCCTGTTTGAAAAGGGCATGTTGATATAAATGCTCTACCTCTGAAACTTGCAGTTTCTTATCTGAAACTGAAACTTGCAGTTTCTTCTCTGAAAATCCCATGGTCTGCACTTTTATATGAAACTACATTTTTGAAAGTACTAAAAATAGATCTCTGGAATTCAGAAAATACTTCATATGCTCAATACTGCAAAGATATGAAATTCAAAAGACATTCATATCTGAAAGTACCCAAAATACACAACACAAAACAAAATTCACAACCTGCAAATACTGATGACCCTAAGCTCCTCCTATGATTATTTGTCGGGGCACTCCCTTCCTATTCCTCGGTAGCAGACCGTTGCCCCATGAGATGAGGTGAATGGCGAGGGAGCATTGGAGAACGGCGGGGAAGCGTTGTTGATGTCTACTACACAACTTTATTTCTTGTAGACTCTGTTGGGCCTCCAAGCGCAGAGTTTTGTAGGACAGTAGCAATTTTCCCTCAAGTGGATGACCTAAGGTTTATCAATCCATGGGAGGCGTAGGATGAAGATGGTCTCACTCAAGCAACCCTGCAATCAAATACAAGAAATCTCTTGTGTCCCCAACACACCCAATACAATGGTAAATTGTATAGGTGCACTAGTTCGGCGAAGAGATGGTGATACAAGTGTAGTATGGATAGTAGATATAGGTTTTTGTAATCTGCAAATATAAAAACAGCAAGGTAGCAAGTGATAAAACATAGCACAAACGGTATTGCAATGCTTGAAAACAAGGCCTAGGGTTCATACTTTCACTAGTGCAATCTCTCAACAGTGCTAACATAATTGAATCATATAACAACCCCTCAACGTGCGACAAAGAATCACTCCAAAGTCCTTATCTAGCGGAGAACATAAGAAGAAATTGTTGTAGGGTATGAAACCACCTCAAAGTTATCCTTTCCGATCAATCTATTGAGCCATCCCTATAAGTGTCACAAACAGCCCTAAAGTTCGTACTAAAATAACACCATATGATACGCATCAACCAACTCTAATGTCACCTGGATACTCCAATGTCACCACAAGTATCATTGAGTTGATTATTCGATATGCATCAAAACAACTTCAGATTCATAATATTCAATCCACACAAAGAACTTCAAAGAGTACCCCAAAGTTTCTATCGGAGAAAAGAAGATGAAAACGTGCAATCAACCCCTATGCCTAGATTACCCCAAGGTCACGGGAATTCGCGAGTTGATTACCAAAACATACATCAAGTGACTCAATAGAATACCCCATTGTCACCATGGGTATCCACATGCAAGACATACATAAAGTGTTCTCAAATCCAAAGTATTCAATCCGATAATAACGAAACCTCAAAGGGAAAGTCTCAATTCATCACAAGAAGATAGAGAGGGAAGAAACAACATATGATCCAACTATATTAACAAAGCTCGCGGTACATCAAGATCGTGCCAAATCAAGAACACGAGAGAGAGAGAGAGATCAAACACATAGCTACTGGTACATACCCTCAGCCCCGAGGGTGAACTACTCCCTCCTCATCATGGTGGCCGCTGGGATGATGAAGATGGCCTCCGGTGACGATTCCCCCCTCCGGTAGAGTACCAGAATAGGGCTCCGGATGAGATCGCTTCAATACAGAGGCTTGCGGCGGCGGAGCGGTAGTTCTAGGTTTCTTTTCGGGGTTTCCAGAATATATAGGAATTTTCAGTGTTGGAATTACGCCAGGGGGGTTCCCAAGGGTCCCACAAGCTCGGGGGGTGCGCCCTAGGGGGGGGGGGCGCCCCCAGTCTTGTGGTGCCCTCGGCAACTTCCTGGTCCATCTCTGGTGTTCTGTGGGTCTCTTCTTGTCCATAAAAAATCACCGTAAATTTTGGGCCCAATCCGAGAACTTTTATTTGTCCACAAAAAACACCACCACGGTAGTTCTGCTGAAAACAGCGTCAGTCCGGGTTAGTTCTATCCAAATCATACCAAAACCATATAAAATTGTTATAAACATGGCATGAATACTTCATAAATTATAGATACATTGGAGATGTATCAGCATCCCCAAGCTTAATTCCTGCTCGTCCTCGGGTAGGTAAATGATAAAATAAATAATTTAAGAAGTGTGAATGCTAGCACAGTGCACAAGTTTGATCAATGATAATTTCAATCACTTTTTCTAGCATAATTATATATCATGAATAGTAGCTCATCTCAAAAAAAATCTCATGATCAAGTAGCAAGCTATTCACATATTAAAGTATATATATCATAAACTTTCTTGAAAACTAACAAACTATGTTCTCAGTCATCGAATAGTTGCAATTCATCTTATTTTCAGGAAGGGTCTATGTAAGAGCTTTGATTTAGCAAATTCCACATACTCAACTATCATATAGTCTTCCATGATTATTGACACTCAAAGCATATTTTTAGAACAAACCTTTTCAGTCAAACACATAAGAAGATAGGGGCTTAATGTTTTGCCTCCCAAGTTATTTATCTCAGGGATAATGTCAACAATAATAACTCATGATCACCTATATTCAACTGGATATATGTGCCTGGATCTTTCCCCACCACATGATACTTGCCAAGAGAGAAAATAAAAATGGAATAGAGAAGAACACTATTGACTCTTGCATAAAAGTAAAAACATAACGTAAAAGATAGGCCCTTCGCAGAGGGAAGCAGAGGTTGTCATGCACTTTTTATTTTTGGATGTGCATGCTCTTAATGCAAAGGAACGTCACTTTATATTGCCCCTTGTGATAGCAACCTTTATTATGCAGTCCGTCTCTTTTATTTCTTCACCATCACAACTTCGTACAAAGCTTATTTTCCCTTACAATAAAATATCATACATATTTAGGAGCAATTTTTATTGCTTTTGCACCGATGACAACTTACTTGAAAGATCTTATTCAATCGATAGGTAGATATAGTGAACGCTCATGACATGAAACTAGGTTCAAGGGTTTTGGATGCACAAGTAGTATCTCTACTTAATGCGGATTTTTGGCTAGCAAAGGATAGGGGGCAAGCACCACATGTTAGAGGATCCAAGAACATATAACTTCTATGTGAATATAAACAAACATAACTCATTACGTTGTCTTCCTTGTCCAACATCAACTACTTGATCAAGCTTGAATATAATTAATTGGGGCTCACAATCATAGAATATGTCCAAGATAGTATATTTATATGTGAAATCTCTCTTCCTTCAATATTCTTTCTTGAATTGTTCAAGTGACCAATGTTGTGTTTGCTAATTTTCAATAAATTTTACCACTCATACTTGTTTTATGTGAAGTCACTAGTCCCCATGGGACAAACATATGAAACACGTGTAATTTCAAATTTATGATATTCAATTCATTCAACAATTTACTCTTGGGATATAAGTGAAGCACGAGAGTGAATGACAAACTACTCCAAACGATTTAAGTGAAGATCAATGAGTAGTTAAACAATTAAGTAGCTATGTGAGGAATCTCTCTCAAAATAAAGATTTCAGATCCAAGTATTTTATTAAAACAGCAAGCAAAACGAAAATAAAAGGACACTCCAAGAATAGCGCATATCATGTGAACAAGTAAAAACTTAGGCTAACTGATAGGTGTCGATGAAGAAAGGTGGGATGCCCACCGGGGCATCCCCAAGCTTAGTTGCTTGAGACTTCTTGGAATGTTATCTTTTGGTGCCTTGTGCATCCCCAAGCTTGAGCTCTTGTGTCTCCTTAATTCCTCTCATATCATGGCTTCTCCTAAATCTTTAAAAACTTCATCCACACAAAACTCAACAAGAACTCGTGAGATAAGTTAGTATGAAACTATAAATCCACTCAAAACCATAACATTCTCTACTGTAAAAAATCAATAAAAATATAATTAAACATTTCATACTAAATGCCTCTGCATATTTAATACTCCTATCCACAAATAGACACATTAAACAAGCAACATATGCAAACAATGCAACTATAACCGAAATCTGTCTAAACAGAATAGTCTGTATAGGGTGAATAAGAATTCATACTTCCCTAACTCCAATTTTTTTTTTAAATTACCACGTAACAGATAACTCATGCATTCTTACTGTGTAAAAATTTCAGATTTTTATCATGTTCTGACTATTCAGGAATATTCTGGACATAGCAGAAAACTTTCTGTTTTCAAAGAGCAACACATGAACTTGCAAACTGAGCATGGTAAAGTCTATAATTGGCATTTTATTGAACTAAAAGATACAAAACATGATTATTGACAACAGCAAGCAAATCTCAACAAAATAAAATGACGCTCCAAGCAAAACTCATATTATGTGACGAATAAGAATATAGCTCCAAATGAGGTTACCGATAGTGTTGAAGACGAAAGAGGGGATGCCTTCCGGGGCATCCCCAAGCTGAGACGCTTGAGTATTCCTTTAATATTACCTTGGGGTGACTTGAGAATCCCCAATATTAGGGTCTTGCCACTCCTTATTCTCCGTATATTGATATCTCGCCCAAAACTTGAAAACTTCAATCATACAAAACTTAACGGAACTTGTGAGATAGGTTAGTATGATAAAAATAAATCATCCACTTAGGTACTGTCAAGACAAGATTCATAATTGTTTTAACATAATTCCTACTGTATTCCATCATTTCCAAAATTTATATTGACCAATATAAGCCATAGAAACTATAAAACAAGCAAACTATGCATTGAAAACAGAATCTGCCAAAAACACGACAGTCTGTAATGATCTGGATAAACACCATACTTCTGCAACTCAAAAAATTCTGAAAAATTGGGACAACGTAGGCAATTTGTATTTAAATCATGTGTAAAAATGTAAGAAGGATTTGATGCTCCATTAAATTATAGGAATTTCTGCACTGGACGCGAAAGTTTCTGTTTTTGCACAGAATCAAGTCAACTATCATCCACACAATACCCAAAGGTTTTACTTGGCACATAATTGAAGGAAAACATATAAAACATGATTACTACAGTAGCTTAATCATGTGAACACACAAAAACAGTAGGGATAAATATTGGGTTGTCTCCCAACAAGCGCTTTTCTTTAATGCCTTTTAGCTAGGCATGCTGATTTCAATGATGCTCTCATAAAAGTAAAGAATTGAAACATAAAGGGAGCATCATGAAGCATATGCCTTGCATATTTAAGCCTAACCCACTTCCTATGCATAGGGATTTTGTGAAGAAACAATTTATGGGAGCAAGAATCAACTAGCATAGGAAGGCAAAACAAGCATAACTTCAAAACTTTCAACACATAGAGAGGAAACTTGATATTATTGAAAAACCTACAAGCATATGTTCCTCTCTCATAATAATTTTCAGTAGCATCATGAATGAATTCAACAATATAACTATCACATAAAACGTTCCTTTCATGATCCACAAGCATACAATTTTTATTACTCTCCACATAAACAATTTTCTTCTCATTCATAATAGTGGGAGTATCATATGATACTCGAATACTATAAATTGTTTCCACATTAAAAGAGTAATGTTCAGTAAAAGGGTATTAATAATTATGACAAGTTTTATAATAATAACCATCACTATTTTTTATAACATAAGTATCATCACAATAATCATCATAAGTAGCAACTTTGTTCTCATCATCAATTGAAACCTCTTCCAAAATAGTGGAATCATCATTAAATAAAGTCATGACCTCTCCAAATCCACTTTCATAATTATTCCCATAAGATTCAACACCCTCCAAAATAGAGGGATCATTATTACCAAGAGTTGACACTCTTCCAAACCCACTTTCATCAATATAATCATCATAAATAGGAGACATGCAATCATCATAATAAATTTGCTCATCAAAAGTAGGGGGGACTAAAAATAGCATCTTGTTCAAACGTAGCATCCCCAAGCTTATGGCTTTGCATATCATTAGCATCATGGATATTCATAGAAAGCATACTAACAACATTGCAATCATGCTCATCATTCAAAGGACTCACATTAAACATTTTATTAAATTCTTCCTCTAACAATTGAGCACAATTATCGGAATCCTTATTTTCAAGAAATACATTGTAAAGATAAAGCATTTGAGGCAACCTCAATTCCATTTTTTTGTAGTTTTCTTTCATAAACCAAACTAGTGAATAAACAAGAAACTAAAAGATTCAATTTCAAGCACTCACCTCCCCGGCAATGGCGCCGGAAAAGAGCTTGATGTCTACTACACAACTTTTATTTCTTCTAGAATCTGTTGGGCCTCCAAACGCAGAGTTTTGTAGGACAGTAGCAATTTTCCCTCAATTGGATGACCTAAGGTTTATCAATCCGTGGGAGGCGTAGGATGAAGATGGTCTCTCTCAAACAACCCTGCAATCAAATACAAGAAATCTCTTGTGTCCCCAACACACCCAATACAATGGTAAATTGTATAGGTGCACTAGTTTGGCGAAGAGATGGTGATACAAGTGTAGTATGGATAGTAGATATAGGTTTTTGTAATCTGAAAATATAAAAACGGCAAGGTAGCAAGTGATAAAATGGAGCACAAACGGCATTTCAATGCTTGAAAACAAGGCCTAGGGTTCATACTTTCACTAGTGCAATCTCTCAACAGTGCTAACATAATTGAATCATATAACAATCCCTCAACGTGTGACAAAGAATCACTCCAAAGTTCTTATCTAGCGGAGAACATAAGAAGAAATTGTTGTAGTGTACAAAACCACCTCAAATTTATCCTTTCCGATCAATCTATTGAGCCATCCCTATAAGTGTCACAAACAGTCCTAGAGTTCGTACTAAAATAACACCATATGATACGCATCAACCAACTCTAATGTCACCTAGATACTCCAATGTCACCACAAGTATCCGTGAGTTGATTATTCGATATGCATCAAAACAACTTTAGATTCATAATATTCAATCCACACAAAGAACTTCAAAGAGTACCCCAAGGTTTCTATTAGAGAAAAGAAGATGAAAACGTGCAATCAACCCCAATGCCTAGATTACCCCAAGGTCATGAGAATCCGCGAGTTGATTACCAAAACGTACATCAAGTAACTCAATAGAATACCCCATTGTCACCACGGGTATCCACATGCAAGACATACATAAAGTGTTCTCAAATCCAAAGTATTCAATCCGACAATAACGAAACCTCAAAGGGAACGATTCAATTCATCACAAGAAGATAGAGAGGGAAGAAACAACATATGATCCAACTATATTAACAAAGCTTGCGGTACATCAAGATCGTGCCAAATCAAGAACACGAGAGAGAGAGATCAAACACATAGCTACTAGTACATACCCTCAGCCCCGAGGGTGAACTACTCCCTCCTCGTCATGGTGGTACAGAGGCTTGCTGTGGCGGAGCGGAAATTCTAGGTTTCTTTTCGGGGTTTCCAGAATATATAGGAATTTTCAGCTTTGGAATTACGCCAGGGGGTGCCCGAGGGTCCCACAAGCTCGGGGGGCGCGCCCTAGGGGGGCGCCCCCCAGGCTTGTGGTGCCCTCGGCCACTTCCTGGTCCATCTCTGGTGCTCCGTGGTTCTCTTCTGGTCCATAAAAAATCACCATAAATTTTGGGCCCAATCCGAGAACTTTTATTTCTGCACAAAAAACAACACCATGGTAGTTCTGCTGAAAACACCGTTAGTCCGGGTTAGTTCTATCCAAATCATACCAAAACCATATAAAATTGATATAACATGGCATGAATACTTCATAAATTATAGATACATTGGAGACGTATCAGTCATCGCGCCAACTGCATTCCTCCTCTTGCGGTTGGGTACGGTCGATGAAGACTCCACCGGCTCACTCTGACACGTCACCCTCACAAACGGCACCGTGTGGATGCTCGATCCTTGATCCTCTGGATGCTCGATCTTGGATCAATACTCCCACCACCTCCGCCTCATGACCAGATTTGGCAAATCTGTCTGCTCCATGGCCCGGAGGAGCAGCTCTATGGACTCCCGCGCGACTCCATCCGGGTGGATCGCCGCCTTTTCGCTCTTTTTCAGATATTTGGCCATCACCATCACCGTCGCCGCTAATTGCCGCTGGTTGTCAAACCAAGACTGTATATCCATCATCTTGGCTAGCTTCACATGGTCGCCGTCTGCGATCGTCATGTATCGGTTGTACTCCTCCATCGATCTACTTCTCCACAACACCTTCACTCGCCGGTGGTGGTTTTGGAATGGAAGAGGAGCGGCGGCGGTTTTGGAATGGAAGAGGAGAGGAGCGGCGGTGGTCTTGGAATGCAAGAGGAGCGGTGATGACCCACAAGTATAGGGGATCAATCGTAGTCCTTTCGATAAGTAAGAGTGTCAAACCCAACGAGGAGCAGAAGGAAATGACAAGCGGTTTTCAGCAAGGTATTCTCTGCAAGTACTGAAAGTAGCGGTAACAGATAGTTTCGGTAGCAAGATAATTCGTAACAAGTAACAAGTAACAAGAATAATAAAGTGCGGCAAGGTGGCCCAATCCTTTTTATAGCAAAGGACAAGCCGGAACGATCTCATATAATAAGCAAAGCGTTCTCGAGGACACATGGGAATTTCATCTAGTCACTTTAATCATGTTTGTTTGATTCGCGTTCGCTACTTCGCTAATTTGATATGTGGGTGGACCGGTGCTTGGGTGCTTTTCTTACTTGAACAAGCCTCCCACTTATGATTACCCCCTCTCGCAAGCATCTGCAACTACGAAAGAAGAATTAAGATAACTCTAACCATAGCATGAAACATATGGATCCAAATCAGCCCCTTACGAAATAGCGCATAAACTAGGGTTTAAGCTTCTGTCACTCTAGCAACCCATCATATAATTACTACTCCACAATGCCTTCCCTTAGGCCCAAAGATGGTGAAGTGTCATGTAGTCGACGTTCACACGACACCACTAAACGAAGCACAACATACATAGCATCAAAATATCGAACGAATACAAAATTCACATGATTACTTATGACAAGACTTCTCCCATGTCCTCAAGAACAAAAGTAACTACTCACAGATCATATTCATGTTCAAGATTAGAGGGGTATTGAATAGCATTAAGGATCTAAACATATAATCTTCCACCAAATAAACCAATTAGCATCAACTACAAGATGTAATCAACACTACTAGCAACCCACTGGTACCAATATGAGGTTTTGAGACAAAGATTGAATACAAGAGATGATCTAGGGTTTGAGATGAGATGGTGCTGGTGAAGATGTTGATGAAGATTGGTCCTCCCACGATGAGAGGATCGTTGGTGATGTCGATGGATTCGATTTCCCCCTCCCGGAGGGAATTATCCCCGGCGGAATCGCTCCGCCGGAGATCAAAATAGCTCCTGCCCAGGTTCCGCCTCGAGACGGCGGCGCTTCGTCCTGAAAGTCTTCTTCTTATTTTTTCTAGGGAAAATGGCTTCATATAGCAGAAGGAGGGGGCCGAAGGCCTGCCAGGGGCCCCACAAGTTTGGGGGGTGCGCCCAGGGGGGTAGGGCGCGCCCCCAGGCTTATGGCTGCTTGGTGGGTCCCCTTGATACGTCTCCAACGTATCTATAATTTATGAAGTATTCATGCCATGTTTATTATAGTTTTTTATGATTTTGGTGCACTTTTATACGGCTTTTATATGATTTTTATGGACTAACATATTGACCTAGTGCCCAGTGCCAGTTGCTGTTTTCTGCTTGTTTTTGGTTCCAACGCGTGATTCCAACGCTGAAAAATCCTATATATTCAGAACCCCCCGAAAGTTAACCTAGATGAGTTTTTACGCCGCCGCAAGCCTCTATACCAAGGAGATCCCATCTGGAGCCCTTTTCCGGCACCCTGCCGGAGGGGGGAATCATCACTGGAGGCCATCTTCATTATCCCGGCGGTCTCCATGACGAGGAGGGAGTAGTTCACCCTCGGGGCTAAGGGTATGTACTAGTAGCTATGTGTTTGATCTCTCTCTCTCTCTCTCTCTCTCTCTCTCGTGTTCTTGATTTGGCACGATCTTGATGTATCGCGAGCTTTGTTAATATAGTTGGATCATATGGTGTTTCTTACCTCTCTATCTTTGTTGTGATGAATCGAATCTTTTCCCTTTGAGGTTTCATTATTGTCGGATTGAATATTCAGATTTGAAAACACTTGATGTATGTCTTGCATATGAATACCCATGGTGAAAATGGGGTATTATATTGATTCACTTGATGTATGTTTTGGCACTCAACTCGCGGATTCCCGAGGTGACATTGGGGTAATCTATGCATAGGGGTTGATGCACGTTTTCATTATCTTTTCTCTGATAGAAACTTTGGTGGGCTCCTTGGAGTTCTTTGTGTGGATTGAATATTATGATTATGAAGTTGTTTGATGCATATCGTATAATCAACTCACTGATACTTGTGGTGACATTGGAGTATCTAGGTGACATTAGAGTTGGTTGATGTGTATCATATGGTGTTATTTTAGTACGAACTCTAGGGCTGTTTGTGACACTTATAGGAATGGCTCAATAGATCGATCGGAAAGGATAACTTTGAGGTGGTTTCGTACCCTACAAACAATTTCTATCTTATGTTCTCCGCTAATAGGAACTTGGGAGTGATTCTTTATCGCACGTTGAGGGATGGTTATATGATCCAATTATGTTAGCATTGTTGAGAGATTGCACTAGTGAAAGTATGAACCCTAGGCCTTGTTTCTAAGCATTGCAATACCGTTTATGCTCACTTTTGTTACTTGCTACCTTGCTGTTTTTTATTGTTCGCACTACAAAAACCTATATCTACTATCCATACTACACTTGTATCACCGTCTCTTCGCCGAACTAGTGCAGCTATACAATTTACCATTGTATTGGGTGTGTTGGGGACACAAGAGACTCTTTGTTATTTGGTTGCAGGGTTGTTTGAGAGAGACCATCTTCATCCTACACCTCCCACGGATTGATAAACCTTAGGTCATCCACTTGAGGGAAAATTGCTACTGTCCTACAAAACTCTGCGCTTGGAGGCCCAACACGAGTCTAGAAGAATAAGTTGTGTAGTAGACATCACCCCACCTGTTGATTCTTTTGCCAGTATTTTTTATATATTCCAAAATAATTCTCCGTAAATTTTCAGGTCATTTGGAGTTGTGCAGAATAGCTATCTCTGTTTCACCCCTTTCCGGTCCAGAATTCGAGCTGCCGACATTCTCCCTCTTCATGTGAATCTTGCAAAATAAGAGAGAAAAGTCATAAGAATTGTACCATAAAGTAAAATAATGATCAAAAACATAATAATTATTAGTAGGAAATCATGATGCAAATTGGATGTATCAACTCCCCCAAGCTTAGACCTCGCTTGTCCTCAAGCGAACGCCGAAATCGATAATCATGACCACATGTTTAGAGAGAGAGGTGTCGATAAAAATAAAATACAGACATGGAGCATCATGATCTTTATTATAACAACAATATGTCATCACAAAACTTCTCATGAAAAAGTGACAATTCATCCACAAGTTAAAGTATGAACCATAAACCAAATTGAAAACTAACAAACTCTGATCTCAGTCACTGAAGCAATCGCAATTCATCAAATTATCAGAAAGAGTCTATGTAAGAGCTTTGTGTAGCAAGTTCACATACTCAACTATCATTTAGTCTTCTATGATTGCTAACACTCACGTCATACTTCTGGAGCAAAAGTTTCAGTCGGACACATAGAAAGATAGGGGCTTATAATTTCGCCTCCAAACGTATTTACCTCAAGGGTAATGTCAACAATAATAACTCATGATCACCTACATCCAATTGGATATATATGCCTGGATCAATCCCCACCACATGATGCTTGCCAAGAGAGAAAAATAAAAATGGAATAGAGGAGAATACTATTGACTCTGGCATGAAAGTAAATACATAAAGTAAAAGATAGGCCCTTCGCAGAGGGAAGCAGAGGTTGTCATGCACTTTTTGTTTTTGGATGTGCAAGCTATTAATGTAAAGGAACGTCACTTTATATTGCCCCTTGTGATAGCGACCTTTATTATGCAGTTTGTCGCTTTTATTGCTCCACCATCACAAGATCGTACAAAGCTTATTTTCCCTTACAATAAAAGTTCATACATGTTTAGGAGCAATTTTTATTGCTTTGCACCGATGACAACTTAGTTGAAGGATCTTATTCAATCCATAGGTAGATATAGTGGACTCTCATGGCATGAAACTGGTTTTAAGGGCTTTTGGATGCACAAGTAGTATCTCTACTTAGTACAGAATTTTGGCTAGCAAAAGATAAGGGGCAAGCACCACATGTTAGAGGATCCAAAACAATATAACTTCTATGTGAATATAAGCAAACATAACTCATTACGTTGTCTTCCTTGTCCAACGTCGAGTAATTGACATAGAATATTTAATGGGGGCTCACAATCATAAAAGATGTCCAAGATAGTGTATTTATATGTGAGACCTCTCTTCCTTTATTACTTTTTCATGAATTGCAACAATGACCAATGCTATGTTTGTCAACTTCCAACAAGTTTTATCAATTATACTTCTTTTGTGTGAAGTCATCACTCCCCATGGGATTGGCATATGATCTTACTTTTTATTCTTTATTTATTTTTAAGATTGGATCAACAAAAGCAAAACACTCAACTCAACTACTCTTTATTATATAACTTTCACACACGATTACATAGATAGATAGATCACAAAGCAAGCACTCGAAACTAAATCATACTAAACCTTATTCTTCTAAATCATGAAATAACTAAGGATCGAATTGAGATAGATAATGATGATAAAAAGTGAGGGTGATACGAAACCGGGGCACCTCCCCCAAGCTTGGCACAAGCCAAGGGTGGTGCCCATACCCATGTACTCAAGTCTCCTTCTTCGGTGATGGTGGTGATGAAGTGGTGGGCTTGTCTTTTAGCTTCAATAAGTACTCCAAATTTTCATTGATCCTCTGGAGAGCACGATTCTGCTCTTCTAACACAATAACTTCATGAGTAAGTGACGTATTCTGAGCACAAATTGCTTCAAAAACTTTTAGTGTGTCAATTTCAGATGGGGGAAGATTATTATAAAGAGTTTGCCACGAATCTCCCTTTTTTGAAGTTTCCTTCCTGTGCATGGCTTGATCTTCCTCCACTTGAATCTGGTCCTCCACGACCTTTCCCGGTTCCTCCTCCATAGCAGTATCCTCCTCTCCAGACGACCACTCATAATATACTTCACTGAATGGGCGTTTGCGGGGCGAAGGTTGTACAATCCAGTGCTTGGTGCGGAGCTTTCGGGGAGCCATAGCAATCTAGATTTGTCAGAAAAACAGCCCGAAACAAGAACAAAGGAGAAACTTGCGATGTGGTGATCAAAACACCCGTGAGTATATATAATGAATTTTTCCCATGCAGGACAAGTAATATGGAAGAAAAACGGACTCGGGAAAGTCCACGAGGGGGCCACAAGCCTGGTAGGCGCGCCCCCCAGGCTTGTCACCTCCTCATGCACTTTTCAGACTGTTTATTATTTTCCTAATTTTTTATATATTCCAAAACGAACAGAAAGTACTTTTATGGAAGTTTTGGAGTCGGTTTACTTACCGTACCACGTACCTACTCCTTTTCAGGATTCTGGAGCGTTTCGGAAGGTTTCTTCTATGTGCTCTTCCGGTGTCATTGTTTGAATAATATTAGTTTCAACATTAATGGGAGTACCTGAGATATAATGTTTAATTCTTTGCCCATTAACCACCCTCAGATTATTGCCTTCGGAGTTGTTTATTTTGATGGCTCCGGAGCGATAAACTTCCTCGACGATATACGGTCCTTCCCATTTAGAGAGAAGTTTTCCTACAAAAAATCTTAAACGAGAATTGTATAATAAAACATGATCACCTACTTTGAATTCCCGTTTTTGAATTCTTTTATCACGCCATCTTTTAACTTTTTCTTTAAACAACTTGGCATTTTCATAGGCTTGGGTTCTCCATTCATCTAGAGAGCTAATATCAAATAACCTCTTTTCACCGGCAAGTTTAAAATCATAGTTGAGTTCTTTGATTGCCCAATATGCTTTATGTTCTAACTCAAGAGGTAAATGACCTGCTTTTCCATAAACCATTTTATATGGAGACATAACCATAGGATTTTTATAAGCAGTTCTATAAGCCCATAGTGCATCATCAAGTTTCTTAGACCAATTCTTTCTGGATCTATTAACGGTCTTTTGCAAAATTAATTTTATTTCTCTATTAGTTAACTCAACTTGATCACTAGACTGAGGATGATAAGGAGATGCAATTCTATGATTAACATCATACTTAGCAAGCAATTTACGGAAAGCATCATGAATAAAATGTGAACCACCATCAGTCATTAAATATCTAGGGACTCCATACCTCGGGAATATAACTTCTTTAAGCATTTTAATAGAAGTGTTATGATCAACACTACTAGTTGGAATAGCTTCTACCCACTTAGTAACGTAATCAATAGCAACTAGAATATGAGTATGCCCATTGGATTTAGGAAAAGGTCCCATATAATCAAAACTCCAAACATCAAATGGTTCAATAACAAGTGAATAATTCATAGGCATTTCCTGACGTCTACCAACATTACCAATTCTTTGACATTTATCACAAGAAAGGACAAACTTATGTGCATCCCTAAAAGGAGTAGGCCAATAAAAACCAGATTGTAATACCTTGTGTGCAGTTCTGTCTCCCGCATGGTGTCCTCCATATGCCTCGGAGTGACACTTACGTAGGAGTTGTTCCTGTTCATGCTTAGGTAAACAACGTCTAATAATACCATCTACTCCTTCTTTATATAAGTGTGGGTCATCCCAAAAGTAATGTCTTAAATCAAAGTAGAACTTTTTCTTTTGTTGGTATGTGAAACTAGGTGGTATATATTTAGCAACAATGTAATTAGCATAGTATGCATACCAAGGAGTATTACGAGAAGCATTTATGACAGCTAATTGTTCATCAGGGAAATCATCATTAATAGGAAGTGGGTCATCAAGAACATTTTCCATTCTAGACAAATTATCGGTACGGGATTCTCAGCTCCTTTCTATCAATAATATGCAAATCAAATTCTTGTAGCAAAAGAACCCACCTAATAAGTCTAGGTTTAGCATCTTTCTTTTCCAGAAGATATTTAATAGCATCATGATCAGTGTGAATAGTAACTTTGGAATCAACAATATAAGATCTGAATTTATCACATGCAAACACAACTGCTAAAAATTCTTTCTCAGTAGTAGCATAGTTTCTTTGAGCACTGTCTAGAGTTTTACTAGCATAATGAATAACATTCAATTTCTTATCAACTCTTTGTCCTAAAACATCACCAACAACATAATCACTAGCATCACACATAATTTCAAAGGGTAAGTTCCAATCAGGTGGTTGAACAATAGGTGCAGAAATTAAGGCTTGCTTAAGTATTTCAAAGGCTTCTACACAATCATCATCAAAAATGAATGGAACATCTTTTTGCAAGAGATTAGTAAGAGGCCTGGAAATTTTAGAGAAGTCTTTTATAAACCTTCTATAGAAACCAACATGACCAAGGAAACTTCTTATACCTTTGATATCTTTAGGACATGGCATTTTCTCAATTGCATCAACTTTAGCTTTATCAACTTCAATACCTCTTTCAGAAATTTTATGCCCAAGGACTCTACCTTCATTGACCATAAAGTGGCACTTCTCCCAATTCAAGACAAGATTAGTTTCTTCACATCTCTGCAAAACTCGATCAAGGTTGCTCAAGCAATCATCAAAAGAAGTTCCGTAAACGAAGAAATCATCCATGAAAACCTCATCAATCTTTTCACAAAAGTCAGAGAATATAGCAGTCATACATCTTTGAAAGGTAGCAGGTGCATTACATAAACCAAAAGGCATACGACAATAAGCATAAGTTCCAAAAGGACAAGTAAAGGTGGTTTTCTCTTGATTTTCAGGTGAAACAGGTATTTGAGAGAAACCAGAATAACCATCTAGGAAGCAAAAGTGTGTATGCTTAGATAATATTTCTAAAATTTGATCAATAAAAGGCAAGGGGTAATGATCTTTCCTAGTAGCTTTATTTAATTTCCTGAAATCAATTACCATCCTATAACCAGTTACAATTCTTTGTGGGATAAGTTCATTTTTATCATTAGGAACAACGGTAGTACCTCCTTTCCTAGGAACACAATGAATAGGACTTACCCATCTACTATCAGCTATAGGATAAATTATACCTGCCTCCAGAAGCTTTAATATTTCAGTTCTTACCACATCCTTCATTTTAGGATTCAACCTTCTTTGATGATCAACAACGGGTTTAGCGTCTGGCTCCATATGAATTTTATGCTGACATAAAGTGGGACTAATGCCCTTAAGATCATCAAGAGTATATCCAATAGCAGCACGGTGCTTCCTCAGAGTTTTAAGTAATCTCTTTTCTTCATGCTCTGAAAGGTTAGCACTAATAATAACATGATATATCTTCTTTTCATCATGATATGCATATTTAAGAGTATCAGGTAATTGCTTTAATTCAAACACAGGATCACCCTTGGGTGGAGGTGGATCTCCCAAGGTTTCAATAGGCAAATTATGTTTAAGGATAGGTGCTTGTTTAAAGAACAACTCATCTATTTCATTTCTTTCATTCATATTCATATCATTCTCATGGTCTAGCAAATATTGTTAGGATCAGTAGGAGGCACAACAATAGAAGCAAGACAAATAATTTCATCTTTACTAGGTAATTCTTTATCATGATGTTGTCTACAAAACTTAGAGAAATTAAATTCATGAGATATATCACCAAACTTCACTCTAACCTTCTCTTTAACACAATCAATTTCAGCATTAACAGTATTCAAGAAAGGTCTACCAAATATAATGGGACAAAAATTATCTTGTTGTGAACCAAGTACAAGGAAATCAGTAGGGTATTTGATTTTGCCACACAAGACTTCAACATCTCTAACAATCCCAAGTGGTGTAATAGTATCTCTATTCGCAAGCTTAATAGTAACATCAATATCTTCAATCTCAATAGGTGCAATATCATGGATTACTTCTTGATATAAAGAAAACGGAATAGCACTCACACTAGCACCCATATCACACAAGCCATGGTAGCAATGATTTCCAATCTTAACAGAAACAACAGGCATGCCAACTACGGGCTTATTCTTATCTAACATATCTCGTTCATTTCTAATAGGTTTAGCAATTCTAGCAGCCTCATCACAAAAATAAATAACATGCCCATCAATATCATCAACCAAAAGATCTTTAATCATTGCAATATTAGGTTCAACTTTAATTTGTTCAGAAGGTCTAGGTGCTCTAATATTACTTTTATTAACCACAGTTGAAGCTTTAGCATGTTCCTTAATCCTAACAGGGAAAGGAGGTTTCTCAATATAAGTAGTAGGCACAACTGGATCAACATGGTAAACAATTGTTTCTTCTTTAACACTAACATGTTCTTCATTCAGTTCAATAGGTGGATGATACTTAAACCATTTCTCCTAAGGGAGATCAACATGAGCAGCAAAGGATTCACAAAAGGTAGCTACTATCTCAGAGTCAAGTCCATATTTAGCACTAAACTTATGAAAAGCATAAGTTTCCATAAAAGATTTAACACAATCAAACTCAAGATTTATACCTGACTCATTACCTTTGTCGATTTCCCAATCTTCAGAGTTACGTTTAATTCTTTCCAGAAGATCCCATCTGAATTCAATAGTTCTCTTCATAAAGAAACCAGCAGAAGAAGTGTCAAGCATGGATTGATCATTATGAGAAAGCCGAGCATAAAAGTTTTGAAGAATTATTTCTCTTGAGAGATCATGATTGGGGCATGTGTGCAACATATACTTAAGCCTCCCCCAAGCTTGAGCGATACTTTCTCCTTCACGAGGCCAAAAATTATATATATAATTCCGATCACGATGAACCAAATGCATTGGATAAAATTTCTGGTGAAATTCCAGCTTCAACCGGTTCCAGTCCCATGTTTCGGTATCACCACATAGCCTATAACATGTCAATGCCTTTCCCTCCAAAGATAAAGGGAATACCTTCTTCTTAACTCCATCTCCGGATAGGCCTGCAAGCTTAAACAATCCACAAATTTCATCCACATAGATCAAGTGCATATCAGGATGCACCGTTCCATCTCCTGCATAAGGATTAGCTAGCAGTTTCTCTACCATACCCGAAGGAATTTCATAATAAATATTTTCAGTAGGTTCAGTAGGTTGAGGAGCAACTCTCAATGCTTACGGTCGAGGTGAAGATACCCCGAACAAACCCCTCAAAGGATTACTTTCCATAGTGACAAGTGACAGTAAATTTCAGCACGTAATATAAATGTTTCCTTACCAAATTTCACTCACCAAAGGCGCTTCACTCCCCGGCAACGGCGCCAGAAAAGAGTCTTGATGACCCACAAGTATAGGGGATCAATCGTAGTCCTTTCGATAAGTAAGAGTGTCAAACCCAACGAGGAGCAGAAGGAAATGACAAGCGGTTTTCAGCAAGGTATTCTCTGCAAGTACTGAAAGTAGGGGTAACAGATAGTTTCGGTAACAAGATAATTCGTAACAAGTAACAAGTATAATAAAGTGCAGCAAGGTGGCCCAATCCTTTTTATAATAAAGGATAAGCTGGAACGATCTCGTATGATAAGCAAAGCATTCTCGAGGACACATGGGAATTTCATCTAGTCACTTTCATCATGTTTGTTTGATTCGCGTTCGCTACTTTGATAATTTGATATGTGGGTGGACCGGTGCTTGGGTGCTGTTCTTACTTGAACAAGCCTCCCACTTATGATTACCCTCTCTCGCAAGCATCCACAACTACGAAAGAAGAATTAAGATAACTCTAACCATATCATGAAACATATGGATCCAAATCAGCCCCTTACGGAATAGCGCATAAACTAGGGTTTAAGCTTCTGTCACTCTAGCAACCCATCATCTAATTACTACTCCATAATGCCTTCCCTTAGGCCCAAATATGGTGAAGTGTCATGTAGTCGACGTTCACACGACACCACTAAACGAAGCACAACATACATAGCATCAAAATATTGAACGAATACCAAATCCACATGATTACTTATGACAAGACTTCTCCCATGTCCTCAAGAACAAAAGTAACTACTCAAAAATCATATTCATGTTCAAGATAAGAGGGGTATTAAATAGCATTAAGGATCTGAACATATAATCTTCCACCAAATACAGCAATTAGCATCAACTACAAGATGTAATCAACACTACTAGCAACCCACAGGTACCAATCTGAGGTTTTGAGACAAAGATTGAATAGAAGAGATGAACTAGGGTTTGAGATAAGATGGTGCTGGTGAAGATATTGATGAAGATTGGTCCTCCCACGATGAGAGGATCGTTGGTGATGTCGATGGCTTCGATTTCCCCCTCCCGGAGGGAAGTATCCTCGGCGGAATCGCTCCGCCGGAGAGCAAAATAGCTCCTTCCCAGGTTCCGCCTTGAGACGGTGGCGCTTTATCCCAAAAGTATTCTTCTTATTTTTTCTAGGGCAAATGGCTTCATATAGCAGAAGGAGGGGGCCCGAGGCCTGCTAGGGGCCCCACAAGCTTGGGGGACACGCCCAGGGGGGTAGGGCGCGCCCCCAGGCTTGTGGCTGCCTGGTGGGTCCCCTCCCGTTGATTCTTTCGCCAGTATTTTTTATATATTCCAAAATAATTCTCCATAAATTTTTAGGTCATTTGGAGTTGTGCAGAATAGCTATATCTGTTTCACCCCTTTTCGGCCCAGAATTCCAGCTGCCGGCATTCTCCCTCTTCATGTGAATCTTGCAAAGTAAGAGAGAAAAGGCATAAGAATTGTATCATAAAGTGAAATAATGATAAAAACATAATAATTATTAGTAGGAAATCATGATGCAAATTGGACGTATCAAGCAGCGGGCGGCGGTTTTGGATTGGACGAGAGCGGCGGCGGGCTGTGAGTGGATCCATCCTAATAACTTATTTACCCCTCACTTACAAAGCGACCCCACATAAACTTGAGTACTGACCCCACGCTACCTAGTACTACCCTTATCCACCGTTAGATCTAGACCAATGGAAGGCTTACAAAAATGCCTACCACCCTAAAACTTTCTTTTTAGTTTGCATGTATAATTTGGTCAAAGTCAAACTTTGTAATGTTGGACTAACTTGATAGGAAAAAATACCAACATTCACAATATGAAATCAATATTATTAGATGCATCACGAAATTAACTTTCATATACCATATAAATTTGGTATTGTAGATGTTGATTTTTTTATATAAATTTGGTCAAAGTCAAAAGAAACGGAGGGAGTATTGAAGAGCTTGATAGGGTTGCTGTCGCCCGCATCATCATGTCGTGTTGCACAGCTTCCAAGATTCACAACCAACTCATAAGATTCCCATAATAAGTACATAAAAGATGCCAACAAAGATGCCTATGCATCTCAATGATTCACAGATCAGAGCCAATATTAACTTTAAAACTAAAACAAAGTTGTGAGAATGTGTACAGGTAAAGAAAAATCTATTGATGCTTCCCTGAGAAAAGAGTAATCCCTGGAAAAGTGCCAATTTATCCAGCAAACCATAAACCTAATTCATGTAAGTTATTTGATTCAAGGATTTGCTGCAATACTGAAACCAGTCCAGTTTATGGGCACGCATGTCAAACACCGGTGAAAGCACATTTGCTCCCTTGGTGGTTTTGGTAATCAATGTCAACATACATGTTGTTGGACTAATGGTTTTATCTAGTGTATTTCAGACAAGTTCAACAATGGCATGGCAAGGACAAGAAGATGTGGAACCCTTCAAAATGTAAAGGACAAGTTTGGCATCTACAAGACTCTTCATTTTCATTTTAGTGATCCAAGATCACATTGAGTCCCTTAGGAAAGCCAATACTATTAAAAGGGGATGAGGTGTCAATGATGAGGTTGTTGCTCAAAGCGCTTAGTGGTATTGCTCCAAAAACCCTCAGTCATTCTCCCACAATCACATCTGTCCAAACCCTAAATTCCTATCTCGGTCCCACCGAAACTACTTCATCCGAACTCACCGAGACCATCACTCATATTGCCACTTCTAAACCCTAGCAATTCGGTTTCACCGAAAAGGATCTCGGCCCCACCGAGATGGCTTTGCCAAGTTTCTGTAATGCCATTATCTCACTTCGGAATCACCGAGTTGAAATAATCGGAATTTCTGAAACTGAGTTCTGCCCTAGCCTTTTCACTTCAGTCTCACCGAGTTGTTCCACTTCAGTCCCACCGAAAAGCCTAAAGTTCACACTTTTTACACTAGTCGGTCTCACCGAGTTTATGTTCAGTCTCACCAAGTTGGGTCAAAAAGTGTGTAACGGTTGGATTTTTGGTGAAGGCTATTTATACCCCTCCACCCCCACTTACTCTCTAAGAGAGCCATCAGAACGTGCCTACACTTCCACCATACATTTTCTAAGAGAGAACCACCTACTCATGTGTTGAGATCAAGAGATTCCAATCCAACCATTTGAACCTTGATTTCTAGCCTCTTCAAGTTGCTTTCCACTCCAATCCTTCTCTTACCCATGCCAAATCTATGAGAGAGAGATTGAGTGTTGAGGAGACTATAATTTGAAACACAAGAGCAAGGAGTTCATCATCAACACACCATTTGTTACCTTTTAGAGAGTGGTGTCTCCTAGATTGGTTAGGTGTCACTTGGGAGCCTCCAAGATCATGTGGAGTTGAACCAAGGAGTTTGTAAGGGCAAGGAGATGGCCTACTTCATGAAGATCTATCCCGAGTGAGGCTAGTCCTTCGTGGACGGAAGCCATGGTGGAATAGGCAAGGTTGCTTCTTCATGGACCCTTCGTGGGTGGAGCCCTCCATGGACTCGCGCAACCGTTACCCTTCGTGGGTTGAAGTCTCCATCAACGTGGACGTATGATAGCACCACCTATTGGAACCATGCCAAAAACCACCGTGTCTTCATTGCGTTTGATCTTCTTTTCTCTACCCCATTACTTTCTGCACATTTGCATTCTTTACTATTTCCGCTTCTCTATCTCTAGATATGCATGTGTCGGAAGTCGTGGTGATATCTTAACTAGTGCCAAAATCTGCCTAAATTCCAAGAAAACTAAAAATTGCACCTTTGGTTGGTTAAGAGTCTATTCACCCCCCTCTAGACCTATCTTCTCGACCCTACAATTGGTATCAGAGCTTTGGTCTCCATTGCTTTGGTTTAATCACCATTGGAGGAAGATGGATGTGTCTACTTTGGGGAGTCTTAGACGTAGAGTGCCTAGTCTCAATGGGGAGTATTATCACTTTTGGAAGGATGAGATGCTTGATATCTTTGATGAATTTAACTTGAGCAAGTACATTCATAGTCATTATGTGCATCCCATTGACCCCTTGCATCCCACTCATGAAGACGAAATTGACATGCTTCGTAATCTTAGAACCATCAATCTTATCATTAGAGGATTACCTAAAATTGTGCTTGGTTGTATGCAAAACTTTGAGTGCGCCTATACTCTATGGAGTGACTTGGAAAAGCGATATCCCAACTACTCTTTAAAGAATCTTGATGAGATTCTTCATAAGACTATTGCTTTTCACAAGATGAAGCCTAGTGATCTTAACTTTGATGATTGCTTATTTGAGCTTCGTGATCTTATGCGTGCTAAAGGAGCTGTTGGAACTATTTGTAACATTATCCCAGAAGCCATTAGAATTCATAAACTTGAACATTGTCATGATCATGAAACTAATGAATCCATTGCCCTAGGTGATGATCACATACATGTTGATGATGATGATGTTGATCATGGCTATTATGATGAGGACGAGGAGTTTGATATTGAATATGAGAAGACTATGAGGAATCTTAGTCTCATGGCAAATCTTCGAGATTATATGGCCGGAGGAAAATAGTGGATTCTCGATAGTGGATGTACCGATCACATGACTAGAGATAGAGACATGTTTCCTGAGCTTTCAAAAAACGATGGTCCACGCAAGTATGTGACTTTTGGAGACAACTCCAAGGGTAAGGTACTTGGCCTTGGTAAGGTGGCCATATCCAATGATAGCTCCATTCAAAATGTTATGCTTGTTGAATCTCTTGGTTACAATCTTCTTTCCGTATCTAGACTAGCCGACTTTGGTTTCAATGTTCTATTTACCGAAGTAGATTGCCAAGTGTTTCATTGAGATAGTCATAATATGGTCTTTACCGGCATTCGTAGAGGTGATCTATACATTGTTGATTTCACTAAGAGAGCCCAACCTCGTACATGTTTAATTGCTAAATCTTCTAAAGGTTGGTTATGGCATAGAAGGCTTGGACATGTTGGCATGCGTAACCTTGATAAACTTGTTAAGGGAGATCATATTCTTGGTGTGAAAGATGTTATCTTTGACAAGGATAGACTTTGTAGTGCTTGCCAAGTAGGAAAACAAGTTGGAGGAAGTCATCCTGTGAAGAAAATCATGACCACAAGAAGACCACTCGAACTACTACGCATGGATCTCTTCGGTCCCAATGCCTATAAAAGTCTTGGTGGTAACTCTTTCGGTCTGGTCATTGTTGATGATTTTTCCAGATTTACGTGGGTGTTCTTTCTCGATGACAAATCACAGGTACAAAAGATCTTCAAAAACTTTGCTAGGAAGGCCCAAAATCAATTTGAAGTGAAGATCAAGAAGGTTCGGAGTGACAATGGAATGGAGTTCAAGAACGCGAATGTGGATACCTTTCTTGACGAAGAAGGCATCTCAAATGAGTTCTCGGCTACATACACACCTCAACAAAACGGAGTTGTTGAGAGGAAGAATCAGACTCTTATTGAAATGGCAAGGACAATGCTAGATGAATACAAGACGCCAAAACACTTTTGGGCGGAAGCGGTTGAGACGGCTTGTCATGCTACAAATCGACTTTATCTTCACAAGCTTCTTGGAAAAACGGCGTATGAACTACTCACCGATAACAAGCCACAAGTTGGATACTTTCGAGTATTTGGCTCAAAATGTTACATTCTTGATAAGCATCATCGTTCAAAATTTGCTGCTAAATCTCATGAAGGTTTTCTACTTGGTTACGGATCGAACTCTCACACTTACCGTGTCTACAACAACTTCACTCAAAAAGTTGAAGAGATGGTAGATGTGAAGTTTGATGAGACTAACGGCTCGCAAGTCGAGCAATTGCCAATTGATGTAGGAGATCAAGAACCATCGGAAGCAATCCAAGACTTGTCTATTGGCAAGATTCATCCCTTGGAGGTGAAGGAGAGTACTTCGTCCATCCAAGTGGAAGCCCCTACTTCACATCAAGGTGAACCGCAAGTTGATATGGAGGCATCCACAAGTGGAACACGTCAAGACGAAGGGAATGAGGAAGTGCAACAAGATGATCCTCCTCATCCTCCTTCTTCACCACCTCAAGCGAACAATGACAACAACAATGATGAGGAAAACAATGATGATGATGAGGAAGCCTCACCACAACCCAAGCAAAAGCTACCTCGAGTTAGAGCAAGAATTGCCAAGAACCATCCCGTCGAACAAATTCTTGGCGACATCAAATCCGGGAGAATCACTCGCTCTAAATCTCGTCTAGCTAACTTTTGTGAGCATTACTCATTCATCTCTAGTGTTGAACCTTTGAAGGTAGAAGAAGCTCTCGAGGACCCCGATTGGGTAAATGCTATGCATGAGGAGCTACACAACTTCGAGAGGAATCAAGTTTGGACGTTGGTTGAGAAGCCTAAAGATGAACAAAACATCATTGGAACCAAATGGGTGTTTCGTAATAAGCAAGATGAAGATGGACAAGTTGTACGCAACAAGGCTCGTCTCGTAGCACAAGGTTACACACAAGTCGAAGGTATGGACTATGGTGAGACCTATGCCCCCGTTGCTAGACTTGAGTCCATTCGCATCTTACTTGCTTATGCCAATCACCATGATATCACTATTTACCAAATGGATATTAAAAGTGCTTTCCTAAACGGTGAAATTGAGGAGGAAGTCTATGTTAAAAAACCTCCCGGCTTTGTTAATCCCAAGAAACCTAACCACGTTTATAAACTTTGTAAAGCTCTTTATGGTCTCAAACAAGCCCCTAGAGCTTGGTACAAATGCTTGACAAAGTTTCTTCTTGAAAAGGGTTTCGAAATTGGGAAAATTGATTCAACTTTGTTCACTAAGAGGGTTAATGGAGAATTATTTGTATGCCAAATATATGTTGATGACATTATCTTTGGATCTACTAATCCCTCATTTAGTGAAAAGTTTGGAAGGTTGATGTCGGAGAAGTATGAGATGTCTATGATGTGTGAACTCGAATTCTTTCTTGGTTTGCAAATCAAGCAAACTAAGGAGGGTACCTTTGTTTCTCAAACAAAGTATACCAAGGACTTATTCAAGAAGTTCAACATGCAAGAGAGTAAAGGTATGAAAACCCCCATGCCCACGAGTGGACATCTTGACTTGACTAAGGATGGCAAACTGGTTGATCTAAAGGTTTATCGGTCTATGATTGGTTCATTGCTATATCTATGTGCGTCCCGTCCCGACATTATGCTAAGTGTGTGCATGTGTGCACGATGCTAAGCGGCACCAAAAGAGTGTCACCTTAAGGCCGTGAAAAGAATTGTGAGATACTTGTTACATACACCCAACTTTGGCATTTGGTATCCCAAAGGATCTTCTTTCGATCTTGTCGGCTATTCTGATTCGGGCTATGCCGGAGACAAGGTTGATAGAAAATCCACTTCGGGTACATGTCAATTTCTTGGTAGATCACTTGTGTCTTGGTCCTCCAAGAAACAAAACTCGGTATCTCCATCTACCGCTGAAGCGGAATACATTGCCGCGGGATCATGTTGTGCTCAATTACTATGGATGACATAAACTCTTAAAGACTATGGTGTGCATGTGAGACATGTTCCATTACTATGTGACAATGAGAGTGCTATTAAGATTGCACACAATCCCGTGCAACATTCTCGAACTAAGCATATTGAGGGTCGTCACCATTTCATTAGAGATCATGTTGCTAAAGGTCACATTGACCTCAAGCATGTTCGTACTGACAAGCAATTGGCGGATATCTTCACTAAACCTCTTGATGAGAAGGTATTTTGTCACTTGAGGAGTGAGTTGAATATCATTGATGCTTCAAATGTGAACTAGAAACTCAGTTGGATGCATGCAAGGGCATGAGCATTCTTGACTAATCCTTGATACTTCTATGATTATATCATATCTTGGACACTTTGTGTCGTGGTGATACGACCATCTATGGGGCCATGCAGCCCCTTGTGGTTCGGCGGGGGAGATCGATGTGCACAAAGAGCATGAACAATGGAGGGCGCAAGGGATCTACCCAGGTTCGGGCCGCTGAGAAGCGTAAAACCGTACTCCTGCTTTTGGTGTATTAGTGGTGTGGAAGCACAGTACAAGGAGCGCTTCTCCCGGCAAGGTGTGGGGGAGGAGCAGCTACACGAGGCGTGCTTGTGTTTGAAAAGGGGTCCGAATCCCTCTAACTGTTGCCTTGGCCCTCCTTTTATAGGTCAAGGGGTTACCACAGTGGCAAAACAGTAATTACATAGCGATTAGATAGCAAACAGTGCTATCATACCTAACTTTGCCAGTTTAGGACAAAAGCATTAAATGCACTGTTAGGTGTCATGTGGAGAGGTAGTCCCGGCAAGGTTTCTGCACCGCTTGCCCAGCCACCTCGTATTATTCTGACACGCCTCCTGGACGGGTGTCATTAAAGGCAAATCCTGTCCCAGTGTGCTGACACGTGCCCGACAAGCCTTACCAAACAGCCTGCGCGGTCGACACCTCACCCATTAGCGGACATCTGTGCGGTGAGGTGGAGTGCAGGAAGGCTGGCAGAGGCTTGCCGGGTCTTCACCTTGCCGGTTTAGCCTTGCCGGCGAGGAAAGTCTTCATCTTCGGTACTAGTTGAGTGCTCGTTGGTGTTGTGCCTTGAGCTTCTCCCCAGTGGCTTCCGCAACTAGATCTTGAGTCTTGGTCTTGGCGGTCCCCGGCAAGGCTTGGCCGGCAAGGAGGCTGCTACTGTCTGTGCATAAGTTAGGGTATAAAATACCCATGTTTTATACACCGACAGGAGCGCCCGGGCCTGGGCCATACGCGCGTCTGAAGCGTCGTTGGGCTAGGCCCAAATAATGCACAGACACCCGGCGGGAAAACTGCCGCTGTAATTCTCGTCATGATGGTTATCCTCTTCCCTTGAGATCTTCTTTGCTTCTTTATTAACTTGGCCTTGAGCGTGCCCTTGGTCATTTTTCGGCAACTCTCGCCATTAAACGGGCTTGAATAGGTGTATGGTAACTGCCATTCATGCCACGACTCCTCCTTTTTTTGCGCCCCTCCATCACGCGCGCCTGCGTGCATGCATGGTAGTGGATTGGTGGTGAAGGGCGGCCGTTGGAGTGACGCGCCGGGCCAGGGGGCGCAGGACGCGGGATTGGCGAACATGGGCGGTCGCTAGAGTAATGCGCCCATCAGAAGCGCAGGCCGCGGGAGTGGCGGTCGTGGGCGGCCGCCCGAAGACGGTGAAGAGTCAGCCCCCCGCACTCCCCCTATAAAGGGGGGCCCGCGGGGTGCCATGCTCATCCATCTCTTCCTGCCTCGATCTCCAACAACTGCCGTCTCCTTCTTGTATCTTCTTCCTCCGCATCCGACGACGACATGGCGAGAGGAAGGGGGCGCAGTTGTGCTTCCTCCACCGCGGTGAGGGCTTCTCCCCGGCTCCATGCCCAAGCTTCGGCCGCGGCTGCGGAAGCCGGCTCTAGTGCCCAAGGGAGGGAAGCAGCTCGTGGCCGTGGAAGGCGCGGTGCTCGTGGCCGAGGCGGCCATGGCGGAGCGCCCGCTGCTGGGACTCCGGCTCCCCCTCCTCCGACAGGAGGCCACACGGAGGACACGGCAGAAGAATTCATCTTGGAGTTGCGCGGCCAGCTGCGGAGCTGGCTGCAGCTTCCTCGCCCTTTTGCTAGGGAGATGGAAGGCCGCCACATGCACGGCTTATGGCTGCGCGTGGACGGTTGCTGCAACGGCCCGGTCTGGGTGACCGTTGAGACCTCCAACAATGGTATCATGTACCTCACGCGGGGGTGGAAATCCTTTGCCCGCGCCCGTTGCTTAGGGCAAGGGCACCGCCTTCACTTCAGGCTGGATGGACCAGACACGCTTGTCATGAAGTTCTTCGGGGCTTCAGGTGCTCATCTGGAGTGCTGCGCGGAGAGCTCGAGCGACAGCGACACCGCTTCCTCCAGCGATGCTGAGGATGACGATGATGACGGGATGACGACGGCTCTCCGGGCGTGAAGATCGAAGACGACGGCGAAGAGTCTGGCTGATCGCCGGTAGCACCATCATCTGGCCTTCCGGGAACAAGCTGGACTCCGCCTAGGCGCTCCTTTTGCCCTCCTTGCACTCGAGATAAACCCTGGCAAAGGGCCAACAATATGTAATCGAGTACCTGCTTAATGAACATCTAGTGTTTGTCGGGTTTAGATGAATGCATGCTGTTTCCCTTGTCTTATTTCGCTTTTGTATGACTGTGTTCCCTACGCTTATTGGAAGCTTGCCGGTGCGCACACTTGCCGCAGGCGCTTCGAGGAACGGGTCCTTAGCAGCCTGCTGGAAGTGCCGCCGCCGGCAAGGCTACTTGCCGGATCAGAACGCAGCTGCTAAGTTTGCCGAGCGGGCTCGAGGCGAATTAGAGCGCAGACCGATCGCGACAAGGTTCCTCTCGCGTGCAGGTTTCTCATACAGAGCACATAATCGTTCAAGGGAAAACGTGAATGTAACAAGGAAAAATTTCCAAAGTTTTTCAACTTAGCTTTTCCTTGCATCGTTTGTATGAAATGATCACTTGACCTCCATTAAAATGGTACCCCATCTCCACTCCCCCCGGGAAACTTGCGCGCGAGGGATCCTTCTATCCTTTTAAGAAAAAGAAAGAAGAGAAAAGAGCGGTTTGGGAACCTTGACGGTCCATCAGTCATTCCATACAAACCAAAGTGTAAATCACAACATCACATGCATTCACATATACAAACGAATATGTACGAGGGGTTGTGAAACACTTAGCTTTATTATGCACAGGATATGCGCCTAGCTTTGTACAAAGGGTTACATGTCTCGCCGACAAAGCTTGTACAAAAGGGGTTGCCGGGAAGTCTCCCGGCAACTGCGCCTTATGGGTAGAACTTGCGAAGATGCTCAATATTCCATGAGTTTTGCACTGGGGTGCCATCTTCGGTCTCCAGACGGACTGTGCCAGGCCTGGTGACTCGTACTACCCGATAAGGGCCTTCCCACTTTGCCGACAACTTGTTTGATCCTTTGGCGGACTGAGCGCGCCGAAGAACAAGGTCGCCTTCCTCAAGGCTTCGGGCATGCACTTTGCGGCTATTGTAGCAGCGCAAGGCTTGCTGGTAGCGTGCAGCTCGCACAGCCGCCCGAAGACGATCTTCCTCAAGGAGCGTTGCGTCGTCTTGCCGCAGCTGCTCTTGCTCAGCTTCATCGTAAGCGTGTACTCGAGGTGACCCGTATATGAGTTCCGTGGGGAGCACCGCTTCTGCACCATAGATTAGGGAGAAGGGTGTTTGGCCGGTAGCTCGATTTGGTGTCGTTCTGAGTGACCAAAGAACCGCCGGCAACTCATCAATCCAGTGTCTTCCACACTTGCGCAGCTTGTCGAAAGTTCTTGTCTTGAGGCCACGCAGCACTTCAGCATTCATCCTTTCCGCCTGGCCGTTGCTACTCGGGTGGGCGACAGATGCAAAACAGATTTTGCTGCCAAGGTCTTGGATATACTGCATGAAGGTGCGGCTCGTGAATTGCGTGCCGTTGTCGGTGATGATTCTGTTAGGAACCCCGAAACGGCAAACTAATCCTTTGAAGAACTTGACGGTCGATTGTGCTGTCACCGTCCTCACTGGCTCCACTTCAGGCCACTTTGTGAACTTGTCGATTGCGACGTACAAGATATCAAAGCCCCCGGCAGCACGGGGGAACGGGCCCAAGATATCGAGCCCCTAGACCGAAAAGGCCCAGGAGAGAGGGATCATTTGGAGAGCTTGAGCTGGCTGATGTATGTTCTTTGAATGGAACTGGCATGCTTCACACTTGGTTACTAGCTCAGTTGCATCCTGGAGGGCAGTGGGCCAATAGAAGCCTTGCCGGAAAGCTTTGCCGGCAAGTGCTCTTGATCCTATGTGAGAACCACATATGCCTCCATGTATCTCCGCCAACAGCTCTAGTCCGTTTTCCCGGCAAATGCACTTCAATTTCACACCGTTTGGTCGTTTTCTATATAGGATGCTATCCACAAACTGGTACATATTTGACTGACGGCCTACTCTCTCAGCTTCTTCTTGCTCATCGGGAAGATCTCCTGTTTGAAGGAAACGAACTATCTGCTGTGCCCATGCCGGAGCCTGTGGCTCGACGACAAGGACTAAAGGCATCTCTTCAGTTACAGGAGCGCTTGCTTCTGCGGCAAGAACCTGAGGTTCTGCGCTAAGCGGCTACTCACCATCAACCGTGTCGTTGTTCCCGGCAACATTCTTGTCGGCGGCTTCCGGGAGCTCTGCCGGAAAATACTTGCCGGTATTCAACTTTCTCCTTTTACTGGACCGCGTCGATGGAGTGACTGTTGGTTGATTCAAATGGAGCACAAAAGTTCCCGGTTCCACGGGAAGCTTTTGAGCGGCACACTTTGACAGGCAATCAGCAATGCTGTTTTCCGCACGAGGGACGTGCTCTGTTTGCAACCCGTCAAAGTGCTCTTCCAGTTTCCTCACTTCTCCCACATACGCCTCCATCAACGGGCTCTGGTAATCTTTGTTCACTTGCTTCACAACAAGCTGCGAGTCGCCGTGAATGATCAGTTTTTTGATCCCAAGGTCCACTACGATCCTAAGACCAGCAAGGAGTCCTTCGTACTCGGCAGTGTTGTTTGTAGCTTGCTCCCTGGGAAAGTGCATTTGAACTACATACTTGAGGTACTCTCCGGTGGGTGCGATAAGCAGCACTCCGGCACCGGTGCCTTGCAGCGAGAAGGCACCGTCAAAGTACATGATCCATTCCCTTGTTGTTTCCTTGCCGGGGAGAGCTGTTTCTTGAATTTCTTCGTCTTGCGTTGGCATCCATTCGGCGATGAACTCCGCCAAGGCCCTGCTCTGAATGGTTGAAGTGCTTTCAAACTTGAGTGCAAAGCTTGACAATTCCAACGCCCACTCCACTATCCTGCCAGTTGCCTCCGGATTCCTCAGGATACGTTGCAACGGGAAGCGAGTGATGACGGTGATCTCGTGTGCTTGGAAGTAGTGATGCGGCTTTCTCGAGGCCATAAGGAGGCCGAAAAGCAATTTCTGCACTCCAGAGTATCTTGACCTAGCCCCCTACAGAAGGGAACTGACGAAATACACGGGTCACCGCACCACTTTCTTCTTCAGCACTGTTTGTTGATTGTCTCCATTTGCTTATGATGTTTCTGACTTGTCGGCACCATGCTTTGCCGGAGAAGATTCCGGTTCGTCGCTGGATGGGTTTGCCGCGGTTACTTCCTCGCCCTCGACTTCCCTCTGTGCCACTAATGCAGCACTAGCCACTTGATTTGTTGCCACTATGTAAAGCAGCAACGGTTCTTGTGGTCTAGGCGCAACCAGTGTTGGCGTGGAGGAGAGGTACCTTTTCAAGTCCTGCAGCGCGGCCTCCTCTTCCGGAGTCCATTTCATCGGTCCTGCCTTTTTCAAAATCTTGAAAAACGACAAGGCGCGCTCAGCAGACTTTGAAATGAACCTACTTATGGCAGCAACACAGCCGGCAAGACGCCGCACATCTTTGACGCTTTTTGGTGCTTGAATCTGCTCAATTGCTTTGATCTTGTCGGGATTCGCTTCAATTCCTCGTTGAGATACAAAGAATCCGAGAAGCTTGCCGGATGGAACGCCAAACACACACTTCTCGGGATTGAGCTTCAAGTTGATTTTGCACAAGTTTGCAAATGTCTCTTCCAAATCTTGAATGAGGGTAGACTTGTCCTTGGTTTTGACCACTATATCATCCATGTACGCTTCGACATTCCTGTGCAGCTGGGGCTCAAAACCAATCTGGACTGCCCTTGCAAATGTTGAACCGGCACTCTTTAATCCGAAAGGCATACACACAAAGCAGTACGTGCCACAGGGAGTAATGAATGTTGTTTTCTCCTCATCCTCCTTGGCCATGAATATCTGATGGTATCCAGAATATGCATCAAGGAAGGAGAGCAAATCACAGTCGGAAGTAGAGTCTACAATTTGATCAATGCGCGGCAAAGGGAAAGGATCCTTTGGACATGCTTTGTTAATATCAGTGTAGTCGATACAAAGGCTCCACTTTCCGTTTGCTTTGCGCACCACTACCGGATTTGCCAACCAAGTGGGTTGTAGTACACCTCTAACCAATCCTGTTGCTTCAAGCTTCTTGATTTATTCGGCAATGAACTGTTGCCGCTCCAACGCTTGCTTCCGGACTTTTTGCTTGACGGGCCGAGCGTGGGGACAGACAGCAAGGTGATGCTCAATTACCTCCCTGGGAACGCCCGGGATGTCAGATGGTCGCCATGCAAACACATCAACATTCGCCCGCAGGAAGGCAACAAGCACGCTTTCCTATTTGCTGTCAAGGGTGGCACTGATGGTGAAGGTACCGTCAGTGCCGTCCTCCCTCGCCGGTACCTTTTTGGTTGCCGGTGAAGCAGCTTTCGATTTCTTACCAGTAGAGCACTTCGGCAAGTCTTCAACGAGCGCACAGCACTCCGAAGAGGTGCGCTTCCTGGAATCCTTGCTGGAAGTCTTGCCGGACTTTTTGCTTTCTTTCTTCTTGGCGGGATCTGGTGCCTTGGCGGCCTCTGCTGCAACCGCATCTCTGTACATCTTATCGACGCAAATGACTGCATCTTTCTTGTCGGAGTTGATAGAAATGACACCCAACGGCACTGGCATCTTCAACGTGTTGTAAGCATAGTGAGATGCTGCCATGAATTTTGCCAAGGCTGGGCAGCCAAGAATTCCATTGTATGGCAAGGGGTTCTTGACGACGTCAAACACAATCTTTTCCGTGCTGTAGTTCAGCTCCCCGCCAAAGATCACCGGCAATGTGATCTTTCCCTTGGGCTGGCTCCTTCCCGGTTTCACTCCTTGAAACATGCCCATTTTCTCGAGTTCCTTATCGGGATCTGTAGCCTCTTGATAACTTCCGGAGAAATCAGATTCAGACCGGCCCCACCGTCAACTAACATCTTTGTTACTTGGAGGTTGCGAATTGTTGGTGAAACCAACAACGGCAAACACCCGACCGCAGTTATGCGATCAGGGTGGTCCTCAGCATAAAAAATGATAGGCGTGTGTGGCCATTTGAGTGGTTTTTTAGAGCCCATTGCCGGTTCTGCCGCATTAACCTCACGCGGCCATTGCTTAAGTTGGCGGTGAGAGGAGTGCAAAGATGCTCCTCCGTCAACGCACATGGCCCCAGTTGCCTTCTAGAATTCTTGTTCACTGGACTCTTCGTTGTCTTCTTCCTCACTTCCATCATCTTCCTCTTTCTTTTCGAGGCCTCTAGCAGGCTTTTCTTTCTGCTGTTTGGCCTTGCCGCGGCGGCCTCCTCGACCACCACGGCCCTTTTTGCCAGATCCCCCGACACTGTCTTGACCCTTCTCTTTGTCGCGCTTCTCGTATTCAGCCTTCTGTTTCTCAACAAGGTGCTCGACTTGTCGGCACTCTTGGAGATCATGGCCCTTGGTGTGGTGAATCTTGCAGTATGGCCCATCGGATTTGCCGGCCTTCTCGTTTGCCGCCGCCTCCTGGCAAGCGGCGCATACAGCAGCCTCCTTGCCGTAGTTCTCAGTCTTGGCCTTCTTGGAGGACTCAGAGTTGCCGGAGCCTTCGACAGCCATAACAGTTTTGCCCTTGCGCTTCCTATTACGCTTCTGGCCCTTCTTCCTCGAGGTGGCAGCATCATCGTCCTCAGAATCTACTTTGGCACCAGCGTCCTCCCCGGGAAGCCTTCTTCCTTCCTCAGCACGTGCACACTTATCCGCCAACGTGTAGAGCTCATTGACGGTCTTGGGCAAATTGACGTTCATTTTCTCTCGCATCCTCCGATTGCGCACATTTGTGTGAAAGGCGGCAATGACGGCTGCGGGGTGTACTTCTGGAATGTTACGGTGCACACAGCTGAACCTCTGGATGTACTTGCGTAAAGTTTCGCCATCTCTTTGCGGGATCACTTGCAGGTCGCTGGGCTGTCCAGGGGCCTTGTGGCCTCCGATAAAGGCACCAACGAACTCGTTGCAGAGATCTAACCACGAAGAAATGGAGTTCTCCAGCAAGTTCATCAGCCAAGAGCTCACGTTGGGTTTCAGTGCCAACGGGAAGTAGTTGGCGAGGATTTTCTCGTCTCTTCCCCCGGCAGCTTGTACGGCAATTGTCTATATGCCCAGAAACTCTGCCGGGTTCAGCTTGCCATCATACTTCTCCGGCACTTCTGGCTTGAAGGCTCGAATGGACGGCCATCGGACTTGCCGCAGCTCATGGGTGAAGGCGGGACATCCAACCTCGTAAGGTAGATATCCGCCAACCCCTGGCGCAGGCTCATCAACGATGGGGCCGTTGCGTGCGTCGGATTGACGGCGCGCCTCCCGGCGCCGTTCGATGGTGGTGCGGGCGTCTTCTGCCCGTCTGTCTCGCAGCACTTGCCGCTGATCTTGCCATGCTCGTGGATCCGAAGAGGCCATTGACACCTCGTCGGGCTCGAAGGATCATCGAGCTTGCTGTGTCTGTTGGCGTTGTTGCTGCTGAGATTGTTGCCGCTGAGGTGATAGCACCGTTAGCGCAACACCGTTAGTGCGGCCGCCAACTGGGGTTGCTGGTGCCATTTGCGGACGCCGTGAGGGCTCCGCTTGCTGTGATTTACTGGCCTCTGCAAACCCAATCAAGCTTTGGATGGTGGATCTCCACAAATCCATCTTCTCTGCCGCTGGAGGGAAGTTCAGCAGCATTTGGGCTCGTGCCATTGCTTCTGCCGCCGTGGCTGGCATGGCCGAAAGCAAAGAGTGCGACATCGCTCTGCTCCTGGCGGAGCCAGCAGGAGCGCCATCGCGGTCTTGCTGCCGCGGCACATGATCAGCAGCGGGTCGCCGTGGCGGAGGCGGTGCCTGAGGATCCGGGATTTGATCAACAGGGGTCTTGCCGTGAGGTCGCCGTTGCCCGGAGTCGTTGGCGCCGCTCGGAGCTGTGCCACATCCGTTATACGAGGGGCGCGGCATCTGTCCCGAAGCTGCATTCTTGGACGCCACCACGGCGGGATCTTGGCTCATGCTGGCCTGGGCGTTACCGCTCCGGTGGCTGCGTTCGTCGGCGCGGCGAGGAGGAGGAGGAGGAAGAGGTCGTCCGCCCGCTCTGCCCGCACCGTCGCGGCTTTGTTCGCCAGAGGATCGAGGAAGTCGACTGCCCCCAGTGCGCTTATCTCTTGCGCCGACCGCGGTGGGTGCGGCGACCGCGCCGCCTGCGCTGGTCGTGCCAACCGCGGTATCCACACCACCCGCATTGGCCGCGCCGCCTACGGATGCGTGCGGGGTGGCCGTCATCGTGATGCCCTTCTTCTTGGGCGCCATCAACGATGAGGAGGACGACGAGGAAGTTGACGAAGGTGATGAAGAAGACGCGCAATCCACTGATCAAGGTTCGCGCAAGCGATTCCCCCTACCTGGCGCGCCAAAGATGTCATGGTGATACGACCATCTATGGGGCCATGCAGCCCCTTGTGGTTCGGCGGGGGAGATCGACGTGCACAAAGAGCGTGAACAATGGAGGGCGCAAGGGATCTACCCAGGTTCGGGCCGCTGAGAAGCGTAAAACCCTACTCCTGCTTTTGGTGTATTAGTGGTGTGGAAGCACAGTACAAGGAGCGCTTCTCCTGGCAAGGTGTGGGGGAGGAGCAGCTACACGAGGCGTGCTTGTGTTTGAAAAGGGGTCCGAATCCCTCTAACTATTGCCTTGGCCCTCCTTTTATAGCTCAAGGGGTTACCACAGTGGCAAAACAATAATTACATAGCGATTAGATAGCAAACAGTGCTATCATACCTAACTCTGCCAGTTTAGGACAAAAGCATTAAATGCACTGTTAGGTGTCATGTGGAGAGGTAGTCCCGGCAAGGTTTCTGCACCGCTTGCCCAGCCACCTCGTATTATTCTGACACGCCTCCTGGACGGGTGTCATTAAAGACAAATCCTGTCCGAGTGTGCTGACACGTGCCCGACAAGCCTTACCAAACAGCCTGCGCGGTCGACACCTCACCCATTAGTGGACATCTGTGCGGTGAGGTGGAGCGCAGGAAGGCTGGCAGAGGCTTGCCGGGTCTTCACCTTGCCGGTTTAGCCTTGCCGGCGAGGAAAGTCTTCATCTTCGGTACTAGTTGAGTGCTCGTTGGTGCTGTGCCTTGAGCTTCTCCCCAGTGGCTTCCGCAACTGGATCTTGAGTCTTGGTCTTGGCGGTCCCCGGCAAGGCTTGGCCGGCAAGGAGGCTGCTACTGTCTGTGCATAAGTTAGGGTATAAAATACCCATGTTTTATACACCGACACTTTGCTCCCTTGTATTGTATCTAACCTCTTGTAGGTACTTGGATGAATATCATTCCATAAGGTTGCTCACAAACTCTTATATTGAGCAAGAAAATTGGACCAAGTATCTAAATCCTTGGTGTGACAAAGGAACAAGACAACTCAAACATATCCATTGACAGCATTTGATTCTGCACTTCATTCTTGTCATTATGGATACATGTGTTGTTCCTTGCAAATCTAACCCATGTAGGAAGATGAACTACAAATGATAGGATTGCTCCCAACTTCACTTCATGAGCATCCACTTCAAGTTCAACTACATGATGGGCATCACCACCAAAAACACCAATGTGTGTTCTCACATCTTAGGGAAACTTGACTCAAAGTCATGAGTTAAAGAAACTCAACAAGATGTGAATACATTGAAACGCTTAAACAAAAAATGGCAACCCCATTTTGAGCTTAACGATGAGTATGACCTATGATCAAGTGTTCTCACTTGACTCCTAAGTCAATATACTCTAACATAGGTGACCTAGTCGCCGACCCCTCTAGATTAAGTTCCCTAGTGTTTCTCTTGTGTCTTTTGAGTGGTTCTTAGATGTATCTTTGTTTCCTTCTTTTCTGTGTTCTTTTTCTTTAGCTAGTTTCTTAGCAAATTCATTGCAAATCTTTGTAAGAGATTCTTTGCCTAGTGAGCTGAGTTGACAAAATCTTCCATTAGCACTAATCTCGGTCACACCGAATTGTTCCAACTCGAAGCCACCGACTTTATTGCTCAAAGGAACTTTAAGTCAAACATTTCCTGTGTTTTCTGCTCCAGCTCCACTCAATGATTCTTTCCCTCTGCTTGCATCTGGAACTACATCATGGCTAGTTGTGTTTCTCAAGGACCACACCCACTTGACCAATAACCTTGAAACTATCCCTTCTTGGAAATTGATGTCAAAGGGGGAGAGAGAGAGATGCATATCAAAGCTTATCACCATAATCTCTTCCATATAAAAAGGTATACCCTCAGGAAGAGTGATGCATTTTATAAGAGGAGAAAATGCTACATGTTTCTAAGAGGGGAGAAACATGATTTGTTTTCTGTTTGCTCTAGTTTTCTCACCCTACCTACTCCCAATATCCAATGCTAGACTCAGGGGGAGAGGAAGTTCTTTTAGGGGAGTCAACTGGTTCTATTTGTTCTTTCCTTTGGGGACATGTCCGTTTCTGACAGAAGTATTCACTCAGTGATACTCTCTTCTACATGTCATCCCAATCTTGGTTGTCTTGTTGATCTTGTGTCTTTTCTTGAAGAAATTATCTTGTGTTATCTAACCCTATTTTTCTCAAGTGTATTTGTTCAGGTATATGATCAAGAACTTCAAGGTAAGTATGTGCATCATACTCATGTGCATGATGACTTCTTGCTTTTGCACATATTGTTTGCAAGAGAACAGTCATGGACATGAGAGTACTTCAACTTCAGGTTTGCTGCTCTGATGCATATAGCCAAGATACATGTTACAAGTGCATTTCCCTTACTTTGTGCTTCTACTTTTCATTAGCTATCATCATCTAATTGTAGCACATCTATAGGGGGAGCTCATACATGTTACATGTCTTCTTCAAAGCTTTCATACAATTTTCTGTTACATCTTTATTTGAAGCTTTGATGTATGTTGTCATCAATTACCAAAAAGGGGGAGATTGAAAGCACATTTGCTCCCTTGGTGGTTTTGGTAATCAGTGTCAACATACATGTTGTTGGACTAATGCTTTTATCTAGTGTATTTCAGACAAGTTCAACAATGGCATGGCAAGGACAAGAAGATGTGGAACCCTTCAAAATGTCAAGGACAAGTTTGGCATCTACAAGACTCTTCATTTTCATTTTAGTGATCCAAGATCACATTGAGTCCCTTAGGAAAGCCAATACTATTAAAAGGGGATGAGGTGTCAATGATGAGGTTGTTGCTCAAAGTGCTTAGTGGTATTGCTCCAAAAACCCTCAGTCATTCTCCCACAATCACATGTGTCCAAACCCTAAATTCCTATCTCGGTCCCACCGAAACTACTTCATCCGGACTCACCGAGACCATCACTCATATTGCCACTTCTAAACCCTAGCAATTCGGTTTCACCGAAAAGGATCTCGGTCCCACCGAGATGGCTTTGCCAAGTTTCTGTAATGCCATTATCTCACTTCGGAATCACCGAGTTGAAATAATCGGAATTTCTGAAACTGAGTTCTACCCTAGCCTTTTCACTTCAGTCTCATCGAGTTGTTCCACTTCGGTCCCACAGAAAAGCCTAAAGTTCACACTTTTTACACTAGTCGGTCTCACCGAGTTTATGTTCAGTCTTACCAAGTTGGGTCAAAAAGTGTGTAACGGTTGGATTTTTGGTGAAGGCTATTTATACCCCTCCACCCCCACTTACTCTCTAAGAGAGCCATCAGAACGTGCCTACACTTCCACCATACATTTTCTGAGAGAGAACCACCTACTCATGTGTTGAGATCAAGAGATTCCAATCCAACCATTTGAACCTTGATTTATAGCCTCTTCAAGTTGCTTTCCACTCCAATCCTTCTCCAACCATGCCAAATCTATGAGAGAGAGATTGAGTGTTGAGGAGACTATCATTTGAAGCACAAGAGCAAGGAGTTCATCATCAACACACCATTTGTTACCTTTTACAGAGTGGTGTCTCCTAGATTGGTTAGGTGTCACTTGGGAGCCTCCAAGATCATGTGGAGTTGAACCAAGGAGTTTGTAAGGGCAAGGAGATCGCCTATTTCGTGAAGATCTACCCCGAGTGAGGCTAGTCCTTCATGGACGGAAGCCATGGTGGAATAGGCAAGGTTGCTTCTTCGTGGACCCTTCGTGGGTGGAGCCCTCCATGGACTCGCCCAACCGTTACCCTTCGTGGGTTGAAGTCTCCATCAACGTGGACGAACGATAGCACCACCTATTGGAACCATGCCAAAAACTACCGTGTCTTCATTGAGTTTGATCTTCTTTTCTCTACCCCATTACTTTCTGCACATTTGCATGCTTTACTATTTCCACTGCTCTATCTCTAGATATGCATGTGTTAGAAGTCGTGGTGATATCTTAACTAGTGCCAAAATCTGCCTAAATTCCAAGAAAACTAAAAACTGCACCTTTGATTGGTTAAGAGTCTATTCACCCCCTCTAGACCTATCTTAATGGCAATCATAGAAGGACAGTAGCAATTTCTAAAGCTACATCATTGCTTCGTATTACCGGGGGCATTAAGATTAACAATGACAACTGTTAAATTTGACATTACTTTAATGGTGCCATTGTTGATTTTACCAGCTACATTAGATTAACAGGTGCTAAAGAGTTGGCGTAAGGGCATGTTACAGTAGGCAGACCAGGACAGTTGCATTTCTAACGAAAAGAAGCAACTTACTTATCTTAACGGGAAATATAGCAGGACATTAAAACAGTGCCATTGCTTCATATTACTGGGGGCATTAGATTAAAAACAACATTGGTTAAACATGTCCTTACTTTAACAGTGAGATTGCTGCATTTTACCAGCGGCATTAGGTTAACAACAGCTAAAAATTGCCATAAGGGCATCGGATAGTGGGCGCACCAGCACCATGTACCTCCACCGATGCATAAAGTGGTGATACAAACAAACATCCAAACAGGATATCTGGGTTGGTCCCATTTTTGTACACTGTAGCCACCTTTTACTATGTGAGGGCAGCAAATCAGGTGCTAAAAATACTCTGTTAACTTGTCCCCCAGTCCCCACTTTCTTTCCTTTTTGAACCAGTAGATCGGTTCTATATCTAGTTTGTACTGTATTTTCCCTTTATTTCCCTTTTCAACCAAGAGACCGATTGGGTAGCCGGTCTCTACTACCCCCACCCCCCAATCTTTCCTCTTTGAACCAAGTCCTAAGTCATGCTAGAAATTTTCCCCCGTTCTTCCCGCTTTGAACCAAGTCGTATATTCAATTGCATGAAGTAGCTTTACCTCTAATATTAATAATTTAGGTGGCTTTGGAATAGCCGATCGAGCCTATCTACGAGGGGGGCTGAGAAGTAGAAAAAGACCCACATGCAGTGACGTGGGGACCTGGGGCAGTAGAGCAAGGCCGGTTTCGAAGGAAGTTATACCTGAGGTTCATCGGGATTTGGCTAGGTGGGCGGCGGGAGGCTGGATCTGCCCACACCACGGCAGCGAGGAAGACTGGGTCGAAGGCCCTCCCTAGCCGGTGCTGTGTGGGAGAGAACGGCAAGGCATGCATATCGGGACGCGCCGGCAGTGGGTTTGCTCCGTCGCCGATGAGGACCGCGTGAATGTTGCACCTTCACCCCTTCCCCGACGGAGGGGATCCGGCCGGATGTGTGACCAGCGGTGAGCAGAGAGAGAGTGTGGCCACCGCTGTCATGTTTAGATCTGGAGAGGATGAGTGTGTGAAGAGAGCAACCCTAGCAAGCAAGAGAGGAGGCTCCTGCTTATATACATATAGTGGAGTAGTTTTCTTCTTTTCTCTTCATAAAAACAATCATTTAAAATTGCGTACGTGCCAGGTCGCACTTTGTATTGTTCACTTCTGGTCCCCGGCCCTCCATTAATTGAACAATCACACAGGGCAAATTATCACGGGTGAAAATATAGAACGAACAAGCTCGAACTCTTTTGAATTTGAGATGTCGATGGCACCGTTTGAACGCATTGCATCCATGGACTAAGTAGTTTGAATTTGAGGTAGCATGTGGCTTTTGCAATTCACATCAAAATGGGGGCACACCATACATTTTGTTTGCTTACCACACTATACTTATAAAACATGCACTATTTACATTTCAAATAGCTAGCTAGAGCTTGAAATGTATTGTTTCCAACATAAAGTGAAATCAAATTTCTGAAAATTCGTGATCTTAGCATTTGCAAAAAAATTGTAAGAGCCATCAATCTTTGTTCTGATTTTGAACATAAACTATATGCAAACCTTTTTTGAGGGAGACCGGGTCTATTGTAAATGTTTGCAAGTGGTACATAGCATCTCTGATAAAAAATACATCCAAATTCCGAGACCATCGAACAACCAACTGCAGTCAGAAAGAGCCGTCGGCGCGTCATTGTCGCTGCTATCCTACCAGAGCCGGCTTGACCTCGTCAATGACTGTTGAGGAGTCTTCGTGCACGTGCCTCTAATGAGTAGCGTCCCAGAGGCGTAGTTGTCATCATTGATCTGAAGCACCTAATTAATATAACACCAAATTTTCCCATATGACAGGAAATGCTAACCTCACTGCCCCAAGGAGACAACATGAATCTACGCCAGAGCTCCATCGACTACGTCCCGACGGACAAACACGACGAGGATCAAAGCTCAAAGAGCAAACTTGTAGAAAAGGTGTCAATCGCGCCGATGTCCTAACGTAACCAGCTTCACCTTCTTGATGGCAGCCGAGTAGTCTTCGTGCATGTGCCGCTAATAACCAATGCCCTGGAGGAACACAGTTGTCGTTGTTTAACCCTCGCATTGATCCGAAGCACATGACACCAAATCTCGCCGGATGACAAGAAACCTTAACCTCACCGCCCCAAAGGAGACGACAAGAATCTATGCTGGAGTTCCATCGACTATGTCTAGACAAATGAACTCAAGGAGGATCGGAGCTCGGAAGACAGACTCGGAGAAGAAGCACCGACATCGTCTACCTGAGCATTGTGCGTACGAGGACTAAAAACCCTAACATAAACTAATAACCGAAGCATAGGCACTGGGATTCCCCTCCCCACCACCGGCCGACGGAGTGGTGGGAAGAGGGGAGGGGTGAATCCACCGGCTCATCGGTGAAGCATGGAGGGGAGAGGTTGCCCTAGCCACCTAGGGTGAGTGGACTAGATTTGTATTCATACCGAGAATGGATTCAAATTTTATTGGTATTGTAATATACTTAGTGCTCCTACTTTTTTTTAGATTTATCAACAGAACTACAGCCGTATGTTAGTACGACACAGCCTGCATGATATGTAGACGATAGCCAATCCAGCCGTCTGCTAGACTTTGGTCACATGGATGGACGAACTGATCTCCCCTGTCATGCAGGGATCGTCCAGGCAACGACGTGTGCACATCACTACTCTGGTACTATCGCTGGTGTCTCTCTTCTTGTACAACTCAGCCGACACATGGGGCCTGAGGGACGGGGGAGAGTGTGCCTATGGTCGGCTGCTCAATTGCGGTCCCACATGTGAGTGCAAACGCAAAATGATGCGTGTTCCATGCCATGAGCGGCGTGCTGGACCGACCGACCATGTGGGGTGCGACGCAAACACGACATGCATGCTGTATACATGTAGGACCACCGTTTTCTTTTGGTTTTGCTCCATGGCGCAATCCATCGATACAAAATTATATTTAAAAGTGGAGGGCGGGGCTTTTCCCGTGCGTTAGGCGGGGCAGTTTCGCCTAGTCGGTTCGACAGAGAGGCGAGGAGGATGAGGGAGTAGCGGATTCAACTTACTGCTGGAAAGGTGTGGCTGTGTGGTTTGACGGCTCGTTACTACTGGAAAGGTGGGGCCTTGTGATTTGACTCTCATTATAGTCATTATTACTGCGGCGCTACGACCGGGGTGAGTCTCCCCTCCATGGTGTATAGGTGCTAAGCATGCCACATATGCAATAAAATCTGATGTGATAAGGTAAAGAGAAGAGAGAGGAGTTTGGAGACCCCAGGAAGAACGAATGTGAAGCCCGCGGACCTATGCAAAACACTTAAATGAGAGAAGTTTACGCAAAGCATGAAGGAGTTTAGTTGTCAAAGAAAGACTTTATCACCCCATCTAAGCACGTAGTATTATGCATAATTTGGTGCATGAAACGTCGATCCAGATGCTGGCTGTCCCACATCCAGCATCATACTAGTAGTGGAGTAGTATGTTAGTATAGTAGTACGTACGTACTGTACTAGTATCGCTGTTCTCTCTTTTCTACTTTAGTAGTAACTCATCAGACGCGTGTTCCATTCCGTGAGCGGCGTGCCGGACCGACCATGTAGGTGCGACGCGAACGCGACGAGTGTGCTGTATATGTACCACCTTTTTCTTTAATTTGAGCTTGTTAGTTTTGCTCCATGGCGCAATCCATCGATACTTACAAAACTATATTTAAAAGGCGAGGGTGGGGCAAGTTTCGCCTGGTCGGTTTGAGAGAGAGGTGAGGAGGACGAGGGAGTAGCGGATTCAACTTACTGCGGGAAAGGTGGGGCATTGTGATTTGACGGCTCATTACTGCTGGAAGGTGGGGCCTTGTGATTTGACTGCTCGTTATAGTCATTATTACTACGAGAGGTAAGTCTCCCCTTCCGTTCCCCACTCTAATCTGGTGCATGACACGTCGACCCGGATGCTGGCTGTCCCACATGTCGGCGAAAGGAGGTATAATTGTTGGCGACGACCTAAGGAGGAGCAAAGAACCGTGTGGTATACTCTAGTTTTCCACTGGAGTACTAGCCCGACGCGGAGGAGTGCGAAACACAGCAGCCCAGTGCGATATGGCGATAAAAAATGATCTAGTTTGCTTGTGATCCCACGGCACCGCTCATTGTTAGCACTGTTTTATTCGTGCCTCGCAGCCTAGTACAAAAATAATAATATGATGACAATGGCAACGGATAATAATTGTCTTACCTATTCAGGATAATTTAGAAGGACACATGCGGAAACGCCCGAAAGACACAGTGGCAAAAGAAGAAGACACAGGGGCAAAAGAAGAAGGAAGATTACCCGCAAAAAAAGGAAGATTACCCGCAAAAACGGTCTGAGTGCTGCTCTGTACTTCATGAAGGGTTGCTGGTCGCGGAGTTCTAACTGCTTCTTCATTGCCTCCACGACCTTCATCTCCTCTCGCCTCTTGTCTGCCATCTTCTTCATTGGTTCCATGGCGCGGGATTTCTCGAGGCGAGCGTGGATGATCTCTTTCACGTCCACATGATGTTGCTTGACAGCAGCCACGCTCTCTATGCGGAGCTTCGCCATGTCATCCCTAAGTTCCCCGATTACGGCGGTCAGCATCTTCACCGAGGCACTGCTCTTCTCTCGCAGCTTCTCCCAGCCGGTGATCTCCTCCTTCAGCAGGTCGAGCTCATGGCAGAGCTTCGCCTTGTCCTCCCAAAGTTCCACGATTTCGCCGGTCGCCTTCTCAACCGAGGCATTGCTCTCCTTCAGCAGCTTCAGCAAGCTAGCGATCAACTCCTTTTGCTTGTTGAGCTGAGCGGGCATGTCGTCGCGGGCTAACGACTTCAGCATTGCCCGCTCGGCATGTTCACCTCCGCGGCGAATGCTCTTCTGAGAGCCCTCTCCTGCCGATGAGAGATCTTTTGAGGACTCCGTGGCGCGGCGGGCCCTCTTTTTTTTTCCGCGGCCTTGGTCGTCGCTCCCTTGTTATTTCTCGGCCCAGAGCTCTTCCTACCGGCCATGGCAGACGCAAGGAACGACGAACAAGAAAGGCTTATGAGGAAGAATGTGCAGTAATATTCGAGTAGTTAGTTTCCCTTTTTATAACCTAGTACTAATATGCTGCAAAGTGGAAACACGTTTAGGTTTGATCGGTGTGAACAGGTTTGCAATTAATTATAGCATGGTACTTTGGAATGTGACAGGAAACAAGCTCAAAATTTATTGATGGTTTTGGTTTCGAATCCCGGAACGGCTCCCGATGAGTTCTCACGACCAAGCATTCAAAAACTCGTGATAAATCAATGACCATCTTTTTCCAAATGACCAACTGTTTTCATAGAAATACAACACATATAGATGGAGTATTTTCATAGAAATACAATACATAGATGGAGTGATTATCACGGTTGCAAACTGCCATGGCGCCACGTGTTCACTGCAGCAGCAACTGAGCAGGTCACTCCATCGCCGGCGGGGAAGGAGGGTAGGTCACCTCGCCTATGATTCATCCCCAGCGCCGCCGCCGCCACTGGTTGAGCGATTTGGCTTCTCCTACCGCCCATTTGAACAGTTGCACCGGCTTCTCATGCCATTCCGCAGGCATGCGCGTTCTCTCCTCCATAGTCGACTCCGTGAATATGATCTCTGCCATTAGCCCTAGCTCAAAATCAACGCGACGCTGCCAGATGCTGACATCCCTCAGCATCTCACCCCTGAGATCGACATGCGCCTCCACCTTGTGCTTCACCAGGCGCAGCTCCTTCGAACTTGTCTCCAATCGATGCGACGCTTCCTCAATCCGATTTGCCCATGCTGCCCACCACCTGAAACGCAGCCCCGGCATGTCCTCCGGCGCCACCGATCTGTGATTCCAGAGCAATGGATCCCCTCTGAAACACATGTGGGTTTCTCTCAAAGGCGGCAGTGCCACGGGCCGCAGGGAGAGGGAAGCCCACGGGATGCTGGGATCTAAGGGATTATCCATGGCGGAATCCGATGGTCGAGGCGAGGAGGCGAGCGTAAGCGGTGGGAGAGCCCTAGTAGGCTAAGATAAAGATACTACTCCACTCCGTCCATTTTTATATACAAAGGACACCAACAGTAACCGAGTCAAAAATTGATGACGTTGCCTCGTAGTACTAGCAACCCATGATTTAACTACTCGCATGCATGTAGTGGATGATAGTAATGTCATTCTCAATTAGTACTTCCTCCCTCACGTCCACTCAATTTGCATGCGCTGTATTAATTGACCATCCATTAAGTGAACGACTCTATACGCATCAAATTATCACGTGGGGTGGCTCTTCGTACAAAAATGCGTTCCACCATGTACCCGTGTGTGTGTGCGAGGGAATGAGTGCATGCGTGCACATCTTCTCTTCGTGCACGTACTCCACCAGCGTGTGTGGGGGGGAGAGAGAGTGGTATACATAGACCTAGAGAGAGATGGTGTGTCCCCGCAAAAAAAAGAGAGATGGTGTGTGTCGGAGAGAGTACCCGCGCATGTGTGTGAGAGAGGACGAGTGCATGCGTGCACCTCTCCTCTTTGTGTACGTACTAAACCTAGAGTACAAGTGTATGTGTGTGACATCGACCTATAGAGAGATGGTGTGTGCCAGAAGTCCCGAGAGAGTCGTCAGTGTAGGTGTGTGCGTGGGGAGGAGGGAGAGAGATGATACTTATGTGTCAACGCAGTGCGTGTGAAAAGAGGCTAGTCAATAGTTCGCCACGAGACTATTCCTGGCGAACGCCCGAATAACCGTAAGATTTGCATCCGACGGTGGAAGTTATTGGACGAAAATAGCACTAAAAAAAGAAATGCCATGGCATTTCTTTTTACTGCCACACCATGCCCCTCACCTACACATGAAACTGCCACGCGATCGTTCGCAACTGCCGGTTTGCTAGAAATCCTGATAGGCCGGGCTTTTGGCGGTAGGCGGGGAGCTTGGACTGTAGGTTTGCTCACATGCGTCGCACATGCCAGTGATGTACCAAGCCGATGCGCGTCCCTTCGGTGAGCAGCGGGCCGGACCGACCGTGTGTTGGTGCGACGCGAAGGCGACAGGCTGTAAGTTTACCGCCTACTCCTTGACGACATTGGTCGATACAAATCCCGATTAAGAAAGGGTAGGGCGGCGTTTTTGCCACGCGGGAGGCATGGTAGTTTTTTTTTACAATTGGATGGACCCGTCACTGCAAAATTCATAGCGGTGGGCAGTGCTACTATGCTTGTCGGAGGCGTAAGTGGGCCCGCGTTCTCGGATGCGTACGTGGCGGAGCCGGACGCCCGCCAACCTCTCGTAGCGATAGCGAGGAGCCCGCTGCTGGCTATTTTCTATATAATATTTTTTTGGCGAATATATTTTCTATATAATCAGCTTTGAAATTTTCAATCGTTCACGTGTGACGTGATATCAGCTGTTGATTGCTGTTAATCCAATGGTCTAGGTGGTTGGGATTCGCATCTATCAAAACCTAATTGTACCCTGTTGTGTCTACAACATTCTTCTGGAACCAGTAGCACGTCACTGTGATCAAACCACACAAGAAGCTCGCAACACCCCCTCCCCCATGTGCCACATGGCCTCATGGGTGCACCCACATCATTTTAATCATAATATATTGACTGAAAAAAGAGAGACATTTTGTAGCGTGCCATTGGAATTCTAACTTACGTGCTTTTGCACAAACTGGAAGTACTAGTGCCACATCATCTAAAGCCTTTCTACACGCGCACATTTCTTATACAAATGTGCTCCACCGTGTACCCGCGCATTTGTATGTGGGAGCGAGTGCGTGCGTGCACCTCTTCTCTTTCGTACACATAGTCTGCGTGTCTGAGAGAGAGAGAGAGAGAGATGGTGTGTGCAAGAAATCATGGGAGATTCATGAATTTTTGTGTGGGGGGGAGGGGGGAGGGAAATATAGAAGGAGTATGTGCCAATGATGCAATTTGTGTGAAAGAGAGGCCTATATACATATATGTATGTGCATGGGGGTGATATACGAGAAGGGAGGGGAGGGGTCGTCTGCGCGATATATCGATAGAGACAGATAGAGGGAAGAACTCTACGAGCATACAAGCACTGGGAGAGGGGGTGTTGGGAGATGGTGCGAGAGCCCAACTGGTGCGAGCAGCGGAAATAGTAAAGCATGCAAATGTACGGGAAATAAAGGGGTAGAGTATGGAAGATCAAACGCAATGAAGACACGGTGGTTTTTGGCGTGGTTCCGATAGGTGGTGCTATCGTACGTCCACGTTGATGGAGACTTCAACCCACGGAGGGTAACGGCTGCGCGAGTCCGCGGAGGGCTCCACCCACGAAGGGTCCACGAAGAAGCAACCTTGTATATTCCACCATGGCTTACGTCCACGAAGGACTAGCCTCACTCAGGGTAGATCTTCACGAAGTAGGCGATCTCCTTGCCCTTACAAACTCCTTGGTTCAACTCCACATCATGTCGGAGGCTCCCAAGTGACACCTAACCAATCTAGGAGACACCACTCTCCAAAAGGTAATAGACGGTGTGTTGTTGATGAACTCCTTGCTCTTGTGCTTCAAAAGATAGTCTCCCCAACACTCAAACAACTCCTCACAGATTTGGCTATGGTGGAAGAAGGATTTGAGTGGAAAGCAACTTGGGAAAGGCTAGAAATCAAGGTTCAAATGGTTGGATTGGAATGTCTTGATCTCAACACATGAGTAGGTGGTTCTCTCTCAGAAAATGTATGGTGAAAGGGTAGGCACATTCTGATGGCTCTCCTTACTGAGTAAGAAGTGGTGGAGGGGTATATATAGCCTCCACACAAAATCCAACCGTTACACACTTTTGACCCAACTCGGTGGCACCGATCAGAAATCTCGGCGGCACCAAACTGTGTAAAGATATGAACGTTAGGAATCTCGGTGGGACCGACTGGAACAACTCGGATGGTCCGATGTGCAATGGTTAGGGCAAACCTCGTGTCGGTGGCACCGATTGCATCAACTCGGTGGGACCGAAGTGAAGCGTTAAGGCAACAGAGAGTTGGCAAGCCATCTTGGTGCGACCGATTTGCAAAACTCGGTGGGACCGAAGTAAGTGCAAACGATTACAGAGAGTTGGCAAGGCCAGCTCGGTGGGACCGAGATCCATATCGGTGGATCCGATTTGTTAGGTTTTTGGCAGTGGCTAAGTCCAGATGAACTCGGTGGCGCCGGATAGGAAATTTCGGTGGGGCCGAGTTGGAATGTAGGTTTTGGACATATTTGGATGGAGAAAGTGGTTGAGGGTTTTGGAGTACTGTCACGAAGCACTTGAGCAAAAAGACCATTAAGCAACACCTCATCCCCTTTTAATAGTATCGGCTTTCCTATGGACTCAATGTGATCTTGGATCACTTAACAAAAAATGTAGAGTCTTGAGCTTTTGCCAATCCAAGTCCTTAGCATTTTGAAGGGGTTCCACATCCTCTTGTCCTTGCCACGCCATTGTTGAACTTGTCTGAAATTCACTAGATAGAGGCATTAGTCCAACAACATGTATGTTGGCATAAATTACCAAAATCACCAAGGGAGCAAATGTGCTTTCATGGACTCAATTTTAGTCCATATGGTAGACGGTACAAATTGTTTTTTGTTGTTGTTGAGGGAAGTACGAATTGATTTGGTACCGTGCACGGTAAGCTTGCTCTCCCGAATTTTTAAGTTGTTCATTGTTGTTTTTGAATGGCATTTGTAGTTATTCATATAGTAAAACGGGACATGACTCTCTCTTGTGTGGTGCGAATTGTTTTTTGTTTTTGTTTTTTTGTACATGTTAAGCTTGTTCTCCCGAAATTTCAAGATGCGCCTTGTTATCCCAAAATTTCAAGCTATCTGTTTGTCTCTTGTGCTGCGAAACTCCCACCTCTTCAACCCGCGCCTTGTTATCCCAAAATTTCAACGCGCGCGAAACTCCCCCCTGGTCCGAAATCGGTCGCGCCGCCCCGACATGCGAAATCCCCCTTCTACCCCTCAGCCGAAAATCCCGCCTCGACATCCCATGGTCCAAACGGGTAGGGGTACTTTCGTAACTTACCCCACTTTTTGGACAAGCGCGTCCCTAAGCCATGGTTCCCCCCTCCCACCCCCTCCGCCCCCCATTCCTGCACCGAGGCCGCCAAAACCCGTGAAACCCCATGCTCCTCCGTCCGCCACCTGACCACCGCCCAGCCGGAGCCTCTTCCCCGATGACATCGTCCGCCGCAATAGCTTGACATCCCTCATCCACCGCACCGGATGAGGATCCGTCGTCGATCTCGTCGTCCCGCCAGTTCAGCCACCCCGTCCTCCACCTCCAAGGAGCTGCCCCAACGTTCGCCTCGTGTATCGCACCACCTCCATTCCCACAGCGCTGTCTTCACCAACACCACCAGAGCCACAACACCATCACCGATTCCTCGGATGAAGCTGAGGCCTAGTCGGCACCACCAAAGAGTTTCTACACTAATCGCTGCATTTTCTCCTTTATTTGATCTCACGGTGCTGCCGCTGCTCATTCCCGAGCCGCCATGGTGTGACTCCATCGACGACGGCGTCACCGGCCACTTCCTCCACGGCGTCTCTCCACCATGGCGTTACTCCCTCAACGACGATGTCCACATCAGCAGGAGCTTCTGCTGCTGCTGCTATGGCCATCGCTGGCCGCGCTGCTGCTGCTCCGGCTCTCGCTCGTGCTACTGCTCTGCTCTTGCTCTTGCTCGCGCTGCTGCTCTACTCTTGCTCGCACTGCTATTGCATGAGCAGCAGCTTCGACTCTCGCTCACGCTCCTCCTGCTGCTACGGCTCTCACACGCGCTGATGCTCCGGGCGCTGCTACTGCTGCACGACCAGCTGCCCCGGCTGCTCTCTGGTAGTTCGTTCCCTGCTGGAGCTACTGCCGATTTAGATCACTGCTTCTCTGCCACTAGTGCTCGAGCGGCCAAAATTACTAGTGCATTGCTTCTCTACTACTACTGTGTTCAGTTCCGACAGTAAAATTCAGTTTCGACAGCAAAATTTAGTTTCGAGAGTACATTTCAGTTTCGACAGTAAAATTCAGTTTCGACAGTTAAATTCAGTTTCAACAGTTAAGTTCAGAGACGAGCGACTGATGTATTTTACATCTAGCACTTTTTGGTGATGTATTTTACATCATCTATTGGAGATGCTATTAGAATCCCAGTTCAGGTTAACGTTGTCTCTCTTGTCCTGCTTCAGCCTCGCCGTCGTACACCTCACCGGAGCTGCTCCAACGACAAAACCGTCCATCACAGTGGAGCAGTACCCTCGGCTCCATCTCCAGACGCCTAAGATCTTCTTCCCCGCCTATGACAGCCACATCTGCCGCATCATCCTCAGCGACCAACCCAATGATGTTGAGATCGACATGGCTTCACCAAAGAGGTTGTACACTTGTCGCATCACTTTTTTACTCTACATGTAGTATGTCCACTGAACACACGTAGTAATGCGAAATACGAATAGTTTCTCCCATATGACAAGCAGTGAGGTACTAAGCAAGTTAGCTATCTGTGATGGACTCTCTCAAAAGCCATCATTATTTATTTCTGCGAGTTGGAGATGTGCATGTGTAGATGGGCCTGGGAGTTGAGCTAGTAGGGCAGTGGGCTGGGTCCAAAGTAGTAGAAGTAGTACAAAAACATTTTTGGAGTGTAGGCTTTTGCCTGTTCAAGCTTGCCTACTAGAATCCACTGGTTGAAAGGAAAAGTGAAGGAAAGACATGGGAATTGGAAAGTTTCCTATGGTATTACTATTCATGTATTTGGTTCAAAGGAATGGACCAAGGGAAAACTGTAGGATTTTTTCCTTTAGGGTCTCTTTCAAAGAAAAACCGTAGGAATTTTAATATCCACTTGGCCCTCCTTTTCAAATTCCTATTCATGAAGAACAAGACTAAGTGATAGTAGCATAATAGCATTATAACTGTACATTTTCATGTGGTTTGACTTTAATATTACAATGCTTCTTTGCATTTCTGCGATCTTCCAATTCCTATGAACCAAACACCCAGACTGACAGAAATCCTATGTTAGCAAATGCTCTATTTTGCACTTGCATTCCTATGCTATTCATGTGTTTCCTATCCCTGCGTTGTTAGAATCCTCCAATTCAAATGAGCCTTTACAGAATTACTTCTGATATAGATAGGTGTCAAAGAAAACATTGTGTGGTTTGTCCCGCTCCTGCCGCGCCATCGTCCGCCCCAGCTGAGCTGCTCCAACGACGGAAGCATCCACCGCAGCAGAGATCCCCCCTTCAGACCGTCTTTCGCCGCCTCAGATCTTCTTCCCCACTGCCGGCAGCCACCACCATTGCATTACCATCATCAACTGAGCAGATGACCTTGAGGACTACACGGGTCCGCAAGAGAGGTTGCACTCTTTCGTGTCTGCTTACGTTATGCATCGCTTAATATTACCTGCTATTTTATCGTCCTGTTCACCTCTTAGACTCCGAGTCAGGTCCAAACTAATAATCAAACTTGAGTTTTTAAATGGTTGTGTGCTACATATCGGGGCAGCAACAAATAGTATCTCTGTCTACTATCTGCTTAATCTCGGGTGTCTACTATGTGTTTCATGTTGGGTGGAAAACAAACTATAAAGGAGCCATTACCTGTATTTTTTTAACTGAAGCTATTATCTGCCTGCTATCATTGGTTTGGGTCTATCCATTGGTTGCTACCATCACTCTGGATTTCTGCATGCATTCCTTACATAATCTCACTATGGTTTATTCATATGCATGTCAGTTATTGTACACAATGGTACTGAACATGTAGAGCAAAAGAGAAGAGCCTTGCGTGGCAATATAATGTCATGCAGATGTCGCTCCATGGTGGCCGCAATGGCAGCCCCCCTCCACCCATTCCAGATTGTAATCAAGAGGAAGATAACTGTTCAGAGGGGGATTCAGAGGGAGCAGACCACTCCTATTTACCACCTGAGGTCTTTTCTCTCACTTGGCATGCTGATGTTGGTCATATCATGCATATGGCGCCTTGCATTGCTTACTTTATACATCATATATGTCATCTGCTTAGTTTCGACATGTTTTGTGTGAATGCCATCTATTTAGTTTCTATATCATATATGTGAATTATGGAATGCCATCTTGTTTAGCCAGGCATCATATATGGGAATTTTGCAATTCCATCCTGTTTAGCCAGTCATCATATATGTGAATTATATCATGCCATCCTTTTTTTCATTATGCATTACATTTGTCAAAAATGTTAGTACATTCAACTACTCTTCCTGTTCATCAGCCATTTGACACGGTGATGGAAAAATCTGGAGTGAAAGCAAGGTCTTCAGAGCAGACCGTGCTATCTGACGAAGCGCATATCTTGCCGGTTATAGATAGCTCCTCAGAGGAGGATTCAGAGACAGATGACCAGTCGTATTTCCTCCCAAGGTGTATGCTCTAACTTGGCCGGGTTATATTGCTCATATCATGCATATGGTGTCTTGCATTGCTATGTCATTTGCTTAGTTTAGACATGCTTTGTGTGAATGCCACCTGTTTAGTGTCTAATTACCATATATGTGAATTATGCAGTGCCATCTTATTGCAAGGCATTATATATGTGAATTATGCAATGCCATGCTGTTTAGCCAGGCATCATATGTGTGAATTATGTCATGCCATCCTTTTTTTGTATTACATATTCCATTTGTCGACAATGTTTGTTTATTCAACTACTCTTCCTGTGCATCAACCATTTGAATTGCTGATGGAAAAATCTGGAGTGAAAACAAGGTCTTCAGAGCAGACAATGCTACCTACTGAAGCAGATATCTTACTGGTTACGGATAGCTCCTTAGAGGAGGATTCAGAGACAGATGACCAGTCCTATTTTCCCCCTGAGGTGTATGCTCAAACTTGGCAAGGTTATATTACTCATATCATGCATATGTTGTCTTGCATTGCTTAGTTTAGACATCATATACACAATATTGAATACCATCTGCTTAGTTTAGACATCATATATGCGATTGCCATCTGCTTACTTGCTTAGTATATAAATCATATATGTGAAGTATATCATGCCATCATGTTTACATAGACAGCATGTATGTGAATTATGGCATGCCAACCTATTTAATAAAGACATCATGTAGTTATATCATCTCATCCTGTTTACATGGTCATCATATTTTGAATTATGCCATTCTATCCGTTAATTATATCATGCCATCATGTTTCCATAGACAGCATGTATGTGAATTATGGCATGCCAACCTATTTAATAAATACATCATATTTGAATTATGTCATTCTATCCTGCTTAGTTAGCCATCATATATGTGAAATTGTGTCATGATATCCTGTTTAGTTAGCCATCATATATGTGAAATTGTGTCATGCTATCCTGTTTGGTTAGTCAACATATATGTGAATTATTTCATGCCCTCTTTTATTCCCCACTATCCATTGCACCTGTCTATCATACAATGTCTGTACATTCAATTACTTTTCTTGTTTATCAGCCATTTGAATTGGAGGGGGTGATGGCAGTATCTAAGGGAGAAAAATACGGTCTTCAGAAAAGACAGTGCTACCCGTCGATGCAGATAGAACCACGGTTTTACTTGCCCAACAACCAGCCCCACCACACATAACTCAGACTCTCGCAGATTGTACCCCTACCCAGTTGGACAGAGAACCAGCTACACCCCATCTAACCCCAACCCCAGCAGATAGTAACCCAGTTCCACTTGACACAACACCATCTCCACCATAGAGCACCCTAACACGAGCAGTTAGTAAGGCAACTGCAGTGCCCAAAGCACGGGGACTAGCACTGCGAACCCCAACTCAACGGTTAAAGCAGAAGAACAATTGTTTTCAGGTCAGATTCCGTAGCTATGGTGCATACTCCTTTGCTCTTGCATCACTGTATTTACTCATACCAACTAATTTCAAATTTGAAGGATCTAATTGAAACTCCAATGGCACAAAAGGTATGTTTTAAACCTGTTTCTTTAACTGGTTTGCTGTTGTAACTTCTTGCTCTATATTGATTTCAGTTTCAATTGTATAAACAGTTATGTTCTCATGTCATGCACATTACAAGTGTTGTTAGTGTTCTTAGTTTCCCACACTTATATTCAGTCTATGCCGCTTTTGTCTTAAACATATATGATTTGAACCGCGTCTCTATCTTGATTTGGTCACGTAAACTAGGATGATATAGACAATACAGTGACCATAGTACATAAATATATGTTTGTTTCATGTTGTTATCCTGTCAACATTACTACTGAACTGGTTTACCAAAATGAGTTTCATATACTACATGCTAAACATGTGATGTGTCTGCTTGTTCATCTTTTAGAATGCCGGCAGAATATTGGAGAAGAGTACCCCATTATGCAATGGTAAAGGAAGTAATGCAGACAAGGTTTAAGATAGTGAGACAACCCTGTTGGTCTCCAAGAAAGCTAAAAATTATCTTCAAGACAGTGAGACAACCCCAAAGTCCTGCCTTGATGTAGTGTTCGAGTTACTGGCCACTACCGCTGCACAAGCTCTTCGAACTCGCTGCCTGAATCAGTGCGTCTTCTTGAGTCTCAACTACAAGTTGAAAGACAACGATCAGCTGTGCCGCGACAAGAAGTCGAAGGACTGAGGAAGTCCCTGCAGAATTCAGATGAACACTTTCTGGTGCAACAGCAAGAGTTGGAGGAGTTTAGCGCCAAACAAGAGAAAGCTAATAAGCTTGCTAAGTTTCTTGCCAGCATGGTGGGTGCCCAGGATATCGTTCATTGAGCTCTTCTGAAGTGGTTTCATTTCTGGACTTGTTTTGTTGTCGCATTTATTTGCACTTGTGGCCAACTTAGTCGCCCGGTGTTTTTAATATGCTGCTTTGTTGTTCCCTTTATTTGCACTGGTGGCGAACTTTGATGCCCAGTGGATGCAATGTATGTAATCGCCGTAATAGCCTAGCGTTAGTTGCTAGCTTATTTATTTACTTATAGTCATGTTTATTGCTTGTAGTCACTGCAGTTCTTTTTCCTCGGTTTGCTAGTGGCTGCAATAACCATGGTCCAAATACGGGCCGTAGGATTCATGGGCCTCCTACGGGTCGTAGGATCCATGGGCCTCCTACGCGCTGTATGATCCATGGGCCGTACTGTTCGTGGGCTAAAACCGGACTGCAATATGGGCCATAAAAGGGCCAATTTGGGAACGGTCGGTTTAAGGGCCCGCAGCAAAACGGGCCGTTAACAGGCCGAAAGTCATCACAGGCTTAATTCTATCGACAGGTATAACGGGTTGTTAATGGGCCGGAAAACATGACGGGCTGAAAATGGCCCAATGGTTTAACAAACCACAAACAGGCCGATTGTAACCACGGGCTAAATTTGGCCCATTGGCATAACAGGCCAGTAACGGACCGTAAGTAATCGAGGGCCGGAAATGAGCCCAAGAATTTATGGGCCCTTACAAGGCTGAAAGAGAACACGGGCTGGAAACGACCCAACTGAATCATGGGCCTTTAATGGGCTCAAAGCAGTTTACTGTTCATGACGGGCCAGAATCACCACGGGCCATCAATGGGCCCAAAGATACAAAAGGCCTCATATGGGCCGAAAGACGTCACGGGCCATAGATGGACCAAAAGTGAGAATGGGCTGGAATCATATGGAACGGCCCACATGATGCTACTGGGCCAAATTTTGAAAGGCCATAACGGGCCGTGAGTACCCCGGCCGTAAATGGGTTGTATGCGAACAGGCCGTAAACAGGATTTCCATGGGCCGGCCTGCTAACTTTTGACCAAGTCAAACGGGCCGGTCTTTCTAAACTAAATGTGTAGGAGATATGCCCTAGAGGCAATAATAAATGTTATTATTTATCCCCATGTTCCTAATTATGTTTATATTCCGTGCTATAACTGCTATGGTTCTCGAGTCTGCAATAACCACGAGGCTCGAAGGAAAACTCATATGCACGTGTGGAATAATAAATGGTAAAATGTATTCCTAGTCTGGCCTCTAAGACTAGCTCAAGTGTTGCATGATGGTTCTGTTTTCCTGATCATGGGCATGACTATGCCGGCAACTTTGAGGGCACAATGTTAGAAGAACATTTGTGTTGAATCGACCCGAAGTGATGTTATGCTATGAGATACATTCGTCACAAGTTAATGGTTAATAACATAGAGAAAGTTAACATTTGCATAATTCCTTAGACCATGAGAGTATCGAGTTTCTTCATGCTTGCTTCATGAACTTTGGGGTTTGTTAAACGTTATCCGTAAATGGGTGGCTATTACGGCGGCTTACGGGTTCATGGAAAAGTATGTCAAGGGACTTGATAGCTCAAGATTGGGATTTGCTCCTCCGACGATGGAGAGATATTCTTTGGGCCCTCTCGGTGTTACGGTATCCATCATCGTCTGGCCAGACACAATGTGATTTGACACAGGGATACCAGAACGCGGGAACGAGAAAAGAGAACAAAACCGGTAACGAGGTAACTGGCATTGTGGACAAGTGTTGATCCACGGGGATGCTGATAAATCTCACCTCGGGTGTTTGTAACATATCGCTAAGCAGCAGGAATAGCACACGGCAACTGGAGGTTCACTCGAATATTTATTCGTGTGGGTATAGGGGTCAATATGGGTGTCCACGGCTCCGATGTTGATCATTGATCGGAAAGTGTTCCGGTCATGTCTATACTTCACCGAACCTATAGGGTCACATGCTTAAGGGTCATCTATCTGCTGAATACTAGACAGGGAGTCTGAGAGAAAGTCACCGGAAAAGTTTCGGAGACGACGGAAAAGTTCCGGAGAGAAAACCGAAAGTGTTTCGGAGCTGCCGGAATTGTTTCGGAGAAAAACGAAAATGTTTCGGAATAAAACCATCATACCGAAAATGTTCCGGAGAGTGTCCAGAATAATTTTAGAGGGTGCCGGAAATGTTCTGGGACCTTCCGGAATTTTTCAGAAGAAATAGTCGCGGAAAACATCTTGTCCCAGCGTGAGGGGACAAGATCCCACGATACGTGGGGGCTGTTTTGGGGGCGCCCCCCTTGAGGGGGCAGCCCCTTGTGGCTGGACAAAGGTGTTGGGGGGCCCCCCATGGTGGGGAGCAGCCCCCACAAATGGTGGAAAGTGTTGGGAGGTGGTGGGGCCCCATGTGGGAACACCATGTTGGAAAGCCATGGACAAGGGGACATGTTTTCTCCTTGTTTGGTGGGTGCATGTTTAGTGGGCTGAAATTTCAGCCCCCCTCCACCCCTTCCACCACTATATAAGGAGGAGGAGAGGTGCTCTCCAAACTCACTCCAACTCTCTCACAAATGCCATGCATGATTTGGCTTTCTTCTCTCCCTCCCACAAAATAGTTTCGTAGACCCGAAAGGTTGTCTAGGTTCCGGTGGGAACTAGTTCTGAACGGCGAAGCCCTGCCGGATAGGTGACACCGTATGTGTGCAACCCCATAGAGAGGTCGTAGGTTCGATCTTTTGCCCGAGGGGCTGTTCGAGGGTCCTCCCGAAGGGCTGTCCGTGACACCGTCCGAGGGACTATCCGACCGCCTCCCGAAGGGCTGTCCGAGGGACTGTCCGAGGAGTGGACGAGGGAGTACTTCCTCACGGTTGGGAGGTTGTAAATCCTAGCTGCGGGGATCTACACCGACGATCTTCATCGACTCTACTTCCGCTGCGCTATGAGTCGGTAACGATTAGATCAAAAACCTTGTATGCGATCTCCATAGTGATCCTGGGCTGGTGCGTAGGTCAGATTTTTTTGTTTTCTGCTGCGTTCCCCAACAAAATGGGCCACTATTGGGCCATGCCACGTGTCGGCGTATCATAGGCGTCTCTCGTCCAATGAATGGACGACATCTGTCGCAGCGCCGACCTAACACGTGGTTTCGTTGGCGAATGAGAATTTTACACATGGAAAATCGCCATTGGTCAGGGCTGTTAACGGGTTATCGGATCCAAATCCGCACACGGTAGCTTAACGGCGACCCGTTATGGTGGATGCCACGTGTCGGTCACTATTGACGAAAACACTTCCATGACGAGACATTTATCGTCATGGAAGTGGACACTTCCATGATGATAATTTCAGTATTTTCATGGAACACTTCTACGACAGCACAGGTATGACTATCTTGATTCTGTCATAAAATCGTCACGGATGTACATGCATGACAGAAAACGTGACCTACTGTGACAAAGACGTATCATCACAGAAGTGTTTTTTTAGTGTTGTGTAGGTGTGAGATTGACACGATCCGGTACCAATTGTGCTACTTCCATAATTCCATATTGGGTGATCATTGATCCATCTTCAACATTGGATAAGGTACATTCGGTCTAGTTCATTCCTTTCTTCCACTAACATTTGCTTGAGAATGATGGATAGGCCAAGCACTTCTTCCAACCCACTCTTCGACGAGCAAGAGGAACCGACCAACTACGTCACCAAGGTTCAACTCTTTGGCGCTGAAAGAGCTTTACATCAAGCAAATGAAGCTTTGGGAGACCGCATCGAACAACTTGCCACTGACTTGCACCAATCCAAAGCAAGGACACGAGACTACCTCGACGACAAGCTTTCATCTCAAATGGAAAAGTTCCGTGCCATGATGGTCAACCGCGCTTATTCCACATCATCATCATCAAAAAGTAGGCGCCACTCAAGCCGACACTCTTCAGACACGTCTTCGGATGCAGGTCTTCCATGAGCTCGCTCGCATAGTCACCAAGACCATGAAGATCATCAAGCTTCACAAAATCCATTCCATGGCAATGGTTACAAGACCACCTTCGAGAGCGCAAACGAAATCGTCGTCAAGAACAAGATACCATGGACCAAGAGCAAGCTCCACACCGCCAACGCCATGAAAACCAAGACGGCGATGCTCTTCGGCAAGAACAAAATGCCGTGAGGAACAAGCACTTAACGCTCAACATGCTCTACGCGAAGCAACTCGCGCCATCAATGAGCGCAACCACCGCGTGCATGAACAAGAAGAAGCCCTCCGACGAGAGTGACAAGAGGAAGCCACGCGTCTTGAGGAGCACCAAGAAATGAGGAATCGTGCAAGAATCCCACGCCCTCAACGCCAAATTAATCAAGCAGAGCACGAGGAGCAAGAGCTGGAGGACCCACCTCGACGACAAGAGCGACATCGCCACCGCCCCCAACACAACGAGGAGCAACGCTACGGCAAGCTCAAGTTCAACATGCCTAAGTTCTCCGGAAGCAATGATCCCGAAGAATACCTCTCATGGGCATTGAAGGTCGACAAGATATTCCGTCTTCACAATTATGAAGAGGAAAAGAAGATCGCCATGGCATCCCTTGAATTCCAAGACTATGTTCTCATTTGGTGGGAGCAAGTCATCGAGCGCCGCCAAGAGAAAGGCGACCCACCCATCGCGACTTGGAATCAAATGAAGGATGTCATGAGAGATTGTTTTGTGCCTACCCACTATAGCCGTGATCTATTCAAGAAGCTACAACTCCTCAAGCAAGGAACAAAGTCAGTTGAAGAATACTATCAAGAGATGGACACGGCAATGATACGAGCCAACGTCAAGAAAGATGATGAACAAACTATGACACGTTTCTTGAATGGTCTTAACCATCCAATCAAGAAAATTGCGGATTTCTGATACGTAATTTTATGGAGATTTTTTTTGGAATATATGTGATTTTTGGGAAAAAGAATCAACGCGAGACGATGCTCGAGGGAGCCACGAGCTTAGGGGCGCGCCCTACCCCCCAGGGCGTGCCGTGTGAGCTCGTGACTCCTCCGTAAGTTGGTTGGGGCCCTTCTTTAGCCGCAAGAAAGTTAATATCCGGAAAAAAATTGTGTTAAAATTTCAGCCCAATAGGAGTTACGGATCTCCGAGAATATAAGAAACGGTTAAGGGCCAGAAAACAGAACGCGAAACAGAAGAGAATAGAGAGAGAGATCCAATCTCGAAGGGCATCCTGCCCTCCGGGAGCCATGGCCATGGACCAGAGGGGAAACCCTTCTCCCATCTAGGGGAAAGGCCAAGCAAGAAGAAGAAGGAGGGGGGGTCCTCTCCCCATCTCTTCCGGTGGCGCCAGAATGCCGCCAGGGGAACCATCGTGACGGCGATCTACACCAACAACTTCGCCGCCGTCACCACCAAGTTTCTCCCCCTCTATGCAGCGGTGTAACACCTCTTTTCCCCGCTGTAATCTCCACTTGAACATGGTGCTTCATGCTATATATTATTACCCAATGATGTATGACCATCCTATGATGTTTGAGTAGATTCTTTTTTTCCTACGGGTTAATTGTGATATGGTGTGATTGATATGAGTTGTATGTTAATATGGTGCTGTACTATGGTGCCCTCCGTGTTGCGCAAGCGTGTGGGATTACCGCTATAGGGTTTTGCAATATGTTCATGATTCGCTTATAGTGGGTTGCGAGAGTGACATAAGCTTAAACCCGAGTAAGGGGGTTATTGCGTATGGGAGTAAAGAGGACTTGTTACTTAATGCTATGGTTGGGTTTTACCTTAATGATCTTTAGTAGTTGCGGATGCTTGCTAGGGTTCCAATCATAAGTGCATATGATCCAAGTACGGAAAGTGTGTTAGCATATGCCTCTCTCTCATTACATATGATAAGTATCTACCATGTTACATTCAATTGTCTATGGACAATCTTTCTCTTTGTGTTACAAAAAGCTCTCTACTAAAACAAACTAACTTTTATTATCTAGCTAAGTACTTCTAGTTTTATTCTTGCAAACTATCCTATTATACCTACAAAGTAGTTTCATTCTTGTTCTAGGTAAAGAGAACGTTAAGTGTGCGTAGAGTTGTGAAAGCGCAGGTTAACTCCCAGAGGGGGGGGTGAATGGGAGATTTTTAGAATTTCGTCAAACTCTGAAGATTTTGACGAATTTCAGAGTAACAAAATAGAAACATGAGTGAAACTAGATCGACACAGATGTAGATAGCATGCAAAAGAAATACATACAAGTGAAGAACAAGTAGTCATACAAACAAACATGCATGAGGAAGATGAACTGAAGATATGAAATACAACATGATGAAAGTCTTCAGTTCAAATTCTTCAGATAAGTAGAGCACAAGTTCTTCAGCAGCGGAAATGCGTAAAGGTAAGGGGGGTGAGGAACTTCAAACCAGTTAGGCTCGGTGAAGACACAGTGATTTGGTAGACTAGTTCCAGTTGCTGTATCAATTGTACGTCTGGTTGAGGCGGCTGAGTCTTACCTCAGAGGACACTTAGTCCTCACCGTATTCCTCTTGAGCTGAGGTCACTTAGACCTCGCCCAATCACTCGTGGTAAGTCTTCAAGGTAGACTTCCAAAACCTTCACAGACTTGTTCACCGACACACCACAATTACTCTTGGGTGCTCAGAACATGACGCCTAACCGTCTGGAAGAATGACTGTCTTCAAAGGTAATAAGCGTTGGATCACACAGATCAACTTCTTCAGTGATGCTCAGTCACTTAGGCTCTGGTTGGGTTTTTCCTCACTTGGGTTCTCACAAAGTCGTCAGAGGAAGGGTTGCTCTTGCTACTTGTGATCTGCGTTGGTTTTTCCCCGAAGAGGAAGGGATGATGCAGTACAGTAGAGATAAGTATTTCCCTCAGTTATGAAACCAAGGTTATCCATCTAGTAGGAGAATCACGCAACACCTCGTTAGCAGTACCTGCACACAAAACAACAAATCCTTGCACCCAACGCAAACAAGGGGTTGTCAATCCCTTGGCGGTCAATTGCAAGATTAAATTGTATGGTGATAGATAAATAGATCGAACTAAAATATAAAATAAAATAAATAAAGTAAAAGTGCAGCAAGGTATTTTTAGGATTTTTAATATATGATAGAAGTAGACCCGGGGGCCATAGTTTTCACTAGAGGCTTCTCTCATGAAAATATCATACGGTGGGTGAACAAATTACTGTTGGGCAATTGATAGAAAAGCAAATAATCATGACGATATCCAAGGCAATGATCATGTATATAGGCATCACGTCCGAGACAAGTAGACTGATTCCTGCCTGCATCTACTACCATTACTCCACACATCGACCGCTATCCAGCATGCATCTAGTGTATTAAGTCCATAAAGAACAGAGTAACGCCTTAAGCAAGATGACATGATGTAGACAAAGTAAACTCATGCATGAATAAACCCCATCTTTTTACCCTTAATAGCAACGATACATATGTGTCATGTCCCTTTCTGTCACTGGGATTGAGCACCGCAAGATCGAACCCATTACAAAGCACCTCTCCCATTGCAAGTTAAATCAATCTAGTTGGCCAAACCAAATCAATAGATCGGAGAGAAATACGAAGCTATAATAATCATGCATAAAAGAGTTCAGAGAAGACTCAAATAATATTCATAGATAATCTGATCATAAACTCACAATTCATCGGATCCCAACAAACACACCGCAAAAAGTGATTACATCGGATAGAACTCCAAGAACATCAAGGAGAACATTGTATTGAAGATCAAAAAGAGAGAAGAAGCCATCTAGCTACTAACTATGGACCCGAAGGTCTGTGGTAAAATACTCACGCATCATCGGAAGGGCAGCAAGGTTGATGGAGAGCCCCTCCGTGATCGATTCCCCCTCCGACGGAGTGCCGGAAAAGGCCCCCAGATGGGATCTCTCGAGAACAGAAGCTTGCGGCGGCGGAAAAAGTATTTCGTGGACTCCTCTGTTGGTTTCCCGATTTTAGAGAATTTATAGTGGAGGAATTAGGTCAAACGGAGCTGTGTGGGCCCCATGAGCCACCAGGGTGCGCCCCCCCTGGGGCGTGCCGTGGTGTCTCGTGGTCCACTGCTTCATCTTCTCGTCTCCTCCCGAAGCTTCTAGTGTTTGTTATGTCCAGAAAAAAATCTCCAAAAAGTTTCGTGGCATTTGGACTTCGTTTGGTATTGATATTCTGGAAAACCAAAAACAGGCAAAAAATAGCAACTGGCACTGGGCACTAAGTTAATAGGTTAGTCCCAAAAAATGATATATAATTGCTGCAAATGTATATAAAAACATCCAAGATTGATAATATAATAGCATGGAACCATAAAAAATTATAGATACGTTGGAGACGTATCAGCATCCCCAAGCTTAATACATGCTCGTCCTCGAGTAGATAAATGATAAAAACAGAATTTTTGATGTGGAACGCTACCTATCATATTCATCATATATTCTTTTCTTTTGTAGCATGGACATTTGGACTTGAATGATTCAAAGCAATAGTCTATAGTTTGACATGAAGACATAAATACTCAAGCATACTAACAAGCAACCATGTCTTTCAAAATATCAATGCTAAAGAAAGTTATCCCTAGCCCATTATGCTCAATAATTGATCCATTCATGAAACACACTCAATATTAGCTACACACAATGCACAAGTATGACAATAGTGCTCCCTAGTTGGTGCTTTGTAAGAGAAGATGGAGACTCAAAATAAAAATAAAAATCGCATAAAAGTAAATAGATAGGCCCTTCGCAGAGGGAAGCAGAGATTTGCAAATGTGCCAGAGCTCAAAGCTTAAATTAGAGAGATAAAATTATTTTGAGAGGCATGCTTTTCCTGTGAACGAAAACGACCGAGAATTCCCAATATCTTCCATGCTAGACACATCATAGGCGGTTCCCAAACAGAAAATAAAGTTTATTTCCTTTCCACCATTCTTTCACAATCCATGGCTAGCCGTATCCACAGGTGCCCTCCATACCAACACTTTCCAAGGAATTTTGTTGTTATTAGTTTTTGATTCATTGTGGGACTGGGCATCCCCATTACCTGCCACTCTCTCGTGCAATGATAAGTGAATAAACACTCATCGTGAGAATAACACACCTAGCATGGAAAATATTGGCCACCCCCTGCCGCTTCATGAGCGGTACGGGCACACAAAACTGAAAAATTATTTTGAAAATTAGAGTTGGCACACACAAATTTACTTGGAACGGCATGGAAACACCGCATATAGGTAGGTATGGTGGACTCATTTGGCACAACTTGGGTTTAAAGAGTTTGGATGCACAAGCAGTATTCCCGCTTAGTACAAATGAAGGCTAGCAAATAGATTGAGAAGCGACCAACCAAAAACCAAAAACGTTCATAAACATGCATTGAACATAACTAACACCGAATAATGCACCATAAGTAGGATATAATTTCTTTGCATAACTATTGACTTAACATGCATGCATAGGGAATCACAAATCTTAACATCAATATTCTTACTAAATCACAATTACTCACTAACATGACTCACATATCATCATCTCCATATCGCAAAACTATTGCAAGGAATCACACTTATCATATCCAATGAGCTATATGAAAGTTTTTATTATATCCCTCTTGAATATTCATCACTTTGGGACCAAATTCATATCTTGTGCAAATTACCATTACTATTATCGACTCTCAAAAAGATATAAGTGAAGCATGAGAGTGCAAATATTTCTTCAAAATTTTAATCTTATCAACTCTCAAAATAATATAAGTGACGCATGAGAGCTCAAATATTTCTTCAAAATATAGCCACCGCCGTGCTCAAAAAGATTTAAGTGAAGCACTAGGGCAACTGCCTAGCTCAAAAAAATTAAGTGAAGCACATAGAGTATTCTAACAAATCATGATAAATGTGTGGCTCTGTCAAATAGGTGTGTCCAGCAAGGATGATTGTGACAAACTAAAAAGCAAACAAAGCAAAGACTCATATAATACATGACGCTCCAAGCAAAACACATATCATGTGACGAATAAAAATATAGCTCCAAGTAAAATTACCGATGGTTGGTAGAAGAAAGAGGGAATGCCTTCCGAGGCATCCCCAAGCTTAGATGCTTGATTCTTCCTTGAATATTACCTTGGGGTGCCTTGGGCATCCCCAAGCTTAGGCTCTTGCCACTCCTTATTCCTTCATCCATCGTGATCTCACCCAAAACTTGAAAACTTCAATCACACAAAACTCAACAAAACCTTCGTGAGATCCGTTAGTATAACAAAATAAATCACTACTTTAAGTACTGTTGCAAACCCATTCATATTTTATTTTTGCATTATACCTACTGTATTCTATCTTCTCCATGGCTTATACCCCCCGATACAATCCATAGTTTCATCAAAACAAGCAAGCAATGCATAAAAAACAGAATCTATCAAAAACAGAACAGTCTGCAAAGATCTATTTAAAAACCATACTTCTGTAACTCCAAAAATTCTGAAAACGTAGTACAACGTGGGAAATTCATATACCAATACTGTGTAAAAATTTCAGATTTTTCTAACGCTCCAGTACAGAACTAAATTCCAGCACTGGAGGCAAAACTTTCTGTTTTCCAAACAGCATCAATTATACTATCTTCCAAATCATCACAAAGGCTTTACATGGCACAAACACTAATTAAAACATAAAAACTCAATCATAACAGTAGAATAATTGTGCAAACACACAAGAACAGAAACAAAAAGTAAAAATTTATTTTATTCATTGGGTTGCCTCCCAACATGCGCTATTGTTTTATGCCCCTAGCTAGGCATAATGCATAGTTTCAAGTATTGTCATCTTTCAAATTAATTCCATAAGTGGCCATCATAATGGATTCATATGGTGCTTTAATTTTCTTCCTAGGGAAATGTTCCATACCCTTCTTTAGTGGAAATTGAAATTTTATATTCCCTTCTTTCATGTCAATAACGACACATATGGTTCGTAAGAACGGTCTACCAAGTATTATGGGGCAAGAAGGATTGCATTCAATGTCAAGTACAATAAAATCAACGGGCACTGCTACTTGTAGCTTGCGTTGGTATTTTCCCCGAAGAGGAAGGGATGATGCAGCGCAGTAGAGATAAGTATTTCCCTCAGTTATGAAACCAAGGTTATCGAACCAGTAGGAGAATCACACAACACCTCGTTAGCAGCACCTGCACACAAACAACAAATCCTTGCACCCAACGCAAACGAGGGGTTGTCAATCCCTCGGCGGTCAATTGCAAGATTAAATTGTATGTTATAGATAGATAGATTGAAACAAAAATACAAAATAAAATAAATAAAAGAAAATGGCAGCAATATTTTTAGGGTTTTAGTAAGATGATTTAGATAGACCCGGGGGCCATAGTTTTCACTAGAGGCTTCTCTCGAGAAAATAGCATACGGTGGGTAGACAAATTACTGTTGGGCAATTGATAGAAAAGCAAATAATCATGACGATATCCAAGGCAATGATCTTGTATATAGGCATCACGTCCGAGACAAGTAGACCGATTCCTACCTGCATCTACTACTATTACTCCACACATCGACCGCTATCCAGCATGCATCTAGTGTATTAAGTCCACAAAGAATGGAGTAACGCCTTAAGAACGATTACATGATGTAGACAAGATAAACTCACGTATGAATAAACCCCATCTTTTTACCCTTAATAGCAACAATACATACGTGCCATGTCCCTTTCTGTCACTGGGATTGAGCACCGCAAGATCGAACCCATTACAAAGCACCTCTTCACATGGCAAGATAAATCAATCTAGTTGGCCAAACCAAATCAATAGTTCGGAGAAGAAATACGAAGCTATAATAATCATGCATAAAAGAGATCAGAGAAGACTCAAATAATATTCATGGATAATCTGATCATAAACTCACAATTCATCGGATCCCAACAAACACACTGCAAAAAGTGATTACATCGGATAGAACTCCAAGAACATCGAGGAGAACATTGTATTGAAGATCAAAAAGAGAGAAGAAGCCATCTAGCTACTGCCTATGGACCCGAAGGTCTATGGTAAACTACTCACGCATCATCGGAAGGGCAGCAAGGTTGATGTAGAACCCCTCCGTGATCGATTCCCCCTCCGGCGGAGTACCGGAGAAGGCCTCCAGATGGGATCTCTCGAGAACAGAAACTTGCGGCGGCGGAAAAAGTATTTCGTGGACTCCCCTGAGGGTTTCTAATTTTTTCTGAATTTATAGTGGAAGAATTAGGTCAAACGGAGCTCTGTGGGCCCCACGAGGTACCAGGGCGCGCCTGCCCCCCCCCCCCCAGGCGTGCTCTGGTGCCTCGTGGGCACCCCCTGGGGCTTCTGGCCCTCTCCCGAACGTTCTAGTATTTATCTTGTCCAGAAAAAAAATCTCCAAAAAGTTTTGTGGCATTTGGACTTCGTTTGGTATTGATTTTCTGTAAAACAAAAACAGGGCAGAAAATAGCAATTGGCACTGGGCACTAAGTTAGTAGGTTAGTCTCCAAAAATGATATATAATTTCTGTAAATGTATATAAAAACATCCAAGATTGATAATATAACAGCATGGAACAATCAAAAATTATAGATACGTTGGAGACGTATTAGGCACATAGTTCCTATTTGCAAGAATAAAAACATCATTAATTCTACCCAAAGGCTTTTTAATAGTGGAATCCGCAAGATGCAAATTAAGAGAACATTCATCTATATTGGTAAAGCCTAGCACATCACATAGAGATTTTGGAATTGTGGAAACGCTAGCACCCAAATCACATAAAGCATTGCACTCATAATTTTTAATTTTAACTTTAATGGTGGGTTCCCATTCATCATATAATTTTCTAGGAATTGAAATTTCTAGTTCTAGTTTTTCTTCTAACGCTTTCATCATTGCTTCTACGATAGGTTTAGAAAGAGCCCTATTTTGCTCATAAGCGTTGGGTGAATTTAACATGGATTGTAACAAAGAAATACATTCAATCAAGGAACAATTGTCATAATTAAAATCTTTGTAATCCAAGAGAGTGGGCACATCGCTAGTTAAAGTTTTTACCTCTCCAAACCAACTTTTAACATTTTTTTTATCAAGATTTTCACCCTTTGAATTATGGGGACGCCTACTAGCTGAAGTTAACTCTTCTTCGGTCCCCTTTTCATCAAGTTTTATATTACTGAACAAGGAATCAATAGATTAAACACCAATCATTTTAATATCCTCATCATTACTATGATAAAAACCAGGAAGAATCGCTTTTTCTAAAAATTCTCGTTTAGCTTTTAGCATAGCGGTTCTTTTCCTACTCTCATCCATGGAGACATATAAAGCTTTAATTGATTCATTAATATCAATTTTGGGTGGCAAAATTTTAGTCTTCAGATTTTCCACATCATGAATAATTCTATCAATGCTCCTAGACATATCATCAAGTTTACTCAATTTTTCTTCTATCGTAGTGTTGAAAACTTTTTGAGCATTAATAAATTCTTTAATATTACTTTCAAGATCAGAGGGCATCCTATTATTATTATTATTATTATTATATTTTCCATAGGAATTGCCATAACTATTAGAGGAATTTCCAGGAAACGGCCTAGGAATAAAATTACCTCTATAAGCATTATTATTAAAATTGTTTCGCGAGACAAAATTCACATCTACGGGATCATTATTTTGCTCAATCAAGGTGGATAAAGGCACATCATTAGGATCAATAGGAGTATTTCCGCTAGCAATCAATTTCATAAACGCATCAACTTTATCACTCAAAGTACTAATTTCTTCAACAGAATTCACTTTTTTACTAGTAGGAACTCTTTCAGTATGCCATTGTGAATAATTTGCCATAATATTATCCAACAATTTAGTAGCTTCCCCCAAAGTAATCTCCATAAAAGTACCACCCGCGGCGGAATCTAAAAGATTTCTAGAAACAAAATTTAATCCCGCATAAATTTTTTGTATGATCATCCATAAATTTAAACCATGAGTAGGGCAATTTCTTATCATTAATTTCATCCTTTCCCAAGATTGGGCAACATGTTCATGATCAAGTTGCTTAAAATTCATAATTTGATTTCTAAGAGAAATAATTTTCACGGGAGGAAAATACTTGGTAATAAAAACATCTTTACACCTATCCCAAGAATCGATACTATTTTGTGGTAAAGATGAGAACCAAATATTTGCACGATCCTGCAATGAGAACGGGAATAATTTTAATTTCACAATATCATTATCCACATATTTTTTCTTTTGCATATCACACAATTCTACGAAAGTGTTAAGATGGGATGCAGCATCTTCATTAGGACTACCAGAAAATTGTTCTTTCACAACAAGATTTAGCAAAGCGGCATTAATATCACAAGTCTCCGCACTAGCGGCGGGAGGAGCAATTGGAGTACTAATAAAATCATTATTATTAGTATTGAAAAAATCACATAATTTTGTATTTTCTTGAGACATCGTGGCTACGCAATTAAGGTAACAATCAAGCAAAGAAGCAAACAAGAAAAAGGCAAACGGAAAATATTTTTTGTATTTTTGTAAAAACTTTTTAGAAGTGGGGGAGATGAAAACGAGAGGCAAAGGCAAATAAAATAAATGCAAGGAGATATAAGTTTTATGCGTAGGTACTTGATAGATGTTGATGATGTCTCCCCGGCAACGGCGCCAGAAATTCTTCCTGCTACTTGTGATCTGCGTTGGTTTTTCCCCGAAGAGGAAGGGATGATGTAGTACAGTCGAGATAAGTATTTCCCTCAGTTATGAAACCAAGGTTATCAATTCAGTAGGAGAATCATGCAACGCCTCATTAGCAGTACCTGCACACAAAACAACAAATCCTTGCACCCAACGCAAACAAGGGGTTGTCAATCCCTTGGCGGTCAATTGCAAGATTAAATTGTATGGTGATAGATAAATAGATGGAACTAAAATATAAAATAAAATAAATAAAGTAAAAGTGCAGCAAGGTATTTTTAGGATTTTTAATATATGATAGAAGTAGACCCGGGGGGGCATAGTTTTCACTAGAGGCTTCTCTCATGAAAATAGCATACGGTGGGTGAACAAATTACTGTTGGGCAAGTGATAGAAAAGCAAATAATCATGATGATATCCAAGGCAATGATCATGTATATAGGCATCACGTCCGAGACAAGTAGACCGACTCCTGCCTGCATCTACTACTATTACTCCACACATCGACCGCTATCCAGTATGCATTTAGTGTATTAAGTCCATAAAGAACTGAGTAACGCCTTAAGCAAGATGACATGATGTAGACAAAGTAAACTCACGCATGAATAAACCCCATCTTTTTACCCTTAATAGCAACGATACATACACTACAGGAATCAGCTGCTTTGCCGTCTGCCATAGCGGACGGCAAAGCCTTTGCCGTCTGCCAACAGACGGCCAACAGTCCGGCCGAACAGCTGCCGGCAAAGGCCACTTTGCCGTCTGCTGGCAGACGGCAAAGAAGCAAAGGTCTTTGCCGTCTGCTGGCAGACGGCAAAGCAACTGGACGGCAGACAAAAGGTGTCAGCCTCGTTAGGGGGCTAACGGCGCTCTTTGCCGTCTGCTGGCAGACGGCAAAGAAGCAAATGTCTTTGACGTCTGCTGGCAGACGGCAAAGAGGCCAAATAGGCCAGCCCAGGTTGCACAGGCTACTGCCACGTGGCCTCTTTGCCGTTTGATAGCAGACGGCAAAGTGGCCATATAGCCCTTGTTTTTCTTGCTTTTTCTTAAATTCAAGCAACTTCACAGCAATATATATGATATATATATATATATATTTCAGAATACTTTCATCCAACATGCACATCCCTGCCATATGGATATGATCATCCAACAAATGTATACCAAATCATCACATATGTCCAAATTTCAACATATTACAAAGTTTCATCCATACATATACATAGTTTCATCAATATTACAAAGTTGCATCCATAGGTATCAAGTTTCACAAAGTCAAAACAAAAAATAAAGACAAGCACTCCATCAATGCAAGGGTCGGGTGATCTGAAGCAAATCTGCAAAATGAGAAAGAAGAAAGTTAGAAGAAGAAGACTTGAAGAAGAAGAAGAAGAAGAAGAAGAAGACTAGAAGAAGAAGAAGAAGAAGAAGAAGACTAGAAGAAGAAAAAGAAGAAGAAGAAGAAGAAGAATTTTTCTTCTCTTTCTTTTTCTCCTCTTCTTTTTTTCTTCTTATTGCTTACTAGTGTCATTTTAGAGCTAACCTAGGTAAATAGGCCATTTTAGACCTAAATATGCTAAGTATGTCATAAATGGACTAAAAAAAGCTAAGTATAAGTCATTTTAGAGCTAACCTAGGTAATTATGCCATTTCTGAGCTAATAAGCATATTAAGTCATTTTGGAGCTAAATAGGTCATTTCTTAAGCATATTATGTCATTTTTGAGCTAGCTAAGCATATTAAGTCATTTTGGAGGAATAAATGCTAAGTATCGGTCATTTTAGAGCTATCGTAGGGTAAATAGGTCATTTTTGAGCTAATTAAGGTTGTTATGTCATTTTTGAGCTAGCTAAGCATATAAATTCATTTTTGGAGGAATAAATGCTAACTATAGGTCATTTTGGTGCTATCCTAGGTTAAATAGGTCATTTTGGAGCTAATTAAGTTTGTTATGTCTTTTTTGAGCTAGCTAAGCATATAAAATCATTTTTGCAAGAAAAAAGCTAATTATAGGTCATTTTTTAGCTATCCTAGGTTAAATAGGTCATTTTTGAGCTAGTTAAGGTTGTTATGTCATTTTTGAGCTAGCTAAGCATATAAAATCATTTTTGAAGGAATAAATGCTAAGTATAGGTCATTTTGGTGCTATCCTAGGTTAAATTGGTCATTTTGGAGCTAATTAATGTTGTTATGTCTTTTTTGAGCTAGCTAAGCATATAAAATCATTTTTGGAGTAATAAATGCTAAGTATATGTCATTTTAGAGCTATCCTAGGTTAAATAGGTAATTTTTGAGCTAATTAAGGATGTTATGTCATTTTTGAGCTAGCTAAGCATATATAAATGCATTTTTGGAGGAACAAATGCTAAGTATAGGTCATTTTAGAGCTTTCCTAGGTTAAATAGGTCATTTCTTAAGCTAAGCTAAGTATAGGTCATTTGAGAGCTATCCAAGGTAAAATTGGTCATTTTGGAGCTAAGTAAGGTTATAATGTCATTTTCGAGGAAACTAAGCTAAGTATACGGCATTTTGGAGATAAATAGGTCATTTCTTAAGCTAAGTATGCATTTGTTAAGCTAAACACTTGGGAAAACTTACCGTCATCACGGAGGTGTAGGTGTAGCTCTAGGACCGGTCGCGCCAGTGGCAGACGGAGAAGCATCGGTCGATGCTTGTCGGGAGTTATGCTGCACCAAAGAACATTTCCAATGTATCGTTAGCATGATGCAACTCAAATGTGAAGACTAGTAACTAATGACCATTCAAATGAAACTGACCGTGCCCGCTGGAGCAATGACTGGCATCGGCGGAGGGGTCGTGCCATTGTTCTGGCACATGGTCTGCACATTTGGTTTTCTCGAGTCAGTCATATTAATTAGTAATGAAAGGAACATTACGTGCATGATTTGGATAATATGCAGAAGAAACTTACCACGATGAGCTCGTATAGGGCCCGTTAACCCAACTCGTTCCTCTCCTCCTCCATTAGCCTAGCCGTCCTCTCCTCTGCCTGCCGGACCCTCTCCTCTAGAAGCGCCTGGGTCTTCGCTCTCTCTTCCTCAATATAAGCCTGGGTCTTCGCTCTCTCTGCCTCAATAGCAGCCTGCAACACCACTCGTTAGCATTGTAATCATCGACGGCCGCACACGCAATGTAATGGAGGAAAGGTATCTGAGTCCGTATAACTAACCTTGAATTCGAGCTCCATTGGCCGTGTACGAGGCCTTATCTCAGGATCAGAGCTGGTCTGGCGCTTCTTGATCTGTGGGAGAGTGCTAGTACAACGTATTAGTCCATCCCCAATGGCTAACGAGCCATGGTGCCTCCCGCCACCAGATATCATCACCAGCTCTGGATCAAGAGGTTGCTGGCTCGGGTTAAAGTCCGGCCCTTTCCTCGCCTTCCCCTCGTCTCTGTACCTCACAAGCTTGTGGTGGGAGGCGCGGTTGCTGAATTTCTCTGGATCATCAAGGTCAGACTCAGAGAATGCCTTGGCCTTCTTGTACGAGGCAGTATTGGACATGGCATAGAGGTCGAACAGCTCTGGCACTGGAGCCTTGTTGTGTCGCGCCTAAAAGAGAGGAACAGAGTATTAGTTAAGGGCTCAAGCTAGCATGAAGAATGAATTTGCATGAATCATGAAGCAAACCACATACCCACTTTTCCCCGTACTGATGTAGGTTGACGCTGCCTAGATGGTGTGGGACACCTTTCATTTTGCCACACTTGTCCTTTGCAGTGTCGTGGGTGGAGCGCCATTGGGGAGAGCACCACTCATCCACCAATGCCTCCCAACAGTCCATCCTATCCGCACACCATCTCGGAGGCACCTAAGTTAAGCAAGAGAAATTTGAGCGCTACGCCTACGAATCAAATCAAGGAAACTAAGTACAAGGCCTTAAGAATAGGTAATTACCTTCATGTACTTCTCCTTACTCAGATACTTGTCGCGGCACTTCTCTTTTTTCCTCTTAATACCAGCCGAGGCGAAGTAGTCTCGAACAGCCTGCGTCCGAGCCTCGTGCCGAAAGTTTTTAAGTAGGCGCCTGCACTCGTTGTCGATAACCCGAGCCGCAGCCTCCTCCTGTCCCTCAGCACACCTGTAGAAGGTCTGCAATCAAACAAGAAAACACGGATTAGTACAATCACTAGGGTTGCCAATCAAAGAAGAAAACACAACGTAGACGACAAAGGAGAAATTACCCAAAACGTCTGGATCACAATGTCGGCCACCGTGTGGCACTCGACATCGCCGATCCTATGCCCCGGCGTGGCCGGGGCAGCCAAGTAGTGCTCCCAGGTCATTCCTAGCTCTGGAACCCGGCCCTCACCGGGCAACGTGACCCACCCCGGGAAGCTCTGGCGACAAATCACACCAAGGACAGTGTTGGGCCTGCGGACACGAGGCTCGTGTGTCCAAGACCTGCAGTATGACAAGGCCAACGCATTAGATATTCGAAGAAACATGAAAGCAAAAGGTTAAAAAAGAGTAAATGCACTTACTTCTCCCCCTCCGGCTCAATCAACCACCTCTGGTCGGGGGTCGCCGGGGTGGGCGGGAGCTTTGTACCACCACGCTGGTAGACTTTGCGCCCCTCAACCCACTCACCCTCGCTATAGCTATCAGAACTATAGCCACCCTCAGCACGGCCACTCGACGAGTCCGCACATGGGTTCGGCTGCGACTCAGCGTGATCCCTGCTGAGCTCCGAAGTCTCGTGGGACGGAGTCTCGTGGGACGAAGGCTCGGCGGCCCGACGCTCGTCGGCCCCAGGCTCGTCGGCCGTAGGCGCGTCCGCCGTAGGCTCGTCGCCTCGAGGCTCGTGGACCGGAGTCCGAGACGGGTCCACCTCAGGCGGCTCCATCTCAGACGGAGCACTCCTGTGGTCGGGTGACTCAGCTGGGGGTGGCGGCGAGGAAGGTGTAGTAGCAGCCTTTCTACCTCTCCCGCCGCCACGTCCTCCTCTACCAGCCTTCTTCCCCCCCCCCACTGACCTCTCCCGGCCGAAGAAGAAGCGACCGCCGGTGGTGTCTGCATACTGAGATCCTGCGCTCTCCGGAGGCTCTTGGGTGGAATGGAACTACGGCTCCCACCACGCGCCGAGGTAGGAGCCTTGGAGCGCTCTCGACCCGCGCCCACCATCTGTCAACACCTGCAATGATAAAGAGTAAACGAAATTAGTACAACATAAAAAGAATGAATACCTGACATGAATAATATGTATATAATTTAAGTGTATCATCATCATGAACATTATAAAAAATTGAATACCTAACATGAACTAATTGTCGTGGTGTCGTGGTGTCGGGGTGTCGTGGTGTCGGGGTGTCGGGGTGTCGGGGTGTCGTGTCGGGGTGTCGGGGTGTCGTGTCGGGGTCGGGGTGTCGGGGTGTCGGGGTCGGGGTGTCGTGTCGGGTGTCGGGGTGTCGGGGGTGTCTGGGTCGGGGTGTCGGGGTGTCGGGGTCGGGGTGTCGTGTCGGGTGTCGGGGTGTCGTGTCGGGGTCGGGGTGTCGGGGTCGGGGTGTCGTGTCGGGTGTCGGGGGTGTCGTGTCTGGGTGTCGGGGTAATCAACACAAACACTAGTACCAGTAATTAAGCTAAGTAATACTAACATCTAATTACTAACTACATTAGCTAATACTAACAGTCTTCTTTTTCTCTCCTCCTCATCGCCGGGATACGATCTACTACGACCCCGAGACAAGGTCTACGTAGAGTGGCTCCTCCATCTTCACCGGAAGGAGCGGCGCATCGTCTCCCACCTCCATCTTCACCGGCAGGGGGGCCGGGCGGGAGCGGTGGTGTCGTGGTATTTTCACGGCAGATGTCCTCATAGGACTTGATCTCGAAGCCATCGCGTAAGTAGTAGACCGAAGGGGTTAAACGAGGAACACGGGAGGCAAGGTTTACCCAGGTTCGGCCCCTCTTGTGGAGGTAAAAGCCTACTCCTGCTAGATGTATTGAAGATCTCGATTACAAGAGTTTTGGAACTTGTCTAACCCTAGCTCCCGAAAGGTTTCAACGTGATCCCTCTAGCCCCAGGGCTCCCCCCTTTATATATAGGCGGAGGTTCGGGGCTTACATAAGAGTCCGGGTCGGGATAGCAATCCGAGCCCAACTCTCCTTTACTTGTTTCCTAAGTTATACCTCGAGGTGGTTTGCACATACCGCCTCTCACGGCGGGTCTTGGGCCGGCCCTTCCTTGGGCGGCTCTTCTTCTGGGCCTCTTGAGAACGCTCCGGCCCAACTAGCCCATCTTCAATAAAGATCCCCAGAACCCGGCCCTAAACGGGCGGGTCTCACCGAAAGATATTTCCCTGACATTAGCCCTCAGGTTGACTTGAACTGGTTCTGGACAACCTTGTCTTCCTACCAAACCGTCTTTGACATTTGGCGAGTCTCCGCAGAACCCGCCACTTCTGAATATTTCGTAATTGTTTTTCTTTTAAACCTGCTCGCCTTGTGACGTCACCGAATCTTTAAAACAGATGTTTCCATGACATCATCCATGTTTCTAATGAATCGATTAGGCACGAAAATCGGGGCGTCGGGGTACTATAGATCCATATTTTCCGCCCCGACTCTTCTGTTTCCCAAAGCCGGCTTGTTTAAACGACCTCTTAATCCCGAAGATCCGGACTATCAGGACACATCCTCTGATGATGACGCCTCAGAGTCGCCAGATACGACTTTTGTTATTAAAGCAGGGTAAAGATATGATCACTCTTATTCTCACTCCTCTTACATAAAGCAAAAGATAGTAGTTATTGAGATCTTTGTCGAAAATGCAGGGTTACCTCCAAGAAACTAAAACCCACAACTTCTGCCTCGTCTCCGCCTCCTGAAGGTTCTGAAGACCCGGCCAAAGACACAGAGGAAAGGGCCAATGATCCTCCTCTGCCAGATGTTTCCACCGCTCCAGAAATTCATGTTTCTTTAGAACCAGAGATGGCAGCGCCGGCTGATAACATTGAACAACAGCCGGATACTATTATCCCCTCCTTCGATATTGAAGAGGGTACTGTTGCTACTGCCACTGCCACCGCCCCAGACTCGTCGGCGGCTTTGGGCAAATCTTCCTTTGAAGCCATGTCTTCTAAAGAGAAGAATAAATTAGATCTCTCCTCCTTGGAGAGCACTGATTTAAATGATCTTCATGAAGCCCTTCAGACTCGACTACTTGAGAGTCAGGAGATTGCAGATCATGAAAGAGTCCAGCGCCCGCATCGCCACTATGCACACCATGGCCCGCGCTAAAGCTCATTACGAGGATTTAGAACTTTCAACTTTAGTTGGCGGCTTTCCCGAAACTTATAAGGGGCAAGCTCTTGATCAGCTCACCTATAATGCTTTGAAGAAGGAGACCTTTGTCCCTGCAAGCCAGTTGGTCCAAGAGATGAAGCTTACAAGGTTTCAGTCAGCCTACAGCGAAGACGGAAAACGCGTAAAGCCCGGTCCTCTTCCGCCTCTCAATCTTATTCCTGAAGGCCGTAAGGACGAGTTTGCTCCGGATATTGATTCTTCCGATCTTATTGATGACGGAGAAATTTTTGATGCCTTTGCCACTGTTGACTGGGTTGCCGATCAAGCCAAGATAGATCCTTCAACAGACGCCGCCCAAGCCGGAGGCAGCAAGACCCGGGAGTAAAACCGGAACCTTGAAAGTCGCCAGTTGTTTAACTGCTTGTAATATATGTCTTGAACAATGATTCTGAAATGCCCTCTAGTGGCCTTTTGTAATAGACTTAGAAAAAATTCTGTTTAAATTCATACTGGCTTCCTTGGGAAGCAAGTCTGCTTCTTTTGCCCGAAGCTTCCTTATGAAAAGTTATTCTGGCTGCTTCTGGAAGAAATTGAATCCTTTGACGCTGGCGGCTCTTGGCCAAACATCAAGACAGTCATAAAGCTTGATAAGATGTATAATTTATTCTTAACAAGTATTAAACCATTAACTAAAGCAGTCATGGCGGCTTATAACCAGTAAACTTGTAGATGCTTATGGTGTAGCCAATATAATACAACTGGCGGCTCTTGGCCAAATGCAAACATTAAAAAGAGCTCATAAGAGAGGTCATAAAACTCTTTAAAGCAGCATATCTTAAATAAAAGCTTTAGCGAATTTCTAAATATTACAAAGTCCCCAGTATGGGGCGACTCTTGGATCACCCCCAACCAGATCAGTTACTTCTTTTCCTGTATGGTGGCGACTTCTGGCTTGCCAGTTAGTTCGGCCCATAAGGTTGATTACTTCAAGATGGTAAAGCCTTCTGGATTATCAGCAGGCAGCATCCCATCTAAATCGTTTGTGCCCGTACACGGATGAAGGTTCTGGATTACCAGTAACACAGCCCGTTTGTTAGGTTTTTTTCCCAATATAGCGACTTCTGGTTTACCAATAAGTTTAGCTTCATAAGGGCTGAAGGTCCCAAGATGGTGAAGGCCTCTGGATTACCAGGAGGCTCAACCCATATGAGTCTTTTATGCATGTACACGGATGAAGGTTCTGGATTACCAGGAACACAGCCCGTTTATTAGGTGCCTGTACACGGATGAAGGTTCTGGATTACCAGTAACACAGCCCGCTTATTAGGACTTTGACCCGATATGGTGGCGACTTCTGGCTTACCAGTAAGTTCGACCCATAGGGTTAAGTGTCCCATGATGGTGAAGGCTTCTGGATTACCAGGAAGCTCATCCGAAGTGGGTCTTTTGTTTCTGCACTTTCACAATATATGTATGATAAAGCACAAGTAATAATGTAATAAAACTTACTCATCATGTTGGATGGAAAACGACAGATACCTCGAATTTCAGGGCCGCCGGCTTTTACTCATTATTGATAATATATACATGAGAGGTATGTACAAGATTCCCAGAGCCGGAACTCTAGGTGTAGTAGGGTCTCAGATGAGCTATGTTCCAAGGCCTGTTGGTCTCTTCTTCAGATGTTCGAGACTCCTTCCCAGGCCGGAGATCGATCAGATAATAAGACCCGTTATGAAGATTTTTGCTGACAACAAAGGGCCCTTCCCAAGGAGCCGAAAGCTTATGCATGCCTGACTGGTCTTGTATTAAACGAAGCACCAAATCTCCTTCTTGGAAAGTCCGGCTTCTGATCCTACGGCTATGATAGCGACGCAGGTCTTGCTGGTACATAGCAGATCGGGCGGCTGCCAAATCCCGCTCTTACTCCAAGGCGTCCAGAGAGTCCTGACGAGCCAACTCATTATCCTCTTCAACATATGCTGAGACCCGGGGCGAGTCATGGCGGATGTCGCTTGGCAAAGCGGGCCTCTGCCCCATAAACCATGAAAAAAGGTGTGAAACCCGTTGATCTGTTGGGAGTTGTCCGTAAACTCCATAAGACGGAGGGAAGTTCTTCTACCCAACAGCCGGGTGTACGCTGAAGAGGAACCATAAGCCGGGGCTTTATTCCTCGAAGGATCTCCTGATTGGAGCGTTCAGCTTGCCCATTGGACTGTGGGTGCGCAACAGCCGCCACATCCAGTCTGATGTGCTCCTCATCACAGAACTGCTTCATGGCGCCTCTTGAAAGGTTTGTACCATTGTCAGTAATGATGCTGTGCGGGTACCCGAAACGAAAGATTAACTTTTTGACAAACTTAACAGCCGTCTCTGCATCCAAATTGCTGATAGGTTCTGCCTCTACCCACTTGGTAAATTTGTCAACAGCCACCAAAAGGTGAGTCTTTTTGTCACTAGAAGCTCTGAAAGGCCCCACCATATCCAGCCCCCAGACCGCAAAGGGCCATGTGATAGGGATCATCCGAAGTTCCTTAGCCGGCACATGAGTTTGGCGGGCAAACCTCTGACAACCGTCACACTTCCTGACTATTTCCTTTGCATCAGCATGAGCCGTGAGCCAAAAGAAACCGTGGCGGAAAGCCTTCGCCACCAATGATTTAGAGCCGGCATGATGACCACAGTCGCCGGAGTGTATCTCATTGAGGATATTCCGGCCTTCATCAGGCGATACGCAGCGCTGAAAGACGCCTGTGGCACTTCTTCGGTGCAACTCGCCATTGACAATGGTCATGGATTTGGACCTTCTCACAATCAGGCGGGCTTCAATCTCGTCAGTTGGCAAGACGCCCCGAGTCAGATAATCCAAGTATGGGACAGTCCAATCCGGGATCTCATGGAGAGCCGCCACGAGCTGGGCCTCCGGGTCTGGGACAGCAAGGTCCTCCTCCGTTGGCAACTTAACTGACGGGTTATGGAGCACATCCAGGAAAACATTTGGAGGAACCGGCTTTCACTGTGAACCAAGTCGTGATAAAGCATCAGCCGCTTCATTCTGCCGCCGATCAATGTGATCCACCTGATAACCCTTGAAGCAACCAGCCACATTAGTAACAGCTTGTCTGTAAGCCGCCATGAGCGGGTCTTTAGAATCCCAAGTCCCTGAAACTTGCTGTGCCACCAGATCAGAGTCGCCTAGGCACCTAACCCGGCTGAGATTCATCTCCTTTGCAATCCGGAGCCCATGGAGCAGGTCCTCATACTCTGCAGCATTGTTAGTGCAAGGAAACATAAGCCGCAAAACATAGCAGAACTTGTCACCTCGAGGGGAAGATATTATAACTCCAGCCCCCGAGCACTCCAGCTGCCTAGACCCATCAAAGTGTATGGTCCAATATGTGTTATCCGGCCTTTCTTCAGGGGCTTGAAGCTCTGTCCAGTCATTGATGAAATCCACCAATGCCTGAGATTTGATGGCCGTGCGAGGCACATACTTGATCTCATGAGGTCCAAGCTCAATGGCCCACTTTGCAATTCTCCCTGTAGCTTCCCTGTTATGAATGATATCCCCCAAAAGGGCTGAAGATACCACCGTGATAGGATGCTCCAGGAAATAATGTCTCAGCTTCCGGCTTGCCATGAAAACTCCGAAAACCAGCTTCTGCCAATGTGGATAACGCTGCTTAGACAAAGTCAGGACCTCACTAACATAATAGACCAGCCTCTGGACAGGATACTCCCGGTTTGCCTCTTTTCTTTCCACCACCATTGCAACACTAACAGCCTTGCTATTTGCTGCGATGTACAGAAGCATCGGCTCCTTGGTGATAGGAGCCGCCAGTATGGGCGGCTCTGCCCGCTGCCTCTTCAGAGCTTGAAAGGCCTCCCCAGCAGCTTTGCTCCATTGGAAGTCGTCCGCTTTCTTCAGCATCTGATATAAAGGAATAGCCTTCTCCCCCAGGCGACTTATGAAGCGACTCAAAGCTGCAATGCGACCCGCCAGGCACTGAACATCATTGCTGCACTTAGGCTCAGCCAGAGAGGTGATGGCCTTGATTTTCTCCGGGTTAGCTTCAATTCCACGCTCAGAGACCATGAAACCTAGAAGCTTTCCTGCAGGAACACCAAAGACACACTTGTCCGGGTTAAGCTTCATCTGGTAAACTCTGAGATTGTCAAAGGTCTCCTTGAGATTATCTAACAAGGTCTCTTGCTTTTCTGACTTGCCACAATATCATCCACATAAGCATGCACATTGCGGCCAATCTGTCCATGAAAACAATTTTGCACGCAACGTTGATAAGTCGCCTGGGCACTCTTGAGCCCGAAAGGCATAGAAACATAACAGAAGGCGCCAAAAGGTGTAATGAAAGCCGTCTTCTCTTGGTCCTCCACTGCCATCTTGATCTGATGATAACCAGAGTATGCATCCAGGAAACATAACCTCTCACACCCCGTTGTAGCATCAATGATTTGATCAATGCGAGGGAGAGCAAATGGATCAGCTGGACAAGCTTTGTTAAGATCCGTGTAGTCAATACACATACGCCAAGTGCCATTTTTCTTCAGAACCAGCACCGGGTTAGCCAACCACTCCGGGTGTAAGACTTCTATGATAAACCCGGCAGCCAGAAGCCGGGCTATCTCTTCCCCGATAGCTTTCCGTCTCTCTTCATTAAAACGGCGAAGATACTGCTTGACAGGCTTGTACTTAGGATCCACATTAAGGCGGTGCTCGGCGAGTTTTCTCGGCACACCCGGCATGTCAGAAGGTTTCCATGCAAAGATATCCCGATTCTCACGGATAAACTCGACGAGCGCGCTTTCCTATTTGGGGTCCATGTTGGACCCTATAGTGAACTTAGCAGAAGAGTCGCCAGGGGTAAACTCCACTTCCTTGGTGTCTCTGTGAGCCTGAAACTTGAGAGGCGGCTCTCCTTCTATAGAGGGCTTCTTGAGAGGCGTCATATCCGCCGGGTCTACATTGCTTGTGTAGATTTTGAGCTCCTCCGAGGCACAAGCCGCTTCAGCATAAGCAGCATCTCCTTCTTCACACTCCATGGCGACTTTCCGGTTTCCATGAACTGTGATTGGGCCCTTGGGACCCGGCATCTTGAGCTTGAGATAAATATAACAGGGCCTAGCCATGAATTTGGCATAAGCCGGCCGGCCGAAGAGAGCATGATAGGGACTCTTAATCCTGACTACCTCAAACGACAATGATTCACATCTGGAGTTATCCTCTGATGTCCCAAAGGCCACGTTCAACTTGATCCTTCCAACCGGGTATGCTGATTTGCCAGGTATAATCCCATGAAAAACTGTGTTAGATGGCGTAAGGTCTTTCTCCGTCAATCCCATACGTCGGAAAGTGTCATAGTACAGAATATTGATGCTGCTTCCGCCATCCATCAGAACCTTGGTGAGAGCATATCCTCCAACTTGGGGTGCTACCACAAGCGCCAGATGACCCGGATTATCTACTCTGGGCGGGTGATCCTCCCTGCTCCAAGTAATCGGCATCTCTGACCACTTCAGATACTCTGGAACAGCCGGCTCTACCGTATTAACAGAACGTCTCCTGACCTTGCGCTCCCTTTTATCTGCACATGTAGTGAACACATGATACTGTCCACTATTCAACTGTTTAGGATTACTCTGGAACCCGGTCTGATTGTTCTGCTGTTGTAGAGAGTGTTGGCCGCTGTTGTATTGGTTTCCTTGAGGTTGCTGACCACTGTTATTCCCCTGGAAGCCGCTACCAGACCCGCCCGGGTGGTGCGACTGTTGATGAAAGCCGCCAGGAGGGCCTCCACCAGGTGGTCCGAACCCGGGCCCGGAACCCGGTCCGTATCCGCCACACCCGCCACCCGGCGGGTTCTGGAAGCGTTGAGCGAAAGCATCCATAATGTGACACTGTTCCCAAGTATGCCTTGCTGGTCTCTCTTTGGTACCGTGCTTTGGACACGGCCCCTTGAGGAACTCATCGAAGTTTTGTGGCTTAAAAGGTCTGTTACTAGAACCACCCTTCTGAAACTTAGCCCCTGCATTGGTATTAGCCACCAGCTCAGATCCGGCTTCTGGACCCTTACGCTTCTTATCATTGTTCTGCTGCTGACTCTTGCCACCAACAGACTTTTTACCTCTCGGATCAGGAACCTCTGGCTCATCAACTCCTGGGTCCTTCGTAGGATCAGACTCAGCATACTTGGTGAGAGCATTCATGAGCTCCGCCATATCTTTGACACTCCGTTTGAGCCGCCCTAACTTCTGCGTGAGAGGCTCATAGTGGCAAGCCTTCTCCAGCACCAAAACTGCCTGAGGGGCAGAGATATTATCTGAAGAATGAATGATCTCTGCAACTCGGCTGACCCAATGGTGAGCCGACTCTCCCTGCCGCTGAACACAATGCTGAAGATCAATGATAGTCTTCGAACGCTTGCAGGTACCTTGGAAGTTTTTGATAAAACGTTCCCTTAATTCGCCCCATGTATTGATGGAATTCGGGGGTAAATTCTTCAGCCACGTACGCGCTGCTCCTTCCAACATCATGGTGAAATATCTTGCACAAGCCTCATCGCTGACCCCCTGCATATCCATGGCAAGCTCATAACTTTCTATCCACTGGGCCGGGTCCTGGTCTGGTGTATAACTGGACACCTTCCGCGGGCCCTTGAAGTCCCTGGGCAGGGGTGCGCCGCGGAGAGCCGGGCTCAAGCAAGGCACTCCAATGGATCTTCCTGTTGGGTGACTGTTGTAGTCACGACTGGCGCGAGAGCCGCCTCCTGAACCGCGAGAGCCGCCGCATGAGCCGCCTCCTGGTTCACCGCGTGAGCCGCCGTATGTGCTGCGTGAGTCTCCTGTACTCCGTGCCCTGGGATCATGGGCTTTGGTGAATACAGCAAGCCCCCAGGCGCACGCCGATGATGGCAGGTGCTAGACTCCGCAGGGCTTTCAGCGTGGCGGCTTCTAGTGCGGCTTTTGTTAGGAGCGGGTGTAGAATGCAGTCGCTCCCGGCTGTACGAATAATTCGCTTGCTGGACCACGGCGGTTTTCAGTTTTGCAATTGCATTGCGAACCTCGATCTCAAGGGGCGTGTCTCCATTGATGGGCAGACGTGCCTGCGCCGTGGTAGCCGCGTAGAGGTTGTCCACAGGGTTCGTAAAATGCCCTTGTGCCGTAAGCATTGGTACCTCTGGCCGCTCCCCATGACCCGCCGAGCGTCGGGCTCCCGGGTCTGTCGACCTCTGGGGAGTTCCTGTCGCTGGACCCCGAAGGCGTTCCCCTGGCGGGGTGCTGAACTGCAGGGCCTGACCTTCAACCTCGGCCGCAAGCCGGCTCCGGTGTCGTCTGTGATGAACCGCGTCAGACTCCACCCGGCGCTGCTCCAGATGATAACTCTCCTGTTGCAGACGCGCCGATTCTTCCCGTAATTCTCGTTCACGAGTCGCCAGACGGACGTTCTCCGCATCAATGCCAGCTTGAGCCTGTACCATCTGATCCTTGATCCTGACGATCTCTGCATTGAGCTCTGCCTGATTTTCCGCAGTGACATGTGTGCCCAGCAGTGTAGTCAACATAGCCGTCAATCCCATCAGGGTCTGTGTTGGCGAAACTCTTGACACCGCATTGGAGGTTCCAGCATCCGCTGCCGGGTCTGGTATATCAGCCGCCCCCGCCATGTAGACAACAGGGCGAGCGGGCGGGCCTAAAGAATCATGCGCCGGCGAGTTCTGCTGAAAGCCCCCAAGATCCTCTTGGTGAAGAGAATAAAGCGACTCTCCGCCAGAGGAATAGCCACCATCAACGTAAGTCGCCGAGCCCTCCGTGGAAGCCAACGATCCAGAATACTCCACCCCTTGAGTGAAGCCAACGAAGACGTGCTCTCGCCTGGCGGGCTGCGTGTCCTGGACCGGCTTGAAGGTGTTGGTGAAGATATCCGGCCCAGATTCAGATCCGCCGGCCTGCACAGGAGCCGGAAGCCTAGGGGCGGCTCTCGACACGGCGGGTTGCGCGCGGCGGGCCGTTTCAACGACCTCCGTGGAGGCGGCCGGCTTAGAGCCGCCGGAATTCCCGATGAAGACATGGATTCCGCCAAAGGGGACCCGGTACCCGTACTCAAGAGAGTCGGCCTCGGGGCCCCAGCCTGAGTCGTCAATGAGCAGATTGCCGCGGCGACTCTTGGTTATCCGGCCAATCACGTATCCCTCGAGTCCTTGGGGAGGACCCTTCGAATACTCAACACCACCATGCGATAGCCCCACGGTGGGCGCCAACTGTCGTGGTATTTTCACGGCAGATGTCCTCATAGGACTTGATCTCGAAGCCATCGCGTAAGTAGTAGACCAAAGGGGTTAAACGAGGAACACAGGAGGCAAGGTTTACCCAGGTTCGGCCCCTCTCGTGGAGGTAAAAGCCTACTCCTGCTAGATGTATTGAAGATCTCGATTACAAGGGTTTTGGAACTTGTCTAACCCTAGCTCCCGAAAGGTTTCAACGTGATCCCTCTAGCCCTAGGGCTCCCCCCTTTATATATAGGCGGAGGTTCGGGGCTTACATAAGAGTCCGGGTCGGGATAGCAATCCGAGCCCAACTCTCCTTTACTTGTTTCCTAAGTTATACCTCGAGGTGGTTTGCACATACCGCCTCTCACGGCGGGTCTTGGGCCGGCCCTTCCTTGGGCGGCTCTTCTTCTGGGCCTCTTGAGAACGCTCCGGCCCAACTAGCCCATCTTCAATAAAGATCCCCAGAACCCGGCCCTAAACGGGCGGGTCTCACCGAAAGATATTTCCCTGACAGGTGGGTTGCGGCGGCGACGGTTCGGGCTGCTCCTCCTCCTTCTCTCCTTCATCTTCTTCTACTTCTTCTTCTTTCCTTTTTCTTCTTCTCTTCTTCTTTCCTTTTTCTTCTCCTAAATCTTACTCCTATTACCTAAATAATACAAACAGAAAACAAATCTAAAACTAAATCTAATTCAACCTACTCCTCCTCCTCCTCCTCTTCTCCTCCTTCTCCTTCTCTTCCTATTCTTTATCTTCTTATTCTGTTTTTCTTTTTCCTTTCCATTTTCCTTTAATTATATTTGCATCTACATATTTTTCTTCTCTTTCTTTTCATTTTCTTTCTTTCTTATACTTCCTTTTCTTTTATTTCCTATCTTTCTTCTACTTCTTCTTCTTTCCTTTTTCTTCTTCTCTTCTTCTTTCCTTTTTCTTCTCCTAAATCTTACTCCTATTACCTAAACTAGTAAACGTGCACGTGCACCGCACGTCTTGTGAAGAAGACATGATTTGCTCTCTCCTAACCTCTCTCTCTAAGGCTATAAGACATGGTTTGCTCTCTCCTAAACTCTCTCTCTAAGGCTATAAGACATGGTTTGCTCTCTCCTAACCTCTCCCTCTAAGGGGATAAGGGCGGAGACAGTTTGCCCCCTCCCTTTGTCATCAAGATAGTGGGTCCTTGCCTCCTTGACGCCACCCCAAAATAATATACCGTGCTCTCCTCCCACCTTCGTCGTGTTGTAGTGAACCCAAAAATTATTGATAACTCACCGTTCATGTCATATTTCTCTCTTATGGGGGAAACTACAATCTATTAATCATCATTAAGAGTTTACAATGTCACTTACAACCAGCTAACTAACAAGAATAGGGTATTCATGTAACCAAGTTTATGAACACCTAAATTTCTTACCAACGCCGTTAGTTCATGTACAAATTTGTTGCTCTCTCCCTCACACACACACAACTCCATTTAAAATAAAATCAGATAACCGAGTATTAATCATCATTAAGACATGGTTCACACTCAGAAACTGATCCAGGAAATTGTTAAGGATCCCCTGTTACACCCTAATTTCTCTCTGAAGGAAGGGCTCTTGAGACTTAAAGGCGGAATTTGGCTCGGCAGAGATAAACAACTGCAGCAACAAGTTCTCAGTGCCGGGCATCGGTCTGCTATTCAAGGGCATTCAGGAGCGCCAGCCACGTATCAACGTCTGAAAGCTGTTTGTGCTTGGCCACGGATGAAGATTGATGTTCCTGATTATGTGCAATCATGCTCCATTTCTCAACAAGCAAAAGCTGAACGTCTCAGCTAGCGTTTGGAGACCTCTCTGACTCATCCTGTGTTCCACGGCTCACAACTCCGCAAAGCACTTAATTAAGCCAGGTGTGTCTGCTTCCTCAACTTTGCCTACGAATACTAATCAGTTTGCTATTCCAGTGCAAGTTCTGGACACACGAGTGAAGAACAAAGCGAACAGGGTCATCGACCAAGTCCTGGTGCGTTGGTCTGGGGAGCAGCATGACCCGACAGGGGAGGACCGCGGGGAATTGCACGCGCGGTTCCCGTCTGCTGCGGCTTGGGGACAAGCCGAATCGCAAGGAGGAGGGGGTGTTAGCATCCCTACCACTACTGGACCGGGAGCCCAGGAAGAGCCCACGTCATATCACAAGACGGCCCAAGTCCACACCGACGGCAGTATAAGTGCGGGTGATCCCAGGAACTAGGTATCGGGGATTCGATCAGAACTGGCGGCGGCGGCTTTCTCTCCCACCTGGCTCTCAACCCTACCCCCAATTCTTGCTTCTTCAGTTTCCAGCACACTTGTGCGTGTATCTGGTTGTAAGCTGAACCTGTAGGCTGTAGCTACTCTATTTCCCCTCAAATCCGAACCTGTAGCTACTCTGAATCCTTTCTATGCAATACATCTCTGAGTGAACTGGAGGAGTAGCTAACATAATTCAACCTAAAAATTAAATCTAACTAATACAAAAAAAAGAACAGGGGAGGAGGGGGGCTTACCTTCCGGTGGCTGCGGGTGGGGGAGGTGGCTGCGGGGAGGAGGATGGCTGCGGGTGGGGGGGATCTGGCGCCGGCGACAGTGCGGCTCCGGCGGCGGGGCGGGGCGACGCGGCGCGGCTCCGGCGATGGGGCGGGGCAGGGCGGCCGCCGCGGCCTGGGTCCGCTGGGCGGGGCGGCCGGCGACGGGGCGGGCTCCGGGGGGCGGGGGGGGCGGTGCGCGGCGGCGGAGGGGCGGCGGCGCGGGGCGACGGAGGGGGAGGGGCGGGGGAGCGTCGGGCGGCGGCGGCGGGGGACGAAAATTAAAAGGGGAAAGGGTGCGGGAGAGAGAGAAGAGAGAGAGGGAGAGAGAGGAGGTGGGGGGGTAACGGTCGTTAGGGGGTTATTTTCTTTGCCCTCTGCCAGCGGACGGCAAAGATTCTTTGCTGTCCGCTAGCAGACGGCAAAGAGGTGGGGTGGGCCGTTGCAGTTAACTGGCCTCCACGGGGCCCCACCCCACCTCTTTGCCGTCTGCTAGTGGACGGTAAAGAATCTTTGCCGTCCTCTGGCAGACGGCAAAGAGATGGCTGATGGCAAACAGTGTGTTTGCCATCAGCCAGCTCTTTGCCGTCTGCTTTCCCAAAGCAGACGGCAAACAACCTGTTTGCCATCTGCCAGCAGACGGCAAAGACCTGGCAGATGGCAAAGACCCTGATTCCAGTAGTGATACGTGTCATGTCCCTTTCTGTCACTGGGATTGAGCACCGCAAGATCGAACCCATTACAAATCACCTCTCCCGTTGCAAGATAAATCAATCTAGTTGGCCAAACCAAATTAATAGATCGGAGAGAAATACGAAGCTATAATAATCATGCATAAAAGAGTTCAGAGAAGACTCAAATAATATTCATGGATAATCTGATCATAAACTCACAATTCATCGAATCCCAACAAACACACCGTAAAAAGTGATTACATCGGATAGAACTCCAAGAACATCAAGGAGAACATTGTATTGAAGATCAAAAAGAGAGAAGAAGCCATCTAGCTTAAGGTCTGTGGTAAACTACTCATGCATCATCGGAAGGGCAGCAAGGTTGATGGAGAGCCCCTCCGTGATCTATTCCCCCTCCGGCGAGTGCCGGAAAAGGCCCCCAAATGGGATTTCTCGAGAACAGAAGCTTGCGGCGGTGGAAAAAGTATTTCGTGGACTCCTCTGTTGGTTTCCCAATTTTAGAGAATTTATAGTGGAGGAATTAGGTCAAACGGAGCTGTGTGGGCCCCACGAGCCACCAGGGCGCCCCCTGGGGCGCGCCGTGGTGCCTCGTGGGCCACTGCTTCATCTTCTCGTCTCCTCCCGAAGCTTCTAGTGTTTGTTATGTCCAGAAAAAAATCTCCAAAAAGTTTCGTGGCATTTGGACTTCGTTTGGTACTGATATTCTGGAAAACCAAAAACAGGCAAAAAACAACAACTGGCATTGTGCACTAAGTTAATAGGTTAGTCCCAAAAAATGATATATAATAACTGTAAATGTATATAAAAACATCCAAGATTGATAATATAATAGCATGGAACAATAAAAAATTATAGATACATTGGAGACGTATCAGCTCTCAAATGACAAGTGTCAAGTTCTCTCTAGAGCAGCCAACCAACTAGTGGTTGTGGAGGGCGGCTATTTATAGCCAGGGGTAACCCGACATGAATTGTCATAAATGCCCTTCTCAGACATGACTGTTGTTAGGATAAGAATCCACTCGACAGCTGGCATGCGGCGCGGCAACGGTCGGAAATTAAGCTCTCAATTTCGTCGGGGCACTCTATTTCCTCATGACAGGCAGATCGCACTGGCGAAATCCTAACTTCTCAACCTGACCAAATTCATTAGAGACCAGATGAACTTCGTCACTGTCACTGTCACATTCGTCAGCTGTTCCGGAGACTTCCAAAGGCTTCACTCGAAGTGGCTGTAGTATGTATAGGTTTGAGCATCGCTTTGAAGTACGAAATATGTTTCACCTAGACCTCCTTTAACAGTACGGTTTTTCCTATGACTCAAATAAGAAGAAAAAGAAACTATGAAAAGAAAGTCTTCAAGCTTCAAAGTCTTCACATCGATTTCTTCAAAGGCCGCACCAAATTCTTCACTTGAAGAAATACATTTTTAGGGGTCGACTTCCGTGGTTAAACCAAGTCTTCAGGGACTATTTTCTCCTGTGTACACTAACAAACTCATTAGTCCCTTAACCTATTTGTCTTCAATACTCCAAAACCACTAAGGGGGCACTTGATGCACTTACAATCTCCCCCTTTTTGGTGATTGATGACAAATCATTTAAGTTTTTCAACGGGAATAAAAATAGTGGAAGTGTAAGTACAGAATGTGAAGACATTGGTTACAAGATATTGAGGAACTCCCCCTGATGATGTGCATATGAAGAATTTGCTTTGGATTGCAAATGCACATGGCAGGTTGAAATTGTGGAGATCTCCCCCTATATCTTGGAATCCAATCATGCATGATCATAAGATATTGAAGAATTTGAATGCATGATGAAAATTGGTGTCTGACGAATTGTAACATGCATGCACATTTATATATGAGGATCAGAGCATAATCACGCATGCAAATAAAACGTCGCAGAAGAGTGTCAGACCACCAACGGTATTTAAGTTACAACTCATCAAAGGAGCGAATCAAGTGAAGAACCAAGAGTTGCAACTTAGCAAAAGAAACAGCCCGATAAAAGACCCGCTTGAAGACTAACTCAAATTTCTCCCCCTTTGTCATCAGATGACCAAAAGGAGACGAAACTGAGAACTAATGCCCCTGAAGAATAACATCATGAAGCAGTTGAGGGAGCGACAGCATCGTTGTTGGGGTCACGAGTTGAAGAAGGGCCTGCTGCAGTATCTTCAACATCTTCATTTTCACCAGTAGCTCATGAAGAAGACACAGAGGTAGGTACCATTGGAGGAACTTGAACCTTCTTGAACTTCTTCTTGGGCGGATTGGCCCAATCAAAGTTCATTTTGAATTCCACTTCTTCAAGTTCGTCAGGGGTCTTCAGATGAGAGAGAATGACCCAACTTCTGCCAAAGATCTCATGTAGATAATAGTGATTTTTCCGGACTAAATTTTGTGTCACAGTCATATTGCCAAGAATTGTGTGGAGTTGACGTTTAACCCAGTTGAAATTCTTGTCAACTTTCTAATGAAGACTTATGAGGAGCTCACGATCAGTCATCACTCGAGGAGCTTCACCTTGAGGGGTTTGCTGAGTGGCATTTGCGTCAGTGTCATGGCTTGAAGAATCGTATCTTGTGGATTGTGAGACAGGCTGACGAAATTGGCCATCAAGGGGACGAACACCTTCATCAATAACAGCTTTGCCTTTGCCAGCAACTGAAGCAATTGTGCTTTGAAGAATTTCCACATCTGGCAGAAAGCTGAGATGATTTTGACTGTCAGCTTTGTAGTTGATTGAAGATGTTGTTCGGATGAATATCATGAGCCAGGGTGCATAAGGCTTCAAATCAAATGGAGATTGTGCGACAGTGGCCAAAGTCCACATGAAGAAATCATGTATTTTGATAGGAATACCATGGATGATATTGAATAGCAAGTTCTTCATGATCCCCACAACTTATTCAGTCTCAGAATTGTGGCCTTTGATAGGACTGAGGGTCTTGGCCAGAATACGATATACTGTCCTTGGCACAAATAGCAAATCCTTCACTAAGAAGGTGGTTCTTTGAGCTTCTCCTCCAGCCAATGGCTTCATCAGCACTTGCATCAGATGATTTGGCAGCTCAGGTTCTTCATAAATCTTTCTGGCTTCAGTGGAGGGCAAATCAACAGGAAGAGCTCGAAGCAATTCATTAGCAGAGCCTTATAATGTGTGTTCTCACTCATCCAGTCAAGAGCCCATGAGTGAATGTCGTCAACATCACCAGATAGATGCAAAGTGGCAGAAAATTGAAGAATGAGCTCTTCATTCCAATCACACACATCAGTGACGAAACTGAGTAGCCCAGCATCGTGAAGAACAGCCAGTACAGGCCGAAAGCACGGTAGGGATTCCATATCCACATGAGGAATATGGCGATGTGGGAATACTTTGTTCTTGTCAAACAGCAGTGATGGATAAAAGTTCATTTGAGCATTTGTCCAAAATCTCTGACGCCTAATTTTTCCAGAGTCATAAGGTGACTGACCTAGCATTGTCAAATTTTGGCCTTCTGACGCTTTTGCCAACCTTGGGCATTGAGGGCACAGTCTGAAGGTTTATCTTCTTTGGCCTCACATCAAAGATGGATCTCGAAGAGCCCGTTGAGTCATTGGGATCCGTGATGGCCAAAGATTTTGCAACTTCCTCAGCTATTGCAAACGGAACTGTGTCAGAATCTGCTGAGGGAGCTGGTTCTTCATGTCAAGGTGGAGGAGGTGCAATTTCTCCATCATTCATGTGTTGCACAATTTTTTCAGCTGATGCAGCTGGAATTTCCTCATTGATTGTTTGAAGGGATGGTTGATGACCTTCAGAACCAGTGTGTATTTCCTTAGTGGCTGCTGGAGACTGAGGTACTTGTGTGAGCGGCGTGGTGAGGGGTGAGTTTGGATGAGTGACATCCCAGAAATCATCATGTATAACAGGAGTTGAGGAACCAACATCCACGTCCTCATTAGTTTCTTCATCATTGCTTCTATGACAAGCATCATTTTCATCAGTCACACGGACTGGAGGCGATGATACCTGGTGAAGTGAAGCATCTGCTTCAACTTCAATTTCTTCATCCACCTGCTCTGTGGGAGCAGCAGAGTGGGAATTCTCTTCCTCATCTTCAGGTGGGATGATATAGTCCACATCAAAGGGAATAATCTGAAGCTCTTGGGTGGATCTGGTTGGAGGCGCTGAAGAAATTGGTATGGCATCGATAGGTGCAATTGAAGACATTGGAGCCATCTTCAATTTCTTCACTGTTTCTGCGGCAGAGGGTGTTGAAGCTTTTCTTTTGACAGCAGTCGAGGACTTCTTCGCTTCTGATGCAGAAGGTACTGTGATAAGCTTCAAGGTTGAAGACTGGTCTGGTACTGCCGCTGAGGAGCTTGGTGGTATAATTTCTTCAGACGCAACTGTTGAAGTTGCTCTGGTATTCTCTTCAGGTGCACTTGAAGCAGCTGCACCGATGTTTTCTTTAGGCGCAACAGATGCAGTTGCCCTGGCAGGTTCTTGCGGGGGAGCTGAAGAACTTGTCGGAGGTGCTTGGCCAAACTTCGCAGCCTCCCTTCGATTATGGTCATCAACAACTTTGTTTGAAGCGTTGATGAATCTGTCCTTCACTCCACAGCAGTGCTCATCCTGGCATTCATATTCATCAGACAGGCGCTGAATCTCAGAAACCATTGCAACAAGTTGCTGAGGGAATATTGTGAGCATTTTATCCTTGAGCTCTTTCTGCTTCTTCTTCATCTCTTTCCTTACAAGCATTGCCTTCTCTATTTTGTGCTTCTCATTGAGGACAAAGGTAGAAAGAACATGACTTGGTCCAGGAGGCAAATCCAAGTCATCAAGTGGTGTATCTGGTTTCTGACACCAAATATCAATGAAGTCAAGAATCTTTTTCGGACTCAGGAATGTTGGGACTGAGGTGTTCTTGGCACGAGCGGCTTCCTCCATTCTTCTATGAACAAATTCGGCTAACTCATCTTCGTCGGACATCCCATGTTCATCAGCTTGAGGCACTATGGCCTTGCTCTTGGGGCTGGGCCTTGTTCCTCGGCCTGCAGTAACCTTCTTCTTCAGCATTAGCGTGTTTGAGGAAATATGCCCTGATGCTGAGGCACTTGATGCAACAATGGTGGCTGTTTGAAAGCCTTCAGTGCACTGGCATGATGCTAGCACAACTGGCGTTGACGCTCTTGCTGCAACCCTTGAAGAACTTGTGGATGGTGGAGGTGCAGATGAAGTAGGAGCAGCTTGTGCCTTAGGCGCTGAAGCCTTCGAAGAAGATGGCTTGGGCTCTGAGGACTTTGAAGAAGATTTTGGCCATGAGGGCACTTCAGTTGAAGGTTTAGGCTTTTGAGCCGGCTTCTTTTTCATGGCTTTCTTGGGCGCACTACCACTTGAGCCTGCACCAGCATCTTGTGAAGCCTTTGAGGCCCTGTTGAATTCTTCAACAGCCTTTTGAACCTGTTTCCTCAGTTTAGCTTGATATTTTTCCCATTCTTTGGGAAATTCTTCACCCCTTCTGATGCTGGTTGGATCAGCAGTCTGTCCAGGAGCTAGCGGGGGCCTCTTGCATGGAGGTTTGATAGCAAAGTCCTTCATATATTTTGGCATGACGTATCTATAGCTTCTCCATTCATAGGCCCAACGCATCTTGATCTTTTGCATACGCGTCTTGTGCTGCTTGTCAGTTTCTTTCCCGTGAATTTCTTCATCAGGTGTGCAATATCCTGCATACAGTTCATCAGGGATCTCAAATGTTGTGTCTTCCTCTTTCCTCTTGCCTCCCTTCTGAGGCTTTTTGCCATCTGCCATTTTCTTCAGCTGAGGGTTTTGAACTTTTGATGTTTCTGAAGAAGTTTGTAGATTTTCCTCAAGCAATGCTGCAAATGAATTTAGTTGATGAGAACCAAGAGATTCATCTGTAGACATGGGTACCTGTGAACAGAATATAGTTGCGAGGAAATTTGGAAGAGTCACATGCGTTCTCAAAGATTTTCAAAATAAAGTCCAGATGAGGAAATTGACCCGTATCGTCTTGAAGAATTTCACTAAGTGATCTTGACTTAGATTTTAGAGCTGTACAGATTGAGACAATTGCACAACTGAGGAATCCAATCGTGAAGTGTAACTTAGTTGAAATAACCAAGACTGGCCAAAAAGGAAGTGCTGAAGATATGGAAAGAAGTGGTAAAAACAACACTTGAAGAAATTCAGACAGAAAGAAGATCAAACTAGGGCAGTAAAAATAAATTTTAATTACCCCAAGGATGAACTCGATGAACTGGACGACGAGTTGAAGGAAATCGTTAGCTCAGATCTTTCGTGCCCTAACTTGGCGACGAAAGACAGCTACGGCGGCAGTGGAGGTGAAGAAATCCGCGGCCGGCGCGAGTACGGCGGCGAAGAAGTCGAGGCAGTGAAGCTCTTCCTCTCCGACGACGATGAATTCTAGCGGCGGCGCTAGGGTTTTGAGAGTGACAGGGGCGTGAGAGTGAATGAACTAGGTTTGACGAGGTCAAGCCATTATATAGGCGCGGTGAAAACTGAGTGGTCCAAAAAAATTGGACGGATAAGCCCCTGGCTCTTCGCATTTTTGCGACACGCGTCACTCATGCATTTTGAGTGTGCTTATCCACGCGTCGGGTGCACGGGATTAAGTTATTGTGGCAACCGCCAAAAATTTGAATAGAAGCTTTTAAAATGTGAACAGAGTGGTTTGAGTTTAGCATAGAGGGGAGCGGGTCCGATCACATTCACATAGACGGAAAACAACTTGAAGAATTAGCTATATGTGAATTCTGTAGAGGACATGAAAAACTCAGACATATATAAATAGGAAGTATTAATTCAAGCAATGAAGAACAACCACAAAAGACCAATTTGAAAATTGCAAATGACGAGAAAACTCAAATTGAAGCAAGTCAAAAATGGGTGGTGGCGTTACCCACCGTATAAGAACTATGATGATTTCAGACACCGCATACAATTGTCGTAGGGTTCTGAGAATCAAGTTCTTCATTAATTTCTTCACACTTTGAGGGTTAGTCTTCATTGATTGAAGAAAAACGTTACTTCGTGTGTTGTGGATCAAAGTCATCAAGAATGCATAAGCGTTAGGATGTGTGTCCTTTTCAAAGGACATTTGAAGATTCTAAGATGTTTAGCTCACACCGCAACATGCAAAACCTTCTCTCATCCAAGGCCTTAGTGAAGATATCTGCAAGCTGGTCTTCAGTATTCACGTGGTTGATGATGATGTCTCCCTTCAGCACATGATCACGAAGAAAATGGTGACGAATCTAGATGTGCTTCGTCCTAGAGTGTTGCACTGGGTTGTGAGCGATCTTGATGGCACTCTCATTGTCGCAGTAGAGTGGCACTTTCTTCACGTTAACGCCATAGTCCTTGAGGGTTTGCTTCATCCATAGAAGCTGTGAGCAACAGGCACCAGCGGCAATGTATTCAGCTTCAGCTGTGGAAAGTGGGACGCTATTCTGCTTCTTCGAGGACCAACAAACAAGTGATCGTCTAAGGAAATGACATGTGCCTGACGTTGACTTGTGATCCACACGATCTCCAGCATAATCAGAATCAGAAAATCCAGCAAAATCAAATGATGAGCCCTTGGGATACCATAATCCAAGCGTTGGTGTGTGAGCTAAATATCGAAGAATTCGTTTCACAGCCTGATGGTGTGACTCCTTCGGTGACGCTTGAAAGCGGTTACACATGCAAACGCTAAGCATAATATCTGGCCTAGATGCACATAGGTAAAGCAACGAACCAATGATGGAGCGAATTACCTTCTGATCGAAATCTTTACCATTTTCGTCAGTGCAGAGTTGACCATTCGTAGGCATTGGTATCTTGAGGCCTTTGCAATCTTGCATGCCGAATTTCTTCAGGCAATCCTTGAGATATTTCACCTGAGATATGAAGATGCTATTTCGTTGTTGACGAATTTGAAGTCCGAGGAAGAATTTCAACTCCCCCATCATAGACATCTGATATTCTTCTTGCATCGTATATGCAAATTCGTCACTGTATTTTTTGTTAGTGCAACCAAAGATAATATCATCAACATATATTTGGCATATGAACAGTTCACCATCATAAGATTTAGTGAAAAGAGTAGGGTCAAGTGAACCGGGTTTGAAACCCTTTTTCTTCAGGAACTCCTTCAGTGTATCATACCAAGCCCTCGGGGCTTGCTTGAGGCCATAGAGAGCCTTGTTGAGTCTGAAGACTTTGTCTGGATGCTTTGGGTCCTCAAAAGCTGGTGGTTGAGCAACATATACTTCTTCCTCAAGCTTACCATTGAGGAATGCACTTTTCACATCCATTTGATATAAGAGCACATCATGATGGTTAGCATATGCAAGCAGTATACGAATGGCTTCAAGCCTAGCAACAGCTGCAAATGTTTCATTGAAATCAATACCCTCAACCTGTGTGTAGCCTTGAGCTACAAGACGGGCCTTATTCCTCACCACTTGGCCATTTTCGTCTTGTTTGTTGCGGTAGATCCACTTAGTGCCGATGATATTGTGCTTGCGTGGTTCGGGACGCTTGACGAGCTCCCACACGTTGTTGAGCTGGAATTGATGCAATTCCTCTTGCATCGATTGAATCCATTCCGGTTCAAGAAATGCTTCATCAACTTTGGTGGGCTCTGAAATAGAGACAAACGCGTAATGCCCACAAAAGTTAGCTAAATGTGAAGCTCTTGAGCGAGTGAGGGGACCAGGTGCATTGATGTTGTCGAGGATCTTTTCAAACTGCACTTCATTCGCCACTCGTGGATGTGCTAGACGAGGGCCTTGCTGTTGTTGTTGCCATGCAGAATCCTCAGCATCATTTTCTTTAGGATTAGTAGTTTCTTCATGGTGAGGGATCAGTACTTCTTCATCAACTATTTCTTCACTGGGCACAATTTCACCAGTGCCCATAAGCTTGATCAATTCCTCAGGAGGCATTTCATCTAGCACAGGAGGCAGGTGCTCTCTTTGCGAGCCGTTAGTTTCATCGAACCACACATCTACAGTTTCAACAACCCTGTTGTGGTAGGTGTTGAAGACTCTGTAGGTGTGCGAGTCCTTTCCGTAACCAAGCATAAAACGCTCATGTGCTTTCGGTGCAAATTTAGAACTGTGATGAGGATCTCTAATCCAGCATTTAGCACCGAAGACTTTGAAATAACTCACATTGGGTTTCTTGTCAGTGAGGAACTCATATGAGGTGTTCTTGAGGAATTTGTGAAGATATACTTGGTTGATGATGTGACATGCAGTGTCAATTGCTTCAGGCCAGAAATGACGAGGTGTCTTGTATTCATCAAGCATAGTATGCGCCATCTCGATGAGTGTCCGATTCTTGCGCTCCACGACTCCATTCTGCTGAGGCATGTAGGGAGCAGAGAGCTCATGAGTGATACCAAGTTCGTCAAGATAATCATCAAGCCCTGTGTTCTTGAACTCGGAGCCATTGTCGCTCCTGATGTGCTTGATCTTGAGACCATAATTCGTCATGGCCCGATTGGAGAATCGTCTGAAGACATCCTGAACTTTAGTCTTGTAGGAAATGATGTGCACCCAGGTGTAACGAGAGTAGTCATCAACTATGACGAATCCGTAGAGAGATGCTGCATTGGTTAGTATGGCATAATGTGTGGGACCAAACAAATCCATATGAAGTAATTCAAAGGGACGAGTAGTGGTCATGATTGTCTTAGCCGTATGCTTGGATCTGGTCATCTTTCCAGACTCACAAGCACCACATAGATGATCTTTGACGAATTTGACGCCTTCGACGCCAATGATGTGCTTCTTCTTGATGAGTGTGCTCAAATTCCTCATGCCAGCATGTCCAAGGCGTCGATGCCATAGCCAGCACTCTGAAGCTTTTGCCAGTAGACACGTGGCAGGCTGAGGACCTAGAGAGAAATCTACAATATACAAATCACCTTTCCTAAAGCCTTCGAAGACTTTGAATTTGTCAGATTCCAACAGCACAATGCATCTATATTTGCCAAAGATGACAATCATATCAAGATCACAAAGCATTGAGACAGACATGAGGTTGTATCCAAGGGACTCGACAAGCATCACCTTTTCCATGTGTCGATCCTTCGAGATAGAAACCTTACCTAGACCCAATACCGTGATTTTTTCCTTTGTCGGCGCATGTGATATGCTTCAGATGAGACGGAGTAAGGGGAGCATCAGTGAGGAGATTCCTATCCCCAGTCATGTGATTCGTGCAGCCACTATCCAAGACCCATTCCATGGCTGAGGGTGTGTCATCCTGTAGAAGCATTAGTCTGACTTATAAATTCATATACTTCAAAGTGAAGAATATGATGATGATCAATTTCGTCAGACAATTTCATCAAGGAATAGTATTTAGCAGCATAAGGGATGTGTGAAATGAGTTATTCATTTCATCATGGTTAGCATGCATCCTAACAGGAACTTTATCAGGTCTTCAACAAATTCATCAGACATTTTAGTTGTCTAAAGACCTGACCCTACAGAAGAGATTAGTTCTTCTTCTTAACCACCCATATCTGAATGGGTGGATGAGAAGCAATGTATCAAAGTGCATTAATGGAGAACTTAGGCATTGAAGAATATGCATTTCTCTTCACAGGAGGGTTATAGTAATTGAATGAATAAGCAGAGAAATTCTTCGAAGATTTGTGAACATAGTGGTTCGAAGAATAATGCTCATATTCATCAAATCGCTGTTTGTTTCCCTGCGAAACAGAGGCATTAGTGCGACCATAAGTGGGTCTGCGTCCATTTGACGCCTTTGATCCCTGTGAAGAATTTGCCCTGGGAAGTTTCTTCTTCATCGGTGGTGTCATGATGACATTCACCTGAAGATTTTCTAAAAGGCTTTTAGAAACCCAGATTTTCTTCACAGGTGGACCGTTCCTACAGTTAGTACCAATGAATCTGGCAAAGACCTCACCATTCTGATTCTTGAACAATTTATAATTTGAGTCAAATGACTCATCTGAAGAATATGAAGAATCACAAGTATAGCCAGATAAAGTGGATGGGTCTACTGGAGGTCCCTTTGCAGCAACCCATGTGGTTTTGGGATACTGCTCAGGCTTCCAATACGAACCATCAGCGTTGAGCTTTCTCTCAAAGGCAATACCCTCTTTCCTAGGGTTCCTGTGAAGAATTTGCTTTTTGAGCACGTCACACAGGGTTTGATGCCCTTTGTGGCTTTTGTACATGCCAGTGACAAACAATTCCTTCAGCCCTGCATTTTCATCAGTATCACTGGTGGCTTCCTCAGATGAGGGGTTAGTGGCCACCGTAGCAGTTGAAGCAATTGCAAGTACAGAAGCATTTGAACATTCAGCTGAAGAATTAGCATTATCACGTTCAAGGCATTTTAAGCATGGTGCAACAAATTCTTCCTGAGCGGTACTGATCTGTTGAGCGAGGAGTGAATCGTTTTCCTTTTGAAGATCATCATGAGACGCTCTCAGCTTCTCGAGATCCTGCTTCCCTTGAATAAATTCATAGGACAGCTTCTCATGTTCGGCTAAGAGGGACACATGATGACTTTCAAGTTCGTCATATTGAGACTTATGCTTTCTGAGATCCTCAGACAAAGCTTGACTACGATCCATTTCCTCGTCCAACAGGTCATCACTTTTGTCTAGCAGTTTTTGAATCTTTTCCATGGCATGCTGTTGTTCAGTTGCAATTTTAGCAAGTTTTTTGTAGCTTGGTTTAGATTCACACTCAGAGTCATCATCACTAGAAGTTTCAAAGTAAGCTTCTCATGAGGTTACCTTTGCACCTCTTGCCATGAAGCAATAGGTGGGAGTGTAGTCATCAGCACAGTCGTCATTATTGGTGGAGATACCATTATCCTCAAGGTTGAAGATGGACTTGCTGACGTACTCAGTAGCGAGGGCAAGGGTCGCCACACCAGTGTCTGACTCCTCCTCAGATTCCTCAGCTTGCTGATCATCAGATTCTTCCTCAGAATCCATTTCCTTCCCAATGAATGCACGAGCTCTGCTAGAACTGGTTTTCTTGCGAGATGAGTACTTTGATGAAGACTTTGAGGACTTCTTCTTTTTGCCATCAGATTCATCATCATCCCTGCTCTTCTTCTTCTTCTTCTTCTTCTTTAGCCATAGAGGGCAGTCGGCGATGTAGTGGCCTGGCTTCTTGCATTTGTGACAGGTTCTCTTGTTGTAGTCTCGAGCAGACGCTTCTCCAGAGTTCTTCGAGTCATACTTTGAAGATTTTCCAAAGCGGTTCTTCTTGGACAACTTCTGGATCTTCTTCACCAGCATAGCCAGTTCTCTGCCAATTTCCTCAGCACCATCAGAACTGCTCTCATATTCCTCTTCTTCTTCAGATGAAGAAATAGCCTTGGATTTTGCTTTTGCCTTTAGAGCGCGAGGACGTCCATAGTTGGGTCCATACATATCTCTCTTCTCTGCTTGCTGAAATTCATGAGTGTTGAGCCTTTCATGAATGTCAGCAGGATCTAGTGACTTGTAGTCAGAACGCTCTTGTATCATCAGTGCCAAAGTGTCGAAGGAACTGTCCAGAGACCTCAGCAATTTCTTCACCACCTCATGATCGGTGATGTCAGCACCACCAAGAGCCTGAAGCTCACTGGAGATATCAGTGAGGCGGTCGAAGGTTTGCTGCACATTTTCATTGTCGAGCCTCTTGAATCAATTGAATAGATCGCGAAGAACATTAACTCGGGAGTCACATTGAGTGGAACATCCCTCATTGACTTTGGAGATCCGGTCCCCGATCAACTTCGAAGTTTCCAAAGCACTTACTCTACCATACTGGCCTTTGTTCAGATGACCACATATGATATTCTTCGCTTGAGAGTCCAGTTGCTTGAATCGCTTCACGTTAGTGGCGTTGATGCTTGGAGCCACGGTAGGCACTCCATTCTCAACGATGAACCAGAGATCGTTGTCAATTGCCTCAAGATGCATTCGCATCTTGTTCTTCCAGTAGGGATAGTCTGTGCCATCGAAGATGGGGCACACATCGGATACCTTGATCATACCTGCGGTCGACATAACTAAAACTCCAGGTGGTTAAACCAAAATCACATAGAACAAGGGAGTACCTTGCTCTGATACCAATTGAAAGCGCAGGTTAACTCCCAGAGGGGAGGTCAATGGGAGATTTTTAGAATTTCGTCAAACTCCGAAGATTTTGACGAAAATCAGAGTGATGAAATAGAAACAAGAGTGAAGCTAGATCGACACAGATGTAGATAGCATGCAAAAGAAATACATACAAGTGAAGAACAAGTAGTCATACAAACAGACATGCATGAGGAAGATGAACTGAAGATATGAAATACAACATGATGAAAGTCTTCAGTTCAAATTCTTCAGATAAGTAGAGCATAAGTTCTTCAACAGCGGAAATGCGTAAAGGTAAGGAGGGTGAGGAACTTGAAACCAGTTAGGCTCGGTGAAGACACAGCGATTTGGTAGACCAGTTCCAGTTGTTGTATCAACTGTACGTCTGGTTGAGGCGGCTGAGTCTTACCTCGGAGGACACTTAGTCCTCACCGTATTCCTCTTGAGCTAAGGTCACTTAGACCTCGCCCAATCACTCGTGGTAAGTCTTCAAGGTAGACTTCCAAAACCTTCACAGACTTGTTCACCGGCACACCACAATTACTCTTGGGTGCTCAGAACATGACGCCTAACCGTCTGGAAGAATGACAGTCTTCAAAGGTAATAAGCGTCGGATCACACAGATCAACTTCTTCAGTGATGCTCAGTCACTTAGGCTCTGGTTGGGTTTTTCCTCACTTGGGTTCTCACAAAGTCGTCAAAGGAAGGGTTGCTCTCAAATGAGAAGTGTCAAGTTCTCTCTAGAGCAGCCAACCAACTAGTGGTTGTGGGGGGGCGGCTATTTATAGCCAGGGGCAACCCGACATGAATTGTCATAAATGCCCTTCTCAGACATGACCGTTGTGAGGATAAGAATCCACTCGACAGCTGGCACGCGGCGCAGCAACGGTTGGAAATTAAGCTCTCAATTTCGTCGAGGCACTCTATTTCCTCACGATAAGCAGATCGCACTGGCGAAATCCTAACTCCTCAACCTGACCAAATTCGTCAGAGACCAGATGAACTTCGTCACTGTCACTGTCAAATTCGTCAGCTGTTCCGGAGATTTCCAAAGGCTTCACTCGAAGCGGCTGTAGTATGTATAGGTTTGAGCATCGCTTTGAAGTATGAAATATGTTTCACCTAGACCCCCTTTAATAGTACGGTTTTTCCTATGACTCAAATAAGAAGAAAAAGAAACTATGAAAACAAAGTCTTCAAGTTTCAAAGTCTTCACATCGATTTCTTCAAAGGCCGCACCAAATTCTTCACTTGAAGAAATACATTTTTAGGGGTCGACTTCCGTGGTTAAACCAAGTCTTCAGGGACTATTTTCTCCTATGTACACTCACAGACTCATTAGTCCCTTAACCTATTTGTCTTCAATACTCCAAAACCACTAAGGGGGCACTTCATGCACTTACAAGTTGTATCGGGGGTCGATAGAACTTGAAGGGAATATTAATTCTACCTTTAACTCCTCGTTGGGTTGCACACTCTTACTTATCGAAAAAGGCTACAATTGATCCCCTATACTTGTGGGTTATCAAGACCTTTTTCTGGCGCCATTTCCGGGGAGCAATAGCGTGGGGTTGATATTCTTGTGTGTGCTTGTTTGCTTTATCGCTAAGTAGTTTTTATTTCTGTTCTAAGTTGTTCTTTATCTTTAGTTATGGATATGGAACACGAAATACCAAAAAAATTAGTTGTACTTGCTACTCATGGAGATGGGGAACCTCCTAAAACCCTCGATGCTGGTTATGTGAAAAACATTAAATACTACTTTGATAATCCTGATAAATCTCCATTCAACTTGATAATGGGAGATACTTTGGATCAACGGGAATATTTAAGTATGGGATCAAATTAAAAATTTGCGTTGGTATGCTTGGGATTTGTGCTTAAGGTGTGATTATACTTGTTGCTCTAAGATGAAGGATCCACACCTTCCCTTTCAATGTGAATTTAATGATAATGAAACCTTGGCTTCTTATGCTAATGGTGTATATGATTACTATGATGTGGAACATGTAGAAGAATTTCTTGCTTTTAAGGGTGCTTATGAAATCGAATCTGTGTTTGAAAAGTATGAAAATTATGATGATGCTCTTTACAGATCTGAAAATAATGCCATACTTAAATATTGTTATGAGAATTATAAATACAATGCCGATATTGATGAATTTATTGAGAAAGTTTCCTCTATCCAAGAAGAGACTAATATTTTGCAGGAATCAATGGAAGAAGAAATTGATGAAACTGTGAGCTCATTAGATGAAAAAGATGAGGAGGAGAGCGAAGAACAAAAGGAGGAAGAGCGGATTAGCTACCTGTGCCCACCTTCTGATGAGAGTAACTCTTCAACTCATACATTGTTCAATTTCCCTTCATGCTTACCGAAGGATGAATGCTATGATAATTGCTATGATCTCTTGGATTCGTTTGAAATATTCCTTTTTGATGAAATTGATGCTTGATGCTTATGGAGATGAACTTGCTATAGTTCCTTATGTTAAGAATGAAATTGTTGCTATTGCACCCACACATGATGGTCCTATTATCTTTTTGAATTCTCCCAACTACACTATATCGGAGAAGTTTGCGCTTATTAAGGATTATATTGATGGGTTCCGTTTTATTGTTGTACATGATGATTTTGATGGATATAATATGCATGTGCTTGTTGCTCCTACTTGCAATTATTATGACAGAGGAACTACATCTCCGCCTCTCTATGTTTCTAACACAATAAAATTGCAAGAAACTGTGTATACTATGCATTGGCCTTTACTTGATGTGCATGAATTGTTCTTTTATGACATGCCGATGCATAAGAAGAGAGTTAGACTCCGTTGTTCTATGTATATGTTGCTTTGTACTCATTACTAAATTATAAATCATTTTCAATTAAAATTGGCTTTGATATACCTTGGGATCCGGGTGGATCAATTACTTGAGCACTTTATGCCTAGCTTAATGGCTTTAAAGAAAGCGATGCTTGGGAGACAACCCAGAAGTTTTAGAGAGTAATTTTATTCTGTTGTGTGCTTCTAAAAAGTTTTTAAAAAATATAGAGGGGAACCAAAAACTTTTTCAAAAAGAAAGGTGAAAGTGAGAAAGACGAGCACCGTTGAAGTGGGGGACGTCCTTGAACTTTGTTCATGCCCATGGAAACTTTGTGAATCTTGATTACAGAAACTTTTCAACAAAAATAATTATCCCCCTGTACAAATCCATTGTATTATAAAAATAATGTGCCAAGATTTACCTTTAGGGTGTTTAAGTTGCTTGTTTGGTGTGTGATGTGCAAAAACAGAAAATTTTGCTGTAGTATTTGAATTTCTATATTTTTACTGGAACATACAAAAATTCTGAAATTTTTACACAGTACTGCTATACAAATTCTTTATTGCGTCCTAATTTTTCAGAATTTTTGGAGTTACATAAGTATATGTTTCATCTGCATCTTTACAGACTGTCCTGTTTTCATAGATTGTTGTTATAGTTTCTTTATCTGCTTATGTTTGAAATCTTGTTGAGCCCCATTGATTTGGGAGCCATAGAATTGTGATAGCATACAGTGGGTAATGTTTGATTATAATTATACAATAATGTTGCAACAAGACATGATGATATTTGATGTTATATGTACTAACCCCTCTAATAAAAAGTTTGGTTAAGTTTTGTGTGGGTGAAGTGTTCAAAGATCGAGGAGGTATCGATATGAGAAGAATAAGGAGAGGCAAGAGTTCAAGCTTGGGGTGCCCAAGGCACCCCAAGTAAATATTCAAGGAGACTCAAGCGTCTAAGCTTCGGGATGCCCCGGAAGGCATCCCATCTTTCTTTCTCGACAATTATCGGTATGTCTCGGTTCTTGTTTTGTTCACATGATATGCGTAAATTCTTGGAGCGTCATGTGATTTTATTTTTCTTTTAGTAATGCACCATGCTGGTATGGGATACTGTTGGTGCAATGATTTGCCTCCTTATGTTTTGAAGATTGTTGACATAAACAGTAAGGGACTAATGTGTTTACTAGTGCACACAGAGTAACAGGTCCCTGAAGTCATGAGGAGTTTGATATAAAATCCGAAGGATATGCCCTGCGTGGCAGCGAGCAATATCCACGAAGCTTATGCTATGAAGAGTGACCCCTAAAATTGTTTACGTTAAACAATTGGTTCGGTGGCATCAGAAGGAAGTGACTGCAGTCGAAAGAAGTTGAAGACGAAGTGAAGACGTAGCATTCCTTTTGTTGTTCTTCTTTTCTTTCATTGACTCATAGGACCACCGTACTAGTAAGAGGGGTATAGTGTTCGAAGCTTTGATTCTCTAATGCTAAACTCAATCCTATGAGAGTTGTGAGAGAAAGCTCTTTGTGTTCCGAGCAAATACTTGCCAGCAAGAGACTGTGATCTTCTTTGCTGCGAGAGATTTGTCTCTGACCGAAGAGTTAACATTACTTGTTCCTCAAGTAATGTTACCGTTGCTTTCAAATCCGATAGTTGTAAACATGTCGGTTGGCCATTGGCTAGACCGCGTGTCCAAAATGGTCATTTCCCATGAGGGAAGGCTGCGTCTATAAATAGCCACCCTGCACCAGCTTTGTCCGGTGGCTGCTCCGTTTGGTTCCGAGAAGATTGTTGAGCAACCCCCTCTCCAGAGTGATTTGAGTTTAATCCACCAAGAGAAAAACCCTAGAGCCGAAGAATTAGATAGTGGTTTAGCATCACTCGAATCTAAGTCCAGTACGCTCCGCCTACTACTCTTGAGAGCTGCAAACTCTTTAGACGGTTAGGTGTCAATTTCTTCAGAGACCAAGAGTGATTGTGGTTCTCGAAGAAGAAGGCTGTAAAGGTTTGGAGATCACCTCAAGTATCTACCATGAGTTATCGGCATTGGTTGACGAACCAATTGTCGAGGAGAATAGGGCGAAGAGAGTTTATCTTCTGTGTTACAACCCCTCCAACCAGACATAGTCCTTGTGTAGAAAGACGAACTGGTCAAACAAATTCTTTGTCGCCATCGAGCATCACTGGTTATTCCTTCACTCCTCGTCATTCAATTTGTCTTGCATGACTTGATTCAACCATGTGATTACCTTCGATGCTTGCACTTAGTTTCTGTTCGTTTGTTTACTATCACTCACTGAAACCTGCTATCACTCGCTCCGCTTCTAGGTTCCGAGAGTTTTGAAGTTTTCGAAAGAAATTTTAAAACTCCCATTCACCCCCCTCTGGTTGACATACTTCGTTCCTACAATTGGTATCAGAGCGAGGTACTCCTTGACTCTACTCATTTTGGTCTAACAACCTTGGAGTTTAATTATGTCTTCAGTGAGTTACAAGTCGCACCTCAAGATTACTATCTTCGATGGGACGGACTATCCCTTCTGGAAGGAGAAGATGAAGATCCGTCTCTGAGCTATTGATGATGAGATGTGGAACATGGTGCAAAATGGATTCACCGTGCAAATACGTCAAGTCCCCACTGAACACGAGAAGAAACTTATCTAGATGGATGCTCAGGCCAAAGATGAAATTGGTGGCCATCTCTCTCATGCACTCTTCGCTATCGCCAGTGTGAAGTTGCGAAGGATTTGTGGGACATCCTCGAGAACATCAATGAAGGCATTTAAACTCAGAAAGAAGGTCGCATTGACACACTTCGTGCGAAGTTCAACCATTTCAAGAGAATTGGCAATGAAAGCTGTCAACAAACTTTCGATCGCCTCAGTGACATCACGAACGAATTGCAAGGTCTCGGTGCCAAAGACATCACTGATCATGAAGTAGTGAAGAAATTGTTTCGGTCGCTTGACAGTTCCTTCGATACCCTTGTTTTGATGATCCGTGAATGAGGTGACTTCAAGACACTTGACTCTGCTGATATCATGGAAAGGATGAACACCCACGAGGAACAGGAAGAAGAGAAGAGAGATCTCCATGGTTCTAGTAACTGAAAGAATCACGCTCTCAAGGCGGTGGCAAATTCCTTGTCTGAAGACAATGCTGAAGAAGATTCTGATGACCCTGAAAGGATCAGCAGAGATCTTGCACTAATCACCAAAAGATTCCAGCGCTTCTAAAAGAAAGATCAGTTTCAAAGAAAAGGATCTAGCAACTCTGGAAGTTCAAAGTCCTCATCAAAATCCACGGGAGAATACACCTATTTTAAGTGCAAGAAACTAGGACATTTCATCTTAGACTGTCCTCTCTAGGAAGCTGAAATACAAGCCAGTGGAAGATTTGATTCAGGAAACAGCAACCATGGAAAAGGGAAGAGCAAGAACTGCGACTCAGATGATGAGAAGAAATCCAAGAAGTTCTTCAAGAAGAAGGACAGTTCCTCCAATTTTTTGTCAAGATCTTCTTCACGGAATCCATCCCAATCCTCGTCCAACCGCAAGAATATCTCTCGCAAGGCCAAGGCGTACATTGGCAAGGAGATGGATTCTGACGAGGAAGAATCATCTGACTCCGAAGAAGTTGCTGAATCGGATGACGATTCATACTCTGGAATGGCAGGCATAGCTTGCGCAACTGCTCCAACCACAAACTTCTTCGAGAACCATTCGAGCGACAATGAGTCACCAGCATTCTGCTTCATGGCTAAGGCCTCAAAAGAAAAGGTATCCCCCAAACATCACAAGGTTTACACCAGTGATCAATTTTCTTCTGATGAGGATGCGCATGCCAAGCTAATCAAAATTGCTAAGAAGCAACAAAACGCTCTTGAAAAAATTGAGAAAACTCTCAGGAAATCCGAAGGGTTCTTGGTTGAGGAGATGGAGAAAAACCAGTCTATGACTGAAGAGCATTCTACTCTCGCGTCTCGAATGGAAGAACTGAGTAATCGTCATGATTTTCTCTCAGCAGACCACGAGAGATTGACCTATGACTATCTGAAAAGGAAACAGGAACTCGAGTCACTGAGAGATGCTCATGATGATTTAATCAGGGAAAATTCTCTTCTCACCCAACAACTTAAGGAGAAAACCAAAGTATTCATACCATCTTGCTTAAAGTGCCTTAAACGAAACAATGCTGAATCAAATGCTGAATCCTCTGTGAATACTAACCCCTCAGTCAAGGAAATTGGTTCTGTGTTTGATGAAAATGCTAGGTTAAAGGATCTTCTTCAGACAGGGATGTTCAAAATTCTCAAAGGGCATCAAACCCTATGTGATGTTTTGAAGAAATCTATTCTTCACAAAAATCCCAGGAAAGAGGGTTTGGGTTTCGAAAGGAGACTAAATGAAAATGGTTCGTATTGGGAACCTGATCAATATCCTCGCACTGTGTGGGTGCCTGCAAAGAGCAAAATGCTCGACCCTTCTTTACTATCGGGATATGATTGTCCTATTCCTGAATATTCATATGATGATTCTCTGGACAATTATAAATTTTTCAAAAACCAACGTGGTGAAACTGTTGCTCACTATGTTGGACCAAACAGCAGGAATGGACCCCCGAAGAAAACCATCTGGGTGCGTAAGAAAACTATCGAGGCATTACCTGTTACTGTGTTACTAACCATGCAGGCTGAAAATGCTTGATACATACTTGAGAAGGCTCGACAGAATGAATACATGCATATCTCCTCAAACCGTCATGTTCATTTGTCTGGGAAGAACTTCAATGCGTATTCTTTTGATTATGCTGAAACTTCGAGAAACAATTCTTATGGCTATCGAAAGAAATCTTTTCCTGCTCGCTCATATGTTTCGAAGCCACCTGCAAAGATGTGGGTGGTTAAGAAAGCCTAATTCTCCTGTAGGACTATGTCTCCGGGTGCACTGAATGGATTATGGATAGTGGATGCACTATTCATATGACCAGAGACAAATCATTGTTTGTCGACCCCAACTTAACTGCTTCGTCTCAGAAGTATATTACTTTTGATGAGAACAACAAAGGAAAGGTAATTGGGCTAGGTAAAATAGCTATATCGAAGGACAAGAACATTGATGATGTTTTAGTTGTTCAGTCTCTTGGATTCAATCTCATTTCAGCAGGCAAGCTTTGTGATCTAGGCATGCTAGTTCTATTTTCCATCACTAAATGCATTGTCTTTATGGCCACTGACAATTCCTTCATCTTTGAGGGAAATAGAAAGGGTGATTTGTATATTGTGGATTTCTCTAAGGGTCCCTCAGTTCAAATTTGCTTGCTTACAAAAGCAACCGAAGGTTGGCTGTGGCACCGTAGACTTGGTCATGCAAGTATGAGAAACTTGCAGATGCTTGTGAAGAAAAATCATCTTCGCGACATTCCTGATGTGAAATTTGATAAGGATCGTCTCTATGCTGCATGTGAGGCCAGAAAATTGGCCAAGAAGCATCACTCGTCAAAGACTGTCATGACCACGACAAGACCACTGGAAATTCTTCATATGGACTTATTCGGGCCTCAAAACTATGCCAGCTTCGGTGGTAGTCATTATGGTCTGGTTATTGTTGATGAATTCTCTCGTTATACTTGGGTATTCTTTCTCGAAGACAAGACCTGCACCCAAGATATCTTCAAAATATTCACCAAGAAAGCTCACAATGAATATGATGTGTGCATCAAGCATGTCAGAAGTGACAATGGCACGGAATTCAAAAATACCAATATCGAAGATTTCCTCGATGAAAATGGTATCACTCATGAGTTCTCTGCTGCATACACTCCCCAACAGAATGAACTTGTGGAGCGAAAGAATAGAACTCTCATTGAGATGGAGAGAACAATGCTCAGTGAGTACAAAACTCCAATTCGTTTCTGGGCTGATGCCATTAACACTGCTTGCCATGTCGTGAATCGTGTTTATCTTCACAAGTTCCTTAAGAAAACTTCATATGAGCTTATCACTGGCAAGAAACCGAATGTTTCTTATTTACGTGTCTTTGGTGCACCATGTTATATTCGTGATATGAATCACAATTCTAAGTTTGCACCTAAAGCACATGAAGGTTTTCTTCTTGGTTATGGCTCGAACTCGCATACTTATCAGGTCTATAACTCTCATCACAGCAAAGTTATGGAAACGATAAATGTGCGGTTCGATGAATCTAACGGCTCTCAAAAGGAGCACCTACCAAATGTGATAGATGAACCTCCGATTTCGGATGCTATTCGGCAAATGGCCATCGGCGATGTCAGGCCGGTTGAAGGGAATGCTCATGACTTCTCCGATGATGATGCTCCCAGTGTTCAAAGAACAACTCGTCAAACCACTGCCGAAGAAAATGCTGCTCTGAACCCAAATGGCAACCCCAATGCAAATGCTGAGCAAAATGTCAATCTTGATGAAAATGGCAATGCAAATGCCGACCCAGATGCTGATACTGAGGACAATAATCATCCAGAAGTAAATCCTCATCCACGAGTTGCAAATCGAGTTGACCCCTCATTAATTCTCGAAGAACTCGAGAATCCAGGTCACAGACCAACCACTCGCTCTCGCACTCGTTTGGCTAACTACTGTGAAAGTTTCTCTTTTGTCTCATTAGCAGGAGCTACCAAGTAAGAAAAGGCCATGAATGATCCCGATTGGATGAATGCTATGCAAGAAGAGTTGGTCCAATTCGAGCTGAATGATGTGTGAGAATTGGTCGATCGACCGAATCCTAAGAAGCACAATATCATCGGTACCAAATGGATCTTCCGAAACAAGCAAGATGAAGATGGCATTGTGGTAAGAAACAAAGCACGATTGGTTGCTCAAGGGTATACACAGGTAGAAGGTATAGATTTCGGTGAAACTTATGCTCCTGTTGCCCGTCTTGAGGCCATTCGCATTCTTCTTGCATATGAAAATTATAATTATATCTTGCTATATCAAATGGATGTGAAGAGTGCTTTCCTCAATGGTGAAATCGATGAGGAAGTCTATGTTAGACAGCCACCTGGATTTGAAAATCCTCAATTCCCTAACAAAGTTTTTAGGTTGAAAAAGGCTCTATATGGGCTCAAGCAAGCTCCTCGAGCCTGGTATGACACTCTGAAGAAGTTTCTGCTCGAAAAGGGGTTCAAGCCAGGATCCACTGATTCCACTCTATTCACACGTGCTATTGATGGTGATTTATTCGTGTGCCAAATATATGTGGATGATATTATATTCGGCTGTACTAACAATGCTTGCAGCATGGAATTCGGATGAATGATGTCTGAGAAATATCAAATGTCAATGATGGGTGAACTTAAGTTCTTTCTCGGATTGCAAATTCGTCAACAGAAGAATGACATTTTTATCTCTCAGGAGAAATATCTAAGAGACTGCCTGAAGAAGTTCAAGATGCAAGATTGCAATCATAAGGGCTACAAAACTCCTATGCCCACAAATGGTCAACTAGATGCAGATGTGTACGGTAAAGATTATGATCAGAAGGCTTATCGTTCAATGTTTGGTTCTCTGCTCTACCTTTGTGCATCCAGACCTGACATTATGTTGAGTGTTTGTATGTGTGCTCGTTTTCAAGCTACACCGAAAGAATCGCATCACCAAGCACTCAAGCGTATTCTGAGATATTTGGCTCACACCCACACCTTAGGTTTATGATATCCTAAGGGAGCATAGTTTGACCTCATTGGATATTCAAACTCAAATTATGCAGGTGACCGGGTGTGACGCCCCCGGCTTAATCGTGCACTAATCATACACGCAAATGCACACGATCAAGCCTAAGGACTCACTTGAAGATATCACAACACAACTCTAAACACAAATAAAAGTCATACAAGCTTTATATTACAAGCCAGGGGCCTTGAGGGCTCGAATACATAAGCTCGATGTCATACAAGCATCAGCGGAAGCATCAGGTATCTGAGTACAGACACAAAGTTAAACAGATAGGCCTTTAAGAAGGCGGGGCAAAATAAAACACAGATCGAAAGGCGCAGGCCTCCTGCCTGGGTGCCTCCTAACTACTCCTGGTCGTCGGAGGGCTCCTCGTAGTAGTCGTATCCAGAGGGGTAGTAGTGGTAGTAGTCATCATCGGCTGCTGGAGCAGCTGGCTCAACAGGCTCCTGGGCTCCATCGTCTGGTCGCAACATTCGGGTATGGGGAAAAAGGGAAGCAAAGAAACCGTGAGTACTCATCCAAAGTACTCAGCAAGACTTACATCAGATCTATTCTATGTATGCAACATTATCAAAGGAAGGTTGTATATGTGGACTGATCTGCAGAAATGCCAGAATAGAGAGAAAGGCCTAGCCTATCGAAGACTAGCATCTTCAGGGTCTTGCAGCATTAGAAGAGTACAGATCAGTACAATATAAGGTAGTAGCAACAAGTATCAACATCGCCCAGAGATCCTTCCTCGACTCCCTACGAGAAAGCAATCCCGGAGCCAATATATTCAACCCATTTCTAGTTGTAGAAGATCGGGATATTCTCCGAGCGTCCTGTTACCGTGGACACGGCTATTCGAATAGGTATACTTCCCTGCAGGGGTGCACCAACTTACCCAACATGCTCGATGACTCTGGCCGGACACACTTGCTCAGTCGATGCCCGGCCTCGGACTATCGACACGTCGTAGCCCTAGCTAGGCTCAACAGAGAGGCCAGCACGCCGTCTACATCCTAAGCACTCAGGGGTCTTGGGCCCATCGCCCTTTGCACTCATGCGCGTTGCGTACGCGGCCGGTGAGCAGTCCTAGCCCCCTTAATACAAGCGCAGGCTTTACCAGACAAACCCGGCGCGCGCCGCTCAACTGCTGACGTCTGAAGAGCTTCGGCTGATACATACTACGCCGAGTACCCATATTATTCCCACGTGCTGGTTAGCGCGAAAAGGCCAGAGGCCTACTCAGATCACATATCCTAACCCATTAGTGCATTTGGAGCGCGCGGAAACGAGCAGAGACTCACGATCCTGTGACCCCGTCGCCCCGTCTCGTGGACTTACGGCAAGGGCAAGGAATGCCCGGCCGTGCCACGTAATCACCATGGGTACCCTCTTGGTCACCCCGATATTACATCTCTCGCGGGTACCCCTCGGGGCCGACCCGTCTTATCAAAGACTGTCGGGAACTCAGGTCCACCTCAACCGGGGTGGTACCGCCTGTCCCTTCAGTCCTGTAATAAAAGTAACAGTAATGGCAACAAGTGAAGGTTAACGTGTGTCCGTAACATCAAGAGGGTAATCCAAGGAATCACCCTCGTTGGATTCCCACTCGATGTATCCGTCAAGGTGAACTAGGAGGAATTACCCTCGATGGTAATCACTCTGGCGGGGTTACCGACACAGCTTCATCGGAGGTGGGGAAGAGGAATCACCCTCGGTAACCCACAACCGACTAGCTGTACTACAGAGGCATCATCGGGAGTGAGATAAGAGGTATCACCCTCGGCACTCGATGTTAGCTCTGCAGAGTCGAGCAACTTAGGGGTGTGTGGTGATGTGCTGGTCTCAGCCCGTCGATCACATCGAACGGGGCACTGGTAATAAAGCGGGGCAACTATAGCAAGGAAGAGGGGCCACAGATGGTTTACTATCCAACCTATACTAAGCATTTTGGATATCAGGCAGGTATCAATAACAGTTACAAAAACAAGCTATGCATCAGAATAGGATAATTCAACAGCAGTGGCAATTCTAATGCAAGCAGGAGGGAGAAAGAATAGGTGATATAGGCATGAGTCAAGGGGGGTTGCTTGCCTGGAAGCTCTGCGGCAAAGGAGGGATCGTCAGTGGTGTCGTCGGTCTCCTGAGCTGCATCGGTCTTGGGGGCTATCGGAGAAGAAGAGGGGGGAAGAAACAATAAATAAAGGCAAACAAATGCAACACAGAGCATGACATGCTAAAATGCAGTGCAGGGTTGCCTAAATGTATCTCTAAACCATTTTAGTTATTTTAGGATTTAAGTTGGAGATTTTAGCAGGTATGCATGCACTATTCATCTACCGGAAACAGGCAAAAAGTTGCGGGTTCATCTACGTAGAGGGTCCCGATAAGAAAACAGACGGCACGATCGGATTCGTGGGATTTTTCTGAGCAACTTTCATGTAGAAAGTTTTTCGATCCGAGCTACGGTTTATTTTCTAGGATTTTTCAAAGTTTAAATGATTTTCTGGAATTTACTGAATTTATTTAATTCGAAATTATTTAAATACTAATTGGTACGGGTACCCAGTGAAGTGTACCCAGCTATACAGCACTGAGGCTGACGTGTGGGACCCAGTCAATGCTGACTGGGCAGTCAACGTTGACCTGGTCAAAAGTGCACAGTGACGGTGGGGCCCAGGTGTCATCGACTCTGACAGTTAACAGTGTTTTAAATGTTTTCTTAATTAAACTAAATATCCGGTGGGGCCCCCCTGTCAGTGGGGGTTAGCGCGCGGGTTAGGGCTAATGACGTGCCACGTCATCAGGCTAACCGGCGGCGAGGCAGAGCACGCCGGCGTCGGCCGTGCGCTCGTCTCCGGCGACCAAAACGATCGCGGTTGGATCCTACTGAACCGGCGCATCAAGGCGCGTCTAACGGTGCAAAGAACACGGGCGAGTGCGGCCTGGAACGTCGACGGCGACGACTGTCCGCGGCGCCCAGAGCGGACCAAGAGCTAGGAGAGGCTACGGGACGCGGGGAAGAGAGGGGAGAGGTCGGGGAGGTTCGGGAGCTCACAGTGAGCTCGATGCGGTCGTCGGAGGAGCGGGGGAGGCACCGGAGCTGTGGCATTCGGAGCGGATCGCCGGTGGCCGAGGCGGCGGGGAACGGCTCGATGCCGTCGTTGCCGGGCCGCCCTTGACGAACGAGAGGTCGGGGAAGATGCGGTGGACGACGGGGATCCTCCCGGATAAGGTGCGACGGCTCGGGGAAGCGTGTGGCCGCGAGTTCAACGGGTGGCGTCCATGGCGGCGTTCGGACGTTGAAGAAAGAGGAGGAGGCAAGGCGAGGGAGGAAGGAGGAGTGGCGCCAGGGGTCGAGGGGGAGCGAGGGGTGGCTTATCCCCGCAGCCCACCTGCTCCATCGAGCTGGCGGGCGGAGGACGGTGTGACGCGCGCCGGTCGCGAGGGAGCTGACACGGGAGGCGGAGCAGGTGAAGACGATGACTGTGGCGGCTGGGCCGGTTCCTGTAGCTTTGGGCCAAGCGCAGGTGAGCCTTCTCTTCTCCTTTCTTTTCTGTTTTACATTTTCTGGCACTGTTTTCTATTTTAATTAGATAGCAAATGATTTTTGCTAAATAAGAAACTTGGCACATAAATATAGCACAACATTACTAGGCTGCACAAAAAGTTTGGGGGTTAAATGAATTCATTTGAATTATTCATAATTGAAAATGAAATAAATGGGGCTGTTTTGGGTACTATTTTAGTTGATAGGGTCATTTTGGAAATTTTAATAATGTTGATTTTATTTTTATAATTGCTTTGAGATTATTTGTAATATTATGAACATTTTTATTCTACTGTTTGGATAACTTTTAATTTTGACTTTATTTTAAATTTGAATTTGAAGTTGGTTTACTCTCTAATGCAATTTACTTAGGATGATCATGATGGCATGGCTAATTAATTAGCAAAATGGCAGGGTTAAGATCTGGGGATGTTACACCGGCTTGATAGGAAATCTACTCCGAGGACATGCCATTTCCTCGGTAGATCTTTGGTATGTTGGTCGTCAAGGAAACAGAACTGTGTGTCTTTATCTACAGCTGAGGCCGAATATATTGCTGCTGGCGCTTTTTGCACTCAGTTGCTGTGGATGAAGCAGACTCTAAAGGATTATGGCGTCAAGGTCAAGAAGATTCCGTTATTGTGCGACAATGAGAGTGCAATCAAAATTGCACACAATCCAGCGCAACACTCTCGTACCAAGCATATTGAGACCAGACATCATTTCCTTCATGATCATGTTGCTCGAGAAGATATTGTGATTAGTCATATCAAGACCGAAGAAAATCTCGCTGATATCTTTACCAAGCCTCTCGATGAGAAAAGATTCTGTGTGTTACGGTGTGAGCTAAATATCCTAGATTTCGCAAACGTGCAGTAAGCTGGACTCGGCACCCGTACCAACACTTCAACCTCTTAGAAGGAAAGGGTGCATAACACTAGAAGAGTCTGAAAATTTTGACAAAATGAAATTTTCTTTCTGAGAGTGAATACATTAACGAAGAACTAGACTAACCGAGTGCGACGACCAGTTGTGCAATGCTCGGGGTCATACATGGTGGTGTGCGACACCGTGCACCTGCGGCGGCTGCGGAGGGGTGATCACTGCGGCCTTGTTCTGGTTCTTCGACCTCATCCGTGCAGCGCCGACCCGAGGCGCGGCGTCGGGACGCTCGTGTTCGTCGACCGGCTGCACGCGCTGCTTCGGCGCCACGAGGAGGATGGGGACGGCGGAGGGGCCGGGGAACGCTGAGAGCGTGCTCGTCGTCGGCTCCGGCAACTCCTGCATGGAGGTCTTCCTTGACCTCTACGACCACGGCGTGCTCCCGTCCATGGTGGTGCAGCAGCTGCAGCAAGCTCGACATGCCCCGGCCACCTCGCACGCACAGGCGGACATGGGGTTGACCACCGCACCAGCAGCGGCACGCAGCCTCGCTCGCCAACGTGTCACTGCCACCCCGCCGAACAAGTAGCGCTAGACCAGCGGCTTCTGCCAGCAGCACTCGTGGTCCAGATGGTGTTGGGGACGCTCGGCTCCGCGACGTACACCTGCTGGAAGCGCGGACATGGATTTTTGAAGCTCAGGCTTTGAAACACCTCTTATCCTTACCCTCCAATGTTGTTTTGAGATCTGTGCTACACAACTAACTTAGTACATGAAATTTTCTCTTTTTTGTTTCTTCAAAACAAAACAACATACGAACTTCAAACTTTGCAGGACAACAAAACATTCTTACTACAATGTGGGAAAAAAGTTACAGATTTTTTCGTCCAACATAAATATACAAAATGATATTTTTTTTGAGTAAAAAATAATATTTTTTGTATATATGATTCACGAAAAAATCTGAAACTTTTTTCCCACGATCTTGTTAGAATGTTTTGTTGTCCTACAAAGTTTGAAAATCATATGTTGTTTTATTTGGGAGAAATAAAAAAGACAAAAGTTCTTGCACGAATCACGATGCTGAAATGATTGGCTAGAAAATGGGTGTAGGAAAGACTATGGTTTCTCAAATGTTAACCCTGGAAGTGCCTCCCGAATGCGGCGTCCTTCTCGACGTACTTGCGGTACTCCTCAGTGTGGTGGCGCCGATGCACCGGAGCTGGACAATGCATCGGCTTGAACAGGTTCGCCGCGTCCATGTAACCCTCCGTCCTCCCGGTGCGGAGTGCGGTGGCAGTCAGGCAGTCCGCATTGTCGTTGTTATGGTCTCACCTTGTTGCGCGTACTTCGCCGCATGCGCGACTCGTCGGAGCTTTCCATCGTGCCGGCCGCGTACAAGCTGTTAGTTCACGTATGCGTGTACGTACGTGACACATCATCGTGACAAAAGCATGTCGCCGTTGTAGTACGTATGCATGTACGTGACAAAAGCATGACGCCGTTGTAGTACTCCCTTCATCCCATAATGTTTTTTTGCCTCTGGTGTGGTGTCAAAAAACGTGGACGGAGGGGTACATATGCATGTACGAGTTACTAATAATCTTTGTTTGTATGGCTTCCTTGCTGTTGCGCTAAGGTCTTCGTCCAGCAGAGCCAGCTGCTGTGGTGGACGACGGCGATACGAACTTCAGGGCGACTGCGGTGGACGAGCGTGGCGAGGCGGCAGCTGGATGCTAGTAAACACAAACCATCTGGCGGCTACTCGAACACGCCGCGGCACTTGGCGCCGCCGACGAGCACGCCCATGTCGAGCGCGACCAGGCGGACGTCGAGCAGGTTGCTGGGCACGTCCCCGCGAGGCCCTCCAAGACGGTCGTGCGTCTTGAGCGCATGAAAGCTGTAGTCACCGCAGACGGACTCCACCTTGTGCCCTTCGTCCACGACGCCACGCAACTTTTCGAGCTCGGCGCACACCGGCGACGCTGACACGCCGGTCTCCTTGAGGCAGTCGGTGATCTGCGCGTTTCTGTTAGGACCCCTCTGTAGGCCGGGTTAGCTGCTCAAGTTTAGTCCCACCTCGTCTATGGGCGAAGGCCACGACCAGCTTATAAGATAGAGTACCTCTTCTCTTTTAGTCTTCTACTTTCAGTCTGAACTTTTGAAACGGAGTGGGCTCTTCACTTGTAGCTGGACCGTGTGTGCATAAACGTCCGAAAATAGGCCGAGTGTTGGGCTGGGTTGAGTGGACGCTAACACGTCCATGTCGGCATCATCCTTGGAGGCGGAAGGCTGACCGGGCCCTCGCTGCGCTTGCGCCGTCCAGAGGCTGCAGGTGCATATCATGTGCTCGACTCATGGGCCAGTTCTTTTGGGGTGTAGCTTATGCATAAGCTGCGATAGGAATAAACCCAGAGAAGCTGCTGTAGAAATAAGCCATTCAGTTCTGTCTTTTTAACTTATTTTCACATATACTACTAGCTCAACACGCTACCCACGCACACAAGGAAACGATGATTGATTTCACGCTGGTTCTTCTGGTTACAAGATAGCACTATTTTTTGATAAGGGGTGAATTTTATTAACTCAAATGAAGTATCAAGTGGATACAAACACACACCGGCCTTTGCATAGTTAAGATGCATACATCCATAAAAAAATACGCCAATAAATAGCAAAGTTGTACAAGACCAAAGCTATACTTAAGCGAGGAAAAAAAACCCAAAGTGATCCAAGCAGCATCAGCGATCGACAAACTACAGGAAGGACCATATCCACACCAACCATCTCTTGATGCCACAGAGACAACGAGGTTCTTCAACAGCAACGCCTTCAGAAAGGGAACGTCGATCAAGCACCGTCGTAACCGGATCCAACCATCCAATGCTAGATTCTGAGTTTTCACCCTGAAGAACGAGTCCAAGCATATCCGATCAATGCCTTCAACAAGGTAACGACACAAAAAACATCGCCATTGCCAGGTATAACCAAATCGGGTCAGACCTAAGGTTTTCACCTCGGAGCTCGAGACCGGGTCTCGAAAAGCACCACCAAATTGAAGTCAATCATGTGTTGTCTCCGCCACTTTTTCGGGATCAAAACAGCTACATGCGGTCGACAAAAAATCTCGCCGTCATCGCTGCACAACCATACCCTCTGCGTCAAGCCACCATACATAGATTGCATCTCATCACTGAAGGCAAACTAGCCAAAGTGGGAGTCGCCAAAACCCATAATAGAGCCTTACAGCTGCATCCCACAACGTAGCCAGTAAAAGCCGCAGGCAGTGGTCACTGGATCTGTAGAGAAAAACTGTCAAAGATCTCTGGTGGTTAGCATACTGGCATCTCATCGTAGGATAGAACCTTGCCCAGGGCCCGCCATGTGCCAACTGCGTTGCCCAGAGGAGTAGCCGCTGCCCCGTCAGATCTGTCGTGGGCTAGACAACGCTACCGATGTCGGCCCAGCGGGCGCGACGCGGTACCACGCGTCATGGCGCTGCTGCCGGCGTCATAGACGTCACATCTGATGGGATTGAAACCCCGGTTTGTAATGTAACGCAGACGTGCCCATGACCGTCCCAACCAAAGGAGTCAACGCAGGGTCAGCCGTTGCCATCCCCTTCGTTGAGGATGCCGGACGACTACCGTGGGATCTGCGCGTGAGACAAGTCGGCCGCATCCATACTAGGCGCCTCCAGTCGCGACGAAGGACGGGTCTCCGTCCGTGATGACGCAAGCAGATGCAGGACGGGGAGATCTGCTGCGAGAAACCTTGGAGTGTGCGGGACAAGAGGGGAGATGGCCCGCCGCCACAGTCAGCCAGCCGGGGCGTTGCCCGGCGGCACCGACCGGTGACGGCGAGGAGGGGAGGGTCGTGAGGAGGCGCCGGTGGCGGCGGGGATGGGTGGCCGCCAGAGCCGCCCAAAGCAGGCGACGCGGGGGCAGTTTTTTGGGATCATGATTTCAGTTGATATTCATCTGCGTCACACAAGATAGCACTATACAGGACGCAGAGTTTCTGAGCCTGAGCTCAAATGAGCTTGAGTGAACAGTAAAATTGAAAAAAATCAAAATAATATGAATTTTTTTAGTGACAAACATTGACAAAAGTTTCAAGTGCTTGCAAAATTTCGTCATGGAATCACATTTCTAGAAGGCGTGGCAAAAAAAATTCATACTCTGAAAATGCTACTTTCAAAAGCATTTTGGAGCATTGAATTTGTTTTTTTTGCCACGCCTTATAGGAATGTGATTCATGGCGAATTTTTGCAAGCACTTAAATCTTTTGTCAATGTTTGTCACAAAAATTTCAGATTTTTAAATTTGTTTTGATTTTACTGTTCACCTAGCTCATTTGAGCTCGGGAGCAGAAGGTCACTTTCGCACTATACACCCGTATACTAGCATTAGCATTGCTAGTAACCGACTCGGAAACCGTATACGACTTGGAACCTGGACCATACAGGCAACGACTCCGTGGAGGAGATCGTGATTACCTACCAAAACATCGGATGAGTCAGTCCTTAACGGATATCTCAGCAAACCCAAATTCTTTAACCAAACGAGCAAAAGGCCACCCTCGCCGATAAGGACACCAATCGGGTTCTTCTGTTTCTCTGCCATGGAGTTGAGATCGGGGCGACGCCTCTGTTCCAGCCGAGGCCACGGAGGACCGGATCATATCAGCACCCTACCCAACGATCTGCTCCTTCTGATCCTCGCCCGCCTCCGATGCGCCGCCACCGCCGCGCGCACCAGCGTCCTATCTCGCCGGTGGCGCGATGGCCTCTGGACCCGCATCCGCGAGATCGTCTTGCGTGGCGTCGAATTCCACAACCTCGAACCGACGCTCGGCCGGATCTCTCCGGTGGTCTCAGTACTCGAGATCCACGTGATCTCAGACGGGTTCTCCCACTCCAAGATCCACGTTAACTCGCTGCTCCGCGCTGCTGCGCGGCTCGAGCCGCAAGAGTTGGTCTTTTCACTCCCCTCGTGCATGGGAAGCAAGTCCGTCCACATCGCCCTCCCGTCCTTCCGGCGCGCCACCTCGATCGTGCTGGACTCCCCCTTGCTCGACCTGCCCGTGCCGCCGGACGGCGTCGAGTTTCCCGCCCTCGAGACGCTGTCCATCTCGGCCTTCTATGGGGATCTGGAAGGCCTACTCTCCCGCTGCCCGCGCCTGCGGCTGCTCAAGCTCAGCGTGTCTAATTGCGTAGTGACGCTCCGCTCCGAATCGCTGCAGGAGCTCGTGCTGGACACCAACAGATCATGGATAAACCATGTGGAGATTGCTGTCCCCAAGCTTAAACAATTGACCTTGTCCACAAGCTCTCACTCAAATATTGACATCTTCACCTTGGCACCAGTCGTAGAAAAGGTCTCCTGGCAATGCTGTTACAGAAAGGGGGCTATTGTGTTAGGTCCTTGGTGCCTCGAGAAGCTAAGGTTACAAACGAGGGCGGAACCACAAGGAGAGGTGCCTTCGCTTCAAATTCATGCTAGCATTGTACGTGTCCCTCTCATTCTCAATTCAACCGATATATGGCTAGCTGCTAAACTGAACATATATTACGAATAATTTCTTGTCGGTTGAAATTGTATTTTCAGTGTCGATTCTATTTCCGTGACCGAGAGACATACTTTACCCATGAGATTGAGAAGCATATGGTTGCTGCCTTCTCTGCTTTGGAGCTGCATCTCGCAACTGGTGGGCATGTTTTCGGAGCATTCGTGTTTCATGTGATTGGGATGAATCGGATTCGTAGTGCCATGCAGAGTCTTAAGCTCGTTCTACAGGGATCAACGGTAATTCTCCGCTCTTATTATTAATTAATCTTTTTAATATATTGTTCAGTAATTCACCTTGAATTCTTATTTTAGATGAAAGAAGAAGGATGCCCAACAAATTGTAGTTGTGATCCTGCAGAGTGGAAAACCCAAAATGTCTCCTTGATTGCTCTCGAAGAAATGGAAATCGATGGCTTCAAAGGAGAAGATCACGAGTATGATTTCTTGAAATTGGTCTTCAAGTCTGCGCCAATTCTTAAAAGAGTGATTGTGAAGCTGTCACATGAGGACTCATCAAGTAACCGTGGAAGCACAGAGCTATATGACATTTTCAGGGCGTATTCTCCCGTGGAATGTTGTGCTTATCTGAGCTCTGGTGGGTATAGTTCTCCATGCATGACTAGCATATGCTCCTAGATGGAACAAGAATACAATGAGTAGGCTATATTTTGTACTGCTATTTAGGTTGGTTACCTTAGTTGTCGTTATGTTTTATACGACCTTCTCTACAGCATATGCTCCTAGATGCACCATATCCACGGTTGGAGAGCACACATTCGGGGCCGCCATGATCGGATCCGCGGCCGGAGGACGGGGATGGCGGGTCGAGGGAGGGGACGAGAGGGATAGGTGGAGAAGATTTGGAGAGGAGGGGATCAGGAATGGTTAGGCGCGTGGGGTGGCCGGCTGGGAGCGTGGGAGGTTAACTCTTGCGGTGGACGGCGGGTTGATTTCGTACTTTTCAAGGGCTGAAAATGCAAATACACTGTGGGATTTTACTATGTGGACCTTTTCCGAATATCCAAGCAACCAATGGCTATGATAGTACGGGGGGACAACCTCACGAGTGAGAAATCCGCACTAAAAAAACACCATAACATCTCAATATATCGGTTGGAGCAACATCTAGGGTAAGATCCTAAAACTAGATGATATACATGCAGTCGATCGGGGCGCGAAAAAAGTTGATGATCTTGTCGATGCAAACCACGAATTTGCAAATGTGCAAGGACGAGAATCATGTCGATTTTTTTTTTTTGGTTCCCTTGCATTAATCTTGCGCAGGAGGCAAAGTGAAAAAAAAGTTAGTATCTGAACATGCAAATGTAGAGTCATTAGAGATGCACAATTTGTTAGCTCTGGAAAACTAGATGTGACAAGTGAAGTCTTAACAAAAAAGAGAAATACAAAACTGGTTATGCAATATAATGAACTGGAATTAAATATTTTTTACTAAACCCAAAATCCAACGAGATTCAGATGAGATAGCTTGCTTCAACTAATCTATAAACTATTTTTCACTAGCGAACACATATGCAAAACATAATGGTGCATCTAGGAGCATATGCTGTAGAGAAGGTTGTATAAAACAGAACGAGAACTAAGGTAACCAACCTAAATAGTAGTAAAAAATATAGCCTACTCATCGTATTCTTGTTCCATCTAGGAACATATGCTAGTCATGCATGGAGAACTATACCCACCAGAGCTCAGATAATCACAACATTCCATAGAAGAATACGCCCTGAAAATGTCATATAGCTCTGTGCTTCCACGGTTACTTGATGAGTCCTCATGTGACAGCTTCACAATCACTCTTTTAAGAATTGGTGCGGACTTGAATACCAATTTCAAGAAATCATACTCGTGATCTTCTCCTTTGGAGCCATTGATTTCCATTTCTTCGAGAGCAATCACGGAGACATTTTAGGTTTTCCACTCTACGGGATCACAACTACAATTTGTTGGGCATCCTTCTTTTATCTAAAATAAGAATTGAAGGTGAATTACTGAACAATATATTAAAAAAATTAATTAATAATAAGAGCGAGAATTACCGTTGATCATGTAGGACAAGCTTAAGACTCTGCATGGCACTACGAATCCGATTCATCCCAATCACATGAAACACGAATACTCCGAAAACATGCCCACTGGTTGCGAGATGCAGCTCCAAAGCAGAGAAGGCAGCAACCATATGCTTCTCAATCTCATGGGTAAAGTATGTCTCTTGGTCACGGAAATGTAGCCGACACTGAAAATAAAATTTCAACCGACAAGAAATTATTCGTAATGTACAGTTTAGCAGCTATATATCGGTTGAAAATTGATCAAGAGAGGCACACGTACAATGCTAGCATGAATTTGAAGCGAAGGCACCTCTCCTTGTGGTTCCGCCATATGTAGCCTTAGCTTCTCGAGGCACCAAGGACCTAACACAATAGCCCCCTTCCTGTAACAGCATTGCCAGGAGACCTTTTCTACCGCTGGTGCCAAGGTGGAGATGTCAATATTTGAGTGAGAGCTTGTGGACAATGTCAATTGTTTAAGCTCGGGGACAGCAATCTCCACACGGTTTATCCATGGTTTGTTGGTGTCCAGCACGAGCTCCTGCAGCAATTTGGAGCGGAGCGTCACTACACAATTAGACACGCTGAGCTTGAGCAGCCGCAGGCGTGGGCAGCGGGAGAGTAGGCCTTCCAGATCCACATAGAAGGTCGAGATGGACAGCGTCTCGAGGGCGGGGAACTCGACGCCATCCTGCAAGGGCAGGTCGACTAAGGGGGAGTTGTTGGTGCAATAATTTGCCTCCTTATGTTTTGGAGATTGTTGACATAAACAGTGAGGGACTGATGTGTTTGCTAGTGCACACAGACTAACATGTCCCTGAAGTCAAGAGGAGTTTGGTTCAAACTCCTATGAATATTCCCTGCGTGGTAGTGAAGGTTATCGCCGAAGAATATGACGACAAGAGTGACCCCTCAAAATTTGTTGATATGTAGCAATTGATTCGATGCTCGTCCGAAGAATATGACTGTTGCCGAGAAGATTGAAGACGAAGCGAAGACGTAGCATTCATTTCGTTGTTTCTTTTCGCTTCATTGAGTCATAGGACCACCGTACTATTAAGAGGGGTGTAGCGTTCGAAGATTTGATTCGTTGATGCTAAACCCAAAACCTATGAAAGTTGCGAGAGAAATCTCCTTGTGTTCTGAGCAAATACTTGCCAGCAAGAGACTGTGATCTTCTTCGCTGCGAGAGATTTGTCTCTGACCGAGGAGTTAGCATTACTTGCTCCTCAAGTAATGTTACCGTTGCTCTTAAAATCCGACCGTTGTGAACGTGTCGGTTGGCCATTGGCTGGACCGCGTGTCCAAAATGGTCATTTCCCATCAGGGAAGGCTGCGGCTATAAATAGCCACCCCGCACCGGCGTTGTCCGGTGGCTGCTCCGTTTGATTCTGAGAAGATTGTTGAGCAACCCCCTCTCCGATAGATTTGAGTTTAAAATCCACCGAGTGAAAACCCCAGAGCCAAAAAATTAGATAGTGGTTCAGCATCACTCGAATCTAAGTCCAGTACGCTCCGCCTATTACTCTTGAGAGCTGCGAACTCTCTAGACGGTTAGGTGTCAATTTCTTCAGAGACCAAGAGTAATTGTGGTTCTCGAAGAAGAAGTCTGTAAAGGTTCGGAGATCGCCTCAAGCCTCTACCACGAGTAATCGGCATTGGTTGACGAACCAATTGCCGAGGAGAATAGGGCGAAGAGAGTTTATCTTCTGTGTTAAATTACAACCCCTCCAACCAGACGTAGTCCTTTTGCAGAAGGGCGAACTGGTCTACCAAATACCTTGTCGCCATCGAGCATCACTGGTCACCTCTGCTACTCTCCTTTACATTTGAACTATGCCATGTGACATGTTTCAATTATGTGATTTACCTCGATGCATGTTTTTAGTTTCCATTCGGTAGTTTGTATTCGCTCACTGTACACTGTTTTCATTCATTCCGCTGCTGGGTTCCGAGAGTTTTGATATTTCCGAAGAAAATTTAAAACTCCCATTCACCCCCCCCCCCTGGTAGACATACTTCGTTCCTACAATTGGTATCAGAGCAAGGTACTCCTTGACTCTGCTCATTTTGGTCTAATCACCTTGGAGTTTAAGTATGTCTTCAGTGAGCTACAAGTCGCACCTCAAGATTCCCATCTTCGATGGGACGGACTATCCCTTCTGGAAGGAGAAGATGAAGATCCGTCTCCGAGCCATTGATGATGATATGTGGAATGTGGTGCAGAATGGATTCACAGTTGAAGTGCCCCAGGTCCCCACTGACCACGAGAAGAAACTTATTCAGATGGATGCTCAAGCCAAAGATGAAATTGGTGGCCATCTCTCTCGTGCTCAATTTCTTCGCTACCGTCAGTGTGAAACTGTAAAGGAATTGTGGGACATTCTCGAAAAGATAAACGAGGGTGTTTCAACTCAGAAAGAAGTTTGCATTGATACTCTTCGGGCCAAGTTCAATCGGTTCAAGCGAATTGGAAATGAAAGCTGCCAGCAAACCTTCGATCGTCTGAGTGACATCGCAAACGAGCTACAAGGTCTCGGCGCCAAAGACATCACTGATCACGAAGTTGTGAAGAAACTGCTCCGATCCCTTGACAGTTCGTTCGACACTCTAGTCCTGATGATTCGGGAACGTGCTGATTTCAAAGTTCTCGACTCTGCTGATATCATGGAAAGGCTAAACACTCACGAAGAACAAGAAGAAGAAAAGAGAGATCTCTATGGCTCAAGTCACCGAAAAAGTCATGCTCTCAAGGCTGCGGCTGATTCTTCCTCAGAAGGAAACGCCGATGAAGATTCAGATGACCCCGAAAGGATCAGCAAGGACCTCACATTGATCACGAAAAGATTCCAATGCCTTCATAAGAAAAATTAGTTTCAGAAGAAAGATTCCAGCAACTCTGGCGGCTCCAAATCATCATCAAAACCTACTGGAGATTACACCTACTTCAAGTGCAAAAAGCCAGGACATTTCATCTCGGACTGCCCTCTCTGGGAAGCTAAAATCCGTGCCAGTGGAAGATTTGATTCAGGACACAACCATGGCAAAGGCAAGAGCAAAAGCTACGACTCCGATGATTAGAAGAAAACGAAGAAGTTCTTCAAGAAGAAGGATAGCTCCTCCAAGTCCTCGTCAAGATCTTCCTCAAGGAATCCCTCCAAGTCCTCATCCAAACGCAAGAACACTTCTCGCAAGACCAAGGCGTACATCGGCAAGGAGATGGATTCCAATGAAGAAGCGTCATCTGACTCCGAAGAAGTTGATGAATCCGATGAGGATTCTGATTCCGGCATGGCTGGCATAGCATGTGCCTCTACTCCTGCATCAAACTTCTTCGAGAATCATTCGAGCGACAATGAGTCTCCTGCGTACTGCTTCATGGCCAAAGCTTCGAAAGAAAAGGACGATGTCTCCGGGTGTATCGAATGGATAATGGATAGTGGATGCACTAGTCATATGACCGGAGACAAGTCATTGTTTGTCGACCCCAACTTAACTGCTTCATCTGAGAAGTATATTACTTTCGGCGATAACAACAAAGGAAAGGTAATTGGGTTAGATAAAATTGCTATATCCAAGGACAAGAACATTGATGATGTTTTACTTGTTCAGTCTCTTGGATTCAATCTCATGTCAGTTGGCAAGCTTTGTGATCTAGGCATGCTAGTTCTATTTTCTAAATCCAAATGCATCGTCTTTATGGCCACTGACAATTCCTTCGTTTTTGAGGGAAATAGAAAAGGTGATTTATATATTGTGGATTTCTCTAAGGGTCCCTCAGTCCGAACTTGTTTGCTTGCAAAAGCAACCGAAGGATGGCTGTGGCACCGAAGACTTGGTCATGCAAGTATGAGAAATTTGTAGACTCTCGTGAAGAAAAATCATCTCCATGGTATTCCTGATGTGAAATTCGACAAGGATCGTCTCTGTGCTGCGTGTGAAGCCGGTAAATTGGCCAAGAAGCATCATTCATCAAAAACTGTCATGACCACAGCAAGACCACTGGAAATTCTTCATATGGATTTATTCGGGCCTCAAAACTATGCAAGTTTCGGAGGCAGTCATTATGGTCTGGTCATTGTTGATGATTTCTCTCGATACACTTGGGTATTATTTCTCGAAGACAAAACCTGCACCCAAGAAATCTTCAAAAGATTCGCTAAGAAGGCTCAAAATGAATATGATGTGCGAATTAAGCATGTCAGAAGCGACAATGGCACTGAGTTCAAAAATACTCATATCGAAGATTTTCTCAATGAAAATGGTATCACTCATGAATTCTCTGCCGCATACACTCCCCAACAGAATGGAGTTATTGAGCGAAAGAATAGAACTCTCATTGAAATGGCGAGAACAATGCTCAGTGAGTATAAAACTCCCATTCGTTTCTGGGCTGATGCTATTAACACTGCTTTCCATGTTGTGAATCGTGTTTATCTTCATAAATTCCTTAAGAAAACTTCATATGAGCTTATCACTGGCAAGAAACTGAATGTTTCTTATTTACGTGTATTTGGTGCACCTTGCTATATTCGTGACATGAATCATAATTCCAAGTTTGCACCCAAGGCACATGAAGGTTTTCTTCTTGGTTATGGCTCGAACTCGCATACTTATTGTGTCTATAACTCTCACCATGGGAAAGTTATGGAAACGGTAAATGTGCGGTTTGATGAATCTAACGGCTCCCAAAAGGAGCACCTGCCTAATGTGATAGATGAACCTCCGATTTTGGATGCTATTCGGCAAATGGCTATTGGGGACGTCAGGCCAGTCGAAGGTATTACACCTGACTCTTCCGATGATGATGCTCCCATAGCTCGACGCACACGCCAATCTACTGCCGAAGAAAATGCCGCACCGGACACAAATGGCAACCCAAATGCAAATGCAAATGCCGATCAAAATGGCAATCAAGATGAAAATGGCGATACTGATGCCAATCCTGATGCTGATACTGAGGAAAATGGAAATGATCATCAAGAAGGAAATCCTCTCCCGCGAGTGGAAAATCGAGTTGACCCTGCATTAATCCTCGAAGCTCGAGAATCCAGGTTACCGACCCACAACTCGCTCTCGCACTCGTTTGGCGAACTACTGTGGCAGTTTCTCTTTTGTCTCATTGACAGAACCTACCAAGTATGAAGAAGCTATGAATGATCTCGATTGGATGAATGCCATGTAAGAAAAGTTGGTGCAATTCGAATTGAATGATGTGTGGGAATTGGTTGACAAACCGAATCCTAAGAAGCACAATATCATCGGCACAAAATGGATTTTCCGGAACAAGCAAGATGAAAATGGCATTGTTGTGAGAAACAAAGCACGTCTTGTCGCTCAAGGGTATACACAGGTAGAAGGTATTGATTTCGGTGAAACATATGCTCCTGTTGCTCGCCTTGAGGCAATTCGTATTCTTCTCGCTTATGCAAATTACAATGATATTCCGCTTTACCAAATGGATGTGAAAAGTGCTTTCCTCAATGGTGAAATTGATGAGGAAGTATATGTTAGGCAGCCACCTGGCTTTGAAAATCCTCAGTTTCCTAACAAAGTTTTCTGGTTGAAAAAGGCGCTGTATGGGCTAAAGCAAGCCCCTCGAGCTTTGTATGACACTCTGAAGAGGTTTTTGCTCGACAAAGGGTTCAAGCCAGGATCCACTGATTCCACTCTTTTTACTCATGCTATTGATGGCGATCTATTCGTGTGTCAAATTTATGTGGATGATATTATTTTCGGCTGTACTAACAATGCTTGCAGCATGGAATTCGGGCGAATGATGTCCGAGAAGTATCAAATGTCTATGATGGGTGAACTTAAGTTCTTTCTCGGACTAGAAATTCGTCAACAGGACAATGGAATTTTCATATCTCAGGAGAAATATCTGAGAGACTGTCTTAAGAAGTTCAAAATGCAAGATTGCAAACAGAAGGGTTACCAAACTCCATGCCCACAAATGGTCAGCTGGACGCAGACGTGTACGGTAAAGATTACGATCAGAAAGCTTATCGTTCGATGATTGGTTCTTTGCTTTACCTATGTGCATCCAGACCTGATATTATGTTGAGTGTTTGTATGTGTGCTCGTTTTCAAGCTGCACCGAAAGAATCGCATCACCAAGTGGTCAAGCGTATTCTGAGATATTTGGCTCACACCCCCACCTTAGGTTTATGGTATCCTAAGGGAGCACAGTTTGACCTCGTTGGATATTCAGACTCAGATTATGCAGGTGACCGGGTTGACAGGAAATCTACTTCGGGGACATGCCATTTCCTCGGTAGATCATTGGTATGTTGGTCGTCAAGGAAGCAGAATTGTGTCTCGCTCTCTACGGCTGAGGCCGAATATATTGCTGCTGGCGCTTGTTGTACTCAGTTATTATGGATGAAGCAGACTCTGAAGGATTATGGCATCAAGGTCAAGAAGATCCCTCTATTGTGCGACAATGAGAGTGCGATCAAAATTGCACACAATCATGTGCAGCACTCTCGCACCAAGCATATTGAGATCAGACATCATTTCCTACGCAATCATGTTGCTCGAGAGGATATTGTTATCAGTCACGTCAATACCGAAGAGAATCTCGCCGATATCTTCACCAAGCCTCTCGATGAGAAAAGATTCTGTGCGTTACGGTGTGAGCTAAATATCCTAGATTCCGCAAACGTGCAGTAAGCTGGACTCGGCACCCGTACCAACACTTCCACATCTTAGAAGGAATGGGTGCATAACACTCGAAGAGCCTGAAAATTTCGACAAAGTGAAATTTTCTTTCTGAGAGTGAATACATTAACGAAGAACTAGACTAACCGGGTGCCACGATAATTGTGTGATGCTCGGGGTCATACAGTTCTTATACGGTGGGTAACGCCACCACAATTTCTCTTCGGTGAGTTGCATTTGAAGATTTTGTGATTAGTCCGAATGTATTTCACTCATAGTTTTCTCTCGGGCGTTTGTGGTTTTTCGTCTGAGTGAAATACCTAGGATCCTGTTTTCCCTCCATTCTAACTCTTCCAGTCTATGTTGTTTCATTATGAATGCACAAATTTCAACTGGGAACGAAACTTTATCTGGTGTCCTTGACCACGTTAAAGTTTCGGTCCGAACTTAATCAGTTTTGGCAAAAGCCGTCCAAAATTTGGGGTTTCCCGCCCAAGTCTGGACCACGTTCTTTGGTGACGGTTGCCACGTGCTCCTCATCAACTGCCAGCTTATCAGATCCGTTGAATCGCAATAGTCCCTTGACTCTAGCCGTCTGATCAGATTCACTGGGGTGCGGTTATTTCCTCCTCGCATATAAATGCTGTGCCACCACCCTCCTCGTTTCACTTTGCATCTTCCCCATCGCCACCTTCCGAAGCCCTACCACACTACTCCTCCTCGAGCTCGACGACATCGACCATCTTCGCCGCTTCGCTGCCGGAAAGAGGTCACCGGAGTCATTCCTCGCCGCCGCGGATCATCTTCCTCTCCGCGCCGCCGTAGTCGCTGCACATCACCAAGTTAGGGTATGTGTAGTTTGAACTCGTTCTTCCATTCATCCTGTTCGAGTTCGTCCGCGATAGAAATTGCCTATTTTTTACTGTATTTCTCAGATCCTTACTGATAGGTAACTTGTGCGGATGTGGTTTGTAGTTGTCCCTCGCTTCCGAATTTTTTTAGATATAGGGTTTGTGTGATGTCTCGTACGAACGGAATGCTTAGCATGTTTACTAGTATTTTCTTCGAACCTACTAGTTCGTACTACACATTTCTTTCGCCCGAAACATTTCTCAAAGTCTGCATCTATTTCTTCATCAAAAACGATTTCTTTTTAAAAAAAATCTTCGCTGTGTGCATTCGTAACACTGTCCCCATTTTCCCTCGCATCTATCTATGTTCACAGGAAAATGCAGTCAGTTAAGGATTCAGCTAAACCAGTAAGCCGGGCTGACAGAGATGATGTTATTCTGGGCACTGCTGATGAATCCAAAGCTTTGAATGCTAAGGGCCCAACGGTAGGCCCATCAACCAGCAAGAGAAAAAGGACCGATCAAAATGCCAACGAGCAAGAAGAGACTGCTCCGAAGAAGAAGAGGGGTGGCAGACAGGCATACACCAACACCGCCGAATACATCTCTCATGATCGGTATGACACTGTTCTAGGAGAAACCAAACATCAGAGAGATACTCGTCAACAATGGATTCGCCGCCACTGGGTGCGCAAGTGGTTCAACTATGAATTTGTTCATCCTCGGTTTGCTCAGAACTTTGCATTTCATCCACCGTGGGGTGACTGCCGTGAAATTTCTCTCATCAAGGCAAATGGTCCCCAAGAGAGACCACCTCCTCCGTCAAATGCTCTTGAGTCTTCCCTTCGCACACCTGCATCATATCCCGATGAGCTTGCTAAGCGTCAGCACAATGCCATCAAGCGAGCCCAGAGGGCCGAAAAGCAAAAGGCTCGTGAACAGGAAAACCTTCGCCTCCTCAAAGATGATGTGGAAAAGAAAAAGGCCGAAGGAAAATCTGAAAGTCGTTCTATATGCAAGCATGATCCCAGCGCTGCTGCGAAGAGAAAGAGCGCACCAAAGAGGAAAAAGGCTGAACCTGCTGATGATTTTCGAATGAATGATTCTTCGGCTAATGATGATGATCCTCCGCTCACCAAGGAAGAAGTTGCTACTACTCTTAGCGAGGAAGTAAACATTACCACATCAACTGTGCTGCCTGATCTTCGGGTTAACTTGGTTCCAGAAGCACCACCGAAGAAGATCCCAGCTAGAAAGACCCCTGCTACCACTGTCACGATGAAGCAGCATGTGAAGACAACTCCTCATCCAGATGCTATCAATTTGAAGGATTTGGTAGTTGACGCTCCTGTGAGTTCTGCCAAGCCAGGCGAAAATATTCCCAAACCTGACTTGAAGAAAATCAAGACGCCTACCGAGAAAGTTGCTCCGCAGGCTACTGCTCCGAAGGAGAAGGTTGCTAAATTTGCACCTACCTTGACTCATCCTTTGGCTTCAAAGCCTCCTTCCGAGCAAGTTCCTGTCCAGACTGCTCCCTCTGTCAAGTCTGATGCTCCTCATTACTATGATCACATATTTATCATGGAACAACTCGATAAATTTGTGGACAATCCTTTCGATGGAGAAGTGGCATCCCTACCTATTCCTGCCGAAGTTATTACTCAAGCCACTTCCGTAGTTCAAGAACTGAGAGAAGATGCAGTTGAGATCAACTCTCTCTCTCTACCGAGCTAATGAACATTGATGAACGCATGAAAACGGCATCTTCAAAATTTGTCATCAAAGCGCTCGAAGACTCCTACAAGGATATCAATCGTGCCATGACTCTCCTTCGCCACCGAAGGTTACGCTTTCACATGGATCTAGATGAAATTGTTCGGAAGATTTGTGATGAACATCAAGCCAAAGTCACTGGATACAATGATCTGGTCAAGGGCCATATTGATCAAGTTGCTCAGCAAAAGAAAAAGCAACGAAAAAGAATTGCAACGAAAAATGTACCTCCTGCTCCGAAAGATCCATCACCTGTTCCCCAAGTTGCTCAGTCTCCTGCTCCGCAAGAAAAATCTCCTGAGCCAGCTATTCTTTCGAACCCTCCAGTCAAGGACTCGGATGCTCCTCCCTCGCCAAGGCCAACTGAATCAGTGCCTGTGGCCTCCCCTGCTCGAGCTGATATTCCCTCACAACAATTTGTCTCTGAGGAAGGTGAAATCCCTCGCTCCGAGCCCCATGCTTCTCCGGCTCATGAAGCTCCAAACGTCTCGGCTTCTTTTATAGTCGAGCAACAACAGATTCCAGTCGAGCAACAACCTTCAGTGAATGACTCCGCCTCAGTGCCTACAGTGATTGAACCTGCTCTGCTGCTTTCTACCTCAGCACCTCCCACTGTTGCAACACCTGCTCCGTCTCCACTCAAGTTATCCATCGACACAGCTACACGAATGCCAGATGTTGGTCCCTCCGAACGGAAATCTGTCTCTGCTCGCCGCACGGACTCGGTTGTCTATGGTGATGAATATCTTTCTCCTGAAGAAGAACTCAAATATCCATACCCTCGTGAAGAACTGCCTTTGCTCTCGTCAGGTGCAGGCGCAAAAGGTCCTCTTTTCAATCGGAATGCGCATCCCAAATTCTTTCAAGCTAGTCCGTATGATGGGCCGCGCACTTCAGAATCGCCTCGTTTCTGGACTAAGGAACAGGCCATCTATTACTCTCGGGGTCCTCTATGAGAGCCGAAAGATATTTCCTCACGAATATCTGGACATCCCTGCTATGCGCAACATTGGCTGTTTCAATCAATTGCTTCAGGATCTGGATGATTTCTGCCTCACCAAGGTCTTTGAGTTCGAGCACCCTTGGAACAGAGAGATTATTCTTCAATTCTATGATGCCCTATATATCTTTGGTGATGAATCTGATAGCTCCAAATGGGTTATGGAATGGATGACCGAAGGAAAACGCATCAAATGCACTTCAACGGATTTTGTCTCGCACTTCCATTTCCCTCGTTTTGAGCACGGTGACACTAAAATTCGGTTTCATAACATTGATGTTATATCAGATGAAATTTTTCGATGCACAATGGATCAAGACAAGATTCGTGACTACACTGGTCCTCCTCATCCTGAGCATTTAACCTTCGACAATCAGACGCTATTCCACATGCTCTCCTACACCATTTGCCCTCTGGCTGGTATGAATCCGGACAAGTCCATCTCAGATGTTCTTCGCAATGCTATATATGCAATCTCTGAGCGATACATTTTCGATGTGGAAGACATGTTCCTGCGCATTCTGAAGGATTCTGCTCAATATCCCTTCTGCATCAAAGTATTTGCGCCTTGGATCCAGAAAGTTGTTGATCATGCAATGCGCACAGTGTATCTTGCGAAGGAAAGCCATAAGAGCTTCATTCCTCCTGTTCGCGATACTTTGAAAGTCATGGATGATATCTCTTCGGGCAAATCGCCCGCATCAAGCTCCCAAGACTATCACAAGCAATTTGATGGGCCTCGTCTGCCTCAGCGCGACCGAAAGATTTCGCCTCAACCTCCATCGCAACTCGAAGTTAGTTTGCGTACACAGCAACTGCTACTACAACATATAGCTGAGGATCATCGCGAGAAAGAACATCTCGCCTCCAAGCTGAATGCACTCAACAATCGCACAAGGATAATGCATCTGATAGCTGATGAAAATAAGAAGAGACTCTGGAAATTGCTTCGCAAGTTCTTCACCGAGAAACAACTCATGAATGTCAATCTCCAAGAGCTCTATGACTATATTGACAAAGGCTTCACTGTCGAAGATTTTCAAGATCGGAGTACCCCTCCTCTGCCTGCTCGTGAGCCTACAACAGATCTTCTTCATCTCAAGCTTCGCAAACTGCTTGACGAATCTGAAGCCACCTCATCGACAGAGAAACCTGCCGAAGGCAATATGCATTCCCGTGTTCCTCCTGTGGCCACTCCAGCTATTCCCTCGTCTGCTCAGCCCCAAGCCATCATTCCTGAAGGAAAATCTATTGCTGCTGAAGACGACAACAATGCCGTCACTTCAGAAGAGGAACTCACCTCGGACAGCTCGTCTGGAGATGCCACTGATTGAGCCAAGCTCTGCGTTTTTTCACTCATGTTATTCGTCACCTTTTTTGACACTTGTTGACAAAAAGGGGGAGAATTACATCGAGTCTCGATAGATTTGCTTTCGGTGTTTCGTTTGATTTTGATTTCGTGCATGTTTGCAATTTCTGGTTTAAGCTTATCCGTACCTTGTTGTAAAACTCGATAACTTCTTCTGTAATGCTTATTACCCCTGCTGCTACACTATTTCTCTCGAAGCATTTGTCTTGCAGGTGGAATTATTATTAGAAGTTATATTTGATTGCACTACGATCTCGATGGATTATATCTCATCAGTGCGAATCAATGTCTCGAATGATTGAAATTTCCTCCATATACTTCAATTCTTGCAGGAGAATTTATCTCATATCCTTCTTCCCTGCATACATTTAGGGGGAGTCTATTTCATCTTCGAGCAAGGTAACACTTACTCACTCTTGTTGGAATTGCTTTTCACTTATCTATCTTCTCTGCGATGATTATCTGTTTTGTCAACAATCGTCCAAAAAGGGGGAGATTGTTGGTGCAATAATTTGCCTCCTTATGTTTTGGAGATTGTTGACATAAACAGTGAGGGACTGATGTGTTTGCTAGTGCACACAGAGTAACAGGCCCCTAAAGTCAAGAGGAGTTTGGTTCAAACTCCGATGAATATTCCCTGCGTGGCAGTGAAGGTTATCACCGAAGAATATGACGACAAGAGTGACCCCTCAAAATTTGTTGATATGTAGACATTGATTCGGTGCTCGTCCGAAGAATATGACTGTTGCCGAGAAGATTGAAGACGAAGCGAAGACGTAGCATTCATTTCATTGTTTCTTTTCGCTTCATTGAGTCATAGGACCACCGTACTATTAAGAGGGGTGTAGCGCTCGAAGATTTGATTCGTTGATGCTAAACCCAAAACCTATGAAAGTTACGAGAGAAATCTCCTTGTGTTCCGAGCAAATACTTGCCAGCAAGAGACTGTGATCTTCTTCGCTGCGAGAGATTTGTCTCTGACCGAGGAGTTAGCATTACTTGCTCCTCAAGCAATGTTACCGTTGCTCTTAAAATCCGACCGTTGTGAACGTGTCGGTTGGCCATTGGCTGGACCGCGTGTCCAAAATGGTCATTTCCCATCAGGGAAGGCTGCGGCTATAAATAGCCACCCCCCACCGGCGTTGTCCGGTGGCTGCTCCGTTTGATTCTGAGAAGATTGTTGAGCAACCCCCTCTCCGATAGATTTGAGTTTAAAATCCACCAAGAGAAAACCCCAGAGCCAAAAAATTAGATAGTCGTTCAGCATCACTCGAATCTAAGTCCAGTACGCTCCGCCTATTACTCTTGAGAGTTGCGAACTCTCTAGACGGTTAGGTGTCAATTTCTTCAGAGACCAAGAGTAATTGTGGTTCTCGAAGAAGAAGTCTGTAAAGGTTCAGAGATCGCCTCAAGCATCTACCACGAGTAATCGGCATTGGTTGATGAACCAATTGCCGAGGAGAATAGGGCGAAGAGAGTTTATCTTCTGTGTTAAATCACAACCCCTCCAACCAGACGCAGTCCTTTTGCAGAAGGGCGAACTGGTCTACCAAATACCTTGTCGCCATCGAGCATCACTGGTCACCTCTGCTACTCTCCTTTACATTCAAACTATGCCATGTGACATGTTTCAATTATGTGATTTACCTCGATGCATGTTTTTAGTTTCCATTCGGTAGTTTGTATTCGCTCACTGTACACTATTTTCATTCATTCCGCTGCTGGGTTCCAAGAGTTTTGATATTTCCAAAGAAAATTTAAAACTCCCATTCACCCCCCCCCCCTGGTAGACATACTTCGTTCCTACAAGAGTCCAGCACGATCGAGGTGGCACGTCGGAAGGACGCGAGGGCGGTTTGGATGAACTTGCTTGCCATGCACTAGGGGAGTGAAAAGACGAATTCTTGCGGCTCAAGCCGCGCAACAGCGCGAAGCAGCGAGTTAACGTGGATCTTGGAGTGGGGCGAACCCGTCTGAGATCATGTGGATCTCGAGTACTGAGACCACCGGATAGATGAGTGAATGCTGATTTTTTTTAGCTACAGAGCTTTTTCGAGTGTTCGCGAGCTTCTTTCGGGCCAACCTCAGAGCCCTAGCAGGCCGAGTCTAACAGTATTCACTCGGAGCTAGGCTCGTTGACAGCCCTAAATATTTTTGTACTGCAGCAAGCATTCATTTCTAGCTAGTCAAGTTTCACAGACACCAGTTAAGAGTATCTTAGTGGAGATCAGAAGGGCACATCCTGCAGGATTATTTAATTTTTCTTGAAAAAAGATGCAAAGATTTGCTTAACTTATCATTAGTAAGTACTCCCTCCGTAAAGAAATATAAGATCGTTTAGATCACTATACAAGAAAAATAGGGTGCAAAGCTTTGGACGCAGACTAGGAGCACTAGGCGACGACGCTCACTGGAATCTCACCTGCTGCTCTGCTGTCTAGGGATCAGTGTATAATTAGATGAAATGATTTGCAGTTGTTGAATACACCGCTCCAGCGTAGATTGGCATGGTGTGTACCTGTTTGCCGACGATAAGTTAGGCCTAAAGCCGGACTGTAAGTACAGAACAGTACATGGTCATTTATTGAACTGCGAGGACTAGTGAGCCACCGATACTTTTTATCCACCTTGTTAATAACACCAGTTGTACTCTCTATTGCCATTGCCAGATCCAACGCAAGCTCGACCCTTTCATTCTTCGTCCGGCCACTGTTCCTCTTCCTACCATCGACTAGTTTGTACCGATGAGAGTACTATAAGAAGCTTGGCTATCTTTGGACCCTTCGTCGGGCGGTTCAGCGCGGGGATTCGTCTTGCCAGGAGGCGATGGTTCCGCCGTCGAATCATTCTATGGATCCGGATTCGTCTCGCCATATCAGGTAAGCCGGAGAGCTTGTCTTGCCTGCGATAGCTCCATGCTTTAAGGTAAATTTTGTTGGGCTAAGTCCCTCAACATGGAGGTGTGTTGGCAGCCCAACATCAGCCCACAAATCCAACACATATGAACCGTTGATTTGGTCTGCATCCAACGGTTGTGAGTGTTCCCTGGTGAAGGGAGCAAGAAGAAAACCTTAGTCACTCCACCCATGCTGGTGGTGGCTGCCATTCGTGAGAGTAAGAGATAGCACACAAGAGAAAACACAACCTGTGAGAGAGAGGAAGAAGAAGAAGAAGAATAAGAAGTGGAGTTCTGTCTAGATTTGCTGCATCTGACTAGACAGTGTTCAAGCTGGTGATTGGAGGCTCAAACGTGCTTGGATCGACTCCAAACTTGGTGAGCTCGTTCCTTACTTCGAGTACTTCGATCTGGTTAGCTGGTTTGAGGATTGGGTCAGTGGAGCATCAGATTTGAGAGTGGTTTTGTGAGCTCTGACTGCTGTAGTTTCAGAACAGAGTAGTTTTGGGAGACGAACAGTTTGGGTAGGCAAACGGTGTTCGATTGAGCTGAAATTTTGAGGGGATCTCAGGAACTCGTTTGTCTACTTGTCTGCCAAATTTGGTGCTATTTGGTTCAGTGGCTTAAGAGCAGTTTGCAAAACACTGAAGGGGACAGAAGATGTGTGTACTTTGCTTTGCTAAAATCTTGCCTCTTGTGGTTGTTGTTGCTGTTGCTGGTTGACAACGTGGAGAGTGTGCTATAAATCTCTCTAGAGGTTCTAGAGAAGACTTTGTACTCATCATTTTCATAGTGAAGTTGTGTGGACCGGTCGGTCCACAGCCGTGGTTTTTTTACTCCTCAAGTTGAGGAGGTTTTTCCATGTTAAATCCTGTATCACATGTGCATGTTGTTTGTGTTATTCCGCTGCTTACTTGTTGGTTGAAGCTATCCTCAAAGTTCATCACAAGTGAAGGGGGCTGTGTAGTGTGCATATTTGCCGTGTCGGTGAATTTGTGCAGCGCATTGTTGCTGTCCAGCCCCAACAAAGTGGCATTAGAGCCTTGGTTAGCTTGTGCTAATTGCTGAGTTTATTGTGGTGAAAGATGGAAGTGAATACCAGCATGATAATATCTTTGAATGGTACAAATTATCAAGCATGGAAGGGCAAGATGGAGGACTTGTTATATGTCAAAGAATACTGGAAGCTAGTGTTCTCCACTGAGATGCCGGAGGGCATTGAGGAAGGTCAGTGGAAGGTACTTCATCGCCAAGCTTGTGGGTTCATTCGGCAATGGGTCGATGACAATGTTTTGAACCATATCATTGATGAGACACATGCACGCACCTTATGGCAGAAATTGGAAGAGTTATTTTCCCGAAAAGAAGGTACAAACAAGATGTTCTTGATCAAACAATTGATGTGTTTGAGGTACAAAGAGGGCATTCTAATTGCAGATCATGTGAATACATTCCAAGGCATTATAAATCAGCTTTCTTCAATAGGAATTACATTTGAAGATGAAGTGAGAGCTTTGCTGCTACTAGGCTCATTACCGGACAGCTGGGAGACCTTTAAGGTCACAATTTGCAATTCAGCACCTAATGGAGTTGTCACTTGGAATCTTGTGAAAACCAGGGTACTAAATGAAGAGTCCAGAAAGGTGGCTGAAGCTAGTTTTTCCTCAAATTCAGAGGTGCTGGTCACTCAGTCCAGGGGGGGAAGCAAGAGCAGAGGTCCAGGTAAAGGGGCAGAAAGAGGTAGGAGCAAATCATGAGGCAAGTATGCTGATTATGAGTGCCATCACTGCCATCAGAAGGGCCACATTAAGTGGCAATGTGACAAGTGGAAGAAAAACAAAAAGAAAAAGAAGAAGCAAGATCAGAAGCAAGCTGACAGTGATAGTGACACAGAGGGCAACCGAGTTACTGCAGTAGAAGAGGACATCATGCTTGTTATGCATGAAGAAAATGAGGGCAGATTTGGTTCCACTATTGAGGAGAAGATCACTGTTGTTTGTGACGAAACCGTCAACCTTGTGGATGGTGACGAAATGATTTGGATACCGGACAGCGGTGCTACCATTCATGCTACATCTCGCAGAGAGCTCTTCACTAACTATATATCAGGCAATTTTGGTGTTGTGAAGATGGGGAACAATGATAGAGCAACCATCATTGGAAAAGGAGATGTACATTTGGAGACCGCAAATGGTACAAGGTTAGTCCTCAAATCTGTGAGGCATGTTGAGGCACTTCGTCTCAATATTATCTCAGTTGGTTTGCTTGATGGAGATGATTACTTGAGCAGTTTTGGAAAAGGACAGTACAAGCTCACCAAAGGCAACATGATTGTTGCAAGAGGTAAAATGGTCTCAGTTTTGTATCATGTTCATGCTAAGCTCTTTAGTGCTTCTGTCAATGTACTAGAGAAGGATGATCATTGTGCTCTATGGCACAAGAGACTTGGGCACATGAGTGAGAAGGGGATGACAGTGCTAGTGAAGAAAAAATTGCTGAAGGGTGTGAAAGGAGTTCACATCAAGAAATGTTCAGATTGTCTAGCAGGGAAGCAACACAGAGATGCCTTCAAGACTCTGCCTCCTCACAAGAAGCCTGAGAAGCTGGACTTGATACATTCCGATGTTTGCAAAATGTCGGTAAGATCTCTTGGTGGTGCTAAGTACTTTGTGACTTTTATTGATGACTTTTCCAGAAAAGTTTGGGTCTTCACTTTGAGGACCAAAGATCAAGTACTAGGTGTATTCAAGCAATTCCAAGCCTCGGTTGAGAGAGAAACTGAGAAGAAGATCAAGTGCATTCGCATTGATAATGGAGGAGAGTATACTGGGCCATTTGATGCATATTGTAAGCAGCAAGGTATTAGGCATCAATTTACTCCCTCGAAGACACCACAGCTGAACTGTCTTGCTAAGAGGATGAACAAAACTATTGTGGAGAGAGTTAGATGCTTGCTATCAAGTGCAAAGCTACGTAAACACTTTTGGGGTGAAGCTTTGATGACTGCAATTTATCTTATTAATCTCTCACCAAGTTATCCTTTGCAGGGAGATGTTCCTAACAGGGTTTGGTATGACAAGGACATCCCATATGACCACCTGAAGGGTGCAAGGCCTTTGTTCATATTCCTCAAGATGAAAGGTCAAAGCTTGATTCGAAGACACGACAGTGCATTGATACGTCTCCAACGTATCTATAATTTTTTATTGTTCCATGCTGTTATATTATCAATCTTGGATGTTTTTATAAGCATTTACAGCAGTTATATATCATTTTTGGAGACTAACCTATTAACTTAGTGCCCAGTGCCAGTTGCTGTTTTCTGCCCTGTTTTTGTTTTACAGAAAATCAATACCAAACGAAGTCCAAATGCCACGAAACTTTTTGGAGTTTTTTTATTGGCCAAGATAAACACTAGAAGCTTCGGGAGAGGGCCAGAAGACCCAGGAGGTGGCCACGAGCCACCAGGGCGCGCCTGGGGGGGGGGGGGGGGGCAGGCGCGCCCTGGTGCCTAGTGGGCCCCCCTTTGCTCCGTTTGACCTAATTCCAGCACTATAAATTCAGAAAAAAAATCAGAAACCCTCAGGGGAGTCCACGAAATACTTTTCCGCCGCCGCAAGTTTCTGTTCTCGAGAGATCCCATCTGGGGTCCTTCTCCGGTAATCTGTCGAAGGGGGAATCGATCACGGAGGGGCTCTACATCAACCTTGCTGCCCTTCCGATGATGCGTGAGTAGTTTACCACAGACCTTCGGGTCCATAGTTAGTAGCTAGATGTCTTCTTCTCTCTTTTTGATCTTCAATACAATGTTCTCCTCGATGTTCTTGGAGTTCTATCCGATGTAATCACTTTTTGCGGTGTGTTTGTTGGGATCCGATGAATTGTGAGTTTATGATCAGATTATCCATGAATATATTTGAGTCTTTGCTGCACTCTTTTATGCATGATTATTATAGCCTCGTATTTCTTCTCCGATCTATTGATTTGGTTTGGCCAACTGAGTTGATTTATCTTGCCATGGGAAGAGGTGCTTTGTAATGGGTTCGATCTTGCGGTGCTCAATCCCAGTGACAGAAAGGGACATGACACGTATGTATCATTGCTATTAAGGGTAAAAAGATGGCGTTTATTCATACGTGAGTTTATCTTGTCTACATCATGTCATCGTTCTTAAGGCGTTACTCCGTTCTTTTATGGACTTAATACACTAGATGCATGCTGGATAGCGGTCGATGTGTGGAGTAATAGTAGTAGATGCAGGCAGGAGTCGGTATACTTGTATTGGACGTGATGCCTATATACATGATCATTGCCTTGGATATCGTCATGATTATTTGCTTTTCTATCAATTGCCCAACAGTAATTTGTTTACCCACCGTATGCTATTTTCTTAAGAGAAGCCTCTAGTGAAAACTATGGCCCCCGGGTCTATCTAAATCATATTACTAAAACCCTTAAAATATTGCTGCCATTTTCTTTTATTTATTTTATTTTGTATTTTTGTTTCAATCTATCAATCTATCACATACAATTTAATCTTGCAATTTACCGCCGAGTGATTGACAACCCCTCGTTTGCGTTGGGTGCAAGGGTTTGTTGTTTGTGTGCAGGTACTGCTAACGAGGTGTTGTGTGATTCTCCTACTGGTTTGATAACCTTGGTTTCATAACTGAGGGAAATACTTATCTCTACTGTGCTGCAACATCCCTTCCTCTTCGGGGATAATACCAACGCAAGCTACAAGTAGCATGAAGAATTTCTGGCGCCGTTGCCGGGGAGACATCATCAACATCTATCAAGTACCTTTGCATAAACTCTCATCTCCTTGCATTTACTTTATTTGGATTTGCCTCTCGTTTTCATCTCCCCCACTTCTAAAACGATTTTACAAAAATACAAAAATATTTTCCGTTTGCCTTTTTGCCTTTTTCTTGTTTGCTTGATTGTTTGCTCGCTTTACCATTATGGCTAGTTCTTCGCTCATTACTATTACCCCTGAAAATGAAGTACTTAATTTTAAACAAAGGGGAGGAGAGAATTTAAAAGATGCTTGGTATAGGATTTGCGATGCTCATAATAGATCAACTCGTAAGCAATCCTCCACTATTCTTCTTCGCAATTTTTATGTGGGAATTACTACTTGGTACAGATTTGTGCTTGATACTATTACTGGAGGGAATTTCTTGATGTGTCCCTCTACGGATGCTTTTAATGCTATGGGAAATTTAGTGGGATCACCACCTATCACTGTTAATGAAACAACTTTGACTTTGGAACATGTTATGCAAAGGTTAGAGGCTATTGAAAGTAAAATGTCTACTATTGAACACCTTGAGAATTTGGATAAAAAATTTCATAATCATATCACTCAATTTGGTTCTAAGGTAGGAATTGCATTGAAAACCTTAAAAGAAAAGGAACCGGTAGTTAATGAAAGAATAGAACAAAGCCCCGCTAGAATCGATAAGATAGAAGAAATTATTATCAATTTGGGGTCGGCTTTTTCCTCCGTTAAGAATATTGATAAAACTCCTCCCAATAAAAATTGCAAGTTCGTATATTTTCCTAGAACCAATGGTGCTACTTCGAGTAAGGGAAATGAGGATCTTAAAATGATTAGCGTGCATCCCAATTTCATTGATATAATCAAGGAACCTATTCACAAAAGTAAAATTCTTGATTTTGTACCTAGAAGTGTGATGGTGAGAAACACCTATGTTAAATCCATTAGAAAAAATGGATGTTTGATTGAGGAGTTGGAAACCAAAGATGACAATACTTGAAACTATGCATTATGCCTAGCTAGGGGCATAAAACAATAGCGCTTGTTGGGAGGCAACCCAATGAATAAAATAATATGTTTTTCTGTTATTGTGTGTTTTCGCAATTATGCTACTGGTATGATTGTGTTTTTGTGTTTTTAATTAATGTTTGTGCCAAGTAAAGCCTTTGGGATGATTTGGAAGATAGTATAACTGATGCTGTTTGGAAAACAGAAAGTTTCGCGTCCAGTGCCCGAATTTTGTTTCTGTACTGGGGCATCAAAAAAAACTGAAATTTTTACACAGTATTGTTATATGAATTGCCCCCGTTGTCCTAATTTTTCAGAATTTTTGGAGTTACAGAAGTATGTCTTTTAAATAGGTTGCTACAGATTGTTCTGTTTTTGACAGATTCTGTTTTTGATGTGTTGCTTGCTTGTTTTGATGGAACTATGGATTGTATCGGGGGGTATAAGCCATGGAGAAGTTAGAATACAGTAGGTATAATGTAAAAATAAAATATGAATGGGTTTGAAACAGTACCTAAGTAGTGATTTATTTTGTTATACTAACGGATCTCACGAAGGTTTTGTTGAGTTTTGTGTGATTGAAGTTTTCAAGTTTTGGGTGAGATCACGATGGATGAAGGAATAAGGAGTAGAAAAAGCCTAAGCTTGGGGATGCCCGAGGCACCCCAAGGTAATATTCAAGGAAGACTCAAGCGTCTAAGCTTGGGTATGCCCCGGAAGGCATCCCCTCTTTCTTCTACCAACCATCGGTAATTTTACTTGGAGCTATATTTTTATTCGTCACATGATATGTGTTTTGCTTGGAGCGTTGTGTATTATATGAGTCTTTGCTTTGTTTGCTTTTTAGTTTGTCACAATCATCTTGGCTGAACACACCTATCTTGAGAGAGCCACACGTTTATCATCATAATTTGTTAGAATACTCTATATGCTTCACTTAAATTTTTTGAGCTAGCCAGTTGCTCTAGTGCTTCACTTAAATCTTTTTGAGCACAGTGGTGGCTAAATTTTGAAGAAATAAACTCTCATGCTTCACTTATATTATTTTGAGAGTTGATTGAAATTTTGAAGAAATAACCTCTCATGCTTCACTTATATTATTTTGAGAGTTGATTGAAATTTTGAAGAAATAAACTCTCATGCTTCACTTATATTATTTTGAGAGTTGATTGAAATTTTGAAGAAATGAATTCTCATGCTTCACTTATATTATTTTGAGAATTGACAAGATTAAAATTTTGAAGAAATGAATTCTCATGCTTCACTTATATTATTTTGAGAATTGACAAGACTAAAATTTGAAGAAATATTTGCACTCTCATACTTCACTTAAATCTTTTTGAGAGTTGAAAATAGTAACGGTAATTTGCACAAGATATGAATTTCGTCCCAAAGTGATGAATATTCAAGAGGGATATAATAAAAACTTTCATATAGATCATTGGATATGATAAGTGTGATTCTTTGCAATAGTTTTGCGATATGGAGATGATGATATGTGAGTCATGTTAGTGAGTAATTGTGATTAAGTAAGAATATTAGTGTTAAGGTTTGTGATTCCCTATGCATGCACGTCAAGTCAAAAGTTATGCAAAGAAATTATATCCTACTTATGGTGCATTATTCGGTGTTAGTTATGTTCAATGCATGTTTATGACCGTTTTTGCTTTTTGGTTGGTTGCTTCTCAATCTTTTGCTAGCCTTCATTTGTACTAAGCAGAAATACTGATTGTGCATCCAAAATCCTTAAACCCAAGTTGTGCCAAATGAGTCCACTATACCTACCTATATGCGGTATTTCAATGCCGTTCCAAGTAAATTTGCGCGTGCCAACTCTAATTTTCAAAATAATTTTTCTGTTTTGTGTGCCCGTACCGCTCATGAAGCGGCAGGGGGTGGCCAATATTTTCCATGCTAGGTGTGTTATTCTCACGATGAGTGTTTATTCACTTGTCATTGCACGAGAGTATGGTTGGTAATAGGGATGCCCAGTCCCCCAATGAAATCAAAATTAATAACAACAAAATTCCTTGGAAAGTGTTGGTATGGAGGGCACCCGTGGATACGGCTAGCCATGGATTGTGAAAGAATGGTGGAAAGGAAATAAACTTTACTTTCTGTTTGGAAACCACCTATGATGTGTCTATCATGGAAGATATTGGGAATTCTCGGTCGTTTTCGTTGACAGGAAAAGCATGCCTCTCAAAATATTTTTCTCTTTAATTTCAGCTTTGAGCTCTGGCACATTTGACAAATCTCTGCTTCCTTCTACGAAGGGCCTATCTATTTACTTTTATGCAATTTTTATTTTTATTTGAGTCTCCATCTTCTCTTATAAAGCACCAACTAGAGAGCACTATTGTCATACTTGTGCATTGGATGTAGCTAATATTCGAGTGTGTTTCATGAATGGATCAATGATTGAGCATAATGGGCTAGGGATAACTTTCTTTAGCGTTGATATTTTGAAGACATGGTTGCTTGTTAGTATGCTTGAGTATCTATATTTTCATGTCAAACTATAGACTATTGCTTTGAATCGTTCAAGTCCAATGTCCATGCTATTAAAGAAAAGAATATGTGATGAATATGTTAGGCAGCATTCCACATCAAAAATTATGTTTTTATCATTTACCTACTCGAGGACGAGCAGGAATTAAGCTTGGGGATGCTGATACGTCTCCAACGTATCTATAATTTTTTATTGTTCCATGCTGTTATATTATCAATCTTGGATGTTTTTATAAGCATTTACAACAATTATATATCATTTTTGGAGACTAACCTATTAACTTAGTGCCCAGTGCCAGTTGCTGTTTTCTGCCCTGTTTTTGTTTTAGAAAAAATCAATACCACACGAAGTCCAAATGCCACGAAACTTTTTGGAGATTTTTTATTGGCCAAGATAAACACTAGAAGCTTCGGGAGAGGGCCAGAAGACCCAGGAGGTGGCCACGAGCCACCAGGGCGCGCCTGGGGGGGGCAGGCGCGCCCTGGTGCCTCGTGGGCCCCCATTTGCTCCGTTTGACCTAATTCCAGCACTATAAATTCAGGAAAAAAAATCAGAAACCCTCAGGGGAGTCCATGAAATACTTTTTCCGCCGTCGCAAGTTTCTATTCTCGAGAGATCCCATCTGGGGTCCTTCTCCGGTAATCTGCCGGAGGGGGAATCGATCACAGAGCGGCTCTACATCAACCTTGCTGCCCTTCCAATGATGCGTGAGTAGTTTACCACAGACCTTTGGGTCCATAGTTAGTAGCTAGATGGCTTCTTCTCTCTTTTTGATCTTCAATACAATGTTCTCCTCGATGTTCTTGGAGTTCTATCCGATGTAATCACTTTTTGCGGTGTGTTTGTTGGGATCCGATGAATTGTGAGTTTATGATCAGATTATCCATGAATATATTTGAGTCTTTGATGCACTCTTTTATGCATGATTATTATAGCCTCGTATTTCTTCTCCGATCTATTGATTTGGTTTGGCCAACTAGATTGATTTATCTTGCCATGGGAAGAGGTGCTTTGTAATGGGTTCGATCTTGCGGTGCTCAATCCCAGTGACAGAAAGGGACATGACACGTATGTATCATTGCTATTAAGGGTAAAAAGATGGGGTTTATTCATACATGAGTTTATCTTGTCTACATCATGTCATCGTTCTTAAGGCGTTACTCCGTTCTTTTATGGACTTAATACACTACATGCATGCTGGATAGCGGTCGATGTGTGGAGTAATAGTAGTAGATGCAGGCAGGAGTCGGTCTACTTGTATTGGACGTGATGCCTATATACATGATCATTGCCTTGGATATCGTCATGATTATTTGCTTTTCTATCAATTGCCCAACAGTAATTTGTTTACCCACCGTATGCTATTTTCTTAAGAGAAGCCTCTAGTGAAAACTATGGCCCCCGGGTCTATCTAAATCATAGTACTAAAACCCTAAAAATATTGCTGCCATTTTCATTTATTTATTTTATTTTGTATTTTTGTTTCAATCTACCAATCTATCACATACAATTTAATCTTGCAATTTACCGCCGAGGGATTGACAACCCTTCATTTACGTTGGGTGCAAGGGTTTGTTGTTTGTGTGCAGGTACTGCTAACGAGGTGTTGTGTGATTCTCCAACTGGTTCGATAACCTTGGTTTCATAACTGAGGGAAATACTTATCTCTACTGTGCTGCATCATCCCTTCCTCTTCGGGGATAATACCAACGCAAGCTACAAGTAGCATGCATCTTTCTTGGCTATGGAGGTGATGAGTTTGGCTACAAGCTTTTTGACCCTATAGCAAGGAAAGTTGTGAGAAGCCATGATGTTGTGTTTGTAGAAGACCAAACAATTGAGGATATTGTGAAGACAAAGAGGCAGGTTCCTCCTCATCAGCAGCAAGACATGATTGATTCTGACCCAGTTCTTGCAGCTCCAGCTCCTGTGCAAGTTGAAGCAGATGCAGAAGATGTACATGGTGGTGCAGGTGAAGAAGATGCTCCCCAACAGCAGCAAGAGTATGATGCTGAAGTTGATGATCCGGATTAGCAGGAAGCACCAGCACCAGACAGTCCTCCAGCTGCTCCACTCAGAAGATCCAACAGGGGTCGAATTCCTTCCAGCAGGTATCCCTCAGATCAATACATGGTGTTATTATCTGACGGTTCAGAACCTGAATGCTTTGCAGATGCAATGGAAGATGAGCACAACAAGGAGTGGAAAAAGGCTATGCAAGAAGAGATGGATTCATTGCATAAGAATCATACTTATGAGTTGGTGAAGTTGCCCAAGGGCAAGAAAATTTTGAAGAACAAGTGGATCTACAAAATCAAGCAAGAAGAGCACACATCACATCCAAGGTACAAGGCCAGGCTAGTTGTACAAGGATTCGGCCAGAGAAAAGGCATTGACTATGATGAGATCTTTTCTCCGTTTGTGAAGATGACATCCATTAGAGTAATCCTTGGCATGGAAGCAAGTCTCAACTTGGAGGTTGAGCAAATGGATGTGAAGACTGCATTCCTTCATGGTGAGTTGGAGGAAAAAATATACATGGAGCAACCTGCGGGGTTTCTTATGAAAGGCAAGGAAGACTATGTGTGCAAGCTGAAGAAAAGTCTCTATGGACTGAAACAAGCACCAAGACAATGGTACATGAAGTTTGAAACTGTCATGGGGGAGCAAGGCTACAAGAAGTGTAGCTCAGACCATTGTGTTTTTATTCAGAGGTTCTCAGGTGACGATTTCATCATATTATTGCTCTATGTTGATGATATCCTGATTGTTGGCAAGAATGTCTCTAGGATTGCTAAGTTGAAGAAGGAGTTGAGCAAATGTTTTGCCATGAAAGACTTAGGTCCAGCAAAGAACATTCTCGGGATGAGAATTGAGAGAGACAGAAATTGCAACAAGTTGTATTTGTCTCAAGAGAAGTATATTGAGAAGGTACTTCAGAAGTTCAGGATGAAAAATGCTAAAGTTGTGAGTTGTCCACTAGCAGCCCATTTCAAGTTGAGCAAAAAGCAATGTCCTACCACTGATGAGAAGAAAAAGAAAATGCATCATGTTCCTTATGCTTCAGCGGTTGGGAGTTTGATGTATGCTATGGTGTATACAAGGACTGACATAGCTCATGCGGTTAGTACTGTGAGCAGATTTATGTCTAATCCAGGAAGACCTCATTGGGAAGCCGTGAAGTGGATTTTGAGATATCTCCGGGGCAGCACAAATCTGAAGCTTTGCTTTGGTGGTGGTGAGGCCAAGCTGATTGCCTTTTCAGATTCTGACATGGCTAGAGATGTTGACAAAAGGAAGTCTACTTCAGGTTACTTGGTTACCTATGCAGGGGGAGCAGTGTCATGGCAAAGCAGGCTGCAAAAGTGTGTGGCACTGAATACAACTGAAACTGAATTCATTGCAGTAACAGAGGCGAGCAAAGAGCAATTGTGGCTGAAACGGCTGGCTTGTGAGCTTGGTTTTAAGCAAGACAAGTATGTGTTATTTTGTGACAACCAAAGTACTATCGACTTGAGTAAGAATGCAAGTTTTCATTCAAGGTCTAAGCATATTGAAGTCCGCTATCATTGGATTCGAGATGTGTTGTATTCCAAGCAAATGCAACTTGAGAAGGTTCACACCGATGACAATGGGGCTGATATGTTGACTAAAGTGGTGATAAGGAAGAAGCTCGAAGTATGCCGCCGGCTCGCTGGCATGGCTGCCGGAAGGCAGTAAGACCCTCCATGATGTCGGGAGGGGGAGTTTTTTGGGATAAGTCCCTCCACATGGAGGTGTGTTGGCAGCCCAACATCAGCCCACAAGTCCAACACATATGAACCGTTAATCTGGTCTGCATCCAATGGTTGTGAGTGTTCCCTGGTGCAGGGAGCAAGAAGAAAACCCTAGCCACTCCACCCCTGCTGGTGGTGGCTGCCATTCGTGAGAGTGAGAAATAGCACACAAGAGAAAACACAACCTATGAGAGAGAGGAAGAAGAAGAAGTGGAGTTCTGTCCAGATTTGCTGCATCTGACTAGACAGTGTTCAAGCTAGTGATTGGAGGCTCAAACGTGCTTGGATCGACTCCAAACTTGGTGAGCTCGTTCCTTACTTCAATCTGGTTAGCTGGTTTGAGGATTGGGTTAGTGGAGCATCATATTTGAGAGTGGTTTTGTGAGATCTGACTGCTGCAGTTTCAGAACATAGTAGTTTTGGGAGACGAACAGTTTGGGTAGGCAAACGGTGTCTGATTGAGCTGAAATTTTGAGGAGATCTCAGGAACTCGTGTGTCTACTTGTCTGCCAAATTTGGTGCTGTTTGGTTCAGCGGTTTAATAGAAGTTTGCAAAACACTGAAGGGGACAGAAGCTGTGTGTACTCTGCTTTGCTGAAATCTTGCCTCTTGTGGTTGTTGTTGCTGTTGCCGATTGACAACGTGGAGAGTGTGCTGTAAATCTCTCTAGAGATTCTAGAGAAAACTTTGTACTCATTATTCTCATAGTGAAGTTGTGTGGACCGGTCGGTCCACAGCCGTGGTTTTTTTACTCCTCAAGTTAAGGAGGTTTTTCCACATTAAATCATGTGTCACATGTGCATGTTGTTTGTGTTATTCCGCTGCTTACTTGTTGGTTGAAGCTATCCTCAAAGTTTATCACAAGTGAAGGAGATTGTGTAGTGTGCATATTTGCCGTGTCGGTGAATTTGTACAGCGCATTGTTGCTGTCCAGCCCCAACAAATTTAACCCTGTCCCCTTTGACTTGTTTGGTTTTTGCCAAGATCTGAGTGCTGGGGAGTGTGCCGTGCCATGTTTTATCTTGTACTGTTAAACTAGTCGTACAAACATGTTACCACTGGTTCAGAATTCTGTTATCTTATATGTTCAGTGATGTAGAATTCCCATGTCATGTCACTCCTTCCTGTGTAAAGTATAAGTTCTATAGCAAATTGTTTCTAGCCTTCAGTCAGCCACACATGGATTGATCATTCATTTGCGTTTTTGTTTTGTAGCCATAGACGCGGGGCCATGCCAGATGAACGAGCAGCCAGTGCTGATAGGATTAGTGCTCTAAAGCCGACTTTCAGAGGTTTTGCAGAAAGGAAAGGCGATGCTGTAGTGGTTCCGTCGATGGGGCTGACTTTTGACTCGTTGAGAGAAGCATATGACTACTACAATCTGTATTCTTCTCGAAACAGGCTTTCGCCCCGCTTTATATATAAAGCACTGACCCAAAGTTCACGGCCAAACGATACAAAATGGTGGGGAGGCCCCCTTACAAAGCAGATCGAAAGAAAGACAAGAAACTAGAACAAGCCTAACACCTCGCTAAGAACCGGACAAGGACCCCTGAGCTCAATGACAACGCCCCCAAGAGGGTGACGGCGCGAAGCGTCGCCGCTGCCGAGTCTGAGAACAGACAATGGTTTTCACCGTGAGCCCTGGCATAGGATCGAGATCCACAACGTCGTCTTCAAGAAGCAGGCGGCACCCACGGGCGTCGTCGACGTTGGCGCCAGAAGCACGGAGCCTTCACTCGGACACTCGCCCGCACCACCAAGAGGAGTCCCGGCCACCAACCCAACGAGGGCCATCTTGTCCACACCAGATCTGGGCACTGCCAGAGTAGGCCTGGGCCTCCCGGCACTACATCCCTAGTCGCCCATACGACCAGAAGATGAAGCCACCACCGCAACCACGATGCCTGCCGGAAAGCCAATCGTGGAGCCCGCCGTCCGGGACCGCCGTCCCGGCATCCATGCCCCGGGGCACCGCCGACCATCCACGTCTCAACACCCAACCATGGTAGTAAGAGTGAAAGGGACCACCTTTCACTCCCAGCCCGGCATCAGCCACCTAGTTTGGGTCGGCACCTCCACAGTAGGAGGCGCCAATGCCCGTGTCCCCAGCCGGTCCCGGTGGACCGGGGGGGGGGGCACAACCCAGTGACTACCGACGGCCACCGTCGAGCACGCTCGAGCGCCGCCATGTCCATGGTCATTGGTGTCGATCCGAACGACGACACAGCAGCGCCCGGAGAGCAAACCTCGGACCGACGCCATGGCAAACACCAAGCAAGAAGGGCACAACGCGAAAGGCATCCAACGCGGACCAAGTCAACCCCTCGTAGCTTAGCATCACCGGACATCATCCACCTCCACGAACCAGATCTGCATCGCCCGCCAAACGCCAACAACCCGGATCTCACCGCCGCCCAACCGAGGCAACCGTGCCGCCCCATCGCCACCACCACCACGCCGCAGCAACCTCCGCCCAGTGGCAAGGAGGGATCTGCCGACCGTGGCCCAAGCCACCCGCAGCCCGTGGCCACCGGGAGCAGCAGGCAGGGCCTCATGCCGTCCGCCGCCGCCCCCGTCCACCCCACCACCGCCGCCACCATGCCACCGCCGCCCCTGCCAGCAGCAAGGAGGCGCTGGCCATGGCCGAAGCCGCCCGCAGCCCCCGCCGAAGGACGAGCCGCCGCCGCCGGATCCAGCCGGATCTGGCCGGGGCCACCCCACGCGCCACCACCCGATGGAGAAGGACCACGCAGCCGCCGCACGCCGTCCAGGCTCAAGGGGCCGCCACACCGCCGCCCCACGCGCAGCCGCCGCCCCACGCGCCCAGCGCCGCGCCGTCGGGTCCCGCGACCAACCCGACGCCCCCGCGCAGTAGGCTGTCCCGCGCCAGCCGCCAACCGCGCCGGGGAGTAAGAAGCTCCCCGCCGCCACCTACGCCGGCCGGGCTTTGCTCGGCGGCGCCTCGCGGCGGCGGCGGGGAGGGAGGCCGGGAGAGGGGGAGGGTCTGGCGGCGGCTAGGGTTGCCCCCGAGGACGCTCGCGGGAGCGGCTCGGGGGAGGGGGAGGTTCCTATAATCACAATCTGTATTCTTTAGATTTTGTACATAACATTCTACTTTTCAGCACCCGCAAAAAAACATTTTACTTTTCAGGTTGTGGACATAAATAAGCCCAATTTCAACAGTTTTGGCAATGCTGAATGGAGCTGGAACGTGTGTTGGATATGATCGTGGAGAGGTATATTTCAGAACTATATACAGTCTAGTTTTTTCATGTTTTCCAATGATTTTCGCGGAACACCTAATCTGCACAGGTATGGGTTGGTCCATATGGGGCGTGCCGCATACACCTCAACCAGGCCTGCGCATGAAGAATTTAGCCCATTTGGTTGCCTGCATTCATCGTTGGCGTGCATTGCAAGAACTTTAAAAACACCTCTGGGCCTATTTGCAGGGAACGCTTTAATCCACAGTTTCCACAGAGCCAGGCTCGAGGGATACAGCCGAGCAGGTGGGTTGGTCCAGTGATGCAGCCTCGTTTTGTCTCATAAGTGGGTGTACATGAAGTTGCACATGGTATGTTTGTTTAACTCCTACTTTCGTCCACTTATTAGTCCCTTCTAATCTACACAACGGTGCTTCGATTCGAGATAAGGTCTACATGAAAAAAAAGCTTTCGATGTTGTGGTTCCATTCAGGCGATCGGTTCGTAGTTTCATCCATTGTAAATGTTCAATTTCGTGTTCATATTTAAAGTTATTTTAGACGAATTTTGTCAAATTCGTCGTGCACAGTCGACCGTTTGAAAAAAAAATTGACCAGTAGCTTCATCTCGCAGTTCCACACGACTTTCGTGTTGCACGTTTTCTATTTCGACGATCGTAGACGAGTAGATCTACTCTTCCTTACGAACTGTACATATGCATATGTGTGATATGTTTTAATGACACTCTTTAATCTCCTTCATCCTTTCTAATCCTCCTCTCGGCCTCCTCTCCTGCGTCCTACTACACTGGCACCACCGCCGACGTTGTTCCTCTCGACCTCCTCTCCCGCGTCTTGCTGCACTGTCACCACCGTCGGCGTGGTTCCTCTCGGCCTCCTCGCCCGCATTGTACTACACTGACGCCATCGTCGTGTTGTTCCTCTCAGCCTCCTCGCGGCGTCCTACTACACTGGTGCCGTCCCCGGCGTCCTTCCTTTCGGCATCATCTCCCTCGTCCTACTACACTAACGCCGCCATGGCGCGCGCACTGCATTTTTTCTCCTCTGTCATCTAACTCGGCGCCTTCTATTCGTCCCTCTGCGCGGACTTTCTCTGTGACGACGACACAAGCAACTAGTTCGTCGCGTCGCCGTCGAACGCGGTGGACGGTGGCCACGGCGGCGCGTCCGACGGCGGCGCGACGAACTAGTTGCTTGTGTCGTCGCCACCGTCCACCACAGTCGCCATGGCATTATGTAACTCTGTGTGTTATGTGTAGCTGTTAACTCTTAATCATATCCCGTGTATACAATCAAACACCGTGTAGTTGCATGTGCCGAGCCAATGCAGGACACCAAACGCCATGCCAAAATTGATCCCTAATGCAGGAAGCCTAGATGCGGGCAACCAAACGATGTGCAGATGTTGGTATTTGTCTGTTTTTGTTCATCCAAACTCAACTGGGTCAAGCATGCAATGTAAGCAAATTCGCAGATGACAACCAAACACGCCCATGATGTGACGGAGAAAATTCAGTTCGTTGAGCATAAAAAACTTGACAAGCGGAATATCTACTACTACCTCTGTACCAGAATATAAGATATTTTTGCAGTTCAAACGAAGGGAGTACAAGGTAGGAAAAAAATTATATGGATGGAAGAAGTGACAATTTTCATGCAAAAATATGACAATTTTCTTTGACATGCATTGTTTTACAGATGGATGGAAGAAACGATGATGCAAGTAGATCTAGTCAGTAGTAGTAAGTGATGATGCAAGTTGATCTAGTCAGTAGTAGTTTGAACTGTGATGCAACTTTGAACTATGAAGTAAGTTGTATCTTATGCACTTGATTAAATGGGATCATCTGGATCTTATGCACTTTAACTTTAAATGGGATCTTATGCACTTGAACTTTGAACTATGAAGTAAGTTGTATCTTATGAACTTTGTTTTTTCATGTTGGATAAAACAAAGAATTTTTTAATGAAATGCCATGTGAGACAATTTGCCATGCTCAAATAGTTTATGCACTTGTTGTACCCGTTAGCCAAAAGAATCTACTAAACATCCAGAGAGCAAATGGTTAGTCCACAAATTGAAAACAGTCCACAATCAAGTTTAACATCACAAGCAAGCTTCATTCAAGTCTTAGGATTTTGTACAAGGTGAACGAAACAAATTAGAAAACATAAACCCTAACAAACTACTCCTCGTCGCTCCCGCTTCCGCTCCCGCGGAGGTCAATGACGTCACCGTCGCCGTCTTATGTGCCTTCGTCCGCACCGTCGTCGTCGTTGCTGCCGCGGAAGTAGTTGAAGAACTCTTCCGCATTTGCGGTCGAGTTCGCCAGCACCTCCACCGACTCTCTCAACGCCTTCCTGTACCCCTGATCATCCATCGGGTCTGTAGGGTCCACGAACTCCGGCGGTGGAACCCAGCTGGGCGCAACGGTGGAGTCGCGGATCGCGCGGACGAACCCCCGCGAGTCCTCGGGGTCGCCCGCCTCCTTTAGCGCCGCCAGTTCCGGCGGGAGCTGGGCCTGAGCGGGGGGTGGCTGCAGGCATGGTTGGGGCGACGGTTGCACGCGCGCGACGGCGGCCGCCAGTAGCACGCGCCGACTAGGCGGGCGGGGAAGCGGGTGGTGCGGGAAGCGCCAGGGGTGCGGGGGGTGCTTGGCCGCGGCGGTACGCGCGGAGGACGACGTAGAAATCACGCCCTGCCCAGAACCTGCACAATTCCTCGAGGGTGGCGCTGGGGCCATGCGTCGCATAGCCGTCGGCGTTGACATGCCACACCGTCGCTAAGCGCGATGACGGCGGCACCAGTATGCCGTATCGATAGAGCTCCAGGGTCTCCGGCTGGCTAAGGCTGGAGGGCCATGAGCTGCGGGTGCGGCGCCGCCCCCGCGGCTGCTTCCGGCACCGAGGTTGGCCATCGACGATGGGAGAGAGAGGAGGGAGGGGAGTGGGCTTGGTGGTGGCAGAGAACAGCGGCGGCAGAGGAGTGCGATGGGAAGAGAGGCGCGTCGGGGGAGACCATCCTAGTTGGCTTTTATACCCGCTCGGCGGAAAAGGAGCCGATGGGCGGCTTAACGCCACCATTAATGGCAATGGCAACTTCTCCTGCCGCCACATCGGGGTCGGCGCGAGGCATCTTGCAGTTTCCGAGCGGCCACCCACACGGTACATCGGGAACTCTCGGGAACCGCCTGCATGCAGGTTTAAATGGGTTCTCACTGGCTTCCGCGACGGCGCGCCGCGGGTGGATGACAAGTGGGCCCGGCAACAACGGGGCAGGGCGCGTGGACTAGGTGGCAGGGCGTGTGGACCGAGGAGCGCAGGTTGTTTCGGCAAAAGGCGAGGGGGCTATCCAATTCGGCTCTTGGGAGCATATGCTTTTCTCTACCACTACTAATGAGTATGCAAACCTAACCTCTCCCCTGTGCAAAAACACATGATTTTCTCGATAGCATATGAGCATGCAATTCTGTTCACCATAGAATTTCATGTCTTCGTTTGACTACTTTTTCCCGTGAAAACAAAATGCACGTCTTACCACTTACATCGAACAAACTATATGTTCTCTCCTCTTCAGAATGATACAGAACAACACTGAAAAGTATATTCACAGGTTTTGCAATAGGCTCAGACAAATAGAACAGCACTATGAACATGCAACCTCGCCAAAAATACCAACACAATTAAGACATGTGGCAAAAGTTGCGTCAATGGTCGGATAAGAGCATGGTTAATAATGTAGCCGGCTGTTGGCTATAAAGAGATGCCACCTCACTTAAAGCCTTCATAAAAAATACTCATATAATAGGTTGGATTTTAGATTGGCTCAGCATTTAATATTTGCATGAGCAATGTATATGATTGGAAGAGAGTTGCATGTATACTACTTTTTCTTGATCTATGTACTTAAAGCCTTCATAAAAAATACTCATATAATAGGTTGGATTTTAGATTGGCTCAGCATTTAATATTTGCATGAGCAATGTATATGATTGGAAGAGAGTTGCATGTATACTACTTTTTCTTGATCTATGTGCTATAGCCAGGCCGTAGAATAAGAGCCCGCTTCACTCTCTCTCCTCTCTTCTCACTCCTCCAAGTAGGATTTTAATGACATGGCAAGTCTTATAGCCTGCTGAATAGGTCTTACTCCCTCCGGTCCGGTGCATAGGGCTCACTAGCAATTTCTATTTGTTCTAAGGATGAATTCTAGATTTAATAGGTAGTAACTAGATTAATGACAATAAATATAGTTGATCATTGAACATTCATTATTCTGACAAAGATTAAAAACTTCTATACCACAGGTCAAACAACAAAGCATAGTGAACATGACTACATACAAACTTTAATGAGTGAACAAACACACTAAAACGCATCTATATACCTTCGATTCAGAAAAAAAAGTTAGAACATCTTATAATTGGAACTGAGGGAGTACTAAATATAGAGGATATTTATTGCAGGCAAGATTAGCAACTATTATTAACATGTATGCTATTGCTGCCTGTCAATGCTTAACTAAACATACACGTGAGGCGATATCCTTCAAAACTTGCATACAACTTGAGAAAAATCCTAAGAGGCCTTGTTATCAGCCTGTAGTTTGTGCACATAGTCACATCAGAAGAAACACCAGGCCTTCTTGGTTCTAACTATAAGTAAACCGATAAGACCTAAAATCCTTTAAAGACACATATCATTTTGACAAGACATTTTCAAAGGGATTCAACTGCTCGGAAATTTAGAATAACTAAATAGCCATCGTCAAGGAGTAACCAGAAAAAAAACTCTCTTACGTGTTTCTATGAATATCAAGATAGTAGGAGTATTTGGTAAGGAAGCACCATCTTGCCAGTGCACGGCGTAGATGTAGAATTCTGGTACTATTGCAAAGCTCCGGCTATAATAAAAAACAGAAAGAAACACTCAGGGTGTATTTGGATTTAAGGCAAAAGAAGTTACTCCCTCCGTAAAGAAATATAAGAGCGTTTAGATCACTACTTACAAAGGGAGTATAACCTAGCTTGGCAAGGGGAGGCATTTGGTAAAATGATAAATTTCTTGAGCGTGGCAAGGTTGCTCTCAACGACCAAGAAATCATTGCCTGGTTAGGAGAGCCAAATCGGCGGCGAGCAATGTGGGCGTTGAACGTATTTACCAAACAAATAACATAGCTCCTTCCCGCATAGCTCACCTAGGCTAGCTCTACTTTCTCCTAGATGGGCAAGGTGAGCTATACTTCGAAACGGATACTCGGTTCTCTAAAATGCAGTAACTATAACAATTAAGTAAAAGATGGAGCTAGCATGATGCAAAACTGCACTATGAATGCTCATAGACACATCTAAGTCGGCAGAACAAGTTGCAAAACTGTACCCTCAATCCCCACAAGGCACATATGACATACTAGTATGGTGATTGCAAATTCACAGGTGATTAGCCACAATTCATCGCAACAAGGCAAACAGAAACAGAAGGGCACCATAATTTAAACTAGTAAAGTTGCTTGGCAGATCCAAGTGAAGAAGTAAGGATGAAGCAAGGCTAGCCTCTTGGATCTGTTACACACAAAAGCCATCTTTGGCAGATCTAACCCAGAAAGGATCAGCAACAACAAAAACTATCATCCTTGTTACCCACCAAAACCATCTGATCTGATCTGAACTGAGGAAGAGGAAGAAGCAGGAAGGTCGCGACCGGGCGGGCCTGCGGAGCCGATCAGGCGGAGGCGGAGGAGGCAGCGGTGCGGGAGCGGTAGAGCTTGCCGAAGACGTGGAGCGCGGTAACGAAGCCGATGAAGCAGACGGACATGACGAGCACCATGGTGGGGGAGAGGCGCAGCCCGGGCGCTTCGTCGGTGTAGAAGCGGAGCATGTTGTTCCCACCACCGGAGAAGCCGCCGCCGCCGCCCGCGCCGGACGAGGAGGAGGTGCGGCCTGGGCGGCGGCGCATGCCCGCCGTCGCGGCGGCCGTGCCGCGGGGACCGACGGTAGCCGGGCGAGAGGCGCCGGCGGCGCCGGCGACGGAGGACTGCGACTGCGAAGAGGTACGAGCCATGGGAATGCTTCGGTTGCTCCGCCGCCTCGGGATCGTTCGCGCGCGTGTGTGGGGAAAAGTCTCTGTGGACTCGACTCTCTGCTGGATCTCGAGCTTAGCAAGAGATGGATGGGAAGGGGAAGCAGCGGACTGTGGGCCCACCTGTCGGGGAACGGCAATCTACATCATTTAATTACTCCTCTTCGACCTGAGATAGTAGCTGTTTTTTTAAGGCCATCATGGCTAGCTTTATTGATGAAAAACACTTAAATTAAGCCGGCTGATCTCTCCCTCCTGTAAGCCGCTTCCTCCGCCTGACACGTATCCCATGTGGGGCCCATCAACCGCACCTCCTCCCGACCTTATCTCTCCACGGGCTTTCTTCTCCCCCCACCTTATCCTCTCGCTTTCTTCTACCCTGCTCTCTTTCTCTGTCTTGTGGTTCTCTCGCCATCGGCAGTCGCCGTAGGAGTTGCGACTCACCATGCTCTGTCGCAGGCGGCCAACAGTTGCTTCAAGCATGCCACCACCACCGCCGCTACCGCTGCAAGCACCTTTGTCTATCTTCCACCCCGCTTCTCTACTCTCTAGATGCAAGAAGATCACCAACGCAACATCCAACAGGTGCCAACGGCTTCAACCGCGGATCTTGCCGGCGACGGGTTGCTTCCATGCAACGCGCGCGAAGCTGCAACCTACGGATCTCGTGGCTGGCGGAGCTTCAATGGAACGGGCTTGCTGCTGCGACCTGAATCTCGCCGGATCTCGCCGGCGGCAGGTTGCTTCCATGCAACGCACGCGGTGCTACAATGGAGCATCACCGGGAACGCTGGAGCACCGACGGTGTTGCAATGGAGCAACGCCAGGTCGCTGGAAGCGTAGCTGGTGCTGCAATGGAGCATCACCGGACCGCCGGAGCACCACCGGTGTTGCAATGGAGCACGATGCAGCTCTCGACCGGAGCTCGTGTGCAGCGCATGTAGCAGGCATGGTGCGTTGCAGCATAACCGATGGCCGGAGGCACCGAAGACAGGTTGGGGACGGAATCGATGGTGTGATGGGGCGCATCTGACGGCCCTGGAGGCGGCTTAAGTTTCCCTCAAATCATCCAGATGATGCGTAGCACTGGCCTTTATTGATTGAAACCAGGGATTACATCGTCCACGAGTTTTGAGACTAGACAGCCCGGAGGCTCATCCGTCCAGCTACAAGAAGTCTTATTACAATAACTATAATTAGCTAGCACATGCGCCGCTTGATTAGACATACGAAAACAATGCTTAAACTTGACCTTCTCAATCAAAGACGTAACGTTCACACACTCTGCAAAGATTGCTGTTGCTTCATCCCACCATCTCAGCTGGTCAATCACCGGCAATGAATCGGATTCCGCTTCCACTCGGGGAAAACCTAAGGAGTTTACAAAATTTAGTACATCTCTCATTGCAAGGGCCTCGGTACTAATCACACCAGCAGCAATGGGAATATATTTGCATTGAGCCGCTAGAAAAAATCCCTTCTCGTCTGTTGGTGCAATATTTGCCCTCTTGTGTTTTGAAGATTGTTGACAGAAACAGGCATGGACTGATTTGTTTGCTAGTGCACACAGAGAGAAATAGTCCATGCAGTACCGAAGAGAATGCTGTCTCCGGTGTCCAGTTCGAGGAACTTCACCGAAGAATATCTGCACAGCAGAGAAGAATGAGCTACATCCAAAGAAGTCTTGTAGACGAGAAGAATGATCTGAAGGAGTTAACCCCTCGAAAATTTATTGTAGACGCGAAGCAATTGGTTCGGTGATTCTGTCCGAAGAAAATTGACTGCAGCGATGGAAGTCGAAGACGAAGTGAAGACGTAGCATTCATTTTGTTGTTCTTCTTTCATTTATTTGAGTCATAGGACCTCCGTACTATTAAGAGGGGTATAGGTTCTCGAAGCTTAGATCCGCTGTGATGCTTAGCCCAAACCTATGCAAGACTGAGAGAAATCTCTTTATGCTTTGAATGATTACCTGTCAGCAGAAGACGTTGTTCTTCGGTGTTGCAGGAGATATCTTTCGAACTGAGGAGTTAGCATTACTTGCCCCGCAAGGAATGTTACCGTTGTGCTCAATTTCCGACCGTTGGACTCGTGTCATTCGGCCATTGGCTGCTCCACATGTCCAATTTGGTCTTTTCCCATCAGGGAAGGCTGCGGCTATAAATAGCCACCCCGCTCCAACGTTGTCCGTTGGCTGCTCCGCTTAAGATTTCTGAGAAGATTGATTGAGCATCCCCTCTTCGAGTGATTTGAGTTTAAGATCCACCGAGAGAAAATCAAGAGCCAAAACTTAGACAGTGGTTGAGCATCACAGTAGTTCTGAGTTAAGAGTTCTTGTACCTGTTACTCTTGAGAGCTGCACACTCTCTAGACAGATAGGTGTCGGCTCGAGTGTTGAAGAGTAATTGTCTTCACCAAGCAAGATCTTCAGCAACCAAGAGTCATTGTGGTTTGCGAAGAAGTCTGTCGAAGGTTTGGAGATCGCCGACAAGTATCTACCACGAGTGAAATCAACTGGAGTCTGATCAGCTCCGAGTTGAAGGAGAATAGGGCGAAGAGAGTTTATCTTCTGTGTTAAATCACAACCCCTCCAACCAGACGTAGTCCTTTGGCAGAAGGGCGAACTGGTCTACCAAATTCATCTGTCGCCATCGAGCTCCACTGGTTCATTCTATTTTACTGCATTTCTTTCAGCAGTTTACTTTCGTGCTCTGTGTCGATAGTTTATCTGATCTATCATAGTTCGTTACTTATCTTTCGCATCCTCTTCATTCATCTCGGTCGTCTCAGTCTAATGAGTATCTCTTCGCTCTTGTGCATGTTAGCGTGATTTCTTTCAGTGCCGCATCCGTTTACCTCGTCACTATCCTCCTTGCATTTCCTTCGTAGTTCATACTTTGTTTACCCTCATACTACTGCATCTGTTCATATATTGCATTACCATCACGATAGTCAACCTGTGATACTCTACGCTCGAACTAATATTGCTTCCTACATCGATAGATATGTTTCTGAACAGCGTGCTTGATTCAGTGCATTTCTACCGAACCTTATTTCCGCTGTTGTGTTTGGGATCATTTCAAAACATTCGCAAGAATTTTTGAATCTCCCATTCACCCCCCTCTGGTCGATATACTCTCGGTCCTAACAATTGGTATCAGAGCGGGTGCTCCCTCTCTGTTTATTAAAGGTCTAACAACCTTGGAGTTTTGAGCATGTCGTATGCAGGTGGATCCTCACACTCTGAAAGGTTTCCTATCTTCGATGGAAATGACTATGTCTACTGGAAAGAGCGAATGAAAATCAGACTTCAAGCTGTCAACATAGAACTTTGGCAGATTGTGGAGAATGGATACACCGTTCAGCACCCTGATGCTCCTACCTCCAATGACAAAGCTATAATGTGGTTGAATGCTCAAGCAAAAGATATTATCTGTGACATTATTTCGAAAGACATTTTCATTCGGTTCCGAAAGCTAGACACTGCCAAGCAACTCTGGGATGCCATCAAAAACGTTCATGAAGAATTCATTGCCAGAACAGATCCACACACTGACATGCTTTGTGCCATGTTTGCTGGATTCAGAAGTCTTCGTAGAGAAAGTGCTATGGAACTCACTGATCGGTTGACAAATATTGTTGAAAGACTTCATCAACGAGGAGTAACAGACATCACCGATAGAGATGTGGTCAACAAGCTGCTGAATGCTCTTGATGCAACCTTCGATCCAATCGTAACTGAAATCAAGCAAAGACCAGACTATGAAGAATTTCACTATGTCGAGATCATGGCGCTGTTGTCTATTCACGAAGAAAAGATGGAACTTGAGAATGGGAATCAAGAATCTTCTTCGGAAAGTGAAGGGGAAATTCTTTCACACTATGGCAGTTCACAAGAAGAAGATATCGAGAATCAACACTCTATCACAAGAGAACTGGAAATGCTCAAAGAAAGACTAAGTAATCTCAGAAGACAGAATCTGTGTCTCACAAATGATGACGAAGTTGACTTGCCTGGATCATCAAGAAAATTACCTCCGAAAGAAATGAAGTGCTTCAAGTGCAAACAATTCGGTCACTTCATAGCAGACTGTCCTTGCTGGGAACTAGATGAGAAACCTAGCAACAGATGGATTTATCTTCACTGCACTGGATTCACTCGAATGGACCGTCACACTAAGCTCTCGAAGAAAAATGAATCTTTCTCATCCTCTTCGAAGGGACCAGTCACTGACGTGCAAGCCAAAGCAACCATTGAATCCAATATGAAGAAAATATCGCAGCTAAATAGAGTATGTGCTGAAATGAACATGGAATCTGAAGATGAGACATCTGAATCCGAATCAGAAGACGAAGAGCCTCTCAGAAGCCTAGGAAGAGGCAATGCATTCGTCGCTTATGAATCATCCGAGAAATCACTCGAATCAGACACTGATGATAATGCCTCAAGTGATGATGAACCAATCGCACTCTGTCTCATGGCAAAAACCTCAAAGGAGCAGGTATCAGCAAAACACCGAAAATCTATGACTGAATATTCTTCTGAATACATTGCTTATGCTAAACTGGTTAAGATTGCCAAATCTCAACAAGATGAGCTTGAAAAACTTGAGAAGAATCTCAGGAAATCCGAAGGATTACTGGTCGAAGAGATGGAGAAGAATCAAGAGTTGATGGAAGAGCATGATGCTTTTTCCTCAACGATTGATGATCTTTCCAATCATTATGATTCTCTTACAGTCGACTACGAGAGTTTATCAGATGAACTCCTTAGCAGGAATCAAGAACTCGAGTCACTGAAAGAGTCTTATAACGTGCTTGCGAAAGAAAAAGCTTCTCTCCTCGCCGAGCAATCTGAAAAACATCCTGATGATTTTGTGCCTCCCTGCTTAAAATGCCTAGAATGTAGCAATGTTGATTCGAATGCTGAAACATCCAATGCTGTCATCGAGAATATTGCAAATAGTACGAATGATATTTCTAACCCCTCTTCCGAGGAATTTGTTGCTATCTCTGATGAAAATTGCAGGTTAAAGAACTTGCTTGAGACAGGAATGCTAAAGAGCCTCAAAGGGCATCAAACTCTCTGTGATGTGCTCAAGAAGTCAATACTGCACAAAAATCCCCGAAAGGAAGGATTGGGTTTCGAAAGGAAACTCAACGTTGATGGAACCTACTGGACTCCCGAGCAATATCCTCGAACGAGTTGGGTTCTTGCCAAAAGCAAAACTCTCGAACCTGCTCTTCTGTCTGGATATGATACTCCCATTTCTGTTGTTTCTAACAAGTCTGATGACTCAAACTACAAATTCTTCAAACAACGGAATGGTAAGATTTTCGCTCGGTATGTTGGGACTAACTGCAGGTCTGGTTCACCCAAGAAGCAAATATGGGTGAAGAAGTGCATCATTGAAATTTTATCTGTCACTGCTAACCTGAATATGCAGAGTAATTCTCTTCGAGGAAATGATAATCCCTCGCAGTATGGCACTGCAACTTCCTCGAATGGATATCAGTCAAACTCTCGACAAAAGGAGTACATGCGTACCTCGAATCATTGTGTTCATGTCTCTGGGAACAATTTCAATGCATATTCATATGATTACTCTCGAAATGCACAGGCGAACTACAGAGATCAACGAAGGAATGTCCCTGCTCTGTCAAGACAAATGAGGTCTGCGCTGCCCACACAAGTGTGGGTTGCGAGAAAGAACTAACTCGTCTTGCAGGAACTCTCTCTCAGGGATTCTATTTGTTTATCCTTTGCCCTGAGATCTATATTGTTGGTGCTGGTTCTTTATGTTTATTTGTTCTCTGTTTGATGTTTGTCTTTGAGTTGCCGTGTTTGTGTTTCGTCCGATGAACAACTCACTCATAGCTCCCCGTTTGGTGTTTCCTCTCTTATGGCTGAGTGTTTTGTTTCAGACCCTTTCATCCCTCTATTCTTTCTCATCCAAATCTATGATGTCTGTCATGAGCATGCAATTTGATCTGAAGAAGATCTCTCTCTGACGTCCTTGGTCGCGAAAGAAATCAAGTTTGAACTTTTATCCATTTTTGGCGTTAAGCCCTTCTTCAAACCTTTCGGTCTCCCGCTCTCTTCCCGAGTTTCTCGCAGAGAACGGTTGCCACGTGTCCACGATCTCCATGATCGTGATCATGTCCGTTGAATGCGGAACGTCCCGCAACTGTAGGCCGTAGATTTCGAAGAGGAGGTTCAGCTCTCCAGCTATAAATATCCCTCACCACATCTTCTTCCTCAGTTCCTCAAACCCTCGTTCCACCTCCACCCGAGCCCGCGCTCGAAGCAACTCCGGTGAGAAGCTCCGCCTTGCCACTCCGGTGAAGTCTCGTCGCAGCTGATCATGCCGGTGCGGTAATCTTTCCTCCCGCATTGCCGTAGTTGATCCAAGTTGCCAAGTTAGGGCGCTTGGATCCGGAACTGCTCCTATCTGTCTCTCTGTTCTTAGGGCAGTTCTTACCGATGCTATTTTCTTCGATTTATTTCACCGCGGTAGATCTTTAGGAATCACGAGGATTTGACATGTACGGCTTGTAGATCTTCCTCGTACTTGTCTTCCTCGACCTAGGGTTCATGTGCAATTACCCGAAAGATTAGATGGCTATCAACCTGCCTAGAATTTTCTGTGGCTAGCTTGTAAAATCTATCGAGGATATCTTTCTGAATTTCCATGAGTTCCTTTTTTGGACTCACTAAAAATCATTTTCGTTCAAAAAGCTTTCTGTGCATGCTTATGACCCTACCCTTTTTCCTCGTATCTATTCTATTTCACAGGTTGGTCATGTCACAGAGTTCGGAAGAGCATTCAGATTCTGAAGGATATTTCCCTCAGTTTCCACCAAGGTCTGAACGAATGAGAATGACTGGAGGAGGAAAATCTTCGAAGCCACCCAAGGCTCCGAAGAAGAGACAAGAGTCTGTGTCCGAAGAAGATGCTGAGGAAATTCCCTCTGCTCACAGTCAGCCCGAGGATGAACTGGTCACGGACGCCCTAACCATCTTCTCCGATGGAAATCCTAAAAAGGGTGGTCGCGGCAGAGAAAAGAATACCACTGCAGAAATGTCTGATCCTGAAAGTTACAGAACTCCACCAGAGGGTGAATCAACAACAGAACGCAACAACAGGCTTCAAAGAATTCGCCGCCATTGGGCAGGCAAATGGTACAGATATGAAAACATTCGTGAGAAGTACCAGATTTTGTTTGCTTTCACACCACCGTGGAACGACTGCATTGCCGAAAACTGCATTGGCCCCGATGATGAAAAAGTCAGACCACCACAGCCTCCAAATGCTCACTCCGACTCCCTCAAAGCCATCGCTGATTTTCCCGAGGAAGTAGCTAAGAGGGCGAAGGCCAAAGCCAAGCGTGATGCTAGAGAAGCGAAGAAAAACCAGGTTGAAGCAAAAAATGTCGCGCTGACCCAGCAAGACGTACAGAAGAAGAAGGATCATGCATCTGCTTCCAAGACAAGCCAGTCTAGGAAATCAGTTTCCCCTCGTGCACCTCGAAAGAAAACTGTCACCAGGAGAATCAAGAAGGCAGTTTCTAACTCGTCTGATGAGTCATCCGGCGAAGATACCCCTGATGAAATTCCACAGTATGATCAGCTTGCCATTCTAAACAAGCCATCCAAGAGCCCCTCACCAATGAAAGTTTTACCCTCACCAAGGAGATCACCAAGGCATGCACCCATTCCCTTCACTGACAAACCTTCGGGTTCTGTAGCTCCGAGAACTTTGACAAACACTGCAGCGAAGAGAAAGCTGCAGTCTGAAGAAATAGCTGATGTATCTGCTAAGAAGACCAGGCTAAATGTTCCTGCTTTCACAGAGGAACAGAAGTATGATTTCCAGTTCATGATCGATGTGATTGACAGTGCTGCATATGATGCAAAATCTGATGATGTGAGCGGTCTGGGACTGCCTGATGATGTTGCTGAATTGGTAACGAAGCATTTCATCGAGCTGAGGAAAATCTCCAAGAAGCTGAATAAAGCTGTGAAAGACAAGCAAGTTGTCGAGAAAATGAGAAAAGAAGCCAAAACTGAATTCGAAAGGAAAAAGCTGAACAAAGAGATTGTTGAACTCACCAAGGCCCTCAGTGTCTTGCGCAATGAGAAAATTGATTGGCACTCGCGCTTGCACATGGAGGTATCTCAGTTGTGTGGCAGGAGAAATGACGAGATTGACCGCAAGGCAGATCTTGCTCGAAGAAGAATACAAGAAGAAAAACGCCAGAAGGTTAGGGCGAGAAATAGCAAACCGAAAGTAAACAAAGACCGTCGCCTTCAGACTGTCGCTGCTGAGCCTATTCCACTGAACTCCCATGCACCCTTGCAACAGGTTCCACCATCTCCACCTCACGAAGATGAACCTATGAAGCAAGCTGTCACTGAGGAGGTTATTATTCCAGCTCCAGAAGCCCAAGAGCAACTTGAAGTTGTTGATATATTCCTAGAAAAGACTTATGAAGAAAATGCACCTCCTAAGCAGCAATCCCCAGTTGATGAGGTTGATGAAGAAATTGAAGTTGAGAAAGCAGATTCATCGCCGCCGAGAACATTGCAAGCAGAGTCCTCCGAACCAAATAAGGAGGAGAATGACAAGATTGAGGGGGAGCTAAATGCTTCCCGAGAGAAAACAACCCCGGTCGCATCATCTGGTGCCCCTACCCGGATGGATGTTGATCCTGCTCCTCTTTCCACTGCACCACAGTTGGAAGAGGAAGAAAAGAAATCTGATGAGCCGATGGCTCAAGAAGTTGTTGTACCACGAGTTGTGCCTCAAGCGTCTAAGGAAGAGGTCGTTGTGCCTCCAACCGAAGAAGATACAAAGAAAGAAAAGGCCCTTGTGCCCGAAAGCCAGAAAGCTGCCGTAGGAGTTCCGGTGAGCAAAAATGATAGTCAGTCAAGTTCTTCAAAGCTATCTGTACAAGAAAAATCGAGGCTGCCACGTGCTCCTCTCAAGCCAATTGAAGAAGGTGTGCCGGCACCAGATGACATTCGGACCCGGTCTATGGCCGATGAAGAACAACTGAGAAATCTCTTGGAAACCTACCCTTTGTTTCCTATCGATGATGGCCCCAATGGTCCATCTTTCAACGAGCAGTTTCATCATTCGAAACTTGCATCCTTTGGGACCAGCCCATATGATGGAGAAAGAACTTCCTTGTCACCGAGATTCTGGACGAAGGAACAGGCCGTGTACTATGCCCGCATTCTGTACTGCAAGAATCGCATCTTCAAGCACAAGATTCTGGATTTCGCAGAGCTCAAAAGTTTACCTTGCTTCCACCAAACCATCGAGCAGATTGAACAAGTCTTCCTGAAGGGTTTCCTTCGTTTCAATCATGGCTGGAATCATGAAGTAATTCTTCAGTTCTATGCCACCCTTTATATCTCAGGGGACTTTGAAAATAGCAGTAATTGGATCCTCGAATGGATGACCGAAGAAGAAAAGATCAAATGCTCGGCTGACCAGTTTTTGGCACTGTTGAATCTTCCTCGGTGCGAATTTGATGCCTCACGCGAACACAAACTGCACTTCTGGGATGTATCCGAAGCTGAACTTCATATGCTGATGGACCCCAAACTTGTTCGTGATGAATGTACCAAGGCAAATCCTAAGAATCTGGCCTATGAGAACAAAGTTTTGTTCTATATCCTCTGCAACTCCCTCACGCCAACAAACAGGCCAGAAACCATTCATGGCATCGTGGCAAATGCTCTTCAAGCAACAGCTCATGGCATTAGATTTGATATTCCAGATCTTCTCATTCACAACTTGGCCTATGCAGCCGGTAGCCCTCAAGCCTTGAAGCCATATGCACCATGGGTCATGTTTGCTATTGAGCAACTTATCGAGAAAAAGTTTTTCTGCCCACATGTCCCGAAAGTTTTCATGCCACCAGTCCGAGACACTCTCCGGATCGCGAAGGACATCGGCAAAGGGAAGACACCTGTTGATACTATTGCCTCTGCCTCTGATAAAGCTTCGAAGGTCAAGAAGGCAACAGTCGAAATTCCTCGTGAAGAAAATCCCTCTCTGTATGAGATTTGCCTTCGCACTCAGCAAGCCCTGGAGAGTCACATTAAGCTCGACCGCAAAGAAAAAGTGGAGATGATGACTGAGATAAATCTGCTTCACAATTATGCTCGCCAAGCTCTTCTATATGAGAAAGAACAGAAAAGCACTCGTGGACCCTTCTGCGCAAGCATTATTCTTGCAAACAACTATCTGCCAAGGGCATCGAGAAAGAATATGATTATCTGGAGCTGTTTGAAGTTCCTCGCATCCGAAGGCAAACCCCAGTGCTTGCTCAGCGTTCCACCTCCACAGACCTGTTGTTTGTTGAACCAGATGATGATCTTGAAGACACAGCAGGCACATTCATATAGAAGCCAGATGCACCTCGCGCTGCTACTTCCGAAGCTGATCCCGAAGCACATGCTGCGACTCCAACTCCTGCTTCGGCCTCGACCATCGCTCGCTCTACTTCGCCGAACAGTTCGAGCACCGAGGATTCTTCGGACGAGTAGTTCCTCGCATGCATTTTCTTTCCTTTTTGACACTTGTTGACAAAAAGGGGGAGAAGAACATCGAGAGATAGATAAGCGGGTTATTTGCAGGGTGTTTCCATTCGCCATTTGCTTTTCTGTCGAACTATTTGGTTTTGGTCGTTGAACTATTTGCTTTTTGGAACTTGGTCTCACCGCCTGTGGTGATGGTATACTGCGTCGTCATGTATCGTTAATAACCCCTATAGTGCTATATTTGCTTCCAGTTATCTGTTTGCAGGTGCTATCGAAAGCTATACTTCCTTGCATTGATTATCCTCGATGTTTATCTATCGTGCAAGGTCTAGTGAAAGCTTTTCAAGGAGAATTGGAAACCATGCTTCTCTGAAAGAGATATCTTACTCCTTGAATATACTCCTATGATTATTTTTCGCTATCTAACGATGCAGGAGAAGAAAGGTTGCTTCAGAGTAAATTTTCTCATGATTCAAAAGAGAATTCTTTCTATCTGTCTCTTAAGCTGTTTTTCCTCGCATATTTCTATCGTATCATCCTTGTTGCAGGAAAACCTCATCTGAAGCATATCTACTCCGAGCCATACACTTGTGATTTCCTTGCTCTATTTTTATTCGAGTATCTAACGTGCAGGGAACCCATATCTCGTGTGGATTCAAACTGTGTTCTGAGAAAATCTTCATGGCTTATCCTTTGCCACAACTAATTTCGAAATATCTTATCTAACAAATCTTTTTCAAAGGTTGTGTGTGGCAGGAAATCCCTCAGACACCATCGAGTGCATTGAATGAGACTACGAATGAGATCATCTGACAATGTCACTCATACGAAGATTCGCCTCGCTACCTTCCGGTTTATCTCCTATGCTCACTCCATTCAGAATGACGCATATCTTCAGGGAGAGTGTGTTTTATCTTTGTAATTATCTCTCGTCTTACATTACCCTTCGCATTCCATTTCCTACCTTTATCTATCTTTCGATGTGTTCTGTTTTGTCAACAATCGTCCAAAAAGGGGGAGATTGTTGGTGCAATATTTGCCCTCTTGTGTTTTGGAGATTGTTGACAGAAACAGGCATGGACTGATTTGTTTGCTAGTGCACACAGAGAGAAATAGTCCATGCAGTACCGAAGAGAATGTTGTCTCCGGTGTCCAGTTCGAGGAACTTCACCGAAGAATATCTGCACGGCAGAGAAGAATGAGCTACATCCAAAGAAGTCTTGTAGACGAGAAGAATGATATGAAGGAGTTAACCCCTCAAAAATTTATTCCAGACGCGAAGCAATTGGTTCGGTGATTCTGTCCAAAGAAAATTGACTGCAGCGATGGAAGTCGAAGACGAAGTGAAGACGTAGCATTCATTTTGTTGTTCTTCTTTCATTTATTTGAGTCATAGGACCTCTGTACTTAAGAGGGGTATAGGTTCTCGAAGCTTAGATCCGCTGTGATGCATAGCCCAAACCTATGCAAGACTGAGAGAAATCTCTTTATGCTTCGAATGATTACCTGTCAGCAGAAGACGTTGTTCTTCGGTGCTACAGGAGATATCTTTCGAACTGAGGAGTTAGCATTACTTGCCCCGCAAGGAATGTTACCATTGTGCTCAATTTGCGACCGTTGGACTCGTGTCATTCGGCCATTGGCTGCTCCACATGTCCAATTTGGTCTTTTCCCATCAGGGAAGGTTGCGGCTATAAATAGCCACCCCGCTCCAACGTTGTCCGTTGGCTGCTCCGCTTAAGATTTCTGAGAAGATTGATTGAGCATCCCCTCTCCGAGTGATTTGAGTTTAAGATCCACCGAGAGAAAATCAAGAGCCAAAACTTAGACAGTGGTTGAGCATCACAGTAGTTCTGAGTTAAGAGTTCTTGTACCTGTTACTCTTGAGAGCTGCACACTCTCTAGATGGATAGGTGTCGGCTCGAGTGTTGAAGAGTAATTGTCTTCACCGAGCAAGATCTTCAGCAACCAAGAGTCATTGTGGTTTGCGAAGAAGTCTGTCGAAGGTTTGGAGATCGCCGACAAGTATCTACCACGAGTGAAATCAACTGGAGTCTGATCAGCTCCGAGTTGAAGGAGAATAGGGCGAAGAGAGTTTATCTTCTGTGTTAAATCACAACCCCTCCAACCAGACGTAGTCCTTTGGCAGAAGGGCGAACTGGTCTACCAAATTCATCTGTCGCCATCGAGCACCACTGGTTCATTCTATTTTACTGCATTTCTTTCTGCAGTTTACTTTCGTGCTCTGTGTCGATAGTTTATCTGATCTATCATAGTTCGTTACTTATCTTTCGCATCCTCTTCATTCATCTCGGTCGTCTCAGTCTAATGAGTATCTCTTCGCTCTTGTGCATGTTAGCGTGATTTCTTTCAGTGCCGCATCCGTTTACCTCGTCACTATCCTCCTTGCATTTCCTTCGTAGTTCATACTTTGTTTACCCTCATACTACTGCATCTATTCATATATTGCATTACCATCACGATAGTCAACCTGTGATATGATGTATACTACACAACTTATTCTTGTAGACTCGTGTTGGGCCTCCAAGTGCAGAGTTTTGTAGGACAGTAGCAATTTTCCCTCAAGTGGATGACCTAAGGTTTATCAATCCGCGGGAGGCGTAGGTTGAAGATGGTATCTCTCAAACAACCCTGCAACCAAATACAAGAAATCTCTTGTGTCCCCAACACACCCAATACAATGGTAAATTGTATAGGTGCACTAGTTCGGTGAAGAGATGGTGATAAAAGTGTAGTATGGATAGTAGATATAGGTTTTTGTAATCTGAAAATATAAAAACAGCAAGGTAGCAAATAGTAAACGGGCATAAAAACGGTATTGCAATACTTAGAAACAAGGCCTAGGGTTCATACTTTCACTAGTGCGATCTCCCAACATTGTTGACATAGTTGAATCATATGTAAATCCCTCACGTGCGACAAATAGTTCACTCCAAAGTCACAGATAGCGGAGAACAAACGAAGAAATTGTTGTAGGGTACGAAACCACCTCAAAGTTATCCTTCCCGATCAATCTTATGAGCCATCCCCATTAATTGTCACGAACAGCCCTAGAGTTCGTACTAGAATAACACCTTAAGATACACATCAACCAAAACCCTAATGTCACCTAGGCACTCTAATGTCACCACGAGTACTCGCGGGTTTGATTATACGATATGCATCACACAATCTCAGATTCATCTATTCAAAGTTTCAAACCAACACAAAGAACTTCAAAGAGTGCCCCAAAGTTTCTACCGGAAAGTCAAGACGAAAACGTGTGCCAACCCTTATGCATAGATCCCCAAGGTCACGGAACCCGCAAGTTGATCACCAAAACATACATCAAGTGACTCAAGTGAATATCCCATTGTCACCACAGATATCCATATGCAAGACATACATCAAGTGTTCTCAAATCCTTAAAGACTCAATCCGATAAGAAAACTTCAAAAGGAAAACTCAATTCATCACAAGAAGATAGAGAGGGAGAGAGAGATCATACACATAGCTACTGGTACAAACCCTCAGCCCCGAGGGTGAACTACTCCCTCCTCGTCATGGAGACCGCCGGGATGATGAAGATGGCCTCCGGTGATGCCTTCCCCCCTCCAGCAGGGTGCCGGAAAAGGGCTCTAGATGGGATCTCTCTGGTACAGAGGCTTGCGGCGGCGTAAAAACTCATCTGGGTTAACTTTCGGGGGTTTCTGAATATATATGATTTTTCAGCGTTGGAATCACGCGAAACGGAGCCACGTGGGCCCCACGAGGTACCAGGGCACGCCTGGGGGGGTGGCGCGCCCTGGTGCCTCATGGGCACTGGGTGGCCCCCCTCCAGTGGGTCTTGGTGCCAATATTTTTTATTTGTCCAATAAAAAATCTCCAAAAAGTTTCAGCTCATTTGGAAAACTTTTATTTCTGCACAAAAAACAACACCACGGTAGTTCTGCTGAAAACAGCGTCAGTCCAGGTTAGTTCTAATCAAATCATAGCAAAACCATATAGAATTATTATAAATATGGCATGAATACTTCATAAATTATAGATACGTTGGAGACGTATCATGATACTGTACGCTTGAACTAATATTGCTTCCTACATCGATAGATATGTTCCTGAACAGCGTGCTTGATTAAGTGCATTTCTACCGAACCTTATTTCTGTTGCTGTGTTTGGGATCATTTCAAAACATTCGCAAGAATTTTTGAATCTCCCATTCACCCCCCCCCCCCCCCCCCGTCTGGTCGATATACTCTCGGTCCTAACATTGTCCCTGATCACTGCTGCCGTAGCTCCGGCCCCATCATCAGCATAAAAAGCCGCATCAACGTTGAGTTTCACAAACTTTGGGTCCGATTTTTTGGAAAGCCATTCCAGTCTGTTCCACGATCTATCTAGGATTCTTTGTATGAGTTCTCCTTGAATCATGAAGGCGTAGACCCCCCCCCCCCCCACCCTTTCTTGTGTTGGAAATATGCCCTAGAGGCAATAATAAATTGGTTATTATTATATTTCCTTGTTCATGATAATCGTTTATTATCCATGCTATAATTGTATTGATTGGAAACTCAAATACATGTGTGGGTACATATACAACACTGTGTCCCTAGTAAGCCTCTAGTTAACTAGCTCGTTGATCAAAAGATGGTGAAGGTTTCCTAGCCATGGACATGAGATGTCATTTGATAACGGGGTCACATCATTAGGAGAATGATGTGATGGACAAGACCCAAACTATAAACGTAGCATATGATCGTGTCAGTTTATTGCTATTGTTTTCTGCATGTCAAGTATGTGTTCCTATGACCATGAGATCATGCAACTCACTGACACCGGAGGAATACCTTGTGTGTATCAAACGTCGCAACGTAACTGGGTGACTATAAAGGTGCTCCACAGGTATCTCCGAGGGTGTCTGTTGGGTTGGCATGGATCAAGACTGGGATTTGTTACTCCGTGTGACGGAGAGGTATCTCAGGGCCCACTCGGTAATACAACATCACAATAAGCCTTGCAAGCAATGTGACTAAAGTGTTAGCCACGAGATCTTGTATTATGGAATGAGTAAAGAAACTTGCCAGTAACGAGATTAAACTAGGTATAGAGATACCGACGATCGAATCTCGGGCAAGTAACATACCGAAGAACAAAGGGAACAGCATACGGGATTAATTGAATCCTTGACATAGAGGTTCGACCAATATAGATCTTCGTAGAATATGTAGGAACCAATATGGGCATCCAGGTCCCGCTATTGGTTATTGGCCGTAGAGGTGTCTCGGTCATGTCTACATAGTTCTCGAACCCGCAGGGTCTGCACACTTAAAGTTCGGTGACGTTTCGGTAGTATTGAGTTATGTATGTTGGTGACCGAAGGTTGTTCGGAGTCCCGGATGAGATCCCGGACATCACGAGGAGCTCCGGAATAGTCCGGAGGTAAAGATTGATATATAGGAAGTCCCGTTTTGGCCACCGGAAAAGTTTCGGGTATTTCCGGTAGTGTACCGGGAGTGCCGGAGGGCTATCGGGAGGGGCCACCCACGCCGGAAGGCCACATGGGCCTGGAGGGGGTTGCACCAGCCCTTAGTGGGCTGGGAAAACCAGCCCTACAAGGCCCATGCGGCTAGGAAAGAGTGGGAAAGGAAAAACCCCAAGAAAAGGGAAGGGAGATCCAAATATGGAAGGAGTCCTATTTGGACTAGGAATTGGAAGTGGAGGAGTCCACCTCCTCCTCCTGGTTCGGCCGACCCTAGGGGAGGAACCCTAGGGCGCCAGCCCCCTCCCCCTCCCTCCTATATATACTAGAGGGGAGAGAGGGCCAAACAACCTAAGCCACGGTGCAGCCCTCTCTCCCCCTGTCTATACAGTTTCCTCTAGTCTAGTTTTTGACGGTGCTTAAGCGAAGCCCTGTCAGAATAGATCCACCACCACGCCGTTGTGCTGGCGGAGAACTCATCTACCTCTCCGCTCCCTCTTGCTGGATCAAGAAGGCGGAGATCGTCATCAAGCTGTACGTGTGCTGAACGCGGAGGTGCCGTCCGTTCGGCGCTAGATCGGAAGGACCATGATTAGGATCATGAGACGGTTCGTGATTTGATCACGGGACGGATCATGATGGGATCGCGGGGCGGATCGTGATTGGATCGCGAGACGGATCGTGATGAGATCGCGGGACGCTCGGCGATTTGAATCGCGAAGACGTTCGACTACATCAACCGCGTTTCTTAACGCTTCCGCTCAGCGATCTACAAGGGTATGTAGATTCACTCTCCCTCTCGTAGATGCTCATCACCATGGATAGATCTTGTGTGTGCGTAGGAAAATTTTTGTTTCCCATGCTACGTTCCCCAACAGTGGCATCCGAGCCAGGTCTATGCGTAGATGTGATTTGCACGAGTAGAACACAAGTGAGTTGTGGGCGTGGGTGTATACATATTGCTTGCCGTTACTAGTTGTTACTTGATTCGGCGGTATTGTGAGATGAAGCGGCCCGGACCGACATTACGCGTACGCTTACGCGAGACAGGTTTCACCGCTACATGCACTCGTTGCATAAAGGTGACTGGCGGGTGTCTGTCTCTCTCACTTTAGTTGAATCGGTTTCAATGAAGAGGGTTCTTTTAGAAGATCAAAAAGCAATCACTACACCACGTTGTGGTTTTGCGTAGGTAAGAATCGTTCTTGCTAGATACCCGTAGCAGCCACGTAAAACTTGCAACAACAATTAGAGGACGTCTAACTTGTTTTTGCAGGGTATGTTGTGATGTGATATGGCCAATTACATGATGAGATATATGTGATGTATGAGATGATCATGTTTTGTATAGAATATCACGACTTGCATGTCGATGAGTACGGCAACCGGCTGGAGCCATAGGGTTGTCTTTAATTATTGTATGACCTGCGAGTCAATCATTAAGCGCTATGTAATGCTTTACTTTATCGCTAAACGGTAGCAATAGTAGTAGAAGCATGGTTGGCGAGACAACCCCGATGGCGACACGTTGATGGAGATCAAGATGATGGAGATCATGGTGTCATGTCGGTGACGATGGAGATCATGCCGGTGCTTTGGAGATGGAGATCAAAAGCACAAGTTCATGGCCATATCATGTCACTTATGATTTGCATGTGATGTTAATCCTTTTATGCATCTTATTTTGCTTAGGACGACGGTAGCATTATAAGGTGATCCCTCACTTAAATTTCAAGATAAATTGTGTTCTCCCCGAGTGTGCACCGTTGCGAAAGTTCGTCATTTCGAGACACCACGTGATGATCGGGTGTGATAGACTCTACGTTCACATACAACGGGTGCAAGCCAGTGTTGCACGTGCGAAACACTCGGGTTAAACTTGACGAGCCTAGCATGTACAGACATGGCCTCGGAACACAAGAGACCGAAAGGTCGAACATGAGTCATATAGTAGATATGATCAACATGGAGATGTTCACCATTGAAACCACCTCAACTCACGTGATGATCGGACTTGAGTTGGTGGATGTGGATCATGTGACACTCGAATGACCGGAGGGATGTCAATTTGAGTGGGAGTTTTAAGTAATATGATTAACTAAACTCATTGTCATGAACATAGTCAAAGTGTCTTTGCAAATTATGTTGTAGATTACTAGATCGCGCTGTAGCTCCCTTGAATTTATATATGTTCCTAGAGAAATAGAGTTGAAAGATGATGGTAGCAATAATGCGGACTGGGTCCGTGATCTGAGGATTGTCCTCATTGCTGCACAGAAGGCTTATGTCCTTAATGCACCGCTCGGTGCACCACCCCCTCTAGCGTCGTCTGTAGATGTTGTGAACATCTGACAGGCACGTTCCGATGACTACTTGATAGTTCAGTGCGTCATGCATTACGGCTTAGAATTGAGGCTCCAAAACGTTTTGAACATCACGGAACATATGAGATGTTCTAAGAACTGAAATTGGGATCTCAGGCTCGTGCCCGTGTTGAGAGGTATGAGACCTTCAACAAGATTCTTTGCCTGCAAGATGATGGAGAATAGCTCAAATTGTTTGGGTGCTACAATCGCTTGAATCGAGTGGGAGCTGATCTTCCAGATAAGATAGTGATTGATATTGTTCTCCAAGTCACTGTCACTAAGCTACTAAAGCTTCGTGATGAACTATAAAAGGCCAGAGATGGAAATAATGATCCCTGAGCTGTTCGCAATGTTTGACACCGCGAAGGTAGAAATCAAGAAGGAGCATCAAGTGTTGATGGTTATTGAAACCACTAGTTTCAAGAAGGGCAAGGGCTAGGAGGGAAACTTCATGGATGGAAAAATAGTTGCTGCTCCAGTGAAGAAACCCAAGGTTGAACCCAAACCCGAGACTAAGTGCTTCTATTATGAGGAGAACGGTCGCTGTAATGGAATAACCCTAGATACTTGGTAGATAAGAAGGCTGGCAACGTCGACAGAAGTATAATTGATATACGTGTTATTGATGTGTACCTTACTGGTACTCCTTGTAGCACTTGGGTATTGGATACCGGTTCGGTTTGCTAAATGTTAGTAACTCGAAATAAAAGCTACGGAATAAACGGAGGCTAGCTAAAGGTGAGGTGACGATGAGTATTGGAAGTGTTTCCAAGGTTGATATGATCACCATCGCGCGCTCTCTCTACCTTTGGGATTAGTGATGAACCTAAATAAATGTTATTTGGTATTTGCGTTAAGCAAGAACGTGATTAGATCATGTTTATTGCAATACGGTTATTCATTTAAGTTAGAGAATAATGGTTATTCTGTTTACATGAATAATACCTTCAATGGTCATACACCCAATAAGAGTGGTTTATTGAATCTTGATCGTAGCGATACACATGTTCATAATATTGATGCCAAAAGATACAAAGTTAATAATGATAGTACCACATACTTGTGGCACTGCCGCTAAATGTCATATTGGTGTAAAACGCATGAAGAAACTCCATGCTGATGGATCTTTGGACTCATTCGATTTCGAATCGGTTGAGACATGCGGACCATGCCTCATGGGCAAGATGACTAAAACTCCGTTTTCCGGTATGATGGAGCGGGCAATTGACTTATTGGAAATGATACATGTTGATGTATGCGGTCCAATGAGTATTGTAGTGTGCGGTGGATATCGTTATTTTCCTACCTTCACTGATGATTTGAGTAGATATGGGTATATTTACTTAATGAAACACAAGTCTGAAACGTTTGAAAAGTTCAAACAAAATCAGAGTGAAGTTTGAGATCATCGTGACAAGAAGATAAAATGTCTACGATATGATCGTGGAGGTGAATATCTGAGTTACGAGTTTGGTATACAACTTAAGACAATGTGGAAGTTGTTTCACAACTCACGCCACCTGGAACACCATAGTGTGATGTTGTGTCCGAACGTCGTAGTAGTGCTCTATTGGATATGGTGCGAACTATGATGTCTCTTATCGATTTACCACTATCGTTTTAGGGTTATGCATTAGAGACAACCACATTCACTTTAAAAGGGGCACCATCTAAGTCCGTTGAGATGACACCGTATGAATTTTGGTTTGGCGGAAACCTAAGCTGTCATTTCTTAATATTTTGGGCTGCGACGCTTATGTGAAAAAGGGTTTTCACCTAATGACCTCGAACCCAAAGGGACAAATGCATCTTCATAGAATTGTTACGCCCAGGATGCGATCCTATCCTTATTTTGGCACGAGGGCCTCGATAGGGATAGAAGCGCATCTCGCCGTTTCGCAAGAATGGATATCATTACAAGTACATGTAAGAAGAGATGAGTATATGGAATTGGCTTACACTCGCCACAAGCTACATCAATATAAAATCAATACAATAACATATCAATCATCATACAGAAGAGCAGGGTCCGACTACGGACGAAAACAAACGATAAAATGACATCCATCCTTGCTATCCCAGGCTGCCGCCTGGAACCCATCCTAGATCGATGAAGAAGAAGAACTCCAAATCAAACAAACATCGCGCTCACGTCATATCATCGCATTACCTGTACCTGCAACTGTTGTTGTAGTAATCTGTGAGCCACAGGGACTCAGCAATCTCATTTCCAAGGGTATCAAGACTATTAAAGCTTAATGGGTGAGGTATGGTTAAGTGGTGAGGCTGCAGCAAGCACTAAGCATTTGTTTGAGTGGCTAACTTACGAGTACAAGAATAAAGGGGGAAGATTGTCGAATAACGGACGTGAACTAGTTATGATCTCTAAGAGATCCTGAACACCTACTTACGTCAAACATAACCCCACCGTGTTCTCTCTCGGATAAGGACTCACGAGAAGAGACAGTCACGGTTACGCACACGGTTGGTGTATTTTATTTGAGTTTACTTCAAGTTTGCTATGACCGGGTGTTAAACAAAGTTTCCAAGTTGCCACGTAACCGCGGGCACGGCTTTCCGAAAGATTTAACCCTGCAGGGGTGCTCCAACTCATCCATCACAAATTAACCACACGCAGCGGGAATAACCTCGACCACGAATCTCGTGATCTTCCTAGGCAATTCCGTTGGAAAACCGCAACCTCGAGATAGCCCAAAGTTTTTGGAATTCCTCGCTCAAGACGTTCGAGAAAGGTAAAACAAATCCAGCAAGGCCGCCCGACGTGCCGACAATCCCGATAGGAGCCGCGTATCTCGTTCTCAGGGCACAACCGGATGAGCGCAGCGTACAGTGGCCTGATAGACATCTCCCGAGTTGCCCCGGGTTGGCCCCGCACACGACTCTATTTTGGACCAGCACCAGCAGCACTGGCCCCCCTGTATTATGTTGAATTAGCTCCTCGGGTTCATGACGCCCTATGCTTTAGTAACGGTGTTCAGTATTATTATGATGGGCAAATATAGTACCAATGTTGGGCCTTGCCAGACAAGTTTTATCCTAAAACGAAAGTCAAGGGGGTCCCCATAACAACCCCGAGCATGTTAGGAGCGCTCATTTATGGAACATAACACCGGTACACAAGTAACTAGGGGCGGCAAGAGTGGAACAAAACACCGAGCAAAAGGCCAAGCCTTCCACCCTTTACCAAGTATATAGGTACATTAAATTAAATAGCAATAATATTGTGATATATCAAAAACATCCATGTTGGCACATGGAGACATGCACCTGCAACTAGCAACGCTATAAGAAGGGCTGAGCAAGCGGTAACATAGCCAAACAATGTTTGCTGGGATGTGGAGGGGTTAGAGGCTTTTCATGGCAATTTGGGAAGCTTGTCAAACAAGTGGTAGGTAGCGAGACAGCGATAGAAACGAGACAACTAGCATGGCAATGATAGTAATGGTATCCAGGGAAATGATCATCTTGCCTGAGATCCCGCTTGGAAGAAGAACGAATCCGTGAAGAAGACGGGCCAACATAGTCGAACGAATCCTCACACTCCGAACGCTTTCGGAACTCTATCGAGAAGAAGCAATCCGAAAACAACAATCAACACACGAGAACACCATAACAATTGCATGACATGATGCGCAAACAAATATGATGCATGTCCGGTTTAATTATGCAAGGCATGGCAATCACAACAAACAAATACTACACATTAAAGTGGAGCTCAATATGCAACAACTTGCATATTGACGAAACTCCACGTTCGAATCATTTAGTTCCTCTCGTTTATTTACTCGGCAAGATTAAATGTTGTTAAACATGGCAAGAGGTGAAGCATAATGAAACTAGACATCTAGTCATATTAAATGAGGTCGGAAACAACATATAGCATTTCCGAAACGACCTCATATGTTAATTTCGAAATTGATCCAGATCTGAACTAATCATATTTTATATTTATTAAACAGGGAAATAAGATGCACAATGAGATTCTACTCGTCATTCTAGTCGATTTACATATATAGAACATTTGCAACGGAGCTACGGTCTAAAAGATATGACCTACACAAGATGAACATGACATGAATGCGAAATGCATGAAAATGACAACCACAAACATTCAAATCAAGAATGCAGCAAGATATTATGAAACCTCATGGAATTCTAAGCAAGTTTAAATGAGGCCGGAACAACGAATAACAAGTCCGGAAAGTCCCCTTATGTAAATTAAGATTTTGGTACTGTTCTGCCTATTACACATTTTTTGAGTTGTTAAACAGCAAAATAAATGTCACCACGTTGTTTTACACCTTTTTCTAGTCAAGTTACATATGTGGAACATTTTTATCGGAGCTACGGTTTAGTAGATATGAAATAATCACTTTAGCATGGCATTTATGCAAAACAATGCAAACAACAAGTTTAAACATTTTAAACACATGTGAGAGTTGGAAATTGTGAATCCACACGAAATTCTGAACATTTTACATATCTAAATTACTTTCATCCGATGCACGGCTATTAAGTTATTAGCATTTTAAAATATGACATTTTTCTGTAATTAAGAAATGTACTCGATAAATGACAAAATCGCATAGACTAAAAAAAAATGATCGGGCCAGATTGCAGTACCCTGCAGTGGCCCAGGATGATTTAGTCCAAGCGGCCAACATGGCAGGCCACAGCCACAAGTAAAAATGTATGCAAAAATATGGGGATGCCTGGGAGTCGAACCCAGGATCTCTAGCCAGCACGTTGGCTGCGCTAGCCAACTGGGCAACTCGTGCGTTTGTGTATGAACATAGTGCACACGCTAAATAACCCCTCAGTGTCAGGACGGATCTAGATGGAAAATACGCAGCTTCAGTTACGGGGCTCACATGGAAACAGAGGCCGGCGGAGCGATGCTCCGGCGAAGACAGCGGGCGCGGAGGCCGAGAATGGATGCGGGGGAGCTCTTGGGTGCAGATCCGGCTGGGAGGAGCTCCGGTGGAGGCTTGGCTAGAGGCAAGCTTCCTTCTTCATACGCTGTCACACACGACAGAGAGAGAGAGAGAGACAGAGAGCACATAACAGGGGAGGCCGGAAAGGAGGGCGGCGCTGGGGACCTGCTGGTCGGGAATGACGGGGATGGGGCCCCGGGATGGAGGCGAGGTAGGGGCGAGCGGCTGCGGCGCCCCATGGCGACGGGAGCCCCTGGTGTCCGGCGAGCTCCATGGCTCCATGGACAAACCTGAAGCACCGGAGAGAGATAAGGGATGAGACGGGGAGAAAGAATGAGAGAAAGAAAGGAGAGGGGTTGCGGGGTCCTGGCCTGGTAGAGCTCCGGTCGGTTGACGGCTTGCCGGAGCGACGGCGATCGAGGTTGACACGGGGCGGGTCTGCTCGACCACGGGAGGAGCTCCTGGTGCTCACGATCCATTCGGGATCGAGCAGAGGAAGTACGAGGCCGGGGTTGGCTTGTCGATGGATGGATTGGGCGGCGCTGAAATCGAGGAAGATGGTCGGAGGCTGCTGGTTGGGGATGGATCCCGAGGGAGACGAGGGTGGCGGCGCATACATGGGATGGACGGGACAGGGTTCCTAAATTTTAGGGTTAGACTAGCAGTTGGTTTATATATATAGGGAAAATGGACTAGGTTAGGGATTTGAGGCCGATTTTGATCCTCCGATTGCGATCGTACGGTCGGGTTGGAGGGGTAGGTGTTTGGTGGGTTAGTGGGCTGTGGAGAGGTGGTTGGGCTAAGATGAGAGGGAGGTTGCGGCCCGGCACGAAGTTTTAAAACACCGAAACATCCGATAAATACCGATGACGGTGCCGCTACGGTCGACCGTTCGGGTATCAAACGACCTCTGATTGCGACGAAATTTGGCAGACGGTCTACCTACAATATAATAAGACCGCATGCCAACTTTCGACCCAATCCGAGAATAATTTTCGCGCACTTTTAAAAGCATTTTTTAAACGATGCCGCGGGCGCGCGTGTGTGTGGTTGAACTCGAAACGGACGACGGGGAGAGCCGGCAACTATTAACGGATGCATGTTTTGAAAACGATGACAATGAAGTGCCGATGAAATGCAGATGATGCGAATGATGCGATAATGAATGCAACAACCACTCGACTCACACGATGACAACGGAATAAAAGGGGAATCTTCTGGAGCGTCGGTTCCGGGCTGTTACAAGAATACCCTAACGTAACAGTTGGGTAAACCTTCTATCTTAGATCCAAGCACAAAATGTTTGTTGCTAAAACGGGTCCTTTCTCGAGAAAGAGTTTCTTTCGAAAGATTGAGTGGGAGGAAGATAGTACTTGATGAGGTTGTTGAACCTTTACTTCAACCTGAGAGTAGCACAGCACAGAAAGATGTTTCTGTAGAGCCTACATCAGTTGAAGAGGAAGTTAATGATGATGATCATGAAGCTTCGGATCAAGTTACTATCGAACCTCGTAGGTCGACAAGGATGCGTACTGCTCCTAAGTGGTACGGCAACCCTGTCTTAGAGGTCATGTTGTTGGACAACGATGAACCTACGAGCTATGGAGAAGCGATGATGGGCCCGGATTCCGAGAAATGGTTAGAGGCCATGAAATCCGAGATGGGATCCATGTATGAAAACAAAGTATGGACTTTGGAAGTATTACCTGAAGGGCGCAAGGCCATTCAGAACAAATGGATTTTTAAAAGGAAGACGGACGCGGACGGTAATATCACCGTCTATAAAGCTCGACTTGTGGTAAAGGGTTTTTCACAAGTTCAAGGAGTTGACTACGATGAGACTTTTTCACCCGTAGCGATGCTAAAGTCTGTAGGAATTATGTTAGCAGTTGCTGCATTTTTCGATTATGAAATCTGGTAGATGGATGTCAAAACAGAGTTTCCTTAACGGTTTTCGTGAGGAAAGGTTGTATGTGATACAACCAGAAGGTTTTGTCAGTCCTAAGGATGCTAAAATGTATGCAAGCTCCGGCGATCCTTCTATGGACTGGAGTAAGCATCTCGGAGTTGGAATATACGCTTTGATGAGGTGATCAAAGTTTTTGAGTCTATACAAAGTTTATGAGAAACTTGTATTTACAATAAAGTGAGTGGGAGCACTATAGAATTTCTGATAAGTATATGTGGTTGACATATTGTTGATCGGAAATGATGTAGAATTTCTGGAAAGCATAAAGGGTCGTTTGAAAGGAGTTTTTCAAAGGAAGACCTGGAATGAAGCTACTTAAATATTGGGCATCAAGATCTATAGAGATAGATCAAGACGTCTGATAAAACTTTCAATGAGTACATACCTTGACAAGATTTTGAAAGAATTCAAAATGGATCAGTCAAAGAAAGAGTTCTTGCCTGATTTGTAAGGTGTGGAGTTGAGTGAGACTCAAAGCTCGACCACGGCAGAAAAAAGAGAAAGGACGAAGGTCGTCCCCTATGCCTTATCCATAGCCTCTGTATAGTATGCCATGCTGTGTACCGCACCTGTGTGTGCCTTGCCATGAGTCTGTCAAGGGGTACAAGAGTGATCCAGGAGTGGATCACTGGACAGCGGTCAAGATTATCCTTAGTAACTAGAGGACTAAGGAAATATTTCTCGATGATGGAGGTGATAAAGAGTTCGTCGTAAAGGGTTACGTCGATGCAAGCTTTGACACCTATCCGGACGACTCTGAGTAGCAGTCAGGATACATATAGTGGAGTAGCCATTTTGGAATAGTTCCAAGTGGAGCGTGGCAGTAGTATGACATAGATATTTGCAAAGTACACACGGATCTGAATGTTACAGACCCGTTGACTATAGACCTCTCTCACATGCAAAGCATGATCGAACCCCAGAACTCATTGGGTGTTAGATTCATAACAATGTAAATCACATGGTGATGTGAACTAGATTATTGACTCTAGTGCAAGTGGGAGACTGTTGGAAATATGCCCTAGAGGCAATAATAAATTGGTTATTATTATATTTCCTTGTTCATGATAATCGTTTATTATCCATGCTATAATTGTATTGATTGGAAACTCAAATACATGTGTGGGTACATAGACAACACTGTGTCCCTAGTAAGCCTCTAGTTAACTAGCTCGTTGATCAAAAGATGGTGAAGGTTTCCTAGCCATGGACATGAGATGTCATTTGATAACGGGATCACATCATTAGGAGAATGATGTGATGGACAAGACCCAAACTATAAACGTAGCATATGATCGTGTCAGTTTATTGCTATTGTTTTCTGCATGTCAAGTATGTGTTCCTATGACCATGAGATCATGCAACTCACTGACACCGGAGGAATACCTTGTGTGTATCAAACATCGCAACGTAACTGGGTGACTATAAAGGTGCTCCACAGGCATCTTCGAGGGTGTCGGTTGGGTTGGCATGGATCAAGACTGGGATTTGTTACTCCGTGTGACGGAGAGGTATCTCAGGGCCCACTCGGTAATACAACATCACAATAAGCCTTGCAATCAATGTGACTAAAGTGTTAGCTACGAGATCTTGTATTACGGAACGAGTAAAGAGACTTGCCAGTAACGAGATTAAACTAGGTATAGAGATACCGACGATCGAATCTCGGGCAAGTAACATACCGAAGAACAAAGGGAACAACATACGGGATTAATTGAATCCTTGACATAGAGGTTCGACCGATATAGATCTTCGTAGAATATGTAGGAACCAATATGGGCATCCAGGTCCCGCTATTGGTTATTGGCCGTAGAGGTGTCTCGGTCATGTCTACATAGTTCTCGAACCCGCAGGGTCTGCACACTTAAAGTTCGGTGACGTTTCGGTAGTATTGAGTTATGTATGTTGGTTACCGAAGGTTGTTCGGAGTCCCGGATGAGATCCCGGACATCACGAGGAGCTCCGGAATAGTCCGGAGGTAAAGATTGATATATAGGAAGTCCCGTTTTGGCCACCGGAAAAGTTTCGGGTATTTCCGGTAGTGTACCGGGAGTGCCGGAGGGCTATCGGGAGGGGCCACCCACGCCGGAAGGCCACATGGGCCTGGAGGGGGTTGCACCAGCCCTTAGTGGGCTGGGAAAACCAGCCCTTAGTGGGCTGGGAAAACCAGCCCTACAAGGCCCATGCGGCTAGGAAAGAGTGGGAAAGGAAAAACCCCAAGAAAAGGGAAGGGAGATCCAAATATGGAAGGAGTCCTATTTGGACTAGGAATTGGAAGTGGAGGAGTCCACCTCCTCCTCCTGGTTCGGCCGACCCTAGGGGAGGAACCCTAGGGCGCCAGCCCCCTCCCCCTCCCTCCTATATATACTAGAGGGGAGAGAGGGCCAAACAACCTAAGCCACGGTGCAGCCCTCTCTCCCCCTGTCTATACAGTTTCCTCTAGTCTAGTTTTTGACGGTGCTTAAGCGAAGCCCTGTCAGAATAGATCCACCACCACGCCGTTGTGCTGGCGGAGAACTCATCTACCTCTCCGCTCCCTCTTGCTGGATCAAGAAGGCGGAGATCGTCATCAAGCTGTACGTGTGCTGAACGCGGAGGTGCCGTCCGTTCGGCGCTAGATCGGAAGGACCGTGATTAGGATCGTGAGACGGTTCGTGATTTGATCACGGGACGGATCATGATGGGATCGCGGGACGGATCTGTTGGGGAACGTTGCATGGGAAACAAAAATTTTCCTACGCACACATAAGATCTATCCATGGTGATGAGCATCTACGAGAGGGAGAGTGGATCTACATACCCTTGTAGATCGCTAAGCGGAAGCGTTAATAAACGCGGTTGATGTAGTCGAACGTCTTCGCGATCCAAATCGCCGAGCGTCCCGCGATCCAATCACGATCCTTCCGATCTAGTGCCGAACGGACGGCACCTCCGCGTTCAACACACGTACGGCTTGATGACGCCTTCACCTCCTCGATCCAGCGAGCGATGGTGAAGTAGTGGTTGAGTTCCAGCAGCACGACGGCGTGGTGATGATGGTGAGGAACAATCTCTGCAGGGCTTCGCCAAGCGCTACGGAGATTATGACGGAGGAACTAGAGGGTTAGGGTTGCCGCACACGGCTTGGGGAAATCTTGATGTGTCCCGTGTGCTAGCCCTGCCCCTCTATTTATATGTTGAGCCTTGGGGTCTAAACTTGGAGTAAAAGCCTCCTCCGGGTCGGTTTTGCCCGCACAAGGTCGGTTTGGCCCGCAGGGAAAGAGTCCAACTCGGATCCCTGCCGAACCGTGCACAGCCGCGCACAAGCGGTAGTACCGCTTCACACAAGCGGTAGTACCGCTTGGGCGGTAGTACCGCTTCACACAAGCGGTAGTACCGCTCGGGCGGTAGTACCGCTTCAACAAGCGGTAGTACCGCTTACGCGGCAGCAAAACTACTTTTGCACTTTCCAATACCTTGTGGGCTTTATCCCTTTGGCTCATATAAAGTGTTACTGCACCCGAACACTTCGGTAAACATCCGGAACCTCTTCCGGTGAACTTCGGAACTCTTCCGGAGATCAAAACACTATTATCACATATATCAATCTTTACCTCCGGACTATTCCGGAGATCCTCGTCATGTCCGGGATCTTATCCGGGACTCCGAACAACTTTCGGTCACCAACATAATAACTCAATTATACTAATCGTCACCAAACGTTAAGTGTGTAGACCCTGCGGGTTCGAGAACTATGTAGACATGACCGAGACACCTCTACGGCCAATAACCAATAGCGGGACCTGGATGCCCATATTGGCTCCTACATATTCGACGAAGATCTTTATCGGTCGAACCTCTATGTCAAGGATTCAGTTAATCCCGTATGCTGTTCCCTTTGTTCTTCGGTATGTTACTTGCCCGAGATTCGATCGTCGGTATCACTATACCTAGTTCAATCTCGTTACCGGCAAGTCTCTTTACTCGTTCCGTAATACAAGATCTCGTGGCTAACACTTTTAGTCACATTGCTTGCAAGGCTCATTGTGATGTTGTATTACCGAGTGGGCCCTGAGATACCTCTCCGTCATACGGAGTAACAAATCCCAGTCTTGATCCATGCCAACCCAACAGACACCCTCGGAGATACCTGTAGAGCACCTTTATAGTCACCCAGTTACGTTGCGACGTTTGATACACACAAGGTATTCCTCCGGTGTTAGTGAGTTGCATGATCTCATGGTCAAAGGAACAGATACTTGACATGCAGAAAACAATAGCAATAAACTGACACGATCAAATGCTACGTTTACAGTTTGGGTCTTGTCCATCACATCATTCTCCTAATGATGTGATCCCGTTATCAAATGACATCTCATGTCCATGGCTAGGAAACCTTAACCATCTTTGATCAACAAGCTAGTCAACTAGAGGCTTACTAGGGACACAGTGTTGTCTATGTACCCACACATGTATTTGAGTTTCCAATCAATACAATTATAGCATGGATAATAAACGATTATCATTAACAAGGAAATATAATAATAACCAATTTATTATTGCCTCTAGGGCATATTTCCAACAGGATCGTGATTGGATCGCGAGACGGATCGTGATGAGATCGCGGGACGCTTGGCGATTTGAATCGCGAAGACGTTCGACTACATCAACCGCGTTTCTTAACGCTTCCGCTCAGCGATCTACAAGGGTATGTAGATTCACTCTCCCTCTCGTAGATGCTCATCACCATGGATAGATCTTGTGTGTGCGTAGGAAATTTTTGTTTCCCATGCTACGTTCCCCAACATCTTGAACCTCTCTTCCTAAGAGTTCATCTCTCTTGTTTCAAGCATATCCTCTCTCTTTGTGTGTGTTTGTGTGTGCGCGCGCGCGTGTGTGTGTGTGAGAAAGAGAGAGCGAGCCTTTGTGAGTGCTTTGATTGAAGATATTTTGAAGAGTTCGTCCAAATGACTCTGCTTCCCTTGTTACTCTTGGAGGGTGTGTGCCTCCTAGATGGTATGAGTCATTTGAGAGCCTTCAACCACCATGTTGTGAAGTAATCAAGAGTTTGTACAAGGCCCGATGATCGTCTTCTTCAACTACAAAACGAACGTATTTTGTGACGAGCCACTTGTGTCACGTAAAATCAATTTTCGCCACCAAAAAAGCGCTAGTGAGGGGTTTTGACGGTTCTAGTTTTGTCACTAAAGTCCATTTTCGATGATGACCAGGACTGTCACATTAGATCGGCCGGTTTGTCACTTAATATCGTTTTCGCTGATGATATATCGTCACTAACAATCGGTGCGTCAGGTTTGACCGGTCAACAATTATGACATATGGGCCCAAAAGATGTTGATGTGGCTTCTTACATGTGGGTCCAGACGGTGCTAACGTGGCTCCTTACACATGGGTCCAGACGTGGTGACGACTTGCATTTCTGTCACAGTTGCCATCATAGATTAAAGATGGTGTCAATTTGTTTAATGTTGCAATTATGATCGAATTTAAATTTAAATTTCAGTAAAATTTAAAAATGAAATTTAAATAAATTTCATTGCCGTTGAAACTTGACATTCTTAACACAATTGTATCACACAATATAATGATCACCCATTGGATAGAGTATGACACAAGACATAACAAGACACAGACAAAGTATCACGACCAACAAATGCACCATTAGGGTTGTGAGAAGCTGCTTTGTGAACCCAGTTGTGACTGTCTTAAGAAGACACTCAACGTTCCATCCAAGTCTTATTGCCTATTTTCAAGAGCAACGGATTTCTCTTCTTGTTCCATTTTGAGGGCTTCAATTTCTTTTAGCTGCTTCCGTTTGAGCTCTTCGATTTTTTGTTGCTGGGAAACTATTTTTGAATTCAGATCTTGTTATACTTATTAGCTGTCGCTTTCACCTATGACTCCTGAGTTGCAAGCCTTTGTTCAAGCTCTCTCATGCGTTCATGAGAGGTTGATTTCTGCATAGAGCTAGATGAGAGTAACCTACGATAGTTTGCCTACCATAGCTACTAAATTGCTTTACGGTGTTGTGATTGCCTATTATACTAGAAAGTATTAAGTGTACCGTAACATTATTCATGTTTCCCTACCACTAATGTTAATTAAGTTGGATACATACACGCCGAAGTTCAACATTAGTTGTCTATTGTTCCTCTAAGACTCTAAGTTGGAACATGTTTACAGAAGTAGGAGGCAACATTAATGGCTAGAAGAGGCAACTAGTTGTGCATGCTTGCTTGGTTTCAACACTAAAATTATTATTTTTAAAGTCCATCGAAACACATATGAATGGGATCGAGTTCGAATAACTCGTTGCGAGGGCTCCAACAATGAAAACAGATCACAATACCGATGTTCCATTGGAAGGTTATAGCTTTTCATTTATCTTTTAAACGGAAGTATGTCACATGTGGCCTTTGCATGCAGCTTTGTGAGTTGAATAAATGGCACGAGGGAAAGAGACCCAACCATTGGATTTGCAACGGAGAAGTTCCTTTTTTAGAAAAAGGGCGACTAATTACCCAAGCCATATAACATACATTTAGGGCATTTCCAACGACAATCACCAAACAAACGTCATCAAATGTCCGCGGACAGCCGGGCGGACGCCGGCCATCCAACCATATCCACTAAATGTCCGCCCCCTGTCCATGGAGAGAGGCGAGAGAAGGGAGGAAGAGGTGAAAGTGAGTTTTTGGTGGGATCTAAGGTTGAGTTGGCGGTGCCCGTGGACGTTTAGACTCCCCTAGAACTCCCCCGAGCTTGGGGTTGGTTTGTGAGATTTCAAACGTCTAGACTAGTCCATGGACATCTGGGAATAACGTTGAATGGCTAAATGTGTCCGAACCAGAGGGAAAGATTGGTCGGCATCTCCAACGCCGACCCTCAAACCTCCCGCAATCGTCCAGACCGCGCTGTCCGGACCGCGGAAGCCATCCAACGCGGGCCTGTATCGATCCGCGGCGCGGTCCGGAAGCGTTTTCTCCCGCAAACCGGAGACAAAAGTGGGGGAGGTTTGCGGGCGTCCGGATCGATCCCAAGCCCGCTTCTGGCCACCCTGGCCCACCAAAACCCCTCCTTCCTCGCCCGCGCGCGTTCCCGCCCGGTGCCACCTACCCGCATTCATGCCGCTGTAGAGCGCGCCGCTCCACATTGAAGACGGCTCAGGACGGACGCGACCTCTCACTGCCTCCGCCATTGAAGCGGCGCGCCGGCTGAACACGCCTCCTCGCTGCATTCAAACGCCTCCATTAAACCCGCGTGGAAGCCGAGAAACCTACTCCGGCCACACGTCCGTTCATGAGCGGGCCGGCATTAAACGTAACGCCGGCCAAGCTCCTCCCGTCCGCCCTCTATTTAAACGAGGCCAGACGCCGAGCCAGAATCGCACCCCTCCGTCGCTCCCCCATCTCCTCCTTCACCATTTTCTCCACTCTTCTGATGGCTTTTGAAGAGCAGTTCTCCGGCATACAAGCCGGTTAGGTGGACCACCGAGCCCGCCGGATACGAGCGAGGCAGCTCGCTGCTCCACCTCCCTCGCCTAGCCCGACGGAGCCAGTTGCCACCCCAAGTCGGCGCGTGGTTCAGCAACTCACCGCTCCAGGCTAGCTCGATGAGGAGTGGCGAGTTGCTCCACGCCGGCACGGCGGCACGGCCGTCGTCGCTGCCGCCGACGACGCCGCGTCGTACCGCGCCTCCCGTGCCTGCGACCGCGCCTCCCGTGCCTGCGTCCACGCCATGCAGGCAGAGACAGAAGCCGGGTGCGCGGAGAGCGACGAGTCGGTGGCCAGTGCCTCCGCGTCCGCCGCCATCGTCGAGGAGAAGTAGAACACGGGAGGCCGCCGCCGCTTGGGTCCCATGAAGGCCACCACCGAGGCGACGCCGGCGTACACAGCAGGTGTCTTGCTCGGTTCTTCTTTTGCGAGGACCTTCGTCGACCCCGCATGGGCTTCACGGAAGCGGAGGCGCCCCCTTCCCCTCCCGCTGAAGCATCAGCCGGGGGTTCCACTCCGATGAGTGGTGGGGAAGCGAGCCGTCCTTTGCGCTGAAGCATATACCTCCGGGGCTCCCGGCAGTCCGGTGATCGGGCTGCCGGACATGAGGAAGACAAAGGGATCCGCGGGCGACCATTTAGATTAGGTATTAATTATACCTCCATAGCCGGACTAGCACCGCTTAGTTGATGTAAATGTAATGAAATCCGTCATGTTTATATGAAATCCGGCCATGTTTGCACGAATTTCGTCCGGTTGGTTCGAGTTGTTGTCAATGTATGCGGCTAGCGTTGGATGGCGTCCTCCGGCATCCATGTCCGCGGACGGATGCGGAAGGAAATTTGCGGGCGTTGGAGATGCCCTTACTATCTTAGTTGCACGCACCCATATTGATGAGTAGAATTATTGGTTTATGAATGCATCTGCAAGAAATTGCACACACGTACGTCCTTTTCCGAACACTGTTACTACTATTATTTGCAAGGAGCGAATTAAGGTTATCCGAAGGTTACACAAAAATCATGTGCAATGCAAAACGTGAGAGATGGGACCATGGAACTCAATCTTATCAGGACTGCGACACATAAAATGTACTACCAATCAGCACAGCACAAAGGTCCAAAAGAGCATGCAACGAAAATCTAGGTTCAGGACACCTTGATGACAACAACTGTTAGGCAATCATTTTAAGGCTATAAAAATCAGGCCTGGGTTCAGGCTCCAACGATGATGAAATGTACCTTGAAATTTAAAATACGGAACATCATCCCTCTCTTCTTTCAGCTATCAGGACTAACACTTGAATGAATGGTAAAACCAATCAACGATATGTACATCAACTGCCATTTGCAGTTCCTGCTATGCTATAAAAACAAAATCGCCTACACAATGGATCTCTTTACACTCTTGGCTAGATTATAGGGCCTACGAGATAAGCTCCAGATTTTAAAAAAAAATGCCTCTTCCTCGCAGTTCCCAGGACTATTTGAATTATAGATGCCACTGCGTTCATCCTCCAGCACCAGATAGCGTATACTTTCTCAAGACAGGCAAGACGGACGAATGGATCACAAACCAATCAGAGAGCGCCCTTTCCCAAGACAGGCCAGACGGACGAAAGGATCACAAACTAAACTTCAGTGATCATTCCATGGAGGAGACAGCATACATTGTACACCTCGTGCCAGGCAGTGGACAACATAGACTGCTATTCAGAGTCTGAGTCGATTGCTAGTACCAATCTTGGTCGAACTGACCGTTGCTGCCAAGCCGGTGACAAAGGACCACAAGGTCTCTCCCCAGGCAAGTCATCATTCAGAACTGAAGCTGCACACGAGGAATCAAATATTAAATCTTCCCGTGAAAATGTATAAGTGTAATTATACAAGGGAAAACACTGTGTACACGAACGATCAAGTAATTTTACACTAACATGTTAACATTTTGCTGATATAGTTTAATCTAACAACAATGGTAGGAGCAGCAACCATACTTCAACTCTAGTCCCCTAAAGGAGTATCTAGAATGAGTTGTGATGGATGGAGAAATCACAAATAATGAAACTGTAGAAATCAGAAGGGTTAGTTTCTGTGCCTTACCATCTAAAGCTGTTATTTCATCCTCAGGGTTCCTCCTTTTCTGAGACGCATTTTTGGCAGTAATTAGACTTTCATCAACGCAATTACTTGCAATCGATGCTTGGCTTTCATCAATGGAATTATTATGTCCATGTTCCACTGGGTTTGCTGCTGCTGCTACTGGCGCATGCAGAGGTTGATGGTTGGCAGTGTTGTTTTGCACTTCGCCTAGATTATTTGTCAACTGTAAGCCAGGATCACCTTGGGGATTTGAAGGATACTGCCAAAATGAGAGTTGTCCCAGATCATCATAATCTTCACTGAACATAAGAAATGAAGCTTCATCTAGACCACCTCCAGGTTGTTCCAAACAGGTTCCTGAAGTTTCAGGTGGATTGGGTGGAAATGGATCGCCAGTGTCATGTGCTGAGCTGGAATTCAAAGCATTAGGAGACAACACCGTGACGTTATCATCATCAGAGTCGCTCAGAACTATTATATCTTGCTCTGTTGGTACTGCAGGGACATGTTCATCTACAGGAGAAGAATCAAGATCATGTACATTGCTCATAGGGTAATCATATTGTCCTGGTTCCAAATCTTCAGTGTCCTCATGATCATTATTGCTTGTAGGAGTAATGCAGTTTCCATTTTCAAAGTGCTCTGGGTGGTCACTATCAGCAGATTGCGTCGAGTTAACATTCCCTCTCTTGGTAATTTCCCACTTGCCGTTGTTGTTTTTCCTAATTCCCAACTTGATACTGCAGCCCAGCTGGTCAGACAGAGGCTCTTCTTTAATCTCATGCTTTACGATACTCGTGTTGATCTTGGACCCTATGTTGGTGGCCAGAGAGAGAGTACCATCTGGTAAATGCCACCGCGTAAGATCCTTCAGTTCAGCTCCACCCTTAACTCTCCAGGAACCATCAGGCTTGACATCAATTTCAGATACATCATCTTCGCAGCTTTGGATCTGGACCACCAAAATGCAACAGTGTCAGCAAAATGATGCATAATGGACTAATGTAGACTTGAACATGCACATCATTTCCACTATGAACTCACCAGCGAAGTGATCCGGTTGAAATATGGGTCAATGATTATGTTGTCCAGAGAATAATTCTTCAGGCAAATTGGGCATTGCCACTGCAGACAGGAACACATAGTTTATTAGGCAAAAAAAAGGGAAAGAGAATAATTTGTCAATTTACGAAAAATAGCCAAACCTTCCGTGAACGTTGATTAAGTTCCACAAAAGCTTCTAAATCAAAGCAACCCATGTGGACACAGGGTTTAAACCTGCCAGCTATCTTAATCCTCGAACCAGTCATCTGTCAAGATAAATTAGCTTTCAGGAAGGCACATATTACAGAACCTAGCATATGAAGACATGGCTAACTTTGTGTCAAGGAGTGCAAAATATACTATGAATCATACAATACCATATTGCCAATATGGGATTGTTGATAGCATCTCGGTTGACAATTATAATATAAAGTATGATAATTTTTGAAGAATAAATTTAAGCGTTGGGTGTCATGGCTCACACATAAATAATGTCAGATCATCAGGTGGCAAATGCAACATTCGGTATTCAATGGACATGAGGTCAGATGTAACAGATATATCAGATCAAGTATCAGCAATATCATTACGCATCTAAACATTCTCAATAATGGGCAGAGTAATTACCGGGCATCGGAGATTCACAGAGACCCTGTCAGCCACAACCTCAATATCACTATCACTATCAGCATTATCTGCCTCAGCTCCACCACCAACACAACGGCGCACACGAGCAAGGGCATGATCAAACTTCTCGCCATCATGTTCCTTTGGCACCAAATTTAGGACCTGCCCATTATCAAATTATAAGAAAGGAACTGAACCGTAAAGCACAGCCCCAAGCTGAGGTGCTGGATGGTTCACGCTTCATAGTTATCGGCTTGCTTTCTGGCCTTTTCTTGGAGTTTGGAAAGAAAATATATTTTTAAAGCACAGCTCGAGATAAATCAGAAATCCTGGCCAGGAACCAACTGGAATACGGAACATTCTATAACAGGCAATCTCAGTTTTGTACTTTTGCGCCATCTTTCATCACATAAAATAGCTATCCTCCCGAATAAAGTGGAGTTCCACTTGTAGGGACAATCTATACACCATCAAACATTACGAGCATCATAAATTGGCGCACGATCACTGTGGTGATCAATTCCGAACACACCCACCCAGCCAGACAGAAACAACACGTTTTTCTCCCATGGACACCGGTTCCTACTTTCCATTTTCTTTCTACCTTATCTCTAACAACCAGGCCACCAGCCCACCACTCATTCCATACCTTCGCAAGTACCACACACGAATGCTCTGGATCGTTGTCCGCACCATCACGCCCCTAACCTGCTGCGCCACTTCCCAATCGCCTCTCGCGCTGGGTTCCCGCAATATGGCCAGAGAAAGCACCCACCCACTGCCGCCTCAATGAGGGTCACTCACACCACGATTTGGGAGTTGCGTGCTCCACCCCCTTCGGCCCTGCCGTTCTTGAATCTACTGTGTTTTTTAAGTTAGAAGTTGGTTTCATCAAGTTGGATGCGACTAGTTTTTTGAGTTGGCATACCTCGAGTAGGAAGCTACTGCTTTTCTAAGTGAAGTTGGTGTTCACTGGGCTGGGAGTTGGGTGTTCATGGAGTTGAAAGCTCCAGCTTTCGAAGTTATAAGTTGATGTTCATTTGAGAAGAAAAATGTGTGTTGATAGTTGAAAATTGTAGATCACCTAGCCAAAATTTGATGTTTCTTATCTTCTCCTGTGGCACCGCCCCACGCCAGTGATGGCCGGTGCCGGGGTGGAGGCAGAAGTAGAGAGGGAGGAGACAATAATGTGACAGGAAAGATACAGGTGTTTGGTGCGCGGGGGCGAGATCCGTGTTCCAACAGGGGGAGAGTCCTGTAGGAATCGATCACGCTGCACTGCATGTGCGCACGATCACCAAATAGAGATGTCCTAAACATTAAAGGCAAAGAGAAGAAGGAGAAATAGAACATATTGAGCATTTATGAAAAGGGGAAGAAAACAGGCTTCGTGAAATGAACAGTCTAATAGTAAGTGGCCTTGACAATGGAAATGTGGAAACACCTTCTGTGGCATAATATACATAACAGTTACCTCTTGCAGAGACCTCCTCTTGGCAATTCTAACACCCAAAGAAAACATGCGGGAGTCACTTCTAGATAGAACAATTTTATTAGGTCCTTCTTTGCAATATTCCGTTAACTGCAAAGAGAAATGATGAGTAGGATCAACAAACATCCATACAGAAAATGCAACTAATAATCAACTAAAGAATATAATAGGTATTTTGGCAAATCATTCGAAAGCGAGACTTACTACAGGACCATCATCTCTACCATTGGCCCCTAACTGCTGTGTAGGTTGCCGGTTGACAACCCTGACTTGAATACCTGAGGGGGAGAAAAAGGACTGCTAATATGAATCAGATCTATGATGATTGAAATTAATACAGCAGTAGTAAGAGAATACAACACAAGATGACAAATGGTATTCGGCGCAGCAACCAAGCACAAGCTACATCTTTGATCACACCAGATAAACCTTGGAAAGTAAATCACCATGCAAAAACATATGCCAAACTCATTTTAACAGCTAAATATTAGTTTGGAAGCCTGTCCTTCAATCAGGTGCATGGCGGGGAACAGTGTCAGTGTGTGCACCAAGTTATAACAATAAGGCGAATGTTAAAGATGCATCTTCCATAGATACTTGTAGATTACATGACTCGTAAGAAACCAAACCTGTGTAATGACCTTGAGTATGTGTCCTTTAAGCTAAATAAACAATTTTCTATAGATCTATATCAGAGGATGTTATCTAGTAGGCCAATGCATATTACCATTAATTTGCATATCAGAGTGTAAAGGCCAGTTCATCCTGAAAGGAACTTGGTCATCAAGAAGGATACACCAAACCTGCAAGAACGTAAGTGGTGCAAAGAAACTCAAAGTCAACAATGCATACACACAGTGGCCCGACATTCTCTAATATGGCATAAGATGACTGGAAATAGCATACAGTGACCATAGCTATACTCACAAGTCACAGGCAAATCTTTGAATTACAATCTGGCATTTCTTAATAATGCATCTCTACTACTTATAAAAGCAACAGTTGCAATTCTTTTAAACCCACCAATATTAGTGTACACAAGAGAACCACCACCCTCCGATCTAACTCACTTAACTAAATCTAATAGTCTGTATTACTCCGGTGATCTGCCACCCAATCGAATGGCCAAGATTCATTGTTCTGCCACAGCCCACGCAGGTCCTGCCCAGATCACTTTCCACACACAATCCTCTTCTAATTAATGGCATACCCAATATCCATGCTAGCACTATCAAATAATTATAACTTACCTGATATCAACGTGCAATTAAGAACTTATCAAATAAAATATTAGTATGCAATGCAATCAATATATTGCTTAATATTACGTGAATTGCACATACATGATTACTAGTGACCAAAAAAACGCTTATTGAAGGATGAGCCTGGAGGCCTGGACAAACCTAATACTCCAAGGAAATGAAGAAGGAAACGAAAAAGAACCTGAATGTCATATTCAGCTTTCTGTAGCATTTCCCTATTAGCTCTTGATAATGGAAAGGTTTTCTCAAGATACTGTATAGTATATGACCTGGACCATAGGAAAGAATCACACACAAAATCCATGCAAATTGCAGAATGTCATGGTTCAGTTTTATAGTAATTCATCAATTTATGCACTGACCAAGTGAATGTTAATAATATTCAATGCATAACTCACCCATCAGTTGCTATTTTAGAAGGAGCTATTGATGTTGGAAGTAATGGATGATTGATAGTGACCCAGAAACTGCAAGTTATACAAGGAAACTATGTTAAAACAGCCGGTCATCTAATATTAATACTGGAGAATAAGGAACTGACCAGATACTCCCTCCGTTCCAGAATATAAGGTGTATTGTTTTCCGTGCAAGTCAACCATTTGAAAGTTTGACCAAGATTATAGAATAAACTAAAAACATCTGCAATACCAAATAGATAAAATATGAAACTACTTTTCATGATGGATCAAATGATATAAATTTTGTATTGTGGATATTGATATATTTTTCTAAAAACTCGGTCAAACATGGCCTCGTTTGACTTTTGAAAAAACAAATACACCTCATATAAAGGAACGGAGGGAGTAATATTCTCAGCCTTAAATGTAGAAAAGGCAAGCAGGCAGAACAAAAGATGAGTTTGATATTACATGAAAGTTTTGAAGAACTTACGGATCGGCCTTATTAATTCGACAGATGTCACAGTAGAAGCTGGAAGGTAATTCCTGAGGAACACTCTCTGTAGACTTCTCGGATATGATAACACAACCAACATGTTGCCAGACATTGCATTGTGCATTATCACACTGAAAGGGCCAAGCAAGTTAGGTGGAAACAAACAGAACCTATCAAGAACAAAACTGCTCATTTCGTAAAACACATGATATTCATAATAAAATAAGTTCTGTATTCCAAAACAATTAACAGTTTTGGGTTTTCAGAATATAAGAATAATTCACTGCTTTGAAGTTTCAGAATGTACATAAACTGATTCAATGATTCAGCATACAATCTGTATAATCAAGGAGACTGACGAACAAATTGTGATCTTACTGCATTGATTGGAGATAATGAAAAAGACAATCAAACTGTCATGTAGTCATATTTGTAATGAAAACTATACCTTTATCATGGATCCATTGGCCATGGAGTTACCACAAGGACAACGGACCTTGACATCCTTTTGAGCAGAACCATTTAACTTTTTTTTATGCTTTACACTTTGTCCTGAATCAATCTTATTTGTTGAGGCTGCAGCAGAATTTGCAGGACCGTGCAGTTTCCTAGATAGTAAGCAGAAACAAACAGTATGACAAAACACAGTAGGAGTCGATCCGAATAATACAAAGACAAGGTCAATATGTGAATAAATGTAAACTCACCTAAAGGTTTCATCAACTATTTTCAACACGGTTTCTTTTTCAACCGCCGGTTCCTTTGTTAAGCCATTCAGTTGTGACACTACAAGAACAATATGAAAGTTATTCCTCGTGTACCTTTAGACAAACACTAGTATAAAAGGGTCATTTTTGGAAGAAGAAAGACAAAAACAATGTACCTTCCCGTTGATCAGATAGTATTGATAAGATTTTGTCCAATAATTCCTGGAATTGTAAAGCAAAAAAAATGCCTTAGAAGTAAATACTCAATATAAGTACTAAAAGGCACAGAGAAGTTAATTAGTTTCAGAAGATGTTAAGGTATTCGTAAGGACTACTTGACAATCCAATCGATTATCTGTTCCCAAAGTAAAGAGAACATTGAAACATTTGAGCAAGTGATGTAAAGTAAAGCAATAACTAAAATTTATATTTTTAGAATGTATCCGCGTAGATAAATGATGCAAAGTAAAGCAATCACTTGATGTTATATTTGTAGAATGCGTTATATTTGTAGAATGCATTCATGTAGATAAACAAAATTGCATTGAACAAACCTGCTTCTTTCCTTGCTTTGAAAGTCCAAGCAGATGCAGGACATCTTTTAGCTCTTTTAATCGGAAGTGCTTCAACTTGTCCTGCAACAAAGCATTTAGCTATCACCGACATAAAACTAACACATACACGAAAAGGGGTGCTAGATAAGATAATCACTTGAAAGCCCTACTTCATAAGAGGAGCATCTTGACAACATAAAAGAACTAATACAAAAAATGATGAAATTTCCATATAGACCACTCCAATTGATTATACATAGTGATGCAAACAAGAAACAAGTTTTATCAGATCATGCGAGGAGCTGAGGGCAGAACTATCGATGCCGCTGCTATCCTGTATACTATACATGAGTAAGGGCATGGTATAGTGTAATATAACGACAGTTCTGGACTGTTGTTGAATGCTTGAGTAAGAGCACCTAGTAGCTATTCAACTACAGTATACAGATATTAAGTACCACTAAAGAGAAGGTGGCGCAGCAATGACATTTAGCAATGGAACCTTAATCTAAAACTTGGTTACTAAATGCATCCCTCCAAACATTTTTACTAAAGCGAAGTTGCCGAGCAATGTAAACAGTACCAGGGCAAAAGAATGGCAAACAGGTCAAGAAATCAGCTAGTTTGGCTGAAACAGGCAACGCAAGAAGACTAAGAAATAACTGTGAGCAGTTTCAGCACCTAGTAAAATGTTAGTAGAGCATGTCAGCTTGGGCGTCGGCAGTGTCGAATCCCAAAGTGCAATCTCTACAGGAAACAACTTGTAACCATGTAAGATGCGCAGCTGCGGCCTAATTGTAAGCAGTTATATGTATGGACCTAGTAGCCAAGCTTGGTAAGTAAAGCTAGTTCAAGTTACGGAAGGGAATTGACACGAGACGATCAATCAAGAGTTTTTCTGTCCCCAGTAATCGGCTAAACAGAAACCTATTAAGCGGTAGGAGTATGAAAGTAATCAAGATGGCTCATCAGAGTTCTAGATTATGGGAGGGGGTCGCCGGAGGAGGGCCGTAGAATTAGAACCGACCCGTCACCAGATTGAGGTCGCCGTACAGAGTAGAAGCGGGCATCCACCGCGGAACACGTATCGCAAACGTATGAGGCATGGAGGGATATGCGTAGAGATGCGGGTACCTTGCAACCCGCGAGCGCTGCATCGTCGGCAGACCCCGGCTTCATGGCGGCTCTGGCCGGGGGCAATCCAGTGCGATGATGCCCTAGGAGAGGCGGGTGGAGTGCAGGGAGGAGTGGCGGTGGCGGATTGGAGGAGGCTAAAAGAATCGCGGCTGCCGGAGGAGGAGGGGCGTTCCGCTCCGTTGGTGTGCGGCGGCTCGCGGGCGTGGCGGCCTGGCTGTTCTCTCTTCTCCTCCTCTTCTCTTCGGGTGACGAAGACGACCGAGGGGAGAAACCTACGACGAGATCTGGACGGGACGCGTGTACCCTACGAGGCCTGACACGAATCTCAATGCTCGCTCCCGTGGCTTAAGCGACAAATCCGACTTTGATTAGAGCCTTTTTGAGGGACTTTGAGTCTTTGATTATGGGTCTTTGGAGTAACTTCCGTTACGATGCTCTCTCCTAATGTAAGTTTGTAAGTTTGTTTAACCTTGCTTTGCTTGCGAAATAGGCATGGAGATTAATCAATGGCCCGGATTTATTGTGTGCTCGTGTGCTCAAGGCCGAAAATATTACACCTACCGTAAAACTTACTTAATTCACTCACCCCCCCCCCCCCCCAATTTCAGGGGGTTGGCCCGTTCCTCTCCCGGACCCCAATCATAATCCTTCATGTTTGATTTTACGTATAAACTTGTAGCAATCGTACATAAGTCTAGCATTGTTGGCTGAAAGCCAAGTATTACCCAGACGGTGGCCTTCTAAACTCAACTTTAAAAAAAACGTTTATTACGTGGGAGAGCATCATGGCAGGGGTGCAAACAGTGAGAAAGGGTCATATATGATGAGTTGGAGATTGAAACCAAATTAATGTATGGGAGGATGAGTGGATCCCCAATTCACCAACAAGGAAGGTTATCACGGCCCATGGAGGGAATCTCCTTTCAAAAGCAAGTGATTTTATTGATTCTATTACGAGCCAATGGGATGAGGACCTGATCAAACAAACCTTTTGGCATGTTGACGTTGCACGTATATTGGCCATTCCGCTTCCGATGCATGAGATGATGGACTAGCTTGGAACTTAAGTACGAATGGTCGTTTCTCTGTCAGGTCCGCACACTATGCAGAATGGCGCGCTCAGTATAGCCACAAAATATCAAGCGATGAGAGCGTTGGTACATCCAGAAACGCACATGTATGGGAGAAGGTATGGAGTTGTTGCCCTTCGAAGGTCAAGATCTTTCTTTGGCGAACCTTGTTAGGTTCCCTACCTCGTCGGGTCAATTTGGCAAAGAGACACATCAAAGTCACCGGCCAATTCTCATCATGTGATGCCAGTGCTAAGGATACCAAACATTTTCTTTTTGAATGTCCGAAAGCGAGAGAAGTATGGAGACTCATGGGTGTCGGAGATGCCATTGAAAGTGCTTTACTTGTGGATCTGGCAAGTGGGGCAGTGCTTGAGTTCCTACTGACGCAGCCGGTAGAAGAGTTTGTGGTGATTGGTTTGGGTAATTTCACTGAAGTAATCGATGTCGGTTCATGGTATCTATGGTGGGAACGGAGAAAGTTGGTGCATGAAGAACAGGTGCAACAACCCAATCATATTGTGATGGCTATTAGAGCTCTAGTAGCCAACTTCTCTGTAGCCAGTAACACAAAAACATGGATCAAGCGCCATGGGGGGATTAAACCAGAAAGAGACTACATGAAATTGAATGTTGATGCATCCTTTGATCCTGACTTGCTTCAAGGGTCCTATGAACTTGTTCTTAGGGATGCAACTGGTAAATTTATTGGCACTGAAAACGGAACACTTGAGTGGTGTGGAGATGCTCTTATGACAGAAGCAACGGCCTTTCGATTTGGTCTAAATCTAGCTGCTACGCTACGGTGCAACAGACTGGAAGTTAACTCAGATAATGTCGAGGTGATCTAGACGAAGAATAATGGGGCGATCTTATGGAGCTGCAACTGCAATTTTAATGATTGCTACCATAGCGCGTGCGACTTCCCTCATGTTATTTTTGAGCATACACCTAGAGAAGCAAATCTTGTGGCTCACGAGTTAGTCAGTCGAGCTAGGCATAGGTTGTGTAGTGCGTGGATGGAAAAACCACCTGATGATATTATTACCTTGCTTGTGAACGATGCTATGCTGATTACAATGCAATAAAGAGTGGTTAAATGTCAAAAAAAATTGTTCCGTATGTAGCTGACGTGATCACTACAGAAGCGATGACCATGAGAGATGGTCTTGCCCTTGCTAACTCTCTTGGGTTTAATCGTCTTGAGCCGGAGTCAGATTCCTTACAAGTCATAAAGTTTTGCACTGGACAAACTAGATGGCAGGACGTGACAGCAGCAATTTTTGCAAAATGCGTGGACTTAGGTATTTCGATTGGGAAGGTCATTTCAAGCATCCTTTTTGTTTTTATAATCAAGCAACTCATGTACAAGCAAATTCCAGTTATTGTAATAAGTCTACTTTTAGTTGGTTGGATGAACCTCCTGACTATATTGTCAGTAAGCTCGTAGACGATGTATTAGTATTTTGATTTTAATAAAGCTAGGCATGATGGTTTTCCCTAAAAAAACTTCGTTACGTATGGCGTATGACTTATCGTAGACATCCATGATGTATGAAAACAACCAGTAATGCCAACATCTTGTGAACTGGGCGTAACTCTGATGGTTAGGTTTCTTATGGTGGAACCAACCCATCAGGGTTCAAATTCTAGACTTGCCATTGATTGTCGCATTTTCCTGAACTTATTTTAGCCCTTTTGGCGACGTGCCTTCGGTCGAAGGAGACGTTTCACCCTTTCAACGACGTGCCTTCAGTGGAACGAGACGTTCCCATCGACTACAAAGACGTTTGTGGCGACTTTGTCAGTCTCAAGATATTGTGCCAGCTCAGTATCTTGAAGGTGCTCATAGGAGCAGTGTGTGTGAGTGCATTCATAGGGTTGAGTGTATGTGTGTGTATGTGAGCATCTACGTTTCTACCGTGTTAAAAAAACATCATCCTTTGCTCCCATCTTTTATACGTACTTCCACACTATTTCTCTCAAAACATACTTCCCAAACTCTAAGGCATGTTCCTTTTGGTTTTCCATACTCGTGCAATTAGCATAAGCTAATAATTGTTAATCGTGAATCGGCCAACCATGTTTGTTGAAGATATCAAGCATGGATTTAGTAGTTCGCGACCAAACTTACGCTAATATTCGTGCCAAAAGCTTACACGCCTTCCACCCCAATATGTAATCATGCATAGGAAAAAACTCACATCAACATACAAAAAGTTTAATTCTATTATGTATTTTATATTTAATAAATATTTTACAACCATACAATAATTAACATAATAATTAACACATTATTATCCAAATGTTAATGTTCCATGCAACCAAATATGTCATTGAATATATTGCAAAAACATTACCGCAACAATGTGCGAGGTCTCATCTAATTCAAAAAATAGACATGTCATTTGCTCTTAATATGTGTGCTCACATGTGTTTAAGCCTTCTTTATATACGCACTATTTCCTATTACTTTTTATCCATTGACACTAATGGCAGTCCCAATGCATTATATTTTAAGCTATATTATATCCATTAAGTATGTATTTAGATATAGCTCGTCCTTATTGTTGTACCTAAAAGAGTTCTCATTTAACATGCTTTGTGAGAGGAAAAGTATGACTTGTCTTAGTTTTTATGCTAAGAGCTTAAGATATAATAACTCTCTTTTTCCTCATTAAATCGGGTGTTACATCTGATTTTGCTTATGTATCATGATCAAGATTTTACGATCGTATCGTCAATTTTTCTGAAACTATATCACATGTTGATATGTTTCGACAAACTTTTTTAAAGCACAAGTTCACAATTAACTTGTACTACCCACGATAATATGCATGTGCTTCACTTATGCTTCCCTGTGGAGCACAAGGCGAAGCGCACATGTATTGTGCCGTGCTACAGTACTCATACATAAGGAATCGATAAAAAAATTAGAGTAAAAAAATCCAAACAAAGGAATCAAGAAAGAAACCAACGTTTTTTTCAGCCCAAATACTAGTGCAATTACAAGAGACGAAGTATGCCAACAATTAAATATTGACACTGAGGCACTTTCTGATAAGTACCTAGGCCTTCCGGCTATGGTAGGAGCTGACCGTAGTGACTGTTTCAAGTACTTTATTGAAAGAATTAAGCAGAGAATCCAAGGATGGATGGAGAAATAATTGTCTGTTGGAGGTAAAGAGATTTTGCTTAAGGTTGTGGCACAAGCTATCCTTGTATTTGCTATGTCTGTTTTTTGTGTGCCAAAAGGTATTTGCAAGGAAATCACAGATACCATTGCTAGATTTTGGTGGGGTGATGATGAAGAGAACAAGAAAATGCATTGGTACTCTTGGTGGAAATTATGTTACCCGAAGAGTGAAGGAGGTATGGGTTTCAGAGATTTGTATTCATTTAATCTTGCAATGCTATCTAAGCAATGTTGGAGACTTATTACCTCGCCGGAATCATTATGTGCAAGAGTTCTTAAAGCGAAATACTTCCCTAATGGAGGCCTTTTGCAAGCAACACTAAAAAATGGGGCTTCCTTCACTTGGCAGAGCATCATGAAGGGTCTTAAGGTTTTTAAAAGAGGCTATATTTGGAGAGTAGGTACTGGAAATGATATTAACATATGGACGGATCCATGGATTCCTTCTAGTCATAACAGAATGATCATCACACCCTGAGGTCAAATAGTTGCTTCGGCCGTGAGCGATTTGATTGATCCTCACACAGGACTTTGGGATGAAGAGCTCATCAACACGATCTTTAATCCTATAGATGTTAGAAGGATCTTACAAATACCCTTAAGCCTCCATGCATTTGATGACTTTATTGCTTGGCATCCCGATAGAAAGGGCATCTTCTCGGTTCAAACAGCCTACAGAATACAGTGGTTGCATAAATTTGGGGCACATGCAAATGCCATGGACCGAGCGGGAGGTTCTGCAACTCCGGCGGTGTGGTCAACTCTTTGAAAGCTCCAGATTCTACATAAAATTTCAATCTTTTGCTGGCATTTATTGCACGAAAATTTGCCTCTCAAAGGGATACTTGCTAATAGGCACGTCGGCGCAATTGGAGGGTGCCCAATCTGCCACCAAAACTCAGAAGATATTCGCCACCTTTTCTTTACTTGTATTCATTCCAGAGAACTGTGGAACAGGCTCGGGTTGACTGACTTCATCAATGTTGCAGCCAATGTCGATCGATCTGGGTCGGTAATTATGCAATACATTTTGTCCATTGATCAGACTCCTTTACCTTTAATGCCGTCATTGGAGATGAAGCAGGTCATTGTGGTGGGATGCTGGTATCTTTGGTGGACCCACCGTCGTATAACCCACAATGAGACGTGTCCGCCGGTGGTAAGATGGCCACTGTCGGTCTTAGCTATTACAAGTAATTATCAACAATGTACATCTAAAGTAGTTGCGACAGAGGAGGCAAGATGGATGAAGCCTGACCCAAAGTTTATTAAACTTAACGTCGACGCGGCATTTTTTGTGGAGGAAGGAGTTGGAGCTACGGCAGCAATAATTAGAGATGAACGAGGTACTTTCCTTGCAGCCCAATGTAAATTTATACCGTTTGCAGCAGACGCAATGACAACTGAGGCAATGGCAATGAGAAATGGACTAAACTTGGCGAAGAGACTGGGCTTCCAGCGAGTTGAAGTGAAATTTGACGCTCTATCGGTGGTCAAATATTGCTCTGGTGAGAGTACTTGGTGGGACTCGCGGCAGAAATTTTTGCGGAATGTGTGGATATATGTACCTTGATTGGGGAAGGTCATTTTTAAACATTGTTTTAGATCTGCAAATCAAGCGGCGCATGTGCTAGCTAATTTTAGTTATTGTAATAAGTTTTCTTCTAGTTGGACCGACGAGCCTCCAAAGTGTCTGGTGAGCAAGCTCGTGGACGATGTATCAGTGTTTAATCAATAAAGCTAGCCATGATGGCCTTTTCTCAAAAAAAAAAAACGGTGACCACCTACGCGCTGTCGGGAAGCTCTACAGATGCTATATCTCGCCTACTGCGAGATGCAGCGTCCACTCGCCTACACAGTACCTTAAATTCGGCCGGGCCAATACACTAGATTTTCCTGTACGGATCGCTCGCTTCCAACATGGGACCAGTCAGTTTTTTCCTTTTTTTTCATCTTCTCTTTTTTTATCTTTATTAACTTTTCCTTTTGTTCACTTTTACCATTTTAAGCAAAATCAATACAATTTCTTTGATATATATGTTCCTTTTTATGTTCCCCTTTTTTCCTGTTTGCTTTTTTTCTTTCCTACTTTATTTTCCAAAAATGTACCAGCGCTTTTTTTAGAAAATACATGATTTATTTTGAAAATGTTTGAACACCTTTTAAAAATGCATGAATATTTTCTAAAAATGGGTGATCATTTTCTGAAGTTATACAAACATTTTTGTAAGAATATGCGTACCTCATAATGCACGGACACCTTTTTTATTGCATAACATTTCTTTAAAATGGGTGGATACTTTTTTCAATTTCATTAATATTTTTGAAATACAAGATTTAAATTTTAAAATATATCATAATAATTTTGAAATACATGGTAAAGTGTTGTAATACATGATTATTATTTTTAATATTTGATGAACATTTTCAATACTTGTTTTATTTCAAATATAATGAATCCTATATACCTAACAGAGTCATCCCCGCTAACTTATTTATCTCAACATGCAAGCATGCCACCTCACCTTACAATTATGAATGGGATATGGCACACCTCGACATGCAATCATGCATATGGGAAAAGACCCATCACAACATTCAACCATGCATGGAAAAATATTTTTCATTCAATTATTCTACTTATATTCAATAAATATTGTTACCAATATACACAATCAAATATAGTAAGTCATATGTATTTTAAATTTGGTTCTCATATTATCAACCCAATTTTTCATCAACCAATAACAGCAGCAACACGTTGGGTATCCTCTAGTAGAGATCCTTCCTCGACTCCCTGCGAGAAAGCGATCCCGGAGCTAACATATTATTAAGCATCACAAGTATCCAGTTCTAGCTGTAGTAGATCGGGATATTTTCCGAGCGTCCGTTACCGTGGACACGGCTATTCGAATAGATATACTTCCCTGCAGGGGTGCACCAACTTACCCAACACGCTCGATTAACTCTGGTCGGACACACTTTTATCGGGTCATGCCCGGCCTCGGCTGATCGACACGCCATAGCCCTACCTAGGCCCAACAGAGAGGTCAGCACGCCGGTCTACATCCTAAGCGCTCAGGGGTCTTGGGCCCATCGCCCTTTGCACTCCTGCGCATTGCGAGGGCGGTCGGGACCAGACCTAGCCCCTGTATACACACGCAGGCTGTCGCGGTCCACCTGGGCGCGCGCCGCTCAGTTGCTGACGTCTGAAGAACTTCGGTTGAAACATACGACGCTGAGTGCCCATACTATTCCCGCGTGGTGGTTAGTGCGAAAAGGCCAGAGGCCTACTCAGATCACATATCCAAACCCATTAGTGTGTTGGGAGCTCGCGGTGACGATCAGCGCTCCACGATCTGTGGTCCCGTCGCCTCGTCTCGAGGACTTGCGGCAAGGGTCAGGCCCATCCCTCTCTTTGGCGGTCTGCCTGCCCGGCTGCGCCTCATAATTATCTCACAGGTACCCTCCAGGTCAACCCGACTCACAAGAGACTGTCGGGAACTCAGGTCCACATCTACCTGGGTGGTACTGCCTGTCCCTTCAGTCCCACAACAACAGCAACAGTAAAAGGGGCAACAGGTAATATAACAGCGTGTCCGTGTCATCAAGGGGGAAATCTGAGGAATCACCCTCGATGGATTCCCACTCGATGTATCCGTCAAGGTGAACTTGGAGGAATCACCCTCGATGGGTTCACACTTGAGGGGCTGCACGACAGGGGCATCATCGGATGTGGTGAAAGAGGAATCACCCTCGGTAACCCACAACCGACTAGCCACGCTACAGAGGTATCATCAAGAGTGAGGTAGGAGGTATCACCCTCGGCACTCGATAGTGACTCTGTAGAGTCGTACAACTAAGGGGGTGTGCGGTGGTGTGGCGGTCTCTGTACATCGATCACCTTGACCGGGGCACCGGTAACAAAGCGGGGCAACAAGGACAAGGGTGAGGGGTCACTGATGGATCACTCAACCAACCTATACTAAGCATTTAGGATAGCAGGTAAGGTATCAACAGCAGTTACAAAAACAGGCTATACATTAGAATAGGAGCAATCAAATACAGTAGCAGATTCTAATGCAAGCATGGGAGAGAAAGAATGGGCGATATAGGAATGATCAAGGGGGTTTTGCTTGCCTGGAAGCTGTGCGGTAAAAGAGGGGTCGTCGGTGGAGTAGCAGTCCTCGGGGGCAACGTCGGTCTCGGGGTCTACCAGAGAGAAGAGGGGGAGGAAACAAATAAATACACAGCACACATATGCAGACACAGAGCATGACATGGCAAAATGCAGTGCATGGGTGACCTAATGCATCTCTAAACCATTTTAGACAATTTAGGAATTAACTTGGAATTATTTACCGGAGGTCAGGTACTATTCATCTGCCAGAAACAGGCCTAAAGTTACAGGTTCACCTACTTAGAGGATTCTAACATGCATGCAGATGACATATTCGGATTCGTCTCATTTTTCTGATCAACTTTCATGTAGAAAACTTTTTCATCCGAGCTACGGTTGAATTTATATGAATTTTCAAAGTTTTAATCAAATTCTAAAATTACTGGAATTATTATTAATTCAAAAAATAACCCAAAATTGCTATGAGTACCCAGTGGCTAACTAGCCACAGAGGCTGACAAGTGGGGCCAGTCAACTGCTGACTCAGCAGTTGACTGGTCAAATGGCCTGGTGGGGCCCAGATGTCATATGGTAATTCATCTAACAGTGTGTTTAATTAGACTAATTAGTGGTGGGCCCCAATGTAAGTGTCAATGTGTACTGTTAGACTAAGCTAATTGCTACAGCGTGGGGGACCCACATGTCAGTGACATGTCCTAACTGAACCGTTATTTAAAAGAGGGCCCACTTGTTAGCATCTAATTAGAGTAAGCTAATTAGGTTAGTCCCTAATATAACCTAGCCGGGCCCACGGAGTGAACAATGGCCGGTTTAAACCGACGCGTGCGTGCGGTGGTGCCCTCCGGCGACCAACCGAATGGCGGCAGCGCATGGAGCTGGTGCTCCCGGCCTCCATTTGGCCCGGGAGGGGGCTCTACGAGCTGCGGGCGAAGCGGCGCGTCCACTGGTGCTCGCGGTGGAGACAGGGACTGACCAAAACGGCGGCTACGTATGAGTCCGACGGCGGCCAGAGTAACGCGACGATGAACGGCTAGCTCGAGCTCGAAACCGAGCTCTGATTTAGGGAAGAAAATGCGCGTGCTCACATCGGGGTGGAAGACGCGCTCAGAGAGGTCCGTGGAGGTTGGGGTGGCGTAGATCAACGGCAATGGCGGCGGCGGCCGTAGGTGAAGAACCCGGTCGATCTGTCGTTGTGGTGCTTCCCCCGACGAATGGAGGCTCGGGGACGAAGCAGTGGTCGATGGCGGCCTTCTCGGACAAACTCCGGTGGCTTAGGAATGACGGTGGCCGCGTGCTTCACCGGGTTGCGGCCATGGCGGCGCTCGGCTGAGCTTGTGGAGAAGGGGCGAGCGAGGGAGGAAAGGAGAGGGGGTGTTCTGGCGTGCTAGGGTTCGTCACGGCGCAGAGGGGATCCTTATCCTCGCGAGGAAACGACGGATGGCCGACGCGTGGAGGATCGCCGGCTCGGGCACGTTCGCAGGCGACAGCGAGCGGGAGCAGGTGAGAGGTAGGTGACGGTGTGGGGTGGACTGGGCCGGTACTGTAGCAGTGGGCCGGTTAGTGCACAGGTGCGTTTTCTTTTTATCCTTTTTATTATTTAGTTAGCTACTGTTCTATTTAACTGAGCTAGCAAACAATTTTTGTTAGCTATGAAACTTTGCTAAAAAATAAAGCATAATATTGTGGTGCTGCACAAAATGTTTGGGGCCATTTGGAAAAGGTTAGGTATTTTTAGAAATCGAAATGACCAAAATAAATGCTGCTGGACCACTAAATTAATTCCTAGGGGCATTTTGGGAATTCAAAAGAAGTTGGTTTCAACATGACAAATACTTAGGGAATATTTTCCATAGGATGAACTATTTTGATTACATGACAGAAAAAGTAAATATTTGACATGCAATTCAAATTTGAATTTGGCTTTGATTTTGGACAAGTGGCAAATTGGCATAGTGATCATGATGACATGACCACCATTAGGGGGAGATCACTGTAGTGTGATACTGGGGATGTTACATAGTAGTGTTGATTACATCTTGTAGTTGATGCTAGTTGGTTTATTTGGTGGAAGATTATATGTTCAGATCCTTAATGATATTCAATACCCCTCTGATCTTGAACATGAATATGATTTGTGAGTAGTTACTTTTGTTCTTGAGGACATGGGAGAAGTCTTGTCATAAGTAATCATGTGAATTTGGTATTCGTTCGATATTTTGATGATATGTATGTTGTTGCTTCCTTTAGTGGTGTCGTGTGAACGTCGATTACATGACACTTCACCATCTTTGGGCCTAAGGGAAGGCATTGTGGAGTAGTAATTAGATGATGGGTTGCTAGAGTGACAGAAGCTTAAACCCTAGTTTATGCGCTATTCCGTAAGGGGCTGATTTGGATCCATATGTTTCATGCTACGGTTAGAGTTATCTTAATTCTTCTTTCGTAGTTGCGGATGCTTGCGAGAGGGGGTAATCATAAGTGGGAGGCTTGTTCAAGTAAGAACAGCACCTAAGCAACGGTCCACCCACATATCAAATTATCAAAGTAGCGAACGCGAATCAAACAAACATGATGAAAGTGACTAGATGAAATTCCCATGTGTCCTCGAGAACGCTTTGCTTATTATAAGAGATCGTTCCGGCTTGTCCTGTGCTACAAAAAGGATTGGGCCACCTTGCTGCACTTTTAGTTACCGTTACTACTTATTACTTGTTACGAATTATCTTGCTATCAAAACTATCTGTTACCGCTACTTTCAGTACTTGCAGAGAATACCTTGCTGAAAACCGCTTGTCATTTCCTTCTGCTCCTCGTTGGGTTCGACACTCTTACTTATTGAAAGGACTACGATTGATCCCCTATACTTGTGGGTCATCAAGACTCTTTTCTGGCACCGTTGTCGGGGAGTGAAGCGCCTTTGGTGAGTGGAATTTGGTAAGGAAACATTTATATTACGTGCTGAAATTTATTGTCACTTGTCACTATGGAAAGTAATCCTTTGAGGGGCTTGTTCGGGGTATCTTCACCTCGACTGGAAGCAATAAGAGTTGCTCCTCAACCTAGTGAACCTACTGAAAATATTTATTATGAAATTCCTTCGGGTATGATAGAGAAACTGGCAGCTAGTCCTTATGCAGGAGATGGAACGGTACATCCCGATATGCACTTGATCTATGTGATGAAATTTGTGGATTGTTTAAGCTTGCAGGTTTATCCGGAGATGGAGTTAAGAAGAAAGTATTCCCTTTATCTTTGGAGGGAAAGGCATTGATATGGTATAGGCTATGTGATGATACTGAAACATGGGACTGGAACCGGTTGAAGCTGGAATTCCACCAGAAATTTTATCCTATGCATTTGGTTCATCGTGATCGGAATTATATATATAATTTTTGGCACCTAGACCTTCTGAACAAATTAAAGTTGAGCCTAGTGTTGCAATGGTTAAATATCTTTTGGTTGATAATATTGATGGACATGTCATATATTTCTGTGATGAAGCAACTAGAATTGCTAAGCCAGACCCTAATGATAAAAACAAACCTGTAGTTGGCATGCCTGTTATTTCTGTTAAAATTGGAGATCATTGCTATCATGGTTTATGTGATATTGGTGCTAGTGTGAGTGCTATTCCGTTTACTCTCTATCAAGAAGTCATGAATGATATTGCACCCATTGAGATTGAAGATATTGATGTTACTATTAAGCTTGCAAAAAGAGATACTATTTCACCACTTGGGATTGTTAGAGATGTTGAAGTCTTGTGTGGTAAGATCAAATACCCTACTGATTTTCTTGTTCTTGGATCACCACAAGATGATTTTTGTCCCATTATATTTGGTAGACCCTTCTTGAATACTATTAATGCTAAGATTGATTGCACTAAAGAAATTGTTAGTGTTAATTTTGGTGAGATGTCTCATCAGTTTAATTTCTCTAAGTTTTGTAGACAACCTCATGATAAAGAATTGCCTAGTAAAGATGAAATTATTGGTCTTGCTTCTATTGCTGTGCCTCCTACTGATCCTTTAGAACAATATTTGCTTGAGCATGAGAATGATATGAATATGAATGAAAGAAATGAAATAGATGAATTATTCTTTAAACAAGCACCTATCCTTAAACATAATCTGCCTGTTGAAACCTTGGGAGGTCCACCTCCACCCAAAGGTGATCCTATGTTTGAATTGAAGCAATTACCTGATACTCTTAAATATGCTTATCTCGATGAAAAGAAGATATATCCTGTTATCATTAGTGCTAAACTTTCAGAGCATGAAGAAAAGAGATTACTTAAAACTCTGAAGAAGCACCGGGCTGCTATTGGATATACTCTCGATGATCTCAAGGGCATTAGTCCCACTTTATGTCAGCATAAAATTCATATGGAGCCAGATGCTAAACCCGTTGTTGATCATCAAAGAAGGCTGAATCCTAGAATGAAGGATGTGGTAAGAACTGAAATATTAAAGCTTCTGAAAGCAGGTATAATTTATCCCATAGCTGATAGTAGATGGGTAAGTCCTGTCCATTGTGTTCCTAAGAAAGGAGGTATTATCGTTGTTCCTAATGATAAAAATGAACTTATCCCACAAAGAATTGTAATTGGTTATAGGATGGTAATTGATTTCAGGAAATTAAATAAAGCTACTAGAAAAGATCATTACCCCTTGCCTTTTATTGATCAAATGTTAGAAAGATTGTCTAAGCATACACACTTTTGTTTCCTAGATGGTTATTCTGGTTTCTCTCAAATACCTGTGTCACCTGAAGATCAAGAGAAAACCACCTTTACTTGCTCTTTTGGAACTTATGCTTATCGTCGTATGACTTTTGGTTTATGTAATGCACCTGCTACCTTTCAAAGATGTATGACTGCTATATTCTCTGACTTTTGTGAAAAGATTGTTGAGGTTTTCATCGATGATTTCTCCGTTTACGGAACTTCTTTTGATGAATGCTTGAGCAACCTTGATCGAGTTTTGCAGAGATGTGAAGAAACTAATCTTGTCTTGAATTGGGAGAAGTGTCACTTTATGGTGAATGAAGGTATAGTTCTTGGGCATAAAATTTCTAAAAGAGGTATTGAAGTTGATAAAGCTAAAGTTGATGCAATTGAGAAAATGCCATGTCCTAAAGATATCAAAGGTATAATAAGTTTCCTTGGTCATGCTGGTTTCTATAGAAGGTTTATAAAAGACTTCTCTAAAATTTCTAGACCTCTCACCAATCTCTTGCAAAAAGATGTTCCATTCGTTTTTGATGATGATTGTGTAGAAGCCTTTGAAATACTTAAGAAAGCCTTAATTTCTGCACCTATTATTCAACCACCTGATTGGAACCTACCCTTTGAAATTATGTGTGATGCTAGTGATTATGCTGTTGGTGCTGTTCTAGGACAAAGAGTTGATAAGAAATTGAATGTTATTCATTATGCTAGTAAAACTTTAGACAGTGCTTAAAGAAATTATGCTACTATTGAAAAAGAATTTTTAGCAGTTGTGTTTGCATGTGATAAATTCAGATCTTATATTGTTGATTCCAAAGTTACTATTCATACTGATCATGCTGCTATTAAATATCTTATGGAAAAGAAAGATGCTAAACCTAGACTCATTAGATGGGTTCTTCTGCTACAAGAATTTGATTTGCATATTATTGATAGAAAGGGAGATGAGAATCCCGTAGCTGATAATTTGTCTAGAATGGAAAATGTTCTTGATGACCCACTTCCTATTAATGATGATTTTCTTGATGAACAATTAGCTGTGATAAATGCTTCTCGTAATACTCCTTGGTATGCAGACTATGCTAATTACATTGTTGCTAAATACATACCACCTACCTTTACATACCAACAAAAGAAAAAGTTTTTCCTTGATTTAAGACATTACTTTTGGGATGACTCACATGTATATAAAGAAGGAGTAGATGGTATTATTAGACGTAGTGTACCTGAGCATGAACAGGAACAAATCCTACGTAAGTGTCACTCTGAGGCATATGGAGGACACCATGCGGGAGACCGAACTGCACACAAGGTACTACAATTTGGTTTTTATTGGCCTACTCTTTTCAAGGATGCACGTAAGTTTGTCCTTTCTTGTGATGAATGTCAAAGAATTGGTAATGTTGGTAGACGTCAGGAAATGCCTATGAATTATTCACTTGTTATTGAACCATTTGATGTTTGGGGTTTCGATTATATGGGAGCTTTTCCTAAATCCAATGGGTATACTCATACTTTAGTTGCTGTTGATTACGTTACTAAGTGGGTAGAAGCTATTCCAACTAGTAGTGCTGATCACAACACCTCTATTAAAATGCTTAAAGAAGTTATATTCCCAAGGTTTGGAGTCCCTAGATACTTGATGACTGATGGTGGTTCACATTTTATTCATGGTGCTTTTCGTAAGTTGCTTGCTAAATATGATGTTAACCAAAGAATTGCATCTCCCTATTATCCTTAGTCTAGTGGTCAAGTTGAATTAACTAATAGAGAAATAAAACTGATTTTGCAAAAGACCGTTAATAGATCCAGAAAGAATTGGTCTAAGAAACTTGATGATGCATTGTGGGCTTACAGAACAGCATATAAAAATCCTATGGGTATGTCTCCGTATAAAATGGTTTATGGAAAAGCATGTCATTTACCTCTTGAACTAGAACATAAAGCTTATTGGGCAATTAAATAACTTAACTATGATTTTAAACTTGCCGGTGAGAAGAGGTTATTTGATATTAGTTCTTTAGATGAATGGAGAACCCAAGCCTATGAAAATTCTAAGTTGTTTAAGGAAAAAGTTAAAAGATGGCATGACAAAAGAATTCAAAAACAGGAATTAAAAGTAGGTGATCATGTTCTATTATACAATTCTCGTTTAAGATTTTTTGCAGGAGAACTTCTCTCTAAATGGGAGGGGCCATATGTCATCGAAGAAGTTTATCGCTCCGGAGCCATCAAAATAAATAACTCCGAAGGCAATAATCCGAGAGTGGTGAATGGGCAAAGAATTAAGCATCATATCTCAGGCAATAATCCGAGACTTGAGTACACGGGTATGGGCGCTACCCTTGGCTTGTGCCAAGCTTGGGGGAGGCGCCCGGTATCGTATCACCATCACTTTTTCATCATCATTATCTATCTTAGTTCGATCCTTAGTTATTTCGTGATTTAGAGGAATAAAGTTTTAGTATGATTTAGTTTCGAGTGCTTGCTTTGTGATCTATCTATCTATGTAATCGTGTGTGAAAGTTATATAATAAAGAGTAGTTTGAGTTGAGTGTTTTGCTTTTGATGATCCAATCTTAGAAATAAAGAAAGAATAAAAATAATATCATATGCTAATCCCATGGGGAGTGATGACTTCACATAAAAGAAGTATAATTGATAAAACTTCTTGGAAGTTGACAAACATAGCATTGGTCATTGTAGCAATTCATGAAAAAATAATAAAGGAAGAGAGGTATTACATATAAATACACTATCTTGGACATCTTTTATGATTGTGAGCCCCCATCAAATATTCTATGTCAATTAGTTGACGTTGGACAAGGAAGACAACGTAATGGGTTATGTTTGCTTATATTCACATAGAAGTTATATTGTTTGGATCCTCTAACATGTGGTGTTTGCCCCCTATCTTTGCTAGCCAAAAATCCGCACCAAGTAGAGATACTACTTGTGCATCCAAAACCCTTAAACCCAGTTTCATGTCATGAGAGTCTACTATATCAACCTATCGATTGAATACGATCCTTCAAGTAAGTTATCATTGGTGCAAAAGCAATAAAAATTGCTCCTAAATATGTATGAACTTTTATTGTAAGGGAAAATAAGCTTTGTATGATCTTGTGATGGTGGAGCAATAAAAGCGACAGACTGCATAATAAAGGTCGCTATCACAAGGAGCAATATAAAGTGACGTTCCTTTACATTAAGAGCTTGCACATCCAAAAACAAAAGCGCATGACAACCTCTGCTTCCCTCTGCGAAGGGCCTATCTTTTTACTTTATGTATTTACTTTCATGCAAGAGTCAATAGTGTTCTCCTCTATTCCATTTTTATTTTGTCTTTTGGCAAGCATCATGTGGTGGGGATTGATCCATGCATATATATCCAGTTGAATGTAGGTGATCATGAGTTATTATTGTTGACATTACCCTTGAGGTAAATACGTTGGGAGGCAAAATTATAAGCCCCTATCTTTCTATGTGTTCGACTGAAACTTTTGCTCCATAAGTATGACGTGAGTGTCAGCAATCATAGAAGACTAAATGATAGTTGAGTATGTGAACTTGCTAAACAAAGCTCTTACATAGACTCTTTCTGATAATATGATGAATTGCAATAGCTTCAGTGACCGAGATCATAGTTTGTTAGTTTTCAATTTGGTTTATGGTTCATACTTTAACTTGTGGATGAATTATCACTTTTTCATGAGAAGTTTTATGATGATATATTGCTGTTATAATAAGGATCATGATGCTCCATGTCCATATTTTATTTTTATCGACGTCTCTCTCTCTCTAAACATGTGGTCATGATTATCGATTTCGACTTTTCGCTTGAGGGCAAGCGAGGTCTAAGCTTGGGGGAGTTGATACGTCCGATTTGCATCATGATTTCCTACTGTTAATTATTATGTTTTTAATCATTATTTAACTTTATGGTACAATTCTTATGCCTTTTCTCTCTTATTTTGCAAGATTTACATGAAGAGGGAGAATGCCGGCAGCTGGAATTCTGGACCTGAAATAGCCACATTAGAGATACCTATTCTACAGAGCTCCAATTGACCTGAAATTTCACGGGGATTTTTTATTGAATATATAAAAAATACTAGACAAAAGAAATACCAGAGGGGACCCATCAGTTGCCCACAGGCAACAGGCGCGGCCCCCCTGGGCGTGCCCAATTACCTTGTGGGGCCCACAGCTGGCATCTGGCCCCCTCCTTCTGTTATATAAGGTCATTTGCCCTAGAAAAAATAAAGAGAAGACTTTTGGGATGAAGCGCCGCCGTCTCGAGGCTGTGACGCCCCTGACTTAATCGTGCACTAATCATACACGCAAATGCACACGATCAAGCATAAGGACTCACGTGAAGATATCACAGCACAACTCTAAACACAAAATAAAATAATACAAGCTTTATATTACAAACCAGGGGCCTCGAGGGCTCGAATACATAAGCTTGAGCACAAGCGTTAGCGGAAGCAACAACAGTATCTGAGTACAGGCACAAAGTTAAGCAAATCTGCCTTAAGAAGGCGAAAAAAACAACGACTCCGATCGAAAAGGCGCAGGCCTCCTGCCTGGGAGCCTTCTAACTACTCCTGGTTGTCGGCGGTCTCCACGTAGTAGTAAACTCCACCGATGGGGGTTGTAGTGATCGTCGACAGGATCAGCTGGCTTCGGGGCTCCGTCATCTGGTCGCAGCAAACGGGTAGGGGAAAAGAGGTAGCAAAGCAACCGTGAGTACTCATCCAAAGTACTCAGCAAGACTTACATCAGAACTAGTCTAATTATGCATCATTATCAAAGGAAGGCTGTATATGTGGACTGGACTGCAGAAATGCCAGATTAGGGAGAAAGGCCTAGCCTATCGAAGACTAGCATCTTCAGCGTCTTGCAGCAATAGAAGAGTGCAGATTAGTAGTATACAATAAAGCAACAAACATGTGGTGGCCAAGCCTAGAGATCCTTCCTCGACTCCCTACGAGGAAGCGATCCCGGAGCTTACAATTAAATTAACATGTATCCAGTTCAAGTTGTAGTAGATCGGGATACAACACTGAGTGTCCTGTTACCGTGGACACGGCTATTCGAATAGATAATCTTCCCTGCAGGGGTGCACTACTGTTACCCAACACGCTCGATTAACTCTGGCCGGACACACTTTCCTGGGTCATGCCCGCCCTCGGCTATTCGACACACCACAGCCCTACCTAGAGCTCAGCAAAGAGGTCCCCGCCGGTCTACATCCTAAGTGCTCAGGGTTCTTGGGCCCATCCCCCTCTGCACTCCGGGTCATTGCGAGCAGGGCGATCCAGGCACCACCTCTGGGGTGCCGACCAGGCCATGCCGCAATGCTGAACTGGACGTCTCACGGAGCTTTCGGCTGATACATACGGCGTCGAGGGCCCCATTAAACCATTATCCCGCGTGGTGGTAGTGCGTATAGGCCAGTGGCCAACTCAGATCAATACCCAAATCCGTTAGTGCATTATTAATTTTAGTGACGGCTGTCGGGACGAGTCCGGAGCTACCACCACAACCTGGGTGGTACCGCTAAACAACCATCCACCACAGTAACTCTCGCGGGTGCTCTCCGGGCCCGCCCGACTTTCATGTGTATCTCTCGCGGGTACCCCTCAGGGTCGACCCGTCTTTATCCAGTATCTGTAGTAAAATCCAGGTAACTGTTTGTTCATAACATCAAGAAGGAATCCGAGGAATCACCCTCATTGGATTTCCCCCTCGACGTATCCGTCAAGGTGAACCCGGAGGAATCACCCTCGATGGTATTCACACTTGTGGGGTTGCACGACATAAGCTTCGTTGGAGGTGGTGAAAGAGGAATCACCCTCGGTAACCCACAACCAACTAGCTATACCACAGAGGCAACATCAGGAGTGAGATAAGAGGTATCACCCTCGACACTCGATGTTAGCTCTGCAGCGTCGAGCATCTTAGGGAGGTGTGTGGTGATGTGCTGGTCTCAGCCCATCGATCACATCGATCAGGGTACTGGTATCTAAGCGGGGCAACTATGACAAGGAAGTGGGGCCACAGATGTATTTCCATCCAACCTATACTAAGCATTTAGGATAGTAGGTAAGGTATCAATAGCAATTTACAAAAACAGGCTATGCATCAGAATAGGATCAATCAAAAGCAGTAGCTAATCCTAATGCAAGCAGGAGGGAGAAAGAATAGGTGATATAGGCATGCTCAAGGGGGTTTGCTTGCCTGGTTGCTCTGCGGCAAAAGAGGGGTCGTCGACGGAGTAGCAGTCCTGCTGGGCGGCGTCGGTCTCGGTGTCTAACGGAAGAAAAGAGGGGGAAGAAACAATGAATAAAAGCAAATCAAATGCAACACTATGCATGGCACGTCAAAATGCATTGTTGGTGGTGACCTAATGCAATGCTACATGTCGCAGACGAAGCGGGAAAATATCTGGGATATTTTCCCGGCGCTTAGGCGGATTTCGGTATACTGATCCGGAGGGGAAGGTTCCATGTTCAAATAGTTAGGAGTGATGGTCAAGCATTTTGACCATATATTCGGATTCGTCTCATTTTTCTGATCAACTTTCATGTATAAAGTTTTTCGATCCGAGTTACGGTTTATTTTCTATGATTTTTCAAAGATTTAAACTATTTTTTGAAATTCTAAAATTTATTTAATTAATTAAATCGTATTATCCAGAATAGTGATTGATGACGTCAGCATGACGTCAGTGGGTCAACTGAGCTGACCAGGGTCAAACCTGACCAGTGGGTCCCACTGGTCAGTGGCTCTGGGCTAATTAGGAATTAGTTTAACTAAATAGGGTTAATTAGTGAGGTGGGGCCCTACTGTCAGTGACACTTAACAGAGTATTAGTGCTAATTAAGCAACTGACATGCGGGACCCACAATGCAGTGTCAGCGGTGAACAGTAAATGCGTTGACCGAAGTCAACGAAGTCAAACGTGGCCAGGGGACCCACTGGCAGTGACCCAGGTGGGCCCCAGGCCACGCCACGCTGGCGGTCGGCGCCGGAACAGCTCTAGCGAGCCTCCCGCGGCGGGGTTCTCGCCGGAAGCGCTCAGAAACGCGGCACAGAGCACCTAATCGTGCGCGACAGGGCTCTCTCGAACGGGCACACGGAGCTGCGTCGAAATGTGGTACTCACGCGGGAGGTGGTGGTCAGGAACGGCGGCGACGATGGCTACAGGCGGCGGCCGGAATTCGGGGCTCGACACATTCGGCGTTCCGCGGCGTTAGCACGCAAACTAAAGCTGCAGGGGGCTTCGCAAGGCCACCCTGAGCACGAGGGCGTGCTTGGCCAGCCACGACAAGGCCTAGGACGCCGGCGGCGAGCACGACAGCGGAGCCAGAGCTCCGGTCATGGCGGCCCGGGCGTTCGGCTAGCTACGGCGGAGAAAAGAGAAGCGGATGGGGTGAGGAGGGGAGGAGCTCACCGTGCAGGCTCACGGAGGCCTCTCGGGTGAACGGGAGCGCAGGTGCGGCACGGATCGAGGCGGTGGAGCGGCGGGGATTCGAGGTAGGCGATGATGGCGATCCGGCGATGGAGGGGCATAGGGCTCGTGTTCGAGGTCAGAGGAGAAGTAGCAGTCGACGACGGTGCGAGCGGACGCGGAGATGCGGCGAGGGAGGCTCGATGGCCACGGCTGCGATGACGGACGGCGACGAGCCCGCTCGGATGAGCTCGGGCAGAGGGAAAAGAGCGAGGGAGAGGGAAGCAGAGGGGGAAGGAGTGAGCAGGGGGTCACAGGGCTCGGCCTTATCCTCCCTGGCTCACCTGCCCGTCGCTGTGGCGAGCTGTGGCCGGAGCGGCGCGAGCTCGGCCATGGCCGTGGCGACACGGCGCGGGAGCAGGTGGACGACGCGTACGGTGGGCTGGGCCGTGTTGCGCTAGTGGGCCGGGGTGCACAATAGGGTTTTCCTATTTTTCCTTTTTTATTTCTGTTTTTCTTTTACAGTTTCTGTTTTGCATTTTCTTTTTGTATCAAATCAATTTTTTAAAATGTGCAACTTGTCTCAATATTTATGATGCAATATACCTCACTGTCACAAAAAGTTTGAGGGTCATTTGAGATCAATTGGATTTTATTTAAATGGAAATGGATTTAAATAAGCTGATTTGGTACTGTTTTGAATTCCAGGGGGTCTTCATGAATTTTTAGTGATGTTGTTATCCTGAAAATGATTAGCTATAGAATATTTGCTAAAACATGAACTTTTTCTCAGGAATTTTTGAGCAACTTCAAGTTTCACTTTGAATTTGAATTAAATTCTGTGGGGAATTTGAAATGAGATATTAATCCTCTGTGACCATGCATTGCAAATCAAGGTGACCTGGCAATATTAATAGGGATTACTGTAGCTCATTACACAGGGGGTGTTACAATTCTCCTCCTCTAAAAGAAATTCTCGTCCCGAGAATTCAGGAGGTAGAAGGAAAAAGGTCGGGATATTCCTCGCAAAGACGATCCTCACGTTCCCAAGTGGCTTCATCTTCATAATGATTCGACCACTGAACTTTAAGGAACTTGATTGACTTCTGACGGGTTCGACGTTCAGCTTGATCAAGAATACGAACAGACGTTCCTTATAAGACAGGTCATCCTGTAATTCAAGCACTTCATGATCCACTGCTCGGATCGGATCCTTGAAACAGCGGCGAAGTTGCGACACATGGAAAACATCATGTACCTGAGAAAGGTTCGATGGCAATTCCAATTGATATGCCACTTCTCCACGTCTTGCGAGAATACGGAATGGGCCAATGTAGCGAGGAGCTAACTTGCCCTTGATTCCGAAACGGTGAGTGCCCTTCATCGGGGTGACACGAAGATAAGCCTGTTCGCCAGGTTGATAGACCATTACCTTGTGTTTACGGTCATAATTGCTCTTCTGACGAGACTGAGCAGTCTTCAGATGTTCGCGAACAATAAGAACTTGCTCTTCAGCATGTTGGATAATGTCTGGACCGAAGAGTGGCCGTTCCCCAGTTTCTGACCAATTCAGAGGAGTCCGGCACTTACGTCCATAAAGAACTTCAAATGGTGCCATCTTCAGACTAGCTTGATAGCTATTGTTGTAAGAGAATTCAACATACGGGAGATATTCCTCCCATTTCTTGCCAAAGGAGATGACACATGCACGAAGCATATCTTCAAGCACTTGGTTGACTCATTCAACTTGACCTTGGGACTGGGGGTGAAAAGCGGTGCTAAAGGACAGATGAGTTCCCATAGCTTCTTGAAAACTTGCCCAGAATCTTGAGGTAAAGAGGCTGCCACGGTCTGAACTGATCTCCAACGAAACACCATGGAGTGACACAATTCTGGAAACATACAAGTCTGCTAACTGACTAGCAGTGATTGTCTCCTTGACTGGCGGAAAATGAGCAACCTTGGAGAATCGGTCAATGACGACAAAAATAGCATCATGATCCTTCTGTGATCTGGGAAATCCAGTAATGAAATCCATTTCAACTTTGTCCCATTTCCATTCGGGAATATCAAGTGGTTGCAGAGTTCCAGCAGGTCTTTGGTGTTCTGCTTTGATGCGACGGCAAATGTCACACTCAGCAACATATCGAGCAATGTCTCGCTTCATATCAGGCCACCAGTACCGCTGACGAATGTCTTGATACATCTTAGTACTACCCGGATGAATAGACAACGGTGTGTCATGTGCTTCTTTCATGACATCCGAACGCGAGTCCAGATTGTGCTTTCTGGGGACCACTAGGCGGCCTTTAAAGAACAAGGCACCATCATCATCAACATGGTAGGACGAAGAATTTCCCTTGGAGAGGTATTTCTTAATCTTCTCGACTTCGGAATCATACTTCTGCCTTGTCTTGATGTTGTGCTCGAGATCTGGTTCAACAACCAAGGTATTTAGATATCCTTGAGGAACTATCTCGATGTTCAGCTTTCGAAGCTCTTCATACAGGAGTGGCTGCTGCAGCTGAACCTCAAGTTCACAACAGTAGGATTTACGGCTCAAAGCATCAGCCATTACATTAGCCTTACCAGGGGTATAAGAAATACCCAAGCCATAGTCCCTAATGGCCTCCATCCATCTTTGCTGACGGAGGTTTAGAGATGGCTGAGTAAACAAGTACTTCAGACTTTGATGATCCGTGTAGATCTCGCAACGATTACCAAGTAGGTAATGTCGCCATAACTTCAATGCATAGATAACTGCTGCGAGTTCAAGATCATGCGTTGGATAGTTCTCTTCATGAGGACGCAACTGTCGAGAGCCATAAGCAATCACCTTACGCTCTTGCATTAGGACACAGCCTAATCCTTGACGGGATGCGTCACAATAAATTACGAAGTCCTTGGAAGAATCTGGAGGAGCAAGCACTGGGGCAGATGTCAGCTTGTCCTTGAGTGTCTGAAAACTTTCTTGACATTTTTCTGTCCACTCAAACCTAGCGCCTTTGTGAAGCAGATCAGTCAAAGGCTTGGCAATCTTGGAGAAGTTCTCGACAAAACGGCGGCAATAGCTGGCGAGCCCGAGAAAACTTCTGACTTGCTTGACATTCTTCGGAGGAGTCCATTCGAGAATAGCCTGAACTCGTTCTGGGTTAACAGCAATGCCATCTTTGGAAATCACATGGCCGAGATATGTCACTTCAGATAACCAGAACTCACACTTGGAATATTTGGCATACAGTTGATGTTCACGCAGCTTCTCCAGTACAAGCCGAAGATGCTCGGCATGTTCTTCTTAATTCTTCGAATATACAAGGATATCATCCAGATAAACCACGACGAATTTGTCATGGTAATCCATAAAGATGTAGTTCATCAATCGAGAGAATGTTGCTGGAGCATTGGTTAAGCCGAAAGACATGACGGTGTACTCGTAAGAACCATAGCGAGTGACGAAGGCTGTCTTCGGAATGTCTTCTTCACGAACTCTGATCTGGTGGTATCCCAATCTCAAATCAAGCTTAGAGAATACTGAGGAACCAACAAGTTGATCATACAGATCGTTGATTCTGGGAAGCGGATACTTGTTCTGAATCGTTGCTTGGTTGATAGGTCGATAATCTTGAACCAACCGATTCATACCATCCTTCTTCTTGACAAAGAGAGAAGGTGCTCCCCAAGCAGAAGAACTGGGGCGGATAAAACCCTTTTGAAGTGACTTGTCGATTTCCTCCTTAAGTTCAAGGAGTTCATGTGGCGGCATCTTGTATGGGCGTTTGGCAATAGGAGTGGTGCCAGGTTTCAGGTCTATAACAAATTCGACAGCTCTAGCAGGGGGTACTCCTGGAAGTTCCTCTGGGAAGACATCCTGAAAATCACGAACAACTGGAACGTTCTCGATCCCTTCAAGAGGTGATGCATTCAAGGCATTCAGTGCATATATCTGGCTCTCAGCATTTTGGATTAATTGGGCTGAGTAGTTGATCACCTGGCCAGAAGGGTGTGTGAGCTGGACTGTCTTGGCGGCATAGTTGATCAAAACATTATAAGCTGCCAACCATTCCATACCAAGAATGATGTCTATGTTGGAAGGTCCGAGCACAGTGAGGGAAGCCGGAAAAAGTAGTCCTCCAATTTCAATTTGGTTGTGAGGGCTTACCATTGTGGTTTGCCACTTGGCTCCCGGAGATCGAACCGCTAAGGGAGTGGGTAATTTTTCCATGCCTAGCCCATGTAACTGTGCAAACTATTGGGACACAAAGGCATGAGATGCTCCTGAATTGAAGAGAACAGCAGCTGGCACCGAATTAACGAGGAGAGTACCCATGACAATTTTTGGGGCCTCCCGAGCTTCTTCAATCTTGACATGGGTGACTTGGCCACAACCGGTTGCAAACGGCCTATCATTATCGTTTCGGGACTGATGTCTTCGACGACACTTCCTACGACCAACAGAAGGATGTGGTGCATTCTGAGGCTGACCCTGGCGACAGTTAACAGCAAGGTGCCCTGACTGTCCACACTTGCGGCATAAACCATCATTATGGGGAGGAGACATAGCATTGGACTTTCCACCCTGAATCGTTAGTTGTCTAGGCGGCGGAGGCAGACGAGGTGCGACATAAGATGGTCTGGGTGCAGGGGCCGGTCGGTGATGAACATTGTGCGGAATCCAGACTTGACGTTTCTGAGCAGGCTGACCCGAGGACGAGCCAATATCTCGAGTACGCTTGAGCGATTCCCGGTACTCAGCCTGACCAGTTTCAGTTCGGAAAGCTTGGCTGACAAGCGTCGCAAAGTCTGCGCAATCATGGGCAACAAGTGCAAGCTTTATATCAGGCCACAGTCCTTCACGGAATTTCTCCTGCTTGCGCGCGTCAGTGCAGACGTCATCCACAGCATAGCGGGATAAATCAAGGAATTTCCTCTGATATTCATCCACCGACATTTTGCCCTGTGTGAGTTTGCGGAATTCCTTCTTCTTCTGGTCCATCAGACCTTGAGGAATGTATCGTGCACGGAAAACTGACTGAAATTCTATCCATGTGGTGACGGTTTCAGCAGACAGCATACGCCTGTGGCTTTCCCACCATTGAGCAGCTGGCCCCCTCAGATGATACGTCGCAAAAGTGACGTAACTGTCAGGAGCAACATTTGCCGACTCCATCTGAAAGGCGATGTCACGGAGCCAATCATCAGCATCCATAGGATCAGAAGAGTTGCGGAAAGTGGACAGATTGAGGCGCACGAATTCTTGCAGGGTTATTGGGGCAGACTGTTGCTGAGCACTCTGAGTTGGAAGATGGGCCATTACCCCAGTCATAAACTGATGATTCAGCTCAAACTGCTGCATCATTGCGGCAATATAGGGTGGAGGCGGGGGATCGTCAGCCATCCTGCCAAATCAACAGGGGCAGTTTAGCAAGAACAACTGCATTGAATGAGGCTAATCATGATGTAACATGAGCAATGAACAAAGAGTGCATTAGATACAAATTAGTAGTCATTAAAGACATACAGATCCATGCACAGAGTTGGATTCAAACGGATAGTATGAGCTTGGAAACACTCGCAACTAGACAAACTAGACGGTGGAGAGATACAACAACGAGACATAGCAAAGGCTACACCAACGTCGGAGAAAACCACGAGAGCGAGGAATCTGCAAGTGGCAACGCAGGGTTCCCTCGATAAAAGGATCCTGCGGTCCGTGAACATTGTGCAGCAGAATCCGGACCTCAACTTGAAGAAGGGGGGTAAATTTAGAACTCCGGGTGGATGTGATCACGAGAACTTAATGTTAGAGTTAGTAAATCTTTAACCCGAAAGGAAGAGAGATCAGAGTCCCAGAGTAAGGAAGAGGAATAAAAGATCCTAATACCACCCATTGGCGACGTGGGCCCGTAAGCCACACAGCCATGTTAGTAAAACAGTTTTTGGAGACTAGACTCAACTTCGGCCAAGGAGTTGGAAAGGGGGGTTCCTACAGGCAGTCGGCTCTGATACCAACTTGTGACGCCCCCGACTTAATCGCGCACTAATCATACACGCAAATGCACACGATCAAGCCTAAGGACTCACGTGAAGATATCACAGCACAACTCTAAACACAAAATAAAATAATACAAGCTTTATATTACAAGTCAGGGGCCTCGAGGGCTCAAATACATAAGCTTGAGCACAAGCGTTAGCGGAAGCAACAACAGTATCTGAGTACAGACACAAAGTTAAGCAAATTTGCCTTAAGAAGGCGAAAACAAACAACGACTCTGATCGAAAAGGCGCAGGCCTCCTGCCTGGGAGCCTCCTAACTACTCCTGGTCGCCGGCGGTCTCCACGTAGTAGTAAACTCCACCGATGGAGGTTGTAGTGATCGTCGACGGGATCAGCTGGCTTCGGGGCTCCCTCATCTGGTCGCAGCAAACGGGTAGGGGAAAAGAGGTAGCAAAGCAACCGTGAGTACTCATCCAAAATACTCAACAAGACTTACATCAAAACTAGTCTAATTATGCATCATTATCAAAGGAAGGCTGTATATGTGGACTGGACTGCAGAAATGCCAGATTAAGGAGAAAGGCCTAGCCTACCGAAGACTAGCATCTTCAGCGTCTTGCAGCAATAGAAGAGTGCAGATTAGTAGTATATAATAAAGCAACAAACATGTGGTAGCCAAGCCTAGAGATCCTTCCTCGACTCCCTGCGAGGCAGCGATCCCGGAGCTTACAATTAAATTAACATGTATCCAGTTCAAGTTGTAGTAGATCGGGATACAACACTGAGCGTCCTGTTACCGTGGAAACGGCTATTCGAATAGATAATCTTCCCTGCAGGGGTGCACTACTTTTACCCAACACGCTCGATTAACTCTGGCCAGACACACTTTCCTGGGTCATGCCCGGCCTCGGCTGATCAACACACCGCAGCCCTACCTATAGCTCAGCAGAGAGGTCCCCGCCGGTCTACATCCTAAGTGCTCAGGGTTCTTGGGCCCATCCCCCTTTGCAATCCGGGTCGTTGCGAGCAGGGCGATCCAGGCACCACCTCTGGGGTGCCGACCCGGCCGTGCCGTAATGTTGAACTGGACGTCTGACAGAGCTTTCGACTGATACATACGGCGCCGAGGGCCCCATTAAACCATTATCCCGCGTGGTGGTAGTGCGTATAGGCCAGTGGCCAACTCAGATCAATACCCAAATCCGTTAGTGCATTATTAATTTTAGTAAAGGCTGTCGGGACGAATCCGGAGCTACCACCACAACCTGGGTGGTACCGCTAAACAGCCAACCGCCACAGTAACTCTCGCGGGTGCTCTCCGGGCCCGCCCGACTTTCATGTGTATCTCTCGCGGGTACCCCTCAGGGTCGACCCGTCTTTATCCAGTATCTGTAGTAAAATCCAGGTAACTGTGTGTTCATAACATCAAGAAGGAAATCGAGGAATCACCCTCATTGGATTTCCCCCTCGATGTATCCGTCAAGGTGAACCCGGAGGAATCACCCTCGATGGTATTCACACTTGCGGGGTTGCACGACATAAGCTTCGTTGGAGGTGGTGAAAGAGGAATCACCCTCGGTAACCCACAACCAACTAGCTATACCACAGAGGCAACATCAGGAGTGAGATAAGAGGTATCACCCTCGACACTCGATGTTAGCTCTGCAGCGTCGAGCATCTTAGGGAGGTGTGTGGTGACGTGCTGGTCTCAACCCGTCGATCACATCGATTAGGGTACTAGTATCTAAGCGGGGCAACTAGGACAAGGAAGTGGGGCCACAGATGTATTTCCATCCAACCTATACTAAGCATTTAGGATAGTAGGTAAGGTATCAATAGCAATTTACAAAAACAGGCTATGCATCAGAATAGGATCAATGAAAAGCAGTAGCTAATCCTAATGCAAGTAGGAGGGAGAAAGAATAGGTGATATAGGCATGCTCAAGGGGGTTTGCTTGCCTGGTTGCTCTGCGGCAAAAGAGGGGTCGTCAACGGAGTAGCAGTCCTGCTGGGCGGCGTCGGTCTCGGTGTCTAACGGAAGAAAAGAGGGGGAAGAAACAATGAATAAAACCAAATCAAATGCAACACTATGCATGGCACGTCAAAATGCATTGCTGGTGGTGACCTAATGCAATGCTACATGTCGCAGACGAAGCGGGAAAATATCTGGGATATTTTCCCGGCGCTTAGGCGGATTTCGGTATACTGAACCGGAGGGGAAGGTCCCATGGTCAGATAGTTAGGACTGATGGTCAAGCATTTTGACCACATATTCAGATTCGTCTCATTTTTCTGATCAACTTTCATGTAGAAAGTTTTTCGATCCGAGTTACGGTTTATTTTCTATGATTTTTCAAAGATTTAAACTATTTTCTGAAATTCTGAAATTTATTTAATTAATTAAATCGTATTATACAGAATAGTGATTGATGACATCAGTATGATGTCAGCATGACGTCAGTGGGTCAACTGAGCTGACCAGGGTCAAACCTGACCAGTGGGTCCCACTGGTCAGTGGCTCTGGGCTAATTAGGAATTAGTTTAACTAAATAGGGTTAATTAGTGAGGTAGGGCCCTACTGTCAGTGACACTTAACAGAGTATTAGTGCTAATTAAGCAACTGACATGCGGGACCCACAATGAAGTGTCAGCGGTGAACAGTAAATGCGTTGACCGAAGTCAACGAAGTCAAACGTGGCCAGGGGACCCACTGGCAGTGACCCAGGTGGGCCCCAGGCCACGCCACGCTGGCGGTCGGCGCCGGAACAGCTCCGGCGAGCCTCCCGCGGCGGCGTTCTCGCCGGAAGCGCTCGGAAACGCGGCACAGAGCACCTAATCGCGCGCGACAGGGCTCTCTCGAACGGGCACACGGAGCCGCGTCGAAAGGTGGTACTCACGCGGGCGGTGGTGGTCAGGAACGGCGGCGACGGTGGCTACAGGCGGTGGCCGGAATTCGGGGCTCGGCACATTCGGCGTTCCGCGGCGTTAGCGCGCGAACTAAAAATGCAGGGGGCTTCGCAAGGCCACCCTGAGCACGAGGGCGTGCTCGGCCAGCCACGACAGGGCCTAGGGCGCCGGCGGCGAGCACGACAGCGGAGCCAGAGCTCCGGTCATGGCGGCCCGGGCGTTCGGCTAGCTACGGCGGAGAAAAGAGAAGCGTACGGGGAGAGGAGGGGAGGAGCTCACCGTGCAGGCTCACGGAGGCCTCTCGGGTGAACGGGAGCGCAGGTGCGGCGCGGATCGAGGCGGTGGAGCGGCGGGGATCGGAGGTAGGCGATGACGGCGATCCGGCGATGGAGGTGCTTAGGGCTCGTGTTCGAGGTCGGAGGAGAAGTAGCAGTCGACGACGGTGCGAGCGGACGCGGAGATGCGGCAAGGGAGGCTCGATGGCCACGGCTGCGACGACGGACGGCGATGAGCCCGCTCGGATGAGCTCGGGCAGAGGGGAAAGGGCGAGGGAGAGGGAAGCAGAGGGGGAAGGAGTGAGCAGGGGGGTCACAGGGCTCGGCCTTATCCTCCCCGGCTCACCTGCCTGTCGCCATGGCGAGCTGTGGCCGGAGCGGCACGAGCTCGGCCATGGCCGTGGCGACACGGCACGGGAGCAGGTGGACGACGCGTACGGTGGGCTGGGCCGCGTTGCGCTAGTGGGTCGGGGTGCACAGTAGGGTATTCCTATTTTCCTTTTCTATTTCTGTTTTTCTTTTACAGTTTCCGTTTTTCATTTTCTTTTTGTATCAAATCAATTTTTTAAAATGTGCAACTTGTCTCAATATTTATTATGCAATATACCTCACTGTCACAAAAAGTTTGAGGGTCATTTGAGATCATTTGGATTTTATTTAAATGGAAATGGATCTAAATAAGCTGATTTGGTACTGTTTTGAATTCCAGGGGGTCTTCATGAATTTTTAGTGATGTTGTTTTCCTGAAAATGATTAGCTATAGAATTTAAATTTCAATTTTTCTCAGGAATTTTTGAGCAACTTCAAATTTCACTTTGAATTTGAATTAAATTCTGTGGGGAATTTGAAATGAGATATTAATCCTCTGTGACCATCCATTGCAAATCAAGGTGACCTGGCAATATTAATAGGGATTACTGTAGCTCATTACACAGGGGGTGTTACAGAGGCGGAACCTGGGCAGGAGCTATTTTTCTCTCCGGCGGAGCGATTCCGCCGAGGATACTTTCCTTCGGGAGGGGGAAATCGAAGCCATCGACATCACCAACGATCCTCTCATCGTGGGAGGACCAATCTTCATCAACATCTTCACCAGCACCATCTCATCTCAAACCCTAGTTCATCTCTTGTATTCAATCTTTGTCTCAAAACCTCAGATTGGTACCTGTGGGTTGCTAGTAGTGTTGATTACATCTTGTAATTGATGCTAGTTGGTTTATTTGGTGGAAGATTATATGTTCAGATCCTTAATGCTATTCAATACCCCTCTGATCTTGAACAAGAATATGATTTGTGAGTAGTTACTTTTGTTCTTGAGGACATGGGAGAAGTCTTGTCATAAGTAATCATGTGAATTTGGCATTCGTTCGATATTTTGATGATATGTATGTTGTTGCTTCCTTTAGTGGTGTCATGTGAACGTCGACTACATGACACTTCACCATCTTTGGGCCTAAGGGAAGGCATTGTGGAGTAGTAATTAGATGATGGGTTGCTAGAGTGATAGAAGCTTAAACCCTAGTTTATGCGCTATTCCGTGAGGGGCTGATTTGGATCCATATGTTTCATGCTATGGTTAGAGTTATCTTAATTCTTCTTTAGTAGTTGCGGATGCTTGCGAGAGGGGGTAATCATAAGTGGGAGGCTTGTTCAAGTAAGAACAGCACCCAAGCACCGGTCCACCCACATATCAAATTATCAAAGTAGCGAACGCGAATCAAACAAACATGATGAAAGTGACTAGATGAAATTCCCATGTGTCCTCGAGAATGCTTTGCTTATTATAAGAGATCGTTCCGGCTTGTCCTTTGCTACAAAAAGGATTAGGCCACCTTGCTGCACTTTTAGTTACTGTTACTACTTATTTCTTGTTACGAATTATCTTGCTATCAAAACTATCTGTTACCGCTACTTTCAGTACTTGCAGAGAATACCTTGCTGAAAACCGCTGGTCATTTCCTTCTGCTCCTCGTTGGGTGCGACACTCTTACTTATCGAAAGGACTATGATTGATCCCCTATACTTGTGGGTCATCACGACCCTAAAAAAACGTACTACAGCAAACCAGTCCATCCATGTTGATTGGTAATACGTCTCCAACGTATCTATAATTTATGAAGTATTCATGCCATGTTCATAACAATTCTATATGGTTTTGGTATGATTTGATTAGAACTAACCCGGACTGACGCTGTTTTCAGCAGAATTGCCATGGTGTTGTTTTTTGTGCAGAAATAAAAGTTCTTGGAATTGGATGAAACTTTTTGGAGATTTTTATGGAATAAATAAAAAATACTAGAACCAAGACCCACTGGAGGGGGGCCACCCAGTGCCCACGAGGCACCAGGGCGCGCCACCCCCACCCCTCCTGGTACCTCGTGGGGCCCACGTGGCTCCGTCTGACCTGATTCCAACGCTGAAAAATTCTATAAATAGAGAAACCCCCAGAAATAACCCTAGATGATTTTTTACACCGCAACAAGCCTCTGTACCTCCACGATCTAATCTACAACCCTTTTCTGGCACCCTGCCGGAGGGGGGAATCATCACCGGAGGCCATCTTCATCATCCCGGCGGTCTCCATGACGAGGAGGGAGTAGTTCACCCTCGGGGCTGAGGGTTTGTACCAGTAGCTATGTGTTTTATCTCTCTCTCTCGTGTTCTTGATTTGGCACGATCTTGATGTATCACGAGCTTTGTTAATATAGATGGACCATATGGTGTTTCTTCCCTCTCTATCCTTGTTGTGATGAATCGAATCTTTTCCCTTTGAGGTTTCATTATTGTCGGATTGAATATTTCAGATTTGAGAACACTTGATGTATGTCTTGCATATGAATACCCATGGTGACAATGGGGTATTATATTGATTCACTTGATATATGTTTTGGCACTCAACTCGCGGATTCCCGCGGTGACATTGGGGTAATCTATGCATAAGGGTTGATGCACGTTTTCATTATCTTTTCTCCGATAGAAACTTTGGGGTGCTCCTTGAAGATCTTTGTGTGGATTGAATATTACGATTATGAAGTTGTTTGATGCATATCGTATAATCAACTCACGGATACTTGTGGTGACATTGGAGTATCTAGGTGACATTAGAGTTGGTTGATGTGTATCATATGGTGTTATTTTAGTACGAACTCTAGGGCTGTTTGTGACACTTATAGGAATGGCTCAATAGATCGATCGGAAAGGATAACTTTGAGGTGGTTTCGTACCCTACAAACAATTTCTATCTTATGTCCTCCGCTAATAGGAACTTTGGAGTGATTCTTTATCGCACGTTGGGGGACTGTTATATGATCCAATTATGTTAGCATTGTTGAGAGATTGCACTAGCAAAAGTATGAACCCTTGGCCTTGTTTTTAAGCATTGCAATACCGTTTGTGCTCACTTTTGTTACTAGTTCCTTGCTGTTTTTATATTTTCAGATTACAAAAACCTATATCTACTATCCATACTACACTTGTATCACCATCTCTTCGTCGAACTAGTGCACCTATACAATTTACCATTGTATTGGGTGTGTTGGGGACACAAGAGACTCTTTGTTATTTGGTTGCAGGGTTGTTTGAGAGAGACCATCTTCATCCTATGCCTCCCACGGATTGATAAACCTTAGGTCATCCACTTGAGGGAAAATTGCTACTGTCCTACAAACCTCTGCGCTTGGAGGCCCAACACGAGTCTACAAGAACAAGTTGTGTAGTAGACATCAAGCTCTTTTCTGGCGCCGTTGCCGGGGAGGTGAGTGCTTGAAGGTATATCTTTAGATCTTGCAATTGAATCTTTTAGTTTCTTGTTTTTCACTAGTTTGGTTTATAAAAGAAAACTACAAAAAAATGGAATTGAGGTTGCCTCATATTATTCATCTTTATCATGTCTTTTTTGAAAATGATGGATCGGAAAATTGTGCTCAATTAATAGAAGAAGAATCCAATAAAATGTTTGGCATAAAATCTTTGAATGATGAGCATGATTGCAATGTTGCTAGTATGAATTCTTTGAATATCCATGATTCTAGTGATATGCAAAGCCATAAGCTTGGGGATGCTATGTTTGATGAAGATGATATTTTTTGTCCCCCAAGTTTTGATGTGCAAATTTATTATGATGATTGCATGCCTCCTATTTATGATGATTATATTGATGAAAGTGGATTTGGAGAGGTCATGAATTTATTTAGTGATGATTCCACTATTTTGGAAGAGGTTTCAATTGACTTTGATAACAAAGTTGCTATCTATGATGATTATTGTGATGACATGTATGCTATAAAGAATAATGATAACCATGAAACTTGTCATCATGATTTTTATTTTCAATTGGATTATTCCAATCAAGTATCACATGATTGTTATTTTGTTGAGTTTGCTCTCACTATTATGAATGAGAAGGAATTTGCTTATGTGGAGAGTAATAAAATTTCTATGCTTGTGGATCATGAAAAGAATGCTTTATGTGATAGTTATATTGTTGAATTCATTCATGATGCTACTGAAAATTATTACGAGAGAGGAACATATGCTTGTAGGTATTGCAATAATATCAAGTTTCCCCTCTATGTGTTGAAAATCTTGAAGTCATGCTTGTTTTACCTTCCTATGCTAGTTGATTCTTGCTCCCATAAACTATTTGCTCACAAAATCCCTATGCATAGGAAGTGGGTTAGGCTTAAATGTGCTAGTCATATGCTTCATCATGCTCTCTTTGTGTTTCAATTCTTCACTTTTTATGTGAGCATCATTAAAATCATCATGCCTAGCTAAAAGGATTTAAAGAAAAGCGCTTGTTGGGAGACAACCCAATATTTTTACCTGCTGTTTTTGTGTGTCCACATGATTAATCTACTGTAGTAATCATGTTTTATATGTTTTCTTTCTAGAATGTGCCAAGTAAAGCCTTTGGGATAGTGTGGATACTTGTGGATTCGATTCTGTGCAAAAACAGAAACTTTTGCGTCCAGTGCTGGAATTTCTATTCTGCACTGGAGCGTGAGAAAATTCTGAAATTTTTATAAAGTATTGGGATACAAATTTTTTACGTTTTCCTAATTTTTCAGAATTTTTGGAGGTACAGAAGTATGGTTTTTAAATCGCTCACTACATGTTGTTCTGTTTTTGACAGATTCTATTTTCGGTGCATAGTTTGCTTGTTCTAGTGTTTCCATAGCTTATATTGAGCAATATAAATTGTGGTAATGATAGACTATAGTAGTAATTATGTGAGAACAATTATGAATCTTGTCTTGACAGTACCTAAGTGGATGATTTATTTTTATCATACTAACCTATCTCACCAAGTTCCGTTAAGTTTTGTGTGATTGAAGTTTTCAAGTTTTGGGTGAGATGTCGATATGAGGAGAATAAGGAGTGGCAAGACCCTAAGATTGGGGATTCCCAAGGCACCTCAAGGTAATATTCAAGGAAAACCCAAGCAACTAAGCTTGGGGATGCCCCGGAAGGCATCCCCTCTTTCGTCTTCAACATTATCGGTAACCTCACTTGGAGCTATATTTTTATTCGTCACATAATATGTGTTTTTCTTGGAGCGTCATTTTATTTTGTTGATATTTGCTTGCTGCTATCAATAATCATGTTTTTTATCTTTTAGTTCAATAAAATGCCAATTATAGCCTTTACCATGCTCAGTTTGCAAGTTTATGTGTTGCTGTTTGAAAACAGAAAGTTTTCTGTTATGTCCAGAATATTCCTGAATAGTCAGAACATGATAAAAATCTGAAATTTTTACACAGTAAGCATGCATGAGTTATCTGTCAAGTGGTAATTTTTCAGAATTTTTGGAGTTAGGTAAGTATGGATTCTTATTCCCCTTTTACAGACTGTTCTGGTTTGGTAGATTGCTGTTATAGTTGCATTGTTTGCATATGTTTGCGTGTTTAATGATTCTATTTGAGGATAGGAGTATTAAATATGCAGCGAAATTTAGTATGCAATGTTAAATTATAATTTTTGTGATTTGCTACAGTAGAGAATGTTGAGGTTTTGAGTTGATTTATACTAACTTATCTCACGAGTTCTTTTTGAGTTTTGTGTGGATGAAGTTTTTAAGATTTATAGAAACCGTGATATGAGAGGAATTAAGGAGACACAAAAGCTCAAGCTTGGGGATGCCCAAATCATCCCAATATAATATTTCATGAAGTCTCAAGCATCTAAGCTTGGGGATGCCTCGGTAGGCATCTCACCTTTCTTCTTCAACAACTATCGGTCAGTTTTGGTTGAGCCTAAGTTTTTGCTTCTTCACATGATATGTGCTATTCTTGGAGTGTCCTTTTATTTTCATTTTGTTTTCTTTGCTGTTTGAATAAAATACTTAAGATCTGAATTTTTTTAAAATGAGAGAGAGTCCTCACATAGCTACCTATTTACTTAACTATTCATTTGGTCTTCACTTATATCTTTTTGGAGTAGTTTGTCATTTACTCTTGTTCTTCACTTATATCCTATGAGTAAATTGTTGAAATAAATTGAATATCATAAAGTTGAAATTTATGTGCTTCATATGCTTGTATCATGCCTAGTAGTAGTTTCACATTGGGTTTAGAAAGTGAAATCTATTGAAGCTTGACAATCACGATATTGGTCATACAAGCAATTCATGAATGATTAGTATAAGGAAGAGAACTTTCACATATAAATATATTATCTTGGACATCTTTTATGATTGTGAGTACCCATTAATTATTTTCAAACTTGAGCAAATTAGTTGAAGTTGGACAAGGAAGACAACGTAATGAGTTATGTTTGGGTATATTTGCATAGAAGTTATATTGTTATGGATCCTCCAACATGTGGTGCTTGCTTAGGATTTTTTGCTAGCCAAAAATTCGTACTAAGTAGAGATACTACTTGTGCATCCAAAAAACCTTAAACCTAGTTTCTTGCCATGAGTGTCCACCATACCTACCTATGGATTGAATAAGATCCTTCAAGTAAGTTGTCATCGGTGCAAAAAGCAATAAAAATTGCTCCTAAAATATGTATGATCTTTTATTGTAAGGGAAAATAAGCGTTGTACGAACTTGTGATGGTAAACAAATAAAAGCGACGGACTGCATAATAGAGGTTGCTATCACAAGGGGCAATATAACGTGACGTTCCTTTGCATTAAGGGCTTATGCATCCAAAAATAAAAAGCGCATGACAACCTCTGCTTCCCTCTGCGAAGGGCCTATCTTTTACTTTTATGCATTTACTTTTATGCAAGAGTCAATAAGTATTCATTCGCATTTCAACCCCAATTATTCTCTAGTTGGCAAGCATCATGTGGTGGGGAAAGATCCAGGCACATATGGCCAGTCAAATGTATTTGATCATGAATTATTATTGTTAACAATTATTTCTATGATAAATAAGTTGGGAGGCGAAACACTAAGCCCCTATCTTTGTCTGTGTTCGATGGATGCCATTTGTTCTAAAAATATGCTTTGAGTACTAGCAATCATAGAAGACTATATGATAATTGAGTATATGGAGCTCTTACTTAGACTTTGTTGAAATTAAGTTGAATTGCAATTGTTTGGTGACTAAGAACATAGGTTGTTAAGTTTCAAGAGATTGCATTGTTTGAACCACAACATGTGAATTGATTGCTACTTTATCATGATGAGTTTTATGAGAAAAAGTTGCTGTTATGATGCTAGGAAAAGTGATTGAAATTATCATTGATCAAACTTATGCACTATGCTAGCATTCACACTTCATAAATTATTTCTTTTATCATTTACCTACTTGAGGACGAGCAGGAATTAAGCTTGGGGATGCTAACACATCTCCAACGTATCTATAATTTATGAAGTATTCATGCCATGTTTATAACAATTCTATATGGTTTTGGTATGATTTGATTAGAACTAACCCGGACTGACGCTGTTTTCAGCAGAATTGCCATGGTGTTGTTTTTTGTGCAGAAATAAAAGTTCTTGGAATTGGATGAAACTTTTTGGAGATTTTTTATGGAATAAATAAAAAATACTGGAACCAAGACCCACTGGAGGGGGGCCACCCAGTGCCCACGAGGCACCAGGGCGCGCCACCCCCCACCCCTCCTGGTACTTCGTGGGGCCCACGTGGCTCCGTCTGACCTGATTCCAACGCTGAAAAATTCTATAAATAGAGAAACCCCCAGAAATAACCCTAGATGATTTTTTACGCCGCCGCAAGCCTCTGTACCTCCACGATCTAATCTACAGCCCTTTTCCGGCACCCTACCGGAGGGGGGAATCATCACCGGAGGCCATCTTCATCATCCCGGCGGTCTCCATGACGAGGAGGGAGTAGTTCACCCTCGGGGCTGAGGGTTTGTACCAGTAGCTATGTGTTTTATCTCTCTCTCTCTCTCTCTCTCTCTCTCTCTCTCTCTCTCTCTCTCTCTCGTGTTCTTGATTTGGCACGATCTTGATGTATCGCGAGCTTTGTTAATATAGATGGACCATATGGTGTTTCTTCCCTCTCTATCCTTGTTGTGATGAATTGAATCTTTTCCCTTTGAGGTTTCGTTATTGTCGGATTGAATATTTCAGATTTGAGAACACTTGATGTATGTCTTGCATATGAATACCCATGGTGACAATGGGGTATTATATTGATTCACTTGATATATGTTTTGGTACTCAACTCGCGGATTCCCGCGGTGACATTGGGGTAATCTATGCATAAGGGTTGATGCATGTTTTCATTATCTTTTCTCCGATAGAAACTTTGGGGTGCTCCTTGAAGATCTTTGTGTGGATTGAATATTACGATTATGAAGTTGTTTGATGCATATCGTATAATCAACTCACGGATACTTGTGGTGACATTGGAGTATCTAGGTGACATTAGAGTTGGTTGATGTGTATCATATGGTGTTATTTTAGTACGAACTCTAGGGCTGTTTGTGACACTTATAGGAATGGCTCAATAGATCGATCGGAAAGGATAACTTTGAGGTGGTTTCGTACCCTACAAACAATTTCTATCTTATGTTCTCCGCTAATAGGAACTTTGGAGTGATTCTTTATCGCACGTTGGCGGACTGTTATATGATCCAATTATGTTAGCATTGTTGAGAGATTGCACTAGCGAAAGTATGAACCCTAGGCCTTGTTTTTAAGCATTGCAATACCGTTTGTGCTCACTTTTGGTACTAGTTACCTTGCTGTTTTTATATTTTCAGATTACAAAAACCTATATCTACTATCCATACTACACTTGTATCACCATCTCTTCGCCGAACTAGTGCACCTATACATTTTACCATTGTATTGGGTGTGTTGGGGACACAAGAGACTCTTTGTTATTTGGTTGCAGGGTTGTTTGAGAGAGACCATCTTCATCCTACGCCTCCCACGGATTGATAAACCTTAGGTCATCCACTTGAGGGAAAATTGCTACTGTCCTACAAACCTCTGCGCTTAGAGGCCCAACACGAGTCTACAAGAACAAGTTGTGTAGTAGACATCAATTGGCCTGAATTTTTTCATGGGGCACTGCAGCGAATCAGTTTTTCTGTGGCACGCATACTCGCACACCACATGTACTACAGCGAACCAGGCCATCCATGTTGATTGGCCCGATTTTTTTCGTGGGGCACTGCAGCGAACCAGTTTTTGTGTGGCGCACGTACTCGCGCACACACGTACTACAACGAACGAAATTGCTTCACGCACGACACCTCCGCCCGATCTGCGAATGATACCTCCCTCCCAACAGCGCTAGCGTCAGCTCAAAAAAAGGCAAAGGTACCGTCCAGCCCAGCCCAGCCCAAACCCAGACCTGATCTGACTCCCTCCATGACCTTTTCATGCCTTCTCCCCTTCCCTCCATAACCATGGCGTCTTCTCCTCTTCCCTCCAAAACCTTCACGCCTCCTCCTTCCTCCAAATCTGGATCCTCTCTTGCTGATTTATAGATCAATCTTGCTCACGTAATTTGCAGCCACTACACACAAGTTTGATCAGAAGGGCAAAAACCACGAGGTATGTACAATTCTTAGCTTATCTTTTGCATTGATTGGATCCAATCTATACATGTTCCAGGCATAATATTGTTCTCCCACTACAACATTTCTGATTGCATTGATTGGATCCAATCTATACATGTTCCAGACTTAATATTGTCCTCCCACTACAACATCTGATTGCATTGATTAATCCAATCTATACATGTTCCAGACTAAATATACGCCTCCCACTATACAACATCTCTGATCTTTTTGTTGGCAATTTTAGGTACTCAATCGAGCCAGGTTTAACTTTGGATGAAGTTGCAGAACAGAATAGACCAGTACTTAACGAAGACGATGAAGATGCTTTCATCATCGAGGGGATTGGGGATTCTTCAGATGAACGACAAGTAGAGCCGATCATGACACTGGAACCCAGGAAGGGGATGGTGTTCGATAGTGAGGATGATGTTGTCAGGTTCTACAAAGGTTATGCCAAAAAGAAGGGCTTTGGTGTGATGAGAAGAACGACTAGACACGAAGAAGATAACATGGTTATTTATTTTACTCTCGCTTGTAAAATTTATTGCTATCCATCTCTGCTGGACAAACAAGGGTCACTTTTCACATTTGGAGTCAGTGAGGACCGCAAGATTTTTTGTGAAGGGGAGGATGATGAGATTAAAGAGAAATGGATTACTTCAGAGTTCACGGTCTTGCTCAACCAAGAGGAATGTGAGGTGCAGTGTATTTGTAGGCTTTTTGAATTTCGAGGCATCTTGTGTAGCCACATCATTTCTATGCTTGCTCTCATGAAGATTAGAGATGTACCTTCTAGGTATATATTGCAGCGACGGAGAAAGGATTTTAAGCGCAAACACACATTTATTAAATGCTCCTACGGTGATATGCTGAATACACCAGTCGTGCAGCGTTATGATGATTTGTGCAAGCGTTCTCGCGAAGTGGCAGAGAAAGGTGTGGAGTCTGATACATTGTGTGACTTGGTGATGGATGACCTTGATGAGTTAGAAAGAAAGATTGAGACATATTGTGCTAGCCAAGATGTTCAGGAAGATGGTCCAACTTCAAAGCAAGAAGATACAATGTCAAATAAAGAAAAACTTGTACTCAGTCCAATCCATGTTCGTAGTGTAGGCCATCCTCCTTCAAAGAGAAGGATGTCTAAAGTGGATAAACTGATCAAAAAATTGAGAGCAAAGAAGCGGCATGTGTCGAAAATTACAACCAAAGTGCCAACACAAAAACAGGGAAAGGTATCCAAATTTATAGTTATTTGCTTTCTTACTATTGTAACTTGCTAAAGTGTAAGAACTACCTTGTAGCAGACACACATCAGTAAATCGAAAAATGGGAAGGACACCAATATCTAGAGTTCACAACAAACAGAGGTAATATTTCATCTAGCTACTGTTATTATAATAATTTCAACATATTTCCCTTTATGCGTAAGGTTTTTTCTTCAGGGAAATGCTCACTATGAAGGATATGAGGCTGGAAGTTTTTTGTTCTTTCCAAATGAGTTTCAGGTACTTAGTTTGAGCAGTTGCCTTATAGTACGAATTGTACAATGCTATATATACAACACACTCAAGCACTACTACTTTTTCTAGGAGCTACAAACAAATGAACCTGCTACACCAACTCATATCATGTCTTACATTGATATTCTCCACGTGTTACACATATACACCATCAACTATTTGTCATAAAGTATTTGTCAATGACTAATTGGGTTCTTTAAACTTCTAAGGGAAAGAAAGATGCCATGGACTTGCTCACTGCTAACCTGAATGGATGAAAGGGACATGCTTTGGAGTCTGGAGTACTTTAGAATGAATTTGAGAGTGTCACTTATAGCACTGGATGCCACCATTTATTTTCAGTAATGTAACCGTAGTTTTAGCCTTGAACTCTTTTGGAGACAGAGCTGTGAACAATTGTAGTGAGGTGATATGGATAACTTTGGTCTACATTCTCTTATTTTCATGCCTTTGTGCTGGTGTCCATCTGAATTTTGATTTCTGAAGTTTTTGTTAATATAAAAAAAGACCGGAGCTCTGTGATGATGCTGATTTAGTTTTTGTTAAATGATTGACAGAAAGTATCTTCTGCATGAGATGCATATTTTGTGGCTGGATGTTGCTTGTCATAGTCTAAACTCTAGATAAACATATTGTGAGAGCCATCTGACTGTCATCTAGATCATCTTACTTCATTTTTTCATATCTTTGTTTATTGCAAACTCAATTCTCTTTGTTCAACAACAACTCTGTTTTCTGAAAGTGTTCTGAAATCTCATATTCAACTATTACTAGTTTTGGTGAAGCTACATTGAGAGCTGAAACAAATCTGGAAGATATAATTTTTGTAGTGCCATTCTTTGCAAATATATACACTTTCTGAGTACAGATAGCTTAACATGCTGATGTATACAAAGTAGGACATATGTTTCAAACAGAGTACAGAACGGCACCAGGTACAGAATAAGAACATCCAGTCCTTGTATCTACACAAGTCAATTTCTTGCCACTAGATTAGGTACACACCATCATCACAGCTCTCCATAGACTCAGATCAGCAAGATAGGGGGACAACTTTGATGAAGCCAAGACGATGATGGCGTAGTCGCGGCGGTGCGACCAAGACGATGACGGCGTGGTCGCAGAATTGCTGCAGCAACGACGGCGACGAAAGACGAGAATAGCGAGAGAAAGGGGACGTTTGTCGGGGTTGCGGAGGGCTTGATACGTTCAATTTGCATCATGATTTCCTACTGTTAATTAATATGTTTTAATCATTATTTCACTTCATGGTACAATTCTTATGCCTTTTCTCTCTTATTTTGCAATATTCACATGAAGAGGGAGATTGCCGGCAGCTGGAATTCTGCACCGGAAAGGGGTGAAATAGAGATAGCTATTCTGCACAACTCCAAATGACCTGAAAATTTACAGAGAATTATTTCGGAATATATAAAAAATAGTGGCAAAAGAATTACCAGGAGGGGGCCCACCAGGAAGCCACAATCCTGGGGGGCGCACCCTACCCCCTGCCCCCCCCCCCGAGCTTGTGGGGCCCCTGGTAGGCCTCCGGCCCCCTCCTTCTGCTATATGAAGCCATTTTCCCTAGAAAAAATCAGAAGAAGACTTTCGGGACGAAGCGCCGCCGTCTCGAGGCGGAACCTGGGCAGGAGCTATTTTGCTCTCCGGCGGAGCGATTCCGCCGGGGAAACTTCCCTCCGGGAGGGGGAAATCGAAGCCATCGACATCACCAACGATCCTCTCATCGTGGGAGGACCAATCTTCATCAACATCTTCACTAGCACCATCTCATCTCAAACCCTGGTTCATCTCTTGTATTCAATCTTTGTCTCAAAACCTCAGATTGGTACCTGTGGGTTGCTAGTAGTGTTGATTATATCTTGTAGTTGATGCTAGTTGGTTTATTTGGTGGAAGATTATATGTTCAGATCCTTAATGCTACTCAATACCTCTTTGATCTTGAACATGAATATGATTTGTGAGTAGTTACTTTTGTTCTTGAGGACATGGGAGAAGTCTTGTCATAAGTAATCATGTGAATTTGGTATTCGTTCGATATTTTGATGATATGTATGTTGCTGCTTCCTTTAGTGGTGTCGTGTGAACGTCGACTACATGACACTTCACCATCTTTGGGCCTAAGGGAAGGCATTGTGGAGTAGTAATTAGATGATGGGTTGCTAGAGTGACAGAAGCTTAAACCCTAGTTTATGCGCTATTCCGTAAGGGGCTGATTTGGATCCATATGTTTCATGCTATGGTTAGATTTATCTTAATTCTTCTTTCATAGTTGGGGATGCTTGCGAGAGGGGGTAATCATAAGTGGGAGGCTTGTTCAAGTAAGAACAGCACCCAAGCACCGGTCCACCCACATATCAAATTATCAAAGTAGCGAACCCGAATCAAACAAACATGATGAAAGTGACTAGATGAAATTCCCATGTGCCCTCGAGAACGCTTTGCTTATTATACGAGTTCGTTCCGGCTTGTCCGTTGCTATAAAAAGGATTGGGCCACCTTGCTGTACTTTATTATACTTGTTACTTGTTACTTGTTACGAATTATCTTGCTATCAAAACTATCTGTTATCGATAATTTCAGTGCTTGCAAAGAATACCTTACTGAAAACCGCTTGTCATTTCCTTCTGCTCCTCGTTGGGTTCGACACTCTTACTTATTGAAAGGACTACGATTGATCCCCTATACTTGTGGGTCATCAAGACTTTTTTCTGGCGCCGTTGCCGGGGAGTGAAGCGCCTTTGGTGAGTGGAATTTGGTAAGGAAACATTTATATTACGTGTTGAAATTTACTGTCACTTGTCACTATGGAAAGTAATCCTTTGAGGGGCTTGTTCGGGGTATCTTCATCTTGACCGGAAGCATTGAGAGTTGCCCCTCAACCTACTAAACCTACTGAAAATATTTATTATGAAATTCCTTCGAGTATGGTAGAGAAACTGCTAGCTAATCCTTATGTAGGAGATGGAACGGTGCATCCGGATGTGCACTTGATATATGTGGATGAAATTTGTGGATTGTTTAAGCTTGTAGGTCTATCCGGAGATGGAGTTAAGAAGAAAGTATTCCCTTTATCTTTGGAGGGAAAGGCATTGACATGGTATAGGCTATGTGATGATACTTAAACATGGGATTGGAACTGGTTGAAGCTGGAATTTCACCAGAAATTTTATCCTATGCATTTGGTTCATCATGATCGGAATTATATATATAATTTTTGGCCTCGTGAGGGAGAAAGTATCGCTCAAGCTTGGGGGAGGCTTAAGTATATGTTACATACATGCCCCAATCATGAGCTCTCAAGAGAAATAATTATTCAAAACTTTTATGCTCGGCTTTCTTATAATGATCGATCCATGCTCGATACTTCTTCTAATGGTTCCTTTATGAAGAGGACTATTGAATTCAAATGGGATCTTCTGGAAAGAATTAAACGCAACTCTGAAGATTGGGAAATCGACAAAGGTAAAGAGTCAGGTATAAATCTTTAGTTTGATTGTGTTAAATCTTTTATGGAAACTGATGCTTTTCATAAGTTTAGTACTAAATATGGACTTGACTCTAAGATAGTAGCTACCTTTTATGAATCTTTTGCTGCTCATGTTGATCTCCCTAAGGAGAAATGGTTTAAATATCATCCACCTATTGAATTAAATGAAGAACATGTTAGTGTTAAAGAAGAAACAATTGTTTACAATGTTGATCCAGTTGTGCCTACTGCTTATATTGAGAAACCTCCTTTCCCTGTTAGGATTAAGGAACATGCTAAAGCTTCAACTGTGATTAATAAAAGTAATATAAGAACACCTAGACCTTCTGAACAAATTAAGGTTGAGCCTAATATTGCAATGGTTAAAGATCTTTTGGTTGATGATATTGATGGGCATGTTATTTACTTTTGCGATGAGGCTGCTAGAATTGCTAAACCTGTTAGAAATGAACAAGATATGCTAGATAAGAATAAGCCCGTAGTTGGCATGCCTGTTGTTTCTGTTAAGATTGGAGATCATTGCTATCATGGTTTATGTGATATGGGTGCTAGTGTGAGTGCTATTCCGTTTTCTTTATATCAAGAAGTAATGCATGATATTGCACCTATTGAGATTGAAGATATTGATGTTACTATTAAACTTGCAAATAGAGATACTATTACACCACTTGGGATGGTTAGAGATGTTGAAGTCTTGTGTGGTAAAATCAAATACCCTACTGATTTCTTAGTACTTGGTTCACAACAAGATAATTTTTGTCCCATTATATTTGATAGACCTTTCTGGAATACCGTTAATGTTGAAATTGATTGTGTTAAAGAGAAGGTTAGAGTTAAGTTTAGTGATATATCTCATGAATTTAATTTCTCTAAGTTTAGTAGACAACCTCATGATAAGGAATTACCCAATAAAGATGAAATTATCGGTCTTGCTTCTATTGTTGTGCCTCCTACTGATCCTTTAGAACAATATTTGCTAGACCATGAAAATGATATGCATGTGAATGAAAGAAACGAAATAGATGAGCTGTTCTTCAAGCAAGCACCTATCCTTAAACATAATTTGCCTATGGAAACCTTGGGAAATCCTCTACCACCCAAGGGTGATCATGTGTTTGATTTAAAGCAATTACTTGATACACTTAAATACACTTATCTGGATGAAAATAAGATATATCCTGTTATTATTAGTGCTAACCTTTCAGAGCATGAAAAAAAGAGATTACTTAAAACTCTGAAGAAACACCGTGGCGCTATTGGATATACTCTTGATGATCTTAAGGGCATTAGTCCCACTTTATGTCAGCACAAAATTCATATGGAGCCAGACGCTAAACCCGTTGTTGATCATCAAAGAAGGTTGAATCCTAAAATGAAGGATGTGGTAAGGACTAAAATATTAAAACTTCTGGAGGCAGGTATAATTTATCCCATAGCTGATATTAGATGGGTAAGTCATGTTCATTGTGTTCCTAAGAAAGGAGGTATTACCGTAGTTCCTAATGATAAAAATGAACTCATTCCACAAAGAATTGTAACTGGCTATAGGATGGTAATTGATTTCAGGAAATTAAATAAAGCTACTAGGAAATATCATTACCCCTTGCCTTTTATTGATCAAATGTTAGAAAGACTATCTAAGCATACACACTTTTGTTTCCTAGATGGATATTCTGGTTTCTCTCAAATACCTGTATCACCAGAAGATCAAGAGAAAACCACATTTACTTGTCCTTTTGGAACTTGTGCTTATAGTCGTATGCCTTTTAGGTTATGTAATGCACCTGCTACCTTTCAAAGATGTATGCCTGCTATATTCTCTGACTTTTGTGAAAAGATTATTGAGGTTTTCATGGATGATTTCTCCGTTTACGGAACTTCTTTTGATGATTGCTTAAGCAACCTTGATCGAGTTTTGCAGAGATGTGAAGAAACTAATCTTGTCTTGAATTGGGAGAAGTGCCACTTTATGGTGAATGAAGGTATAGTCCTTGGGCATAAATTTTTTGAAAGAGGTTTTGAAGTTGATAAAGCTAAAGTTGATGCAATTGAGAAAATGCCATGTACTAAAGATATCAAAGGTATAAGAAGTTTCCTTGGTCATGTTGGTTTCTATAGAAGAATTATAAAAGACTTCTCTAAAATTTCTAGGCCTCTTACTAATATTTTGCAAAAAGATGTTCCATTTGTTTTTGATGATGATTGTGTAGAAGCGTTTGAAATACTCAAGAAAGCCTTAATTTCTGCACCTATTGTTCAACCACCTGATTGGAACCTACCCTTTGAAATTACGTGTGATGCTAGTGATTATGCTGTTGGTGCTGTTCTAGGACAAAGAGTTGATAAGAAATTGAATGTTATTCATTATGCTAGTAAAACTCTAGACAGTGCTCGAAGAAATTATGCTACTACTGAGAAAGAATTTTTAGCAGTTGTGTTTGCATGTGATAAATTCAGATCTTACATTGTTGATTCCAAAGTTATTATTCACACTGATCATGCTGCTATTAAATATCTTCTGGAAAAGAAAGATGCTAAACCTAGACTTATTAGGTGGGTTCTGTTGCTACAAGAATTTGATTTGCATATTATTGATAGAAAGGGAGCTGAGAATCCCATAGATGATAATTTATCTAGAATGGAAAATGTTCTTGATGACCCACTTCCTATTAACGATGATTTTCTTGATGAACAATTAGCTGTGATAAATGCTTCTCGTAATACTCCTTGGTATGCAGACTATGCTAATTACATTGTTGCTAAATATATACCACCTGGTTTCACATACCAACAAAAGAAAAAGTTCTTCTTTGATTTAAGACATTAATTTTGGGATGACCCACATCTATATAAAGAAGGAGTAGATGGTGTTATTAGACGTTGTGTACCTGAGCATGAACAGGAACAAATCCTACGAAAGTGTCACTCCGAGACATATGGAGGACACCACGCGGGAGACAAAACTGCACACAAGGTATTACAATCTGGTTTTTATTGGCCTACTCTCTTCAAAGATGCACATAAGTTTGTCCTCTCTAGTGATGAATGTCAAAGAATTGGTAATATTGGTAGACGTCAGGAAATGCCTATGAATTATTCACTTGTTATTGAACCATTTGATGTTTGGGGTTTTGATTATATGGGACCTTTCCCTAAATCCAATGGGTATACTCATATTTTAGTTGCTGTTGATTACGTTACTAAGTGGGTAGAAGCTATTCCAACTAGTAGTGCTGATCATAACACTTCTATTAAAATGCTTAAAGAAGTTATATTCTCGAGGTTTGGAGTCCCTAGATATTTAATGACTGATGGTGGTTCACATTTTATTCATGGTGCTTTCCGTAAATTGCTTGCTAAATATGATGTTAACCATAGAATTGCATCTCCTTATCATTCTCAGTCTAGTGGTCAAGTTGAATTAACTAATAGAGAAATAAAATTAATTTTGCAAAAGACCGTTAATAGATCTAGAAAGAATTGGTCTAAGAAACTTGATGATGCACTATGGGCTTATAGAACTGCTTATAAAATCCTATGGCTTTGTCTCCCTATAAAATGGTCTATGGAAAAGCATGTCATTTACCTCTTGAACTAGAACATAAAGGATATTGGGCAATCAAAGAACTTAGCTATGATTTTAAACTTGCCGGTGAAAAGAGGTTATTTGATATTAGCTCTCTAGATGAAAGGAGAACACAAGCTTATGAAAATGCCAAGTTGTTTAAAGAAAAAGTTAAAAGGTGGCATGATAAGAGAATTCAAAAACGTGAATTCAAAGTAGGTGATCATGTTCTATTATACAATTCTCGTTTAAGATTTTTTGTAGGAAAACTTCTCTCTAAATGAGAAGGATCGTATATCATCGAAGAAGTTTATCGCTCCGGAGCCATCAAAATAAACAACTCCGAAGGCAATAATCCGAGGGTGGTTAATGGGAAAAAATTAAACATTATATCTCAGGTACGCCCATTAATGTCAAAACTAATATTATTCAAACAATGACACCGGAAGAGCACATAGAGGAAACATTCCGGAATGCTCCAGAATCCTGAAAAGGAGTAGGTACGGTAAGTAAACCGACTCCAAAACTTCCATAAAAGTACTTTCTGTTCGTTTTGGAATATATAAAAAATTAGGAAAATAATAAACAGTCCGAAAAGTGCACGAGGAGGCGACAAGCCTGGGGGGCGCGCCCTACCCCCCAGGGCGCGCCTACCAGGCTTGTGGCTCCCTCGTGGACTTTCCCGACTCCGTTTTTCTTCCATATTACTTGTCCTGCATGGGAAAAATTCATTATATATACTCACGGATGTTTTGACCACCGCATCACAAGTTTTTTCCTTTGTTCTTGTTTTGAGTTGTTTCCTGTCAGATTTTCGAGGCCGGGCATCATGTCTTCCGCTTCCTCCAACAATGTGGGAGACGAAGCTTGGTTGCTACAGATGGAACTCGGGAGAAAGGAGGAGGAGGAGGTTACCATGGAAGAAGATGATGGAGATTCGCTGGAAGTCCACTCCCCGGCCTCCGAGAGGGGTACCCTTGCCGGCATCTCCACGACTTCAAATCCTCATCAAGCCATAAGAAGCACTACAAGCCATGGGAGTCCAGAGGTACAAGAAGGGCTTCCCCTAGGAGACCCTTGCACAGGTTACATCGGAACAATTTTCATAATTTGGTCCACAATTATGGGGTTGAAAACACTCCTCGCATGCATATATATACCTTCCAATTGGGATATTTCCCGTCCAAGTGAGAATGATGCAGGAAAGGGATCATGGTGGCCGGAAAATAAACATATTATGGTGGAAGTGCCACCGCAATTCAGCAGTTGCTTCGGGAAGTCCACAGTTTGAAAGATATCTTATTAAATATTTTGAAGGACAAGGCCACCACTTCATCACCACCATCACCGAAGAAGGAGATTTGAGTACACGGGTATGGGCACCACCCTTGGCTTGTGCCAAGCTTGGGGAGGTGCCCCGGTATTGTATCACCATCACTTTTTATCATCATTATCTATCTTAACTCGATCCTTAGTTATTTCATGAATTAGAGCAATAAAGTTTAGTATGATTTAGTTTCGAGTGCTTGCTTTGTGATCTATCTATCTATGTAATCGTGTGTGAAAGTTATATAATAAAGAGTAGTTTGAGTTGAGTGTTTTGCTTTTGTTGATTCAATCTTAGAAATAAATAAAGAAAAAATAAGATCATATGCTAATCCCATGGGGAGTGATGACTTCACATAAAAGAAGTATAATTGATAAAACTTGTTGGAAGTTGGCAAACATAGTATTGGTCATTGTTGCAATTCATGAAAAAGTAATAAAGGAAGAGAGGTCTCACATATAAATACACTATCTTGGACATCTTTTATGATTGTGAGCCCCATTAAATATTCTATGTCAATTAGCCGACGTTGAACAAGGAAGACAACGTAATGAGTTATGTTTGCTTATATTCACATAGAAGTTATATTGTTTTGGATCCTCTAACATGTGGTGCTTGCCCCTATCTTTTGCTAGCCAAAATTCCGCACTAAGTACAGATTCGACTTGTGCATCCAAAAACCCTTTAACCCAGTTTCATGCCATGAGAGTCCATTATATCTACCTATGGATTGAATAAGATCCTTCAAGTAAGTTGTCATCGGTGCAAAGCAATAAAAATTGCTCCTAAATATGTTTGATCTTTTATTGTAAGGGAAAATAAGCTTTGTACGATCTTGTGATGGTGAAGAAATAAAAGCGACAGACCGCATAATAAAGGTCGCTATCACAAGGGGCAATATAAAGTGACGTTCCTTTACATTAAGAGCTTGCACATCCAAAAACAAAAAGCGCATGACAACCTCTGCTTCCCTCTACGAAGGGCCTATCTTTTACTTTATGTATTTACTTTCATGCAAGAGTCAATAGCATTCTCCTCTATTCCGTTTTTATTTTCTCTCTTGGCAAGCATCATGCGGTGGGGATTGATCCAGGCATATATATCCAGTTGGATGTAGGTGATCATGAGTTATTATTGTTGACATTACCCTTGAGGTAAATACGTTGGGAGGCGAAACTATAAGCCCCTATCTTTCTATGTGTCTGACTGAAACTTTTGCTCCATAAGTATGCCGTGAGTGTCAACAATCATAGAAGACTAAATGATAGTTGAGTATGTGAACTTGCTAAACACAGCTCTTACATAGACTCTTTTTGATAATATGATGAATTGCAATTGCTTCAGTGACTGAGATCATAGTTTGTTAGTTTTACTACTGGTAAAGGGCTTATAGGTGAACCCAATTCAGTGGCGGGTGGGACCAGGCACCCGCCACAGGTAGTTAGGAGAAGCAGCAGTGGCGGGTGGCAAAACACGATCGCCAGAGCTAGAGGCACAGCAGTGGCGGGCGAAACACAGCACCCGCCACAAAGAAGCACTGCTGAGCGTGGGTCCGTTATGAATGTTTATTGTGGCGAGTGGCTATGCTTGCCCGCCACTGTTGTTACAGGTAGCGGCGGCGGGCGAGCTAATATCCACGCCACAGTTAAAAGCCTCCAACGGGTTATATTTTTTTTATGCAGATAATAGCTGTGGCGGACGGGATGTCCTACCCGCCACAAGTAGGTTAGCGGCAGACGATTTAAATTCAACTGAAGGGTTGCCGCCCGCCACCCCAAATTAGCAGTGGCGGGTCTTATGGCGCGCCCGCCACAACTGTTTAGCACTATCTACACGCACGCGCCCCCCTCTCTCTCTCCCTTACCCCACTCTCTCACTCTCACTCTCACTTTCTCCCACATCTCGCTCTCGTCACCGCCGTCGCCCTCCACCACGGCGCTGACCACGTCGCCGTCGCCGTACTCTGCCGTCGTCGCCGTCGCCGTCCGCTGCCGTCGTCGCCGTCCGCTGCCGTCGTCGCCGTCCGCTGCCGTCGTCACCGTCCGCTGCCGCCATCGTCCTCGCCCTCCACCGCGTCGCCCTCACCCTCGATCCGCTGCCCCCTGCACCGTCGCCCTCGGTCCGCCGCCCCGTCGCCCCGCGTCCAGTCCGGCAGGTATAAGGTCGCCATCCCTCCTTGAATTTCTGGCCATCCTCGTCGCCACCCACCGCCACGGCCGCCACGCACGTTCGACTAGGGTTAGGGTTAGGGGTAGTTTCTAGCTATTTTTAGTTTGATAGTAGTAGTTTCTAGTTCTATAGTTCGTAATGCACACATTATAATAAATTGTAGTTGTACTTTATAGTTGTAGTTTGATATTTCTAGCTGTAGTTCGATAGTTGAACTTTGTAGTTATAGTTTATAGTTGTAGCAATCAAAACTAGCCGTATATATGAAATCAACAGCTGTATAGTTGTAGTTTATAGTTCTTTACAGGGGTATATACTAGAATTTTGGCGAAGCGTTGATTTATTTCCGTTTCGCCAAAATTTCTAGCACTTAATGTGTCCATTTTTACGAAGAGGTCATGCCAAATTTCCTTATTTATTTTTTATTGATATTGTGCTGTAGTAGATGTCTTCATTTCTTTACAGGGATTCATACTATATAAGCGCTAAAGTTTTGGCGAAACGTTGATTTATTTCCGTTTCGCCAAATTTCTATCTCTTAATGTGTCCATTTTTATGCAGAGGTCATGCCAAATTTCCTTATTTATTTTTTATTGATATTGTGATGTAGTAGATGTCTTCCAATTCTTTACAGGGATTCACACTATAAGCGCTAAAGTTTTGGCGAAACGTTGATTTATTTCCGTTTTGCCAAATTCTAGCTCTTAATGTGTCCATTTTTATGCAGAGGTCATGCCAATTTTTTTTGTTTATTTTTAATTCAGATTGTGTCGTTGAAGATTTCTTCGGTTCTTTCGCCAAATTTATTTATCTGCATGTTTTAGGTCATTTTTTCCCGAAATGGCGGACAACGGCAGGTACCGTGGTGTTGCCCAGAGGCCCTGGGGGAAGTGGGGCACCCAAATCCAAAACCCCGTCACTGGCAAGAAACAATGGCTCGGCACGTTCGATTTCGCCGAGGAAGCGACGCGCGCTTACGATGCCAAGGCGCTCGAGTACCAGGGGCGAAGGGCCCACCTCAACTTTCCTCAGGATGCTTGGCGCGCGAGTGAGATATCGCCTCCTAACATGAGGATAGTCTCCAAGGCCGAGGAGCAGGAGCACCTGAAGGTTGAGGCGCTCATCAGGGCCCGTGAACGTCAGAGCACCGATCCCTTGGTGGAACGGTATCTTCGGGAGGATCCGCATCTGTACGCCATTAACGAGGCGTTGTTGATCACCGCACGCAACCAGAAGGATGCCGAGGATGACCCGATAGACTGGGATGATCTCGCCAAGGAGTCTGACGAGGATTAGATTAGGAGTTGATCTCTCCACCGTGCCTAGTCGTATAACTCTGTGCTTCAGATGTTTGAACTGTTAACTAGTACTTATGAATCTTGCTATGGCGTACTATATATGTCCGTGACTTCGTGATAAACCTGCTTATATATATATATATATATATATATATATATATATATATATATATATATATATATATATATATATATATATATATATTACTTTCATGTCATAGAACCAATGATAACAGTGTTTAACTTTTTGAAGGAGGGTATCATGGTGCTTAAGGTCTACAATGTCTGCAAAAATCCATGTAGGGATAATTTATCCCATGCAGTAGAATTCGGGCTCTTCTTGAGGGATGGATTCGAAAAATCTGTGGTAACAATGTTCATCATTCAATTCTAACCACTTGCTGTACTGTGCATATCATTAATTATTAACTGTATTATTCTTAATTGTTACATAGTGTATCCCACGTAAGGGTTCAATTCAATAATTTAATTGGTGACAGTTTCAACTTTTCGGATGGTCAAGGGCAATCGTACAAAGTTGACGTTTGTAAACAAAAGGATAAAACCATCATAGGAGGCGACGGATGGAACAAATACATTTCAAATAATAAGCTCACCGGGGGAGAGTACATAGGCTTTTACTTGAAGAAAGCGGTCAACAAGTTAAGGATTAAGTATTTCTCCGACCAAGATGATGAGCTTGACGAGGATGATGCTGAGGATTCCCAGGATGATGATGATGATGGGAACCAAGATGATGATGATGCTAGCGAGGATGACGATAGCAGCCAGGAGCATGCAGATGAGGATGAGGAAGATGATGAGGGTAGCGGAGATGATGACGATGATGATCCATACAATTATGCAATTTTCTCTCAAAGAATGAAACAGCTTAATGAGTATGAGAAGGCCACACTCATCGCGATCCTACCATCAAGTGTTCACTACTTGGGGAGGCCATTTGTGCATTATTTTACCAAGACCAACATTGTGAAACACATCATGGTATGTTTTGTATCTTTTCTCTTTTTTTCTGTTCATAACACTATATGGCAAGATGTCTAACATTGCATGCTCTATTTTGTTTTTAATCGCGGGGATCATAGAAATTACCTATGAAGATGATTTGTGCCGAGGACATCCCTGTTGCCGGCATGGCCGGAGTAAGCCTTGGAGCAGCAGGTCCTGTCACCAGCGTTCGATACAAGACGGACACAGACGGCCGCATATTGTTCTATGAGGTCGGTTGGCGGGAATTCCTGAAGGGAAAGAGACAACGACTAACGATTGACACAGCAGTGCTCATTACGATAAGGAACAACAGGAACACCAATTTCCAGATGATGGTTGTTGTAGATCTTATTTAGAAATAAGGTCCAGTCAAATATCTCCTAGCCGATGAACTCTTAGTTACTTAGTTAAGATGCATGTCATATTTTGATGTTGGTTTGTTAACTCGAACAAACTTGAAGTGTTACTAGTTGTTATGAAGAGTACTAATTACCTAGTGAACTTGCATGCCTAAGCGTACAATGCGTGCCTTATTTGCATTTTATATTGGATTTATGCAAAACGCATCCATGGCAGCACAATTGGGGCCGTGGCTGCAAAATTGTAATTCTCATGAATAAGCCCGCAGTGGCGGGCGAGCCACAACGCCCGCCATTGTAATATGAACAAGTAGTGGCGGGCAGGAAAGCACCGCCCGCCACTGAAGGAAGATAACCAGTGGCGAGCACGTTCGCGCGCCCGCCACTGCAGTGATCGACCAGTGGCGGGCCGCCCGCCCGCCACTGATGCCATAATAGCAGTGGCGGGAGGTCGGTGGCGGGCGCCCCTGGGAGCCTTGCCCGCCACTGCTGGCCTTTTCCCACCCGCCACTGCTAGGCATTCCTGCAGTAGTGTTTTCAATTTGGTTTATGGTTCATACTTTAACTTGTGATTGAATTGTCACTTTTTCATGAGAAGTTTTATGATGATATATTGTTGTTATAATAAAGATCATGATGCTCCATGTCCGTATTTTATTTTTGTCGACGTCTCTCTCTCTAAACATGTGGTCATGATTATCGATTTTGGCTTTCGCTTGAGGACAAGCGAGGTCTAGGCTTGGGGGAGTTGATACGTCCAATTTGCATCATGATTTCCTACTATTAATTAATATGTTTTTAATCATTATTTCACTTCATGGTACAATTCTTATGCCTTTCTCTCTTATTTTGCAAGATTCACATGAAGAGGGAGATTGCCGACAGCTGGAATTCTGCACCGGAAAGGGGTGAAACAGAGATAGCTATTCTGCACAACTCCAAATGACCTGAAAATTTACGGAGAATTATTTTGGAATATATAAAAAATACTGGTGAAAGAATTACCAGGAGGGGGCCCACCAAGAAGCCACAAGCCTAGGGGGCGCGCCCTACCCCCTGGGCGCACCCCCCGAGCTTGTGGGGCCCCTGGCAGGCCTCCGGCCCCCTCCTTCTGCTATATGAAGCCATTTGCCCTAGAAAAATCAGAAGAAGACTTTCGGGACGAAGCGCCGCCGTCTCGAGGCGGAACCTGGGCAGGAGCTATTTTGCTCTCCGGCGGAGCGATTCCGTCGGGGAGACTTCCCTCCGAGAGGTGGAAATCGAAGCCATCGACATCACCAACGATCCTCTCATCGTGGGAGGACCAATCTTCATCAACATCTTCACCAGCACCATCACATCTCAAACCCTAGTTCATCTCTTGTATTCAATCTTTGTCTTAAAACCTCAGATTGGTACATGTGGGTTGCTAGTAGTGTTGATTAGATCTTGTAGTTGATGCTAGTTGGTTTATTTGGTGGAAGATTATATGTTCAGATCCTTAATGATATTCAATACCTCTCTTATCTTGAACATGAATATGATTTGTGAGTAGTTACTTTTGTTCTTGAGGACATGGGAGAAGTCTTGTCATAAGTAATCATATGAATTTGGTATTCGTTCGATATTTTGATGATATGTATGTTGTTGCTTCCTTTAGTGATGTCATGTGAACGTCGACTACATGACACTTCACCATCTTTGGGCCTAAGGGAAGGGATTGTGGAGTAGTAATTAGATGATGGGTTGCTAGAGTGACAGAAGCTTAAACCCTAGTTTATGCGCTATTCCGTAAGGGCTGATTTGGATCCATATGTTTCATGCTATGGTTAGAGTTATCTTAATTCTTCTTTCGTAGTTGCGGACGCTTGCGAGAGGGGGTGATCATAAGTGGGAGGCTTGTTCAAGTAAGAACAGCACCTAAGCACCGGTCGACCCACATATCAAATTATCAAAGTAGCGAACGCGAAGTTCGTTCCGGCTTGTCCTTTGCTATAAAAAGGATTGGGCCACCTTGCTGTACTTTATTATACTTGTTACTTGTTACGAATTATCTTGTTATCAAAACTATCTGTTACCGATAATTTCAGTGCTTGCAGAGAATACCTTACTGAAAACTGCTTGTCATTTCCTTCTGCTCCTCGTTGGGTTCGACACTCTTACTTATCGAAAGGACTACGATTGATCCCCTATACTTGTGGGTCATCAGGGCTTCAAGTGTGCAGGTCCGGCTGTCGACGGGATGTTGCGGTGGCCACCGCGTCGGGCGCGCGAGAGACAGGGGATGAGACGAGATTTATTTGGACTATATGTAGTTCAGGTTGGTTTTGGGCTATGGCGGTTTGGGTAGGGCTTGGGCTTGGACTTTAGGTGAAAAAGGTCCTCAACTGCCTCGTGCGTGCATGCTGCCATGTAGGATCGTTCATGCGTCGTGCGCAGGATTGTCGTGTGTATAGCAGCGCCGAATGTGAAAAGTGACCCTTGTTTGTTCTGCAGAGATGGATAGCAATAAATTTTACAAGCGAGAGTAAAATAAATAACCATGTTATCTTCTCCATGTCTAGTCGTCCTTCTCATCACACCAAAGCCCTTCTTTTTGGCATAACCTTTGTAGAACCTGACAGCATCATCCTCACTATCGAACACCATCCCCTTCCTGGGTTCCAGTGTCATGATCGGCTCTACTTGTCGTTCATCTGAAGAATCCCCAATCTCCTCGACGATGAAAGCATCTTCATCATCTTCGTTAAGTACTGGTCTATTCTGTTCTGCTACTTCATCCAAAGTTAAACCTGGCTCGATTGAGTACCTAAAATTGCCAACAAAAAGATCAGAGATGTTGTATAGTGGGAGGCATATATTTAGTCTGGAACATGTATAGATTGGATTATCAATGCAATCAGATGTTGCAGTGGGAGGACAATATTAAGTCTAGAACATGTATAGATTGGATCCAATCATTGCAATCAGAGATGTTGTAGTGGGAGAACAATATTATGCCTGGAACATGTATAGATTGGATCCAATCAATGCAAAAGATAAGCCAAGAATTGTACATACCTCATGTTTTCTGCCCTTCTGATCAAACTTGTGTCTAGTGGCTGCAGATTACGTGAGCAAGATTGATCTATAAATCAGCAAGAGAGGATCCAGATTTGGAGGAAGGAGGAGGCGTGAAGGTTTTGGAGGGAAGAGGAGAAGACGCCATGGTTATGGAGGGAAGGGGAGAAGGCGTGAAAGGGTTATGGAGGGAGTCAGATCGGGTCTGGGTTTGGGCTGGGCTGGGCTGGACGGTAGCTTTGCCTTTTTTTTTGAGCTGACGCTAGCGCTGTTGGGAGGGAGGTATCGTTCGCAGATCGTGCGGAGGTGTCGTGCGTGAAGCAATTTTGTTTCACATTTGGAGTCAGTGAGGACCGCAAGATTTTTTTTGAAGGGGAGGATGGCGAGATTAAAGAGAAATGGATTACTTCAGAGTTCACGGTCTTGCTCAACCAAGAGGAATGTGATGTGCAGTGTATTTGTAGGCTTTTTGAATTTCGAGGCATCTTGTGTAGCCACATCATTTCTGTGCTTGCTCTCATGAAGATTAGAGATGTACCTTCTAGGTATATATTGCAGCGATGGAGAAAGGATTTTAAGCGCAAACACACATTTATTAAATGCTCCTACGGTGATATGCTGAATACACCAGTCGTGCAGCGTTATGATGATTTGTGCAAGCGTTCTCGCGAAGTGGCAGAGAAAGGTGCGGAGTCTGATACATTGCGTGACTTGGTGATGGATGGCCTTGATGAGTTAGAAAGAAAGATTGAGGCATATTGTGCTAGCCAAGATGTTCAGGAAGATGGTCCAACTTCAAAGCAAGAAGATACAATGTTAAATAAAGAAAAACTTGTACTCAGTCCAATCCCTGTTCGTAGTGTAGGCCGTCCTCCTTCAAAGAGAAGGATGTCTAAAGTGGATAAACTGATCAAAAAATTGAGAGCAAAGAAGCGGCATGTGCCGAAAATTACAACCAAAGTGCCAACTCAAAAGCAGGGAAAGGTATCCAAATTTATAGTTATTTGCTTTCTTCCTATTGTAACTTGCTAAAGTGTAAGAACTACCTTGTAGCAGAAACACATCAGTAAATCAAAAAATGGGCAGGACACTAATATCCAGAGTTCACAACAAACAGAGGTAATATTTCATCTAGCTACTGTTATTATAGTATTTTCAACATATTTCCCTTTATGCGTAAGGTTTTTTCTTCAGGGAAATGCTCACTATGAAGGATATGAAGCTAGAAGTTTTTTGTTCTTTCCAAATGAGTTTCAGGTACTTAGTTTGAGCAGTTGCCTTATAGTACGAATTGTACAATGCTATAACACACTCAAGCACTACTACTTTTTCCAGGAGCTACAAACAAATGAACCTGCTACACCAACTCATATTATGTCTTACATTGATATTCTTCAGGTGTTACAAATATACACCATCAACTATTTGTCATAAAGTATTTGTCAATGACTAATTGGGTTCTTTAAACTTCTAAGGGAAAGAAAGATGCCATGGACTTGCTCGCTGCTAACCTGAATGGATGAAAGGGACATGCCTTGGAGTCTGGAGTACTTCACAATGAATTTGAGAGTGTCACTTATAGCACTGAATGCCACCATTTATTTTCAGTAATGTAACCGCAGTTTTAGCCTTGAACTCTTTTGGAGACAGAGCTGTGAACAATTGTAGTGAGGTGATATGGATAACTTTGGTCTACGTTATCTTATTTTCATGCCTTTGTGCTGGTGTCCATCTGAATTTTGATTTCTGAAGTTTTTGTTAATATAAAAAAAGACCGGAGCTCTGTGATGATGCTGATTTAGTTTTTGTTAAATGATTGACAGAAAGTATCTTCTGCATGAGATGCATATTTTGTGGCTGGATGTTGCTTGTCACAGTCTAAACTCTAGACAAACATATTGTGAGAGCCATCTGACTGTCATCTAGATCATCTTACTTCGTTTTTTCATATCCTTGTTTATTGCAAACTCAATTCTCTTTGTTCAACAACAACTCTGTTTTTTGAAAGTGTTCTGAAATCTCATATTCAACTATTACTAGTTTTGGTGAAGCTACATTGAGAACTGAAACAAATCTGGAAGATATAATTTTCGTAGTGCCATTCTTTGCAAATATATACACTTTCTGAGTACAGATAGCTTAACGTGCTGATGTATACAAAAGCAGCACATATGTTTCAAACAGAGTACAGAACGACACCAGGTACGGAATAAGAACATCCAGTCCTTGTATCTACACGAGTCAATTTCTTGCCACTAGATTAGGTACACACCATCATCACAGCTCTCCATAGACTCAGATCAACAAGATAGGGGGACAACTTTGATGAAGCCAAGACGACGACGGCGTGGTCGCGGCGGTGCGACCAAGACGATGACGGCGTGGTCACAGAATTGCTGCAGCAACGACGGCGACGGAAGACGAGAATAGCGAGAGCAAGGGGACGTTCGTCGGGGTTGCGGAGGGCTTCCAGTGTGCAGGTCCGGCTGTCGACGGGATGTTGCGGTGGCCACCGCGTCGGGCGCGCGAGAGACAGGGGATGAGACGAGATTTATTTGGACTATATGTCGTTCCGGTTGGGTTTGGGCTATGGCGGTTTGGGTAGGGCTTGGGCTTGGACGTTAGGTGAACAAGATCCTCAACTGCCTCGTGCGTGCATGCTGCCATGTAGGATCGTTCATGCGTCGTGCGCAGGATTGTCGTGTGTATAGCAGCGCCATACAACGAACCAGTCCATCCATGTTGATTGGCCCGATTTTTTTCGTGGGGCACTGCAGCGAACCAGTTCTTGTACCAGACCGTACTATAGCACCGAATTTTGAAATTTCACGAACATTTTTTGGGAAAGAATCGAACATTTTTTGAAAAAACGAACCATTTTGAAAACTTTGAGCATTATTTAGAAGAAACAGTTTTTAAATTATTTAACATTCTGAACAATTTTGAAATGACAAACATTTTTAAAAAAATTCTCAAACATTTTTCAAAATGAATTCTGAACAATTTCAAATATACACGAACATTTTATGAATTTGTAATTTTTTTTTAAAACGGGATTTTTTTGTAAAGCGCGAGCATATTTTGAAATTTCTTATTTGTTTTAAAATCACAAACATTTTTCGAATAGGTGAACAAAATTTGAAAACGAGTTTTTTTAAAATTCTGATTTTTATTAAATAAAACTAAAGTTGAAAAAAAATGAAAACTAAAAAACGAAGAAAACTTAAAAAGAAAAGGCAAAAAGGGAAAAAAAGATAAAAGAAACTTCTGGAAAAAATAAAAAAGGAATGACCAATAGAAAACTGGACAGGTAATGGGCCGGACCAACTCATGTTGGCTGGCTACCCTTCCTGTGCGAATCCCTAGCTATCTATCTGACGCTGAGAGCGTCAAATAGGGTTTTCCGGATGAAATGACATGGGGCGAATCTAGTAATTTGGGCTGTATGTAGCTGTAGCAAATATCTGGCTGCTGGGCTGCTCAGCACATATTAAGTAGAGCACCCCTAAAAGAAAAACATTAATTAGAGCACAACCGGTGTACCATATTGCTACGTTACATTTTCTCAAATAAAAAAAAAGTTGCTTCGTCACATAGGCTTTGCTCTAGACTGGAAAACACCATCGTAATATGGAGGCCACCTTTTGGCCAGATCTTTCGGACGGGCAGGCAAAAAGTGGCGAGAACCTTTACCATGACATGACGCGACACTGGTGCTGGTGCTAGCGCCAGTGGAGGCATCGCACCAAAAGGTTTCGTCACCCTGCACGTACTACGTGTTCCCGTTATATGGAGGCCGAGGGCAGGGCAGGGAGGAGGAATTCCACTTCCGTTCCGATCCACCGATGACAGCAACATCCTCCATCGCCCTGCACACGTACTCCGTTTCCCTCTTGCGTAGCTTGTTCCCTGCTCTGTTCTACTTTTTTTTAGAGAGAAGGCGTCGACCGAGCCTGAGATGGGGCTCGAGCCTAGTCCGACTTTAAATCAATAAAGCCATCGACCTATCAGGATTACAAGCAAACACCCGCAGGCAAACAGAAGGAGAAGCAAAGCTGAAAGATACAATGACGTTGAACAGCAACAAACTAAGCTTCACACGCTATGGAGAGAGATGATAAACGATGGAGCATGGAGCCGCCGAGGCCCTCCTCCGTGCTCCGTTCTACTCCTATATGTGCATCACGCGCGCACACACACAACATATGTACCCTGGGATTATTCTTCTTTTCTTCTTTTGCAGCTGTTGACTTTCTCTATGCATAATTGTTCGCTGTCAGTGGTCGCACTTTCCACTCAAAAGCCACCTTCTTTTCATCCTTGATTACAGTAAGCTGGCTTTTCCCCTTCTCGGTCGAATCTTGCTCCAACGGAAGCGGTGGTGGTGGCGGTGGAATAAAGCGCGCGGCTATCGCATCACTACGTGCCGGCCGGAGACTTTGCAATAGTAGTCAGTGCTATGCCTATGCATGAGAGGAGGAGAAAAACGATGCGTTGATTAATGGAATGGAGATGCGTACTGCATGTTGTCCATTTGGGAGGGGAGTGCGTCTGTGTATCAGCATGGCAGATCCAGCGGATGATGCCTAGTCGATGCTCTTCTTGTCATCAACCAACCTAGCTACTGGCTAGTGCATGGTTCATCATCCCAACCTGGACCGAATGTTCTCTAGGTGTCACTAAGCATATAGGAGTACAATTGAACAACTTTGAGTGCCATGTTCACCCTCTTCTTCCACTAATATTGTCGATCCATGGTTGCATACAAGTTGATAAGAGAAATTATAATTTTCTTTTTACTAGTATGATGGAGTCACAGGCCTGTTTTTAGTTGCTGCTGTTATTTTAACTTCTCACATACCTTCACAGATATTGTCATTTGGCCTGTTTTTGCACCGTTCAAAAGAAACGGTATAAGCTTTCGCTGTTGACAAAATTGTTGTGCTGAAAGATGTACTATCATCACTCTCCTGGTTTGGTTAGCTTGCCAGAAAATCAATCTGTCTGAGAGGGGAAAATAATAACATGCATCCCAATTCACGAGCTTCCAGGACACCTGTCGACTGGCTCCTTGAATTATAGGACCCTTTTCGCTTTAGGGCGGCGGTGGAGGGGGGCCATGGCATTTTCATCAGAATTCAGAAAGATATGGTAGGTACTGTAGGGGCAAGGAGGGACATGCATGCATCTCATGCAAGCACATGGAGATTGATAGTGAAGAAGATACTTTTGTTGTTGATGATGTTGATGGAGGGTATGGGCATCTCAGGGGTCACACTAATAGGCTAGGATTTGATTAATACTCCGTAATAATATTACGGTGCATTCTGGCCGACGGTATAACTTCCTTTTAGAAAATTTTAAAAAACGCAGGTTTTAGTTTCATGCAAAAAAAAAAAATTAATAGCAGCGGAAGTGGGGGACATGGAGTATCTACTCCCGAGCTCAAATGCTCCCTTATGAACAGTAAAATCAAAAAAATAGTAAACAAATTCAAAAAATTCTAAATTTTTTTTGTGGTAAACTTTGACAAATGTTTTGTATGCTTACAAAAATTCAGCATGAAATGACATTCGTGGAAGTCGTGGCAAAAAAAAATCGATATTCCAAAAATGCTAGTTTAATTTCAAAACACTTTGGAGTGCTGATTTTCTTTTGTCACGCCTTCCACGAATGTCATTTTGTGCTGAAATTTTGCAAGCATACAAAACATTTGTCGAAGTTTACCACAAAAAAAAATCAGATTTTTTTCTATGTTTTTTGGTTTTACTGTTCATAAGGGAGCATTTGAGCTTGGGAGCAGAATAGGACTTTCGTGGAAGTGGGCAAAATCATGTAACTACAATCATGTTTTCTCCCAGCCACGGATTTTTTCCCGTCAGTGAAAAATTATTCTGAAACCGAGCAACCTAAATTGCTGACAAAAAAAATTAGCCGAGAGTAATTTGCTGATATTTTTTTTGGGGCTGAGAATAAATTGGTGAGGTTTACCATTGAAAACAGCTAGCCAATCTTGCTTCGTCCCACTAAAGAAACCATGCATCTGTTTGTCAGGCAAGAAAAGAATAGAAGGATTGCTTGTAAAACGAATTTGTAGTTCATGCCACGTCGATTCGCATCCAAAGTATGTTACGAAGAATCTACTACACGAAAGAAGATAAAAGTCATATCGGCCAATATTTGTGGTAGATTGACACACAGGTGAAACGCGAGAGAAGATAGGGCAATAACAAAATGTTCTTGCAGTGTTCACAATGCTGTGGAGTAACTCCAACAATTGGTGGCGGGTTGAGTATGTTTTACTACACACAAAATGTTCTTGCAGTGTTCACAATGCTTTGGAGTAACTCCAACAATTGGTGGCGGGTTGAGTATGTTTTACTACAAAGTTGTGTCACAGTCAAACGACATTCCCCAATTGATCAGTTTAGATTTGTCAGATTAATTAAGTAAGCAGATGTCGGGCCGAAAGACGCGCCAACTCAACTGTAACAAAAGCACGTGTATGCGTGCAAAAGAGGAGTCGTCCGTCGCAAAGATGTCCTCTTCCTCTTTATTATATTATTATTATTACGAGAAAAACGGAAGCAAAGGGAAATCAAAGCACACGGTGGTCGGCATGCATTGTCAAAAGAAATAAATAAGAATAAAAGTAGTCACGTAGTAGAGATTGTCATCAGAGATTCAATGATTGGTTGGATGGACGATGGAGCATTGTTCTCTACTAGAAGAGTTGGGCGTGCTTTGCTGCGTCGTTGGTGTCGTTGGATTTTCATAACATTTTTATTCCCCTGTTTGAAAATGTAAGGTGTATTAGATTTTTGTAAAGTCAAACCTCTTTAAGTTTGACCAAATTCGTAGAGAAATAAATCAATATCCACAATATCAAATTGGTATTATTAGATTCATCGTGAAATGAATTTTCCAATTTTATTTACATAGTATTGTGGATATCAATGTTTTTGGCTCTGAACATGGTCAATGTTAAAGAAATCTGACTTTTAAAATACAAATACACCTTATATTTTAGAACCGAGGAAGTATTTGGTTTGGAAAGTGTGCGAGATGATCGAATGTGTTTTTTATTTATTTATAATGTGTTGTTTTGGTGGGCCTTTCGCGCTGTGATTTTGTGTTATCAAGCTAATCAGCCCATACTTATGTGGGGAAAGTTTCTGCATCACTGTCAGCATGTACTATATTTGTGCTACAATATCACACGTTGACGCTTCTTTTTTTCTAGGTGGTGAGAGGGGTGCACGGGGTTTATATGTTTTATAGGCCGGTTGCTGCCGATTAATTTGAAAATTCGTTGACCCGGTCAAAATCATGAACCAAATCCTGATTACCTCAATCGAATGGAAAAGCTCCAAAATTAAGGAGCATAGTGAATTAAAAGAATTGAATGAGAGAGCTCCTTGAAAAATTGTTGACCCGGTCACAATCGGATGAGCCAATTCCAAATTGGAGACCTTAAAATTATGGATAGTATTAGAGAGCATATTAGTGTATTTATAGGAGTAGTGAATTAAAAGAATGAATGAAAAAGCCCCTTGAGAAACTGTTGACCCGGTCAAAATCGATGACCCAATTCCAAATTTGAGATCTCAATTGATTGCGAGGCATTAAAAATTAATCAACATAGATAGATTGCAACCCATGAACAATCCTATCCGCCCCCCAAAGAATATATTTTTTGGAAAAAACCTATTTGCCGCCTTCCAGATCCAATCTTTGCCCCCCTTCGCCTTCGGCCACGCTCCGGCACTATGAGATGGAGGAGAGAGGATCTCCGTTCCTCATTCTTTGATGCATAGAAAGTTTGTTACTTAAGTTTTGGTGTCAGGATAGCGTCGCTTCAATGGTGATGGTGGTGTCATCTCTAATACAAGTTCCTCAACTCCAACCCAGTATTAGTAGTGCTTGCTACAACGTTACGGAGGAGCTTGGGCGTTTTTGTTCCCCTCGGTCTTCATGGACGACAGGCTGGTTCTTCTTGCTTTTCATGATGTGCCTTCGTGGGCATCATCTGCGAAATGGTCGTCTTCTTCATCAACCTCTTCTTTCGATTCTCTGCGAGCAAAGTCACAGTTTGATCTAGAGATGCTAGCATGGTGACTTCCTAGATTGGAGCAATGCCCATCCCGATATGTGATTGACAATATCTATCGTACTATCGCCGCAATGGAGGTTGGTCCTGTACAGGTGTTTGCACATGCTTCGATGGTTGAATTCTCAATGTTGTTCATCGCTGGCGAAAGGTATGGTGGCACGAGGACGACAAGTTTGGTTACGACTTCGGCAATAATTATAAGGCCTAGGCACTTATGCATCTATTAGTTCATTCCCATTTATATGGATATTTTATTTGTCTAATATAAGCCAGATTTAATTTTAAAAGTCTTAGATGTCTAGATGGGTGGTTGTGCTCCTAACCTACCATAAATCAAATAATATATTTAACAACATGTGGTGATAGTATTCCCATTAATTCAAAACATGTTGGTAATTAACTACTCACATATTTCAATTAAACCACACCATTTTAACATGTCAGGCCGTGAGAGCACCAGCAACATGGACCACAACTCACTCATGCCTTGCAAATTCAACAAAGTTAACCATTTTTCATGCAACCAAACCAACAATTGAGATCAATATGCATGTATCTTTCGTGAACACGAACACAACACGATTCACAACTATTTAAAAGAAAACGAGTTTTCTTGAGTATCCTTTCATGTGAGAATAGGAAGATCATACCCCACAAATGCATTAGTTGCACATACTCCCATAACCCTAGCGCCACATCCTTACACCGTCTTCGACCACCGTTTTGCAGCAATGGAGTGGATGTAGGGTTCTCATCTGTCGAATAGTGTGCAGGAAGACTTTTTTGGTTAAGCTTTATTGTATTGGTGATGTTACTTCGACGGTGATGATATATAGTATTGTCTCGAATAAAAGTCTTTTGACTCCTATAATGTCTCAATGGCACTTGATCCGATGTTGATGGGGAGTTTGGGAGGTTTTTGTCAACGCCGGTCTTCATGAACAATGGGTTGGTTCTTGTTGTTGTCCGTCATATTGGCTCTATGGGCATCATTGGCGACAACGATATCTTCTTCAAAAACCCTTCTTTCAAACATTTGTGATTTGCGAACATGGTTGTCAACATGGTCTGGTGATCCTCGCGCGCCCTTGCTGATTTGCTTGTAGTGATTGGCAATCCCCATGCTAAAAAATCTACTACTGGAGTGATTCAAGGAGGTTTGGTTCTCTACCGATCTTTGTGAAGGGGAACGTTGCATGAAAATCAAAAAAATTCCTACGAAACACCCAAGATCTAATCTAGGAGATGCAAAGCAACGAGAGGGGAGTGTGTCTACATACCCTTGTAGACCGAAAGCGTTAGCGTCGTAACACGGTTGATGTAGTCGTACTCTTCACGATCCAATCACGATCCAACCGATCTAGCACTGAACGGACGGCACCTCCGAGTTTAGCACACGTGCGGCTCGGTGACGTCTCCTCCTCCTTGATCCAGCAAGCAAAGGGGAAGAAGTAGATGGGATCACAACCAGCATGACGGCGTGGTGGTGATGGTGGTGGTGGAGTGCCGGCAGGGCTTCGCCAAGCTATACCGAGACGAGGAGGTGGTAGAGAGGGGGAGGGGCTGCGCTAGGAAAGGGGTGCGGCGGCCCTCTCACCCACCCACTATATATAGGGGCAAGGGGGAGGGGCGCCGGCCCTATCCCCTCCTCCAAGGGAGGGGGCGTCGGCCAAGGGGGGTGCCTTGCCCCCAAGGCAAGTGGGGCGCCCCTCCCCACTAGGGTTTCCCCCCTCTAGCCGCATGGGCCTGTTGGGGCTGGTGCGCCTGGCCCATGCTGGCCAGGGCGCCCCCCTTTACAGCACATGTGGGTCCCCGGGGCAGGTAGACCGCTCCGGTGGACCCCCGGAACCCCTTCGGTGCCTCCGATACACTGCCGTCATGTCCCCGAACTATTCCGATAGCCAAAATAGGTCTTCCCATATATAAATATTTACCTCCGGACCATTCCGGAACTCCTCGTGACGTCCGGGATCTCATCCGAAACTCCGAACAACCTTCGGCCACCAATACAATTATCCCAATACTACTCTAGTGTCAACGAACGTTAAGCGTGCGACCCTACGGGTTCAAGAATCATGTAGACATGACCGAGACACCTCTCCGGTCAATAACCAATAACGGGATCTGGATGCCCATATTGGTTCCTACATATTCTACGAAGATCTTTATCGGTTGAACCACGATGTCAAGGATTCAGTTAATCCCGTATGCAATTCCCTTTGTCCGGCGATATGTTACTTGCCCGAGATTCGATCGTCGGTATCTCCATACCTAGTTCAATCTCGTTACCGGCAAGTCTCTTTACTCGTTCCGTGATACAAGATCCCATGACTAACTCATTAGCCACATTGCTTGCAAGCTCTTTACGATGTTGTATTACCGAGAGGGCCCAGAGATATCTCTCCGTCATACGAAACGACAAATCCCAGTCTTGATCCATGCAACCCAACAGACACCTTCGGAGATACTTGTAGAGCACCTTTATGATCACCCAGTTACGAAGTGACGTTTGATAGCACACAAAGTATTCCTCTGGCATCCGGGAGTGGCATGATCTCATGGTCTAAGGAACTGATACTTGACATGAAGAGAGCTGTAGCAAATAACTAAACGATCTGATGCTAAGCTTATGGTTGGGTCTGTCCATCACATCATTCTCCTAATGATGTGATCCCGTTATCCAATGACAACTTATGTCTATGGTTAGGAAACCTTAACCATCTTTGATCAACGAGCTAGTCTAGTAGAGGCTGTCTAGGGACACGGTGTTGTCTATGTATTCACACATGTATTTAAGTTTCCAGTCAATACAATCTTAGCATGAATAATAAACATTTATCATGAACAAGGAAATATGATAATAACCAATTTATTATTGCCTCTAGGGCATATTTCCAACACTTTGCATATACTCCGGTGGCTGAATTTCATGTTGTTGTCCAACACCGACGAGAGTTATGGTGGCTTACACTGGACGAGTTCGGATGCATCTTAGGGAGAAATTTTAGATCTAGGGTCTTGGTTGAAGTTTTCCCTTTGTTTTGCGTTGTTTCTACATTTGTGAGTTTAACTATCCCATTGTCTGGTTTTATCTGATGTTTTATTTATTTAATATAAACCAAACTTGGTTAATGAAAAGGGAGAATTGAGTTTTATCTCTTCGGTGGGGGTTGTGTAAGTAGAGGCAGTGGCCTCAAGGTGGTTGTTCGATGTCTGGGTAGCAGTTCGGGGTTTTGGCGCAACGGCTAAGGACCGCGGGCAGGTGTTTTTGTGCAACTTGGGTTGTGATTTTCTTGGTCATGCGCTGTTGTGGTTTGCGTGCGAGCGGGGGATATCGAGGCGTCGAGTTGAAGGGTGGTGAGGGCGGGCTGCGCAGACCATGAAAGCTAGGAGCATGCCGGAGGTGGTGGCCCCGGGTTGTATTGGTCGTCTTTTAGTTTGGTGCTATTGACGACACGGGGACTTGTGGTGTGCTCTCTTCATCATCGATGTCGGGGCGACCTAGTCTCACTCCTTCCATAGCGATCTGTTTGGCGGTGGTGCAGTTCCCCCAAGGGGTTCATTGGTGGTCAACTTGTTTGATGTGGCGTGTGTGTCTTGGTTCCGTCGCTTTGGTGGCCGGTGGAGCACTTTGTCCCGTTGTATGGTTTTTGTCTAGTTTTCTCTAATAAGTCAAACTACTCTCGGTCTTTCATCCTTCTCAAGAAAAGTCTCCTTCCTCCTTCCGTTGGCGCCGCCGCTGATCCGCCCCACCTCCGATAGCCTTTGGGCCATGGAGGTGCGGAGGATCTCGGCCCCCCGCCGGCGGGAGAGACCCCGTTCTTGTTTTTGTTAGGCTTGACGTCTTGGTTGGGGCTGTGTGGCGCTGGCGATGCCGCTTAGTAGGAATAATGTCTCCCACGTCCTATCCCCGTCCCAATGGTGCAAATAGCGTCGTCGGAAGATGTGTAGAGGTGTGTCTCCGTCGGATCTCGCGGGATTCAGTTGGTGCTGGTCTTCGGTGGATCTATTTGGATCCAGTTTTTGTTCGTCTTCGTTCGTGTGGTTACTATCACAGGTTTGATCTTTCCGATCTACAACTCTCTTCATCGGCGATGGTTGCTACTCTGGTGCGCTGGTCCTTTGGGGCCTTAGCATGACGAATTCCTGACTGTCTACTACAACAAGGTTTGTCCGGCTCCGGTAAGGGAGGGGCGATGACCGCGGCGCGCCTTCGGCTTGCTCCAGTGCTTGTAGTCGTCGCTAGGTGGTCCATGGACCTGGTTTTAATTTTTATTACCTCTAGTGTTCTCTGTACTGCTATGATTGATGAATATATTGGAAATTTCTCTCGCAAAAAAGAGAGTCAAACTACTCTCTTCTTCTATATGCGTAGACATGTGGGTTTCTAAAAAAACAGAAGCACGTAAGGGCATCTCCAACGGCAACCTGCAAATTTCCTCCTGCATCCGTCCGCGGACAGGGGGGACCAGTCCGCGGACAGGGATGTGGGAGGACGCCATCCAACCGTAGCTTGTATATGTCCGCCAGCAAATTCAAATTCAAATGTACGCTGATCCACACAACGCCGGATCACACCCGCGTCGGCTCCCCCGCTCTAGGCATTGCAGCGAACAGTGTGCAGGCACCCATCTACACCCCGGCCACCGGCCGCGCCCGGACGAGCGGCGGCGAAGAATACTCGGAGAAGAGTGGCGCCGCATTAATGTCGACGATGTAAGGCACCGTACCGGCGGGGGTTCCGAGCTGCTTGACGGCGTAGTAGTACGGAGGCTTGTAAGGCTCCGGCCACGACGCTGTCTATACTGTCGGCGCGCCCATCTGGCGGCGTCTGTCACGGCCGCGCCGACCGCCTCGTCCGCCACGACCTCCACACCCATCGCCACCACCAGGCCCACCGGCGGCCAACCGCTTCTTGAGCTTCTCCTCCCTTGCGGCCTTCGCTTTGACGCGGTGTTTTTTCCGCGTCTCCGAGCTGATCTTCCGGGAGAGCGTGATGCTCGGATCCTTCGGCACCTCCGCTAGCTCCATCTCCGACAAGTTCTCCGACGGTGCCATGCGGCGGCGGCGGAAGAAAGGAGAGGGTGGGAGAAATGAGCGGGAATTGGGCGGAGAGCGGCGGGGAATGGAAGAAAAGAGTGGGGGGTTTTGGCGCGGAAACAGTGCGGGATGCTACAAAAGCGCGGGCTTCGCCTTCCTTTTGGGTGGGCCGGGGGGACGGATAGCGACGTTTCGCGTGTCCGACTCCCGCAAAGCCCCCCACGTTTGTCTCCGGTTTGCAGGAGAAATCGCGTCCGGATCGCTCCGCGGACTGATACAGGTCGGCGTTGGATGGCTCCCGCGGTCCGGACAGCGCAGTCCGGACGGTTGCGAAAGGTTTGAGAGTCGGCGTTGGAGATGCCCTCATTATCAATAATGCAAAAGCTGCCAGCTGACCTGGCTAAGAGCGAAGGGGCATATGCTAGCTTAGTCATGCAATGTATATGAAACAACATAACAAGGATCGATCATCTCACTCACCGAACCCGGTATCATCAGGTTACTTATGCTAGCTTACCTTGGAAATTACACACCATCCGAACTAATTAAGAAGCTCAGTTAAGTTGGTCCCAAAACGAGACACGTGACCTATATACACTAGTAGAATGTCCGTGCGTTGCTACGGGCTACAATGCATACAGATAGATATTAACCTGCACAACTCAATAGGTATATACTCCCTGTACAGCTCAACATGCCCTGCACAACTCCATATGTGTGCTCTCAAGACAGAACAGGAAAATAAAAACATGTCCATGGAGTTGGATAGTCAAAGATACATAATGAACCAAAAAGAATCAGTAGCAAATCATGACTAATGCAGATGGCCAAGCTAATTGGGAACGGTTCATCACATGGACAAACATTAATACAACATGGAGAGAGATAAATTTTCACAATGAATCTATGTGTGCTCAGATGGCAAACCTTATCCTTGTACTTCTCGTGTGGGACAGGGACGTCCCATTTCAAATCCCTGGTGATGCAGCGAGGCTCCAACATCCGTGGTGGTGCGAAGCGCGTTTGGGCTCCATGATCCAGTCGCCGAGGCCTCGTCAATGTACTTCTCCAGTTTCTCCTTCAGCAAGGAAAGTTCCAGGAACAAGTGATCCGCGTCACGGGACAACTGACACATAGAAATTGATCAATGATCAAAGTGTATTTGGTCAAAGGGTCATTAACTATTCCTCGCAGATTTTCAACACGATACCTTACAAGTTTCATAGAATTTTTGCTAAAAAATTGTTCAGCTAAATTGACAATGGATATAATGATGACATCTTATTGAAACTTTATTGTATCAATTCCTGCACATTCAATACGCCAAAAAGACACTAATACAAACTTTAACAAATGAAAAATTGAAATTTCCATGTGTCCATAAGAAGCGGCTAAGACTTATGAACTTCTTAACCGCAGACTCTGCTTTAACAATAGTTCTTTTCCAACTATAATAAATAACCAATTTGCATGCTTTTGATTCCTGAACGCGTTCTACTATTAAACTGAAGCAGGCTGGAGCTTTATTAGTCGATGTATGTTATGGATTCTGTTAGGCAGCTTCATATGGAACTAAGATTTTTGTTGGTTCTGTGCGTGATCATTTGGCCTAATATTTGTTTGCTGGGTTGATTGTATAGACATCATCAATTATAATGGACGGGACAATTTATGTGATTTAATCCTTTCAAGTAAAGGTTTATGCAGTATATAGATTTGCTATGACTGCCTATTGTATGTTCGATTTTAAATGCAAAAGATAGGTAGCATGAATGTACCGAAATATTCGTTAGAGATTTATTCCCTCTGTATTGAAGACAACTATAGGAGTTCTATTATATTAAAATATATTTGCAAGTGGTAACAGGATAAACTAAATTGACACAAATAGTATAGGCTAACTTGGAATCGAGCCTAACTTACATACTTACATATATAGGTCACTGGAAGGATTAGCCACCTCTGTAGGTATTAGGTAGGTACTCTTTTTTCAAGCTCATAGTCCAATGCAGCAGCACATGACTTTTAACCATCAATTATTATTATTTTCCAGAGATTTATGGTCAAAGTATGAAGTTAAATAATCAAATTATACCTTTAGCAGTAGAGGTTTTGGAATGTCGAGAGTATGGTTTACCCAAGAAAAACAAACTAAATATCTCGCTTCGCAGTACATGCGTTGCACCTAAATATCTAAGCTAAATTCTCCTAAGAAGGGAGTGTAAAATAATCTAGGTGGACAAGCTATCAACGGCTCTAGTAATGCATGGAGCATCATTATCTAGTTATTCTATTTATACAATCAAGCAGGCAGTAAAAAGGAGAAAATTTGCAGTACGTACAATTTGATATCATGAAATTTTATAATCTAAGAGACAATAATCTTATAATTTAAGAGGCTGCAGTATGTGTGTGTTGTAGTATGAACTATGACATAAAAGGGAATGGAGCAACCTCTTATTCCAGCATCATCACTTGTCTGTTCTAAAGCATCTGGAAAGGGAACAACATGAACGTATTTCATGACCATGATTCATAGCCAGACAAATCCACGGTGGTGTTTAAGCTTCACCTCTGGGATAATCGTGCTAAGGATTCCCAAAAGCCACACTGCAACAACAGAGTATAAAATTCTACTCTGCCTTCTAATTTAGGCGTTTCTCCCTTGTCCGCAAATATAAAACTTCAATTATTCGCATATGCCCTGAACCTTTTGTACTCATTAGTTCAATGTTCAGGTCAGCAAAATACCTGTTGTAGTTCCTCTAAAGAAAATTTTGAATGGGTGACAGTAGTTACAGCAATGTTGTCCTTGAGATCAATACTGGCCATTTAAATAAACCTATAGACTGTAAAAATTAAACAGTGATACATACCGACAATAACTCTTTAGTCCATGCGAGAGCCTGAGTGCAACTTCATGTTAGTAGCTATGAAGAGTTGCATGTATTATTGCAGTGCTCCTTGCCAAATGAGATGAAACTCTTCTAGTTGAACATTCAGACAAAGGGGACATGCTATAGATGACACATGTCAGTCCTTTGTACATTTCTGGACAACATAAACAAAAAGCAAATCACAAACTGGGAGACTGAATAATGTATAATTTCCAAAATATTTTTTCAGCATCTGCATTCGGACTTGCATTTTATTAAGTGCACATACTGATAGTTGTGCTTCTAAAATCGATTAAGCAAGAATCATCTAGGATAAGATCTGTTACTAATAATTTTGCTTAAAGAGCGGTAATCAAGCCAAGATTGGACTTCCAACTAACATGTAGCATGATTGCATAGCCTCATAAAAGCCCTTTGCTTCTTCGCACATGAAGACTACTTTGCTGCAGTGGCGAAGCCAGCTTCAAGAATCTGTGGGGTCATTGCTATTTTTTTGAACAAAATTCTTCACAATGTACAGTAAATACACAGTGTTTTTAGGCTATTTATCTAAAAAGCTGTGGGGTCAGCTCACATGGAATCGCCGCTGCTTTGCTGCACATATCTGTAGCGCATTTACAGGACAAAATGGCATGGTTGTAGCACATATGTGTATGGAAGATAGCAAGGGAAGATGCATGCACATCAGAATAGAAATAAGAGAAACAACCTTAAATAAATTCAGAGATATATAGCAGTTGTTTCTGCCTGTTTCTGAATCAAACAATGGAGAAGTGCCAGGGTGTGTTGAGTTTGACACGAGGATGCTCTGTCATTCTTGGTTTCTCCTTACTACATCGGAGAGCTGCTATTTGTTTAAGAAACAAATAATGTGGACGCATCAGGGTCTGTTGAGATTGACGCGTGTCTTCCAAAGCACATACTGGGACACGCCGGGGTGCGAATACACTCCTGACTCCAAGCTGCAGCAGCTCGACGTCATGGCTGGTCCTCGGACCTTGGATGGAGACCATCTCCTCTCCCACACCACCTGTGGCACCTTCGTCATCTCGAGCTCGCCAGGGCTGTTGTGGCTTCTTTTTTCTTCTCCCAGGAGCTCGCCAGGTTGAGCTCGTGCACATTAGATGCAACACACACACACACCCCACTTGCTATTTAAAAGGCTAACTACAGAAACAACATCACATTTTTAGTACATGGCTGACCATGTCAATCTGAAGAAACTGAGATTTTTTTTGATAAAATGAAAAAACTGAGATGATGTGACATTACCTGTCGAGCACGACCAAGGTTACTTGAGTTCGCACGGGTGCCGACCTCGAACTTCAACAGGTCGGCGGCGCGATGATGGGCTTGTCAGGCGCCTTCAAACCTGCGTCATAGACCTCCTCGGCGTTGGTTCAGGGAGGCGTCATCGTCCACGTCCGTGACAGCGAGGCAGAGGGATTTGGGGAGCCAAACGGGGAGAGCGCCGCGTCGGAGTTATCATCGGAGACAGAGGCGGCTAGGGTTAGCCGGGCGGCCGCGCGCTGGGGTGGCACAACGATGCATCCGTGGATATGGAAAAGGGGAAGAGCCGCATGGGATCCGGTTGTGCTGTGGCGGCGCCAATCAGCAGCGGAGGTAATCCGTACTGGACGGCAGCACCGACGGTGCAAGAAGGAGATGCGAGATGGGGAGAAGGGGAGGGGCGAGCGAGAGAGACGACCTCGCCGCCTCCCGGCTCCGGTGACCTGCCGGCGAGCCACCGTCATTTCCCTGCCCTTCTCTCCCTCCCTTCCTCCCCTGTTTCTTTCTCTATTGCCTGCCTAAACGCCGCCGCCGCCATCATGCAGGAGCTCGCCGCGTCGCCATGGATGGTCACAGGAAACGCGCCGCCACCGCCGGGAAGTTCCTCCGCCGTCTCACCTCGCCACATCCGCCCGGATCCCGACGCCAAGTGCCTCACCGCCCATGGATATGCCCCGTCGGCCTTGCCTCATCCCGTCATCACTGGTTTGTTTCAATCGGTTTTGTCTGGAAAAGAAAACATGTGAGGGAAACGAGAGGTGCGGTTCGATCGATAAAAATCGGTGGGAGCGGGGAGGTCGTGCGAGGGGGGCCGAGAGTACGAACGAACCACGTACCAACTGCGCAATTAGGAGTAGAGATTGGTATATGCCTTGTTGGTAGAGGGTCATGCCGTGTCATCATCCTTAATAATGGGTCAGTGGGTGTCACTTAGTGCTCGTTCATTTTTTTCGAAAATAAACTATGCTTATTTCGATTCGCATCACGCTTATCTTATTTGGTCGATGTGTGGTGTGTAAAGGACGAGTAGGGCCAAGCGTCAGCATCCGTGCCTCTTTCGGATGGTAAAGCTGGCTACGTATGAGGATGAAGTTTGAGGTGCTGGATTTCCTCGCCACCCGTGTTCGTCCCCACCGGCAAAACATAATCTAATCAGAACGGAAATTAAATTGAATTGCTCAGATCTGTCGAAGATCTTGTCTTCACTGTTTGTGTAAGTGCATGGAAAGTGGCTCATATGTAAAAGTGGAATTAAAACGTTGAGTGAATCAATTTATATAAACTTAACTTAATTTTGCAAGAAATGGAACAATAGTTATATGGACCATGGTTTGTCACTCCTACCTAAGAGCAACTCCAACGCGCCGACCCATTTCGTCCGCACGTGTCCGTTTGGGTCAAAACGGACACAAAAGTCGGCCCTATGCGCCGACCCAAATGGACGCGCGTCCGCTTTTTGTCCGCCGAGCGACCATTTTAGGCCTCATTTGCGTCGGCGCGGACACGAGACGGACGCGCGCGACACCTGCCTACTCCTCCCCTGGCCGCTAGTCGGTGGCACATAGGCCATTCTCTTCCTCCCATCGACAGCAAGCACCCGGCCGCCCCACCCCGTCGCCGCCGCCGCCCAGTTCCGGTGCCCTCGCCAGCCGTCCGCACCCACATACATCCCCCGCAACACGCCACCTTCCAACGTCGCCGCCGGGCCACCGCAGCTTCCCCTGAGCACCACCTCCCCCCCCCCCGGCGCCCCCGGCCAGCTCCTTCGACAACGCCACCACGCTCGTCTGACGCCGCCAGGCCAGCTATGTGGTCCAGGGGAGGCGCGCGGCTCTTCGCCGACCTGCTTCTTCGACGACGCCCGCAAGCTGTTCGACGGTTTGCCCGCAAGGTACAAAATGGACTCCGCGGACGAGTTCTTTTTCCATAATTTCATTTGCGACTCGGACGATTCCTCGTCCAACGATGAGGAGATGGTGGCTGCTGTGTTGGTCGTCCATGACCACCTTAGTAGGCAGCGGCCGTTGTACCGGGGCTCGATCCCGGGGCACACTCCGGCGTTGAATCGCAACCGAGAGAGCGGCCATTTCCTTCTCTGGAAGGACTACTTCGTGACACCCAACCCGCTCTTCAAACATCACCTATTCCGGCGCCATTTCCTTATGGCTAGTCATGTTTTCAACCGTATTCGGGAGGGGGTGATCGGATGCGATAAGTATTTCGAGTGCAAGGAGGATGCCCTTGGAAAGATTTGCTTCTCCTCTTATCAGAAATGCACTGCAGCTATCCGGATGCTTGCATACGGAGTTCCCGGTGATCTCATTGATGAGTATGTCCGTATGAGCGAGTCCACGTGCCTAGACTCCATGTATAGGTTCTGCAAGGCTGTGATTGCAGTGTTTGGCCCTGAGTACTTGAGAGAGCCAAATGCTGCAGATACAGCCCGCTTGTTGGCGATGAATGCCAGCAGGGGCTTCCCGGGGATGCTTGATAGCATAGACTGTATGCACTTGGAGTGGAAGAGTTGCCCTTCTGCTTGGTAGGGGCAGTATAGGGGCCATGTCAAAGCTTGCACTGTCATACTCGAGGCCGTGGCTTCACAAGATCTCTGGATTTGGCACTCTTTCTTCGGGATGGCCGGATCTCACAATGACATCAACGTGCTTCAACGCTCTCCGGTGTTTGCAAGGCTTGCCGAAGGCAACTGCCCAGAGGTGAATGTTAACATCAATGGCCACAACTAGAACAAAGGATACTACCTAGCTGACGGTATCTATTCTCAGTGGACTACTCTTGTGAAGACAATCTCCAACCCTGTAGGAGAGAAGAGGAAGAGATTTGCACAAGAGCAAGAGAGTGCTAGGAAGGATGTGGAGCGTGTCTTTGGTGTTCTGCAATCTCGATGGGGCATCGTCCGGTATCCTGCTAGAACTTGAAGTGTCAAGAAGTTGTGGGAGGTGATGACTGTTTGTGTGATCCTGCACAATATGATCGTAGAGGATGAGCGCCCAGAACGTATGTATGACCAAGGGTTTCAGTTTCAACGTGATAATGTTGTGCCTGAGCATGATGGAGCGGCAACGTTTGCACAGTTCATCCAATTTCATCATCAAATGCGTGATTGGGAAACTCACATTCAGCTGCAAAATGATTTGGTTGGGCATATGTGAGCTCATGTTGGCAACCAATAGATGTATCTTTTCTTAAAATGTATTTGAGACAATTTAATTTTTATTTGACTTGTAAACTATGATATATTTATTTGTCTTGTGAACTATGATATATTTGTTTGGTTGTGAAACTATGGAAAACGTTTGTATTTTGTTTGAATTGTATTTGAAAAACCACGGCAGGCTGGCTGCCAGGGCGAAAATGGGTCTGCCCGTTGGGCACACGGCCGACCAAAACGTAAAAGGGGGCGGACGACGAGCTGGCGGTCGACCCAAACAACAAAAAGCGGACAGAGCACGCGTCCGTTTGGGTCGGAGCGATGGAGTTGCTCTAAGGTGAGAGTGCATGTAGGCAGGCAGAAGGATTATTGGTTCACACCTTGCCAAGTGTATACGCAAGAACGCGTCAAAATCCAATACTTTTGAGGCGCACCTGATATAAAATCATGACAGAGACTAGAAAGTGGTAGCAGCACGAACAGACAAGCGGTAGTAAAGACAAGAACTAGACCTCCCTCTAGTCTAGCTAAAAAGAAAAGAAAAGATGAGCACCAGATCTTTTTCAAAAATAAAATAAAATGCAGTGGCAAGTTGCGAAGAAGATCATATCATCTAATACCACCAATCTCGCTTTTTAAGAGGTTCAATGTTTCTGCCCATTCGTGCTGCTTTTGGCCGCTTGATGATGTGCGGTCATGAAATTCTTGATGTTTTGAACTCTTTTAGAAAAACATTTCGAATCAGCGGCCATGTTAACGCCATCATCATCTCTCAAACATAAGGACCACCGAAGTTACTTCTCCCACGTCCTCTTCTCCGTCCATATATACCCCATAATTATTTTCTTCATTCAAGAATATGGAGAATAATTTCGCCAAAAAGAAGAATATGGAGGATAAGGATATCTAATTTAATTCCAGAGGACAACATTCTGTGTGGCGGGCTCTGATCAGATGATGGTGTTGAGCTCTTATAAATCTTTGTTTGCTCTGCAAACTGAGTCCTCAAGAGACTTGCTCGTGCACTCACATCAGAAGGATACAGTAAAAACGATCATGTGGCCCCGCAAAGATTTAGTCTTAGCTACACAGGAATTTCGATTATTTGTCTACGAAAGAGAGAGATAGACAGATGGAGAGAGAGAGGGGGGAAAAGGACAAGAGAGATGCTTATCTGTGGAAAGGGCCTTTGACAGGTGACCAAAAAGCAGCCGCCTCTTTTCTGCCAAATGTTTCTCCTTTTCGTGTGAAGCTGCCACCGGTTAAACAAATCCTTCTTTTTTCTTCTGTCTCTCAGTGGTTGTGTCACTGCTACGCCGCTCCTTTCTTTCGTGTCTGCATGGCCCTCCAATTATTTTGCTTCGCTCTTCCTAGAAGTTGAATATCATCTATATTTTTCAAACTCTCGTCCCAGCGGATCTATAATCAAATACAAATACAAAGACGTAGAAAAAATTCCAGGTAATCGCTCATATGATTTTCTTTCCGGCATCATGTTGTGAAACTGCTCATCTGTTCCTTATAATGTCCAAAACGCAGGATAAAAAAAATCTTGGCTTCGTACGATCTGCCTCCCTGGTCACACGCACACGTCTCCGGAGGCGCCGCCGCTGCACACCAATGACCTCGCCACCGCAGTCCATCCCCTCGGCGCCGCCGGAGGAGGCCGTCCGACTACAGATGGCAGTGGCGGGGCGTCCTTTTCCTCTTCTCATGCATCTCCTTCCCCACCTCCAGCCCCAGCCTTAAATCACGCCCCTCCGGGATGCCACGCGTGGTGGCCGTCATAGCTCCCCCCCCCCCGCCTTCCCGATCCACAGCGTTGCCGGGGCCTCAATGCGGCCTCGGGTGCGGCGCCATCACCGCCGAGGGCAGCGGGCCTTGGCGTGGTTCGTGGGAACCTTCAACCGCACAACACATCGACACCATTGGGTATGTCAAAACTGTGCGCTTCGCAACCGTGAGACGGACAATCGGTGTATTGCAACAATGTTCATGTTAAGTGGGGGCGGCAACACTAGGTGACTTCGTTTTTTGTGGTGTTCTTGTGGGCACCGAGTCTCGATTTCCGTGGTGAAAACCCCATGTCTGACCTTCATTGATTGTACCAGACAATGACGGATCTCTAGCTGTTTCCCTGCCGAAGGCATTGTTCGGAGGTCGCTCAGAATTTCTCCGGGGTGAAAGCCCATGATTCGACCTTGGTGATTGATGGGGCGACGATGACGCTTGTGCAATGTTCCCTTCCTGGAGGCATGGAGACCTATTTTCGTGGTACAGGTGTTGCTAGTGGTGGTAGTTGTTTCAGTTGTTTCGCTAATTGCTTCGGTGGGGTCCATTTTTCTTTTTCGTTGTTTTTCTTTCCGCTTGGCATCGCTTCGGTCTTGTATGGCTTTGCTATTTGTCGGCGTATTTATTTGTGTGTGCATTGGTGTTGACAGGGTGCGTACTCTTTGTATTTTGTATCTGCTTGATGCTTCTTGACGAGGCAATAAAAAACACCCTCTGTCAAAAAAAGGATAAATAAATTTTATCTCATTTAACTTTGAGAACAAAAAGGAGAAACGGCAACCAAGTTAGTGCAAGGATAAAGATCGCATTACTCCATAGAAAGAAGACATTGTGGAATAGCATATCATTGACCTAAGTCGTGCAAGTTGTAATTTTCCTATTTCGATGGAGTGTGGATATATAATGAGGGCTGTAGCTACTAAGTCGCTAAGGAGATATCACTAGTGCAAAAATGCTTAGACAAAATCTTTGTTAGTGGTGCACCAACTTTAATCCACGCAACTGTATTTTTTTGAAACACCAGTGTTGTATATTTTTTTCGAGCAATACCAGTGTTGTATATTTCATATGCAGCCAATAATCTATTACTGATGGTGTGTTTGTATTTTTAGTTTTTTACACGCCACCAGTTTGTAGGACCCAGTGTTCTGATCAGGCATAAATTAGTAATGGCGTGACAGTTATGTGGCATGTTACAGGTAGTGTCATTGTTGTTGTGCTGGCACCTAACTGGCACACGCACCAATAACTTGTGCCTGATGAGCTAGATACTGGCGGCGTGTGACTTTTCTGCACGTCACCTATGAATTACATACTAATGGCGTATGACATGTATAACACGCTATTGGTATGGTGCGCCAATAGTTGAGTTCACGGCCTCTTTTCCTCCTCCTTTCACTTCCCTTATTTCTCCCCTTTGTCTCCCCCCCCCCCTCTTCTTTCACTTCTCCCTAGCTAGCTCCTCTCATAACTTTTCTTCCTCCTCCCTCTTTTCACTTCTCCCTATATCCCCTTCACTCTTAGGTTTTTCTTGTTTCTCTCTATACCCTTCACTAGCTAGCTAGATCTCCCTCTTTCTTTCTACTCCTCACTTTTTTCTCTCATAGCCATGTGGCCATGAATGGACCCATCAGAGCTTGGAGAATCAGGACGAGCTGCACATGCGAGCTCACGTCCGACGAGGGCGACGAGATATTGGGACTCAGCCGCCGTGGACAAGCTCCCCACCGCCCCCGTTGGCTTGGCCATGAGCTCCCGCCCTGGCCTATGCAGCCCGTGCCCGACGAACCATCGCGCAGTACAAGCGCATCCGTCGAATCCGGCGGCAAATCGTACACTACGGGCGGCTAAGCCTGATAGCCCACAAGTATAGGGGATCAGTTGTAGCCTTTTCGATAAATAAGAGTGTCGAACCCAATGAGGAGTTGAAGGTAGAATTAATATTCTCTCAAGTTCTAGCGACCACCGATACAACTCTACGCACACTAATGTTCACTTTACCTAGAACAAGAAATAAAACTATTTTGTAGGAGTGATGGAATAGGTTTGCAAGATAATAAAGGTGTTGTTTTAAATAAAGAACAATAAAGTAAATATAGCGAGTGTGGGGAAGTGGTGATACAATGTGCGAAATTGTCCCTAGGCAATTGAATATGACACGATAGCGATACTCATCATACTTATGAGGGAGAGGCCTAATCTAACATACTCTCCGCACTTGGATCATAGGTTCTTATGATTGGAACTCTAGCAAGCATCCGCAACTACTAAAGATTCATTAAGTTAAAACCCAATCATAGCATTAAGTTAAAAGTCTCCTTTAAACCCATATGCAACAACTCACGAACTCGGGTTTAGCCTTTAGTCACTCCCGCAACCCACTATAAGCAAATCATTAACATATTGCAACACCCTACAGCGGGAACCCCACACGCTTGCGCGAGACGGCGGGCACCATAGGACAGCACCATAATAACATACAACTCATATCAACCATACCATGCCACAATTAGCCCATAGGACAAAAAGAAACTACTCAAACACAATAGGGGTGCAACACTTCATTGGATAATAATATATAAGACCAAACAACATGTTCAGGTAGGGGATTACAATGGGGTGCGGGATAGTAGATCGCTGATTATAGAGGGAGGATGGTGATGGAGATGTTGATGGAGATGGTTGCGGTGACGATGGTTCCCCCGGTGACACTCTGGCAGCATCGGGAGAGAGAGAGAGAGAGAGAGAGGGAGAGGGAGAGGGAGAGAGGCCCCCTCCTTCTTCTTCTTGCTTGGCCTTCCCCCTAGATGGGAGAATGGTTCCCCCTCTGGTCCTTGGCCTCCAAGGTCCCTGAATGGCGGGAGCCCCTCCGAGATTGGATCTCTCATCCTCTTTTTCTCTAGGGATTCTTCTCTGTTATCGGTCATGTTTTCCGGCTGAACACCGTTTCTTTTATAGCCGGAGTTCCGTAACTCCGATCGGGCTAAAATTTTAACACGATATTTTTCCATAAATTAGCTCCCTTTTGCCCAAAGGAGAGCTCCAGAAGCATCATGGTCTCTCCACATGGGCTACTGGCACGGGTACCCCCTGGCCATGGGGCCCAAGGGCCTCGTCTTGCGTTGAATTTTCACCAAAAATTCAGATATATTCTAGAAAAAATCCACAAATTTTTTTAGGTATTTCTGGCTTCGTGAATTTTCACCTAAAAACTCAAAAACAATAGAAAACATGAACTGGCCTTTGGCATTGGGTTAATAGGTTAGTCCAAATAGAAATCATATAAATTGGTGCCAAAAAATATGTAAAAGTGGTATGATAATAATATTAAACAATCAAAAATTATAGATACGTCGGAGACGTATCAACATCCTCGAGCTTAATTCCTGCTCGTCCTCGAGTAGGTAAATGATAAAACAAAGATAATTTTTGATGTGACATGCTATCTAGCACAATCTTGATCAAATAATTAATCATGGTATGAACTTAGGATAAAATTGATTCATGGCAATAGTCTATCAATTTGACATTAAAATAAAAATACATGAGCATGCAAATAAACAATCATTGCCTTTCCAGAATAAAAATGCTAAAGAAAGCGATGTCATACTCAATCAATAATAGCATAGCACGCTCAGTCTTCCTAGCATAAAGACATCAAATCATGGACTACCCCGGTGCTCAACCAAGCAATCAAATCACGCTTTTGTCGCTTCAGCTATTCAACTCCCATGCACTACTTGAGCGTGAGCTACGGTTTTGACACTTTGGATGGCAAATAGAATGATGATGGGGGTTTATAAGAAGAAAAAAAGTGGAGAAAGTCTCGCATCAACGCGGCTGATCGTTAGGCAATGGGGATGCCTTACAATCGATATTGATGCGAGGAGTAGGGATTGCCATGCAGCGGATGCACTAGAGCTATAAGTGTATGAAAGCTCTCTTAATGCAACTAAGTGGGCGTGCATCCAACTTGCTTGCTCATGAAGACCTCGAACATTTGAGGAAGCTCGTCATCGGAATATACGAGCAAAGTTCTATTATGTAAAGATCCCACTAGCATAATCATGAAGTATATGAAAACTCTTTATATGAAATACATGGTTCTACTTTGAAGCACAATTGTGGTATAATGGATAGTAGTGTGCCCCCTATCTCTTTTTCTCTCCTTTTTTTTCTTCTCTTTTTTGGGCTCTTTTGGCCATAATTGGCCTCATGGACCTCTTCCCTCTTTTTCAAGGAATCATGGGTCTCCTTCAATTCATATCCTTACAGGTAGGGGCACACTCTAATAATGATGATCATCACACTTTTATTTACTTACAACTCAAAAACTGAAAATGATGACCACACAAGAATGCCTCTAGAAGTGTACCAGGATGTGCAATGATCTAGCGTAATGTGTATACAATGGGGAACTGTGGCTTTGCCACAAATATCATGTCAGCTCTATATGATCATGCAAAGAAAAATGACAATGAATGCTCAAGTCATGTAATGAATAGTAACAATGGAAGTTGCATGGCAATATATCTCGGAATGGCTATGAAAATGCCATAATGGTAGGTATGGTGGCTGTTTTGAGGAAGATATAATGTGGCTTATGTGTAAGAGAGTGTATCATCTCACGGGTTGGATGCACCGACGAAGTATGCACCATGTCTCAAGGTGAGAGTGAGCAATGCACGGTACCAAAGAGGCTAGCAAAATATGGATAGGTGGAAGTGCACAAAAGACCGAAAAACTCACATTAGTCATAAAGAACTCAAATATTTATTGAGGAAGCCTAGTAGCCCATATCGAAGCAAGCGCAACCCTCATGCCCCTAGGGAGGAGGTTGGTAGGAGTTAACCATCGCGCACCCCCGATCAATACACACATGAGAGCCACTTTAAGATATCCCACACTTAGACTTCTTCGCTAATACCAGAGGCTACCACTTTCATGAATACAGCCTCGCAAACCTTAACAATGATATCCGTACTAAACGTTAAACATTCACCCACACAATCACATATTACTACCTCAATACCGCAAAGCTATTGCAAAGAATCAAACTTATCATGTTCAATGATATACAAGTTTTATGCAAATTTTTATATATACCACCCATATATACCTATGACCAACCATGCAAATAACAATTTTCTATTCAACTCTCCGAAAAGATATAAGTGAAGCAAGAGAGTTCTAATCCTTTCTACAAAAGAATCGGCCAAGCTCTATCAAATATAAGTGAAGAAAAAGAGCATTCTACAAATAACAGTATTCCAAGTGTAGAGAAACGAGCATCCAAACTTCGAAAGATATACGTGAAGCACACGAAGCATTCTATAAAGCCATACTCAAAAGATATAAGTGAAGTGCAAAGAGCATTCTATAAATCAACCAAGGACTATCCCATACCATCATGGTGCATCACCAAAAGAAAAAGGAAAAAGAAAAATGAAAGACGCTCCAAGAATTTACGCATATTATGTGAACAAAATAAAAACCCAGACATACCGATAATTGTCGGGGAAGAAAGAGGGGATGCCTTCCGAGGCATCCCCAAGCTTAGATACTTGAGTCTCCTTGGATATTTACTTGGGGTGCCTTGGGCATCCCCAAGCTTGAACTCTTACTCCTCCTTATTTCCCTCATATCAATGTCTCCCCTCGGTCTTTAAACACTTCATCCATACAAAACTCAACAAAACTTTTATTAGAGGGGTTAGTTCATCATAACTAGTTTAATTAGTTGTTATCTTTAGCTGATCATACTGTATTGTTTAAACTTATGCATGTTTTATGTTTGAATTGTGCATGGTTGTAGCCCAGTTTATTTATTGTTGTAGTGTTTAAATTATGCAATGAACCTAGGTATATGTGTTTTCTTCGGGTTTCTTTGATCATGTTTCTCTAGCATCTTTGGTTCATCATTTTTTTATCATGATGTGACGCCCCCGGCCCGACCGTGCACTAATCATACACGCAAATGCACACGATCAAGCCCGGGGACTCACGGGAAGATATCACAACACAACTCTAGACACAAAATAAAATAATACAAGCTTTATATTACAAGCCAGGGGCCTTGAGGGCTCGAATACATAAGCTCAAGTTACACAAGAGTCAGCGGAAGCAACAACAGTATCTGAGTACAGACACAAAGTTAAACAAGGGTGCCTTAAGAAGGCGAAAACAAACAACGGCTCTGATCGAAAGAGGCACAGGCCTCCTGCCTGGGAGCCTCCTAAACTACTCCTGGTCGTCGGTCTTCACGTAGTAGTAAGCTCCACCGGTGGGGGTGGGGTAGTAGTAGTCGTCGACGGGGGCAGCTGGCTCCAGGGCTCCGTCATCTGATCGCAGCAATTGGGTATGGAGAAAAGAGAGGTAGCAAAGCAACCGTGAGTACTCATCCAAAGTACTCGCAAGACTTACATCAGATCTATGCTAAATATGCATCGGTATCAAATGAAGGGGCTGTATCTGTGGGCCGGACTGCAGAATTGCCAGAATAGAGGGGAAGGCCTAGCCTATCGAAGACTAGCATCTTTCAGCGTCTTGCAGCATTAGAAGAGTGCGGATTAGTAGCATATAATAAAGCAACAATTATGTAGTAGCAAAGCCGAGAGATCCTTCCTCGACTCCCTGCGAGAAAGCGAACCCGGAGCTTACATATTAATTAACATATATCCAGTTCAAGTTGTAGTAGATCGGGATACAATACTGAGCGTCCTGTTACCGTGGACACGGCTATTCAAATAGATAACTTCCCTGCAGGGGTGCACTACTGTTACCCAACACGCTCGATTAACTCTGGCCGGACACACTTTTCTCGGTCATGCCCGGCCTGGGCTGATCGACACGACATGGTCCTACCTAGGCTCAGCAGAGAGGTCCCCGCCGGTCTACATCCTAAGTGCTCAGGGGTCTTGGGCCCATCGCCCTTTGCACTCCGGGTCGTTGCGAGCAGGGCGAACCTCGGCACCACCTCTCTCCTGGATGGCGCCGGCCCAGCCGTGCCGCAATGCTGAACTGGACGTCTGACAGAGCTTTCGGCAGATACATACGGCACCGAGGGCCCCATTAAACCATTATCCCGCGTGGTGGTAGTGCGTGTAGGCCAGTGGCCAACTCAGATCAATTACCCAAATCCGTTAGTGTGTTGGAAGCTCGCGGTGACGATCAATACTCCTGTCGCCCCGTCTCGAGGAAGTGCAACAAGGGTCAGGCCCATCCCTCTCTAGGGCGGTCTCTGCCTGCCCGGCCGTGCCTCGTAATTATCTCACGGGTACCCTCCAGGTCAACCCGACTCTCAAGAGACTGTCGGGAACTCAGGTCCACCTCTACCGGGGTGGTACCGCCTGTCCCTTCATATTGGGGAACGTTGCATGGAAAACAAAAAAAATTCTACGCACACGCAAGATCTATCCATGGAGATGCATAGCTACGAGAGGGGGAGTGTGTCTACGTACCCTCGTAGACCGTAAGCGGAAGCGTTAGAACAACGCGGTTGATGTCGTCGAACAACTTCACGATCCAACCGACGGAGCACCGAACGTACGGCACCTCCGCGTTCAGCACACGTTCAGCTCGGTGACGTCCTTGACTTCTTGATCCAGCAAGACGTCGAGGTAGTGGATGAGTTCCAGCAGCACGACGGCGTGGTGACGGTGATGGTGATGCTATCTCCGCAGGGCTTCGCCCAAGCACTGCGAAAATATGACCGAGGGACGGAACTGTGGAGGGGGGCGCCGCACACGGCTAAGACAATGTTGTGTGCTTTGGGGCGCCCCATCTCCACTATTTATATATGTGTAGGGGCTTGGAGTAGAAGGAATAGTGCTATGTGAACAGTAATCGTGAATAGTACACACGTGGACTTGGACTCCAAAGTCCAATCCTATTCCTACTAGGACTCTCCCTTTTTTCCTTCCCTAGCTGCGTGGGCTTTTGAGAACTTGGTGCGCCTGGCCCAATAAGGCCAGGGCACCTCCCCTTAGCCCATGCCAGCCCTTTGGGACATGGTGGACCCACTTGTGGACTTCCGGACCCCTCCGGAATCCTCCGGAACCTTCTGGAAGCTTCCCGGTACAATACCAAAAAAACTGCACCTTTTTCCGGAACCCAAAATATGACTTCCCATATATAAATCTTTACCTCTCAACCATTCCGAGACTCCTCGTGACGTCCGGGATCTCATCCGGGACTCCGAACAATATTCGGTTACCAATTCACATAACTCATATAACACTATATCGTCAACGAACGTTAAGCGTGCGGACCCTACGGGTTCGGGAATGATGTAGACATGACTGAGACGCCTCTCCGGTCAATAGCCAATAGCGGAACCTGGATGCTCATATTGGTTCCTACATATTCCACGAAGATCTTATCGGTCGAACCGCAATGACAACATACGTAATTCCCTTTGTCCGTCGGTATGTTACTTGCCCGAGATTCGATCGTCGGTATCTCCATACCTAGTTCAATCTCGTTACCGGCAAGTCTCTTTACTCATTCCATAATACATCATCCCGTAACTAACTCCTTAGTCACTTTGCTTGCAAGCTTCTTATGATGTGCATTACCGAGAGGGCCCAGAGATACCCCTCCGAAACACGGAGTGACAAATCCCAGTCTCGATCCATGCCAACTCGACGGACACCTTCGGAGATACCTGTAGAGCATCTTTATGATCACCCAGTTACGTTGTGACGTTTGATAGCACACAAGGTATTCCTCCGGTATCCGGGAGTTGCAGGATCTCATGGTCGGAGGAACATGTATTTGACATTCAAGAAAGCAGTAGCAATAAACAGAACGATCATATGCTAAGCTAACGGATGGGTCTTGTCCATCACATCATTCTCCTAATGATGTGATCCCGTTATCAAATGACAACTCATGTCTATGGTTAGGAAACCTTAACCATCTTTGATCAACGAGCTAGTCTAGTAGAGGCTCACTAGGGACACGGCATTTGTTTATGTATTCACACATGTATTTAAGTTTCCGGTCAATACAATTCTAGCATGAATAATAAACCTTTATCATGAACAAGGAAATATAAAATAATAACAACTTTATTATTGCCTCTAGGGCATATTTCCATCAGTCTCCCACTTGCACTAGAGTCAATAATCTAGATTACATAGTAATGAATCTAATACCCATGGAGTCTTGGTGCTGATCATGTTTTGCTCGTGGAAGAGGCTTAGTCAACGGGTCTGCCACATTCAGATCCGTGTGTACTTTGCAAATTTCTATGTCTCAATCCTTGACATATTCACGAATGGAGTTGAAGCGTCTCTTGATGTGTTTGGTCTTCTTGTGAAACCTGGGCTCCTTGGCTATGGCAATTGCTCCAGTGTTGTCACAAAAGATTGTCATTGAACCCGATGCACTAGGTATTACACCTAGATCGAATATGAACTCCTTCATCCAGACTCCTTCATGTGTTGCTTCCAAAGCAGCTATGTATTCCGCTTCACACGTAGACCCCGCCACGACGCTCTGCTTGGAATTGCACCAACTAACAACTCCACCATTTAATATAAATACGTATCCGGTTTGTGACTTAGAGTCATCCGGATCAGTGTCGAAGCTTGCATCGACGTAACCCTTTACGACGAGCTCTTCGTCACCTCCATAAACGAGAAACATGTCCTTGGTCCTTTTCAGGTACTTCAGGATATTCTTGACCGCTGTCCAGTGATCCACTCCTGGATTACTCTGGTACCTCCCTGCCAAACTTATGGCAAGGCACACATCAGGTCTGGTACACAGCATGGCATACATAATAGAACCTATGGCTGAGGCATAGGGAATGACTTTCATTTTCTCTATATCTTCTGCCGTGGTCGGGCATTGAGTTTGACTCAACTTCACACCTTGCAAGACAGGCAAGAACCCTTTCTTTGACTGATCCATTTTGAACTTCTTCAAAACTTTGTCAAGGTATGTGCTTTGTGAAAGTCCTATCAAGCGTCTTGATCTATCCCTATAGATCTTGATGCCCAATATATAAGCAGCTTCATCGAGGTCTTTCATTGAAAAATTCTTATTCAAGTATCCCTTTATGCCATCCAGAAATTCTATATCATTTCCAATCAACAATATGTCATCCACATATAATATTAGAAATGCTACAGAGCTCCCATTCACTTTCTTGTAAATACAGGCTTCACCGTAAGTCTGTACAAAACCATATGCTTTGATCACCTCATCAAAGCGTATATTCCAACTCCAAGATGCTTGCATCAGTCCATAGATGGATCGCTGGAGCTTGCACACTTTGTTAGCACCCTTAGGATCGACAAAACCTTCTGGTTGCATCATATACAACTCTTCTTTGAGAAAACCATTAAGGAATGCAGTTTTGACATCCATTTGCCAGATTTCATAATCATAAAATGCGGCAATTGCTAACATGATTCGGACAGACTTAAGCATCGCTACGGGTGAGAAAGTCTCATCGTAGTCAACCCCTTGAACTTGTCGAAAACCTTTCGCGACAAGTCGAGCTTTGTAGACAGTGATATTACCATCAGCATCTGTCTTCCTCTTAAAAATCCATTTATTCTCAATGGCTTGCCGATCATCGGGCAAGTCCACCAAAGTCCACACTTTGTTCTCATACATGGATCCTATCTCAGATTTCATGGCCTCAAGCCATTTGTCGGAATCCGGGCTTATCATAGCTTCTTCATAGTTCGTAGGTTCGCTGTTGTCTAACAACATAACTTCTAGAACAGGATTACCGTACCACTCTGGTGCGGAACGTACTCTGGTCGACCTACGAAGTTCAGTAGTAACTTGATCTGAAGTTTCATGATCTTTATCATTATCTTCCTCTCTTATTGGTGTAGGCATCACGGGAACGGTTTTCTCTGATGAGCTACTTTCCAATTCGAGAGAAGGTACACTTACCTCATCAAGTTCTACTTTCCTCCTACTCACTTCTTTTGAGAGAAACTCCTTCTCTAGAAAGGACCCATTCTTGGCAACAAAGACCTTGCCTTCGGATCTGTGGTAGAAGGTGTACCCAATTGTTTCTTTAGGGTATCCTATGAAGACGCACTTCTCCGCTTTGGGTTCGAGCTTATCAGGTTGAAGCTTTTTCACATAAGCATCGCATCCCCAAACTTTAAGAAACGACAGCTTAGGTTTCTTGGCAAACCATAGTTCATATGGTGTCGTCTCAACGGATTTAGACGGTGCCCTATTTAACGTGAATGCAGCTGTCTCTAATGCATAACTCCAAAACGATAGTGGCAAATCGGTAAGAGACATCATAGAACGCACCATATCCAATAAAGTACGGTTACGACGTTCGGACACACCATTGCGCTGTGGTGTTCCAGGTGGCGTGAGTTGTGAAACAATTCCACATTTTCTTAAATGAAGGCCAAACTCGTAACTCAAATATTCGCCTCCGCGATCAGATCGTAAAAACTTTATTTTCTTGTTACGATGATTCTCTACTTCACTCTGAAATTCTTTGAACTTTTCAAATGTTTCAGACTTGTGTTTCATCAAGTAGATATACCCATATCTACTCAAATCATCTGTGAAGGTTAGAAAATAATGATACCCGCCGCGTGCTTCAACATTCATCGGACCGCATACATCGGTATGTATTATGTCCAACAAATCAGTAGCTCGCTCCATTGTTCCGGAGAACGGAGTTTTAGTCATCTTGCCCATGAGGCATGGTTCGCAAGTATCAAATGATTCATAATCAAGAGATTCCAAAAGTCCATCTGCATGGAGTTTCTTCATGCGCTTTACACCAATATGGCCTAAACGGCAGTGCCACAAGTATGTTGCACTATCATTATCAACTTTGCATCTTTTGGCATCAATATTATGAATATGTGTATCACTACGATCGAGATTCAACAATAATAGACCATTCACAAAAGGTGCGTGACCATAAAAGATGTTACTCATATAAATAGAACAACCATTATTCTCTGACTTCAATGAATAACCGTCTCGCAATAAACAAGATCCAGATATAATGTTCATGCTCAATGCTGGCACCAAATAACAATTATTGAGGTCTAAAACTAATCCCGAAGGTAGATGTAGAGGTAGCGTGCCGACGGCGATCATATCAACCTTGGAACCATTCCCGACGCGCATCGTCACCTCGTCCTTAGCCAATCTTCGCTTATTCCGTAGCTCCTGTTTCGATTTACAAATATGAGCAATCGAACCAGTATCAAATACCAGGCGCTACTGCGAGCATTAGTGAGGAACACATCAATAACATGTATATCAAATATACCTTTGCTCACTTTGCCATCCTTCTTATCCGCCAAATACTTGGGGTAGTTCCGCTTCCAGTGACCAGTCCCTTTGCAGTAGAAGCACTCTGTTTCAGGCCTGGGTCCAGCTTTGGGTTTCTTCGTGGGAGCGGCAACTTGCTTGCCATTCTTCTTGAAGTTCCCCTTCTTTCCCTTGCCCTTTTTCTTGAAACTAGTGGTTTTGTTAACCATCAACACTTGATGCTCCTTCTTGATTTCTACCTCCGCTGATTTCAGCATCGCGAAGAGCTCGGGAATTGTCTTCTCCATCCATTGCATATTATAATTCATCACGAAGCCTTTATAGCTTGGTGGCAGTGACTGAAGAACTCTGTCAATAACACTCTCAACCGGAAGATCAATTCCCAGCTGAGTCAAGTGGTTGTGGTACCCAGACATTCTGAGTATGTGTTCACTGACATAACTGTTCTCCTCCATCTTACAGCTAAAGAACTTGTTGGAGACTTCATATCTCTCAACCCGGACATTAGCTTGAAATATCAATTTCAGCTCTTGGAACATCTCATATGCTCCGTGGCGTTCAAAACGCTTTTGCAGTCCCGGTTCTAAGCCGTAGAGCATGGCACACTGAACTATCGAGTAGTCATCAGATCGAGCCTGCCAGGCGTTCACAACGTCTGCAGCAGCTCCTGCAGCAGGTCCATCACCTAGCGGTGCATCAAGGACATAATTCTTCTGTGCAGCAATGAGGATAATCCTCAAGTTACGGACCCAGTCCGTGTAGTTGCTACCATCATCTTTCAACTTAGCTTTCTCTAGGAACGCATTAAAATTCAACGGAACAGTAGCACGGGCCATTTATCTACAACATAGATATGCAAAGAAACTATCAAGACTAAGTTCATGATAAATTAAGTTCAATTAATCAAATTACTAATGAACTCCCACTTAAATTAACATCCCTCAAGTTAACTAAGTGTTACATGATCCAAATCAACTAGCCCATGTCCGATCATCACGTGAGATGGGATAGTCATCAATGGTGAACATCTCCATGTTGATCATATCTACTATATGACTCATGTTCGACCTTTCGGTCTCCAGTGTTCCGAGACCATGTATGTACATGCTAGGCTCGTCAAGTTTAACCCAAGTATTCTGCTTGTGTAAAACTGGCTTACACCTTTTGTATGTGAACGTAGAATCTATCACACCCGATCATCACGAGGTGCTTCGAAACGACGAACTTTAGCAACGGTGCATACTCGGGGAGAACACTTTTATCTTGAAATTTAGTGAAGGGATCATCTTATAATGCTACCGTCGTTCTAAGAAAAATAAGATGCATAAAGGATAAACATCACATGCAATCAAAATATGTGACATGATATGGCCATCATCTTGTGCTTTTGATCTCCATCTCCAAAGCATCGTCATGATCTCCATCATCACCGGCTCGACACCTTGATCTCCATCGTTGTGTCGTGGTCGTCTCGCCAACTATTGCTTCTACAACTATTGCTAACGCATAGCGATAAAGTAAAGCAATTACATGGCGCTTGCATTTCATACAATAAAGAGACAACCATAAGGCTCCTGCCGGTTGCCGATAAATTACAAAACATGATCATCTCATACAATAACGTATATCACATCATGTCTTGACCATATCACATCACAGCATACCCTGCAAAAACAAGTTAGACGTCCTCTACTTTGTTGTTGCAAGTTTTACGTGGCTGCTACGGGCTTCTAGCAAGAACCGTTCTTACCTACGGCATAAAACCACAACGGTGATTTATCAAGTTTGCTGTTTTAACCTTCAACAAGGACCGGCCGCAGTCAAATTCGATTCAACTAAAGTAGGAGAAACAGACACCCGCCAGCCACCTTTATGCAAAACAAGTTGCATGTCTGTCGGTGGAACCGGTCTCATGTACGTGGACATGTAAGGTTAGTCCGGGCCGCTTCATCTTACAATACCGCCGAATCAAAATAAGACGTTGGTGGTAAGCAGTATGACGATCACCGCCCACAACTCTTTGTGTTCTACTCGTGCATATCATCTACGCATAGACCTGGCTCATGATGCCACTGTTGGGGAACGTTGCATGGAAAACAAAAAAAATTCTACGCACACGCAAGATCTATCCATGGAGATGCATAGCTACGAGAGGGGGAGTGTGTCTACGTACCCTCGTAGACCGTAAGCGGAAGCGTTAGAACAACGCGGTTGATGTCGTCGAACAACTTCACGATCCAACCGACCGAGCACCGAACGTACGGCACCTCCGCGTTCAGCACACGTTCAGCTCGGTGACGTCCTCGACTTCTTGATCCAGCAAGACGGCGAGGTAGTGGATGAGTTCTGGCAGCACGACGGCGCGGTGACGGTGATGGTGATGCTATCTCCGCAGGGCTTCGCCCAAGCACTGCGAAAATATGACCGAGGGACGGAACTGTGGAGGGGGGCGCCGCACACGGCTAAGACAATGTTGTGTGCTTTGGAGCGCCCCCTCTCCTCTATTTATATATGTGTAGGGGCTTGGAGTAGAAGGAATAGTGCCACGTGAATAGTAACCGTGAATAGTACACACGAGGACTTGGACTCCAAAGTCCAATCCTATTCCTACTAGGACTCTCCCTTTTTTCCTTCCCTAGCTGCGTGGGCTTTTGAGGACTTGGTGCGCCTGGCCCAATAAGGCCAGGGCGCCTACCCTTAGCCCATGCCAGCCCTTTGGGACATGGTGGACCCACTTGTAGACTTCCGGACCCCTCCGGAATCCTCCGGAACCTTCTGGAAGCTTCCCGGTACAATACCGAAAAAACTGCACCTTTTTCCGGAACCCAAAATATGACTTCCCATATATAAATATTTACCTCTCGACCATTCCGAGACTCCTCGTGACGTCCGGGATCTCATCTGGGACTCCGAACAATATTCGGTTACCAATTCACATAACTCATATAACACTATATCGTCAACGAACGTTAAGCGTGCGGACCCTACGGGTTCGGGAATGATGTAGACATGACTGAGACGCCTCTCCGGTCAATAACCAATAGAGGAACCTGGATGCTCATATTGGTTCCTACATATTCCACGAAGATCTTATCGATCGAACCGCAATGACAACATACGTAATTCCTTTTGTCCGTCGGTATGTTACTTGCCCGAGATTCGATCGTCGGTATCTCCATACCTAGTTCAATCTCGTTACCGGCAAGTCTCTTTACTCGTTCCGTAATACATCATCCTGTAACTAACTCCTTCGTCACTTTGCTTGCAAGCTTCTTATGATGTGCATTACCGAGAGGGCCCAGAGATACCTCTCCGAAACACGGAGTGACAAATCCCAGTCTCGATCCATGCCAACTCAACGGACACCTTCGGAGATACCTGTAGAGCATCTTTATGATCACCCAGTTATGTTGTGACATTTGATAGCACACAAGGTATTCCTCCGATATCCGGGAGTTGCATGATCTCATGGTCTGAGGAACATGTATTTGACATTCAAGAAAGCAGTAGTAATAAACAGAACGATCATATGCTAAGCTAACGGATGGGTCTTGTCCATCACATCATTCTCCTAATGATGTGATCCCGTTATCAAATGACAACTCATGTCTATGGTTAGGAAACCTTAACCATCTTTGATCAACGAGCTAGTCTAGTAGAGGCTCACTAGGGACACGGTATTTGTTTATGTATTCACACATGTATTTAAGTTTCCGGTCAATACAATTCTAGCATGAATAATAAACCTTTATCATGAACAAGGAAATATAAAATATTTGTTTATGTATTCACAAATATAAAGGTTTATTATTCCTTGTTCATGATAAAGGTTTATTATTCATGCTAGAATTGTATTGACCGGAAACTTAAATACATGTGTGAATACATAAACAATTATCGTGTCCCTAGTGAGCCTCTACTAGACTAGCTCGTTGATCAAAGATGGTTAAGGTTTCCTAACCATAGACATGAGTTGTCATTTGATAACGGGATCACATCATTAGGAGAATGATGTGATGGACAAGACCCATCTGTTAGCTTAGCATATGATCGTTCTGTTTATTGCTACTGCTTTCTTGAATGTCAAATACATGTTCCTCCGACCATGAGATCCTGCAACTCCCGGATACCGGAGGAATACCTTGTGTGCTATCAAACGTCACAACGTAACTGGGTGATCATAAAGATGCTCTACAGGTATCTCCGAAGGTGTCTGTTGAGTTGGCATGGATCGAGACTGGGATTTGTCACTCCGTGTTTTGGAGAGGTATCTCTGGGCCCTCTCGGTAATGCACATCATAAGAAGCTTGCAAGCAAAGTGACTAAGGAGTTAGTTACAGGATGATGTATTACGGAATGAGTAAACAGACTTTCCGGTAACGAGATTGAACTAGGTATGGAGATACCGACGATCGAATCTCGGGCAAGTAACATACCAACGGACAAAGGGAATTACGTATGTTGTTATTGCGGTTCGACCGATAAGATCTTCGTGGAATATGTAGGAACCAATATGAGCATCCAGGTTCCACTATTGGTTATTGACCGGAGAGGCGTCTCATTCATGTCTACATCATTCCCGAACCCATAGGGTCCGCACGCTTAACGTTCGTTGACGATATAGTGTTATATGAGTTATGTGAATTGGTAACCGAATATTGTTCGGAGTCCCGAATGAGATCCCGGACATCACGAGGAGTCTCGAAATGGTCGAGAGGTAAAGATTTATATATGGGAAGTCATATTTTGGGTTCCGGAAAAAGGTGCGGTTTTTTCGGTATTGTACCGGGAAGCTTCCAGAAGGTTCCGGAGGATTCCGGAGGGGTCCGGAAGTCCACAAGTGGGTCCACCACGTCCCAAGGGCTGGCATGGGCTAAGGGGAGGCGCCCTGGCCTTATTGGGCCAGGCGCACCAAGTCCTCAAAAGCCCACGCAGCTAGGGAAAGAAAAAGGGAGAGTCCTAGTAGGAATAGGATTGGACTTTGGAGTCCAAGTCCACGTGTGTACTATTCACGTGGCACTGTTCACGTGGTACTGTTCACGTGGCACTATTCCTTCTACTCCAAGCCCCTACACATATATAAATAGAGGAGAGGGGGCGCCCCAAACAAGACACAACATTGTCTTAGCCGTGTGCGGCGCTCCCCTCCACAGTTCCGTCCCTCGGTCATATTTTCGCAGTGCTTGGGCGAAGCCCTGCGGAGATAGCATCACCATCACCGTCACCACGCCATCGTGCTGCCGGAACTCATCCACTACCTCGCCGTCTTGTTGGATCAAGAAGTCGAGGACGTCACCGAGCTGAACGTGTGCTGAACGCGGAGGTGCCGTACGTTCGGTACTCGGTCGGTTGGATCGTGAAGTTGTTCGACGACATCAACCGCGTTGTTCTAACGCTTCCGCTTACGGTCTACGAGGGTACGTAGACACACTCCCCCTCTCGTAGCTATGCATCTCCATGGATAGATCTTGCGTGTGCGTAGAATTTTTTTTGTTTTCCATGCAACGTTCCCCAACACCGGACCCTTCCCGGAACCTGCCCGGAACTTCCGGCCTCCGGAACCTCTGGCCCTGCCCAGAACTTCCGGCCTGCGTGCGCGCAGTGACTCTGGGCTGAGGCCCATGTACCCCTTCGTCCACCTAGACTATAAATACTCGTCTCCTACCTCCGTTTTAGGGTTAGCAAAGTAGATAGCTCTTTGAGATGGAGCTTTGCTCATCCGTACCTCTCCCATGGAGATCAAGACCTCCATGTGAACCATGTGAGAAGATCCACTCCGAATTCAAGACCTCGACTCCTTCGTGGATCGGGACGAACTAGCTACCGTGTATCTTCCTTTGTTGGTTTCGGATCTTGTACCCCTACTATGCGTATGTGGATCTAGTGCATGTGTGATTGTATCGAGTTGATTTGAGTGTTTCTCTCGTGTTTCCCCTCGTGTTTCCCCCGTGTTCTTCGTGTTCTTCACGGGATCCGCTCCAATCGTGAAAGATCGACACCGTTAGGGTTCCACCCTACATCATCTTGGTATCATGAGCCACGTTGATCACGATTTTGGAGTCTTCCCCACCGTTTTCTAGCTTGATTTTGTTGTTTTTGTCCTAATTCAAAAATCCCCACCAAAAATAGCCCTCCCAAAATTTTTGTGATTTGTTGGTTTTGTTGATGTTTTGTTGAGATTGATCCATGGATTTCGTGTGTAGCACGTAGATCTAGCTTTCCCACCATCCCTTCCACCCAAAATTTTCTTTTCCCCCTTCCAATTTGGGTTTTTCCTGAAGTTTTTCCGCCCAAATTCCAGACCTGCAATTTTCTGTTCTTGGCGAAATCCCGACCCCCGGAACTTCCGGCCCCGCCCGGACCTTCCGGCCCCCCGGAACTTCCGGCCACCGGTACTTCTGGCCTCCGCCCAGAACTTCCGGCCTTGACAGAAAGTTGTTCACCGCCTTTTCGTTTCCGCAAGTTGGTCATCTTCGACCACGGGGCAGCGGCATCTCCGCCAACGTACTGGAGACCGTGCATCACGTCATCGACAACACCATCTCCACCATTGAGACACCCTCACCGTAAGCAAGGACGGTAACATCGACGACAACTTGTTCATATCCTTGCCATTGCATTGTGAAACCCCCGAGACCATCTTTTGCGTAGCTTTCCTACGAGACTAGCCATTTGAGTATTGCCGGGCAACGATACTTGTGCACTTTAGTGATACCGTTCCACATAGCTATCATAGCGTGCACATATACTCATATCATCTCTTGTGCCAAATTGGGTTCCCGCATATACATCATTGCTACCATCGTGAAAGCATTTCACATAAGGGGTCAAAAGGAAAAGAGCAAAAGAAAGAGAAGCTTTTAAGCAAAAGAGAATGAGTAACAAGCTTGTGAGCAATAGCCATAGCATATTTGATCATCTTGGATCTTTGTGACAAGTTCACCGGGAATCATACATCCATAGCATAAGTGAGATAGAAAGCATTACATTTTGTCTCTTATAGGTTGTGCACAAGTTCGTATCCACCTGTTGAGCAAGCGTGCTAGCGTCTCTCTAGTGTTGTGCAACAAGAGCATTCTCCGTGGATTCCACATTTTGAGCTCGTTCCTTGGTTGCACGACCCCAATTATCTATCCGTGCGTGTGTTTCTGTGTGACACTTTTAGCTATTGGTCTACTTGTTACACTTGCAATCTTGTGAATATTTTTCAACATTATTGATATCTTGCTTGCAATTGCAGAAATTTTGTGCCACTATCCTAACCAAACTCCTCCAAAAGCTTTACTTGTGTAGGTGTGAGATTTGACTCGATCCGGTACCAATTGCACTATTTCCATAATACCATATTGGGTGCTCATTGATCCATCTTCAACATTGGATAAGGTACATTGGTCTAGTTCGTTTCTTTCTTCCACTAACACTTGTTTGAGAATCATGGATAGGCCGAGCACTTCTATCAACCCCCTCTTCAATGAGCAAGAAGACGCACCGAACGACTACGTCACCAAGGCTCACCTCTTTGGCGTCCAACGAGCATTACATCAAGAGAGCGAAGCATTGGGCGAACGCATCGAACAACTCGCCTCCGACTTTCGACAAACCCTTGATGACAAGCTATCATCGCAAATGGACGAGTTCCGGACCATGCTGCTCAACCGTGATTCTTCCACTTCGCCCTCCTCAAGATCAAGACGGCGCCATTCGAGCCGACACTCTTCGGACACTTCTTCGGATGCAAGTCTTCCACGAGCACACTCTCATCGTCCCCAAGCACATGACGACCGGCAAGCTTCAAGAAACCCATTCCATGGTAATGGTTTGCAAGACCGCATTCGAGAGCGCGAACGACAACAACAACAAGCAAAATCCAACGGGAACCAAGATCAAGTTCCACAACGACAACGTCAAGTGCTCCAAGACGACGACGCCCTACACCAAGAACGACAACGTCGTGAGGAGCAAGCGCTTGAAGCTCAACATGCCCTACGCGAATCAACTCGCAACGTCGCCAAACGCAACCGCCGCGTGCGCGAACAAGAAGAAGCCGCACGACTTGAGGAGCGCCAAGAGATGCGGAACCGTGCATGAATCCCAAGGCAACCACGTCAAGTCAATCAAGCTGAACACGACGAGGATGAGCTAGAAGATCTACCTCCACGGCACGACCGTCATCGCAACCGCCGCCAACGCAATGAGGAGCGCTACGGCAAGCTCAAGTTCACCATGCCTAAATTCTCCGGTGGAAATGATCCTGAAGAATACCTTTCATGGGCGTTGAAGGTCGACAAGATATTCCATCTTCACAACTACAACGAGGACAAGAAGATTGCCATGGCATCTCTCGAGTTCCAAGACTATGTTCTCATTTGGTGGGAGCAAGTGATCGAACGGCGCCAAGAGAGAGGCGAACCACCCATCACAACTTGGGATCAAATGAAGGATGTCATGCGAGCTCGTTTTGTGCCCACACACTATAGCCGCGACCTCTTCAAGAAACTACAACTCCTCAAGCAAGGCACCAAGTCGGTTGAAGCGTACTACCAAGAGATGGAAATTGCAATGATACGAGCTAACGTCAAGGAAGATGATGAACAAACAATGGCGCGTTTCTTGAATGGCCTCAACTATCCAATCAAGAAAATTGCGGACTTCCAACCGTACTCCAACCTCCTCGAGCTAGTGCACCAAGCAACCAAAGCGGAGTGACAAGTACAAGAAGACTACAAGTACTCTTCCAGGACCTGCGGTTCATACACTCAAGCTTCAACAACTTCTACAACTCCTTCCATGACTCGAGCTACACCAAGTACCGGTGACAAGTCAAGCTCCAAGCAACAAACGACATCTTCAAGTCATCTTCCTCCTACTACAAGCAACTCCAAGCCAAGAGCTTCGTCATCAAAAACTCCTTCGGATGCCACCGACAAAACAAGTGACATCAAGTGCTTTACGTGCAAGGGACGAGGCCACAAGTCCTTCGAGTGCCCAACAAGACGCACTATGATCATGAACGCCGACGGCACCTACGATTCTATGAGTGAAGATGAAATGGCAGCCATTGAGCAAGTGGCCATGCACCGCCAAGTGAATGAAGAAGAAGATGATCAAGTGTTTTGCGACAATGATTCGAGTCCCGCTCTTGTTGTCTCCAAGGTCTTGACACTTCAACAACATCAAGATGAAGACCAGCGTTGCCACATCTTCCATACCAAGGCGGGAATTGAAGGACGTTCCGTCAAGGTCATCATCGACGGCGGAAGTTGCCACAACTTGGCAAGTGATGAGTTATGTTCCAAGCTCCAATTGGTCAAGAAGAAACACCCTCGCCCCTACAAGGTCCAATGGCTTAGCGACTCCGGCACCATTCAAGTGGAGCACACCGTCCAAGTCTCCTTCAAGATCGGCGCCTACGAAGATACATTGGAGTGTGATGTGGTTCCTATGTTCGTGTGCCATCTCCTCCTTGGACGACCTTGGCAATTAGACCGTGGCGTCATCCACAACAGACGGACCAATCACTATAGTTTCAAGATGAAGGGCAAGGAATTCGTTCTTCGACCTATGACACCAAGTCAACTCATCGCGGGCAAGCAAGCATCTACCCATCATGGAGAGAAAAGTGAGCGAGTGAACCACCAAAAAGAGAGTGAGAGCCACAAGCCAAACATGAGTGACTCCACGATGCGTGACAAAAGAGATCTAGTTCTTTTAGCCACCAAAAGAGATTTGAGGGATGTGAGTGGGAGCCCATCAAGTGTTCTTCACTTTGTGCTTGTGTGCAAAGATGAAGTGGTGCGGACTAATACTTCACAACATCTTCCTTTGGTATTGTCTCATTTATTGCAGGAATTCGCGGACGTGTTTCCCGATGAGCTACCTCCCGGACTTCCTCCACTACGCGGAATTGAACACCGTATAGACCTCATCCCCGGCGCACCTCTACCGAACAAGGCACCTTACTGCGTCAACCCCGAGGAGACCAAAGAGATACAAAGGCAAGTGCAACATCTCATGGAGAATGGGTATGTACGCGAAAGCTTGAGCCCTTGTGTCATTCCGGTCATTCTCGTGCCTAAGAAAGATGGTTCCTATCGCATGTGTTCCGATTGCCGTCCTATAAATGCTATCACCGTTAGATACCGCCATCCCATTCCACGCCTAGATGACATGCTAGATGAACTTAGTGGAGCCACAATTTTCTCTAAAATTGACCTTAAAAGTGGCTATTATCAAATTCGCATGCAAGAGGGTGATGGATGGAAAACGGCTTTCAAAACCAAATTTGGCTTGTATGAATGGTTAGTCATGCCTATGGGTTTATCGCAAGCACCTAGCACTTTTATGCGTGTGATGCACTATGTTCTTCGCAAATTAATTGGCATTTGTGTTGTGGTTTACTTTGATGACATCCTTGTGTTTAGTGAAACTCTCCAAGATCATGTCAAACACCTTAGAGAAGTATTCAAAATCCTTAGAGACGAGCGACTTTATGCTAATATGGAAAAATGCACTTTTGGTGTTGATAAGCTTGTCTTCTTGGGTTTTGTTGTCTCATCTAAGGGTGTTCATGTTGATGAAACTAAAATTGATGCTATTAAGAATTGGCCACAACCAACCAATTTGCTTCAAGTGCGTAGCTTCCTTGGCTTAGCCGGATTTTATAGATGCTTTGTGAAGGATTTTAGCACCATTGCATCACCATTGCACGCATTAAGTAAGAAGAATGCACCATTTGTTTGGGGTCCATCTCAAGATGTCGCATTTCATGAGCTTAAAAACTTGCTTACACATGCCCCCTTACTTGCATTACCAAACTTTGAGAAAACTTTTGAAGTGCATTGTGACGCTAGTGGTAATGGTATTGGTGGTGTGTTAATGCAAGAGAAACGACCTATTGCATATTTTAGTGAAAAACTCTCCGGCACGCAACTTAACTATCCTATCTATGACAAAGAGTTATATGCTTTGGTGAGAGTCTTGCATGTGTGGGAACATTATCTCCGTCCACGTGAATTTGTCATCCATACGGATCATGAAACGCTTAAGTACCTCAAGGGTCAAACTAAATTGAACAAGCGTCATGCTAAATGGAGTGAGTTCATTGAGTCATTTCCTTATGTTATCAAGTATCTCAAAGGTAAGGAAAATGTTGTGGCGGACGCTCTTTCCTGCAAGTGCATGTTGGTTACCAAACTTGAGTTGAATGTTATTGGCTTTGAGCACATTAAACACTTGTATGAGCATGATTCGTCATTTGCAACTCCTTATGCCAAATGTTTACCTCATAAAACTTGGGAGCAATATCACTTGAAAGATGGCTATCTTATGCGAGCTAACAAACTTTGTATTCCCGAGTCTTCTCTTCGTTTGCTAGTTTTGCAAGAAGCTCATGGCGGAGGACTCATGGGGCATTTTGGACGTGACAAGACCTTCGCTACGCTCTCCAAGAACTACTTTTGGCCAAAGATGTTTCGAGACGTTTCTCGCTACACCAACCGGTGCTCTACATGCCGCAAAGCTAAGTCTAAAGCTCAATCTCATGGCGTTTATATGCCTCTTCCTATTCCGTATCAACCATGGGAAGATATTAGTATGGACTTTGTGCTTGGTTTGCCAAGAACCCGCAATGGAAAAGATTAGGTATTTGTTGTTGTGGACCGATTCTCGAAAATGGCACATTTGATTCCATGCAACAAGATAGACGATGCTTCACATGTTGCAAATCTGTTTTGTAGGGAAATCTTGCGTCTACATGGAGTGCCAAAGACTATTGTGTCAGACCGCGACGTCAAGTTCCTTAGCTACTTTTGGAAGACACTATGCGCCAAGCTCGGCATCAAGCTTCTATTCTCTTCGGCATACCATCCACAAACCGACTACCAAACGGAGGTCACGAACCGGACGCTATCGACTCTCCTCCGCGTGTTGATCAAGAGGAACATCAAGGAGTGGGAGGAGTGCTTACCCATCGCCGAGTATGCCTACAATCGAGCACAACACTCTACTACCGGCAAGTCCCCCTTCGAGGTCGTCTACGGATTCAATCCATTATCCCCTTTGGACATTCTACCGCTACCTCTTCAAGAGCGCATCAACATGGACGCGAGTGCCCGAGCGAGCTATCTCAAGAAGATGCATGAAGACACAAGGCACACCATCGAGCGCCAAGTACATCGACTCGCGACCAAGATCAACATCAACAAGCAACCCATGATATTCAACATTGGAGATCTTGTGTGGCTACACCTTCGCAAGGACCGCTTCCCCAATGAGCGCAAGTCCAAGCTCCTACCACGTGCCGACAGACCCTTCAAGGTGCTTGCACGCTACAACAACAACGCCTACAAGATCGACATCCCCCGCGACAAGTACAACGTGAGCGATATCTCCAACGTCAAGGATCTCTCTCCCTACCATGGTGATGAGGTTTTCGATCCGAGGTCGGATCTTTCCCAAGGGGGGGGGGGGGAGATGATGCGGATCATCCCATATTCATCCCCATGGACACTACACCAACTACCCAAGCACCAAGTGGACCCATGACAAGATCTCGTGCACGTGCCATTCAATCCGAGGTGACATCTCTCCTACTTGAGCTTCCCTTACACGTGAACGAGACATGGTTGCTACCTCAATCCGAGATACTATGTATGATCAGGTACAGCGAGCATCCCGAGGATCCGAGAGCTGAAGGAGAAGAAAGGGACAGGAGTGCAAACTCTCTGTCCAGCCCGGAACTTCCGGCCAGATCCCGGAACCTCCGGCCCCCGGAACTTCCGGCCCCCGGCAAAACCGACGACCCCAGGACGTGCAAAGTCTCTGTCCAGCCCGGAACCAGCCCGGACCCTCGCCCGGAACTTCCGGCCCGCTCGGACCTTCCGCCCCCCGGACTCCAGCTCCCCCTCGCACCGTGCCTACTCTCTGGATAGCCCGGACCCTTCCCGGAACCTGCCCGGAACTTTCGGCCTCCGGAACCTCTGGCCCTGCCCGGAACTTCCGGCCTGCCTGCGCGCAGTGACTCTGAGCCGAGGCCCATGTACCCCTTCGTCCACCTAGACTATAAATACTCGTCTCCTACCTCCGTTTTAGGGTTAGCAAAGTAGATAGCTCTTTGAGATAGAGCTTTGCTCATCCGTACCTCTCCCATGGAGATCAAGACCTCCATGTGAACCATGTGAGAAGATCCACTCCGGATTCAAGACCTCGACTCCTTCGCGGATCGGGACGAACTAGCTACCGTGTATCCTCCTTTGTTGGTTTAGGATCTTGTACCCCTACTATGCGTATGTGGATCTAGTGCATGTGTGATTGTATCGAGTTGATTTGAGTGTTTCTCTCGTGTTTCCCCTCGTGTTTCCCCCGTGTTCTTCGCGGGATCCGCTCCAATCGTGAAAGATCGACACCGTTAGGGTTCCACCCTACATCACAGTGGGCCCAGTCAGCAGTTGACTGCTCAGCGTTGATTGGTCAATAGGACCAGTGGGTCCCACCTGTCATTGACTGGGGCCAGCCCCGTCAGCAGTTGACTGGTCAACTGGGCTCAGTGGGACCCAGTGGTCAGTCTTTGTTAGTTTAACAGGGTTTTAAACTAATTTAATTAGCTAATTAGCAGGGGTGGGGCCCAGATGTCAGTGACACAGTAGTTAGTGAGTTAATTAGGAGCGTTAGTTAGTTTAATTAAGTCGCTACAGTAGCGGGCCCACTCGTCAGCGTCTGTTAGGGCGGGGGTTAGCTGTTAATGACCTGACGTGCGGGACCCACCGAAGTTAGGACGCCGGCGCAACTCCGGCGAGCTCCAGCGAGGACTGCAGGCGTCGAAAACGGCCGTTCGGCCACAGATCGGCGCACGGAGCGGCGCATTCGAATGCCCATGCGATGCCGCGTTCGGTGGGGGTGGTGACTGGCCCCGGGGAGGCCCTAATCGTCGACGGCGACCTTACCAGCGGACGCCGGAGCTCGGAGCTGATCGGGCTCGAGCAAAACGAGAACGAGGGGAGGCGAGACTAAGTGCGTTCGACTCCAGGAAGCGTACTGAGCACGTTGATGTGCTCAGCTGCTCGTGACAGCGACCACAGCGATGGCAGCATCAACTGCGGCGGAGCTCCGCTCGGGCAGCCATGGCAGCGGCGACTACGAGCGCGGAAATGGAGAGAAACAGGGGGGAGAAGGAGCGCGTGCTCACAGTGACCAGGCAGGAGGGCTCAGGGAGGCGCGGGGAGGTCGGAGTCGAGCGGATCGACTCCAATGGTGACGGCGGCCGTAGTTGATGAAGCCGGTCGATGGCGAGGCGTGGCGGCTCCCCGGCTCAACTTGCTGCTCGGGGAGGTCGTAGGCGATGGTGGCGAACCAGGTGGACATGCTCCGGTCGCGTGGGGCGGCTGGTGGCCGCGGTGGTGCCGGCAGAGCGGCGACGACTGCGCTCGGACAGAGAGAACCGAGAGGGAAAGAGACGAGCGAGGGGAGCAGTGGGGGGTCTAGGGTTCCAGGGGGCGCAGGGGGTCTTGCAGGCGTCCACGGGCTGCAGCCGCGCGCTGTCGAGCGCGCGCGAGGGGGGGCCAAGGTGAGCGCGTGCTGTGCGGGCGACAGCAGCGCGAGGAGGGAGACGGCGCAGGGAGCTGGGCTGGGCCGCGACTGCAGGGGATGGGCTCTAGTGCACAGTAGGATAGGCCCTTCTCTTTTATTCTTTTCTGTTTTCTATTTTCTTTACTGTTTTGCATTTTCTTTTAATAGCAAATGAGTTTAGAAAAATGTAAAACCTGCCAAATTAAATACCCTGCAATATTCTGCACTGCCATAGTGAGTTTGGGATTTAAATGAATTCATTTGAATTTTTGTTTAAATGAAATGGTTTAAATAGGTCTGTTTAGGTACATTTTTTGGATGTTAGGGTCAATATGGGAATTCAATTAATGTTGGTTTTAATTTTACAATTGCTTTGGGATTATTTGAAATATTATGAATATTTTTATCCAATTAATTGAAGAAGTAATAATTTGACTTGCATTTGAATTTTGAAATTGAACTTGAAGTTGGATTATTTTCTAAATGCAATTTGTTTAGGATGATCATGCTGACATGGCTAATTAATTAGCTTAATGACAGGGTTGAGAACTAGGGATGTTACACATGATCGATGTCTATTTAATTTGTCAACATGAATGCAGGAAATGGATCACGTGTGCATTAACTGTGGTCAAGTCAGATGCCAGAAGGACAAGAGGTTGTTCTTAGATGTTCCAGACGACTTCATAACTAGGACGGTATGTTTTAATTCAACATGTTAGACTGATTTTCATAGTTGCTCCCAAAAGTGCCTAGTTGTTGTTTTCTTTTAATTTTGCCCAGGTCATCCCTCATCTCCAACGCCGACCCACAAACGGACACGGTATTTGTCCGAAAATTGGTCCGGACCGTTGTCCGGACACTGATACGTGAGCCGGCCATCCAACCGTGCCCGCATACAAATTTGAACAAAAAAAAATTATCGCTCGGACTAGTGTGAGCACTTGAAAAATGAAAAGGAAGTATATCACTTGAAATAAAAAACTCAAACAATTTAGTGCCTTCCGCCATTGGCTAATGGCCTTCCGCGATTGTGACTTGAAAAATTTAGTGCCTTCCACCATTGTGAGCACTTAAAAAAGAAAAAAGAGTGTAGCATTTGAAGAAAAAAAAGTGAAACATTAGTGCTTCCGCCAAATGCTAGCAACCTTCCGCCAAAGAGCAAAAAATTTAGCCGCGGCTTTCCGCCATCCGGACAGAAAGAGGATACGTGGTTGCTTTGGATTGGCCAGACGGATGTCCGGACTCCCACATGTTGGGGAACGTTGCATGGGAAACAAAAATTTTCCTACGCACACACAAGATCTATCCATGGTGATGAGCATCTACGAGAGGGAGAGTGAATCTACATACCCTTGTAGATCGCTAAGCGGAAGCGTTTAAGAAACGCGGTTGATGTAGTCGAACGTCTCCGCGATCCAAATCGCAAGTCGTCCCTCGATCCGATCACGAACTAGCGCCGAACGGACGGCACCTCCGCGTTCAACACACGTACGGCTTGATGACGCCTTCACCTCCTCGATCCAGCGAGCGATGATGAAGTAGTGGTTGAGTTCCAGCAGCACGACGGCGTGGTGATGGTGGTGAGGAACAATCTCTGCAGGGCTTCGCCAAGCGCTACGGAGATTATGACGGAGGAACTAGAGGGTTAGGGTTGCCGCACACGGCTTGGGGAAATCTTGATGTGTACCGTGTGCTAGCCCTGCCCCTCTATTTATATGTTGAGCCTTGGGGTCTAAACTTGGAGTAAAAGCCTCCTCCAGGTCGGTTTTGCCCGCACAAGGTCGGTTTGGCCCGCAGGGAAAGAGTCCAACTCGGATCCCTGCCGAACCGTGCACAGCCGCACACAAGCGGTAGTACCGCTTCACACAAGCGGTAGTACCGCTTGGGCGGTAGTACCGCTTCACACAAGCGGTAGTACCGCTTGGGCGGTAGTACCGCTTCACACAAGCGGTAGTACCGCTTACGCGGCAGCAAAACTACTTTTTGCACTTTCCAATACCTTGTGGGCTTTTATCCCTTGGCCCATATAAAGTGTTGCTGTACCCGAACACTTCGGCAAACATCCGGAACCCCTTCCGGTGAACTCTGGAACTCTTCCGGAGATCGAAACACTATTATCACATATATCAATCTTTACCTCCGGACTCTTCCGGAGATCCTCGTCATGTCCGGGATTTTATCCGAGACTTCCGAACAACTTTCGGTCACCAACATAATAACTCAATTATACTAATCGTCACCAAACGTTAAGTGTGTAGACCCTGCGGGTTCGAGAACTATGTAGACATGACCGAGACACCTCTACGATCAATAACCAATAGCGGGACCTGGATGCCCATATTGGCTCCTACATATTCTACGAAGATCTTTATCGGTCGAACCTCTATGTCAAGGATTCAGTTAATCCCGTATGCTGTTCCCTTCGTTCTTCGGTATGTTACTTGCCCGAGATTCGATCGTCGGTATCACTATACCTAGTTCAATCTCGTTACCGGCAAGTCTCTTTACTCGTTCCGTAATACAAGATCCTGTGGCTAACTCTTTAGTCACTTTGCTTGCAAGGCTCAATGTGATGTTGTATTACCGAGTGGGCCCTGAGATACCTCTCCGTCATACGGAGTAACAAATCCCAGTCTTGATCCATGCCAACCCAACAGACACCCTCGGAGATACCTGTAGAGCACCTTTATAGTCACCCAGTTACGTTGCGACGTTTGATACACACAAGGTATTCCTCCGGTGTCAGTGAGTTGCATGATCTCATGGTCAAAGGAACAGATACTTGACATGCAGAAAACAATAGCAATAAACTGACACGATCAAATGCTACGTTTACAGTTTGGGTCTTGTCCATCACATCATTCTCCTAATGATGTGATCCCGTTATCAAATGACATCTCATGTCAATGGCTAGGAAACCTTAACCATCTTTGATCAACGAGCTAGTCAACTAGAGGCTTACTAGGGACACAGTGTTGTCTATGTACCCACACATGTATTTGAGTTTCCAATCAATACAATTATAGCATGGATAATAAACGATTATCATGAACAAGGAAATATAATAATAACCAATTTATTATTGCCTCTAGGGCATATTTCCAACAGTCTCCCACTTGCACTAGAGTCAATAATCTAGTTCACATCACTATGTGATTTACATTGTAATGAATCGAACACCCATGCAGTTCTGGTGTTGTTCATGTTTAGCCCTTGGAAGAGGTTTAGTCATCGGATCTGCAACATTTAGATCCGTGTGTACTTTGCAAATATTTATGTCGTCCTCCTTGATGTAATCGCGGATGGAATTGAAACGTCGTTTTATGTGTCTGGTCCTCTTGTGAAACCTCGGTTCCTTGGCTAGAGCAATGGCACCAGTGTTATCACAAAACAGAGTCATTGGGTTAAGCGCACTAGGCACTACTCCAAGATCTGTCATGAACTCCTTCATCCAGACACCTTCCTTCGCCGCCTCCGAGGCAGCGATGTACTCCGCTTCGCATGTAGAATCTGCTACGACGCTTTGCTTGGAACTGCACCAGCTAACCGCACCCCCATTAAGAATAAATACGTATCCGGTTTGCGACTTAGAGTCATCCGGATCAGTGTCAAAGCTTGCATCGACGTAACCCTTTACGACGAGCTCTTGATCACCTCCATAAACGAGAAACATGTCCTTAGTCCTTTTCAGGTACTTCAGGATATTCTTGACCGCCGTCCAGTGTTCCATTCCTGGATCACCTTGAAACCTTCCGACCATACTTATGGCAAGGCTGACATCGGGTCTTGTGCACAGCATTGCATACATGATAGAGCCTATGGCTGAAGCATAGGGGATGACACTCATCTTTTCTCTATCTTCTGCAGTCACTGGGCATTGAGTCTTACTCAACTTCACACCTTGCAAAACAGGCAAGAACCCCTTCTTGGACTGATCCATTTTGAACTTCTTCAAAATCTTATCAAGGTATGTGCTTTGTGAAAGTCCTATTAAGCGTCTCGATCTATCTCTATAGATCTTGATGCCTAATATGAAAGCAGCTTCTCCTAGGTCCTTCATTGAAAAACTCTTGTTCAAATATTCCTTTACGCTTTCCAGCATTTCTATATTGTTTCCAATCAGCAATATGTCATCCACATATAATATTAGAAACGCTATAGAGCTCCCACTCACTTTCTTGTAAATACAAGCTTCTCCGTAAACTTGTATAAACTCGAACGCTTTGATCACCTCATCAAAACGAAGATTCCAACTCCGAGATGCTTGCACCAGTCCATAAATGGATCGCTGGAGTTTGCAAACTTTGTCAGCATTCTCTGGATCGACAAAACCTTCTGGTTGCATCATATACAACTCTTCCTTAAGGAAACCATTAAGGAACGCTGTTTTGACATCCATCTGCCAAATTTCATAATCAAAAAAGGCAGCTATTGCTAACATGATTCTGACGGACTTAAGCATCGCTACGGGTGAGAAGGTCTCATCGTAGTCAACTCCTTGAACTTGTGAAAAACCCTTTGCCACAAGTCGAGCTTTATAGACGGTGACATTACCGTCCGCGTCCGTCTTCCTCTTAAAGATCCATTTGTTCTGAATGGCCTTACGCCCTTCAGGTAATACTTCCAAAGTCCATACTTTGTTTTCATACATGGATCCCATCTCGGATTTCATGGCCTCTAACCACTTCTCGGAATCCGGGCCCATCATCGCTTCTCCATAGCTCGTAGGTTCATCGTTGTTTAACAACATGACCTCTAAGACAGGGTTGCCGTACCACTCAGGAGCAGTACGCGTCCTTGTCGACCTACGAGGTTCGATAGCAACTTGATCCAAAGCTTCATGATCATCATCATTAACTTCCTCTTCAGCTAATGTAGGCTCCACAGAAACAACTTTCTGCGCTGCGCTACTCTCAGGTTGAAGTAAAGGTTCAACAACCTCATCAAGTTCTATCTTCCTCCCACTCAATTCTTTCGAGAGAAACTCTTTCTCAAGAAATGTTCCGTTTTTAGCGACAAACACTTTGCCTTCGGATCTGAGGTAGAAGGTATACCCAACTGTCTCTTTTGGGTATCCTATGAAGACGCATTTCTCCGCTTTGGGTTCCAGCTTTTCAGGCTGAAGCTTTTTGACATAAGCATCACATCCCCAAACTTTAAGAAACGACAGTTTTGGCTTCTTGCCAAACCAAAGTTCATATGGCGTCGTCTCAACGGATTTCGATGGTGCCCTATTTAAAGTGAATGCAGCTGTCTCTAATGCATAACCCCAAAACGATAGTGGCAAATCGGCAAGAGACATCATAGATCGCACCATATCCAATAAGGTTCGATTACGACGTTCGGACACACCATTACGCTGTGGTGTTCCAGGCGGTGTCAATTGTGAAACAATTCCACACTGTCTTAAGTGACTGCCAAACTCATAACTCAGATATTCTCCTCCTCGATCAGATCGTAGGAATTTAATCTTCTTGTTACGATGATTCTCAACTTCACTCTGAAATTGTTTGAACTTTTCAAATGTTTCAGACTTGTGTTTCATTAAGTAAATATACCCATATCTACTTAAGTCATCAGTGAAGGTGAGAAAGTAACGATAACCACCGCGCGCCTCAATACTCATCGGACCGCACACATCAGTATGTATGATTTCCAATAAGTCACTTGCCCGTTCCATTGTTCCAGAGAACGGCGTTTTAGTCATCTTGCCCATGAGGCATGGCTCACATGTGTCAAGTGATTCAAAATCAAGTGACTCCAAAAGTCCATCAGCATGGAGCTTCTTCATGCGTTTTACGCCAATATGACCTAAACGGCAGTGCCACAAGAAAGTGGTATTATCATTATCAATTCTACATCTTTTGGCATCAATGTTATGAACATGTGTATCATTACTATCGAGATTCAATAAGAATAAACCCCTCACATCGGGTGCATGACCATAAAAGATATTACTCATATAAATAGAACAACCATTATTCTCTGATTTAAATGAGTAACCGTCTCGCAATAAACAAGATCCAGATATAATGTTCATGCTTAACGCAGGCACCAAATAACACTTATTTAGGTTCATCACTAATCCCGACGGTAATCGAAGAGCGAGCGTGCCGACGGCGATCACATCAACCTTGGAACCATTTCCCACGCGCATCGTCACTTCGTCCTTTGCCAGCCTCCGTCTATTCCGCAGTTCCTGTTTTGAGTTGCAAATATGAGCAACCGCACCGGTATCAAATACCCAGGCACTACAACGAGAGTTGGTAAGGTACACATCAATAACATGTATATCATATATACCTTGTTTGTTGTTGGCCGCCTTCTTGTCAGCCAAATACTTGGGGCAATTCCGCTTCCAGTGTCCAGTTCCCTTGCAATGAAAACACACAGTTTCTGGTTTGGGTCCAGCCTTGGGTTTCTTCACGAGAGGAGCAACTGCTTTGCCACTCTGCTTGGAGTTACCCTTCTTACCCTTGCCATTTTTCTTGAAACTAGTGGTTTTATTGACCATCAACACTTGATGCTCCTTCTGAATTTCAGACTCAGCGGCTTTCAGCATCGCAAACAGCTCGGCAACTGACTTGTTCATCCCGTGCATGTTATAGTTCAACACGAAGCTCTTGTAGCTAGGTGGCAATGATTGAAGAACTCTGTCAGTGATAGCCTCTGGCGGAAGGGGCATCCCTAACTCAGCCAGACGGGTGGAGTACCCAGACATTCTGAGCAAGTGATCACTGATAGACCCGTTCTCCTCCATCTTGCAAGCATAGAACTTATCGGAGATCTCATATCTCTCGATCCGGGCATTCTTCTGAAAGATAAACTTCAATTCCTGGAACATCTCATATGCTCCATGACGTTCAAAACGTCTTTGAAGTCCCGGTTCTAAGCCATACAACATTGCACATTGAACTATTGAGTAATCATCAGAACGAGCCTGCCAGGCGTTCACAACGTCTAGAGACTCAACTGGAGCAGGTGGATCACCAAGCGGTGCATCAAGGACATAAGCCTTCTGGGAAGCCGTAAGGATAATCCTTAGATTACGGGCCCAGTCCACAAAGTTACTTCCATCATCTTTCAACTTAGCTTTCTCTAGGAACGCATTAAAATTCAGGGGTGCTACTGCGCGAGCCATGATCTACAACATAAATATAGCAAAGACAACTTAGACTATTGTTCTAGATAATGAGTTTAGTTAATCATATTACTTAAAAACTCCCACTCAAATTGACATCCCTCCGGTCATTCGAGTGTAACATGATCCAAATCCACCAACTCAAGTCCGATCATCACGTGAGTTGAGGTGGTTTCAATGGTGAACATCTTCATGTTGATCATATCTACTATATGACTCATGTTCGACCTTTCGGTCTCTTGTGTTCCGAGGCCATGTCTGTACATGCTAGGCTCGTCAAGTTTAACCCGAGTGTTCCGCACGTGCAACATGGCTTACACCCGTTGTATGCGAACGTAGAGTCTATCACACCCGATCATCACGGCGTGTCTCGAAACGACGAACTTTCGCAACGGTGCACACTTGGGGAGAACACAATTTATCTTGAAATTTAAGTGAGGGATCACCTTATAATGCTACCGTCGTCCTAAGCAAAATAAGATGCAAAAAAAGATTAACATCACATGCAAATCATAAGTGACATGATATGGTCATGAACTTGTGCTTTTGATCTCCATCTCCAAAGCACCGGCATGATCTCCATCGTCACCGGCATGACACCATGATCTCCATCATCTTGATCTCCATCAACGTGTCGCCATAAGGTTGTCGCGCCGACTGTTGCTTCCACGACTATTGCTAACGTTTAGCGATAAAGTAAAGCATTACATAGCACTTAATGATTGACACGCAGGTCATACAATAATTAAAGACAACTCTATGGCTCCTGCCAGTTGCCGTACTCATCGACATGCAAGTCGTGATATTCTATACAAAACATGATCATCTCATACATCACATATATCTCATCATGTAATTGGCCATATCATATCACATCATACCCTGCAAAAACAAGTTAGACGTCCTCTAATTGTTGTTGCAAATTTTACGTGGCTGCTACGGGTTTGCAAGAACCGTTCTTACCTACGCAAAACCACAACGTGGTGTAGTGATTGCTTTTTGATCTTCTAAAAGAACCCTCTTCATTGAAATCGATTCAACTAAAGTGAGAGAGACAGACACCCGCTAGCCATCTTTATGCAACGAAGTTACATGTCAGTTGAAGGAACCTGTCTCGCGTAAGTGTACGCGTAATGTCGGTCCGGGCCGCTTCATCTCACAGTACCGCCGAATCAAATATCAACTAGTAACGGCAAGCAATATGTATACATCCACGCCCACAACTCGTTTGTGTTCTACTCGAGATCTCATCTACGCATAGACCTAGCTCATGATGCCACTGTTGGGGAACGTTGCATGGGAAACAAAAAATTTCCTACGCACACACAAGATCTATCCATGGTGATGAGCATCTACGAGAGGGAGAGTGAATCTACATACCCTTGTAGATCGCTAAGCGGAAGCGTTTAAGAAACGCGGTTGATGTAGTCGAACGTCTCCGCGATCCAAATCGCAAGTCGTCCCTCGATCCGATCACGAACTAGCGCCGAACGGACGGCACCTCCGCGTTCAACACACGTACGGCTTGATGACGCCTTCACCTCCTCGATCCAGCGAGCGATGATGAAGTAGTGGTTGAGTTCCAGCAGCACGACGGCGTGGTGATGGTGGTGAGGAACAATCTCTGCAGGGCTTCGCCAAGCGCTACGGAGATTATGACGGAGGAACTAGAGGGTTAGGGTTGCCGCACACGGCTTGGGGAAATCTTGATGTGTACCGTGTGCTAGCCCTGCCCCTCTATTTATATGTTGAGCCTTGGGGTCTAAACTTGGAGTAAAAGCCTCCTCCAGGTCGGTTTTGCCCGCACAAGGTCGGTTTGGCCCGCAGGGAAAGAGTCCAACTCGGATCCCTGCCGAACCGTGCACAGCCGCACACAAGCGGTAGTACCGCTTCACACAAGCGGTAGTACCGCTTGGGCGGTAGTACCGCTTCACACAAGCGGTAGTACCGCTTGGGCGGTAGTACCGCTTCACACAAGCGGTAGTACCGCTTACGCGGCAGCAAAACTACTTTTTGCACTTTCCAATACCTTGTGGGCTTTTATCCCTTGGCCCATATAAAGTGTTGCTGTACCCGAACACTTCGGCAAACATCCGGAACCCCTTCCGGTGAACTCTGGAACTCTTCCGGAGATCGAAACACTATTATCACATATATCAATCTTTACCTCCGGACTCTTCCGGAGATCCTCGTCATGTCCGGGATTTTATCCGAGACTTCCGAACAACTTTCGGTCACCAACATAATAACTCAATTATACTAATCGTCACCAAACGTTAAGTGTGTAGACCCTGCGGGTTCGAGAACTATGTAGACATGACCGAGACACCTCTACGATCAATAACCAATAGCGGGACCTGGATGCCCATATTGGCTCCTACATATTCTACGAAGATCTTTATCGGTCGAACCTCTATGTCAAGGATTCAGTTAATCCCGTATGCTGTTCCCTTCGTTCTTCGGTATGTTACTTGCCCGAGATTCGATCGTCGGTATCACTATACCTAGTTCAATCTCGTTACCGGCAAGTCTCTTTACTCGTTCCGTAATACAAGATCCTGTGGCTAACTCTTTAGTCACTTTGCTTGCAAGGCTCAATGTGATGTTGTATTACCGAGTGGGCCCTGAGATACCTCTCCGTCATACGGAGTAACAAATCCCAGTCTTGATCCATGCCAACCCAACAGACACCCTCGGAGATACCTGTAGAGCACCTTTATAGTCACCCAGTTACGTTGCGACGTTTGATACACACAAGGTATTCCTCCGGTGTCAGTGAGTTGCATGATCTCATGGTCAAAGGAACAGATACTTGACATGCAGAAAACAATAGCAATAAACTGACACGATCAAATGCTACGTTTACAGTTTGGGTCTTGTCCATCACATCATTCTCCTAATGATGTGATCCCGTTATCAAATGACATCTCATGTCAATGGCTAGGAAACCTTAACCATCTTTGATCAACGAGCTAGTCAACTAGAGGCTTACTAGGGACACAGTGTTGTCTATGTACCCACACATGTATTTGAGTTTCCAATCAATACAATTATAGCATGGATAATAACCGATTATCATGAACAAGGAAATATAATAATAACCAATTTATTATTGCCTCTAGGGCATATTTCCAACACCACAAAGCTCCCCTTTGTTTGTCTCCAGTTTGCGGGAAAACGGACGTCCGGACGCTTCGGCGGACCGATGCGGGATTGAGTTGGATGGAAAACTGCGTCCGGACGGAAGCGTGTCATTTGAGGGTCCGCTTTGGAGATGCCCTTACGAGGCAAGGCGTGACTTCCTAAAGAAGTTCAACGTTGGGATTGATGCAAAGATCAGATTTCAAGTAACTCTCATGAAGATGTCAACGACCGTGAACATCACTTGTCTCGCACACTAAACCTATCTCGGTTGACCTGGTCGGACAACCCCTGCACAAGACTACGAGATGGAAGCTCGGGAGAGGGTCACCTTCTACCTCAATCATGACCATGAGGAGATCATGGTGTACTACAATCATGCTTACACCTCTGGTTCCGATTCTCCAGGCCACGACCCCGAGTCGCGCCGAAGAATCTAGTTAGTAGGCATGGTATCTAGTCATAATATGTTAGTATTTCGTTGAACATGTTATATGCTAGCTACTAGTCATATCATGTTAATTAGCAATTTGATGAACTTAAATGATGTCATTTGGCTCTACTAGTAATGTCAACCTTAAATGCTATATGATATTATTGTTGCTACTAAACTGAAAAATGCTGTCATTTGGCCAGGAAAACACCATTGTGCAGCTTTTTTTTATGTGTAAATATCAAATTAGTGGTGTGGCCCTATTATGACATGCCACCAGCGATGAATATTACTGGTTGTGTGACTTGTTATCACACGCCACCAGTATATCCCGTACCGGTGGCGTGCCTCCACGTGACACGCCACGAGTATATTTTTTATTGGTGGCGTGGGGGTCCACATGCCACCAATATATTTTATCAGTTGCGCATATTGATGGCGTGGGGGCGACATGTCACAAAGGTATTTTTTGACATGCCACCACAATGTTTTCTGCACTAGTGTATGTATGGTCTTTCTGCGATCAATCATGTCACTAAAATTTGCGATGAGAGAAAAATATAGTGCATCAAATTGTGTCAACAGTGCAATTTGATAATTTACATTCTTTCGTAAGAAAATGTTACAGAAAGCATCACTTTCACGGTTTTTCTGTGTAAGTTATGTCCACATCGATATGGATTGCAGCACACCGTATAATATTCTAAGTCTCTCTCCGTAAGTTATCTATAAACATCATCACACGCCACCTGTCACTAAGTGGTAGGGCCATAGCCCACTGTAAGCACAAAGGCAACATTTCTAGTGGATTCTCTCTAGACCTATCTTTACTATGTACATTGCTTTCCATCATAAAAAAAAAAACTATGTACATTGCTCAATCCACTCATATATGGAAGACAGTAAAACCAAAATGCATGTGTGGCTGGAAACGAGGAGCACATCAATTTGGAGACACACAAAAAATCTTTCGGCGCGCCTTCGATAGCACGGGTCGACAACCAAATCGGACGAATGTGATGTAAGCCTAACAATAAATAGAACAATAGACGTCTACATCGAGCTAAAGATGCGGTTTGTTTTTCAAGCCACACAAATGAAAAAAAGAAAAAAACAACGTTTTTTTTTCTTGCTCAAGGTGGATTCCACAATTAGAACAGGCTGAAATTCCAATTACAAACATGTAGTTGGACCGTGCAGGTAGCCAATAATTGGTTGTGCAAAAATCATGGGAAGACCATATGAGCACTTCACTAGCTGCAGGTAATCCAAGAGAGAGGCAGTGTGCATGCATCCTGTGACTGCACCCATAGCTTATGCTAGATCTCATTGCCTTGGGTATCTTCTAGGGCTGGGCTACATGATCTCATGCCACAGTGTGCGGTAAATACCTTTTTTTTTTTTTTGAAAAGGAGAATATATTAATATCACGAAGATACCAATTACACCCAGCCTCTGCACCTACAAGATGTCACAAAAACATCTAGGATGCACACAGCCAAAAAAGAAAATAAAAAGAAATGAAAAAGAAAGGTCCCGCCACAGCGATCAACTCCTCACAACAGCAGCACACCTACCACCACCTAATACAACACCCGGAAAACATAAAAGGCCTTCAAAAGCAACGCCTCCAAGAAGGGAACAGTGCACAAGCGCCGTCGTTGCCCGATACAAAAGGAATAATCATGCAGCAGCAGCCAGGATGAGGAGGAGTACACGACAGAGCACGGCGAGCGGGGCAATGGCTAGAAGGGGGAGGAATCTCGATCTCAATCCGCGCTTGCACTGCCGCTGGCCAGAGTGTGTGACGAGGGCTGCCGCATCGGCATATATGCTCCACCCCACCAAATTTCCCCACTCCGATGGGCGGGCCATAAAAAGAGGAACAAGAAGATATACGTCGTGGTTTATAAGCAAGCAATCCACCTTCGCTCCGAGGGAGCCGATTATTATCCTCCCCTTGTCACCTGCAAGCAAACCGAAAGAAAAATCCCAAGCGATTCTCGCTGTCCTTCGTTCGCGGTTTACCCCTCGGGAGCTAGTTTTACACTTGCGCCCCATGCCTGGTGAAAAGTAATCGCAGCCAGGTCCACGCCCCCCAGCGGAGAGATGCCCACGCCGGTGCCCGCGGCGAGGCAGTGCCTCTCGCCGGCGGCCGTGACGGCCCTCGACGCCGCGGTCGTCTCCGCGCGCCGCAGGGTGCACGCGCAGACCACCTCGCTCCACCTCATCGCCGCGCTGCTCGCGCAGCAGGCCCCCCCGCTCCTCCGCGACGCGCTCGCGCGGGCCCGCAGCGCCGCCTACTCCCCACGCGTGCAGCTCAAGGCGCTCGAGCTCTGCTTCGCCGTCTCCCTCGACAGGCTCCCCTCCGCCTCCGCCCCCGCCTCCTCGTCCGCGTCGGCCGCCGACGAGCTGCCGGAGCCGCCCGTGTCCAACTCGCTCATGGCGGCCATCAAGCGCTCGCAGGCCAACCAGCGCCGCAACCCGGACACCTTCCACTTCTACCACCAGGCCGCCACCGCCGCCTCGCAGGTCAGGGTCGAGCTCTCGCAGCTCCTGCTCGCCATCCTCGACGACCCCGTCGTCAGCCGCGTCTTCGACGACGCCGGCTTCCGCAGCGCCGACATCAAGCTCGCCATCCTCCGCCCCGCGCCGCCCATGCCGTTGCTCGGCCGCCTTCCTACGCGGGCCCGCCCGCCGCCTCTCTTCCTCTGCAGCTTCGCCGCCGCCGACGACGCCGACGTGCCCTCGCCCGCCGGGAGCATCGCCGGCGGCGCCGGCGAGGAGAACGGCCGCCGCATCGCCGAGATTCTCGCCCGGGGCCGCAACCCCATGCTCGTCGGTGTCGGGGCCGCGTCCGCCGCCGCCGACTTCGCTGCGGCCTCGCCGTACCGCGTCCTCCCCGTCGGTCCAAACTCCATCGACCAAACAGAACTCGGCGTGGCGGCGGCGATGGCTAGCGCCACCTCCGGCCTCGTCATAAGCGTCGGTGACCTCAGAGAACTGGTCCCCGATGACGGCGAGCTCCAGGAGAGGGGGCACCGGGTGGTGGCGGAGGTGACGCGAGTGCTGGAGACGCACAGAGAGGGGCGTGTCTGGGTGATAGGGTGGTCGGCCACCTACGAGACCTACCTCACCTTCTTATCCAAGTTCCCCTTGGTTGACAAGGACTGGGAGCTCCAGCTGCTGCCGATCACGGCGGTGCGCGCCGGCGGACTCATGCCTCCGGCAACCACGGCATCTCCTTTATCCAAGTCCGCAAGGTGAAGAAGCCCTTTCACTTTTGCACATATATATCTTTCATAATTGTTTATGCTTAGTGAGGGTTTGATTGGCAACCATTTGGTGGCTGACTGGTCTCGGTGCTTAGTTTATTATCCGGATGTTTCTTAATTCGAAATTACTACACGTACGATACTTCTTGTCTGACCTACTAGTGTAGTAGTTTATGCCCTTGATTTTAGTTTAATGTTTTCATTCCATATAAGCGTGTACGCCCGCCGTAGCATTGGGTATTCTTTTGCGATGTATGCTTGATTTGAGTGTACTGTAATTACTAGTAGAGTGCACGTAGCTCAATAAGGTCTTTATTAAATATATATAATCTATGTAGCTAGTAGAACGATTTTCTCCTGCCGACAGTTTATAGTGGTTTTGTGGTTTTACCTACCCGGATATGCTTACCTAAGTGGTCAATGTGTTCATGCTTGTTACCGTATTTGAATTATGAAGTACAGCAAACTGAAGCTGTGTTATTGTGGTTGTTCCATCTATGGTTCAGTTCATTCTCTGCACATTTTCCTTTTCTTTCTGATACTGTAATATTCAAGTGTTCCGTGGTGGGGAAAATGGAACTTGAATTTTGTTATGTATTTCAGAACTGTTTCATCTTGAATTCGGATAGTATACTTAAAAGATGATTTGGGTTGTAATGCTCAGAGCCAAGAGACCACGAACATCTTATCTAAAATATACAATGATAGTTTTATCATTGACTAGTGGTGCTTAAGACATGGAGTGTTTCCATGCAGTATATTCTTTTGGATGCATTACTGATTAAACTTGATTATTACAGGAAGATTTTGTATATGCACTAACTGCATCTGGGTTGATAATGTGATGTCCAGTAGTTTCAGACATTCGACCCATCTTGTTTTTAATTTTATTTGGTGGGTACTAGCCATATTCTTCAGTAATTCCTTGGCTCGCTGTTTGTTCCTTATCTGATAAGTTTTGCTTGCTGATCTTTCAAATTTAAATTCTCATATCATTTGATCCTTTGGATGTTCGTTGGTACATTTATACTACTACATATGGCAATATAGTAGAGGTTTTATTGCCATAAAATCCATGCACTTGCAATTTATAACAGCTTGATGAAAAGGGTAAGAGACACTAAAAAATGCATTTTCACGAGAAAGAGTTAGGGTTCGCCTAGTGCAGCAAATTTGTTCTCTGACCGGAAATTCTAATGCCCAGCCAAAATTGGGGTCATAAATGTATCAATGGTATGACTAGCTGTACTTAAGTTGCTGTGGAATCAGAAATAGTTCATTGTACTTGGTCTGGCTTCTGTCATAGTGTCATGTACTGCAGTTTCTTTCATCAACCGGACCTAACAGTTTCAATCTTGTAATTTGCAGCTTGGTGGAATCGTTCGTTCCTTTTGGTGGACTTGTCAATGGTTCCTACGAGTCTAACAGCCTCGCCGCGCACCCTTGCCCGCAAACCCTCCGGTGTCAACAGTGCAATGATAGATGTGAGCAAGAAGTCACAACAATCGTTAAAGGGAGTGGCATTACAGCTGAAGGCCATCACCAGGGAGGTCTCCCTTCCCTGCTTCAGAATGGCAACATGATGGGTCTTAACAGTGGACTTGATGCAATCAAGGTGTGAAGCTATTTATGTCTCTTGAAACATTTTTAGTACAGCAACAAAAACGCCCACGCACAGCGTGTTAAATACATGGATAATTTTGCATCTCATTGGTATAAAAGATGTGCAGTTTTTCTTCAGTGCAGGTTAGAGATGATCAGATGGTGTTGAAATCAAAAATATTGAATCTGCAGAAGAAGTGGAACGAGTACTGCCTGCAGCTCCACCAAGGATGCCAGAGGATCAACACAGGTCCTTACCAGTTACTCCCACATTATACTGGTGTTCCAGTTGACACAGGAAGAGCAACAATTCTGAGCAAAGGTTCCGAGTCAGTTACACTTCAAAGGGAGGTTATTAGGCCTTCTGCAGTATCTGCTACACATACGGATGCAACCCCAAAAAAGAGTGTTTCACCTCCATATATCTCCAACCAAAGGAGCGAAGGCCTTGTGTTGAATCTTCAAGGGAGGCATTCAAAGGGTGATGAGCAATTTCAAGACAGGCATGCGCAGTTGCGGCAAGAACACTTGTCAAGCTGCCATGATCGTGAAGATCGCATGTCGCCATCAGCTGCTGCATCCGTGGCAACGGACTTGGTGTTGAGCACGCCCCGTGGATCTTCTTCCAAGGGTACAAGTTCTGTGAGCTGGAAACATGCAGTGGATGCAGAGAAGTCTACCCACCTGACACCCAGTAAGGTGGATGATTTGAATATGAAGCCCACACAGCCCTTTGCACAACCTTACAGCTCCCGGGGTTCCACAAATATGGGGCAAGCATCACCTAGTGCTCTGCATTCACCAGCTTCAGGAGGCGTGTCTGCCTTTGGCCAATGGCGAAAGCCTTCACACCTTGCAGTACAAGTTTCTGATTTGAGCGACTACAAGCTACTCGTGGAACGCCTGTTCAAGGTGGTTGGAAGGCAGGATGAAGCCCTGAGTGCTATCTGTGGATCCATTGTCGGCTGCCAGTCAACAGAGAGGCGCCGCGGCACAAGCAGGAAGAACGACATCTGGTTCAGTTTTCATGGTTTTGACAGCATGGCCAAGCGGAGAGTTGCGGTGGCGTTGGCAGAGGTCGTGCACGGCAGCGAAGACAGCTTCATTTATTTGGACCTGAGCCTCCAGGATTGGGGCGGCTCAAGTTTCAGAGGAAAGACTGGCATAGATTGCATCATCGAGGAGTTGAGCAAGAAGCGGCGCTGTGTGATCTTCCTCGACAACATTGATAAAGCTGACTGCCTTGTTCAGGATAGTCTGTCTCATGCCTTTGACACCGGCAGGTTCCGAGACATGCGCGGCAAGGAAGTTGCCATTAATGACTCGATAGTAATCTTGTCAACAAGATCGGCGCGATGCAGCAAAAATGTCTCGGTTGGGGTGGAAGATGGGCATACTTTCTCCGAAGAGAAGATCCTGGCTGCTAGAGGACATCAACTGAAGATCTTGATAGAATCAGGCACGGCGATCACCAGCAGAGGCCCCAGTAGCAGTAAGGTGGTAGTTTCCCCAGGTCACTCTCTCACCAAACTTCAAGCTTCTGTGTACTCTGGTTGCGTCACTAAGCGGAAGCTCGACATTTCTGATGACCAAGAAAAGCAGCTAGAATCACCGACCAATCCCAAGCGGCCGCACAGAACATCAAGTGTGCCGTTCGACCTGAACCTCCCTGTCGGCGAGGATGGATCCAGTGACGCTGACGGCGACGACAGCAGCAGCAACGACAATCCAGATGAGTCCATCGACAGCATCCTGGGTTTGGTCGACAGAGCGATCGAATTCAAGGCGTTCGACTTTGGCAAACTCGCCAACAACATCCTGCAGGAGCTGAGCAGCGTGCTCGGCAGCATCCTGGGCTCGGGCTGCACGTTGGAGGTCGGCGATGGCGCGATGGAGCAAATGCTTGCGGCCTCATGGGCATCGGAGGACATGCGGCGGCCGCTGCAGGCCTGGCTGGAGCAGGTGTTCGCCAGGAGCCTTGAAGAGCTGAAGCTCAAGCACAGTAAGCACGCGGGCAGCTCTGCTCTTAGGTTAGTGGCCTGTGAGGACGGCACAGCAGCAGCAGTCACGGCAGCGAAGGAAGACGGCGGTTTTGGACCGCTGCTCCCCTCGAGAATAATTCTGGAGTGGCGATGAATGGATGACGATATCTGTATATACTGTGATGGATCGCGTCATTGTTGGTAGCTAGTCCACGGTAGTATAGCGTTATAAGCCTGGTTGCGAATTAAATAAGTTGTAGTCTGCACTAGTTGGTTGCTGGCACCTCATGTCACCTTGTCTGCCTCCAAGAAACAAAGCTTAGCTCCGTTGACATGTTCATTGCGGGCTTCCATTGGCGGAAATAGGCTTCGTGGCTTCGCACAGCGGCCGGTTGAGGGGACCCGAGGTGGCATCCTCCTGCTTTGGGATGAAGGCCTCCTGGATGTCTCTGACATTGCCACATCTACTTATTGTCTGTCGGCCACGGTACGCATCCGGGATACTGGAGCTTCATTCAAAACCACTTCGGTGTATGGTCCCACCGACTCGGCGTGCAAGGATGCCTTTTTTGCGGAGCTCCTCAGCCACAAGCCGCTGCCGGGAGTCGCCTGGTTGGCCTCAGGCGACTTCAATCAAATTTATCGTGCTAGGGACAAAAATAAGAGAAACGTGAACACAAATAGGATCAACCGCTTCCGTGCGACGCTGCAGTCTTGTGAGCTTAAGGAAATCCATCTTCAGAACAGGCGCTTCACCTGGAGTAACGAGCGATCCAATCCAACCCTGTGCAAGCTAGACTCCTTCTTCTGCAATGCAGAGTGGGACACCACATACAACACCCACGTTCTCCACGCGCTTTCATCCTCCTTGTCGGACCACTGTCCGCTGCTCCTGGCAGATGACAAAGGACCCAGACGACCCCGCTCCTTCAAATTTGAAAACATTTGGGTCTCCTTGCCTGGGTTCGCTGAGGTGGTCCAAACGGCCTGGAACGAGCACGTGCCCCACTCGGAGCCCTATCAAGTACTTCACCATAAGCTCAGAAAAACAACCCTCCGCCTTTCGGAATGGAGTAGAAAAATGTTCTCGAAGGCCAACGTCCAACTCCATGCGGCTCTGTTGGTCATCCTTCGGTTGGACATCGCTCAAGAGACGCGTCTCCTCTCCCCCGCCGAGTCCGACCTTCGGGCTAGACTTAAGCAGCGAGTCATTAGCCTGGCGGTCCTTCAGAGAGCTAGGAAGAGCCAGTGTGCGAGATTGGCCAACCTCAAAGAAGGGGATGCGAACACAAATTTTTTCCATCGCCGCGTTAATGCCAGGAGAAGAAAAAACCATATTCACCGCATCAAACATGCTCACGGTTGGGTGACTGAGCATGGGCAGAAGGAGAAGATCATCCACGACCACTTCTCCGAGGTCATGGGGCGGGTTGGAACCACGAGTAACGTAGACTTTAACTGGGATGAGCTCGACATCCAGCATCACAACCTCCACGCTCTTGGCGTTGTCATCACTGAGGAGGAGGTCTGGGCTGCTATCAAAGAAATGCCCAACGACAAAGCTCCCGGTCCGGACGGCTTCACCGGCATTTTCTTCAAGAAATGTTGGGACCTCATCAAGGTGGACTTCATGCGAGTCATCCACTGCTTTGACTCCCTGCGCACGGACAACCTGCAATGGCTAAACTCTGCCAACGTGGTCTTATTGCCCAAGAAGGAGGGCGCCGAGGGGATCTCCGACTATAGGCCTATCAGCCTTATCCACGCCGTCGCCAAAATCATCGCCAAGGTGCTGTCCATTCGCCTCGCGCCGCTCATGGATGCTCTGGTTTCCAATGCGCAGAGTGCATTTATCAAGAAGAGAAGCATTCATGATAATTTCATGTATGTTCGCAACTTCGCTCGTCGGCTGCACAAGTGCAAGACTCCAGCTCTGTTACTCAAGCTGGACATCAAAAAGGCTTTTGACTCAGTCAGATGGGAGTATGTCTTGGATCTCATGCAACGCATGGGGTTCCCTGATAAATTCAGAAATTGGATTGCGGCATTGCTTTCCTCCTCGTCCTCGCGCTTCCTCCTCAACGACTTGCCTGCCCCCCCCATCAGGCATGGACGTGGTTTTCGCCAAGGAGACCCCATCTCGCCTCTGCTTTTCGTGCTCGCAATTGACCCGTTGCACAAGATCCTTGACTTGGCTACGCGCAAGGGAATCATTCATAAGATTCGTGGCCGAGGTGCAATGGTCAGAACCTCCCTCTATGCGGATGACGCGGCCGTCTTCATGGCGCCAATTAAGAGTGATATTGAAAACCTTGCAACCATCTTAAAAGGCTTTGGAGACGTCACGGGCCTTTGCACCAACTTCCACAAAAGCTCTGTTGTTCCCATTCGATGCGCCAACCTTGATCTTGTGAGCATTCTCAGCAGCATACCGGCGACCAGGGCGTCTTTCCCTATCAAATACTTGGGCCTTCCGCTCTCGGTTTGGAGACTGAAGAAAGTTGACTTCCAATACCTCCAGGACAAGGCAGCTGGAAAATTGGTCACCTGGGATGGGCAGAACATCACCACCATTGGGCGCACGGCCCTTGTTCGCTCTGTCATCACCTCTCAGGCTGTGTGCTCCATCACACCACTCATTGTCCCTCAGGGTTCCCTTGACAACCTCAACAAGATTGAGCGAGCTTTTCTTTGGTCCGGCTCTGACAAGACCACCGGCGCCAAATGTAAAGTCAACTGGGACATGGTCTGCCGCCCCACCAGCTATGGAGGTTTGGGTGTTCTTAACACCGACAAATTTGCTCGTGCTTTGAGGCTCAGATGGCTTTGGTTTGAATGGAAAGAGCCGTCCAAGCTCTGGGTCGGCCTGGGCAACCCTTGCACCGAGGAGGACCGTGATTTTTTCTACGCCTCCACTTCCATCATCGTGGGCAATGGGGCCAAAATGCCTTTTTGGGACTCCCCCTGGCTGCTTGGCCGCAAGCCGAAAGACATTGCACCTCTCGTCTTTGAGGCCTCAAGGAGAAAGAACTGGAAGGTGCGAGAGGCTATCACCGAGAATGCTTGGATGCTTATGATCAAACGAGACATCACCATCACTGGCCAGCATGTGCGGGAATTTTTCACCCTCTGGATGCTCATCCACGACATACACCTCGACGTCCACTCAGAGGATGACATCATTTGGAAGCACTCTTCGGATGGCTCATACTCGGCGTCCACTGCATACAAGGCACAATTTCTGGGTTTGACGCTTTCCCCCATGGACTCCATGGTCTGGAAAATGTGGGCGCCCCCGAAGGTCAAATTCTTCTCTTGGCTGGCCTTACAGGATCGGATTTGGACCGCCGACAGGCTAGAGCGACGTGGCTGGGACAACTGCGGTCTTTGCCCGCTCTGTAAGCAGGTGCAGGAGTCGGGCGTCCACCTACTCGCCAAATGCCGCTTCACCTTGAGGCTTTGGCGGATGCTCATTGACAAGTATGGGCTTGCGCATCTGGACCCTACTGACTGGCACCTTGAGGATTCCCTCCTCTCTTGGTGGGATAAGCGCACCAATTCGAGCATCCCGGATCGTCGAGCCATGGCCTCTCTTACCATGCTCGTATCCTGGACAATTTGGAACGAGAGGAACGCTAGAGTCTTCCGCCACAAAGAGACGCCGCCGCCAATCCTTCTCAAGCTTATTATAGATGAGGCCAACCTATGGGTTACTGCAGGGGCTAAGCAATTAGGGAAAATTGTATCACGCGAGTAATTGTCATGCCGTACTTCGGCCTTGTGTAACACTACAAAACTCTATTCTCCTCTACTTTAATAGATAAGGCAAATCTTTTGCCTCCGTTTCGAATATATATATATATATATATATATTGGCGAGTGTATAGATTTTGACTGTAACTATTGTTGATTTCTTTGCCAATGTATAGTGATTGTATATGTGGTGATGTAAATATATAGTACCACCTCTGTACACAAAGTAAGATTAACTTAAACTGCAAAAACGCCCTACATTTGTTTACAGAGGGAGTAGCTGTTTTATGTTCATATATTGTATATATGAAGTTCTTAGATCATGGCTGAAATGATGATCAGGACCGAGTTGGAATCTATGTATTGATGACAACCAGTCTGTGGGATCTCTCACGCGTCGTGCTGTTGGATGTTCTGCTAATTTAGCAAGGGTGTTCTTTTTTAGCAATAATTCTCTGCTTTTCAACAAACAATATCTACGAAAAGTTTGTTTCTGTTCAATATATATTGTTATGAAACATAAGTGCAGGGCTCTTCAAAATGCATGCCAGAGGATTCAACATCTTGGAGATATTTGAAACAGGAAGAAAGAAATGGCTCATGTCACCCATGTCCAGAGCATGTACCCTTACCAAGTACACGTTGACTGCCCGTAAAAGTCCTAATAGCAATCTTTGTGCCTCGGCAAAAAAAATCATCCGAAATCTTAGCATTGTTATAGATGTACTCCGTCTTTGTATTCACAAATTTCTATCATTTGTGGTGTTTATTAATGAAGCAAGTGATGTTCACTTCTGAAGCAAAAATGGTGCTACAGAGTCTGGTTGCCTGTAGCCTGAATCAAAGGTATATTATTTTCAGATGATTTCACTTAAGTGTTGTGGCATGTATAACTTGCAATCATATTTGCAAGTTAATTGTAGAAAACTACCACATTTGCGGCTAGGTTTGCAGAAAACCACCTAGTCGATAATCCGTTGCAAAAAATCACCGCGTTTCTAGTAAACTTTTTGCAGAAAGCACTGGTCACTCGATTTGCTGCGTTTGATCGCTTTCTGACACGTAGGGCCGGATTATAAGGAACTGACTTGGCAAAAAATTACATGCACACCCTGGATCTAAAAAAAAAGCAATCAGACCCCCTATGCACAACTGCCCGGGAGCGAGTTGACCGAGCCCGCCGGGATGCCACACCCTGGACCTGCCATCCGTCCGGTTTCAGCACAAATCAGAAGAGATTGTTAATCTGCTTCTGAATAAGCAACATATGCTGCACGGCATGATGCAGAGCCTGGTCCAGTTTCAGCACAATTGATCCACATGTGCCAACCAAAGCCCCCTGCTTGCTCCAGCAACAATCATTTTCAGGAGCTTACAGAACGGGCATATGGATTTTTACCGTCAGGTGATGTTCAGTGAACTTGAAGAAAAGTAAGTATTTTGCGACTGTAAGTCTGGAACTGAATCCATTGCAGCCCCAGCGTTCACCTTGTTGCGGTCGGACCACTAAAGCCACATGAAAGTGGCCAGCTTCCTTCAAAGCCACACCTACCCCTTTTTAACTCGCGGTCTCTTTAGCTGAGATGCACTTCATGAAATATTCTGCCTTTCTTCTTCAAGCAGCACCGCACAGCACCGCAATCTGACATGCTTACATTTCAAAAACAGGTGAGCTGCTCCACCGTCTTCGTTTTGTTTTAGCACAAGGGATCAGTATCAATGCCTCACCTTCAAACATTCGTCCGGGTCGGTAGACTGTCACGTGCGAGCCTCCGAATGAAATGGTTTACTTTACTTGGGCAAGGCGACCTCCAAATTATCTTCCAGGCTTGACTCGTTGTATTATCTGCAGCACTTGTGCTTCCACAACTGCATGCGTCCTGCATGAGAGCAACGGATGACAGTTCTCAAAAACACTAGATCATTGATGGCGCGCGTTGCTGCGCCCATCCATTTTTACAATATAATGATTGGAATTATGTAAATATTTGGAGACAGAAAGCATGAAAGTAGTATTTGCATGAACATATATGGTTGAGTGTAGTTTGTGTTGGTTCAAAAATTAACAGTAGTGAAACCATAGTGGAGCTCGACATTGGTTGCATTGATCATTTCCCAATATTTGAAGCAAAAGCAGTGCACCACTGAAACTACATATGCCAACAACATGAAGCACTTGAAGAAATAATAGTAGAAACGTCGTGAGATGTTATGTCTCAAACCCACTTCATCATCCACAAATATTTTTTATAGAGCTAAAAATTCACCAGATCATATTCTTCACTAAGAAAGCCTAGTAAGAATTTAAGCCCAGCCAATATTTGAAAACAAAGGTAGGGCATCAGTCAAATATAATAGTTTCAATCATCCCGAATCGCATGGGTAAAACAGAGATACAACGATAATTCCCCTGATAAGAACATGGAATGGAAATGGAATTATTGAGATTCATTTCATGGGCTATGAATAGTTTGAGAAAACTTTCAGGAAGAGAACACAATATTCCAGGTATGCTTCTTCTCCAAAGTTTTGTAGCAGATACCTCAGTTGAAATATCTTCTCTACAAAAGATTTATTCCCATAAGGTGAATCCATGCCCTATAATTATTATACAGATTATCTAGAAGTGACATATACAAAGAACATAGACGAAGGGAGGAAATGCAAAGTAAAAGAATTGGCAATCAACCTTTTTATACCTTTTTTGTTTGTGTTGCGGATTATCAATAGACATGTGGGTGAAAACACGGTCAGATTTTCGACAGTATGCAGTGTAAGATTATATACTGATGAGATGACACCATGTCCAAGTCTATATCTGAATGGGACTATTTAACTATGTTATCTGCGACTTCTCTTCATTCGATTTAGGCACGTCAACTGCATCGACGAAGCTCTGAACTGGAGATAATATGGCAGACCACAAATCAACTATGCCATAATGTTAATTGTCTGGGAAATTAAAATTAATATGGGGAATCAAGTAGTGAAGGTACCCACGAATCAATTGGAGATAATATGGGACACAATGTTAATTTCCATGGAAGAAATCACAAACACAATTAAAATTACATATGTCATCATGGTCTGGAGAATCAAGAGATCTGAGTATGAACTCACAAAACAAATACTCGTGCAGTTCTCAAGAGTATGCAAATCTGAACATGAATATGAAATACCGACAGTGTGATTAGAATGGTAGGCAAATTGGACACAAAAAGAAAAGAAAAAATGACAGTAGAATTATTGTATTACTTGACATCGATCAGTGGCACAGAAGTACCTACTAAAGTGGGATGTATGTCCATGCTTGCAGCCTGAGAAGATCATATTTTCATGGTTTTGAAGTGCTAGTTGTCAAAATAAATACTACAAATAACTACCCAAGCCAGAAAATCACATCCCAAACCTGTCAAATCAATTGTTAGATCAGAAATGCTGAAATTCTAGAACAATGTAAGGATCAGTGGAGTCTATTGATGAACCATCTGGCCTTAATTGGACAGGTCTTGTGTTCCCTATGTCAGATCCAAATGCTGAATATAGGACATATTAGGACTGATATAAATATATATGGCCTGATGGGCATTCCTGGCATCCCTAGCAGATATGTTGGTGACTTGATGCGGATGATGAGAGACTCAAATACTGTCTTTCGGATGACCTTTTACCAGCACGTGCAGCATCAGGGGCACCGTTGCCCACAACCATGCTTCAGGAAACATCAGAGTAATACCAAAATTATGGATATCTAGCCTGCAAGAATCCCCCAAACCAACAGATCAGAACCAGTCCGAGGCATTTGTACTGCAGGTACCTTCAATAACTAAATAGTCCTCGTCGGTTGGATCGGCTCCCCTCGCGCGCGTCGGGCTGGATTCCCTCGTGCACCTGCCCTCTGGATCACCTCGCGCACCTCGGCTCCCCTCGCTCGCCTCGGAGGTGCTTTCCTACCCTGGTGGCCGACGGCTCCCCGACCATAACCGGTGAGTGCGTGAGGAACTGCAATTCGGCCCTGCCCCTTAGGTAGTAGTACCTGGAACATTGGCGTGGGATTCATCGCGGCAACCTCGCGGAGGCGTCGTCCTCGGTTCCGCGGGTGTGCCTACAGCAGATTAAGGGCACCGCCAGGCGAGACCGCCGTTGCTAGGGTTTCTGCCAGTGCCGGGGGTGGGTGCAGAGGATCTGGCAGAGTAGAGACATCGGATGAAGCAGTTATGAAAGGTTTTCTCTGAGCGATCGGGAGATCGAGAAAGGGAGAGGTCGCTTGGTTGAGTTCGTACCTCGAGGACGAAATGACTCTTCTGCGGCCGCGCGTGCCAACGCTCGATTCTATCCACAGGCCATTGTCAGCTTTCCAACAAGTAGTAGCATTTAATGCGCAGGATTCACTTCCTTTTGCTTGTGAGCAGCCTACACCGAGTACTACGCATGATAGTGCTCCGCCCATGCCGTGATCAATGTGTAGGTTACTATGGTAAGTGGCCCACCTAATCTACATTTAATTGCCCCCCTGATTTTCAGGGGGTGGGGGCCACTCTAAATTAATACTTCCTCTGTCCGAAAAAGCTTGTCCCTCAAATGGATGTGCTAGATACATCCATTTGAGGGACAAGCTTTTTCGGAGGGAGTACTTCAACTAATCCTAAGGCAATCAAGACAGCGCTGCACAAATCATTTTCGGAGAAGGGTTCCTGTCGGAAACCGAGCGTCAGGACCCTGCTAGCTCGCTGCCGGAACTCATTTGTTGCTTCCCGGGTGAAATTGGCTCTGAAACAATAATCTGACGGCCAGAAACGATCTAAATCACTAATCCAACGGCCGAAATCGTTGAGCGCGTGAGAGAGCTCGCTTTAGGCTCGGTTTTACTGTCCTAAATTGCTAATGGAAATAAACAAAAAAAAAGTGCTTCCTGGTATTGAAAACTTAAGTAGAGAGTATGAGAGGAACATAAAGGAGAAAGGCTCTGTTGGACAATAGCCTTGTTAGACTATTAGTTGGAATATATGTAGGAATTTGTCATATGTTGACCTCTTACAAATTAAGTGGTTACACCATTGGGATCAATTTGGCTCCCGAGAGCACGAGCTCCTGCTCGTGAAAAATGATTTTTGAAATGTCAAAAAAATCCCAACAAATTTTTTATGTATTCATAGTCATATCCAAATGCTACCTGCAAAGTTTTAGGCAAAAAGGTTAAACATTTTGGCCTGTGCAAAAAAAAAAACAAATTGAACACCAAATATTACTCCAAAATGACACCTCAAATTTGTTTTTTTCACCGACGAAGCACTACTGCTCCGTTTCGCATGAAAATTGTCAATCATGTTTGCGACACTAACACGAACATCCACAAAAAAAAATAAGAATTTTTTGAAAACATCTTACCACTTTTTTCGAGGGACTGTTCATCCGGGAGCAAATGCTCCCGGGAGCCAAAACGTCCCTCTCGTTACACCATTGTATTACTAAAATTTTGCTAACCATGAATAAATGATCTCGGTACATTTTTTGAAGGTCGTGTAAAACTCATTGCATCAAAATCTACAAAGCTGACCTCCAGAAACAATAGATACGAGCCCTTGATAAAACATGTCAATGGTAGTTGGTATGCACAGAATATATAAACACAGTAAAGAGGATGGCATGTTCGATTAGACTGACGGACTGATCTGTACTAGCACCTTAAATAATTCGTCTAAGAACATGCATGAAACTAAACACCTTCAGGAATTAAGCCACAGATTCCCTACAAGCAAAGCACCATCCCTTTGTATGCCTAAAAGGGTGGACGGGTATGCATAGGAACTGAGTTCTTCTTTTTTTATTTTCTTTTTCCGAAAGGGGATTACCCGGCCTCTGCATCATAACAATGCACGCGGCCTAACTGAGTTCTTCATGCTGGGACATTTCTCCAACGAACCACTCACCTGCAGAAAGAAAGCAATGGCAAACATTAAGTACCACTCGATAAAATAAGAGATCGGCACTAAAACTGTTAAGTAGTTTCTCTCTACGTATTGCTAACAGTATATTTTATATGAACAGTGGTATATTTGTCACGCTTATCGCAGAGGAGAAAATGAAGAAGGGCTACTTTCCAAAAAAAATAAAATCAACATTTGCGGAATGAAGGCACAACATGAAAACTCTCACTAAAGAGATAAATGTGTATTGCATGTTACCATTTAATATCAAGGTATTCTAAACCATAGATTTCGAAGGGAAAAAAAACCCTGACATACAGGTGATTACCAGCGCAGCTGACACAAATGAATCCCATGAGATGGGAAACCTTCATTTGATTGGGAAATGCAAAACTAGTTACTGTTTACAGTTCAATAAGGCATAAACAATTGTCCTCTAGAGCTGGGGCTGGGCTGGGCATGAATAATAATTATCAAAACATGTCAGTACATGAATGGTTGTCCTCTAGAACATGTTCAGCATTATTCATATTCTTTGCTACATATTAGTACATACAAAAGAGCTTCTTGGCTTATGTATCTCGAGGTCAGATGTTAATAACAACCTGTTGCAGTACCAAGTGCCTATGCATTCCTCGTAGATGGTCTAACAGCATGTGTAACTGTATCTGTTCTGTAATTGGTATATTAAAAGTTGGTTCTATGTTTCTGTACTTGGCATATTAGAAGCATGAAAGAACAGGATCATCGGGATATTAGAAGTTGGTTCTCTGTTTCTCGCTTTAGATATTAGAAGTTGGTTCTGTACTTGGCATATTAGAAGCATGAAAGAAATTGGCTATGTTTCTTGCAGGCTCGCACCCGCATCGGAGAAGTACGAGTAGGCATCCTCAAATTAGTTCCTGTACCAAAATGTGAAGATATCAAACAATTGGATAGTTTGTACCAAATTTTTGTGGCACTTGCTACCTTAAGTTGAATGAAATATTACACTTGCCGTACAAATTCAAAGTACATGTATGGTATTATGCATCTTATTCCCTTGATGTGACATTGTCCCCAATCTAACAAAAGAGACAGATATTATGTGTAGTTTGAGCTAACTATTGTTAGAAGAAACAGAGACTATGCATACAGAGAGGCTCGCACATATATCAGGCTGTGTAGTCAAAGTAGATCAGAAAAATGAGCTGTGAAAATAATTTTGCGATTATCTTAGCAGTGTTGTGAAGCTTGCCTATGTGTATTTTATATGTGTTGTGAAGCATGAAAAACTGGACCATCATGAAAGAAGCCTTGATTGAAACAAATTCTGTTATGTGGCATATTTTTATCTGATACCTGAAGGCTGAAGCATGAACATTCTTATGTTCTCAGGTACCTGAAGTACTTCACCAAGAAGTACCCGAAGAAGCACAATCCCCCTACTTGATAAAATTATTTTTGTTTCTTATAAAAAAACCGGAATTCAAATTAAAAAAAAGTGTGTGTGCATGTGCGAGGGGGGGGGGGGGGGGGGGGGGGGCTTAATTATTTTTATTAATCATTTTATTTTTTACTTCTTATAGGGTAGTTAGAAGTACACTTAGGGATTTTAACCCCCCCTCCCCAAAAAAAAAAAACCCGACCATATTACTGAGAGGCATAGGTCCCCACTATTGCCCCTGCAGCCAGGCTGTCCTTCCCCTACCCCCGCCGCCTGGTTATCCGGCCAGGCATACCCTCCTCCCCCTACCTCCGCCGCCCGGCTCTCTGGCCGGGCATACCTCCGCCGCCCGGCTCTCCGGCCGGGCATACCTCCGCCCTATACCTGCTCCCCTCTAACCCTACCCTTATATACCTGCTCTACCGTATGCTACACCTTCTACTCTACTCTACTCTACTTGGTGATGGATCTGCAGACAAGGACGTTTATAAACGCGTGGAAATGTTAGTCGCTGGGAGATGCGGGACTAAAAAAGACTACACCTAGTACAATTGAGGCTCTTAGAGCAACTGTAGCCGATCCCCTAAACGGCTATAGAGGAGTAAAATTTCAGTTTTACACCTCTAAGAGCATCTCTAGCAGATCCCGCAACCCGCCGTCCTGGAAAAATCGTTTACGGTATCCCGTAAACGTTTTTTGCAGGACGCCGGGCTTGCAGCCAGAACAGATCCTGCATATCGATACTGCAAATTTAAACATACTAGTTCGTGCTAAAACATCTCGCCGGAGTTCATCACAAGCAAAGCATAGCATAGGGGAGTTCATCACACGCATAGCATAGGGGAGTTTTTAATACAAACCGAAATTAAAGACGCATAGCATAGATCTACTCGTCACCGGAGTCGCTGTCGTCGCCGGAGCCGTCCTCGCATGGCGGCGGCTCGTTGCCGTGGAGCGTGTGGTAGATGAGCGTGCCGGAGAGGGTCGCCGCGAGCTGGTACTCCTGTAGGAGCACCGGCACGCGCGCAGCCGCAGCTGCATCGCTGGCAGCGGCGGCCTGCTTCGCCTCAAACCACGCGCGCTCGGCCGCCCTATGGCGCTGGAGGGCCGGATCGAAGAGGTAGCCGAGGCGCCAGAAGCTCGCGCACGCCCGCGAGCCGGCACTGCGGGACTTCGCGCCGCGGGTGCGCGCCGCCTCCCTCTGCCTGTCTGACACGGGAGGGCGGAGGGAGGAGCTGCCGGCCTTGTCGTCGTGGAGGCGCTTGCGGCCGCCGTACCCACCGCGGCCGCCGTACCCCCCGCGGCACCCGAACCCACTGTGGCGGCTGATACCCCCGCCGCCGCCACGCCCGGAACCCGTGGACAACATCTACGGCAAGATCCGGCGGATAAAAGCGAAGGAAAAGGTGGCCGGAGGAGAAAGGATTTGATGCCGGAGGTAGGAGCTTCGCGGCGGAGGAGGGTGGGGGATTTGTGGGATGGGAACCCTAAACTGCGCCGGCGCCTGCATATATGGAGCAAACGGGGCGGTTTACGGGCCTCCTCTAAAAATTTTACGGGCCGGGCCGGTTTTAACGGATCTGCTCGGGCCGGTTTTTTGGCCCGTCCCGTATAACGCAGTTCGCCGGACTTTCAAGGTATCAGAGATGCTCTAACCCGCACCTAGCCGATCCCCTAAACCAAATAGTGGAGTAAATTTTTTACTCCGCCTCCTATCTGGCGCCTATATTTACTCGGCCGCCCATCGCTGGAACAAAAAATCTGTTCCCCCCCAGCCTCACCCACCCTACTCCTGCGCCGCATCTGAGCCGGCGCCACCTTTCCCGCCTCCGCCGGCCACCACCCGCCACCGCGGACGCTCCGTAGGCCCCGCCGCGGTCCTCGCCCACCCGGATTTGAGCCTCTCTCGCCGTCGCCGGCGCATCAATTGGCAGATCTACGACTGTCGCCGCCGCCGCCGGATTTGGCGCATCCGGCCACCGGTGACTGCGCCTTTGTCATGGATTGGCCGGGTACCGAACCGCACAGCCCCGGCAACGACTCTGCGCCGCATGCAAGTATGGCCTCCTCCTCCTCTAGCCGCTCGGATCTCACTCGTCGGCGAACCACCGGCAAAGACATGCCCGGCCGTCGGCCGGGCTCGGCACTGGCGCAGCAGCTTATCGGCTTCCCGTTACCGGTCATAAAGTGCGATGACTGCTCGCGGCAGGTGGTGCGCCGAGTTTCGACCACGCCGGAACATCCTGGATGGGCGTTCTTCAAGTGCAAAAAAGATGGGGTGAGTGCTTGTTTTTATCCGGTTGTTCATCAGATTCGGCACAATTTGTACCTCATTGTTTGCTCAAATTTGTGCGTAGGATGGAAGCAAGTTTTGGTATTGGGAAGAAGATTACATCGATCTATTGATAGCGAGAAATTTGATAGATGTTCGTGCACTCTTTGCTAGAGTAGAGACTAGAGGCGACACAATGTCGAAGTGTGTGGAACCGAAGAAGAAAGAAGTGTGCAAGCTCGAGAAGCCAATTGAGAGAATCAACAATGAAGACATAGAGAAAATATTAATCCAACTAGTGGGAGCAGTTGTGGAAGTTGGATTTCTATTAAGGTATCTAATTGTGATTCTTGTTTCTTTGGTTTCGTTCTTGTAGCGAAGAATTGTTGAATTATGTACTTGATGTATCAAAATGTCGTTCAATGAAATAAGGAAACAATGAAATTTGTTTTGTTGGCCAAAAATGAAATGCAAATGACAAAAAAAAAATACTCCGTTATATTTAGGGGATCGGTTAGGTCCGGCCAAATATTAGTGGGGTATTTTTTACTCCACTAAGAGCATCTCCAACAGCTGCCCTATTTTAGGGCACAAAAAACTTGTGGAGTAAAAATTTTAGGGTACGAGAAGTCGCCGTCTCCAACAACAGCGCTAAAATAAGGCACCCAGATCAACCAAATCATCTTCTTTTTTACAAAACATTTGAACTACTTAGACCATAATTCATATTTCAAGCAACATTCGACCGAAATTTAAACATAGTTCAAACAACATTCGACCGAAATACAAACATAGTTAAAGGACTACATGAAACTTAAACTACGAAACTAAACTACATAATGTCCCGGTCGGTGGAATCGGAGCCACTCTCGACGTCGACCACTTTGTCGCCTCCTTCATTCTTCTTCTTCTTGCTCTGCGACGACGATGGCCCTGCATCGGAGTCGTTCTTGCGCTTCTCGGCCTCCTTCTTCCAATAGTACTCTCTCTCGGCTTGCACATACTCCGGATGTGCTCGACGTGCTCCGCATCCGCTCGAGTCTCAATTTCCGGGAAGTTGAGCTTCGGGGGAGCCCGAGACTCCACACGGCGACGTCGTACGCGTGGGCGGCGATTTCGGCCGACGTGAAGGATCCTAGCCAATACCAGCGGCCGGCGTGCTGGAACACCACGCCATATATAGTTGCCGGACGGCCGCCGGCGCACGCCGTTGTAGCCGGCGGAGTTCTTGCCCTTCGGAGCCATGGCGGCGGCGGCGTGGAGGTAGCGGTTGTTGGCCGGGGATGAGCGGGCGGCTCCGGGGAGGCACCGGCCACGAGAAAGACCGGTGGTGGCCGGCCGGAAAGGAAGACACGGCGAGGACGAGGCGGTGGTGGCGGCGGTGCACGGCAGCTGCAGGCGGTGGATTTGGGCGGAGGCGTGTCGATTCCGCCCACCGGCGGCTGTGGGGCGCGGCGGGGAAGCGGATCTGGCCGGCGGCGGGGCGCGGGGGTTGCGGCAACGGCGGATCTGGCAGGCGGCGGCGCGACGGGGTGTGGCTGCGGGGGGCTGCGAGGCGGCGGGGTGCGGCTGCGGGGCAGCTGGGGAGCGAGTTTGCGGCAGGGCGTTTGCGTTTGCGGCAGCCGGCTGCGAGCCGTGTATTTGCCACACGCAAAGCCTCAAAATATAGCTCCGACTTGGGCGACAGCTCACTGGCCCGTAGTGCCCCGCTTGCAGCGGCCACGCCGCCGGTCAGCTTGTAGTGAAACGCCATCAAGCTTGCCATGACCGAGCATCAACGCATGCTGCAACGCCGCTTTCATGTGACTCCGGCGAGCAGCCGTAGCAGAACGCTGGCGAGCTTGCCGCAACCGAGCATGCTGCAACACAGCATCTGAGTGACTCCGTCGAGCAGCCGCGCCCGGCCAGCTTGCAACACTAGCGGTCGCTGGCCTTGCAGCTTGAAGCACGACGGTGGACGAAGATCGATTGCAGCACCGACGGCTGCGTAACATCGCCGGAGGCCGCCCCGTCGCGTTCATCGTCACAGAGCCGGCGATGCTCCATTGCAGCATCGGCGGCCGCGTAACATCGCCGGAGTTGCGGCACCATCGGTCGCCCCGTCGCGTTCATCAGCACAGAGCCGGCGATGATCCATTGCAGCATCGGCAGCCGCGTAACATCGCCGGAGTTGCGGCACCATTGGCCGCCCCGTCGCGTTCATCGTCACAGAGCCGGCGATGCTCCATTGCAGCACCGGCGGCCGCGTAACATCGCCGGAGTTGCAGCACCATCGGCCGCCCCCGTCGCGTTCATCGTCACAGAACTGGCGATGCTCCATTGCAGCACCGTCCGCCGCGTAACATTGTCGGACTGGCAATATCATCGGCCACCCCATCACGTTCATCATCACAGAGCTTGTCGGGGGGATGACCCCCGGGTAGGCAAGCGAACCCGGAGCCCCCTCTTTCAAAAATATCGGGGCAGCCCGTGCCCCGCTCCGCCGGCTGGCCATCCGGCCGGCTTCCCAGCGCAAGCCGGCTAGGCCCGGTCCCGGGCCGGGTCCGGCTATCCAACAGCCGGCTGTCGATGGGTCGGCGGGCGTCCCATCGCTCCCCGTGACAAGACGGCTCCCCCCGGCGGGAGAACATGGCTACAGTGCGAACCGACTCGGGAGGGCACGCCGGCAAAGCTGCCAACCCTGTTGACCGGGACGGCCGGTGTTAGAACCAGCGCGCCAGTGCAGCCCCCCGCGACGCCGTCCCCTCCGTGACGCCCGAGGCGACGGAAGAACATGGCTACAATGCGAACCGACTTGGGAGGGCACGCCGGCAAAGCTGCCAACCCTGTTGACCGGGACGGCCGGTGTCAGAACCAGCGCGCCAGAGCAGCCCCCAGCGACGCCGTCCCCTCCGTGACGCTCGAGGCGACAGGCCACAGTGCTGAGCCGCCGCCGGGCCCCGCAGCCGGCGGGCCCACAGCCGGCTCCAGACGCCGACGTCCGGGTCCCGGTGTAAGTGATTTTACCCATTGTAACCCTGGGGGGTTGAGCTATAAAACCCCCCAGGAGGCCTCCATGCAGGGGGTCGGCACCCAGTAGCAACACACACACACCCACACACAGGAGAGGCCGAATGGAGAACTAGCTCCTTCTTCCTCCTCCATTCAAACAGCTCCAGGAGCAACTCTGTAACCTTTGTGCATATCAGCTCATACGGCAAGACTAGGGGTGTTACCTCCCCGGAGGGCCCTGAACCTGGGTACACCTTGTGTCTCGCGCACGCCTGTGCCAACCTCGCTTCCGGAACCCACCGGCGTCCTCACGCAGCCCCCCATTTTTAGCCATCTCATGGCATCTGCCGCGATTTCACCACGACAGTTGGCGCCCACCGTGGGGCTGCTCGCGGCACCGGCCGGAGTCAAGTTCCGGACGAGGCCCTTCACCAGCTCTGGCGAGCGCATCGTGCACGGGTTGGTCCGCACGCCTCGCACGGCCAACCCGGCCGGCTGCAGCACTGCGCTGGGCGCGGACGTCGCCTGCCCCGCAGGCTGCCTTGTCGTCCCCCTCGGCGCGCTGCGCGTTTTCGTCGCGCTCGTCCCCGACGTGTTTTCGAGGGAGGTGCACGACTTCGCCGACTCCCCCGTCCCCGTTGGGTGCGCCGTCTCCGACGACGTCGCGGCTCTCTGCGTCCGCGCGGAAGTGCTGACTATCGGCGCCAGCTCCGGCTCCCCGCGTGCCAAGGAGAAGGCCGCCGCGGCTGCCGCCGCCGCGGCTGCGGCCCCGCCTCGCCGAGCCGACCCGCTCCACGAGACGATCCGGAGTCTGCGAGCCCCCATCACGCCCGACGCCGACACGGCCGCTGCAGCGGCTCAGCTCAACGAGGACCGTGAGCACCTGCTGCTCGAGGCCATGGAGCTCGCGGCAACGCGGCGCCGGCTGGAGTCCGCTCAGCGAGAGTACGACTGTGCCCACGGTTTCACGCCGGCTGCCGCCGAGCCCAGCCGGGTTGCGGAGGTGCGGATCCGTGGGGGCGCAATCGCCCGAGCGTTAGGCGCGGGCTGGCCCGTCTACGACACCCCCGTCAAGAACATGCGCGCGGCGCAGGCGGCCATGGCGGATCTCGAATTCTTGGAGGGCGAGGAGCTGCTGCAGCAGCAGCAGCGAATCCGCGACCTCATCGCCGCGGCAAACGAGCAACAACAGCGCTTCGACCCGGCCCAGCCATCCGCCTCCGCATCAGGAAAAACCGGAGACCCGGGGAGGTCCCTCCGGGACGCGCGGCAGACATCCTCGCACGCCACTAGCGCGAGCCGCTCTGGCCGGCACCGGTCCGGTCGGAGCCGGCACAACCGTGCAACCACCGCCGGAGACGGCAACGCTGGCGAGACAGCTGGCGACGGCCGGGCTCAGCAGCCGGAGCCCCCCGTGCGGCCGACTCGGCGGCCCGAGCCAGCCGAGGAAGCTCCCGCCCCCCGCGGTCCCGCGGCTGACCGGCTCGGTCCCCGCGGTCCCGTGGCTGACCGGCTCGGCCCCCGCGAGCCCTACGACGAAAGCGACGCCCGTCACCGCATCGATCGGCTGGCGCGCTCCACGGCCCTGGAGGAGGAAAGCTCTGTCGGCCCGGCGTGCTTTGGCCCCCGCATTCGCGAGGAGCCCTTCCCCAAAGGCTTCTCGCTGCCCCGCGACTCCCCAAAGTACAGCGGCGCCACCAAGCCGGAGGACTGGCTGACCGACTACACCACGGCTGTCGGCATATCCGGCGGCAACCGGCGCGTGGCCGTGCGATACGTCCCCCTCATGCTGCTCGGCTCGGCCCGGACATGGCTTAACAGCCTCCGAGCCGGCAGCGTGAACTCCTGGCTGGATTTCGAAGACGCGTTCATTCGCAACTTCACCAGCACCTACAAGCGTCCTGGCAAGCCTCGCCAGCTCTCCATGTGCGTCCAGAAGCCGGGCGAGCCCCTTCGCGACTTCCTCACGCGGTGGACGGAGCTCCGCAACTCCTGCGAGGGCGTCCACGAGGTTCAGGCCATCCAATACTTCATTGACGGATGCCTAGACGGCACTCTGGTCAAGCACCGGCTGGTGTGCGACGAACCGGAGACCCTGGCGGAGCTCATGGCCGTGGCGGAGAAGTATGCTACGGCCGACTCCGCGATGAATGTGAAGGTCACGATCGACGCGGACGGCAAGCTTCTCCCGGCCCAGCCAGCTCCCCCCAAGCCGGCTGGCGACAACAATCAGCGCCGGCAAGACAACAGCAACAACAAGCGGAAGGCCGAGCAGCCGGCTCCTCGTTACAACAACCAGCAAGTGGCCGGCCGAGCAGGGCGGCGTCAAGCGCCAGCGCACTGGCAAGACGGCCTGGCAGCCCAAGTTCTCCTTCGAGCAGATGCTGGACGCCCCGTGCAAGCACCACAGCGGAGCGAAGCCTTCCACGCACACGCTCCGGAACTGCAGCATCACCCAGCGCCTGATGCGTGGCGATTTCCCACCACCACCGCCCGGTCCCGAGCCGCAGCTACCGCCTCCTCCCCCGCCGCCTCCGGCAGCCGGCGCCCTCGCCAACAACCCCTATCCGCAGCAGGACGCGGCCTACGTCGTCTTCACCAGCGAAGGCGACGACAAGCACAGCAAGCGCAAGTACCAGCACGAGGTGAACGCCATCGTCCCTCCGGTCCCCCAGTACATGCACTGGTCTGACCGTCCTGTCAATTGGACCCGGGAGGACCACCCGACCGTGATGCCCACGCCGGGTGGCTACGCGCTCGTCCTCGACCCCACCTTCGTCGTCGGGAAGCGCACCTGCCACTTTTCGCGGGTGGTGATCGACGGCGGCAGCAGCATCAACATCCTCTACCGCGACACCATGGTCAAGCTCGGCATCGAGGAGGGCCAGCTGCAGCCCACCCAGACGGTGTTCCACGGCATCGTGCCAGGCGCCTCGTGCTCCCCCATCGGCCGAGTGCGGCTGGACGTGCTGTTCGGCACCAGCGCCTACTTCCGCCGAGAGCCGATCTGGTTCGAGGTGGTCAACCTCGCGAGCCCCTACCACGCGCTTTTGGGCCGGCCCGCCATGGCCAAGTTCATGGCGGTTCCGCACTACGCGTACCTCAAGATGAAGCTGACGGGTCCCAAGGGCATCATCACCATCGCCGGCGACTACAAGAAGTCCCTGGAGTGCGCCAAAGCCGGCTCCAAGCTGGCCGAGTCGCTGGTCATCGCCGAGGAGAGGCGCCTGCTCGACCGGCTTGTCGCGCTGGCTGGCGAGCAGCCGGTCATGCCGGCTCAGCTCAAGCAGCCGGCCGATGAGGGGTCCTTCAAGCCGGCCAAGGGCACAAGGAAGGTTTCGCTCGACCCGTCCAACCCCAACTCCAGCGAGTACGTCGTCGTGGGCTCCGGCCTCGAAAGCAAATAGGAAGGCGAGCTCGTCGACTTCCTCCGTGAGAATCGGGATATCTTCGCATGGTCTCCTAAAGACATGCCGGGTGTTCCGAGGAAGTACGCCGAGCACAAACTCCACGTCCGGCCGGATGCCAAGCCGGTTCGGCAGCTGCTGTGCCGCTTCTCCGAGGAGATCGCCCGGCTGCTCAGAGCCGGGTTCATCATGGAAGTATTCCACCCCGAGTGGCTGGCCAACCCGGTCCTCGTCCTGAAGAAGAACGGTACTTGGCGCATGTGTATCGACTACACCAGCCTGAACAAGGACTGCCCCAAGGACCCATTTGCCCTGCCCCGGATCGACCAAGTCATCGACTCCACAGCCGGCTGCGAGCTCCTGTCCTTCCTGGACGCTTACTCCGGCTACCACCAGATCAAGCTGGACCCGGTGGATGCCCTCAAGACGTCCTTCATCACCCCCTTCGGGGCGTATTGCCACATCACCATGTCGTTCGGCTTGAAGAACGCCGGCGCCACTTTCCAGCGCTGCATGCAAAAATGACTCCTGCCTCAAATCGGCCGGAATGTGCACGTCTACGTCGACGACATCGTGGTGAAGACCAAGCAGCACCTCACCCTCCTCGAGGATCTCAGGGAGACGTTTGCAAACTTGCGCCAGTACCAGATCAAGCTCAACCCGAAGAAATGCGTCTTCGGCGTGCCGGCTGGCCAACTCCTTGGTTTCCTCGTCTCGGAACGCGGCATTGAGGCCAATCCGGAGAAGATCAAGGCGATCGACCGCATGCGCAAGCCGGCTCGGCTGCGCGACGTCCAGAACTTCACCGGCTGCTTGGTCTCCCTCAGCCGGTTTGTCAGGCGGCTGGGGGAGAGGGCCCTGCCCCTATATCAGCTGATGAAGAAGACGACGCCGTTCGAGTGGTCCGACCAGGCGGACGAAGCTTTCCGCGACCTCAAGCGCATGCTCTCCACCACGCCCGTCCTGGCCGCGCCGGCTGAGAAGGAGCCGCTCCTGATGTACATCGCGGCAACCACCCGCGTGGTCAGCGTAGTCCTGGTGGTCGAGCGCCCCGAGGAAGGCAAGGCACAGCCGGTCCAGCGCCCTGTGTACTACCTCAGCGAGGTCCTCTCCACCTCCAAGCAAAACTACCCCCACTACCAGAAGATGTGCTACGGCGTGTACTTGGCCGCCAAGAAGCTCAGGCAGTACTTCCAAGAGCACGCCATCACCGTGGTGAGCACGGCCCCCATCGGCGAAATCATGGGCTGCCGGGATGCCTCCGGACGGATCGCGAAGTGGGCCATCGAGCTAGCCGGCCACACCATCCTCTACGAGCCTCGCACCGCCATCAAATCGCAAGCCTTGGCCGACTTCCTCGTCGATTGGGCGGAGACCCAGTACTTGCCGCCGGCTCCCGACGCGACGCACTGGCGCATGCACTTCGACGGCTCGAAGATGGCCTCCGGCTTAGGGGCCGGCATCGTGCTCTCCTCTCCCAAAGGCGACCGGCTGCGCTACGCGCTTCAAATCCACTTCGCCGCCTCCAACAACGTCGCCGAGTATGAAGCCGTCGTCCACGGCCTCCGGCTGGCCAAAGAAATCGGCATCCGGCGCATCCTCTGCTTCGGCGACTCCGACCTGGTGGTCCAGCAAGCCTCTGGCGAGTGGGACGCCAGGGACTCCAACATGGCCAGCTACCGCAACCTGGTCCAGCAGATGACCGGCAGCTTCGACGGCTGCGAGTTCCTCCACGTCCCCCGAAGCGAGAACGAGGCAGCCGACAGTCTAGCCAAGCTCGGCTCCAGCCGGCAAGCAATCCCAACCGGCGTCTCCCTCGAGCACCTGCGCAAGCCATCCATCAAGCCGTCTCCAGATTCGGAATCCATCTTCGTTCCAGCCGACCCAACAGCCTCTCGCCCAGCCCCGGGGACTGCTTGCTCCGACTCGGGGGCTGCCGGCTCCGGCTCGGGGGCTGCCGGCTCCAACCCGCCGCCTCCCGACCCGGCCGAACCTGCGCAAGTGGCCGTCCTCGCGGTGCTGGAGGCGCCGTCTTGGGCCCAACCGATCCTCGCTTTCCTGGCGAACGGCGAGCTCCCGGCGAACGAGGTCGAGGCTAGGCAGGTACAGCGCCGGGCTTCCGCCTACAGCATCATCAACCGCGAGCTCGTCAAGCGCAGCACAACCGGCGTCTTCCAGCGATGCGTCGAGACGGCCAGGGGCCTCGAGATCTTGCTCGATATCCACCAGGGCGAGTGCGGGCACCACGCCGCCTCCCGGTCCTTGGTGGCCAAAGCATTCCGTCACGGTTTCTACTGGCCAACGGCGCTGAAGGACGTCGAGGAACTGGTCCTTAAGTGCAAGGGCTGCCAGCACTTCAAGGCCCAAAGCCACCAGCCGGTTGCGGCGCTCCAAACCATCCCCATCGCGTGGCCCTTTGCCGTCTGGGGCCTCGACATGGTGGGACCCTTCAAAACCGCTCGCGGCTGCATGACACACCTTCTGGTGGCCGTCGACAAATTCACCAAGTGGATCGAGGCAAGACCGATTAAGAAACTCGACAGCCCCACAGCTGTCAAATTCATCAAAGACATCGCTGTCCGCTACGGCGTCCCCAACAGCATCATCACCGACAACGGCACCAACTTCGCCAAAGGCGCGCTAGCGCGCTACTGCTCCGTCTCCGGCATCCGGCTTGACCTGGCCTCCGTCGCGCACCCCCAGTCCAACGGCCAGGCGGAGCGGGCAAACGGTCTCATCTTGGCCGGCATCAAGCCGCGACTCGTCGAGCCGCTCGTGCGTTCACCCGGCAGCTGGATCGACGAGCTGCCAGCCGTCCTATGGAGCCTTCGGACCACCCCCAACCGCTCGACCGGCTTCACCCCATTCTTCCTCGTCTACGGGGCCGAGGCGATCATCCCCACGGATATCGAGTTCGACTCACCACGCGTCACCCTGTACACGGAAGTGGAAGCCGAAGCCGCGCGCCAAGACGGTGTCGACCTGCTCGAGGAGGCGCGCCTGCTGGCCCTCAGCCGGTCGACCATCTACCAGCAGAACCTACGCCACTACCACAGCAAGAAGATCAAGCCCCTCGCTTTCCGCGAGGGCGACCTCGTGCTCCGGCTGATCCAGCGAATAGCCGGCCAGCACAAGCTGTCCTCCCCATGGGAGGGCCCCTTCATCATCAGCAAGGCCTTGCGCAACAACGCGTACTACCTCATCGACGCGCAAAAGCGAAGCAAGCGCAAGAGAGACGCCTCCGGCGAAGAGACAGAACGCCCCTGGAACGCGGAGCTCCTCCGTCCGTTTTACAGTTGAACCATGTATGTATGTATCACTACCACTTTTGGAAATTAATGAAAGTAGCAGGTCCCCCGAACGACACTCGGGGGCTACCTTTTCATCTCTACCGAGTTCTTGCGCACTTTACCGCATCCCCCCCCCGGGTCGGCTCGGCCGGCTCGGGGGCTCGCCGGCTAGCCCGCGCCGAGTTCTCCTCAACCCGATCAGTAACGTGCGCACCGCCGAAGCCCTCTCCGCCATAGGCCACAGACCGGCTCCCGGATGTTCAAGGCTGGCAAGAGCCAAAGGCTGCAAGCATCCGCACGCGAAAATCGGCTAATACGATCGACCGGCTCGGCCAACCCGGCTCCTCTCACTTCACGCTCCGCCGCACAGACCGGCTGCGCTCCAGCCGGCTTCGCCGGCTGCAGCCAGTCGGCCCAGTGGGTGTTTCGCTCACGCTCAAATCCTAAGGCCAAGTACTAAGCGCTCTCTTCTGAGTCCGGCTCCCCGTCCCAGCTACAGACCGGATCCCGGCTGTCCGGCTGGCGGGGAGAAGGACGAAAGCGGAAGCAAACAGGAAAACGGCTAAGGGAAAAGAACAAAAGCGAAACTATCAGGCGGCAGGCGCATGCACACAAGCGACAAACATTCATATATACAGCAAGGCCCGCGGCCAATAAGTTCATTACATTAATTTCACACCCCCCACTGGGTGGATCTGCCGGCTAACAAAAATTCCGAGTTCAAAAGAAACAGGAAAAATAAAAAGCCCTAGGCTGCGGTCTCGTCGGCATCGCTCGGCGCCGGGTTCTCCGTGGTGGCGGTGTCATCCAGCTCGCCGGCGTCGTCGTCCGCGTCGGCAATCGTCTCGGCCGAGCTGCCCTCCGGGTCCTGGAGCTCCAGGCCGAAGTCATCGGCGGGAAGCTCCGCGCTGTCCGGCGCCCGCTCCGGCACGAAGTCGCCGTACGAGGCAAACGACGCAATGTCGCTAGCCCGCACGGCGATCGCCGTCGCCCGCTCTGCCAAGTCCGCCTCCGCCCCAGCCCTCCGGGCACGCAGCTGGTCCAGACGGATGGTCGGGTACCATGACAACACGACCCCGAGCGCCATGTCCGCGCCGGCTCGAGCTGCAGAGGCCCTCCACGCGTTGAGCCGCGCCGTGCCGGCCTCCAGCCAGCGCGCCAGCCGGCTCACGCTGCTCGGCGCCACCGCACCCGGCCAGAGGGCGGCCACCATCGACAAACCAGCTTCGAAGAGCCGGTTCATCTGGCGCTCCACCGCCTCCAAGCGAGCCTTGGCGGCCACGGTGATCTCCGCCACCGACCAGGCGGCGTACTCCTCGACGGCGGCCCCCGCCGCCATCTGCTCCTGCCGATGGGCGTTCACCGCCGCCTCGGCCGACCCCTGGGTCTCAGGGAAGAACCCTGGAAGAGAAGGGGAGGAAGGTTGACCAAGACGCCAAAGGGCGGAAAACAGAAAGAAGCAAAAGACGCAAGTAAAAAACACTCACGCGTGAGGAGCTCGTCGATGTAGAGCGCGTCCTGCAGCACCTCCCGCTCCCTAGCCGCCAACGCATTGGCGCTACGGTCGCGGTCCGCATGGAGCTGAGCGACCTCCTCGGCGGCCTTCTTCGCCGCCTCCTCCTGCTGCGCCGCCGCTTGACGCCGCTCCTCGGCAAGCCGGTCCAGCTCGGCCTTATGAGCGGCGGCGGCCTCGTCTCTCTCCCGGATTGCCCGGGCCGCCTCCTCCCGCAGCCGGTCGCGCTCCGCGGCCGCCTGGTCGCGAAGCTGGCCGGCTTCCGCCAGCTGGCGCCGGAGTGCCTCCATCTCCGCCGGGTCAACGGCGGCGGCTGCGCATCCGGATACGAACTCCGGTTAGAAGCCAGGTAAAGAAGCAAAACAAGAAGCAAAGAAGATCCGACCCGGCTGCTGCGCAACCGGCCCGGATCTCGGGGGCTACACCCAGTGGGAGCGTTGGCGCGCCCCCACTGGAGGAATGCACGAAAGAAGTTCGAAAAAATACCTCGGGTCTGGCAAAGTTCACCCTCCTTGGCCGCCAGCTGGTCCCTGGCCGCGCGGTACCGGCCCAGGAGGCGGTTGTACGCCGCCACCCGCTGGTCGTAGATGGACTGCAAAGAAGCAAGTCAGCACACGAACACCTGATAAGGCCCGACCCGCCTGCTGCGCAGCCGGCCCCGGCCTCGGGGGCTACACCCAGTGGGTGCGCTGACGTGCCCCCACTGGAAAGCGACCAAGCAGGTCAAGAAGAGCAAAAAGAAAACGAAAAGCAAGAAGGCACGAAGGGCGAAAGAACTCACCGCGAAGGTCTGCTCCAGCTGTCGCAGCCGGCCGCTCTCCGCCTGGGCGAAGCTCTGCCACTGGCTGTGGTGGTTGGCAATCTGCAGCCGCAGAGAGTCCACCGCCGCGTCCGGCCCGCTCCGGGGGGCGCCGCTCGTCGCCTCGCTGGAGCTCGCCGCCCAGGTCCGCTGCGGCTGAACGGCGGACCCGGCGCTGGTTCCGCTGCCGGCTGGCCGCGGTTCGAGGCTAAGCCCCGCGGCCCGCGGCTCCGCCGTCACTAGGGCGCGCGAGCTCCCCGGCGCGGTCTCCGTCCTTGGCGACGGCGCTCCTCCGCTCGGCGCGGCCTCCGGCTCACGGTCTTCTCCGTCCCCGCCTCCGGCTCCATCGGCCGGGTCTGCAGCCGGCGGCACCTCCTGGTCGGCCGTCGGGTTGGCCTCCGGCTCATGGTTGCCGGACCCGCCGCGACCGGCTGTCTCCTCGGCGGCCGCACGGGCATCCGCCTCCGCCCGGCGGGCCGGATCATGCACCGTCTTGGAGCGATGCTCCACAACCGGCGATGGCGGCGGTGACGACGCCGTCCACTCCGGCCACGCGGTCTCCTCCGCGACCCGCAGCCGCCTCGCCACGACCTCGGCCACGGCGACGCTCCACGCCTTGGCCGACGCCTCGGCCATCTCCTTCTCGGCCTCGGCTCGGGCCCTCCAGGCGTCCCGCTGGGCGTCCTCCAGGGCGGAGCCGGCTTGGCGGGCCGCGAGCACCTCTTCGGGGGTCTCCCCCGCCTCGCTCTCCCCCGTGCCGCTTCGGCCCCGTCGCCGGTCGGCCTCCTCCGCGCCCGCCGCTGTCGTGGCAGCCTCCGCCAGCTCGAGCGCGCTCCTGGACGGCGCGCGAGAGAGATGAAGAAGAAGAAAAGAAAAGAAACAAAGCAGCAACTCCAACTACAAAAAGAAACTTACCCTATGGCCACGGGAACCGCTCGCGTCGGGCCCACCGGCGGCGCCATCCGGCGCGCCTTCTTGGCGGACCTCTTCAGGACGCCCGTCTGCGCGGCAGCGGGGCGCTTCGCAGCCGGCCGCGCCTCGACCGGCTGCTTCCCATGCGGCCGGGTCGGGCCAGCCGGCTCCCCGGTCGCCCTCCTCTGCCGCCCCCTGGGGGCGGCCCCGTCGCCCGCCTCCGCACCCTGAGGAGCTGCATCGCCCGTCCCGTCCTCGTCATCTTCATCGTCATTCGGCCACTCGCGCAAGACATCTGGGATCAGAGATTTACCGGTTTGAGCGGAGCCGCCGGCCTTCGCGTCCGCCGGATGCTCCTCGCCGCCTTCGGCTCCCGCGTTGCCGGCCTCCTCGTCCTCCGGGTCCGACTCGTCCCGGTCCGGCTGCAGAACCATGGGACTCGGGCCGTCATTCACCAGCTGGCTCGGGAAGCGCTGCAGCCGGCCCAGGGCGTCAGGGCGCATGAGAAGGGTTGACGTGGCAAAGAACAGAGACCAGACACTCACCGCGGGCGCCGGGTCGTTCCGGCTGTACGGCTCCTTGCCGAACCGCCACTCCTTCACCTTGAGCCCGGCGGCGGAGACGTCGTTAACGCGCACGGCGATCTCCTCTGCCGTCAGCTCCTTCGTCGACAGCCGGCAGGGGTCGCGCCGGCCGCTCATATCGCAAATCCGGTGCGGCCGCCTCTGCAGCGGTAGCACCCGGCGACCGATGAAGGCGGCGATGAGGTCCACGGCGGTGAGTCCCTCGCGGTCCGTCATCTCCTTGATCCGGCGGCAGATCCCCAAGATCTCCGCGGACGGGTTCTTCGGGTTGTGCCCCCAATTCAGCTTCTCAGCCGGGGGCACATCGGCGAAGGGAGGGAGGTTGATGCGGTCGTTGGCCGGGTCCGCGTTCTTCACATATAAGAAGGATTTCTGCCACTTCTTGGCGGATTCCTCGAGCGGCAGCTTCGGGAAGGGACCCGCCGTCCGGGTAACCGGCACGGCTGCCCCGCACTCGGACATGACGCCGGCTGCCGCTCCTTGCTGCTTGAGGTAAAACATCCGACACCACAGCTCCACGTATGGGAGGATGCCGACGTAGCCCTCGCACAACGTCGCGAAGCCGGCGAGCTGCAGGATGGCGTTCGGCCCCAGGTGGTGCGGCTGGAGGCCGAAGTAGGTGAGGAAGCGCCTGAAGAAGACGCTCGCCGGAAGCCCGAGCCCGCGGAGGAAGTGGGTGTAGAACACCACCACCTCGCCACTCCGCGGTTCCGGCGCCGTCTCCTCGCCGGGCGCGCGCGCCTCCACCTCCGCCGCCGGCGGCAGCCGCCTCGTGCGGCGAAGATACTCGATGTCGTCATCGGTGACCACCGATCCCTCCCACGAGCCCTTCGGCGGCGCCATTGGCGAAAGCGGGAGAAGCACGGTCGAGGAAGAGAGAAAGCAGCGGTGGAGCGAGGAGGCGATGGCCGCGCGAGTCGCAGCGCGGTGCGGTGGCGAGCCTGGCGGGCAACGGTGCGCGGGTGATGGCGAGCGGCGGCAGTGTGCGCGAGAAGGAAGAAGGGGAGGCAGGAGCGAAGCGACGGGAGGGGGCAGAGGAGCGAGTGCCTCGGCCTCTCCCCCTCCCCTCCCATTTAAAGACCCACGGTCGAACGTGGGGAAGTGGGATCGTTTGCGCCCACGATCCCCACTCTCCCGCAATACACGGGCACGTTAAAGTCGCGCCTTAACTACCCCGGGAACTCCAGCAGGCGCGTGCGGCCGCAGTAAATCCCACGCGCGGGCCGAGACCGCGGCCCGGTGGGACCCAGCCCGCCGCGACGTCTCGTCGCGCGCGTGGCCTGGCAGGCCTCTTCAGCTGCTGGGCTGCACGTGGCAAGATTTCGTCTGGCGACCGGCGCGCTCCCCCGTACCGGCAGGACCAGCCGGTCGAGCCGCTCCGACTCCGGCGAAACCAAATACCTCGACCCGGCTCCCGGAAGCCGGCGAACGGCGGCCTCAAGCCGGCACTACCTCGTCACGCAACCGCACTCCTTCGGGGGGGATAAGCTGCAAAGCCTCTCCCGCTTGGAGCCGGCGAGCCTTCACAGCTTCGGGGACTACTGTCGGGGGGATGACCCCCGGGTAGGCAAGCGAACCCGGAGCCCTCTCTTTCAAAAATATCGGGGCAGCCCGTGCCCCGCTCCGCCGGCTGGCCATCCGGCCGGCTTCCCAGCGCAAGCCGTCTAGGCCCGGTCCCGGGCCGGGTCCGGCTATCCAACAGCCGGCTGTCGATGGGTCGGCGGGCGTCCCATCGCTCCCCGTGACAAGACGGCTCCCCCCGGCGGGAGAACATGGCTACAGTGCGAACCGACTCGGGAGGGCACGCCGGCAAAGCTGCCAACCCTGTTGACCGGGACGGCCGGTGTCAGAACCAGCGCGCCAGTGCAGCCCCCCGCGACGCCGTCCCCTCCGTGACGCCCGAGGCGACGGAAGAACATGGCTACAGTGCGAACCGACTCGGGAGGGCACGCCGGCAAAGCTGCCAACCCTGTTGACCGGGACGGCCGGTGTCAGAACCAGCGCGCCAGAGCAGCCCCCCGCGACGCCGTCCCCTCCGTGACGCTCGAGGCGACAGGCCACAGTGCCGAGCCGCCGGCGGGCCCCGCAGCCGGCGGGGCCCAGCAGCCGGCGGGCCCATAGTCGGCTCCAGACGCCGACGTCCGGGTCCCGGTGTAAGTGATTTTACCCATTGTAACCCTGGGGGGTTGAGCTATAAAACCCCCCAGGAGGCCTCCATGCAGGGGGTCGGCACCCAGTAGCAACACACACACACACCCACACACAGGAGAGGCCGAATGGAGAACTAGCTCCTTCTTCTTCCTCCATTCAAACAGCTCCAGGAGCAACTCTGTAACCTTTGTGCATATCAGCTCATACGGCAGGACTAGGGGTGTTACCTCCCCGGAGGGCCCTGAACCTGGGTACGCCTTGTGTCTCGCGCACGCGTGTGCCAACCTCGCTTCCGGAACCCACCGGCGTCCTCACGCAGCCCCCCATTTTTAGCCATCTCATGGCATCTGCCGCGATTTCACCACGACAGAGCTGGCGATGCTCCATTGCAACACCGTCGGCCACGTAACATCGCTGGAGTTGCACCACCATCGGCCGCCCCGTCGCGTTCATCGTCGTAGAGCCGATGATGCCCCATCGCTGCACCGGCGGCCCACGCGGCACTCCCACCGCAGCACGATGTCGTCGTAGCGCCGACAACCATGCATGGGAGCTCCATCGAAGCACCCGTGACGTGCTTTACAGCACCAACAATGTCCACAGCCACGACGCGTCCTCCTTCCGTTTCCAACAGCGTCGGCGGCGCCCCTGGAGCACCGGTGGCAGACCCCTTGCAGCAGCTGAGCTCTGCTGTTTAACGCCCGTGGCCTGGTTGTGCTTGGGCAGGAGCAGAGCACCGGCCAAGCAACGCTTGTGGATGGGCTGGGTAGCAGCACGTCGCGTCTTGTGTCTAGTGTGTGAGTGTGACCAGCATCGACGCCGGCGCAGGGCTTGCAGCAATGTGCTGTCGAGCAGCCGGGATTGCAGCGGTGGTGCGGCCGGTCGGGGCTAGCTTGCTGCGTCGTCTCTCAGGGTTCTAGTTCTCTGTTGATGCGCTGGCGGAGTTTGATGGCGACGGCGGAGAGAGACTCACCACACACACGTGATGGGGTACGTGGCAGCCGAACGAAGCGGCTGATCTTTCAACAAAATCAGTCGGTTGATTTTACTCATTTCCCTTTCTGTTTTTAATGGATAGGCTAGAGTTGCTCTTACCACAGTGGCCGCCGGATTTCTCCTCCTCCTGCTTCCGCACTGAGCCGTGGCCGCCGCTGGAAAAGCTACGATGGCAACGCAGCCATAGATGCGCGCACCTTCCTCCTCCCCGTCTCCCGCGCCGACGGCCGGCGTCCTCAAACACACCAGTGACCCGGCCGGCCGGCCACTCCGCGGAGTCCCCACGGCGACAGATCGCTCGGAGTGGAGGGAGTGAGAGAAGGGGAAAAGACGGCAGGGGACGAGAACTCCGGCGCCGGGGAGAGATTGGGATCGGCGTCCGATGAGGCTGTGTGTGTGCGTGTTTTTTTTTTTTTTAGGAACGATGCGTCCGTGTAAAGCGCTTCGGGCTGCTGTACGCAGCAACACTAATCTCGGTTGGGCCTGGGTCAGTCGTGAAGATGCGGCCCACTCTGCGTGTTCAGGGAACCAGGCCCGAGATGAGATTAGGCTAAATCTAGACTATCTTACGCAGCGACGCAAAAACTTAGCCCAGATAAGTCTTTGCTTGCTTGATGCGGGCCGGACTTGGACTATATTTTTGCAGCCCAGCGGGATTTAGCCGGTCGCTCAAACTCACAACTCCTCCAGCGCCGCCGCTTGTGGGCATCCATGGCGGCGGCAGAGGTACCGGCGCGGGCTCAAGACCGGCGCCACCTCTCTCAACTACCTAATCAAAGATGGGATGCGCACGAATGTACGTTCCCTTGATCGTTTGTGTACCGGGGTTTCGATCTGGACATGTGTGATGGGGCTGATTATACGACCACAGAGCTCGGCGGCAATGGCCGCGGAGGCCAAGGGATCCGCGCGGCGTTGTTGGGTACTTGGGTGAGGAGAGGGAGGCCATGCGGATATGACCACATGTGGGCGGGCGGCCGGCGGCGAAGGTGGATCGATGGCCGGCCGCGGCAGTCCACACATGTGTTCCCTCTTTTCTGAATCACACATTGGGCGTTGGTTAGTCTGTTTAATTCTGAATGCTCCGTGCCAGCTCAAATGTTACTAGAAGGAGCCAAAGCCTGCGGTTGCTGCTGCTGTTGCTAATGCGTGCGACGACTGACTAAAATTACAGCATGTGTTCCATTGATTTGCTGGTCTAGCTGACGTACCACACATACTATTATATTAATCTACTCAATATTAACATGTGGGCATTGACTGGTTAATCAAGGTCGCTCTCATCCTAGCTTTGCTGTCGCCCTGGCCTGCCACTGACCTGCTCCTTGATTCACGATCACCCACAACCTCATCGGTGTGGTGGTCGATGAGGTAGCCCCTATCTTTGTTTTAGATCAAAAAGAATAATGGCGCACGGTTCTTCGTATCTGACTCAACATGTTTGTCAATTTTGATACTGCTCCAAATCTGTTTATCCTTTGTTTTGCTGTCACTTTGCTGAACTAGTGTACACCTTTGATATCGATGTTACCGGAACCAATATCATTGGACGATTTGCTTGACTTTCATTTCAGCACATGCGCATTCAGTTTTCTTAATTCTTACTATCTATTCTACCATGCAATTGGGGTAGCTAGCTGCTAATGTCTTACTGGACTCTCGATACCAATAATGTATGTTTACTCTTATTTTCCCTCATAAAGTCTTACGATATTGCATATCCATAACTGATAGCATTTGTAATACTATTAGCAATGCCAACCTATTGTTAGCCAAGCTGCATGATGTAGCATCACTTTCTTGCAGATAAGTGTTTTGCTTCTGAGAACTGCTTGTTGGATGCGTGGCCATCGTCATTCGTCGTTGTCGACTCTAGATATCTCGTTTCAAATGTTCAATGCAACATGTGTTTGATTGATTTGCTTCTTGACTAGGTAAGGTCCAGCCGTAATTCCTTTCTTGCTGGCAGATAATTACCTTCAAACTAATTCCTCCTGACAGACACCTCATTGATCGATTGATAGATGTGCCTACGTACCGCATGTAAGACTGTGAGCTTGCTCCTGGATGCTTTGTTTACATCATCAATGAGATATTCATGCATGGTGCCAACCAAACTTCCATTTCAGCAAGCTCCTGCATATGGTAATTGTAACTATGAGTGTACACGTCGGGCAATCTTTATCATATGTATCATATACATCAATTGTAGTGGTGTACACCTAATTTGATATTGATGACATGATGTTATGCATAACCATATCATTTGCCGATTTGTTTGACTTTCATTTCAGCACATGTGTATTGTTTTCTTAATTGCCTTTATCCAATCCTTCCATGGACCTGGGGGAACCAAGTACCTGCTCATGTTTTGCCGGGTTTTATGTGGTACATCTCCTTATTCTAAAGGAAATATAAGCTTAGTTTACTAGAACATACAAGTAAATCAACTGTGTGCTGTTATTACTTCACTATAAAGGGACACATGCTCAGAAGTCAGATTGCATATATATCTGCAAAAATATGTTAACATGCATGCCATCAAATAGAACGTGCATTTCTAGTTTAGAAAAATTATTTGTCCTAGTCAGCAATATATACTGCTCCACTAGGATAACTAAAACCTCTTACCGAAAAAGGCTTTCGCCCCGCTTTATTATATATAAAGGAACGATCATCAACAGCCCGGTACAAACGCTAGCCACCACAACACACGCACACACCCAAGGCAGGATACATAGGCGCTGAGCGCAGCAACACCACCCCTATCACTACGAAGAGATGCAGCCGCATACGACGAACCGTGGACTCCAAGGCGGCGCCTTCAGGAAGGAAACGACACCGGAGCGCCGCCACCGCCCGATCCGAGGATCAGAGTTTCCCCTGGAGCAACACGACGGGCAATGAGAGCCGCGACGACGCCTTCAAGAAGGGAACGAGCTTCGCCGCCGCCGGTCCGTCCGAAGATAGAACATGTTTTCACCCCGGCCAACACTCACCGCCACCGAACGCCACACCCCGGCTACCACGCCGCCCACACGGCCATGGCCACCGGGCAGCATCGAGCCACGGGCTCTGCCCATGAGCACCGCGCTACCACCACCAGGGCCGCCGCCCCGGCATCCAAGACCTTGACACCACCTCACCCGAGACCCGCCGCTACCCTAACCAAAGAGATGAGCGGAAAGGTCCCGCCTTTCGCACCCCTGGGTGGCCCCCAGCGCCGAGACCCAATAGGCCGGCCAAAACTGGCCTCCATCGCCCCGTCCTGCAGCCCCGGGCGCGAGACGAGCTCGGTCCTGTTGCCGGGCGCGAGACGAGCTCGGTCCTGCGGCCCCGGGCGCGAGATGAGCGATGAACCGCAGCTGGGAGATGGCCAAGCCTTCGACAAAAGTAGCGCCCGGACGACGAGGAGAGGGATCGAAGGCCGACACAAGCCGCCTACGGACGAGCCGACGCCGGAACACGCCAGCTGCCGCCGAAGCCGACCTGCCCAGTTGCCGTGGAGCCATCCACGGCCGGAGCAGCAGCCACACCGGGCCACTGCCCAACCCGCGCCGTCTGGCGAGCTCCAAGCATCGGAGCCGCCGGGCACGCACCCGCGCCACCAGCCACCATGGCCGCCGCCTGCACCAGAGCCGCGGCCACCACCAGCCATCCCCGCCGCCGCGCCACCACCAGCCCCGGCGACAGATCCGGCCGGATCTGGCTGGAGCCGAGCAAGCCCGCCGCCACCTGCCTCCAGCCGCGCCAGATCCAGAGACGCAGACCGCCGCCGCCCCGGATGCACCGCGCCCAACGAAGCCCTCCGCGCACCGCCATGAGCCAGCAGCACCGCCGCCAGGCCACGAATCCACGCCGCCGCGCCCCCCGTCAGCGCTGCGCCGCCGCCCGAGCACGACGCCCCGCGCCGCTGCCACCCGAGCGGGGGAAGAAGGAGCCCCGTTGCCGCCAGGACCAAACGGGCTTTGCCCGCCGGTGCGAACGGACGGCGGCGAGGAAGGAAGACGGAGGGAGGGGGTCCCTGGCCGGCGGCGCCCTAGGGTTTCCCCCCGGTCGCCCGCGGGGACGACGCGGGAGGGAGAGGGGTTGGGAGGGGAGGAGGCTTTCTCACATTACTAATATTGTGGAGTAGTTTGAAGTAAAACCTCTTAAAGCTCAGCAGGTTTAATTTTAAAATGCAATTTCTCTCCTACTATTTGCAACCAATTCTGTCCACATCAATTGATATGTGTTGTTCTTTGATTTTGACTATGTACAAGCATTATCTGAAATGGTCAATCGATCACATGTCTATAGTTATATCAAAACAAAGAAATACTGCAGCGTTTTTCTAGTTTAGTTTCTTCAAGGGTCAATCACGAAAATGAAGTTCACTTAGGATTGCAAATACAATTACTAGTGCCTCCGTAAATTTTGTGTTGACGGCTCTCATTAAAAAGAGTAACAATGATGTCGATTAACTCATATCTGTGTTCAGAAAGTTTATAAGTTAACAATATAATATCTATGAAATCATGTCTACGGTGCAAAAAATCTATAGTGCAACTGAACAAACCAAAATGCACTCTAAAACCTTTCGAAGTTTATGTATTGATATATCGTACTTGTTAAATTACTGAAATAATATTGCATTCTCCCCACTTTTACATTAACGTTACGAAAGGAAATATATTATATGTGTGCTTGCGTATCATATGTTGATTACTTGCACAAATCATAGAACAAGAAGCAAATAGATGTTATTATTAATTAGCTCACCCCGTAAGATTGTATCTTCCATTAATGGCATATGAAACTGTATCCAAAAGATTGTATCTTCCATTAATGGCATATGAAACTATATCCAAAAGATTTTATTAATATGTAGTATATCCAAAAGATTTTATTAATATGTAGTATATCCAAAAGATTTTATTAATATTCAGACGCTAAATGAGGCATATCTCTTAATGTAGGCATAATCTTGTCCAATCTGTACATATATATCCTTCCAATCCCACCATGATTTGCACTAAATGCATTGCGATTTAATCTCATACATCACATATCCTTTCTCTATATAAACACACACACCCTCTTCTCATAACCAAACCAAGACCTATCACTCCCACCATGGCAAGTAGCAATCTGCTTGACTGGCCAGAACCCATTGTACCAGTGCAAACTCTTTCCAACTCTGGTATGAGCAACTTGCCACAACAGTACATCAAGCCTCCATCTGAGCGTCCTAGTGGTGTCACGAATGACCCTAATCTCAGTATCCCAGTTATCGATCTTGCTAGCTTCTCTAATGCCCCTGAACATCACCAAGAAATGCTAAAAGCAATAGCCTCTGCATGCAAGGACTGGGGTTTCTTCCAGTTAGTGAACCATGATGTGGACATGGAGGCTGTGAGGAGGATGAGAAGTGCATGGAGGGAGTTCTTTGACCTCCCCATGGAAGAGAAGAAGGTACATGCAAACTTACCGATAACATATGAGGGGTATGGGAGCCGCCTTGGAGTTGAGAAAGGGGCAATCTTGGATTGGAGTGACTATTACTTCCTTAATCTCTTCCCAAGTGATATCAGGAACCTTGACAAGTGGCCAAAGATTCCTACTAACCTGAGGTAGATAAATCTTTTTTTTCCAAGAAAACGCAGCTTAATTGTTTTTATTATTATCCTCGTTCTTTATAAGTTCTTGCAGTTTAGAGTTTCATGATATGTTTGGTAAGTTTCCTATTTTATTTGTCCATATTTGATTTTGTTTTGGTATTTATGCAGGGAAGCCACTGAGAAGTATGCATGCCAACTAATAAGTCTCTGTCAAGTCTTGCTCAAGGCTATGTCCAGTAGCTTAGGGCTGGAGGAGGACTACCTCCATAATGCTTTTGGTGGCAGTGATGGCATCTCGGCTACCATGCGTGTGAACTCCTATCCAAGATGCCCACAGCCTGATCTCACTCTTGGTCTCTCATCTCACTCTGACCCCGGTGGTATCACCTTGCTCCTCACTGATGATAACGTCGAGGGGACACAGGTTCGCAAGGGAGACGCATGGGTCACCGTGCAACCAGTCCCAGGTTCCTTCCTCGTAAACGTTGGTGATCAGATTCAGGTGATCGCTGTGGCCTACTAACCTTTTTGTGTCAATCTTATGTGATATGTATCTTCGATTATCTTGTCTAAAGTAGTAACGTTCTCATTACACCCGATCACTATATATTTGTGCTGAATGTCAATTTGTTTGCATCTATAATGAAGTCAAGAGTACCATATATTCTTGGCTTCTTTGCAAGAGATTAAATACAATATAGAATTCGGATAGTATGAAGCTAACCTTATACATGTAGTTGATAAGATCCTTTTTTTGTATGAATTATGATACTCCCTCCGATTCATATTAACTGTCGCTGATTTAGCACAACGAATCAAAAGATTTGAATTTTAATTCAAGTTGGCCAGCATACATACATTGGATGCGTGTGCCTATTTAAGCATCGCAGTGAATTATGGGTAACAGCTTTTACATGGTGTTATGCGCCTAACTCTCATGGTCAAAGCAATTTATGGCATCCTTTGATCTTGAGGGGGGCGATACGAGGGGGGGCTAAAAGAAAAAGGAAAGGCAACACGTTTAAAACCTTCTAGATAGATCTAGCTAGTTTGTACATTTTCTGAAGTTTCGACATATACATACATGTACTGAACCACTGAACTGCTTCATTGATCAACATACTAGTATGCTGCTAGATCTTGCCCTTGCCAACTGCACTGACTTTAGCAGTTTGTTGACATGCATGATCTGCATATACACGCACCAGAAGATGACAGTTACACACACAGTAGTATGCCATGCAGTCCAGATACGTGAGAAAGATGATGACATGGGTGCATGCATGCAGAGAGAAGCTGGAGCCTCCGACGAAAAACTGCTTGATTCTGAAGCTTCTAAATTAACTTTGGTGTGATTTTCCAGATCCTGAGCAACGGGCGTTACAGGAGCGTGGAGCACCGTGCGCTGGCCAACTCCGACAAGGAACGCTTCACCATCGCCTTCTTCTGCAACCCTCGTGCCGACCTCTCCGTCGCTCCAGCGAGCGAGCTCGTCGGCCTGGACTCGCCGGCGCTGTACCAGAAGGCCGTCACCTTCAACGACTACCGCAAGTACATACGCACCAAGGGTCCCAGCGGCAAGACGCAGGTCCAGTCCATCAACAGCACCATGCAGCCGGGGCCTCCTGCAGCTTGATCCACCATCCCTTCTCAGTCAGCATGGATAAATCATAAATGTATCAGCATGGACAGCATTTGAATCTGTTATAGGTTGCCAGCAGTTGGGAGATATGGGCATCATGCATGCATGTAATTTATTTGTACAATTTGGATCCTTGGTATTGTATCTTAATTAGTGTGCCTTTAATTTTATATGAATGTTCAGTCGTGTGTGCAATGATCATTGGAGCTGGTGATACCGCGAGTGACGTCATCATTGAATCAAAAGCGATCATGCAAAACTCGTTGGCCGCTCCTCTGGTGTCCTCTGGGATCTTAAAATTTCGGTCATGTTAACTGGCTGACATTTGCTGGGGTGAGATCCCAGCGAACGCTCCAGAGCCACAGGATCCAGATCCAAAGGATGGCAGTTATTGATGGAAATTGCACTAAAATTAAAAAAAACTGCCATGCTTTTTCTGAAAACCGCATGCTCACAAATGCCATGCGTAGTAGCGAACATTCGCTGAGGATTAACGTTCTAAAATTTACTACGTAACGTTGATCTTTTGATCAAAATAACCTTCTTGATCTGTGATGATGGATGCAATTTTATTTTTGGTGGATCCAAGAGGTATGACTCTGTACCAGAACCCTTGGTGGCTGAAGCTTTGGCCTGTAGAGATGGAGTCACTCTTTGCGGAAATACCCAGGCATCAGACGTGTTTGGATGGAGACTGACTTGATCGCTGACCCGACCCAAATATTTAAGGCCAATGGGTCATGTGTCAACCTGACAATCGGGTCGGGTCGACCTCTATCAAACCCACACCCGACCTCATTATCGGGTTCTTCCCTCGCCCACGATCCTACCCATGGGCAAAGAATCAAACCCACGCCCGAACCCGTCGGGTTACCCGACTCAATAGGACGTCCATCGGGTCAGCTCATAATCTTTACCTACTAATAAAGTACGGATTGCTTATGCCCGTTCACCGTCCGTCATTTTGCAGAAAATACCCTATGATTTTGTGTATTCAACCCGCAATCCATCATTAATCTGCCACGCAAAAGGGAAAAACGGTTCGCAAAAAAAAAAACCCTTACGCATCTGCCTTCTCGCCTCGCCCCTGGCCTGTGCCCAGGCCGAGCCAAATCCCCCTAGCCGCTGCCACACCACTTGCCGCCACGGCCGACCTCAACCCGCCCGCCGCCGCGGCCGCACCTCTGCCCGCTCGCCGGCCCGCCGCGGCGCTCGAGCGCAGCTTCTGGATCAGGTCAACGCGGCGGCTCAAGCAGCTGGGGACGACGCGTCTGGTCGATGCAGAACAGTGGTGGCGGGATCCAGCGAGCGCGGGAGAAGGAGGGATCTGGCGCGGCGGCGCGAAGTCCTTGCAGGTGGAGGCGAGCCTCCATGGCTGGCAGGTAGAGCTCCAAGGTCATGGCGGGGCTTCGATTTTTCTAGTAGAAAAGAGAGACAGAGGAGGATCCAGGGAGGAGGAGAGGTAGGAGAAGGACGGGGAAGAAGGAAGGGTGCGGCAGGGGTGCAGCGGTGCGAGGGCACTGGTCTCGCGCATGAGGAGCGCCTCTCATCCTCGGGAGGATCGGGAGGGAGCGAGTGAAACTCAAATCCACTTCAGAGCAAGGTTCTGTTGTAGACCTCCTTCCAATCCGTGATGACTCCTAACCAATACATGTGCAGGCATCGTTTACTGCTCATCGCTTTTCTGTACAAACTGAACTTTGAAATCCACTTCAAACAATTGCTCATGACTTGACAGAAATCATTCTTATGAGCAGGCCGACGACGTCCTCTACTGAAGCCCCACCGGCGACGTGACGGGAGAGCTCCGACCTATCCGTGGGTGTGGGAACGCAAATCCGCGTCACCAGCCTACACAAGGCCATGGTCAATGCGCCGACGCAGGGTTCATCGTCCGTCTTCGTCAGGTAAGCAAAGCGATCCACCTTTCCTCTTTCTCATCAAATCCGTTTTATTGTGATATTGCATTTAAGTCAATCAATGTTTATGATTCTTTCAGTGTTAAAGAAAATTGATTTTTACATGAATAAATTGCGTGTATAGATATATAGAGGATGAACTCAACAAGCAGAACTTTCAAGATTAATTAGCTTCACTTTTACTTATTTTCAGACGTCTGTTTTTAAATTCGCTTCAGGTTGTTTTTCTGTCAGTCCGATCCGTCACTAATCTCTGCGCGTCGCGTGTCCTCAGCCACGTGTAACGGGTCGTCATCTGTTGCGGGTTTCATTGGGTCTCTTTTCCACCCGTCATGGCCTTTTTTTGAATTTTTTTTATTCAGTTGCTGGGCGGTTGCTTCTGTCTAGCTGAGGAGGGGATTGGATGGGGTTGACCGAGGCGGGCGGAGACGGCGGAGGGAAGGGGGGCTCCTTGCCAGTGATTAGCGGCAGGGCCGGCCGGGCGGAGGTGTCGCGCGGCGAGCCTCCCGCTAGCGGCGCTTGTAGGCGGGAGGCGCGCTTCACTAGGACGGCTGTAGGTAGGAGAGATGTCGGGCTGGAGAGGAGCTCGGCGGACCTCTCCCATCGTGCTCGCCATCAGCATGCGCCTGCCTGTGGGGGAGGTTGTAGTCGCCGGTCGGGCACAAGGTATTTCGCCTTCTGCTGCCCTCTCCCTCTGTCCAATTTTTTGTCCTTAGGTGTTCTGTGCCTTCGCGCTCGATTCAGTTCATTGTCATGGCCGTCGGTCAGAGATCCTCGTCGCAGGGTTTGTTTATCCGCGGGGGTGGCACTATCATTTTTCATGTGTACCGTTGTTCAGCATGAGGGGTGGTCACATATTCATGCGCTTTTGAGTAGTTCACTGGAAAACCCCATTGAATTTTTTGTGCGTTCAGTAACTCTGCATTCTGGAGATTGTTGGGGGTGGTAGGTGCGTCATCCTCTATACATGGATGTGTTGTTGCTGTGCATGATTTTGCTTATCAGGCCTGAGCTTGGAGCAGGCTTATGGTGATTTTTGGTGCGATTTTCGGCTAAATGGGAATGGACCCGAAATGTTTGTTACCTGCTCTGTCATGGTTATTATAATTATACAGCACGGTTTTAGGTTGAGGCTGTATTCATGCACCATCACTGGTTGATTTGGTGTAGCTTATGTTGTAGTGTTTTCTGCAAACAGAGCTAATTTTGTAGTTGTTTGTTCTTTTTGTATTGTAGTGCCCCAAGGAGAGTATAGTGTCGCTTTGTTTTTGCATTTTTCCAGTCAACCGTGATTGTTTCAACGCAAAGCGCTGCTGTGTTCGAATCATATTTTTTCAGGGTCATTCGAACAGTGAAAATCTAGGTCTCTGAACTAGTTCTCTGAATTTTTTTGTCTCTGAACTTTTCCTTTGTGTTTGAACATTTCTTGAAGAAATTTACAGCTACCAGGGAGACGAATGGCTAGGTTGTGCTCCAGTTGTTGTCATATTTTAGTTTTGTTCTCAATCACATTGATGTAATTTTCTTGTGTCCATAAGAATTTTGTTGCAATCCGTGGCGAGCTATTAATATTTTGGACACATGCACACAAGTTTTTCATTTGAATTTCAATTTTCAGGGAAGATATTTTACCTGTATGAAAATAGTTTGTTGGCTTCCAACGTAATGATGCTGGATGTCATGAACCCCATCGCTATGCACCTGCAAAATTCAGTTATTAATAGTATAGCACAACTTAACAGAGATGCAGTATTTATTTTCTTCAGTCCTACGGAGTATTTCCTATCTAGTCATCATTTTTTGGTTTCATCATTGTACCTTAGTTCCTATTTCTTCATTTTTAGGTTTCAGTCTTTTTCATTGTTCCTCTCAGATTCCTTTTATTCTTTTTCAGTCTAGCTTTAGTTCTTATTAGTTTTTTTTTAATATTTATCACTTATTAGTTCTCAGCCATAAATGTTAGTGATTTTGTTGCTTACTTACATTCTATCAGTGTTAATTTTCATTTAGTTTCTTCACTTTTGGTTCATCAGTACCTCAGCATGTTTTATTTGTTTGTTCTCTCAGTCTTGGTTTAGTTCTTATCAGTAGTCATCAGTCTCCATGTTTTATTATTTAGTACTCCTTCCGTTCCATATTAGTAGCATTTTACTTAGTTCTCTCAGTTTTGGTTCAGTTTATAGTATCAGTGATCAGTATTCAATTATTCAGTTATCAGTCTCCCTGTTTTATTATTTAGGATTGTTTTACTTTGCTCTCCCAGTCCTGGTTTAGTTCTTAGTATTCAGTCTTCAGTCATCGGTCTTCATGTTTTATAATTTAGGAGTGTTTTACTTTGTTATCTCAGTCTTGGTTGAGTTGTTAGTATCAGTTATCAGTCATGAGTCTATTTTCAGCCTTAGTAGTCTATGTATCAGTCATCAGGAGGAACATAGAAAAATTGCTAGCTAGCGCCAGTGCTTTTGCTGGTAATGTACGTAGAGTTGGGTCGTGCTGGGTTTTAGAGTGCAGGCAAAGGAATTGTTCCTTTGACAGGAGCACTGCTCACACAAATACTCCCGAATATCAACAGATAGAAGTTAATCGTTTCACTTTTGAACAGTTGAACCGGAGCATGCCTCAAGAATCATGATGCAAAGTATGCGACGGCTACCGACGGTGTTCCTTACTAGAATTTGCAGTGACTATGATCTGATCTTCAGCTCCTTTCAGAAGGTCGACACAGCCTTGACAGCTAGCATTTGCTACGATCTCGTTATCACCTCGTCAGTTCAGTAGCGACCTTAATTTTCATGTATTTTCTTCAGTGTTTTTTCCTAGTTAGTCATCAGTTTGTTGGTTTCATCAGTGTACCTTAGTTTCTATTTCTGTAGTGGAAAATGGGCAAGGGCCGGGCCGTCACCCCCCAGGTGGCGCGCCGTATCTTGATCTGGATACGGTGGCAAGTGAGCGAGGATCGGGTCGTCGCATCCTTAGTGGCGCGCTACATCGGCGCCCGGGTGTAGTGGAAATTGAGCAAGGGTCTTCGTATTTGACTCGACGAGTGCGAAGGGTAAGGAAGCTAGCCGAGCCTAGGAGGATTCGCTTAGGTAGCTGGAACGTAGGGTCTCTGACAGGTAAGCTTCGGGAGGTAGTTGATACCGCGGTGAGGAGAGGCGTTGATATCCTTTGCGTCCAAGAGACCAAATGGAGGGGACAAAAGGCGAAGGAGGTGGAGGGTACCGGCTTCAAGCTGTGGTACACGGGGACGGTTGCAAACAGAAATGGAGTAGGCATCTTGATCAGCAAGAGCCTCAAGGATGGAGTGGTAGACGTCAAGAGACGTGGGGACCGGATTATCCTGGTCAAGCTGGTAGTTGGGGACTTAGTTCTCAACGTTATCAGCGCGTATGCCCCGCAAGTAGGCCACAATGAGAACACCAAGAGGGAGTTCTGGGAAGGCCTAGAGGACATGGTTAGGAGTGTACCGATTGGCGAGAGGCTCTTCATAGGAGGATACCTCAATGGCCACGTGGGCACATCTAACACAGGTTTTGAAGGGGTGCATGGGGGTTTTGGCTATGGCATCAGGAACCAAGAAGGAGAAGATGTCTTAAGCTTTGCGCTAGCCTACAACATGATCATAGCTAACACCCTCTTTAAGAAGAGAGAATCACATCTAGTGACTTACAGTAGTGGGCAACACTCTAGCCAGATTGATTTCATCCTCTCGAGAAGAGAAGACAGGCGTGCATGCCTAGACTGTAAGGTGATACCTGGAGAGAGTGTTGTCCCTCAGCATAAGCTTGTGGTTGCTGACCTCCGCTTTCGGATTCGTGTCCAGCGGGACAAGCGTGCCAAAGTCGCTAGAACGAAGTGGTGGAAGCTCAAGGGGGAGGTAGCTCAGGCGTTCAAGGAGAGGGTCATTAAGGAGGGCCCTTGGGAGGAAGGAGGTGATGTAGACAACATGTGGATGAAGACGGCGACTTGCATTCGTAAGGTGGCCTCAGAGAAGTTTGGAGTGTCCAGGGGAAGTAGAAGAGAAGCTAAAGATACCTGGTGGTGGAACGATGATGTCCAGAAGGCAATTAAGGAGAAGAAAGAGTGTTTCAGACGCCTATATCTGGATAGGAGTGCAGACAACATAGAGAAGTACAAGATGGCAAAGAAGGCCGCAAAGCGAGCTGTGAGTGAAGCAAGGGGCCGGGCGTATGAGGACCTCTACCAACGGTTAGACACGAAGGAAGGCGAAAGGGACATCTATAAGATGGCCAAGATCCGAGAGAGGAAGACGAGGGATGTTGACCAAATCAAGTGCATCAAGGACGGAGCAGATCAACTCCTGGTGAAGAACGAGGAGATTAAGCATAGATGGCGGGAGTACTTTGACAAGCTGTTCAATGGGGAGAGTGAGAGCTCTACCATTGATCTGGACGACTCCTTTGCTGATACTAGCAGGCTTTTTGTGCGGCGAATCCAGGAGTCGGAGGTCAAGGAGGCTTTGAAGAGGATGAAAGGAGGCAAGGCGATGGGCCCTGATTGTATCCCCATTGAGGTGTGGAGAGGCCTCGGGGACATAGCGATAGTATGGCTAACCAAACTTTTCAACCTCATTTTTCGGGCAAACAAGATGCCAGAAGAATGGAGACGGAGTATATTAGTACCAATCTTCAAGAACAAGGGGGATGTTCAGAGTTGTACTAATTACCGTGGAATTAAACTGATGAGCCATACAATGAAGCTATGGGAGAGAGTCATTGAGCACCGCTTAAGAAGAATGACAAGCGTGACCAAAAATCAGTTTGGTTTCATGCCTGGGAGGTCGACCATGGAAGCCATTTTCTTGGTACGACAACTTATGGAGAGATATAGGGAGCAAAAGAAGGACCTGCATATGGTGTTCATTGATTTGGAGAAGGCCTATGATAAGATACCGCGGAATGTTATGTGGTGGGCCTTGGAGAAACACAAAGTCCCAGCAAAGTACATTACCCTCATCAAGGACATGTACGATAATGTTGTGACAAGTGTTCGAACAAGTGATGGCGACACTGATGACTTCCCGATTAAGATAGGACTGCATCAAGGGTCAGCTTTGAGCCCTTATCTTTTTGCCTTGGTGATGGATGAGGTCACAAGGGATATACAAGGAGATATCCCATGGTGTATGTTCTTTGCGGACGATGTGGTGCTAGTCGATGAGAGTCGGACGGGGGTCAATAGGAAGTTGGAGTTATGGAGGCAAACTTTGGAATCGAAAGGTTTTAGACTTAGTAGGACTAAAACCGAGTACATGAGGTGCGCTTTCGGTACTACTAGGCACGAGGAGGAGGAGGATGTTAGCCTTGATGGGCAGGTGGTGCCGCAGAAGGACACCTTTCGATATTTGGGGTCAATGTTGCAGAAGGATGGGGATATCGATGAAGATGTGAACCATCGAATTAAAGCCGGATGGATGAAGTGGCGCCAAGCTTCTAGCATTCTCTGTGACAAGAGGGTGCCACAAAAGCTAAAAGGCAAGTTCTATAGGACGGCGGTTCGACCCGCAATGTTGTATGGCGCTGAGTGTTGGCCGACTAAAAGGCGACATGTGCAACAGTTAGGTGTGGCGGAGATGCGCATGTTGAGATGGATGTGTGGCCACACAAAGAAGGACCGAATCCGGAATGATGATATACGAGATAGAGTTGGGGTAGCGCCAATTGAAGAGAAGCTTGTCCAACATCGTCTGAGATGGTTTGGACATATTCAGCGCAGGCCTCCAGAAGCCCCAGTACATAGCGGACGGCTAAAGCGTGCTGATAATGTCAAAAGAGGCCGGGGTAGACCGAACTTGACATGGGAAGAGTCCGTAAAGAGATACCTGAAGGATTGGAGCATCACCAAAGAACTAGCCATGGACAGGGGTGCGTGGAAGCTTGCTATCCATGTGCCAGAACCATGAGTTGGTCGCGAGATCTTATGGGTTTCACCTCTAGCCTACCCCAACTTGTTTGGGACTAAAGGCTTTGTTGTTGTTGTTGTTGTTGTTGTTATTTGCCACTAAATCATTGAATGTTCATGTTTCTGCAATGTTCTTTCCCAGTTAGTCATCAATCTTTGGTTTCTTCGGTGCTCTTTCCTAGTTAGTGTTCAGTCTTTGGTTTCATCAGTGTACCTTAGTTCATATTTCGTCAGTGTATCTTTGGGACATCCTACCGCTCAACAACGACTACATGTGCCCACATTTCGTGACGCGCTTGACCAAGACTAATCTCAACTCTCAAGGGCTTTGTGATGGTACATTTCTTACCCTTTCCTATATCATTTTTCTGTTTTTGATGCTTTTTTCTATTGCAAAACCACCTGACACCTTTTGTTTTTTATTTTATTTTGTTTCATGTATACCATGGGCATCACAGAAACTACCATTCAAGGTAGCCTAAAGCTTGAGCATCGCGGAGGAAGGTCTAGCCGGAATACGCCTGGGAGCAGGGAGCATCACCAACACTGTGTACAAGACGTGCAAGGATGGCCGCATCAGCTTTAAGCAAGGGTGGAAGGATTTTCTCATGGGGAAGCACCTCTGGGTTGGCACTGCTGTGATGATCACTTTCAGGCACAGCATTCACGCGGAGCTGCAGATGGTGATGATAATTCACAGGATATAAGTTATGCACCAGATCAGTCTGTCAGGGTTGGTGCATGTGTGAGTGGGTGCTGGGTGGGAGGATCTTCCTATGAGTTTATTCTTTTGGTGTTTTAGTTGTTGTCCTCCGGAACCTTCATATGTTCACCTACTGTAGCGTGTGTTTTGTGGACGCGCCTGAAAACCTTTGTTACCGTATTTTAGCTTTTTATCAGAGTTTATGAACTATGAGAAGTGAGTTATCAGCTGAAAGTGTTCATTGCTATTTTTTTGTCCCTTTTCCTTTTTCTTTTTTCTCTTTTCTATATGTTTTATGAAAAGGGTATCACTTTCTTTTCAACACAAGCATCAGTTACGAGTTGATACTTTGCATTCTCTTCAGGCAAGTACTCCTACAAGGTAGTAACAATTTTTTTACCAGGGAAAGAGAACAGGGCACTGTCATATCAGTACATCTTCTTCAGGATAAGGAAAGGTTAGCATTGTTGTGTTTTGTCCATTTCTGCCATATATTTTTTTTCTCATTTTTGCGTTTTTCAGAGTATTTGTTTCACTCATTCTTCTTCTTTTTCACAGCGCTAGGCGGCTCCAGGCGGCTTTGATCTAGATCGGAAGCAGCATCATCTCCAGATGCTTGCTTAGGTTAAGTCTCCATGCTTTTTTCCTCTTCGATTCCGGTGTGTGTTCCCCCACCGCAATCGCCTCAGCCCCTGCGTCCTATGTGTTGCTTGGAGGAGAAGAAGAACTGGATGGGAACAAGGGGAATGAAGAATTGGAGGCGGGGGTGGTGTTGGTGGGCAGCCCTGCCCACGAGTTTGAAGCCATGAGGGGGCGGGGTGGGGCCGTGGGGGTGATGGTGGGGAAAGCTACGAGATCTTGTGGTTTTTGTTCGTCTGTCTGTTAACGGGTTTGCAAGCGTTATCTTCACGCTGGCGCACAGCGAAGAAGGTCCAAGATGGTAGCAAGCGGGGGGAGGGGGCTGGAAGTCGACCTAAAATCAGTACGAATAACAGCTGTTTTTTTAGGACTGAGTTTGGACTTAGTAATTAGTACTGACACGTGTAATCATCTGACTGGAACAAAAAACGGCCTAAACCAAATTGATTTTCAGACGTATGGTGATTAGTCCCTCCCATTAGCTTTGCACATTTTATTAAATAGATGCAATGGCATAGCACCTTCAATATCATGCTTGCACTCACATGTTGTTCCAACAGCACCATGAATGCTGCCCAGAATTGCCATGCCTTCAGCTTTCGCTATAAGTTCCTATGCTGCTCCTTTTCAGGTGACTTTTCATGCGATTTCTACTTCTAAAAATTAGAAAATACCTTCAGATCAAAGCAGCGGATTTGTAGATTTCTGGGAATTGGTGCTACTCCATCTCCATCCGGCCAACGGTCTTTGGTCACTGATTCTGAGGTACAACGTTGTTTTACTTTTATGTTAAATCCCATTTAGCTTGGCACCTCCATTTATTGGTTCGGGCCGAGCAAAGACCCTGTCGAGCAGTATCACTGACTGGAAGCATAAATTTCCAGATCAGTGATGAGATAAATCCTGTGTACCGGTGCTTAGCAGCTAGCGAAATGCGGCTGGTATTTATGGTCTGTATGTAGGTAGCTTCCTGATGTGTGTGGCTGTGTGTTCATTCACACAGACATGAACTTATTTCTGTTTTCTGTTGGCTTCATTTTAGTAAAGATGGGGTGGGGAAAAAAACGACACCCTATATATGTAAGTTGACTGAAAATAATAATATGTCTCAGTAGCTATATTTCTCCAGTTCCTAACATGGTTGTAGGCTAGATGTTCATGTTGGTTTGTCTTGCTGTAGAACCTGCCCCTATTCATCTGTTACACATTTTGTGTAGCTATTAGGGAAGAAAGTAATAGACATTCACAGGTCAGAGTCTCCCCATCAGCATTTGATGGCAGGAGCCGCTGCTTTACAGAAGATGGGTGTGAAACCAAAATCATATTCTACCAACTTTTATTTAGTGCATATTAGCATTTAGCAGTACGTTGGCTGTGCCTCCCCGTGATCAATGGAGATCTTTTGTAGATGTACTGCAGTTCTGTCAGGCGTTAAACTTCTCAATGGTTTGACCATGGAAAATCTGTGTAGCTCTCATTTTCTCCATATGTTTCCGGTTTCAAGGAGAATTCTTAGTCCTTTTGGAATTACCATCTTTAAACATTGTATATTCCAATCTCTTGCGTATTTACATCAAAGACTGTTTTTCGAATGCTTATCATGTACTAAACTCCCCGCCCCCCCCTTCTTCTGTCACATGTGTTTTTTTTCTGCCCCCTCCTTCTTCTGTCACATGTGTTGTTCCCTTGTCATCACTGAGCTCCAGAAAACACAACTACAAGGTACAGAATAGTTGCCACTTAGTTAGCATTTTAGTTAACAGTGTAGATGTTATGACCGGCGTCACTTATAGCCGGAGGAGGCCCAATGGGCGCGTTTAGTTAGGGGCTTAGCCCAAGTTATCTTATTTTTATTAGCATCGAGATTATATAAACAGTTGTAAGACACCCTTTCGGAATTAAGCAATAAGACATATTCTATTGCCCGGCTCCCCGAGGAGCCGGAACCCTAACCCTAGCCGCCTTCCCTCATCGCCGCCGCCTCCTCTCTCGTGCGAGACGGCGCCCTCGCGCCGGCCGCCGCGTTCACACCCTCGCCAACCTCCCTCCTTCCCGTACAATCTCCGGCAGAGGCCCGGTAGGACCCTAGCTCCTACCAGTAGACATGTTAGTAACACTATAATGTTGGACAATAAATGAATTCGACTACATCCGAACGAACTTATCTTGCTTCCAAGAAGAGTAAAATCATCTTTAATAATTTCCCGGATTTTTCTTATATTCATGTTTCTTAACATGTTTGGAATGTCGTTTCCTCCAAAATGCAGAGATAAGATATTATCTCCAAGTTTAAAGGGATTTCTTCTTTGTGGCCGGCCCTAGGAGGGTTTTGGACGCCCTCCCCTGCCCCCTAGCCTATATAAAGAAGGGGGGCGCATGGGGGCAGCCAACCCTTCACCCTTGCCCATTGCCTCTCCCAACTCCTTCCACGTTTCTCCGGTACGCGCTTGGCGAAGCCCTGCCGGAATTCCGCTGCCACCACCACCACCTCGCCGTTGGGCTGGTCCCGATCTCATCTACCTCCTCTCCCTCGCTTGCTGGATCAAGAAGAAGAGGACGCCATTGAGCTGAACGTGTGCTAAACTCGGAGGTGCCGTCCGTTCGGCGCTAGATCGGTTGGATCGTGATTGGATCGCGAAGAGTACGACTACATCAACCGCGTTTTATACGCTTCCTCTTTCGGTCTACAAGGGTATGTAGACACACTCCCCTCTCGTTGCTATGCATCTCCTAAATTAGATCTTGAGTGTTCGTAGGATTTTTTTTGATTTTCATGCTTCGTTCCCCTTGTCTTCCAGACACACCTTCAACCCTTGTCTTCCAGACACACCTTCAAATATATACAAGTTCTCAGATAAGGTAGTCGTGGGAAGACTATATTTTTGGTTTACATTGTAAATGTTTTCAGTGACCACAAATTTGATTTCCTTTTTTTTGCTTCTTTTCAGCTTTCAGGTCCTAAATGAGAAGGTGATGATGTACTTGAGCAGTATGAGAAGACCCAGTTCCATTATCTCAGAAGCCTAAAGTTTCCCGTTTAATATCTTTGGTTCTAAATTTGTTGAAGAAAATGGTCATTCTACTGTTAGCACCACGATTATGTGTCAATTGTAGATTCTTAATTGCTTATAATTATTTTATATGTTTGATTCCTTCGGTTCATATTTATTCAACAACAAAATATTTTCAAGATTGGTCCGTTTGAGGATCAAACTTGAACATGTGAATTGATGTGGCATCAAGCTAAGTTTGTTCATACCTTGCTCTCCTTTTTTGCTTTGCACAATTAATCTCATCACTACTGGAGATGTCTCGTCACTACTGGAGATGTATGTTAATCCTCTAGCTTTGCTCATTTTATCTTTTGATTTCATCTTAGTTGATAGAATATTGTGGCATGCGTTCACAAATTACATGGTCATGTGAGTGAATTGTTTCTCCCGTTGCAACGCACGGACATATTTCCTAGTGAAATATAATTATTATTTTTGAGCGAGACGTTATGCGTAGGTACGAGCAGGTGGGAGCAACCCAGCGGGCACAAGCGAATTTATAGACTTTCGGTGCTTACTGCAATGCTAGCTAGCCGAGGTGGGACTATTGATGCACGTACTTTTTTTTTTAGGGCTATTGATGCACGTACTAGTTTTTTTGATGCACGTACTAGTAATCCATTGCGTGGGGTGAAGGCACTGGCGGCCCATTCCAGCTTGTTGCATTTGCATGGGCTGAATGGCTGTACAAGCTTGGCCTTATGGATGTAGGTACTACTGAATGAGACAAAAACCAGAAGGGGAAAGAGGCCTCGACATGTTTTCTTAACTAGGCCTCGACATGTTTGCCGGTACGTGGCTCTAGCACTCTGGCTGGATGGGATATATAAAGATACGCCATGTCTTGCTTATACTTGTTTAGCTATGGCTAAATAATTATTTTAATTACTTATATTAATCGGGTAGCCCATCGGGTAACCCACGGGCATAATTGTATGTCCATACCCTACACATGATCAATCGGGTTACCCATGGTAAGACCATGGGCGAAGATGATGACCATACCCTACCCATTCGGGTCAGGTGCCCATGGGCGACCAAACCCATGGGTCGGAATGCCGGTTTGAGTCATGTGGATAGCTCCTATTGGACGCCCACGTGCGTCCAATAGTAGAGCTTTCGCTGAAGGGGGCGCAAACGGGCTGGCCCATTCGCAGGTGGCGATGTAAATCTTCACGTTAAAAAAAAGGAGGCGCATGGAGTCGAGCTCCAAACGTCAAGCTACATAGAACGGTTGATAGCCGCTTGAGCTGGCAACTCTGGCTTGCTAAACGCAGCGCTAAAGTTTAAGTACTAGCTAAAGTGGCATCTCCGTTTTCTTTTCAAAAATTTCAACCTTTCTTGGAAAAACTGTGAACAAATTTCCTTAAAAAATGCGAATAATGTTTGAAAATGTGAAAAAAAAAATTAAAATTCGAATAAATCCTTTAAAGCGGGAACAAATTTTGAAAAAGTGAACAAAAATTGAAAAATGAACAATTTTTATATATGCTGAACAATTTTTAATACACATTGAGCATTTTTTTAATATACCTGAACAATTTTAATACACATTGAGCATTTTTTAATATACGTTTGACAATTTTTAAATACATGTTGAACTTTTTTGTGATATCCGCTGAACAATTTTAAAATACACATTCAACATTTTTTAAGATACGTTGAACATTTTATTAATATACGGTGATTTTTTTTAATATACGATGAACATTTTTTTAATACACAAAAAAGAGAAGAAAAAAATTAACAGAAAAAAAAACCTGGAAGAAAGAACCATAGGAAAAATCAGAGAAAAAAACATATGAATAAAAAAAGTGAAGTAAAACAGAAAAAGAAAAAAGAAAAAGTAAACCACAAAAACATTAAATAAAAAAAAAGAAAAACCACTTCAGGAACCTTCTAGAAGGTTCCCAAAACCGGGCAGGAACTAAATCCCTCAGCGAACAAAACAACATCGAAGGCGTGGGCTGGTCCATGTGGACGCGACAGATGGCTCGCTTCAGCGAAAGCACATATGTTTGCCGCTAACGACCGTCAAATAGGGATTGCCGGTCATGTGGGTCGGTCTCAAACGAGATTTGGGTCAACGGAGCCGGCACTAGGTGACCCATTGGGCTAGTCAGGTCAGCCCACTTTATAGTCTTATATCTCACAGCAGCTGCAATCTCCGTCGCGCCGGCATTGTCGTGGGACCCAATTTTGCGACGCAGTGTGTCGTATAATTTCCGGTGAACACTTGCGTATATAAACAGCGAGATTGTCTCGATATGTTTTGGCAAGCACGTACAAAACCACAAGAAGACGGGTTGATTTTTTCTATTAACCACGTATTAGAGATCTTAATTCTTTCACTAGTCGAATTCCATTAACCCGTGCATAATTTTAACATCTCGTTTGTCCACAAGGCAATGTAAAGTAAGAATTTGAGTTGACCGAAATAAACCAACGAGACCACTGACTATTCTTTATATGGGTTGACACGTGGCCTCTCAAATTGGCTTTGGGGCCATACGGGCCGGATCCAAAGCCAAATCCGGGTCGGCCCATTCTCATCCTGAGTTTATTTTACTGAGCACATCTCCAAGATCCTTTACATTGTACATGGTCTGACACCAGCACCCGGCCAAGAAAGAGATGTGCTTAGTAAAAAAAACTGTTTTTTTCTTCAGCATCAATGCTTATTTCTTTGCTCTAGTAAAAACTGGTTTATTTTTCTAAGCAAAAAAATTCTCAAATGATAAGGGTCACAGGTGTGGCACGAAGCACTCCGGCCCTGACGTTTTTTACAACTAAAGTTACCATTCAAAAAGGAAAAACAAATCCAAAAAAAACTGAAACTTGCCATCCGAAAAGAAGTTGCCATGCTTGACAACTAAAAGTTGTCATCCTCGCTTTCACTAAACTTGCCATCAATGTCACACGTGTGATACTTATCAGGGTCCAAAAAATTGCATTGTACTTGGCCTTAGCGCCTTGTATTCAGCAAGACTGCAACTGTGTTGTCGAATCGATATAACCTCTGTTTCTCAAAACAAAAACAATAAAGCACCAATGATAAGATCAGGAGAAACTTTAGACAGATCTGCATAACTCCAGCAGTGAAAAACACAAAGTTCGGAAAAAGGGGTCACAGATTCCAGAATATCGATTTGGATAATAATTAATTAATTTGTTACACTGTTCCACATTCCATTCAAAATTTGTAAAAAGTTGAAACAACATCTGCTAGTTACAACCGCAATGGGAGAATGCTAGCTCTAATAATGATCCGAATAATCTCATGATGAACCAATCAACGCGTCCTGTTTGTTGGCTGCGGAGCTTCCATGCTTTGATTTCAGCTGGAAGCACCCTCTGCTTATTCTCAGCAGGCTATCGATGTCTCTATCTCTATCAGGCATTCTTCCTTGAACAGTAGTAACTTCAGTTTCCAGTCTCTCATCACTTCTGCTTGTCGGTTCCGGTCCACTTGTCGCCGCTCAAGCTGGGGTCGGTTTGGTAGAAGACGACATCTCCCACGTCGCTGACAAAGTGATCGACTCTCAAGCTCTTGAGGAGGACGGTGATGAGGTGCACTGGGAGCGGGCCTGACTTCTCCGGCTCCCGGTAGTATCTGCCCAGTACCGGCCTTGCTGCCTTGGTCTGGATTTGTTCATAAAACCAAGGTCAATAAGAGTTGCGATTTTAGCACGCAGAAGTACTAGTGAAGAGGTGGGGAATGCCATGGTACATATATATTCAGCAAGGTAGTATTGAACTTACTGCTTCTACTAGGTGGTAGTGAGGTATTTGGGGGAAGAGGTGGTGGATGACATGGGTGCCAATGTCATGGTGGATGTTGTTGATCCATCCATAGTCCCGGTCCACGGTCGTCAGGCCACCACGGAGGTAGCTCCATTCCTGCAACAGTCATTGCGGAGTATTGGTTTGTTGGCAACATGGAACATTGAACGAAATAGTAACACCATAGCAGTGCAAACCGTATCAATCAGGCAAAAAACGGTTGCCAGTGAGTTTATGCAGCTAATGTTTTCTTCCAGTGGGTATAAACGCTAACAGTAGCTAAGATGTTCAGAAACTAGGGTAATCCTATTTTCCTGCACTGTCATCGACCATGATATACTTGCAACGAATTAATACAGCAGGCAAGTACCTCGCCGCGGTACCAGGGGAGGTCCTGGTGACCATGGTGGTGAAGATACGTCACCAAATCAAGCCACATGACGTTCACCTGTTTCAAATGACACGAGACATTGCTACTTGAGTTAGTTGTTCAGTGCAAGTTGCTTAGAAGCAAGTCCTACCGACGAAACAGTTAAGAGTTGCAGATTCTGTATGGTTGCTTACAATATATGGAACCCCGTACAGCTTGAGCACCGGTACCAGGCCAAAGACACACGCCATGCCGATGAGCAGCGCAATCATCGTGAACCAGCAGGTGGTGGAGATGATCACATCACGCCTCTCCTTGGGGGTAAACAGATCGCTGCTCGGATTGAAGTGTGAGCCTTCCTTGCCCGGGCTTCTGTACCACTGGAACATCCAGTAATCAAGGGAGATTCAGTTTAATTTTTAGTCCAGGATGCATACAGATGCAGACCTATACAAGCGACCAGCAGAATAACAAGAAGAGATTCTTACGAGGTAAACAGGGAAAGCCAGCAGCGGGAACGGTACCGAGAAGCGCAGTGTCTTTGTCCGTGGTTCCAATTTCTGGTACACCTTCTCGGTGATCTGCACAAATCAGTTGCACATCAGCTGGGAGTAGCTAAGCAGGTGGACGAATGAGTATTCAGTTAGAGGATTTCAAATTATGTAACTAGAATTGTGGTTCCAGTCCACACTTGACCTCGAGGGTGACTGTTTTGTTTGTCTGATAGTGCAGATGCTGAAATGTGGGTTGATTCCCAAAAGGGCAAGAACGACAATAAGAAAAATGGACTTGGCATTCTGAGATGCCCTAGCTAAAAAGGCTAAGATTCGATGTGCATCTTTGATCTGTGATGATTAGTTTTAATCAGCAGCAGATCTGTGACTGTGAGACAATATAAATCAGTTGAAATTTTGGTTGCAACTATCTATCTAATTAGAATTTTGGTTGCCACAAACACACACATGCTTTTATTCTGAAAAGGGTAAAGGCCGGCCTACGATGACAAGCAAGATGAAGATGCCATAAAAAGGAATATATGCACCACGAAATGATGTTATTTAGAATGTTAGGTGGCTCGGCCGAGTTAAGATTCGATGCGCATCTTTGTTGATCTCGGCTAATCAACTTGGCATAATCTTTTTTATGTGTACTCTCTTTTCTCTCTCTAAAAAGATCTTAGCTTAGCAGCAGATCTGATCACGTGACAGACATGAGTAGATCTACTAGCTGCTGCTGCTAGTTGTGTTTGGCATTATTATCTACGGACGGACCACATCACTTGTTTGTTGGATCTTAAATTATGTGGACTCTTTTGATGCTGCTGCTGCTGCACAACATGTCAACATGTGGTGCCTCTGCAGCAGCTGAAAAAGCAGGCAGGTGCATCGTTGCTCTCTTTCTAGTACCACTGCTAGCTATCACCTCCATGATTCATGCAGCCAGCTGCGATATTTGTTCGACTTTTGCTCAATTATTATGCCAAACTCTCTAAACTTTTACTACCGAGTGTCAGTATAAAATACAAGGCAGAGGGTCCTCGAGAAAAATATCTGCCCGTCGATCGAGCTGCTCTGAATTTTCTTGCATTTTTCTTTGTCCGAGCAAAGTCCTTTGAGAATTGCAGTGATGGAGACATGCTGGAAAAAAATACGCGCATGTAGTAGAGTGCAGTATATGGTACTAGTGGACTAGTGGTACAAACCGGGTGCCATGACTCGTCCTTTTCGATGTGGCCATGGTTCTGATGGTGCGTTCTGTGGCTGATCCTCCTGCACACACATAGCAAATCAGATTCAGATCGGCTTTAGAAAAGGTTTGATTAATGCCAGATTGGTACCACTCCATATAAATTACTCCTCCTAAACTAATTATATGTTGCTAAAGAAATTCAGATGCATGCATGATAATGGTACTACTAGTACTCCAGCATTGGTGTGTGGTGTTCGAAGGACCTTGAAGACTGTGCAGCACCGCCAGCTCCTAGTAAACAAACTGTTGTCGGCAGTGATTCAATCAAACTTTTTTGTGTTTCCTTCCTTTAAAGAAAGATGGGTTTTTCCCAAGAGAAATTCTCTGCGGCCGCTTGCATGGGTCAACAGCGGTGGAACAGACATGCCTCACAGGCAACAGTACTTTGTTGTACATGTAGTAAAAGGGAAATTGCTAGGAAAGAACAACAGCCGCAACAGCAAAGTTTGTATTGCCCTTTCCAACTTCTTTCGAGTACTAACATATTCAGGCGCGGATGAGATTTTCTTTCTTAAGAAAAGATTGCAATTTGCTTTTCTGAAAAACTGATACTACTAGTGCTACACATTTGCGACGGGACTGAACGAGTAATAGTAATCTTGTTCTGTAAGTAAAATGTATGTACAGTACAAAATTTGTTACCAGCCGTTGTATGGGACGAGGATGAATGTGTGCAGCAGGTGGCCGACGACGCTGTTTAGCGTGCCGCTGTCCGAGAAGCTCCCGTGACCACTGCAAGCGTAGATAGATAGATAGATAGATAGATGTATCAGACCGACAGACAGGCGTATGAATATGATAGCAGACAAATGTGGCATGCCGTACGCATCGATCTGGGTTGGCCGGGAGCGAGAAAGAGGAAACGCACGCACCAGTCGTGTCCGAGGACGAAGAGCGCCCAGAACATGGTGCCCTGGACCGCCCAGTAGAGCGGCCAGAGGGCCCAGCTGTCGGCCCGCCACGCGGCGGCGGCCAGCGCCGCGACGACGGCGACGTCGCGGGCGACGTAGGAGAGGGAGCGCAGGGGGCTCTTGCGCCAGCAGTGGGCCGGCACGGCGGCGCGGACGTCGCCGATGCGGAAGGGCGGCGGCTTGGCGGCGTCGAACTCGGAGCGGCGGTGGTCCTCGGTGGCCTTGCAGCTCGCCTCCTGCTCCGGCCTCATTGCGGGGGCCATGGCGGACGGATCTGTGCCGTGCGCGTCGTGGGGGAGGGGGCAATGGGAGGGGAGGGGAGGGGAGGAGAGAGAGATTCGGGAGGGGCTGCTTGGCTTGGGTGGCCGGGCGGGGATACACCTCTCCTCCTCTCGTCTCGTCTCGGCTCGGCTCAATGGAGGAAGGCTGGGGGTGGGCTGCTATTTATTTATAAACGGAGATTAAAAATTGCCATTACTGTTTGCAACTACGGGCAAGCTCCTGCCGTCGCGATGCCCTATACCGTCTTGTGTAGCCAATTGAGTTGGGCGGTGCACGTGCGTCGTACAAGCTCTTTGCCGTCCATACCACGCCTGGTGGGCCCTCCTCTTTCTCTCCATATACGGAGAGAATAATAAAAGATCCACCACCCATAAGTGAATTGAAATTTTTCTAAGTATAAATCCGTTTTAAAACTGCAATTTTTAGTTTACTGAAAAATGTAACATGCACAATCAATGATTTATCTCATCCCATCAATCCTGAAAATACCCGAAAGACTAAGAATCGAGAAAACATGCAACTTTGTTTGAAAAGGAATATGATCAGCTTTTTTTTTGCGGGATGTACTCGTATAAAAAGTTTCACCAAGGAATAACTCACGTTGACTTCAGGGAAAAAACAAAATTTCAAGGACAAATAGTGTGAACAGTAACTTGTATATAGCGTTTGATTTGTTTTTTCCGCCCAGAATGCCATAAAAGTCATTCATTGGCGAAACTTTTTATACGAGTATAATACTTGATCATATTTGTTTCCAAAAAAGTTTTGATTTTTTTAACTTTTTTCAATAAATAAATTATTTTGTGCATATAGGGTGCACTGGCACCCGAGAGCCATACGTTCCCATCCGACATTCATCCACATTTATTGGTACTCTCTCCGTTCCTCTGGTAAAAGTTTTAAGCATAAACATTGCATCATATCATTCATGCATGTATAAATTTAACGAACCAAAATCAACGAGCAAGAAAGGACTATGCATGTTGAAAAGAAGAGAAAGATGCAACTTTTTCACCGTCCACACACTTATGAGCTCTCTTTGTTCTTTCGGACGAACTTAAAAAAAAACAAATGGCATGCCTTGTTTCATTCCTTAATAATCAAGAAAAAATATATAATAAATCAGAATGGTACCCATGAAACGACCACACCTATCGAAAAAGGAGAGAACAAATATAACATGTTGAAACCGCAAACAAGAATGTTTCCCTAAAAAAACAAAAAAGAATGTTTGTCGGTCATCCCACGCTTAGTGGGCTCTCTTCGTTCCTTTGATAAAAATCTGAAACAGATGATCTGTCTCGTCTCATACATTAATCAAGAAGAGCTTACAACCAAATATTAATATAGCTAATAAAGACAATGCATGCAGAAAAAGGAAATTTTGTTGTAAACTACAGTCAAGAAAGTTTGCCATCCATCACATGTATATTGCGCTTTCTTGGTTCTTTCGATAAAAACATTGAAACCGAAACAAACTATTTATCTTGTGACATTCAATAATTCAGATAAAGTTAATGAACTAGAACAGACGGACAAGAAAATAACGCGCATACTAAAAAAAAGGGAGAACAAAATGTAACTTTGAAAATGGTGAGCAAGATAGTTTACCATCCATACTGTCAAAAGGACCATGCATACTAAAAAGGAAAAGAAGTGTAACTATCGACGACGAGGAAGAAAGTTTGCCATCCATCATACGCTTAATGGGACATCTTGGTTCTTTTTGATCATTTTGTTGTAATCTACAACCAACAATAAAGACTATGCATACAGAAAAAGACAGAAAAAGAAAATTTTGTTGTAATCTACAACCAAGAAAGTTTGTCATCCATATGCAACCTTGTCAAAAATGTCGAGCCGGAAACTTTGTCATCCATCCTACGCTTAGTGGGTTCTCTTGGTTCTTTTGAATTTGTTTCAGATGGAAACAAATGATTTGTCTTATCTCATATATTAATAAAAATAATTTAAGTAACCAGAATAGACAATTGTCAAAAGGACCATGCATACTATATAAAAAAGAAGAAGAAAATGTAACTATCCACAACGAGGAAGAAAGTTTACCATCCATCCCACCCTAGTGGTCTCTCTTCATTCCTTTGTTAAACAGTTGAAACAAAAAAATATGCTTTGTTTCCTCTCATTCATCAACCACAATACGAATAGCCAAAAAAGGACCGCACATATCGCAGAATAGAGAGGAAAATGTGACCCTGTCAAAAATGATAGCCATAATAGTGATTTGCCTCATCTCATCATCAATCAAGAAAATTTAAATAATGATAAAAGAACAAGTTTTTGACAGGTTTTTACATGGTCATTTGCCCCTATATTTTGAGGATAAATACATGATACGAGAATTGTAACTGGAGAGTGGAATATACCAACCTTTTTCAAGGATCTTAACTACATACTACATAGCATAAAGTTTTCTCTTTTGATGAATACGGCATGAAAATAGAGGAAATGCCAAGCGGCGGGTCTACGATTGTAGGCTTATAACAATGATCAGTGAACCTCATTGGCATCCTAGTCATGCATCGGAAAGCATTGCCCTTAAGCAACCTAGCTCACATCCATTGGTCTTCCTCCGCGTTGACCTTGTCCAAAATGACGTGCCCTGAAGGCCGGACATTGTTGAATGCGAAATCATTGCAGTGTCTTCATACACACCAAAACATCAAGACGTTGGTTGTTCACAGTCCGCACGTCCTCTCCATCTCTCCGCCTCATAGAGTGGCCGGTCCACCATGGTTGGGCATCCAGCCGAGCCATCCTCCCATGCAAAACTTCTCCGGTGACCACGCAATTGTACAAACGTTTAAAAACAGAAGTCGAACTGTTTCCACAAAATTGTATTGAGCATCTGAGATCATTAACAGCCCGTTAGAATTATACATGTACACATCATGCATTCCGTCGGTAATGTTAACATAGATAAAATTACAGAAAACGACAGCAAATGTGGCTGCAATTGTAGAAAACCACCGGTTTTCGTTGTTTCTGCCAAAATAACCACCGGCCCACGGGCAATGCCAGAAAACCACCGACAGTGTTAATGTTCTACTATATTTTTTTAGTGAGATGAAAGTTGAAGCTCTTGGCTACGCGTGTGTGGTTGCACACCTACCGCTTGTTCGTATGGTAGCACGACGTGTTGAGCTAGGACCAAAGAAACAAGATTTTCGTGGGGCAGTCACCATGGGTTTCAGCAATTTTCCGCCATCTACGACCGTTGCTATAACGGGAACTAGCTGGAGCCATGGAGCATGCACAGCGATTTGATATCGACCACATAGATAGGTTTGTAAACGGTAGGAAGGTCATGGAACTCCACATGCGTCCCTACCAATGTTATCACAATGGATTTCTTCTCCTCATACCCACAACGGCTTGTTAAGGTCCACTTGCTACACCCGGTTCTTCTTAGGACCTAGTACGTCTCCAGTGCAAGACAAGTCGAGGCCGACCGCATACTTGGAAATTTTTGGTATTTAGGGAGGCCAATGCTGTCTGTCCCCATCCCATGGAAAGGTCATTAGGTCCGGCCGCGCTGGATCTTCTCATGTCATCTTAAGTTTGTGAGTTTTTAGGGAATGTTGACTCTCAAACCGTCTGCATTGGACCACGTGGTTCAGACATATGTTGTCATTCAACGTGGTGCCTCATCCGTCCGCAGACCGGTTCGGACGTCCGTTTTTCGCGTACTTTTCCTCCCAAAGCGGTTGCCCTGCATTCATACCGCTCTAAAGCGCCAGCTCCGCATTGATGCTGGCCCAGAGCGGACGTGACCTCTCACTGGTGCCGGCATTGAAGCGGCTCATCGACCGAGCGCCGCCCGCGCCGCGTCCCTAGTGTTCGCACCTGTTCAATGCTCGAGAGACGTTACTGGAAGGAACATGACTGATATCTAACGCATTCAAACGAGCTGCCCGTCCGTCCGCCTACTGTCATTAAACAGGCACGCCGACCGAGAAACCAACTCCGGCGCGCGCATTGACACACACCCGCCGCTTGGCCTGACCGACATCCGCTATTTAAACGATGCCACTCTCGGCACAAACCACACCACAATGCGTCCGCTCCACATCCTCCTCCCGTGCACCATATCCGCCATGACTGCAAGCAGTAACGCGTTGTGGGAGAGCCTCTCGACGGAGCAGAAGCACGAGGTGGCCGCCCTTGCGGCTGGCTGGCAGAGCCGCCGTGCCAGGCGGATAGAGGCCGACATGTCGGCCAGCTCCCCGGAGGTCTCCGACGATGACCTGACGATGGAGACGGGCTCTGACGACGACTTGGCGCCCCTGCCCATGCCGGTCCATGACGACTTGACCATGGAGTAGGCGCAGGCGCACTTCAATAACGCCATGGCGGAGGAGCAGCCAGCACTGCCACCGTTGTCGGTGTTCCGGCAAGCACATGAGGAGCAACGGTACAACCTCTCCCTCCTCGAGCATCACCAGCTGGCATAGGGCCAAATCTAAGGCGAGCGCACGAGCGAGGAGGCCGTGGGGCCATGGTGGCATAGAACTCCAACTTCGTCACCGACTAGCGAGCGCTCTACGAGGCCGCGCGCGCTCACGCTGCCCGCGGCGCAGCCGGACGTGGAGGCGGCGTTGGCGGTGCAGGCGATCACGGGTGAGAATGCCGGCGCGAACGATGATTTGTTGGCGCCGGCGACACGACGAGCGTGCCGCCCCGTCCACATCCATCTTTGACCTCACGTCCGCCGGCGACGGGCAGGTCGCGGACTCCGACGAGTAGTGCATGGGAGGCGGCGGGGCCTCGAGTCCCAAGTGCGTCGGTCCATGTCCCATGTCCTACTCCTACTCGCCGACGACCGCACCTTCACTTCACGGGTCTCATCTCCGCCAGACATGGACACGGCCAACGCCAGAGAGGAACAAGGACTTGGAGAACGGCCGCCGCCATAGATTTAAGTTTAGGTCGGGTTGCTTTTTATAGTGAAATGAAAATGTAACAAATGTGCTCCGGTTTAGATGAAAACCATCCGGTTTGCATGTAATTTGTTCGGTTTATTCAAATTTGTTTAGAAATGAATGCAGGCATGGTTGATTGGCCAACTCCCGCATCACTGTTCACGGACTGGTCTCATGGGTCCGCGGTGTCCGATTTGAGGGCTAGCGTTAAGATGCCCATATGTCTTGTGTAATGCAGACGAAGCAGAGGACCTCTCGTCCGCCCGCCTGCGTTGAAGGCTTGGCTTGCTTGCTGCTCCTTGTTGAACGTTGAGCGAGTCCATACATACGGTTGCAGTTCTGGAGTGAGACTCGTCGTCGCGATGAAGACTCGTGCCAAGAAGACCATCGGTCGCGCAAAGTCAAAGGTTTGATGGCGCTTCTGCCTGCCGGAGTTTAGGACCCTTTCGGGATACGACGAGAGCATGTCGTCAGAAAATGGCAAAAAAATAAAAATACACGAGATCCCGAGTGAGGATTTTCGGCTACCGGGCTCCATCGAGCCGGAATTTTAAAAATTCGAAACCCAACCATTTAAGTTTCCCTTTGAGATCCCCTAAAAAAAAAAGTTTCCCTTTGAGAGGAGATGATGCGTGGTTATTCTACAGCCAGCTTTGTTGCAGCGTTGAGCAAACCGTCATTATCAGCATCCCCTCCTAGTAACAGTGGACGCTACCTAGGCAAGCCAGGAAAAGCAACTTTCCGATGATGAACAACACATGCATCTATCTCTTCACTGATGGGCCGAAGATTGCAGCGACAGAGAAGCAACGAAAATATCATGAATTCGGGACAGGCACGTCCCACATTTGCCGTTTGTGTGCGAGGTACACGGTGGTTTCTTCATTAACCAAACCGGGCCACCCTCCCCTAAAAGATGGACAAGAAGACGTGACTGTAAGCACAAGAACATATTCTTGGGCCTCTATGGTTGGTCGCCATTGGCTCTTCCAGACCGACCAATCCATCTCTGGAGTGGAAAGAAACTATATTGGCAATCCAACTTCTTCCTTTGTTGAGTGTATCTATCTTCTCTTGGTGTGTGAGAGGCTTTCTGTACTTCTAGTTCCAGTTTCTTCTTTCTGTCGGTGCATATATCTCCTCCGAGGATCCAATCTTAATTTGAGAAACGCAAGAAAAAAAGATCCCCATATGCAACCCTGTAAAAATGCAACCAATTGAAGAGTCTATAAACTCAAGCTTATTTTTCCTACATATCATTAACCCAGCAGTTTTGGGGCGGAAATAAACCTACATGTATGCTACTCCCTCCGTCCCATAATGTAAATGGGACGGAGGGAGTACTATGCATGATGTAAGTATATCAATCACATGTGCAGATTCTAGAACCTTCAGCCATATCCTGGGCATCATCAGTGCAAACATTTCTCAGACAAACAACTGACGTTGTAATAAACCTAAGCATCACTAGAGAAATTAGTAAAAGAACCAAAAGTCACAAATCCATGAACATGTTTGGTGTGCGTGCACAAGAAAATATTGTCAGACTGGGAAGGAAGCCAGGGAAATCCCAAGTTAGTCGCTTTAGGAGGGAAGCCAAGGAAATCCCAAGTTAGTCGCTTTCTAAGCGTGCAGTTTTCTCCTAGTCTGTGATAACCGTCACTATCAGTATCATGGCTCACTCCAAAAAGGTACATGTAGAATTTCAAAGAAGCTAATTACCAATGAAAGTGGAATGCATGCATCTAATAATAGTCCTTGCAATGGGAAATATTAGGTCGGCAACTAAAACTGGTCTAGATGGATACAACCAACAAACTTTCTATAGACCCTCTCAATCGGCTAAAACTATGTGCACGTACACAAGGACTAACATGTTGGATTTGTTAATCCTAAGAATCTGTTCACCATACGGAACTGTTAATAAGTAGTACAACGATAATAACTATTCACATTTTATTATGTGATCATTCATACGTCCACGTTGAATAAAGATTGCAGTAGCAAGAAAGCAAACAAAACCATGAAGTCGAGATAGGCACGGAATTGGCTGCTTTCTGGACCGCTTGTATAAGGAACAAGGTGATTCATTGATCAGCTCGTGCTCCTAGTACACCCTAGTGGTCAAACAAAAAGGTGGACAAGAACAAGACGTGTGTGTATGCATCAGGAAGGATCCATCTCGTAGGGTAGAACAAACACCATATTCTTGATGCCTTATGGATGCCATCGACTACTCCAGACCGACTAATCCATCTCTGGAAACAAAATACTTTGGCAATTGATCCTTCTACCTTTACTGAATACCTCCTAGCACGAGGCTTTAATCCGCTTCTAGTTTCTCTCTCTTTGAGTACATAAACATCTCCCTGTGGGGATCTAACCTAAATTTGCTCACGTCAAAAGTCGAGAAGAAGAAAAAACGGTGTGCAACCCCTTGAGAACACAATCAATTGACCAGTGTAAATATAGTTTTGAGGGATTTGTAGTCTAGCTTATTTTCCCCACATATTCTTAACCTAGCAACTATCAGAGGAAAGATAAACTACATGTATAGTAAGTATGATGCTTCTATATATCATAAAATTTATAGTTATATCCTTGACATATCATCACATGATGTAAACATTACCTAAGATTCAGAAAAGGTGGATGAGTCTGTAAAATTACATTAAGATGCAATCAGCCTAAGTATCACTAGATACATTAAGCATGCACAAATCCATGTGCATGTGCATGTTGTCGCTTTAAGGTTTAGTTGTCAGTCCGTCACTATCAGTACCACATTTCACTCCAAAAAGGTGCACTCGCTGTTTTAAAAGAAGAAAGCTAACTCCCAATGAAACGTCTATATGCATCTAATAGCACAACAGTATTACTGTGTTTACATTGGGGTGAGGGAGTGCAAAGAAGTCGGTACCTAATGAATAAATGGTTAGATGGATACACTTAACAGGCCTCTCCTCAATCAGCTGCGACTATATACACATCCGTAGGTACTAACTTAAGGAGTTCAAATTTGTTAACCACACGAAACTATCTACACAGATTAATTCGCGATAATAATTATCTATGTTGACAGTTAACATATGATCGTCAATATTTCCAGATCGACCAAAGATCGAAGCAGCAAGGAAGCAACGAGGACCATTAATTCAGGATAGCCACACCATTTACTGTTTGTGGAAGAAACAAGATGTGTTCATAATCAGCACGTGCTCCTCTGCACATCTATCTCCTAACAGACACAACAAAAAGGTAGAGAAGAAGAAGAAGAAGGCACGCATGCAAGCAAGAGAAGGGACAGGTGGGGAACAAGATGATGCTCCTGTAAGCACAAGAAAAAAAAATCCAACTCCTAGGGTAAAGAAGAAGACACACGTGTAAGCACAAGAAATGGTCCAGCTCTTAGGGTAGAATAACATATTCCTTGTTTGTTTAGAGTCCATTCGATATTCCCATGTTGACAAATCAATCGAACCACCAGGCATCTATAGAAACATGCATCCTTCGTCTTGCTTGAATACCTCCCCACCCCCCTCCCCCTGGTTGTTTTTTCTTTGAGAATCTAATACATTTCACTGGTGGTGGTGGTGGGGTGGGGGCAACGGCCTTCCCTCCATTCACTCATATAGAAAAGTAAGCAAACCACATATGCAACTCCATGAAACTATTAAAGGAACGGTGTGTTACTTCAGCTTTAAGTAATGTGTAGTCCAGCACTCGACCTATTTTGTTCCACATATCCTTAGACAAGCAATTAAGGGCAGCCCGGTGCACGTAGCTCCCGCTTGCGCAGGGTCCGGGGAAGGGTCCGACCACTTTGGGTCTATAGTACGCAGCCTTTCCCTACATTTCTGCAAGAGGCTGTTTCCAGGACTCGAACCCGTGACCTCATGGTCACAAGGCAACAACTTTACCGCTGCGCCAAGGCTCCCCTTCATCCTTAGCCAAGCAATTCTCAGAGGAAATTGAACTACCCAAATGATTTATACATCATATTTGCACAGGTTCCAAATCATCTTTTTGAAAGAAAACTGTAAGGTAGACCCCTACAGTATCAATAGGAACCTAAATCCGCATACATGCGAACTTGAACCCAGGTGGTGGAGTTGTACATCCACTCTCCCAACCAAATGAGCTAGGCTCACTTCCTAGGTTTCAAAATCATTGGTGGTTTCTTTGACATATCATCAGATGATGTAAATGTTTCTTAAGATTCAGGCAAGCTGAAAAAGGTAATACTCATGAAGATATGATATATCAAAAATGTAAGCATCAACAGAGACATAGCATAAAAACCAGAAGTCACAAATCCATGTGAAATGTTTAAGAAGAGAAGACTTACGAGGATTAGCCTAAAGGCCTCAAATCCCATCAATTTCCTTGAAGGAAAAGGCTTGCAAAGAGGGCATTCAGTACAGAGTTCTCATCCTCAAAGCATGCCTGGCCAGTCTGCTATAACATGACATCAGAAGTTTCCGGGTGATTGTGGATGACCATCGATCCGTCCAACTCCTAACCCATAAGCCCCACCAAATCTATGATGGCTTCTCCGCTTCTGCTGGAGAAAAAAAAAACACTCTAGTAATGGAAGAAAGTAATGCATGCCCGTAAGCTGCAGCTGCAACTTTGTGTAAAATGGCAACAGTAGAACACATTTTGATTTAAGTTCAAACAGGAGTGCTCAAAACTGAATCAAGAAGAATCAGGTTGAGTCTTGGCTTACCCTGATCCTGGAATGAATTGAATAAGTCATGCTTGGAAGATATCTTTCCTCCAGTAGAAACTTTGCTAAAGATTGTTTGAAAAATCTTATCTTTAATATTCAGATAATGTGCATCAAATGTTAATGCTTCTGGTAGAGTTATACAGATAACCAGCCAACATATTGTACAGGAAAGCTTGCTGCTTCTTTTCTGTTACTTCTTCCAATAGTAAAGTTCATTAACAGAAAATCAATCTGTCAGAAATATACAAGGATTACTCTCTTGACTCCTCATTGTACAGAACCAAACACTTCCGTAACCTGGTGACACTCTTGAGCACAGTGACAAATAAATCAACTGAACACTTGAAATGCAAATAGCTTTATTTTCTTCTAATTTGAAAGAAGAAAATAAAGGAAGTAGGTACTGATGCAACAGGAAACATTTCAGTTATCATATACTCCTGAAAAAATGTTTGCAAAGTGAACCTAGAAAAATGTTTCAAGTTTCAATCATAATTTTACTTTTCCGAGTTGAACTTTAGAACTCAATCCAGCGATTTTCTCACTTTATGCACCACATACTTTCTCATGTAGCTACAATGTATTCATGTGCAAGATGTGAAACAACCACAAAAATACACACAGCCACCTTTGCTAAGCCTGAACAACGAGTAAGTTTCACAGTACAATACTGCCTCGTCTAGATTGATCAACATGTATCTGAGCCAAGAACTTTGTGCCTTACAACAAGCTAAGTATTATTGCAACAATACAAGAGATAAGCTTGCATTTTGCACCTGATAAAACAAGACATTACTTAAACTCCAAGGTGAGAGTGCTATTTCTGAAATAGGGCAGCAAGCTCCCCCTTTTCAGCCATGGATGAAATAATATCACATCCGCCCACAAGTTCTCCTCCAACAAAAACCTGTGGGAAGGTTGGCCAGTTGCTGTAGGTCTTCAGGGTCTCTCTCAACCCATGGTTGTGCTCCTCATCAAGAATATCTACAGATGCAAAATCCACTCCATGTGCCTCCAGGATCCCCACCACTCTTTGCGAGAACCCACACTGGGGAGCACTTCTTGATCCTTTGATGAAGGCAACCACTTTATTCTCCTTCACTAACCGATCAATCAACTGTTCAAGCGGCACGGTTAGCTGAACATGGCGACCAGGAGTCAAACGCAAATCTGCAGGTCTCTGCGGAGGACCGATCCAAGTGTGGTTCCCGGCAACGTTCCCTGGTGGCGCCTTGCCAGTGGCTGCGATGTATTCTTCCATCCATGATTTCCAGGCATTAGTCAGGACACTTTTATCTGGTGTTTCCTCGTCAGGTATTGCAACCTGTAGAAATAGGTGTGATCAAATCCTCAAGTAGTATGGTCAAAACGTGAAGAGAGATAGCTCAGAGTTGATACATAGTCATTAGTGATTAAGTGTTGTGGAGAGCAAGACCGTGGGACAGCGCAATCATATGCAGAAGTGATCAAAATGGGTGCAGGAGCGCATATATTTGTGTATAGCAACCAACCCTTAAGGTAAACTTGTTGAGAAGAAACCATGATCACTTCAGAAGCCTTCAACATCAAACACTATAGGACACCCTTTGCGCAATCCAGTTCCATGATGTAAATGAAATCCTACAGAATGGGAGATGCATAACTGTGTATACCTTGACGGAGGCGCAGAGGTCAGCGGGCACCTTTCTGCGGTGCCCCTCGACGCTGGCTCTGACGTTGCGCGAGATCCCGAGAAACTGCAGGGCCCCGGCGGGATCGAAGACGCCGTAGACCCCGGGCCTAGGGGGAAGCGCGTCCTCGTCGGGCAAAGTCTGGGTGGGCTCCTGCGGGATGGGGACGGGGGACGCCCCGGAGAGCTTGCTGAGGGCGGAGACGAACAAGAGGGCGCGGGGCGCGCGGCGGAGGATGGGCGGGAAGCGGAGAGTGCGGGAGGATGGGGTGGCCGTCGCCGGGAGGAGGCGGAGGGAAGCGGCGGCGGCCGTAGAGGCGGTGGAGGTGGCCATGGGGAAAGTCATGGTAGCGCGGTTGAGTCGGAGAAGGTGAGGTGGAGGTGTGTGGAGACGATGATGTTCAGCCGCGTGTTCTTCTTCTCGAACTGGGCTGGATGGCACACCGCCCACGGCCTAATCGTGGAGAAAAGCCTAACTTTTTAAGAATCTGGACCAGTTGCTCGCTTATAGCGCCGGTTAAGGTGCAAATGGTACCCAGCGCCCATAGAGCTTCCGTAGTGCGCCGGCCCATATTAGTTTTTTTCTGCACCTGTTCCTCTAATTTTTTCTGGGCGGTTTTCTGTGGTTTTTTAGGGTGGTTTTGTTCGTTTTTTTAATGTTTTTTACTTCGTTTTTTATTTTTATTTTTTTCTAATGCATGACCTTTTTCTCAAATTCGTGAACTTTTTTTAAAATTTCTGAACCTTTTCAAATTCTTGATTTTTTTTAAAAAATTATGAAAATTTGAAATTCTCAAACTCGTGAACTTTTTTCTAATTTTATAAACTTTTTAAAATCCGCAATATTTTTTTCAAATATTTTTAACTTTTTTCTAATTCGTGAACTTTTTCCAAATTTACATACTTTTCCAAATTCGCAAACTTTTTCAAATTTGTGAACCTTTCAAAAGTCAGTGTCAACTTATGCGTGTACGGTCAACAGCCAACGCTCAAGGTTAATGGTCAATGCTCAGTGTCAAACTACCACTGTTGAAGTCGACTCCTGGGTCGTGGCCCATCTAGCGCACGCGTGGGCGCCAACCAGCTAAACCGGCACTATAAGTGCTGAATAGGAGCTCTCTTGCTCCTATAAGCAAAATGCTATTTTTTTGGGTAAATGCTCTGGCCCAGCCCCATTTGCAGGTTTTCATTTTTTGTCTTTTTCCCTCTTTTACTAATTGTTCGTGAATTGCAACAGGATACATGATTAAAACACTGACACTGCGGTGAAACTGGACTATCGTGGAAGAAACCACTACCATAGCAGTGTGAATGAGTCGTTGTGGCAGAAAATTATTAGTTCTCGGCCATATTATATACTCCCTCCGTCCCGAAATTAGTGTTGTGGCCTTAGTTCATTTCCTTTTTTGGCAAAAAAAACCCCTTATGCTTTTAAACCTGTTGCAACGTGACTCGTTGATACGTCTCCAACATATCTATAATTTTTTATTGTTCCATGCTATTATAGTATCAATCTTGGATGTTTTATTTGCAATTATATGCCATTATATATCATTTTTTGGGACTAACCTATTAACCCAGTGCCCAGTGCCAGTTGTTGTTTTTTGCTTGTTTTTGTCTTTTCAGAAAATAATTATCAAAAAGAGTCCAAACAAGAAAAAAAATTGGATTAAGTTTTTCTGAAGCAGAAGAGACGCACGAAGCTTCGGGAGAAAACCAGAAGAGCCACGAGGAGGCGGCAAGCCTGGAGGGCGCGCCCATGGGGGGTAGGCGCGCCCCCCAGGCTTGTGGGCCCCTCGTAGCCCCTCCTGACCTAATTCCAGCGCGCTAAATTCCAAATATTCCCAATATACCAGAGAGACAGAAGAGAAAATCTTTCCGCCACCGCAAGCCTCTGTTCTTTCCCTGACATATGGGGCCCACCTACTAATTAATCCTTTTTAGTTAATTTAAACCATTGGATTAACTTCTGTGTATGACATGTAGGACCCACTGGTCAGGTTTGACCCTGGTCAGCTGGGTTTGACCCGCTGACGTCACCCTGACGTCATATTGACGTCACCTGCTACTGTTTTGGATAATTCGAAATTAATAATTAAAATAATTTCAGAAATTCTGTAAAACTTTGAAAAATCATATAAAATAAACCGTAACTCGGATGAAAATAATTTATATATGAAAAATAATCAGAAAAATATGAAGAATCCGATTATGCCACCCACATACCTGTCAGCCCTATCTAACATGATGAACATGAAACTTTCCCCTCCGATTCATCTGACCGATAATTGCCAGGAGCTGGTAAAACACCTCCAGATGTTTTCCCGCTCCGACTAACTTGCGTAGTACTGCATTAGGGCATCCCCTCGAATAACGTGTTGCCATGCCATGCATCTCTGTTGCATTTGTCTGCTATTTATTTATTGTTTCTTCCCCCCTCTTCTCTCCGGTAGACCCCGAGACCGACGCTGCTGCTGAGTACAACTACATCGTCGACGACCAGCCCCTTTTAGCAGAGCTTCCAGGCAAGCAAAACCCCCTTGATCATTCCTATATCGCCTATTTCTTCTCCCTCATGCTTGCATTAGATTTTGCTACTGTAATTGATTGCTCCTATTCTGATGCATAGCCTGTTTTTGTAACCTGCTGTTGTTACTTTACCTGTCATCCTAAACTGCTTATAATAGGTTGGTTAGTGATCCATCAGTTACCCCTCACCCTTGTCCCTGTTGCCCCGCTTTGTTACCAGTGCCTCGATCTTTGTGATCGATGTGCAGAGACCGTCACATCACCGTACCCCCCCTTAGTTGTACGACTCTGCAGGGCTACTATCAAGTGCCGAGGGTGATACCTCGTACTGCACTTCTGATGATATCTCTGTAGTATAGCACATCGGTGGTGATGGCCGAGGTGATTCCTCGCTCTCCCCTTCCCGATGATGACTTGTCGTGCAACCCCTCAAGTGGGGACCATCGAGGGTGATTTCTCCTGGTTCTCCTTGACGGATTACATCGAGTAGGAATCATCAAGGGTGATTCCTTGGATTCCCCTTGATGTTTTGGACACACGGATACCCTGACTTTTACCTCAGACCTTTGTTACAGGCGGGTTGACCCCGAGGGGTACCCGTGGGAAATGTGGAGTCGGGTTGATCTGGAGGGTACCCGCGAGATAATTACGAGGTGCGGCCGGGTAGGCAGAGACCGCCCTAGAGAGGGATGGGCCTGACCCTTGTTGCACTTCCTCGAGACGGGGCGACAGGAGTACTGATCGTCACCGCGAGCTCCTAATAATTCGCTAACGGATTTGGGTATTTGATCTGAGTTGGCCACTGGCCTATACGCACTACCACCACGCGGGATAATGGTTTATGGGGCCCTCAGCGCCGTATGTATCAGCCAAAAGCTCTGTCAGATGTCCAGTTCAGCATTGCGGCACGGCTGGGCCGGTGCCATCCAGGACAGAGGTGGTGCCTGGACCCGCCATGTGCGCAACGACCCGGAGTGCAAAGGGCGATGGGCCCAAGACCCCTGAGCGCTTAGGATGTAGACCGGCGGGGACCTCTCTGCTGAGCCTAGGTAGGACTACGTCGTGTCGATCAGCCGAGGCCGGGCATGACCCGGAAAAGTGTGTCCGGCCAGAGTTAATCGAGCGTGTTGGGTAACAGTAGTGCACCCCTGCAGGGAAGTTATCTATTCGAATAGCCGTGTCCACGGTAACAGGACGCTCAGTGTTGTATCCCGATCTACTACAACTTGAACTGAATACATGTCACTTTAACTGTAAGCTCCGGGATCGCTTTCTCGCTGGGAGTCGAGGAAGGATCTCTGGGCTTTGCTTCTACATGCTTGTTACTTTATGTTATGCTACTAATCTGCACTCTTCTAATGCTGCAAGACCCTGAAGATGGTAGTCTTCGATAGGCTAGGCTTCCCCCCCTATTCTGGCATTTCTGCAGTTTAGTCCAAAGATATAGCCCCATTCCTTTGATACCGATGCATACTTAGCATAGTTCTGATGTCAGTCTTGCGAGTACTTTGGATGAGTACTCACGGTTGCTTTGCTACCTCTTTTTCCCCATACCCGATTGCTGCGACCAGATGACGGGGCCCAGGAGTCCGCTGCTACCGCCGACGACTGCTACTACACTACCGGTGGAGCCTATTACTACGTGGAGACCGACGACCAGGAGTAGTTTAGGAGGCTCCCAGGCAGGAGGCCTTGCCTCTTTCGATCAGAGTCGTTGTTTGTTTTCGCCTTCTTAAGGCAACCTTGTTTAACTTTGTGTCTGTACTCAGATACTGTTGTTGCTTCCGCTAACGCTTGTTCTCGAGCTTATGTATTCGAGCCCTCGAGGCCCCTAGCTTGTAATATAAAGCTTGTATTATTTTATTTTGTGTCTAGAGTTGTGTTGTGATATCTTCCCGTGAGTCCCTGGGCTTGATCGTGTGTATTTGCGTGTATGATTAGTGCGCGGTCGAGCAGGGGCGTCACAAGCTGGTATCAGAGCCGACTGCCTGTAGGAAGCCCCTTTCCAACTCCTTGGACGAAGTTGAGTCTAGTATTTGAAAAACTATTTTACTAACATAGATGTGTGGCTTACGGGCCCACGTCGCCAATGGGTGGTATTAGGATCTTTTATTCCTCTTCCTTGCTCTTGGACTCTGATCTCTCCTCTATTCGGGTTAAATTTTTGCTAACTCTAACATTAGGTTCTCGTGTTCACATCCACCCGGAGAGCTGGATTGTCTGCAATTATTCCTTTCCATTGGTCTGTTTAATCTGATCATCACGTTTTCCTTTCCATTGGTCTGTTTAACCTTTCTTGTAATCTAGCTTTTGTCTAAACAGTAGTGATTCCCTACTTATGCAAACACCTCGGTGTACCACTCAGTCGGTAACACCATGTTACTATTGTTGTTGGCATTCAGGTAACCGACGGTGGATGAGAACTTTGCCTATTGTTTCGCCTCGTCTTAACGAGCGGGAAAATTGTTCTCTTCGTCCCTCGCCCTTGGAACCGACGTTGTTGCCAACATAGCTGACAGACTATCCTCTGACGTGCCTTATTATCATGGCCGTGCAAGATGTCAGCACCCTTCCTACTTTCAACCCACACTCACCACAGTTCCACAGGATCGAAACCTGACTCTCCTGTACACCCTTGATCCCGAAGATACCCCTTACCTCCACCTCTTAAATCTCGGAACGAGATTTCTCGTAGTGGGGGAGATTTGTAACACCCCCAGATCTTAACCCTGTCATTAAGCTAATTAAATTGCCATGTCTTCATGATCATCCTAAATAAATTGCATTTAGAGAATAATCCAACTTCAAATTCAAATTTAAAACAAAGTCAAAATTAGAAGTTATCCAAACAGTAGAACAAAAATGTCCATAATATTACAAAAATTCCCAAAGCAATTATAAAAATAAAATCAACATTAATTGAATTATTTAAATGACTCTAACAACATGAAACAGTGACAAAACAGCACTATTAAACCCATTTCTATTTATGCAAAATTCAAATGATCCCCAAACCTTTTTATGGCAGTACTAGATATTGCAAAGTAATTATGTGGCACAACTCCCTATTTTGCAAAAGTCATTTTGGGGCCTAACAATTTGCAAAACAGTAAAGGAAATGCAGAAAAGAAAAAGAAAAGGGAAAGAGAAGTGGCCTACTGTGCACTTGGGCTTCGAGTGCACAGTGCACAACGGCCCAGCCCGCGCCGGCCTTTTCTCCTACCTCTCACCAGTGAGAGGCAGAGGCCATGGCGTGGACGCCGCGCGGTCGCACGCCCACAGATGGCCACGCGCCAGCCATCCATCGGGTCCTCGCGGTGGATAAGGACGAGTGCGACCCCTGGGACAAACCCTAATCGCCACTCTCCCCCTCCCTCGTTCGTCCCCTTTGGATTCGTCGAGCCCGAGCGTGCCCGTCGCCGTGCCTCGTCGTTGCCGTGGCCCCCGGCCTCCCCGAGCCGCGAGACCTTGTCCAGGAGCTGCGCAGGCGAGCGCCTCTTCTTCCTCGCCTTTGGATCGGAGCTCGGAGGCCACCGCCACGTCGCCCGCACCGTTCTTCCTCGCCACGGCCACCACGACGTTGTCGCTCGATCCGCTCCACTCCGTCCACCCCAGCTTCCCCTGAGCCCCGCCTCCACCCGTTGTGAGCTGCTGGCCCGCCTCGATTCCCCCTCGTTCCTCCCCGCGCCTGGTAGCTCCGTTGCCGGCGAGGCCGTGTCACTGCCGCCGCTCACCGCCGTCGTTGCTGCCGTCTCTGGCCGATTTCGCCTGAACCGCACACACCACCGCACGTGCCTCGCTCCGCTCAATCTACTGGTGGTCGCGGCTGACCAAATGGTCGTCGGAATGCAACTCCGGCGAGCCTCCGCCTCGTACTGTGGCTGCCAGCTATGGCACCCCGATAGAGGGCCGACGCACGCCAGTCCCAGGATAAGACCTGGCGCACGCCTGAGACATGATACAGCAATTCCAGGCACAAAAATGACTTTATTATATGAAATGGAGTTTTACAATACTGTTGCTTACAACAATATTACATGGCTCCAAGGCTAACTAAATGGCAGCGGAGGTCTTGGTTCAGTGGCAACGACGTCTCTGGCTGGGATCCACAACTCGCAGGACTGGCTGGGTTACGATCTAGCACGACGGATCTTCTCCTGCAACTGGCCACGTGCAAGGCCAGGTGAGTACTTTGAATGTACTCGCAAGTCAACCAAATACATAGCATCCAAACAAGCAGATGACAAAGCAAGCCCTATGCTTCTATAAGAATTTAATCTAAACATGGTATGGAATTAACAAGAAATCATGGATCAACCATGGCATACATGGATCAGGCATATCGACTTTATATCATCGCATGGCATGGCAATTTCTACGAAGCATGGCATCCAAGCTTAAACTGAAACCTACACTACACCTACCTCTCGTGAAGCATTAAAGTAATATGTGGTGACATCACTCAGTTTTACTGCCTTTCTGGGCTAACTCATGACTCACCGAGATCTCATCTCGTGATCATATCAGAACAACATGGTGACTGCTCACAATTATCCAAATTACCACATTCACTTAGTAGCACATTCCTTAACAAGTTTATAATAACAGGTTTGTCCTCCAGATCGACTAAGACCAAATAGTGTGACCTAATACGAACTGTGTCCAATACCGTGGACTCGGCTATTCGAATAGATTCTTACACTCTGCAGAGGTTGCGCACTTTACCCACACTATGAAGCTCCTGGTCCCGTACCTCGGTACACTTCCCCTTTGGGTGGACCGGTGCTGCTCCAACGAAACTTGCCTAACCCGTGACTCCCCAACCGTACCACCGACAATCATCCTCCCCCGGAGTCATGCCCTGAGTGGCCCCTGTGTCACCCCGTGACACCTGCCACCGTCGTGGCCAAACAAAACTGTCCCAAACGGGGACTCCCGGGATAAACAAAAAACTATGCTCACAAGGTTATCGCCGTCTACCGGGCTAGGGTAGCACGCGCGCATAACCTTCCCTCTTTGGTTGTACCGGTAAGAGAGCACAAAGCTAGACCAAGTCAAGGCCGTCCCATACCGGCAAATGTGGCTGCACGGGTAAGCTCGGTTCGGTGGCACTATGACTCGATCCCATCGATGACGGAGGGGGTTTAATTTTAGAAGTTCAATTTAACATCTCCATCATCTCATCATAACATCAACATTTATGAGCAAGAACAATTACTTAACAACAGCATAGCAAAATCATAACGGTATTGACAATCATGGCATGAGATCAAATCATAGCACTAACATGATAATGGTACTAAAATATTGTTACTAGCATGGGAAAGTATGACATGATAGCAATTCATGATATCACATGGTAAATAACACTAGTATCTAGCACAGATGAAATAACAGGGCTACGGCAGTGCAGACTAATAGATGATCTGAAATATACGGCAACACACACATAGGGTGCAAGCAAAGTCATCACGCAAGTCCGGAGCTCATGATAAGAGGTTGGCTTGCCTTGGGGTAGAGGAATACACCGGGAGGAAGTGCGATGAAACTCCGGAAAAGTTTCCCTCTCGAAGGGGCTGATTGAAGGGCAAGGGCAAAATGGTCATTTTCACAGTGTGGAAACATTATGAAAATGATCCCATCAGAACGGGCTCGACGAACTGAAAACGTGGGCATTGGATTTACCTCAATCGGAGTTACGGTCGCGAAGTTAGGGCCGTTCGTTCGTTAAGCGGAGAAACGGACAGAAACTGTCCATTTCAGCTCCTAACGGGTGAACGTTCACTATTTAATCAGTTCGCCCGCTGGCTGAAAATTGAAAACGTATTCACTGGAATACGCCTCCCGCAACTGAAAACGGTTCAGCCGAAAGCCGTTTCCACTTACTGGCGCGGGCCCGGGGCTACAGCGGCTGACGGGCGGGGCCCGCCTTATCCTATTCTCTCTCTCTTCCCTTCTCCTCTGGTCGTCTCCTCCTCCCTGACAGAACAGAGCAGGGGTGACCGGCCGCCGGCGTAGCTGTGGGAGGGGGACGTGGGAGGGCCGGCCCATGAGCGTAGAGGCTCCGCCGCCGTGCGCCGGCTCCAGCGATGGTCGCGGGACCTCGCGGAGCGAGCTGCAGTGCCGTGGCCACTGGCCGGGGCGCGGTGGCCGACGGGCATCAACGGAGCAGCTCCGGCAGCACCTCCCCAGAGAAACTGAAGACGGCGGTGGCTTAGCAAGCTTCGGGGAGGGCCGAGGACGAGCATGGAGAGGAGGGAGAGGGCCATGGCAGGAGGTGGACGAGGGAGTTGGGCGGCGGCCTTGCGGCCATGGGAGATGCAGGGAGCTCCAAGAGCTCGAGAGGGAGGGGGAGAGCGGCAGCTGGTGAGGAGGAAGGACTCGGGGCTCGCTATTTATAGCCGCGGGGAGGGGGTCTCGCGACGGTAGCCGAAGCTCCAAGACGGCGGTGAGGTGGCAGCATTCCGGTGGAGCACCGAGGTCGGCAGAGGCGTCCACCGGCTAGGGGACGAGGGGGAAAGCTCTAGTAGGCGTACGTGTGCGGTGTGGAGCTTGCCGGCACGCCCGGACGAGCTGGAGCCCGCCGGAGAGAGGTCCCGAAGCCTCTTGGCACGCAGTGCACTGCCTTGGCGTGCACTGCACGTGGTCACCGCGTGGCCACGGCGTTGCCACGCCGCACTCGAGGCCAAACCTTGTCTAGGGGGTTCTCCTTGCTACGCTGAGTTGACCTATGCAACTGGCTAACATGGAGAGCTCTGATGTGACTACACCAATGTCAAACAGGTTCCAGCAGCAAAGTTTGCACACGTGGTGTGGCCACCACAGTGCTCCTCTTGGCCTAATCTTGGGCATGGGTAAATCATCTACCAAGGTGACCTTGCTGACAAAAATTCAGCTCAAATGGACAACTCTAGATGGTACTTCCTTTGTAAACTAGCAATCTGACCAGAAATGAAGATGATGATGCTGGGGTCAAATGGCTAGATGGATTTGGATTATTTTTGGTGGAGAGTGATGATTTGGTCATGAGAGGTAGCTGGAAAAGTTTTAGCTCAAATTGATCATCCATGAGGGTACTTTCTTCAGAGAGATACAATCTGGACAAAAACTTAGATAATTTACTGGGGAAGATTGGCTAGATGAAATGGGCTGGTTTTTGGTATCCAGAGGTGATTTATCATTGTTAACCACCCTGAGAAATATCAGCCCAAAAAGATCAAGGGAACAAGCACTTCCTTTGCAAACTGGAAATCTGGACAGAATTTGCAAATGGATGTTGTGCTCAAAATTTGAATTGTGGAACTTGAGATTTTGATTGAAATGGTGAATGTATGGATAGGAGAAGCTCCACAAATTATTTGGGATTTTTCCTAGCTACCAAAATGGTAGTTCCTTTGGAAAGGTCCCAAATTGAAATATTGGCTTTAAATAGGAAAAATGCAATTTCCCTGATTTAATTAATGCCCATATTTTTGTGAGAGCTCAATATGATCACAAAGAATATCTCCACAAGTTTTATTGAACTTTGGAGGTGGATATATATTTTCCTGGATTTAATTCCTTAGAAAGGCAAAAAAAGGAATTAATTCTAGATGAGAAATGTTGCATATGACTTAGCAATATTTTTGCACCTCTAGGGTTTATGGATGTAGGAGAGTCTTTGGAAATTTAGGGAGGACCAACAAAGCAAGGAAAAGGATAGCTCCTTTGTAAACACAAAGGTAGGATTTCTGGTTCCAATATTTTGGAACTAGGGTTTGAATGAGGTTCGGGGTTTACTGACGGAAGCTTGGCTGGCACCTGAGCATGAGAAAGATATGGAAAGGCTGAGGATTGTCTGGATTCACCTGGTCACTTACCAGATTCTAGAGGAAAAATTTGGGAGAGGAAAGCTAGGAAGGATTAACAGCACAAAAATCGATAACCCGATTTTTGGGGTGTTACAAACCTTCCCCCCTTAAGAGAATCTCGTCCTCGAGATTCCTAGGGTTAGCTCAAAACAAATACCGCTCCTCCTGGAAAAACCTCTGGGTTGGGTTTTAACCCTGCGGTTGAAAACAACCGAGTTAAGAGTACCAAAAATTGGTACACCCAGATCGAGATACGGATATCGCGGGATCTACTCCACGGGTACGGGTCGCTGGGTTCTCTCGTGGCTCTGAAAAATAAAATTTTCCTTTTTCAAAAATGCCAGGGACACCTCAGTGAACAGTGGCCTCTCTCGCTGACAGGTGGTCCCAGGGCCCACTGGCAGCCTCCTTCTTCTTTCTCTGGCCAACGGCTCTCTCTCGCTCCCGCGCTGTTCCGCGTGTGGCCTGGCACAACTCGCGCCTAGCCCCTAGGGCATAAAGCACACCCTACGACGATAGTGCGCGGCGTGCACGAGGTCGACACAGAGAGCACTCCCGTCGCGGGCCAGCACCGGTCGGCACTGCTCGCAGATTCGCCTCCTGGACGCCGGTGATCGAGCGACGCGCGGTTCTCCTGGACCTTGCTCACCGTACACTGGACTTGGGTTATAAAACAACCGCGGTTTCCTTCTTCCCTCTACCTCGCACCTCACCTCACCCCTTCTCCTTCTTCTTCTCCTTTTGGTTACAGGAGCTCGAGGCGAGGCGTTAATGGCGGACGTAGGTTCGGAGCTGATCACGATCCTCCTGGTTGGTCTGCTGGCGGCATTGGTTGGCTTCTCACTGCTACTGTGTGCGATGATCCTTGATGATCACCGTGATGCCGCTACTCGAGTGGTGGCTCTCCGAGGCGGCGGTGATCATGAATACTAGGTATTTGCGCCGGGTACGAGTGGGTGTTAGGGTCAAATCAAGGTTTAAATCTTGGACTGGAGGGGTTGTAACGGTTTATGCTGCAATAAAATTTCTCAGAATTTCTCCGAGATTGCAGCTGAGTTTTGGGAAAAAGATTTTGGGACCGGGGAATTTTTGGGAAGAACTGGCTCTCCAGAGTTCTGGGTTTGGGAGGCTGGCAAACGGAGAAAGCATAGATGGGTAAGAGTATGCGGCTTTGCATTCTACCCGAGTACTGCTGCGATTGTACTCAGGGGAATGAACTTGGCGTGCATACATTGCTCACACGATACACGCGCAATCTACTCAAATCAATATGTAGGCAAATGCAGGGTATATAGAAGCAAAATACATGCAAAGGAAAAAAACACATCCAGTAGATTATACTAAGGTGTTTTAATGCTAGTGGGTGTATGTACTCCTGGTATACATACACCTACACCAGCCCGTATTTCATTAGGGACTCCAAGCGAGTCCGTTGTTATTAGGTGTAAGTGTCCTACTGATCGAAATCTTGTTAAGAAACCATTGCCAGCTCTGCTAAACATTTCTGCTTAACAGAGAGACAGATGAACCAAGCACACAAAACAAACGGGCATACATAACATTACAATAGCACAAAAGTTACAAGCAATCATACAACTACACGCAACCTAACTAGGCACCTAACAGCAACTACTCACTCCCGGCTACAGGGCTCTACTCTTGCTGGGGCTCTCCTGGGGGACATAGGCTGAGCCAACTTCCGTCTTCATCGTCGGACACCTCTATAGGTTGGGGCTCAACTGCTGGAGCTGCGGCTGGAACTTGACGGAACACATCCCGATGACGAAGACGCCGAATAGCTCCTCAAATAGAATTTGGGTGGACGGAGCCAGAGTTCCACGGGTTCACAGGCTTCGAGGTTATCACTAGCTGCGAAGGTGGCACTGGGTTTGGCATCATGGAACTGGTGGCCTGGGATGCAGCTTGACGGGTCTCACGGTATGCTTTCGTAACAACCCGAGTGGTGCTTTGGTCAATGGCTTTAAACTCTCCAAGGATGCCGGAGATCAGCAGTCCCTGGGCAGCAATGAACTGAACTAGGCGAGCCATTGACGAGTCGGTATCTTCGATTGTGCTGAAGAACTCGCAGCCTTCGCTGGACGCAGAGGGAAAGTAGCGGAACTCCCGCATCTCCGCTACTTGCGAGAACTGGAAACGAATACGGGCGATGGCTTCCGCAGCAGCTGTTTGGACAGCCAATGCGGGGGTGGGCATGGGTTTGCCCTGAAAAGTCAAGGGCTTCCCATCCTCCGCTGGACCTGGGCAGATATGCGCATTTGCATAGAATCGGCAAAGGTGAGGGACGGGTTCCGATTGGAACACCAAATACACCGGGCTAGCACTACAGCCAAGGGCTTGGGTGAGCATACTCGAAAGGATGGGCGGAAAGCCGGGATAACCATTAGCCAAGGTTCGGCTATGGAAAGTGGGTGCTCTGGAAGAACTGGCCATGGCTGCTGGTTTGAGGATACTGGCTTGGGTTCTCTTGCGGGGATCTGGCTTACTGAGAGGGCATGTGACTCGCAGGTGGGAGGGGTTTTAAATAGGCGACCAGGCTGGGACATACCAGCATGGCGTGGATCCTTCTCATGCCGGGTAGAGTATACGCCGGCACGGCCGACAACTGGGTAGGGTCGCGGTCCAATCCAAGGATGGCTGGGTGAGCGGACAGCTGGGTAGGGGCACGTCAATTCCGACTGCGCCGCCTGTTGATCAACAGTGGCCGTGTCGGATGCCAGTGATGGGTCAACTCTATTGGGCTCACTACCGGTTGAAATTAGGGGTGGTTTGAGGCTAGGGTAACCTACAGCTAGCCTGGCTCTGATACCAAGTCTTGTGGCACCCCGATAGAGGGCCGACGCACGCCAGTCCCAGGATAAGACCTAGCGCATGCCTGAGACATGATACAACAATTCCAGGCACAAAAATTGCTTTATTATATGAAATGGAGTTTTACAATAATGTTGCTTACAACAATATTACATGGCTCCAAGGCTAACTAAATGGCAGCGGAGGTCTTGGTTCAGTGGCAACGACGTCTCTGGCTGGGCTCCACAACTCACAGGACTGGCTGGGTTACGATCTAGCACGACGGATCTTCTCCTGCAACTGACCATGTGCAAGGCCAGGTGAGTACTTTGAATGTACTCGCAAGTCAACCAAATACATAGCATCCAAACAAGCAGATGACAAAGCAAGCCCTACGCTTCTATAAGAATTTAATCTAAACATGGTATGGAATTAACAGGAAATCATGGATCAATCATGGCATACATGGATCAGGCATATCGACTTTATATCATCGCATGGCATGGCAATTTCTACGAAGCATGGCATCCAAGCTTAAACTGAAACCTACACTACACCTACCTCTCGTGAAGCATTAAAGTAATATGTGGTGACATCACTCAGTTTTACTGCCTTTCTGGGCTAACTCATGACTCACCGAGATCTCATCTCGTGATCATATCAGAACAACATGGTGACTGCTCACAATTATCCAAATTACCACATTCACTTAGTAGCACATTCCTTAACAAGTTTATAATAACAGGTTTGTCCTCCAGATCGACTAAGACCAAATAGTGTGACCTAATACGAACTGTGTCCAATACCGTGGACTCGGCTATTCGAATAGATTCTTACACTCTGCAGAGGTTGCGCACTTTACCCACACTATGAAGCTCCTGGTCCCGTACCTCGGTACACTTCCCCTTTGGATGGACCGGTGCTGCTCCAACGAAACTTGCCTAACCCGTGACTCCCCAACCGTACCACCGACAATCATCCTCCCCCGGAGTCATGCCCTGGGTGGCCCCTGTGTCACCCCGTGACACCTGCCACCGTCGTGGCCAAACAAAACTGTCCCAAACGGGGACTCCCGGGATAAACAAAAAACTGGGCTCACAAGGTTATCGCCGCCTACCGGGCCAGGGTAGCACGCGCGCATAACCTTCGCTCTTTGGTTGTACCGGTAAGAGAGCACAAAGCTAGACCAAGTCAAGGCCGTCCCATACCGACAAATGTGGCTGCACGGGTAAGCTCGGTTCGGTGGCACTATGACTCGATCCCATCGATGACGGAGGAGGTTTAATTTTAGAAGTTCAATTTAACATCTCCATCATCTCATCATAACATCAACATTTATGAGCAAGAACAATTACTTAACAACAGCATAGCAAAATCATAACGGTACTGACAATCATGGCATGCGATCAAATCATAGCACTAACATGATAATGGTACTAAAATATTGTTACTAGCATGGGAAAGTATGACATGACAGCAATTCATGATATCACATGGTAAATAACACTAGTATCTAGCACAGATGAAATAACAGGGCTACGGCAGTGCAGACTAACAGATGATCTGAAATATACGGCAACACACACACAGGGTGCAAGCAAAGTCATCACGCAAGTCCGGAGCTCATGATAAGAGGTTGGCTTGCCTTGGGGTAGAGGAATACACCGGGAGGAAGTGCGATGAAACTCCGGAAAGATTTGCCGGAAAAGTTTCCCTCTCGAAGGGGCTGATTGAAGGGCAAGGGCAAAATGGTCATTTTCACAGTGTGGAAACATTATGAAAATGATCCCATCAGAACGGGCTCGACGAATTGAAAACGTGGGCATTGGATTTACCTCAATCGGAGTTACGGTCGCGAAGTTAGGGCCGTTCGTTCGTTAAGCGGAGAAACGGACAGAAACTGTCCATTTCAGCTCCTAACGGGTGAACGTTCACTATTTAATCAGTTCGCTCGCTGGCTGGAAATTGAAAACGTATTCACTGGAATACGCCTCCCGCAACTGAAAACGGTTCAGCCAAAAGCCGTTTCCACTTACTGGCACGGGCCCGGGGCTACAGCGGCTGACGGACGGGGCCCGCCTTATCCTCTTCTCTCTCTCTTCCCTTCTCCTCTGGTCGTCTCCTCCTCCCCGACAGAACAGAGCAGGGGCGGCCGGCCGCCGGCGTAGCTGCGACAGGGGGACGCGGGAGGGCCGGCCCATGAGCGGAGAGGCTCCGCCGCCGTGCGCCGCCTCCAGCGATGGTCGCGGGACCTCGCGGAGCGAGCTGCAGTGCCGTGGCCACTGGCCGGGGCGCGGTGGCCGATGGGCATCAGCGGAGCGGCTCCGGCAGTACCTCCCTGGAGAAACTGAAGACGGCAGCGGCTTAGCAAGCTTCGGGGAGGGCCGAGGATGAGCATGGAGAGGAGGGAGAGGGCCATGGCAGGAGGTGGCCGAGGGAGTCGGGCGGCGGCCTTGTGGCCATGGGAGATGCAGGGAGCTCCAAGAGCTCGAGAGGGAGGGGGAGAGGGGCTGCTGGTGAGGAGGAAGGACTCGGGGCTCGCTATTTATAGCCGCGGGGAGGGGGTCTCGGGACGGTAGCCGAAGCTCCGAGACGGCGGCGAGGTGGCGGCATTCCGGTGGAGCACCGAGGTCGGCAGAGGCGTCCACCGGCTAGGGGACGAGGGGGAAAGCTCTAGTAGGCGTACGTGTGCGGTGGGGAGCTCACCGACGCGCCCGGATGAGCTGGAGCCCACCGGAGAGAGCTCCCGAAGCCTCTTGGCACGCAGTGCACTGCCTTGGCATGCACTGCACGTGGTCACCGCGTGGCCATGGCGTTGCCACGCCGCACTCGAGGCCAAACCTTGTCTAGGGGGTTCTCCTTGCTTCGCTGAGTTGACCTATGCAACTGGATAACACTGGAGAGCTCTGATGTGACTGCACCAAGGTCAAACAGGTTCCAGCAGCAAAGTTTGCACACGTGGTGTGGCCACCACAGTGCTCCTCTTGGCCTGATCTTGGGCATGGGTATCATCTACCAAGGTGACCTTGCTGACAAAAATTCAGCTCAAATGGACACCTCTAGATGGTACTTCCTTTGTAAACTAGCAATCTGACCAGAAATGAAGATGATGATGCTGGGGTCAAATGGCTAGATGGATTTGGATTATTTTTGGTGGAGAGTGATGATTTGGTCATGAGAGATAGCTAGAAAAGTTTCAGCTCAAATTGATCATCCATGAGGGTACTTTCTTCACAGAGATACAATCTGGACAGAAACTTAGATAATTTACTGGGGAAGATTGGCTAGATGAAATGGGCTGGTTTTTGGTATCCAGAGGTGATTTATCATTGTTAACCACCCTGAGAAATCTCAGCCCAAAAAGATCAAGGGAACAAGCACTTCCTTTGCAAACTGGAAATCTGGATAGAATTTGCAAATGGATGTTGTGCTCAAAATTTGAATTGTGGAACTTGAGATTTTGATGGAAATGGTGAATGTATGGATAGGAGAAGCTCCACAAATTATTTGGGATTTTTCCTAGCTACCAAAATGGTAGTTCCTTTGGAAAGGTCCCAAATTGAAATATTGGCTTTAAATAGGAAAATGCAATTTCCCTGATTTAATTAATGCCCATATTTTTGTGAGAGCTCAATATGATCACAAAGAATATCTCCACAAGTTTTCATGAACTTTGGAGGTGGATAGATATTTTCCTGGATTTAATTCCTCAGAAAGGGAGAAAAAGGAATTAATTCTAGATGAGAAATATTGCATATGACTTAGCAATATTTTTGCACCTCTAGGGTTTATGGATGTAGGAGAGTCTTTGGAAAGTTAGGGAGGACCAACAAAGGAAGGAAAAGGATAGCTCCTTTGTAAACACAAAGGTAGGATTTCTGGTTCCAATATTTTGGAACTAGGGTTTGAATGAGGTTCGGGGTTTACTGACGGAAGCTTGGCTGGCACCTGAGCATGAGAAAGATATGGAAAGGCTGAGGATTGTCTGGATTCACCTGGTCACTTACCAGATTCCAGAGGAAAAATTTGGGAGAGGAAAGCTAGGAAGGATTAATAGCACAAAAATCGATAACTCGATTTTTGGGGTGTTACACCGGCGTCTAAACGCCGGCGTGCTGACATGGCACCGTCATTAGCAGCTTAATTAACCCCGCTAATCCCACTGACACCGGGCCCCACACGGGTTAGTTAGGGCTAATAAAAATAGTTATTTAGATTAACTCACTGACACGCGGGACCCACTGGGCCCATTTGACCAGTCAAAGCTGGCTGGGATTGACCCAGTCAATGACACGTAGGCCCCACCATTTTAATTAACTATTTACTAATTAAAACTAATCTGTCACTGACATATGGGGCCCACCTACTAATTAATACTTTTTAGTTAATTTAAACCATTGGATTAACTTCTGTGTATGACATGTAGGACCCACTGGTCAGGTTTGACCCTGGTCAGCTGGGTTTGATCCGCTGACGTCACCCTGACATCATATTGACGTCACCTGCTACTGTTTTGGATAATTCGAAATTAATAATTAAAATAATTCCAGAAATTCTGTAAAACTTTGAAAAATCATATAAAATAAACCGTAACTCGGATGAAAATAATTTATATATGAAAAATGATCAGAAAAATATGAAGAATCCGATTATGCCACCCACATACCTGTCAACCCTCTCTAACATGATGAACATGGAACTTTCCCCTCCGATTCATCTGACCGATAATTGCCCGGAGCTGGTAAAACACCTCCATATGTTTTCCCGCTCCGACTAACTTGCGTAGTACTGCATTAGGGCATCCCCTCGAATAACGTGCTGCCATGCCATGCATCTGTGTTGCATTTGTCTGCTATTTATTTATTGTTTCTTCCCCCCTCTTCTCTCCGGTAGACCCCGAGACCGACGCTGCTGCTGAGTACAACTACGTCGTCGACGACCAGCCCCTTTCAGCAGAGCTTCCAGGCAAGCAAAACCCCCTTGATCATTCCTATATCGCCTATTCCTTCTCCCTCATGCTTGCATTAGATTTTGCTACTGTAGTTGATTGCTCCTATTCTGATGCATAGCCTGTTTTTGTAACCTGCTGTTGTTACTTTACCTGTCATCCTAAACTGCTTATAATAGGTTGGTTAGTGATCCATCAGTGACCCCTCACCCTTGTCCCTGTTGCCCCACTTTGTTACCAGTGCCTCGATCTTTGTGATCGATGTGCAGAGACCGTCACATCACCGCACCCCCCCCTTAGTTGTACGACTCTGCAGGGCTACTATCAAGTGCCGAGGGTGATACCTCGTATTGCACTTCTGATGATATCTCTGTAGTATAGCACATCGGTGGTGATGGCAAAGGGTGATTCCTCGCTCTCCCCTTCCCGATGATGACTTGTCGTGCAACCCCTCAAGTGGGGACCATCGAGGGTGATTCCTCCTGGTTCTCCTTGACGGATTACATCGAGTAGGAATCATCGAGGTTGATTCCTCGGATTCCCCTTGATGTTTTGGACACACAGATACCCTGACTTTTACCTCAGACCTTTGTTATAGGCGGGTCGACCCCGAGGGGTACCCGCGGGAAATGTGGAGTCGGGTTGACCTGGAGGGTACTCGCGAGATAATTATGAGGCGCGGCCGGGTAGGCAGAGACCGCCCTAGAGAGGGATGGGCCTGACCCTTGTTGCACTTCCTTGAGACGGGGCGACAGGAGTACTGATCGTCACCGCGAGCTCCTAATAATTCGCTAACGGATTTGGGTATTTGATCTGAGTTGGCCACTGGCCTATACGCACTACCACCACGCGGGATAATGGTTTATGGGCCCCTCAGCACCGTATGTATCAGCCGAAAGCTCTGTCAGATGTCCAGTTCAGCATTACGGCACGGCTGGGCCGGCGCCATCCAGGACAGAGGTGGTGCCTGGACCCGCCATGTGCGCAACGACCTGGAGTGCAAAGGGCGATGGTCCCAAGACCCCTGAGCGCTTAGGATGTAGACCGGCGGGGACCTCTCTGCTAAGCCTAGGTAGGACTACGTCGTGTTGATCAGCCGAGGCCGGGCATGACCCGGAAAAGTGTGTCCGGCCAGAGTTAATCGAGCGTGTTGGGTAACAGTAGTGCACCCCTGCAGGGAAGTTATCTATTCGAATAGCTGTGTCCACGGTAATAGGACGCTCAGTGTTGTATCCCGATCTACTACAACTTGAACTGAATACATGTCACTTTAACTGTAAGCTCCGAGATCGCTTTCTAGCAGGGAGTCGAGGAAGGATCTCTGGGCTTTGCTTCTACATGCTTGTTACTTTATGTTATGCTACTAATCTGCACTCTTCTAATGCTGCAAGACCCTGAAGATGCTAGTCTTCGATAGGCTAGGCTTCCCCCCTATTCTGGCATTTTTGCAGTTTAGTCCAAAGATATAGCCCCATTCCTTTGATACTGATGCATACTTAGCATAGTTCTGATGTCAGTCTTGCGAGTACTTTGGATGAGTACTCACGGTTGCTTTGCTACCTCTTTTTCCCCATACCCGATTGCTGCGACCAGATGACGGAGCCCAGGAGTCCACTGCTACCGCTGCCGACTGCTAGTACACTACCGGTGGAGCCTACTACTACGTGGAGACCGACGACCAGGAGTAGTTTAGGAGGCTCCCAGGCAGGAGGCCTTGCCTCTTTCGATCAGAGCCGTTGTTTGTTTTCGCCTTCTTAAGGCACCCTTGTTTAACTTTGTGTCTGTACTCAGATACTGTTGTTGCTTCCGCTAACGCTTGTTCTCGAGCTTATGTATTCGAGCCCTCTGGCTTGTAATATAAAGCTTGTATTATTTTATTTTGTGTCTAGAGTTGTGTTGTGATATCTTCCCGTGAGTCCCTGGGCTTGATCGTGTGAATTTGCGTGTATGATTAGTGCATGGTCGAGCAGGGGCATCACACTATCTATCACTATCAGAATTAATCCATGCGAATAACCGCTAAGAGGATTGACAACCCTCTTATTTGTATTGGGTGCAAGTGTTTGCTTTTGTGTGTGCAGGTGCGTTTAACGGGATTTTGCTTGGTTCTCCTACTGGATTGATAACCTTGGTTCTTAACTGAGGGAAATCCTTATCTCTACTATACTGCATCATCCTCTCCTCTTCGGGGAATAACAACTCAGTCTACAAGTAGCAAGAAGAATTTCTGACGCCGTTGCCGGGGAGACATCATCAAAATTACCAAGTACCTTCGCACAAACTATTATCCACTTGCATTTATTTTATTTGCCTTTTTATTTGCATTTGCCTCTCGTTTTCATCTCCCCCACTTCTATTTTTTTTTGTAAAAACACAAAAATATTTTCGTTTGCTTGTGTAGTTATCATGTCTAGTGTCACCATCCCTCCTCTGTCTCCGGATTTTGAAGTCCTTTACTTCAAATAGAAACAAGGAGAAAATTTTAAAGACACTTGGTATAGGATAGTGGAATCTTATCGTGTTTGCACCATAAAAGGGGATATGAAAATTTTGTTGCGAAACTTTTATGTAGGGCTAACTATGCCAAATAGACAACTCTTGGATTTTGCTTCTAAAGGAAATTTCTTTGATAGTGATCCTAATACTGCTTATGAATTAATAGAAGGAATAGTGGGAACTCCACCCTTGCAAAAAGGATCTAATTATACCCAAGAAGGGATTCAAATTTTGGAAAAACTAAGAGACATACAAAAAAATTTGGTTGAGTTACAAAAGTCCAATGAGCCTCTTAAAAATGTTAGTGGCAATCTCAATCGCATGAATAATCTCCTCACTACTTGCAACAAGAGGTTAGACACTTTAGATAATAGAATTGCCTTATTTTCTGAAAGCAATGGGAAGCGCAAAGAGCCTCCTGGGTTCGAGGACAACCCACCTAAATTAGCAAAAACGAAGGATAACAACACTTGAAACTATGCATTATGCCTAGTTAGGGGCATAAAACAATAGCGCTTGTTGGGAGGCAACCCAATGAATAAAATAATTTTTTTGTTTTACTTTCTGTTTTTGTGTGTTTGCACAATTATAGCCTCTGTTATGATTGTGTTTTTATCTTTTAATTACTGTTTGTGCCAAGTAATGCCTTTGGGATGATTTGGAAGATAGTATAATTGATGCTGTTTGAAAACAGAAAGTTTTGCGTTCAGTGCTGGAATTTTGATTTTTCGCTGGAGCGTCAGAACCTTCTGAATTTTTTTACACAATATTGATATATGAATTTCCCACGTTGTCCTAATTTTTTAGAATTTTGTAGTTACAGAAGTATGACGTTAATTCAGATCTTTACAGACTGTTCTGTTTTAGACATATTCTGTTTTTGTTGCATAGTTTGCTTATTTTGATGAATCTATGGATCGTATCGGGGGGTATGAGTAATGGAAAAGTTGGAGTACAGTACCATTATGCCAATATTAAATATGAATCAATTTACAACAATACCTAAAGTTTAAGATTTGTTTGTTATACTAACGGATCTCACGAGTTTTCTGTTGAGTTTTGTGTGCTGAAGTTTTCAAGTTTTGGGTGAGACTACGATGGATAAAGGAATAAGGAGCGGCAAGAGCCTAAGCTTGGGGATGCCCAAGGCACCCCGAGGTAATATTCAAGGATGACTCAAGCGTCTAAGCTTGGGGATGCCCCGGAAGGCATCCCCTATTTCGTCTACAATCTATCGGTAACTCACTTGGAGCTATATTTTTATTCATCACATGATATGTGTTTTACTTGGAGCGTCTTGTGATATAGTTTGATTGCTTTTTAGTTTGTCACAATCATCTTTGCTGAACACACCTTTTTGAGAGGGACACACATTATTCGTGATTTGTTAGAATACTCTATGTGCTTCACTTATATCTTTTGAGCTTGGCAGTTGCTCTAGTGCATCACTTATATCTTTTAGAGCACGGCGGTGGTTATATTTTAAAGAAATAGTTGCACTCTCATGCTTCGCTTATATCTTTTTGAGAGTCTAATGAATAGCAATGGTAATATGCATGGGTTATGAATTTGGTCCTAATATGATAGGTATTCAAGAGGGATATAATAAAAACTTTCATGTAGATCACTGAATATGATAAGTTTGATTCCTTGCAATAGTTTTGCGATATTAAGATGGTAATATGTGGGAGGTGCTAGTAGATAATTGTGGTTTAGTAAGAATATTGGTGTTAAGGTTTGTGATTCCCGAAGCATGCACGTATGATCTGTCGTTATGCTAGGAAGTTGGAGCATGATTTATTTTTGATTGTCTACCTTATGAGTGGCGATCAGGGACGAGCGATGGTCTTTTCCTACCAATCTATCCCCCTAGGGATATGCGTAGTAGTACTTTGCTTCGAGGGCTAATAAACTTTCGCAATAAGTATGTGAGTTCTTTATGACTAATGTGAGTCCATGGATTATACGCACTCTCACCTTTCCGCAATTTGCTAGCCTCTTCGGTGCCGTGCATTGCCCTTTCTCACATCGAGAGTTGGTGCAAACTTTGCCGGTGCATCCAAACCCCATGATATGATACGCTCTATCACACATAAGCCTCCTTATATCTTCCTCAAAACAGCCACCATACCTACCTATCATGGCATTTCCATAGCCATTCCGAGATATATTACCATGCAACTTCCACCGTTCCGTTTTTATGACACACATCATCATTGTCATATTGCTTTGCATGATCATATAGCTGACATGGTATTTGTGGCTCAGCCACCGTTCATCATTTTTTATACATGTTACGCTAGTATCATTGCACATCCTGGTACACCGCCAGAGGCATTAATATAGGGTCATATTTTTGTTCTGGTTTTGAGTTGTAATTTTCTTTTGAGTTGTAAGTAAATAGAAGTATGATGATCATCATCATTAGAGCATTGTCCCAGTGAGAAAAAAAAGAGGCCAAAAAGAGCCCACAAAAATAATAATAAAAAAGAGGCAAAAAAGAGCCCACCAAAAAAATGAGAGAAAAAGAGAGAAGGGGCAATGTTACTATCCTTTACCATACTTGTGCTTCAAAGTAACACCATGCTTTTCATATAGAGAGTCTCCTGTTTTGTCACTTTCATATACTAGTGGGAATTTTTCATTATAGAACTTGGCTTGTATATTCTGATGATGGGCTTCCTCAAATGCCCGAGGTCTTCATGAGCAAGCAAGTTGGATGCACACCCACTTAGTTTTCATGTTGAGCTTTCATACACTTATAGCTCTTAGTGCATCCGTTGCATGGCAATCCCTACTCCTCGCATTGACATCAATTGATGGGCATCTCCATAGCCCGTTAATTAGCCTCGTTGATGCGAGACTATCTTCTTATTTTCGACTTCCCCTTATTTACCTCTACCACCACACTCTATTCCACCATAGTGCTATATCCATGGCTTGCGCTCATGTATTGCGTGGGGGTTGAAAAAGCTAAAGCGCGTTTAAAAGTATGAACCAATTGCTCGGCTTGTCATCGGGGTAGTGCATGATAAATATTTTGTGTTAAGAAGATGGAGCATGACAGGATTATATGATATTGTAGGGATAACGTTCTTTAGCATTTTTATTTTGAAAGACATGATTGTTTGTTAGTATGCCTGAGTATTGATGTCTTTATATCAAACTATAGACTATTGCTTTGAATCATTCCGATCTTATTATTCATACCGTAAGAGAGAGATTACATGATGAAACATGATAGGTAGCATTCCACATCAAAAATTCTGTTTTTATCATTTACCTACTCGAGGACGAGCAGGAATTAAGCTTGGGGATGCTTGATACATCTCCAATGTATCTATAATTTTTGATTGTGCCATGCTATTATAGTATCAATCTTGGATGTTTTATATGCAATTATATGCCATTATATATCATTTTTTGGGACTAACCTATTAACCCAGTGCCTAGTGCCAGTTGCTGTTTTTTTGCTTGTTTTTGTCTTTTCAGAAAATCATTATCAAAAAGAGTCCAAACGAGAAAAAAAACTTTGGATTAATTTTTTCTGGACCAGAAGAGACCCACGAAGCTTCAGGAGAAGACCAGAAGAGCCACGAGGAGGCGGCAAGCCTGGAGGGCGTGCTTAGGGGGGTAGGCGCGCCCCCCAGGCTTGTGGGCCCCTCGTAGCCCCTCCTGACCTAATTCCAGCGCTATAAATCCCAAATATTCCCAATATACCAGAGAGACAGAAGAGAAAACCTTTCCGCCGCCGCAAGCCTCTGTTCTTCCACAATCCCATCTGGAGGCTTTTTTCGGTACTCTGCCGGAGGGGGAATCAATCACGAAGGGCTTCTGCATCAACCTTGCTACCCTTCCGATGATGTGTGAGTAGTTTACCACAGACCTACGGGTCCATAGCTAGTATCTGGATGGCTTCTTCTCTCTCTTTGATCTTCAATACCATGTTCTCCTCGATGTTCTTGGAGTTCTATCCGATGTAATCTTCTTTTGCGGTGTGTTTGTTGGGATCCGATGAATTGTGATTTTATGATCAGATTATTCATGAGAAATATTTGAGTCTTCTCTAAACTCTTTTATGCATGATTATTATAGCTTTGTATTTCTCTCAGATCTATCGATTTGGTTTGGCCAACTAGATTGGTTTATCTTGCAATGGGAGAGGTGCTTTGTGATGGGTTCAATCTTGCGATGCTCAATCCCTGTGACAGAAGGGGACATGACACGTATTTGTATTGTTGCCATTAAGGATAAAAAGATGGGGTTTAATCATATTGCTTGAGTTTACTTTGTCTACATCATGTCATCTTGCTTAAGGCGTTACTCTGTTTCATACTTAATAACCTAGATGCATGCTGGATAGCGGTCGATGGGTGGAGTAACAGTAGTAGATGCAGGCAGGAGTCGGTCTACTTGTCTCGGACGTGATGCCTATATACATGATCATTGCCATGAATCCGTCATAATTATTTGCTTTTCTATCAATTGCCCAACAGTAATTTGTTTACCCACCGTATGCTATGTGTTCGAGAGAGAAGCCTCTAGTGAAAACTATGGCCCCCGGGTCTACTTTTGTCATATATTAAAACCAAAAATACTTTGCTGTAATTTATTTACTTTTATTTTGTATTTTAGTTTATCTATCTATCACTATCAGAATTAATCCTTGCAAATAACCGCTAAGAGGATTGACAACCCTCTTATTTGCGTTGGGTGCAAGTGTTTGCTTTTGTGTGTGCAGGTGCGTTTAATGGGATTTTGCTTGGTTCTCCTACTGGATTGATAACCTTGGTTCTTAACTGAGGGAAATACTTATCTCTACTACAGTGCATCATCCTCTCCTCTTTGGGGAAATACCAACGCAGTCTACAAGTAGCACTCGTCTCCTTCCTTCCTCCTCCCCCGTCGTACGCGAGTCGCGACCACCGTCTGGTCCAACGTCGCCGCCCACCAGCGCCGCCGCCACGGAGGCAACCACCGCCGCCCACCTATGCAACTCGACCACCGCCGCCCACTGCTACTTGTAGACTGCGTTGGTATTTCCCCGAAGAGGAGAGGATGATGAAGTATAGTAGAGATAAGTATTTCCCTCAGTTAAGAACCAAGGTTATCAATCTAGTAGGAGAACCAAGCAAAATTCCGTTAAGCGCACCTGCACACACAAAAGCAAACACTTGCACCCAACACAAATAAGAGGGTTGTCAATCCTCTTAGCGGTTATTTGCAAGGATTAATTCTGATAGTGATAGATAGATAAACTAAATTACTAAATAAAATAAAATTAAATAAATTGCAGCAAGGTATTTTTAGGTTTTTTATATATGATAAAGTAGACCCGGGGGGCCATAGTTTTCACTAGAGGCTTCTCTCTCGAACACATAGCATACGGTGGGTAAACAAATTACTGTTGGGCAATTGATAGAAAAGCAAATAATTATGACGGGTTCATGGCAATGATCATGTATATAGGCATCACGTCCGAGACAAGTAGACCGACTCCTGCCTGCATCTACTACTATTACTCCACCCATCGACCGCTATCCAGCATGCATCTAGGGTATTAAGTATGATACAGAGTAACGCCTTAAGCAAGATGACATGATGTAGACAAAGTAAACTCAAGCAGTATGATTAAACCCCATCTTTTTATCCTTAATGGCAATAATACAAATATGTGTCATGTCCCCTTCTGTCACTGGGATTGAGCACCGCAAGATTGAACCCATCACAAAGCACCTCTCCCATTGCAAGATAAATCAATCTAGTAGGCCAAACCAAATCGATAGATCGGAGAGAAATACAAAGCTATAATAATCATGCATAAAAGAGTTCAGAGAAGACTCAAATATTTCTCATGAATAATCTGATCATAAACTCACAATTCATCGGATCCCAACAAACACACCGCAAAAGAAGATTACATCAGATAGAAACCCAAGAACATCGAGGAGAACATGGTATTGAAGATCAAAGCGAGAGAATAAGCCATCTAGCTACTAGCTATGGACCCATAGGTCTGTGGTAAACTACTCACACATCATCGGAAGGGCAGCAAAGTTGATGAAGAAGCCCTCCGTGATCGATTCCCCCTCCGGCAGAGTACCGGAAAAGGCCTCCAGATGGGATCGCGGAAGAACAGAGGCTTGCGGCGGCGGAAATATTTTCTCTTCTATCTCTCTGGTATATTGGGAATATTTGGGAATTTATAGCGCTGTAATAAGGTCAGGAGGGGCTATGAGGGGCCCACAAGCCCGGGGGGCGCGCCTACCCCCCTGGGCGCGCACTCCAGGCTTGTCGCCTCCTCGTGGCTCTTCTGGTCTTCTCCCGAAGCTTCGTGGGTCTCTTCTGGTCCAGAAAAATTTAATCCAAAGTTTTTTTCTCGTTTGGACTCTTTTTGATAATGATTTTCTGAAAAGGCAAAAAGAAGCAGAAAACAGCAACTGGCACTGGGCACTGGGTTAATAGGTTAGTCCCAAAAAATGATATATAATTGCATATAAAACATCCAAGATTGATACTATAATAGCATGGAACAATCAAAAATTATAGATACGTTGGAGACGTATCAAGCATCCCCAAGCTTAATTCCTGCTCGTCCTCGAGTAGGTAAATGATAAAAATATAATTTTTGATGTGGAATGCTACGTATCATGTTTCATCATGTAATCTTTCTCTTACGGTATGAATAATAAGATCCGAATGGTTCAAAGCAATAGTCTATAGTTTGATATAAAGACATCAATACTCAGGCATACTAATAAACAATCATGTCTTTCAAAAAAAATGCTAAAGAATGTTATCCCTACAATATCATATAATCTTGTCATGCTCATCTTCTTAACACAAAATATTTATCATGGACTACCCCGATGACAAGCCGAGTAATTGGTTCATACTTTTTAACGCGCTTCAGCTTTTTCAACCCCCACACAATACATGAGCGCAAGCCATGGATATAGCAGTATGGGTGGAATAGAATGTGGTGATAGAGATTAATAAGGAGAAGTCAAAAATAAGAAGATAGTGTCACGTCGATGAGGCTAATGAATGGGCTATAGAGATGCCCATCAATTGATGTCAATGCGAGGAGTAGGGATTGCCATGCAACGGATGCACTAAGAGCTATAAGTGTATGAAAGCTCAACATGAAAACTAAGTGGGTGTGCTTCCAACTTGCTTGTTGATGAAGACCTCGGGCATTTGAGGAAGCCCGTCATCGGAATATACAAGCCAAGTTCTATAATGAAAAATTCCCACTAGTATATGAAAGTGACAAAATAGGAGACTCTCTATATGAAAAACATGGTGTTACTCTGAAGCACAAGTGTGGAAAAAGGATAGTAACATTGCCCCTTCTCTCTTTTTCTCTCATTTTTTTTTTCGTGTGCTCTTTTTGGCCTCTTTTTTTTAGAACGGTCTCATGGACCTCATCCCCACTTTTTTGAGGACTCATTAGTCTCCACCATTCTTTCCTCACTGGGACAATGCTCTAATAATGATGATGATCACACTTTTGTTTACTTACAACTCAATATTACAACTCGATACTAGAACAAGAATATGACGCTATATGAATGCCTCTGGCAGTGTACCAGGATGTGCAATGATGCTAGCGTAACATTTATAGAAAATGATGAACGGTGGGTGAGCCACAAATACTATGTCAGCTATATGATCATGCAAAGCAATATGACAATGATGATGTGTGTCATAAAAAAGGAACGGTGGAAGTTGCATGGCAATATATCTCGGAATGGCTATGGAAATGCCATGATAGGTAGGTATGGTGGCTGTTTTGAGGAAGATATAAGGAGGCTTATGTGTGATAGAGCGTATCATATCACGGGGTTTGGATGCACCGGCAAAGTTTGCACCAACTCTCGATGTGAGAAAGGGCAATGCACGGTACCGAAGAGGCTAGCAAATTGCGGAAAGGTGAGAGTGCGTATAATCCATGGACTCACATTAGTCATAAAGAACTCACATACTTATTGCGAAAGTTTATTAGCCCTCGAAGTAAAGTACTACTACGCATGCCTCTAGGGGGATAGATTGGTAGGAAAAGACCATCGCTAGTCCCCGACCGCCACTCATAATGTAGACAATCAAGAATAAATCATGCTTCAACTTCTTAGCATAACGACAGATCATACGTGCATGCTTCGGGAATCACAAACCTTAACACCAATATTCTTACTAAACCACAATTATCTACTAGCACCTCCCACATATTACCATCTTAATATCGCAAAACTATTGCAAGGAATCAAACTTATCATATTCAGTGATCTACATGAAAGTTTTTATTATATCCCTCTTGAATATCTATCATATCAGGACCAAATTCATAACCCGTGCATATTACCATTGCTATTTATAGACTCTCAAAAATATATAAGCGAAGCATGCGAGTGCAACTATTTCTTTAAAATATAACCATCACCGTGCTCTAAAAGATATAAGTGAAGCACTAGAGCAACTGCCTAGCTCAAAAGATATAAGTGAAGCACATAGAGTATTCTAACAAATCACGAATAATGTGTGTCCCTCTCAAAAAGGTGTGTTCAGCAAAGATGATTGTGACAAACTAAAAAACAAAACAAAAGCAAACAAACTATATCACAAGACGCTCCAAGTAAAACACATATCATGTGATGAATAAAAATATAGCTCCAAGTGAGTTACCGATAGATTGTAGACGAAAGAGGGGATGCCTTCCGGGGCATCCCCAAGCTTAGACGCTTGAGTCTTCCTTGAATTTTACCTTGGGGTGCCTTGGGCATCCCCAAGCTTAGGCTCTTGCCGCTCCTTATTCCTTTATCCATCGTAATCTCACCCAAAACTTGAAAAGTTCAGCACACAAAACTCAACAGAAACCTCGTGAGATCCATTAGTATAACAAACATAAACTTTAGGTACTGTTGTAAATTGATTCATATTTAATATTGGCATAATGCTACTGCACTCCAACTTCTCCATGACTCATACCCCCCGATACGATCCATAGATTCATCAAAATAAGCAAACTATGCAGCAAAAACAGAATATGTCTAAAACAGAACAGTCTATAAAGACCTGAATTAACGTCACACTTATGTAACTCCTACAATTCTGAAAAATTAGGACAACGTGGGTAATTCCTATGTCAATATTGTGTAAAAAATTCAGAATGTTCTGACGTTCCAGCGAAAAATCAAAATTCCAGCACTAGACGCAAAAGTTTCTGTTTTCAAACAGCATCAATTATACTATCATCCAAATCATCCCAAAGGCATTACTTGGCACAAACACTAATTAAAAGATAAAAACACAATCATAAAAGAGGCGATAATTGTGTAAACACATAAGAACAGAAAGTAAAAACAAAAATTTATTTTATTCATTGGGTTGCCTCCCAATAAGCGCTATTGTTTTATGCCCCTAGCTAGGCATAATGCATAGTTTCAAGTGTTGTCATCCTTCAAGTTAATTTCATAGGCGGCCCTCATAATAGATTCATAAGGTGCCTTAATTGTCTTTCTAGGGAAGTGTTCCACCCCTTTCTTTAATGGAAATTGAAATCTTATATTACCTTCTTTCATATCAATAATAACACCTATTGTTCGTAGGAAATGCCTACCAAGTATTATAGGGCAAGAAGGATTGCATTCAATATCAAGAACAATAAAGTCCACGGACACATAATTTCTATTTGCAAGAATAAGCACATCATTTATTCTACCCAATGGCTTTTTAATAGTGGAATCCGCAAGATGCAAATTAAGGGAACAAGGATCCATATTGGTGAGACCTAGCACATCACACAAAGATCACATAGAGCATTACATTCATAATCTTTAATTTTGACTTTAATAGTGGGTTCCCATTCATCTTGTAATTTTCTAGGAATTGAAACTCCCAACTCAAGTTTTTCTTCATGCGCTTTCATCATGGCTTCTACAATATGTTTAGTGAAAGCTTTATTTTGTTCATATGCATTTGGTGAATTAATCATGGATTGCAATAAGGAAATACACCCAATTAAAGAACAGCTATCATAATTAAAGTCCTTGTAATCCAAAGTAGTGGGTGCATTACTATTTAAAGTTTTGACCTCTCCAAACCCACTTTTTTCATTTTTATCATTAAGATTATCACCCTCCAAGCAATTGGGACTCCTTCTATCTAAAGTTGACTCTTCTTCAGTCCCTTTTTCATCAAGTTTTATGTTACTAAATAATGATTCAATAGGAGTGACACCAATCATTTTAATATCTTCATCATTACTAGATAGTAACTCAGGTTTAGCAGCCATCTTATTCACTAGAGTTGTTTGTTTATCTGAAATCTTTCCTAGCAAATTCTCAGTATTAGCAAGTTGAGCCTGAAGGTTGGACACTTCTAGATTGACATCTTCAAGTTGTTTATTAATAGCATCCAACAAGACAGAGTGTTCCTTAAGTTCTTCGGAAAAGAATTTATTTTGCTCATATTGTGAAGACATAAAATTCTTAGTGACATTTTCAATTTCAGACAATTTTTTGCTATAGAAGCTATCGCGAAATTCTTCTAGCGACATAGTGGCAGAGCAAGTAATTGAACTAGCAAACAAACAAATAAAAATATTTTTGTGTTTTTGTGAAAAAAAATTAGAAGTGGGGGAGATGAAAACGAGAGGCAAATGCAAATAAAAAGGCAAATAAAATAAATGCAAGTGGATGATAGTTTGTTGATACGTCTCCAACGTATCTATAATTTTTGATTGTTCCATGCTATTATAGTATCAATCTTGGATGTTTTTATATGCAATTATATATCATTTTTTGGGACTAACCTATTAACCCAGTGCCTAGTGCTAGTTGCTGTTTTCTGCTTGTTTTTGACTTTTCAGAGAAACAGTACCAAATGAAGTCCAAATGCCACGAAACTTTTTGGAAATTTTTTTCTGGACAAAAGAAACCTAGGAAGCTTCGGGAGGAGGCCAGAAGCCTCACGGAGGCCTCACAAGGCACTAGGGCGCGCCCCAGGCGGGGCGCGCCGTGGTACCTTGTGGGGCCCACGTGACTCCGTTTGACCTAATTCCACTTCTATAAATTCATAAATATTGGGAAACCCCGAGAGAGCCAAAAGAGAAAACCTTTCCCCCGCCGCAAGCCTTTGTTCTTCCACGATCCCATCTGGAGGCCTTTTCCGGTACTCTGCCGGAGGGGGAATCGATCACGGAGGGCTTCTACATCAACCTTGCTGCCCTTCCGATGATGTGTGCGTAGTTTACCACAGACCTACGGGTCCATAGCTAGTAGCTAGATGGCTTCTTCTCTCTTTTTGATCTTCAATACAATGTTCTCCTCGATGTTTTTGGAGTTCTATCCGATGTAATCTTCTTTTGCGGTGTGTTTGTTGGGATCCGATGAATTGTGAGTTTATGATCAGATTATTCATGAGAAATATTTCAGTCTTCTCTGAACTCTTTTATGCATGATTGTTATAGCTTTGTATTTCTCTCAGATCTATCGGTTTAGTTTGGCCTACTAGATTGATTTATCTTGCAATGGGAGAGATGCTTTGTGATGGGTTCAATCTTGCGGTGCTTAATCCCAGTGATAGAAAGGGACATGACACGTATATGTATTGTTGCCATTAAGGATAAAAAGATGGGGTTTATTCATATTGCTTGAATTTGCTTCTCTACATCATGTCATCTTGCTTAAGGCGTTACTCTGTTTCATACTTAATACCATAGATGCATGCTGGATAGCGGTCGATGGGTGGAGTAATAGTAGTAGATGCAGGCAGGAGTCGGTCTACTTGTCTAGGACGTGATGCCTATATACATGATCATTGCCATGAATCCGTCATAATTATTTGCTTTTCTATCAATTGCCCAACAGTAATTTGTTTACCCACCGTATGTTTATGTGTTCAAGAGAGAAGCCTCTAGTGAAAACTATGGTCCCCGGGTCTATCTTTATTATATAAAAAAACCTAAAAACTCCTTGATGCAATTTATTTACTTTTATTTTAATTAGTATTTTATTTTATCTATTTACCTCGATAAGATTTAATCTTTGCAAATAACCGCTAAGAGGATTGACAACCCTCTTATTTGTGTTGGGTGCAAGTGTTTGCTCTTGTGTGTGCAGGTGCGCTTAACGGAATTTTGCTTGGTTCTCCTACTGGATTGATAACCTTAGTTCTTAACTGAGAGAAATACTTATCTCTACTATACTGCATCATCCTCTCCTCTTCGGGGAAATACCAACGCAGACTACAAGTAGCAGGAAGAATTTCTGGCGCCGTTACCGGGGAGACATCCTCAAAATTACCAAGTACCTTAGCACAAATTATCATTCAATTGCATTTACTTTATTTACCTTTTATTTGCATTTGCCTCTTGTTTTCATCTCCCCCACTTCTATTTTTTTTTACAAAAACCCAAAAATGTTTTATTTGCTTGCTTGCTTTTATTGCCATGACAACACTCAAGAACAGTAAGTAAAACAAAAATTTAATATCACTATGGATCCTCATCCACTTGCTAATATTTTCAAAATATCCAATTATAATGAACCAATTGCTAGTGATTTGAGTGCTCTTGATTTTCTCTATGAAGTTTTGCTTGAAAATCATGAATCTGAAAATTGTGATGAAGTGTTAGAAGAAGAAATTTATAAAGTGATTCATGATAGCTCCTTGATTAAAAAGTATGATTGCAATGATGTTACTATAAATTCTATTAATGTGAATTGTGCTAATAATATGCAAAACTACAAGCTTGGGGATGATAATTTTGTTATGTCCACTACTTATTGCAATGATCATGATTGGGGTGATAATGCTTCTTATGATCTTAAAAATTTATTTAAGCCTCATGATGAATATGTTACTGATAATAATGTTTGCAATACTATTAAAAGTGGGTTTGGAAGAGCGTCAACTTTAGGTAATAATGATCCCACTACTTTGGAGTATACCTGGGCATATCTCGGGCTGGGCCGGGCTTCGGGCCGGGCCGACCAAAGCCCGATGCATAAAACCCAGGCCCGAGCCCGGCCCGGCCCGGCCGTCAGGCCTACTAAATCGGGCCCGAGCCTAGCCCGAGCCCGAAAAAGCCCGAAAAGGCCCGGTTGGCCCGGCCCGACTACGGCTAAAATCACATTTTCTGCAAGCCCGAGCCCGGCCCAATCTGCCCATCGGGCTCAGTTTCCAGGCCCGAGCCCGGCCCGATGGCACACTAGGGCTCAGCCCGGCCCGGGATTTTCGGGCCGGGTCGGGTCGGGCCGTCCGGGCCGGGCTGCCCATGGCCAGGTCTACTTTGGAGAATTATCAATCTAATGATTTTTTTTATAAAAGTGGGTTTGGAGAGGTCATGACTTTAGTTGATGTTAATCCCACTATTTTGGAATATTATAAAACTTTTATGCATGTGGATCATGAAGAGAATATTTTATATGGTAGCTATATTGTTGAATTTGATTATGATCCTACATGTAATTATTATGAGAGAGGAAAATATGGTTGTAGAAATCTTCATGTTACTAAATTGCCTCTCGTTATGTTAATGCTTCATTCTTCCTATTTGCATATGCTAGATATTGCTTGTCTTGATAATTTGTTTGCTTATAAAATGCCTATGCATAGGAAGTATGTTAGACTTAAATGTGTTTGTCACATGTTTTATGATGCTCTTTTTATGCTTCAATTATTATCTTTCATGAGAGCATCATTGAAATCTCAAGCCTATCTTAATGGCTATAAAGAAAGAGCTTGTTGGGAGACAACCCAATAAATTTTTATTCTGTTCTTGAGTGTTTGCATGATTATAGCTTCTGTTATGATTGAGTTTTTATGTTTTAATTAGTGTTTGTGCCGAGTAATGCCTTTGGGATGATTTGGAAGATAGTATAATTGATGTTGTTTGGAAAACAAAAAGTTTTGCGTCCAGTGCTGGAATTTTAATTCTGTACTGGAGCATCAGAAAAAATCTGAAATTTTTACACAGTATTGGTATATGAATTCCCACGTTTTCCTAATTTTTCAGAATTTTTGGAGTTACATAAGTATGGCTTTTAAATAGATCTTTACAGACTATTCTGTTTTAGACAGATTCTGTTTTTATTGCATAGTTTGCTAATTTTTATGAATCTATGGATCGTATCGAGGGGTATGAGTCATGGAGAAGTTGGAGTATAGTAGCATTATGCCAATATTAAATATGAATCAATTTACTATAGTACCTAAAGTTTAAGATTTGTTTGTTATACTAACGGATCTCACGAGGTTTCTGTTGAGTTTTGTGTGCTGAAGTTTTCAAGTTTTGGGTGAGACTACGATGGACAAAGGAATAAGGAGTGGCAAGAGCCTAAGCTTGGGGATGCCCAAGGCACCCCAAGGTAATATTCAAGGAAGACTCAAGCGTCTAAGATTGGGGATGCCCCAGAAGGCATCCCCTATTTCGTCTACAATCTATCGGTAACTCACTTGGAGCTATATTTTTATTCATCACATGATATGTGTTTTACTTGGAGCGTCTTGTGATATAGTTTGTTTGCTTTTGTTTGATTTTAAGTTTGTCACAATCATCTTTGCTGAACACACCTTTTTGAGAGGGACACACATTATTCGTGATTTGTTAGAATACTCTATGTGCTTCACTTATATCTTTTGAGCTAGGCAGTTGCTCTAGTGCTTCACTTATATCTTTTAGAGCACGGCGGCGATGATATTTTAAAGAAATAGTTGCACTCTCATGCTTCACTTATATCTTTTTGAGAGTCTCATGATAGCAATGGTAATATGCACGGGTTATGAATTTGGTCCTGATATGATAGGTATTCAAGAGGGATATAATAAAAACTTTCATGTAGATCACTGAATATGATAAATTTGATTCCTTGCAATAGTTTTGTGATATTAAGATGGTAATATGTGGGAGGTATTAGTAGATAATTGTGGTTTAGTAAGAATATTTGTGTTAAGGTTTGTGATTCCCGAAGCATGCACGTATGGTCTGTCGTTATGCTAAGAAGTTGGAGCATGAATTATTGTTGATTGACTTCCTTTGTGTGGCGGTCGGGGGCGCACGATGGTTAACTCCTACCAACCTCCCTCCTAGGGGCATGCGTAGTAGTACTTTGCTTCGAGGTCTAATAAACTTTCGCAATAAGTATGTGAGTTTTGTATGACTAATGTGAGTCCATGGATTATACGCACTCTCACCTTTCCGCAATTTGCTAGCCTCTTCGGTACCGTGCATTGCCCTTTCTCACATCCAGATTTGGTGCAAACTTCGCCGGTGCATCCAAACCCTGTGATATGATACGCTCTATCACACATAAGCCTCCTTATATCTTCCTCAAAACAGCCACCATACCTACCTATCATGGCATTTCCATAGCCATTCCGAGATATATTGCCATGCAACTTCCACCGTTCCATTTTTATGACATACATCATCATTGTCATATTGCTTTGCATGATCATATAGCTGACATAGTATTTGTGGCTCAGCCACCATTCATCATTTTTATACATGTTACGCTAGCATCATTGCACATCCTGGTACACTGCCAGAGGCATTCATATAGAGTCATATTTTTGTTCTAGTATCGAGTTGTAATTTTGAGTTGTAAGTAAATAGAGGTGTCATGATCATCTTTATTAGAGCATTGTCCCAGTGAGGAAAGGATGATGGTGGCTATGATTCCCCCACAAGTCGGGATGAGACTCCGGACAAAAAAAGGTGAAAAAGAGCCATGAAAAAAGGGGAGAAAGAAAAAAAAGGAAAAAAGGGGAAAAAGAAAAAAAAAGAGAAAGAAAAAGAAAAAGAAAAAAATAAATGAGAGAAAAAGAGAGAAGGGGCAATGTTACTATCTTTTTCCACACTTGCGCTTCAGAGTAAAACCATGTTTTTCATATAGAGAGTCTCCTATTTGGTCACTTTCATATACTACTGGGAAATTTTCATTATAGAACTTGGCTTGTATATTCCGATGATGGGTTTCCTCAAATGCCCGAGGTCTTCATGAGCAAGCAAGTTGGATGCACACCCACTTAGTTTTCATGTTGAGCTTTCATACACTTATAGGTCTTAGTGCATCCGTTGCATGGCAATCCCTACTCCTCGCATTGACATCAATTGATGGGCATCTCCATAGCCCGTTGATTAGCCTCGTTGATGTGAGACTTTCTCCATTTTTGACTTCTCCTATTTATCTCTATCACCATACTCTATTCCACCCATAGTGCTATATCCATGGCTTGCGCTCATGTATTGAGTGGGAGTTGAAAAAGCTGAAGCGCGTTAAAAAGTATGAACCAATTACTTGGCTAAAACCGGGGTTGTTCATGATAAATATTTTGTGTGAAGAAGATGGAGCATGACAGGATTATATGATTTTGTAGAGATAACGTTCTTTAGCATTTTTATTTTGAAAGACATGATTGTTTGCTAGTATGCCTGAGTATTGATGTCTTTATATCGAATTATAGACTATTGCTTTGAATCATTTGGATCTTGTTATTCATACCGTAAGAGAGAGATTACATGATGAAACATGATAGGTAGCATTCCACATCAAAAATTCTGTTTTTATCATTTACCTACTCGAGGACGAGCAGGAATTAAGCTTGGGGATGCTTGATACGTCTCCAACGTATCTATAATTTTTGATTGTTCCATGCTATTATAGTATCAATCTTGGATGTTTTTATATGCAATTGTATGCAATTATATATCATTTTTTGGGACTAACCTATTAACCCAGTGCCTAGTGCCAGTTGCTATTTTCTGCTTGTTTTTGGCTTTTCAGAGAAACAGTACCAAATAAAGTCCAAATGCCACGAAACTTTTTGGAGATTTTTTTCTAGACAAAAGAAACCTGGGAAGCTTCGGGAGGAGGCCAAAAGCCTCACGGAGGCTTCACAAGGCACTAGGGCGCGCCCCGGGGGGGGCTCCGTGGTACCTTGTGGGGCCCACGTGACTTCGTTTGATCTAATTCCACTTCTATAAATTCACAAATATTGGGAAACCCCCAGAGAGCCAGAAGAGAAAACCTTTCCGCCGCCGCAAGCCTCGGTTCTTCCATGATCCCATCTGGAGGCCTTTTCCGGTACTCTACCGGAGGGCGAATCGATCACGGAGGGCTTCTACATCAACCTTGCTGCCCTTCCGATGATGCGTGAGTAGTTTACCACAGACCTACGGGTCCATAGCTAGTAGCTAGATGGCTTCTTCTCTCTCTCTTTGATCTTCAATACAATGTTCTCCTCGATGTTCTTGGAGTTCTATCCGTTGTAATCTTCTTTTGCGGTGTGTTTGTTGGGATCCGATGAACTGTGAGTTTATGATCGGATTATTCATGAGAAATATTTGAGTGTTCTCTGAACTCTTATATGCATGATTGTTATAGCTTTGTATTTCTCTCCGATCTATCGGTTTAGTTTGGCCTACTAGATTGATTTATCTTGCAATGGGAGAGGTGCTTTGTGATGGGTTCAATCTTGCGGTGCTCAATCCCAGTGACAAAAAGGGACATGACACATATTTGTATTGTTGCCATTAAGGATAAAAAGATGGGGTTTATTCATATTGCTTGAATTTGCTTCTCTACATCATGTCATCTTGCTTAAGGCGTTACTCTGTTTCATACTTAATACCCTAGATGCATGCTGGATAGCGGTCGATGGGTGGAGTAATAGTAGTAGATGCAGGCATGAGTCAGTCTACTTGTCTCGAACGTGATGCCTATATGCATGATCATTGCCATGAATCCGTCATAATTATTTGCTTTTCTATCAATTGCCCAACAGTAATTTGTTTACCCACCGTATGTTTATGTGCTCAAGAGAGAAGCCTCTAGTGAAAACTATGGTCCCCGTGTCTATCTTTATTATATAAAAAAACCTAAAAACTCCTTGCTGCAATTTATTTACTTTTATTTTAATTAGTAGTTTAGTTTATCTATTTACCTCGATAAGATTTAATCCTTGCAAATAACCGCTAAGAGGATTGACAACCCTCTTATTTGCGCTGGGTGCAAGTGTTTGCTCTTGTGTGTGCAGGTGCGCTTAACGGAATTTTGCTTGGTTCTCCTACTAGATTGATAACCTTGGTTCTTAACTGAGGGAAATACTTATCTCTACTGTACTGCATCATCCTCTCCTCTTCGGGGAAATACCAACGCAGACTACAAGTAGCACCGCCACCCAAGTGTCGCCCATGCTCTACGCTCGATAGTGGAGCTCGTGCTGCTACTGATCCCCTGTCTTCGTGCTGCTGCTGATCGTCTATAAATAAGAAGAAGGTACAGTACATGACAATAAACTCAGATCTCAATAATGATGCAAACTGTTTGATTTTGATAATGCTCATTCAAACCAATGACAAGGTTGCAATATAATGCTCCCGAGACTAACATATTTAGTATATTGGATAGAAAACATAAGTAAAATGAAACTGACAGATGAGAGATTAGTTAATTTCATTGAAACTGTAGTAATTGTTTCTCCATTCTGGAGTATTGATACGTCCTAAACATATCTACTTTTCCAAACACTTTTGCTCTTTGTTTTGGGCTCTAATTTGCATGATTTGAATGAAACTAACTCAGACTGACGCTGTTTTCGGCATAACTACCTTAGTGTTATTTTTGTGCAGAAATAGAATTCTCAGAATTGGATGGGGATTCTTGGATATTTATTTCAGAATATTTGAGGAGTTATGGAGTGAAAACGGACCAGAGGAGAGTCACCAGGGGTGACACGGCCAGGTGGCACGCCCCCTAAGGCGCGCCATGGGGGCATGTGGGGCCCCTGGCCACCACCTTTCGGTGATTCCGCCACCATAAAACCCTATATATACCCAATTTTTTTAGAAAAATCACGGAAGCTTTTCGCGATACAGATACGCCGCCACTGATGGCTCTAGAATTTGTGACTTTTTATAAGGAGTTTTAACTTGGTTTTCATCGGGTTTTTATTATTTCTCGGTTATTTCTAACGCTAATCCTTTGAGAGAGGAGAAAACTCATTTTTCCATTGTTTGGCAAGAAAAAGCATATATCACTAGTAGAGAAATTACTAGTCATAACTTTAGTTGGTGGCGCGCCATTTCCAATCAACGCGAGCACTATTTTTTTCCAAATAGTGGTGGCGTTGGCATATTTGGTATGCCAGCTTTATAAGGTTAGTGCTAGCATTGTTTTTTCTTAAAACACCACCAATTTGTGGGCCTAGCTGTACTGACCAGTTGAAAGATGGTGGTGGCGCTGGATTTCTATGTACACCGTAGGTAAATATTCTAGTGCTGGCGTGTCTTGTATTGGAACACCAGCAATAAGTTTTGCCTATATATAGGAGTGTTGGCGCCCTTGTTTCCCAAACACATTCACTTCCATTCTCCACAAAAATCTTCTCCCTAATTAACTAGCTAGCTCCCCTTAGTTTTTGTTGTTCCCTCTTAGCTACCTACATGGGTGGTAATGGACCCACCAGAGCTTGTCGAATGGCATGAGCCCTGCGTGCGAGCCCATGTCGGCGGAGCGTGTCTAAAGGTTGGGACTCCGCCGCCTTGGCCGAGCTCCCCTCTGGCCCTATTGGCTATGCCATGAGCTCGCCATGACCAATGCAGCCGGCCCTGTCCGGCGAATCATCCCGCTGTAGCAGCGCGACGTCCGTTCGACCCGACAGCTACACCACCAGCACCGAAGCTGCCGGGAATCGGGCGAGGGGACCTATGCTGCTTTGCGGCTATCGACGCCCTCTTGATTAGAATATCTCGCACACAGAATGGAATCCAGACCGGGAGTTCTACATCTGCACTGGCCATGGAAAGGTATATGACAGAGAATACCTCTCGATCTATTTCAACAAATTTACACAATTCAAATCTAGTGTCGCTCACATCATCATGTGTATATATATTGTGATCCGCAGACAGCAGTGACAATGTTTTGCTAGACATGAATATGGGTTGATCTCGTGCAGAAATACGTAAGCGAGTTGCTTGTGTACTCCATTGGACCGATGAGACAACATATAGATGAGATGCAAGTCAAGAATGATGTGATGCGAGGTCAAATCCAAAAATTCAAGAAGCTTCGATATGCACTTTTAGCTGGTATTATGATTGGGCTCGTTCTCCCAGCTGGATCGGTGGCATCATTTCTTTTCATGGGAGTCATTACACTGATGATGTTCTTAGTCTAGGCAAATTAACTAGATGTAGAACTAGGCCAGATTAATGAGATCGATGTTGTTCTAGTTATGGTCTTCAACTATTTTATTATGTGTATTAGCCAAAATAAAAAAATAAAAATAAAACAAAATAATAAAATAAAATAAACCAAACATAACTATAAATATAAAACAATGTGTATAAAAAATAAACTAAAAAAGTAAAATTTATAGTTAAAAAAATATATATGCATGGGCCACGTCAGCCCACGCCAGCAACTACTCGGCCGCCCTCCCACCAAACTGCCCTCAACTACCCCTTCCACATTCTTCTCACCCCACCATCCATTCCCACCCCGCGCCGCCGCCGCCAACTCCCATGCCCCGTCGTCTCCGTTGCCGCCTCCATCGCCGCCAACGCCCCGTCGGCCCCATCATCTCCGTCTCCATCGTCGTCGTCTCCGCCACCGCTGCCAACGCCCCACCTCTCCATCTCCACTGCCACCGTCGCCGTCGCCGTTGCCAACGCCCCCGGTGAGTTGTAGTGTATATAGTTTAGTGTAGTGTAGTTGTAGTTGTAAATAAATTTAGTGTAGTGTAGTTGTAACTTTAGTGTAGTGTAGTTGTAGATTTTGGTGTAGAATTTTTAGTGTAGTTGTAGATTTTAGTGTAGAATTTTCAGAGTAGTGTAGTGCAGTTGTAGATTTTAGTGTAGAATTTTTAGTGTAGTTGTAGTTATAGATTTTAGTGTAGAATTTTTAGTGTAGTTGTAGTTTTTAGTGTAGTTTGTAGAATTTTAGTGTAGTGTGTGTAGTTGTAGAATTTTAGTGCAATTGTAGAATTTTAGTGTAGTGTAATTCTAGATTTTAGTGTAGTCGTACAATTTTGTAGTTGTACATTGTATATTGTAGGTTTTGCAGGTACCCGTGTCGTCAATATGTCCAATTTATTAGCAAGGTCATGGCGAATTTTTTTCGTTAACTATATGTAGAGTTCAAATTTTTTACTAACTTGTTAGATTTATATGCATCGTCACAGATGACACCGAAGTTTCGTGGTGTGCGACAGAAGGGGAACAAGTGGTATGCGACCATTAGGAAGGACAATGTGGTCCATGAGCTTGGCTACTGGGACACCCCGGAGTTAGCGGCACACACCTACGATGCAAAGGCGGTTGAGTTCTATCAGGAAGAGGCGCTTCTGAACTTCCCTGAGTGTCGTGAGTACGCGGGGTTCCTCGCGCCGGAGGGCATGAGGATATGCACCAAAGCTGAGGAGAAGGAGAACTTCCAGGCCGAGATGCAGTTCTTCGATCCCATGGCGAGGGAGCTTGCGACAGATGCGCAACTCGTGGAGCTCAACAAGATGATGCTACTTCAGTATGAATCCAGGAAGAGCGCAGCGGAGGATCTCGTAGACTGAGATGACATCGAGGATGGGGAGGGGATCAGCACGGGCGTCGTAGGTCCACCAGGGACGACCACGAGGTCGGCCCCTCCGGTCACTAGCTTGCTAAATGGGTAGCGCTAGTTCGTACGAACTGTTTAACTTTATGCATTTTTATGTTTGAAATGCTTAATTACTACTAGTATGTGTAAAATATCCAATGAACCTAGCTAGGTATATGTGTTTTATGTTGAATTATATCTATGCACGTGTTCTGTGTTGGTCATTTAGTTTAATGATGTGTGTTTATTTTGGTCAACATGATGAAAGTAGTAAATGGATGCCCCGTGTGAGACCTGTGGTGCAGTGAGATGCTAGAAGGATATGAAGTTCTTCATAGATCTTCCGAATGACTTCCTCACTAGGACGGTATGTTTTAGTTCAACATGTTCTGATTGAGTTTCATATGGTGGTTGTGCCCAAAATTGTCGAACTAGTTATTTCTTTTAATTTTGCTCAGGTCATCCCTTGTAGGGAAAGGCGTGACTCCTTAGAGAGGTTTCGAGTTCCGCTTGATGCAACCATCATATTCTAGTGCACCCTCATGAAGATGCTGACGACCCAACACTTCAATTGTTTTGTCACCAGCGAGTCAAACCGCGCCTATTTCGGTTGCCCTGGTTGGAGAGCCCTTGTAAATGATTACGCGGTGGAAGCTGGGGAGAGAGCCCCGTTCTACCTCGAGTATGATCATGACGAGATCATGGTCTACTACAGGTCTGCTGGCAGCTCTGATTCACTTACTCCAGACTACGACCCTGAGTCCACACGCCGAAGAGTCTAGTTAGCAAGCATGAATAGCAGATCATGTTATTACCAACTCTATTTAGTTGAATTTGTGTGTTATTTGCCTCTTTTTAGTACTTTGTTGAACTATGTGAATTAGTACATTGTTGAACTTAAATGCTATTATTTGCCTCTATTTAGTACTGTCAAAACTTGATTTAATTACTGTTGGTAAACTGGATTATGCTGTCATTTTGGTTGGGATAGCGCTGCTGTACAACTTTTATTTCAAATCTGAAAATCAAATTGTTGGCATGGTGCCAACATGGCATGCCACTACTGATGAGTATTAGTGGTGGCGTTGGACGCGTGGCATTCCATAGGTATCTAAATACTACTGACATGGGCTCCAATGCCACTGCTATTTTTTAACAATGGCACCATATTGGTGGTGTCGACCTCCCATGCCAGCATGACACTTTTTGCCACGCCATAACTAGGATTTTCTGCAGTAGTGTATGGAAGGAAATCAAGGAGCATTACTCCAAATTGAGCCAAATGGAGCAACTTCCATATTGGGGGATTCACCACCAGGCGCACCGGAGTACAAGACGGCCAACCATACGAGCTCTTGCGCTCGTATGAGCGGTCATATGAGGTGCCAGGGGCTCCCCCTCGTCTAGAGGAACAACTTTCGTGAAGGGAAACACATCACCAGAGAAACCTAGCCACCGCCACTCCATCCAAAACAGAGAGAGAAGAGATCCAGAGAAGAAGAACCCCCGGAGATCCTTCTAGTTTCGTTCTTCCACCTCCATACTCATTTCCATCTCATCATCACCATTGTAAGAGGAATTCTAAGTTGTAAGATCAGGGTGTAAAACTCTATTCATACTCATCTGGAGATTGAGACTTGTTGAATCATTTATCTTATTATGGATCTTCACGGTATTATCGACATAGTTTTCATGTATTAATTCTCTATGATGCCTGGTTATTCTCTTCCGATGTGTGAGTAATTTCCCCTAGGCGTGGGAGATGTAGGTGAGTGGCAAGAATCATTTGTGCCTATCCTATATGTCGTCATTCATGTTTGTAGTCTTCTGATTTGTCTAGTAAGTTGTTATACTATGGTGAATGCTATGCATGTTTTCCAATTTAAGGGGCCACGTAACATGATCTAAAGACCTACATAGGTAACACATATTGTTTAGGAAATCTGTGACCTCTAACGTGATAGGTGGATACATCTATGAGGACGAAAACAATATGAGATAACAGTGATCCACCGATCTTAATGCATGTTTCCGGTTTAATTACCTTAATTGTGGAAACGACCATGCTGTGGCAACGTTGAAGTAGGACCATAGTATGGAACGCAATCCCGTGAGGAGGAGTTCTATAACTCTAGGGTGATCCGCCTACAGAATAAGCAAATCAAATACTAAAGCTTCTGGGAAGACCTATTTGCCAGATTATATCCAACATTTTCCACTAGAGTTTCCAGCTCCATTATTAGAAAAATACCAAAAAAATCAAACTACTGAGCTTAATACTTTGTTTGCATAAATGACGATTACTCAGAAACAAGAAAAATCTGTGAGGGAATACCGTGCTCCGTATATGGGCTCAAAATCTTCCATAGTCTATTCTACAAACTATGCTACCGAGTACTCGATTGACTGCGATCTTATTCAGAAAGTCAGAAAGCATGCCTTTTCAGGGACTGAGGAAGAAGACCCTCAAGCATATCTTATGTTCTTTGACACTTTATGTGGGACTTTTAAAATCAAAGATTTGTCCAGAGAATTTGCTTTATTGAAACTCTTCAAGTTTTCTCTGAAGATAAGGCAGAAAATTAATGACGAATCTAAATCTGTCATTGATTTAAGTGCAGGTGGACGCTTTGTTTTACTACACGCGACGAACATTTTTTAGATACACGATGGCCATTATTGAAATAACGATAAACATTTTTAAATACACATTTAGTCTTTTATTTTAATTTTAAAACTAGTTATATTTTTTATAATATAACTATGAAAAACATATTTTTTTGAGGGAAAGACCATCATGGCTAGCTTTATTTAAATTAAACAACGCTTACATCGTCCGCTAAAAATTCAGAAATAAAACCTGGAGGTGAGTCCAACCACAAGTTTCGTGGATCAACACTTCCATTCTGCGCTAGCACATGAGCCACCATATTTGATTCGCGGTTAGAATGCTCAATAACAACCTTTCCGAAATTAACTATCAGTAAACGACATTCTTCAAGAATTGGGCCTGCCACCATCCAGTGCCCGGAGTTTTGTTGAAGAGCCTCCACTAAAATCATACTATTCGTTTGCACCGACAAGGAGTTTCTCCCAACTGTATTAGCCAATTTTAAGCCTTCAACCAGAGCTGCAGCTTCGGCCGATAACACATCCGCGGCATGTTCGATTTTTGCTGTAGATGCCGCAACAAATAAGCCCCCGCTGTCCCGGATAATGGCGCCGCACGCCCCCGAGTTAGTATCCTCTGAAATGGCGGCGTCGACATTCAGTGCCAACTGATTCAGTAGTGGGTTTTCCAGTGATTAAGATGCGGGATCATCGTTGGTTTACATGCAGCCCGTGTGAAGTTCAAAGACAGATCTTGAATCGCCTGGCTCGTCCGCGTTGGAGATTGCACAGGTATTTGCCGAGTTATGCTTTTCCTCTGCCACCACAAATACCATGATGCCACCGCAATCAATTCAGGCAAGCCCACCTGGTCCATATATCTAGTATTGTGTTCTGGATCGCACAGGAATATCTCAATGATTTCAGCACCCGATCGACCCGGTATTGCCACTTTGGCTATGATTTCATGCAATCCGAGCCCCCTCCAAATCTCCTGTGCTCTACCACATTTAAATAAGAGATGTGCTATATCTTCTACAAATCGTGTGCAAATTGGGCACTGAGCGGACTGTGAAAAATATATTTTTAACAAAGTTTTGGAATGATAAATAAATAAACTATAGATTAATGGTATACTGGGCAGTGGGCAACATCCCAACCTTTTTATTTTCGGCCCGTTGCGGAAAATGGTTTGTAAATGGTACACAACGTATCCCTCACACGCGTTATTAGTTAATGGGCCGGCCCATACAGGCATGGCTTTCACCCGGTTTTGGAAAGGTTTTCCGCACTAGTTTTCCTTTCTTTTACTTTATTTTTTCTTTTCAGTTTTCCGGATTTTTAGTTTTTTATTTAATTTTTCAATGCTTTTTTATCTTTTTATTGATTTTTTCACCTTTTGTTTCCTTTTTTTCCATTTTTAATTCATGAACTTTTCAAATCTGTCAATATTTCCAGAATTCATTATATTTAAAAATTGATGGGCATTTTAAAATTTCATGGACAGTTTCTATATTCATGAAGGTTTTAAAATTTGTTATTGAAAAATCCCAAATGTTTTTGAAATTTAAGAATATTTGAAAATTCATGAACATTTATAAAAATCCACAAACATTTTCTATATGCATGAAAAATTTAAAATCTATCAAAAAGCATATACCCAAAATTTTACTGAGCCATCAACAACTACTTTTCTAGATGAGTCAACGCAATGCTAAAAAGCTAATGGCCAAAGGGTGTAGACCGAGCGGGTGCCCGTTATAGCAGCAACTCGCGGTTGAAGGCAGGGAATACGAGGTTCCAATCCCAACTATTGTCCTCGCAAAAAAAAATCCCGACTATTTGACGCACCATCATAAAAAGCCTCAAATAGGAGGACTCTTTGTCTCCCATAGCCAACTGTGAGCTATGGGCACATCGCCCAATAGGGATGTGTTGACTTTTTTTGTAAGTCTTTTTCCTTTAACGTTTTCGCGAATTGGTTTATTCCAATTTTCAATGTATTCCCCAGTTTCTCTTTTTTTCTTTCCTTTTTGTCTTTTCTATTTATATGTATGTTTCTTTTCCCCCTTCTAAAGTAATTATATTTTTTAAATAAATACATGATTATTATTCATAAATAAAACATCTATACATTGATATTTTTAATAGAGGACGACTTTTTTGAAATGCGAGAACTCTTTTTAATAATTTTATGATATTTTAAAATAATAAGCATTTTTTAATGCATGAATATTTACAAGGGAAAACAAAAACCAAAAGATAAAAAAAATGAAAAGTGAAAATAAAAAAAAAATCAGGTTTTGTTGGGCTTAGCCTATGTAGACGTGTTGTAAGCGACGCTTCCTTTGCACTCGCTACGTGCGATGTATGTATAGTTTGTCTCAAAAAAAAAAACATGCGATGTATAGTTGTGCCATCCTATATGCCAGGGGCTTTGCCTAAAGGAAAGCATAATGTGTTGGTCACTAGCGTGGTCCATTAACAGGCAAAGTTTTTTTCCTTTTATATTTACTTATAATAATCTCGTAATTAATAGAAAAAATGCTGTGTAAAAAGAGAAATGTTCACGTATTAAAAAAAATATTGTGTTTGAAAAGAAATACTCATGCAGTAGAAAAAAGATATCCTTCTATATTGTTAAAAATGTCCATACATTTTTAAATGTTTATGTGTAATGTTCATGTACATGAAAAATGTGTCCATCTATGTTAAAAAATTCTTATATTTCTAAAAACTATTTAGATATTGATATAAAAAGGGAAAAAGTAAATGACATGAATAAAAAAACTAAAAAAAACTAAAACCGAAGAAAAGAATGATGGTGAAAAAGAACAAATAAATCGAAAGATAAGAAGAAGAAGAAGCAAATAAAGAGAATAGCTGAGGCACCCCTATTTGGCTCGGCCGACCCACCAGACGACGTGAGCAGAGCGACCATATTACCCGCAATGGGTGGTATATGGGATTTCCACAAGTGCAACACACATCTGGCTAATGCTTCAATCACACATGTGTAAGGAAACCACGAAATCATGCATTCAAATATCCAATGAAAAACCGAACTCATGAAGGTTGCATATAAACATAGCCACCATATGCGGCTCGCTATCCACATGGAAGTTGACCAACAATGAAAATTATTACTTGGGATTAGGTCAAGGGTGAGCATATGATTCAACGGTTTGCTCACTGAATAGACAATGAGCGGAAAATAAATCTAACATAAAACAAAGTGGTAAAAGAAAATTGACCAAAAAAGGTTCTTAATGGTGCAAAAGATGGAACATAATGTAATGGATACCAACCCCGACCATGTTATGACTTGACGTAGAGTAATTGCACACTTGTCATGAGATATCATCTATTCCAATGTGATTATGCATAATAAATACATCGTAAAGGGAATATAAAAACCAAGCAAGAAATTTTGCTATTCTCTAGTCTAAGAAATCCACTTGTGCAACATTAATACATTATCCTCTCTCCATTGAAATGCCTCCACCATGATTATGTTATATGCTTCCTCTTTATGTAGATCCGGTACTAAAGAGGTAATTAAGCTGCTCACTCATCAAACACCAAGGATTTAGCTACCAAATTGAATATTTTACCATGGGGGGTGGGGGTCGGTATTCATGGTTACTACGGTAACACCGGACAACTTTCGGACGAAATTTCAAGCAAAATTTGAATGTATTTTTTTGATAAACGCGTAAGAACCTATATAATGACACATGAACAATGGAAACACAATTCTAGCATGCCTTACCCCCTCCCCGCGTAATTTTCACCTTTGGGAAAATAAAATGTAGTGAAGAGTTAAGAAGAAAGTATTAAGTTGTGTTATGCGAACCGAACCCGCATTCTAAACAATATCGTGGATAAAATGACTAGGCATGCCAACTTGGAGAGACTCCAAAGTTTTTTATTTATCTCCATGGCCCATTCCCCCTCAGACTCATTATGTTGCAGCAAAATTGGTCAGGCCACGACCTAGTTTTGCTCACACATCTCTGACTGGCTCACATCACTGCACTACCAATTGGATTCTGTAACTATAGAATACATATCACATAAATAGTAAGTCAAATTCAAATTAAGAAGAATTTTTTAGCCGGTGGATCATTTAGGACTCATTTGGTTTGGAGGATTTCTGGAGGATCCCTATGAGATTTTCACCCACGGGATTTCTTCTTCTTATGTTTAGCATTCACTTCAAAGGAATAGATGTACTAGATTCATTAGGATTGTGTCCATATTGACCTAATTGCTTAGGATTCATAGCATTTGGCGAGACCTTATAGAAAACTGGATAATACCCTGCACGTTGTCGCGGGAATATTTTGCAATATATTGGAATGAGATTTGGTTGTATGAAAGATGAATATTGGAGTAATATGAAAATTAAAACTGAAAATGCATATGATTTATTGTGTTTGATTATTGCACAGTTGTAAAACAGTATTTATTAAATCTAAATAGAATAATAGAATGGAAGTTCTCATGCGTATTTTCATGTTTGGGTGGGTTATTTCCTATGCATTATATAGTTGTACAATATTTATTGGATACGAGTAGCATGCATGGTGTATGTTAAGCTGGGCCTTTTTTATGCATGATGGCATGGTGAGTTGATATACTTGCATGTTGAGAGAATCAGAATTAGTGGGGATAAACTATTTAGGTATATAGGATTCCTAAGGATTGGAAGGGGTAGCACATCTAAGACTTTACTTTTTTTATATTCCGCTAATTTCAAAATCATGCAAAGCAATTGATCCCTTAGCAAGGATGGTTGATATTTATTATTATCGACGATTATCGCTGTAAATTGCTCAGTGACTTGACCAAATCCTTGGTCAGCACACGCCATCATAGATCGATAATATTTTTGGTTAGACCAATAAAAAGAAAATATGTTTCACCTGCCTGTATTGTAAGTTTATAGAGGAGCCTCACAACATCTACGAAACCAAATAAACACAATGAAAGTATATTTCATGATGGATCTTAATATGCTAATTATATGTCCTAAATATTGGTACGCTCTCCTCCAATGCGGGCACTTGTGGGCTAAATCTGTCTCTACTTTAGGCTCCCGGCTATACGTAACTAGATGATACCCCACACCTTGTTGCGAGAATACTTTGCAATATATTTCAATGGGAACTGATTGTATGGAACATGAATATTTGGAGTGATAATTTGAAAACTAAATCTAAGAATACATATGGTTATTGTGTTTGATTATTTTATATTGTATAAATATCATAATAAAATGGAAAATCTCATGCATGTCAGTATGTTGAGGTGTCTTTTTTTATACACGGTTGCATGTTGAGGTGATCATTTTCCCATGCATGTTGATTGCTGAGGTGACATGTTTGCATGCTAGTGTGGGCTAACTATTTAGATATGCAAGATATGAGATATATGGAACCCTTCTTTTTGCAAAGGAGATATACCAAACCTGTGCCATGAAAATTGAGAGCAAGATCATCTCAGTGAGCGCAAATATGAGACAAATTAGTACTGCTTAGTAACTTATCATGTAGATAATAATCTCAATAAAACACACAGAGACAAAACACACCATATTCTATCTTGGCAATGCGCACGTACTCTCTCACAATGCACGGCATGCATTTCTGCATGCATACTTATGCTACGTTGTAGTACATGTGTATGTCATACTTTCTTTGCCTTTAATAATTAGTATTAGGTCAAACTGGGTCCTGTTGTCAATATATGATGGACGACAGTTGGACATACAGCCTTCACGCCGTGAACTTCAGCTGCACCTCCGGCCACCGCAGCCGCCCTCCCTCTGGCAGTTGAAGTAGGCGGCGGCGACCGGCGCGCCAAGGCAGTAGCACGCCGCGAAATCCCTGGTGTTGAAGTTGGGGCGCCACCCCGGCGCGTAGATCGCCTGCCTCACCGTCTGCCGGAACACGATGAACGCCAGGCGGTGGATCCCCGCCTTGGGCTGCGGGCTCTCGTACGCCACCACCTCAGTTCCTGACACGTTGGATCGGCCTAGTAAGAAAACTTAACACATAATTCAACATATACAACGCGAAATCCACATGCATGCATGTTCAATCCTCTTAGTGAACGTGGCAGCAGCTGGTTAGTGCATGCATGGAACTTCCATATTAATTTCTGCCAAGTCGCCCGGCCGCTTACCGTGACTGACATCACCTCCTTCCGGTATGTCCATCACTAACCTGCACAGCAAATATAAAGGACGCATGAATAATTTATTTTTGACGAACAAGCACCGACTGTGTGTTAATTAGGAGTATGAGGCATCAACTGACACAAGAAATTAGGTCGACATGGAAAAAACTGCATGGATGAAACGAAACAAGCTAGGTTGAGCTTAGCACATACGTACCAATGGAGGTACTCCCTTTTGGAAGGGTTGCTTGGACTAGGGCGCATCAGGATCCATCATCACCTAGTAACAAAGCATGGCAGTAACAAACATGCATAAGAAGGAGCAGTAACGACAACAGTTTTTTTTTCTTTTTTGAAAAGGAGGATAAACCCCGGCCACTACATCGATTGATGCAGTTGGTCGCTCACCAGCGTGTACAGTGCTGTTTCATTGCGCCCCCGGGAGCCGCCTATCTGGACGGTCGGCTGCCTGGCCACCTGCGACGGCCTCAGCCCGGACCCACTGGTCATCTCGCGGTTGTTATAGAACAACCTCAGCACCGCCGACGCATCAAAGTGGTTGATGATGTCTCCGACGATGTTCCCGACGACCAGCGGGTTCCTCGACGTGCTCATCGTTGGCTCGATCGGAAGACTCGTCACTAGCTATCCAGCTAATTAAGCACAAATGTGCATGGCAGTGAGCGTTTGCATTGGTGAGCTACGTATTTATATGCTTGAAATGGATTTGATACGATTCCTTGTCCTCCAAAGGTTCTTGCATTGGAATACCATAAACTTTCTTTAAAGATCCATCTTAATCCTTTGGGCATAGACATATACCAAGTGGAGAGACCATTTCGGAGTGAATAAAATCTTGAGGTTACCATGCGAAATCCGGTTACGGATGCAATGTACAAGTAACAGGGAGACAGACAAAGGAAGTGCTGACGCCTTAGAAAGCTCTTTGACCCCAATCTGATGACAACTCACACAGGTAACTATATACTTACTTAGTTTTCAGGCACGATCGATACCCCAGCAGCAATAGCCTGGACAGCATTGTTTTCCCTTCTGCTTTCTTTCTCTCTCTTATTACGAGGTGAATCCAGTCATCGTATTGGATTCTCCACGTAAAGTGGATGCGGAGGCAAAGCAGATATGGTGGTGTACTTGTTGAGAAGAACATGAGTTCAACAAGTGAATTACGAAAGCAACAAAGTTTATATCCCCATATATTCCTTTTTCAAGTATCATCCAGGTATGTTCTTCTGTACCCCTGCACTATTTTTTTTTTTTGCGAGAAACTTCCAATCTATTCATCTTCAATCATGGCAGTACAGCGAACACTAGAAATAATTAAAATTACATCCATATTCGTAGACCACCTAGCGACGACTACAAGCACTGAAGCGAGCCGAAGGCGCGCCGCCGTCATCGCCCCTCCATCGCCGGAGCCGGGCACAACTTGTTGTAGTAGACAGTCAGGAAGTCGTCGTGCTAAGGCCCCATGAGACCAACACACCAGAACAGCAACCGTCGCCGATGAAGATAAGTTTAGATCGGAAGGATCCAACCTGAAGACACAAGAACAAAGACGAACAAAGACTGGATCCGAGCAGATCCACCAAAGACAACCACCGACCGAATCCCGTGAGATCCGCCGGAGACACACCTCCACACGCCCTCCGACGATGCTAGACGCACCACCGGGGCGGGGGCTAGACGGGGAGGACCTTATTCCATCTTCAAGAAGCCGCCGCCGTCTCGTCTTCTTGAGCCGGACACAAACCCTAACAAAATTTGAAGAAGCACAAAAAAACGGAACCTTCCCATCGGCAAGGGCCGAGATCCACCACGCACCCATGGCCCTAAGGCCACAGGAGACGTGGCAGATCGGCGGCGCCGCCGACGGGAGGCAGAAACCCTAGCCGCCTTTTCTTGGAGGAGAGACGAAGGGATGTAGCCACGTCCCTGCACTATTTTACTGCAACTTGATTTCTAATGACCGCATGCTAGCTGGCATTGGAGCTTGTTTCATTTTATAACAGATGCCTAGATACAATCTTTTAGCTAGATCATTGAAGATCTTATGGCTCCTGCGTCAAAATAATGCACCCTACCAACAAGATGGTCCAATTCAAAGTAGTATTTGACAAAAAACTACCACATTTGGGGTACGAGTCCCACAGAACTACCACTTTTTTTAAAAGTGGCCGAAAACTACCAAAATTTTCTAATTTTGTGACTAAAAACTAGTAAGTCGAGTTGATGATCGTTTCAACGATTTTAAGTGCGTTTATGACAGCTGTGGCACACATGTCAGGTGGACGGCCGCCCTAACGGCCAACAACGCTCACTTGGTGGCCGTTAGAGCCGGCGCTTGGTCGCACCTGGTCGGACCAGGTCAATCTTTGCCGACCGGCTCACCCTTTCCCCACCATCTCCCACTCTCCCCTGAGCTCTCCTCCCTAGCCCTAGCCGGCGGCGGTCATGGCGGAGGTGGATCCAAACTCCGGCTGCGAATCGTTTGGCAGCATACCTCCCGACGTGGTCGGCGGTGGCGTTGGCAAGTTCTCCTAGGTGGATAACTGGCTAGGCAGCACGAGCTTCGCAGTGCAGCAGCCTTCCCAGCCGCAATCTCAGCCGTCCCAGAAGTTGGTGAGGTCGCCGTTGGCTCCACTACTGTCGACGAGAAGAAGTACACCTCGAGGCCGGCGAAAGCTTCCTTGTTCTGCTGGCGGCGAGAGGTATGGCTGCTCATCTCTCATTGTCTTTCTAAAACTATAGATTTTGTTAATTAGCAGGATATTTAGGGTAGTTGCACACTTAGATTCAGATTTGCACCATGTTTGAGCTCACTTGTAATTGAAAGCTGTTAGCATCTTAACATTGTGCTGTCAGAAAACTGAATTTTGTAAACTAACCTGAATATTGTGCAGGCCATTTAGTTAGAATTCCTTCAATCTGTGCAGTTGTGATGACCCAAAGTGGGAAACTTGGTTTCATTTCCAAGCCAAATATTCTGTGGTTAGAAGAATTTACCAGTCAGACATATCATTTTTGACTCTGGTTTCTCTTATTGGGAGTGAGGGCTGTGGAGCTGATGATTATATGTACTATGTTATTGATGAGGAGAAAGGAATAGAAGGTGTAGAGCATCTAGGTTCTGAGATGTTGACCCACTTTCATAATGAAAAGATTTTGAACATAAGAGTTGTGAGAGCAGATGAGCCATGTAATGCAGATGAAAACATAGATAGTTATTTTGCTGAATACTGCATTAACACATAACAAAGTTGCACTAAGGTTGTGGTTACAAGCAAAGACAGAAATGATGAGCTTAAGAAAAGCATTATTCAGAGAGAAGCTGCCTGTGGCGCCCCGCCTGAATACCACTGTAGCCAGACGGTCGCCGCACATACCAGCCCAGGAAATCACTCTGGCATGCGCGTTTACAACAAGTATCATGAACATAGACATTTCTATTAATGGATATATAGGTCTTACATGATATTTTACAAGGGTGATGGCAGCGGAAAAGCTCTATCTAAGGCAGCATGGTCTTGGTGCGGCTCCAATCCACAGGGATTTGACTGGGTTACTCTTCTAGCCCGCGAACACTCCGGCTCCTCGCTAGGGGTCGTCGACATCCTTAGGCGAACCTGGCCACATTGAAGGCCGCTGAGTACTTTTGAATGTACTCGCAAGCAAACCAAACCAACATATACACCAAGCAAAGCAATCCATGGCATTCAAGCATGCATTTTTTTATCTTAACAGTATTAACTATCATGTCATGGCAGGATTATCTAACAATATTAATCATCATATTATAACAGGATTATCTAGCATGCTAACTATCAAAGTAACTGTAGTATGACGAAGATACAGCATATCAAGTAATTAATTCATACTCCGAATATGTCATAATCCAAACCAAACCCGATCCAAATCAAATCCAAGTCATGCGGTCATCCGACCACACATCTCATAGCCATCGCATGGCTAACACCCCATAAACCTGACATCCTCCGATGTCCCTGCATCTGCACTATAAATCTGACAAATCATACCTTTCTCTGGTTCATTCCTGGTAACAAAATTATATAGTTTATTCCTCCTGACTCGACATAGACCAAATAGTGTGACCTAGTACGAACTGTGTCCCATGACCGAGGACGCGGCTATTCGAATAGATTTACACTCTACAGAGGTTGCGCACTTTACCCACACTATGGAGCTCCTGGCCTCATGCTCCCATTCGGGTGGACCGGTGCTGCTCCAACAAAACTTGTCTATTGCCCAGCACTCTTACGGTCCCACCGACAATCATACCCTCCCAGGGTCATGTCCTGGGTGGCCCCCTGTGTCACCCCGTGACACCTGCCACCGTCGTGGCCAAACAAAACTGTCCCAAACGGGGACGTGCGCACATAACCATAAACTGGGCTCACAGGATTATCGCCGCCTACCGGGCCAGGGTAGCACGCACGCATAATCCCCCCTCTTTGGTGGTACCGACAAGAGGCACGACAATAGACCAAGTTAGGGCCTCCCCATCTAGGCAAGTGTGGTTGCACTCGATGAGCTCGGTTCGGTGGCACTATGACTCGATCCAGCCAACGGAGGAGGTTGTCATTATTAAGTCACATTCTTAATTATTGCAATAACAACAGTAATACACACTGAAAACATAACAACCGATCCCCATAATGTCACCTACGAGTCACTAGTGCGATAATATGATGAGCATTAGCAGGTAATGGAGACAATGAATATAAACTAACAGGAGTTTAAGTATTTCTAACACATGCATATTCATTAATTAAACACGCAAGAATAACATAGAGCAATGCTTAAGAGCATATATCAGATGGTCGGCTTGCCTGGGGGTGAAGGAATACTCCAGAAGAAGTGCGATCACCTCGCGAAAAAAAATTCGCCGGAAAAGATTCTCTCTCAGAGGGGCTGATAGAAGGGCAAGGGCAAAATGGTCATTTTCACAGTGTGGAAACATTATGAAAATGATACCATCGGAACGGGCTCGACGAACTGAGAAAGTGGGCTTTGGATTCACCTCAATCGGAGTTACGGTTAAAAAGTTAGGGCCGTTCGTTCGTTAGACAGAAAAACAAATAAAAACTGAGCTTTTCTGCTGCTAACGGGCGAACGCCCGCAATCTAACCGTTTCGGCTGGCTGAGTAAAACAGAAAGCGTATTCGCGGGAATACGTTTTCAGAGTAGTGAAAGCGCACTATTGGCCGAAGAACCATCAGAGTACGCCTTCGGGGGAAGGGAGACGTATTCTTCTGAATACGCCTCCACTTATCCGACGTGGCCGACCCCTGGTCACCGACAGGTGGGTCCCGCCGTCTCCTCTCTCTCCTCCTCTCGTCTTCCTCTTCTTCCCCCGACGCCCGCTTCCCGAGCAGCAGGAGGCCGCCGGCGTCGGCGCTCGTCCGGCCAACTCCGGCCATCTCCTGGAGCGCTCCGACCACCGAAGTGCTCAGGAGAGGGCGCCGCTTCCACCCCATCTGAGCACGGACGGCGACGAGGACCCGAGCGGCAGCGATGCGGGCTCCCACGGGCGAGGCCTCTGGCCGGTTTGAATCCCGGCGTGTGGTCGCCCCGAGGACCAACCAAGGGCAGGGGGGCTCCGCACGGCCTCTAGGTGTTCTCTGATGGTGGTAAGAGAGAGAAACGGAGCTTGGGCGAGGAGAATTTGGCCGAGGCCGAGCGGCGGCCATGGCGGCGATGTGGTGGCAGGAGGGACTACGGCGAGGTAGTGAGGGATCGGGGAGACATCTAGGAGAGAGAGGAGGCCGCTGCGGGTGGTGATGGTGCTCGGGGAGGCTCGGGCCGTGGCTATTTATAGCCCGGCCGAGGCTTGTGGATCGGCATGGCCGCCGTGGTGACCTTATCGGTGCCCTGGCGCTCCGGCGAGGTGGCAAACACTCGGTGGTGCCGACCTGACGATGATCAGAGGGAGGGGACGGCTCGGGGAGGAAGAGGCCACGGGAGTACAGTGCCGCGGCGGCGACCTCCGTGGCGTGGGGAGGAAGAAACTGGAGGGGAGAAGGTGCGGGAGAGGGGTACGTGGGTGCTGCGGAGCTAGTCGGCATGCTCAGACAAGCTCGGGCTGGCCGGAGCTAGCTGGCCGACGAGGACAACACGCGGAGCGCCGCTTCTGCCTGCTGTCCACGCGGTCACCACGTGCATGTCTTGCTCTGGCCATGCCTTTGACACGAAACCATGTCTGGTGTGTATCTCAGAGGTCAAGTAGATCCTAGGTGTGGCTAGAATCCACTGGAAGACCCTGAGGTGAGAGAAACTTGCAGAAGAAGATTCCAACAGCAAACTTGGGTGGACATCACTGGAGAAATGGATGAAGGAGAGGAGCTGGATCCTTGTCACAATGAGATAGGGTAGGAAGGAGTAGGTGCTGACAAAATTTGAAGCAATTTGGACCTCATTTGCATATACTTCCTTTGTAATGCAAAATTTGGTCCAGAATCTAGGTTATGATGTTGTGCTCAACTGGCTTGATAAAATGAGCTGATATTTGGTGTAGGGAGGTGATTTGGGATTATGGAGGTATTGGCAAAATTCCAGCTCCTTTGGATATACCAAAATGGTACTTCCTTCACAGAGATGCAATCTGGACAGAAACTTAGATAATTTCCTGAGGAAAATTGGCTAAATTAAATGGGCTGGTTTTTGGTATCCCTGGGTGATTTATCATTGTTAACCACCCTGAAAAATTTCAGCCCAAAAAGAAGCACTTCCTTTGCAAACTGGAAATCTGGACAGAATTTGCAAATGGATGTTGTGCTCAAAATTTGATCTATGGAACTTGGGTTCTTGATGGAAATGGTGAAGATATGGATAGTAGAAGCTCCATTAATTATTTGGGATTTTTCCTGGCTACCAAAATGGTAGTTCCTTTGGAAAGTGCCCAAAATGCAATATTGGCTTTAAATAGGAAAATGCAATTTCCCCAATTTAATTATGGCCAATATTTTTATGGGAGCTCAATATGATCACAAAGAATATCTCCACAAGTTTTCATGAACTTTGGAGATGGATGGATATTTTCCTGGATTTAATTCCTTTAGCTGGCAGAAAAAGGAATTAATTTTAAATGAAAAATATTGCAAATGACTTAGCAATATTTTTGCATCTCCAGGATTTATAGAGGTAGGATGATCACTGGGAAAAGTTTGGGAGTTAACAGATCAAAGGAAATTGGGGTTCCTTTGTAACTGAAGGAATTAGGGTTTCCCTTCCGGTAACTCGGAAGGTAGGGTTTCGGCGGAAAAATCTTAAGAAAATATCTTGGGTGGCCAAGGTTGGTCTGGAGAGAATCTCGGGTTGGATAGGATAGGCAAGGCTAAATGACCATCTTCATATACCCAAAGGCAAGAGAAAATCCAATAACACCGAAAAAAAAGACGGGAGTAAAATCCCGAGAAGGAAAAAAAAAACAAGGAGCGAAAACCAGGGTGTCACACTGCCTTAATCATTTTGAAGGTGACACTGATGTGTCTGAATTTCTTTCTGATGATGTGCAGTCAGATTCAGATGGCAACAATGTGGAATTACAGCCAGGCTCTTCCTCTGAAGAAGAAGCTACAAAACAAGATACACCAGTGCTCCAGAAACTCAAGCCAGTGAGAAATCCTAGTCCAAGCTGTAGATCCCACCATGAGGTTGAGAAAAAGGAAAAACCAGATTGGTTTCCTGAAGCAGATGAATTTTGTGCTGGTGAATATGGCATCAGTGATGAAGAAGATGAGCTCGAAGGAGCCTACAAACTACCAAGTGGTAGGAAGAGAAGGATTAAGAAGTTGAAGGAAAGGGTATGGTTTGATGACAAACTTCCAGGTCCACAAGAACAGTTTTCTAAGGGATTGTTCTTCACCAATGTTTATGAGTTCAGAGATGCACTTACGAATTTTCACAATAGGACTTTGAGGAATTTTCAGTAACACAGAAATGCCCCAGATAGGATTATTGTTTGGTGCTCAGAGAGAGCCCAGGGATGTGATTTTTATATCAGTGCCTCTAAGATAGCTCATGAAAAAACTTTCTGCATCAAGAAGTGTGATATGGTGCACACTTGTGGTGCATGTGCAGAGACCACAAAGGTTACTACAAAGTGGTTGTCCAAATCAGTACAACCAACATTGAGAGAAGACATTAGATCTCCTATGGATGCATTAATTAAAAAGACCAAGACTAAGTTTTCAGTGGATGTGTCAAGAAGTGTGGCATATAGGGCAAGGAGGAAGGCTGTTGATGTGGTGCAAGGTGACCACTGGCAGCAGTACTTGAGGCTGAGGGATTATCTTCAAGCAGTTCTTGATACAACCCTGGGAGCAGGTGTATAGTTACAACATTTGCTGACACAGAAAACCCAGCACCTACTCCTACATTCAAGTACATGTTCTACTGTTTGGCAGCTTCAAAGTAAGGTTTTCTTAATGGTTGCAGACCATTTATAGGTAAATTTTGCTGATTTTACTATTCTGAATTCTTGGTCATATTTGTTCAGCAGTTAATGTGTGACTGAATCCAGTTCTTGATGGATGCATCATCAAGTTAACCATTGGACAACAAATTCTTGCAGCCACAGGAAGGGATGTCAACAACAACATCTACCCTATAGCTTTTGGTGTAGTTGACAAGGAAGATACTGACAGTTGGACTTGGTTGCTAACTCAGTTGAGATGCTGCATTGGTAGTGGCAACAAATTTGGAACATACACCATAATATCTGACAGGCAAAAGGTTAGCAAGTATAGCATTGACATTGTTGTTTTAGTACTTTTTGGAGTTATTTCAGTGTGTTCATGTGTAGTACAAATTTGTGAATGTACATGGCTTACTTAAGGCAATAAATGAGGTGTCCCCTGATTCACCTCAAAGATACTGTCTTAGGCACATATATGCCAATTTCAATCAGCTGGGTATAGAAGCAAAGAACTAAAGAAGTGTGTTGACAAGGCTAGCTACTCCTACACTAAACATGGGCATGAATTAGGGGTGGCAGAGCTGAAAGCACAGTGTGAGGATGCTTGAAAATGGCTCAAAAAAATGATGTCTGTACTTGGGCTAGGTTCGCTATGGATCATACTTGCAAAACAGATCTAGTTGTGAACAACCTTAGTGAAGTCTTCAACAAGATGATACTGGATGTTAGGTCCAAACTAATGAGGACAATGTTTGAAGGGATTATGACCAAGCAGATGATCAAGAGGCAACAGACAAGGGGGAAGTTATAGATTAGAGGTGGACAATCACACCTAACTATACTCAGAGATTTTAGAAGAGAACAAGAAGTATGCCAAGTACTGCCAAGCTGATAGAGCTGGTGAAACAATTTGGGAAATAACCAGCAATGAAAAACAGCATTGTGTGAACATGGAAAGTTGTACATGTGACTGTAAGAGATGAAACATGTCAGGTGTACCTTGCAGTCATGCCATATCTGCATCGACAAAGCAAAAGTTGCATCCTGAGGACTATGTTAATGAATTCTTCAAGAAGACACTACACTTGGAGACATACAAAGAAATTATTTACCCTGCCCCTAGTCCAGATTACTGGCCTCATACAAACACTCCAGACATTGCGTCTCCTATGTTCAAAGAAAAGGCTGGCAAAAAGCAGACTGCAAGGAGGAAGGGGGAGTTTGAAGTTCCAGGTCCAAGAGACACTAGTATGATGGGTACTGTTACCTGTGGAAACTGTGGTTTGGAAGGACGCAAGTAGTTGCAACAAGACTCTAAGGCCTAAGCTTCAGATGAGAGAAAAAAATCAGGTAATTACCAAGCTTCAGAGCAAGATTTCAATTTTGCATAGTATAATAAATTTAATGTTTGTTACATGCAAGAAAACAAGGCAGTTTATGGAGATACACCTGCTTCATCTGCTCAAGCCCCTACTGCTACTGCAAAAACAATAAGACCTACAAGTTTTCTGAATATGTCTGAATTTATCTTATTTTCTGAATAACTCTACATCTTTCTAATTTTCACCACACTTGGACCATTAACTACAGCACAACTACCACCCTTTCAAATCAGTCACATCTCACTGAAGCACTGCATTTTACTTCTCCCCTGCCTCACTCCACCTCGCTTTGGCTTCTCCACCACTTAACTCGATCTGCTCTCTCCTTAACTACACCAACATCTCACTCACAACTTTCCTCCTAGCTCACAACGTTCCTCTAGAACCTCTCACACAACATTCCTCATGGCTCCACCCATGGCTGGTTCTTCCTCTACACCAGACCCATGGCTCAATCCATTCCCCACTGGCAAGGGCTGGGTTGCCATGCTTCTTGGTTCGGAGCGCGGCGACCAAGAGCTGTTCCTAGACTACATGAAGATTGCCATGGTAGGTAGATGCAGTAGAGGCAGTGAAGTAGAAGGCGACACCTGAGGAGAAGCAGAGCATGGACTAGCGCTATGGAACCCCAGGTAAGGGGATCCTGCCCATCGACATGCTGCTATGGGCAATGAAGGAGGCGGACTCCGCCGATGGTGGGCAGAGGCAGCGGTGGGCAGCCCACCGCTATGTCGCTTCGTCACAGTGTGGGGTCGAGGAGATAGGTCTAGAGGGGGGTGAATAGACACTTAACTAACCAAAGGTGCAGTTTTTTAGTTTCTCTTGGAACTTAGGCAGATTTTGGCACAAGTTAAGATAACACCAATACTCCCTACACATGCATATCTAGAGATTAAGCAGCGGAAATAGTAAAGCATGCAAGTGTACGGAAAGTAAAGGGGTAGAGTATGGAAGATCAAACGCAATGAAGACACGGTGGTTTTTGGCGTGGTTCCAATAGGTGGTGCTATCGTATGTCCACGTTGATGGAGACTTCAACCCACGGAGGGTAACGGTTGCGCGAGTCCACGGAGGGCTCCACCCACGAAGGTGATGGAAATATGCCCTAGAGGCAATAATAAAGTTGTTATTATTTTATATTTCCTTGTTCATGATAAAGGTTTATTATTCATGCTAGAATTGTATTGACCGGAAACTTAAATACATGTGTGAATACATAAACAAATACCGTGTCCCTAGTGAGCCTCTACTAGACTAGCTCGTTGATCAAAGATGGTTAAGGTTTCCTAACTGTCGTGGGAACAAGCCTGACAGTAGAAGGTAGGGGTACGAATGGAGAGGGCAGAGTCCTAGCTACGGCGAGGATGTACACACAGATGTATGAGTTCAGGCCTCACTCGGAAGTGATAACAGCCCTACGTCTCAGTGCTCCGGGGAGCTCTCTACTCTGTCGAGTGAAATATGTGTGTTATGTTACAAAAGGTTGCGAACCCTTGTGCCAGAGGGGAGGGGTGGCTTATATAGAGTGCGCTGCCCCTCATAACGTCTGGCATTAAGGGGTTTAATCGTGGTCATAAAAGGTGTGAACGTTACTGGTAACGTACACAATAAATGCTATTAAAGGTCTTGATGAATGCCCGCCCGTTAGCCTCCCTGGAGTGACTTCTGGGCTTCTGTGGTCGACTGTCTTCTGGTCCTTCCGAGTGAAAGGGTAAGCGTCGAGTGAAAGACATCTCCGAGTGTATATTGTCGAGTGACTCATGCGTCATGGCGATTCCAGTCGGAGACTTACTCGTAGCCTTAAAGCTTTCCGGGGCAGTGTCCTTAGGTGGGGTATGTAGGTCAGGCCTATGACCCTACCCTAAGTACATATCCCCATCATTAGCCCCCGAATGGATCGGGGTTCGAGGGTAAAAGGTGTCAATGCAGGTTCAGACGAGACACAAAAATCCCGAGTGTATTTTGATGCTTCCCAGAAATCTGCGTCGATTGAAACCTTAATCGTCCGCCCTGATCAATTCTGTCTTGGAGTGTGTCCGAGTAAAACTGAACTTTGAAAACTGGTCCGAATGAAACTGGGCTCAAAGCCAGGTTCGAGTGATCTGAAGAATCTTCTGACGAAACAATTTGCTCCACCGGGTCTGAGTCTCGCGGGTTCTGAAATTTGGATAAGAGCGCGCGCGCGCGGAGCGGAGATGGCGTAACTGCTAAGGCAAGTGCAGGAACGACGCCTCGATTATCGCGCCGCCCATATCGCCACGTATCGCTCCTCCTCTGATTTCGGGATGTCCAGAGATCTTGTGGGCCCGCAGGTCAGTGACTCACACGAGCGGGTATAAGAGGCGACGACGCCGGTGCTGGTACAGTACTCTTCCCCCAAATCCACTCTTCTCCTCCTCTTCCTTCGCCCTGCTCTGCTTCGCTGACCGCCGCCGCCATGACGAAGGGCAAGATGGAGAAGCTCGAGCGCGCCAAGAAGGGAGGTGCCAAGGCGAAGAAGCCGTCGGGAGCCCGGTCGACGGTGCCGCCGGGGTGGATCCAGGGGGATTTCCTCCAATCGACGGTCACGGCGGAAGATGTGGACAGACTCGTCGTTGACGGGTTGATAGCTGCCGATTCCTGGCGGTTGCCGAAGGGGGAGGTCGAGCCGGAGCCACGCGACGGCGAGCGAGTTCTGCTTCTCACCCACATCGAGCGAGGTTTTTCCATGCCTCCCCATCCGTTCATCCGCGCTTTCTTGAACTATTTTGGAGCGCAACTCCACCACCTTCCTCCTAATGCAATTGCCTATCTTTCCTGCTTCGTAACCTTGTGCGAATGTTTCCTGGGCTGTCCCCCACATTGGGGTTTGTTCAAGCACATATTCTCTGTCAGATCCCAAGCCGTCAAGAAAGCCAATCCCAAAGATAGCAAAACCAATGTGATCCAACTGTGTGGTGGCTTAGGGATTCAGAAGAGAGGTAGGAGTGTGTTCCCCTCTATGACCTTTCCCGACTCCGTTCGAGGTTGGCAGTCGACCTGGTTTTATTGCAAAGATGTTGCATCACCAAATATGTCGACTGGACTTCCTCCTTTCACCCTGGATCAACCTGTTACTCCCAAACCGCTGTACGTGACAAAGGTAGAGAAAATCCAGGTAGGGATCTTAGTGAATGCTATATCTGAACTGATCCGCGGTGGAGTGACTGGTTTGGACCTCCTTGAAACGTTTCTGAGTCGACGAATTCAGCCTCTCCAAGCTCGGGATCACACCATGTGGCATTATTCGGGCCTTGAGGATACCACCCGGACTCATCCTGAGGAAGTTTCCGATCAGACTGTTTCTCAGTGGCTCAGAAGCATCACTGGAGCCTGTGATAACCCAGAAGGATCCAAACGAATTCCGCCTTTCTCCGCTTTGAACCCGCCAAAGAACTTGGTGAGTTATATATTTGTCGATTGTTTTAATATTTTACCGAGTAACTGAATCTTCGGTCGACTGAATTTGAAGCTTGAATCTCGTAGGAATTTACGAACATGTACTCGCCTGTACCCAATGGAGAACATCCTGATGAAGAGGATGGGAGCGTCGACGGCAGCGTAGACGGCGATTATGCTGACGACAGTGAGAGCAGCGACGACGATCTGGATGAAGACGAGGTGGAGGCTCCGGTCCTTTTGCGCACTGACCGTCGGGCCAAGCAGCAGAACGACCTGGAGGTCACCCCGAGCAAAACTGTGGCGTCAAGCACAAGGAACCCGAAACGTGACCGTGTCGCGACATCGGGGTCGACTGAAAAGGCTGCGAAACAGCTCAAGCCAGACGTGCCAAAGCCTCGGAAGGCCCTGCCTAGAATCAAGATAGCCGTGCCTGTTGCCTCCACGTGAGCGTTCATTTTCCTTACTTTGCTGTTGAAGAACTTTATGTTGATGTTTTACCGAGTGAAATTTATTTGCCAGAGCTGCTACGTCCGTAACGTCGCCCCATCGGGATGATGGAGACCATATGGGAGTGGACACTCCTGATGCAGCCACCTCCCAACGAGGTATGACAACTCCATACTTTACTCTGCTTGTTGAAGAATAATTGGCGAGTGTCTTGATTAAAATTGCCGACTGCATCTGACGAAGTCATCGAACTGGAAGATGATGAGGAGCCGCGGGGAGGAGCGGAGGATGAAGCTATGCTTCCAGAGGCCCCACGCGTGGGCACTCGTGGACCACCGTCTGTCCAGACGCCCCATGGGACGACTGCGGCGACGCCTCCACCCCTTGTAACTCCACTGTCGAGTGCTCCGCCGGCCACTTCTATTCTGGTGGTTTCGACGCTTATTGGACAATCCCAAGCACCTCCAACTGCTTCAGTGACTACACCAGCCCACTCGACGCCTGCATACCCTTTGTACCACGTCCCGGAGGACCAAACCGGAGCTGCCAAGGAGGCCATGATCCAGGCTGGGCAGATGATGCTGCGGACAAAAGAGGCGTATGAAGCTAGCAAGTTAGCCTATGATGCCAGCTCAGCGCTTCAGGCCAACGTCCGAGTAAGTGGTATTGTAAGTTCATTTCCGATTGAATTCCTGTCCGTCTTGATTTTACACCCACTGGGGTGTTTTTCTTCGCCAGTAGACCAAGTATTTTCTGGTCCAGTGGGGGCACGCTGAGTGCACCCACTGGGTGTAGTCCCCGAGACCGCTGTCGAATGACGAAGGCATCGGCGGGGGTCTTAATATTGTTTCCATTCAACAGGGCAGACCTTGTCGAGTAAAAGTAGGTCCAGTGGGGGCACGCTGAGTGCACCCACTGGGTGTAGTCCCCGAGACCGCCGTCGAGTGCTTGCTTCGGCGGTGGTCTGATAGAGACGATGTTTGGTTGCTTGCTTCTTTCTTTTACACTCGGACAGGCCAGACCTGGTCGAGTGTTGTTGTTTCCAGTGGGGGCACGCTGAGTGCACCCACTGGGTGTAGTCCCCGAGATTACTGTCGATCGTTGACGATGGGCAGTAGTCTTTAGAACCATTCTGCAGGTTTCATGGACATCATTTCCATCAACCATGATATGACGCTTGCATAGGGTTGTGGGGTGGGGCGGCGGGCCGTCTTTTAGTCGACTGCAGTTGAACTTTTCCACTCGGGAGTAGAGAAATTGTTATGTCGACTAAACCACTATTTTTGCTGATTTCAGAAAGCCTGTGGGCTCGGGACCAAGTACGTCGAGCTGGAGAAGGAAAAGAACCGACTTCTGCTGGATCTGGAGCTGACGAACAACAACCTGGACCGTGCCCAGACCGAACTGAAGACTTTGGGAGGTAATCTTTGTTGATCAATAGTATTATCACTTTCGATTTCCACCCTTTGAACCGAGTGAATCCACTCGAACAGACGTACGTGATGAAAACCGTCGTCTCCGAGTGCGCCTCAACAATGCTATTTCTTTAGATACCATGAAGAAGGCGCTCGAGGACAAGGACAAATCACTTGCTGATGCTCAGAAGGAAGCGAAGGAGAAAACTGCAGCTGCTGAGAAGAAGCTTGCAGCAGCCAGTAAACTGGAAGAGGAGAACACCAAGCTCAAGCAGGAACGATCCGAATGGATCAAAAGACTCGAAGTGCAGACCAAGAGTAAGACCGCTCTGGAGAAACACTTGGGAGACTTTGCGAAGAAAATGTTCAGCATGCTCGAAGGTAACCCTCATCTGTCGAATGAATTTCTTCGGTTTTTCCAGAATGGTATTATGATCACCCTTTCACTTTCTCTTCATGCAGAATTCTGTCAAGACTTCGAAAAAGAAACTGAAGAAATTGAACCCAATCTGGACCCCACGAAGTCTCTCGTCGGAGACGCCGTGGCCATGGATATGTTTCGTCTCGAAGCTCGTGTCAAGAGCGTCCAAGGATTCATCACTCGGCTGAGAGCTGCATTTGAGAAGGTCGACAAGGAGCTGTGGCTTGAAGATCCTCTCTAGACTGACCTCGAGTCAATGATGACTCGGCTCAATGAGATGCCCAATCGAGTGCAATCGTGGAAGAAATCTGCTGCCCGCTGTGGTGCTGACGTGGCACTTTCACTCGTCAGGGTTCATTGCAAGGAAGCTAGAGAGGACAAACTGAAGGATCTCCGAGTGACCAACACGAAGAAACTCAAATTTGAAGATTTCATGGAGACTTTCATCGATGCTGCCACTCGGATCGCCGACGGAATCGACCTGGATACCTTCGTTGAACCTTCAAGTCCTGCTGGAGCTTGAATTGGTACTTTGCTTATGGTAAAAACTTTATTTGCCTCGGTATGCCGAGTGTTGGTGTAACCGAGTAAACTTCGTTCAGGCCTTAAGCCTGAGAACTTCCCTTTGCGCGAACAAGTTTCTGCTACGCCAGAGATTTTAGTCTTACTCCCATTTCGCTTTCCGACATTTAGCTTGGCTGAATTTATTTAATTCTCGAATGGAACGGGCGTTCAGCACTCGAAAGAATTTAGGGCTTAGGCGAAGACTGGTTCACAGCTAAACCTCCGAGTGTACTGAATGTCATACACTCGGAAAAGTTTTGAACTTAGGCGAAACGGATTCGCAGCTAAGCCCCCGAGAGAGAGGATCGCTCTTCACTCGGAGTAATCTTTGAGCTTAGGCGAGGACTGCCTCGCAGCTAAGTCTCCGAGTGTACTGAATGTCAAACACTCGGAAAAGTTTTGAACTTAGGCGAAACGGATTCGCAGCTAAGCCCCCGAGAGAGAGGATCGCTCTTCACTCGGAGTAATGTTCGAACTTAGGCGAGGACTGGCTCGCAGCTAAGTCTCCGAGTGTACTGAATGTCATACACTCGGAAAAGTTTTGAACTTAGGCGAAACGGATTCGCAGCTAAGCCCCCGAGAGAGAGGATCGCTCTTCACTCGGAGTAATTTTTTGAACTTAGGCGAGGACTGCCTCGCAGCTAAGTCTCCGAGTGTACTGAATGTCATACACTCGGAAAAGTTTTGAACTTAGGCGAAACGGATTCGCAGCTAAGCCCCCGAGAGAGAGGATCGCTCTTCGCTCGGAGTAATTTTCGAACTTAGGCGAGGACTGGCTCGCAGCTAAGTCTCCGAGTGTACTGAATGTCATACACTCGGAAAAGTTTTGAACTTAGGCGAAACGGATTCGCAGCTAAGCCCCCGAGAGAGAGGATCGCTCTTCGCTCGGAGTAATTTTCGAACTTAGGCGAGGACTGGCTCGCAGCTAAGTCTCCGAGTGTACTGAATGTCATACACTCGGAAAAGTTTTGAACTTAGGCGAAACGGATTCGCAGCTAAGCCCCCGAGAGAGAGGATCGCTCTTCACTCGGAGTAATTTTTTGAACTTAGGCGAGGACTGGCTCGCAGCTAAGTCTCCGAGTGTACTGAATGTCATACACTCGGAAAAGTTTTGAACTTAGGCGAAACGGATTCGCAGCTAAGCCCCCGAGAGAGAGGATCGCTCTTCGCTCGGAGTAATTTTCGAACTTAGGCGAGGACTGGCTCGCAGCTAAGTCTCCGAGTGTACTGAATGTCATACACTCGGAAAAGTTTTGAACTTAGGCGAAACGGATTCGCAGCTAAGCCCCCGAGAGAGAGGATCGCTCTTCGCTCGGAGTAATTTTCGAACTTAGGCGAGGACTGCCTCGCAGCTAAGTCTCCGAGTGTACTGAATGTCAAACACTCGGAAAAGTTTTGAACTTAGGCGAAACGGATTCGCAGCTAAGCCCCCGAGAGAGAGGATCGCTCTTCACTCGGAGTAATGTTCGAACTTAGGCGAGGACTGGCTCGCAGCTAAGTCTCCGAGTGTACTGAATGTCATACACTCGGAAAAGTTTTGAACTTAGGCGAAACGGATTCGCAGCTAAGCCCCCGAGAGAGAGGATCGCTCTTCACTCGGAGTAATTTTTTGAACTTAGGCGAGGACTGCCTCGCAGCTAAGTCTCCGAGTGTACTGAATGTCATACACTCGGAAAAGTTTTGAACTTAGGCGAAACGGATTCGCAGCTAAGCCCCCGAGAGAGAGGATCGCTCTTCGCTCGGAGTAATTTTCGAACTTAGGCGAGGACTGGCTCGCAGCTAAGTCTCCGAGTGTACTGAATGTCATACACTCAGAAAAGTTTTGAACTTAGGCGAAACGGATTCGCAGCTAAGCCCCCGAGAGAGAGGATCACTCTTCACTCGAAGTAATTTTTGAATGTAGAACTGTGCGATCGGAATCGACAATAGACTGCGGGAGTCTTCATTTAACAAATAACATTGTCTGGGGTACCCTTATTACATCCAAGCAACTCTGTTATCAAGAATAAAAACGTCGAAGCAGGTCCGCATTCCAGGCGCGTGGCTCGTCAATATTCTTCTTCAAGTTGAAAAGATGATACGCCCCGTTGTTAAGCACCTTGATGATGACGAATGGGCCTTCCCAAGCTGGGGCCAACTTATGAGGTCGCTGCTGATCCACTCGGAGCACCAAATCCCCTTCGTGGAACGAACGGCTCTTGACATGTCTTGCATGGAAGCGGCGAAGGTCTTGTTGATATGCAGTTGATCGGATCAGGGCCATCTCACGCTCTTCTTCTAGGAGATCCACTCCGTCTTGTCTTGCTTGCTCAGCTTCGTCTTCAGAGTAAAGATCTACTCGAGGAGAATTGTGAAGGACGTCACTCGGCAATACGGCTTCAGCTCCATATACAAGAAAGAAAGGAGTGCGTCCAGTCGACCGGTTGGGGGTTGTCCTCAAGCCCCACAGAACAGACGGTAACTCAGTGACCCAAGCTCCGGCAGCATGATTAAGATCTCGCATGAGCCGAGGTTTCAATCCTTGGAGGATAAGGCCGTTCGCTCGCTCAGCTTGACCGTTTGACTGGGGGTGCGCAACGGATGCGTAATCCACCCGAGTGCCTTGAGAAGAGCAAAAGTACCTGAACTCTTCCGAGTCAAAGTAAGAGCCATTGTCTGTAATGATACTGTGGGGGACCCCATACCGGAACGTTATCTCTTTTATGAATTTGATAGCAGTGCGGGCGTTCAGCTTCTTGATGGGCTTAGCTTCGATCCACTTAGTGAACTTGTCGACTGCAACCAGTAAATGAGTAAACCCACTCTGACCTGTTCTAAGGGGTCCAACCATATCCAAGCCCCACACAGCAAACGGCCAGATGAGTGGAATGGTCTTCAAGACAGACGCAGGTTTGTGTGATAGGTTCGAGTAAAACTGACATCCTTCGCAGTGATCGACAATATCTTTAGCCATCTCATTGGCGCGTGGCCAGAAGAAACCAGCCCGGTAAGCTTTGGCAACGATCGTCCTAGAGGACGCATGATGGCCACAAGTTCCCGAGTGAATCTCCTCCAGAATCAGTCGACCTTCTTCAGGAGAAATGCACCGCTGAGCTACGCCAGTCACACTTTCTCTGTAGAGTTGTCCATTGATTACAGTAAAAGCCTTGGATCTGCGGACTATCTGTCGAGCCTCATCTTCATCATCTGGGAGTTCTCTTCTGAGAATGTACGCAATATATGGTACAGTCCAGTCGGGCGTGATTACCAAAATCTCCATGACCAGATCAATGACAGCTGGGACATCAACTTCAGTCGGATCATAGGCGCTCTTCGCTTGCGGGGGCTCTTCAGTGAAAGGATCTTCCTGCACCGAAGGAGAATGAATGTGCTCGAGAAACACATTACTGGGGACAGGTTTCCGAGTGGATCCAATCTTTGCCAACTCATCAGCTGCTTGATTCTTCACTCGGGGAATATGATGGAGTTCCAAACCTTCAAATTTCTTCTCAAGTTTTCTTACTGCATTGCAGTATCCAGTCATAGCGGGGCTCCTGACATCCCACTCTTTCATCACTTGATTAACCACCAAATCAGAATCGCCATATACCATCAGGCGCCGGACGCCGAGTGAAATGGCCATACGCAATCCATACAAAAGTGCTTCATATTCAGCTTCATTATTGGAGGAATCAAAGTGAATCTGTAAGACATAACTGAGTTTGTCGCCTTTTGGGGATACCAGTACGACGCCAGCGCCAGATCCATTCAGCATCTTTGAACCATCAAAGAACATGGTCCAGTGTGCCGAGTGAAGTTGGATTGGCTGCTGTTGCTCGATCCACTCGGCGAGGAAATCAGCAAGCGCTTGAGACTTGATTGCTTTCTTTGCTTCAAATTTGATATCAAGATAAAGGAGTTCAATAGCCCATTTGGCCACTCGACCAGTCGCATCTCGATTATTGAAAATTTCAGATAACGGAGCATCACTGACGACTGAAATTGAGTGATCCTGAAAATAGTGTGCCACCTTCTTTGCAGTCAGATATATACCATATACGAGCTTCTGGTAATGTGGATATCTTTGCTTCGACGGAGTCAATACTTCAGAAATATAGTAGACCGGGCGTTGAACTTTGTAAGCCATGCCTTCCTCTTCCCGCTCGACAGTTAGTACTGTACTGACGACCTGATTAGTGGCCGCGATGTACAATAACAATGGCTCTTTGCTGCGCGGAGCAGCAAGCACCGGCTGGGTGGTAAGTAGGGCTTTGAGCTCGACAAACGCTGCTTCAGCTTCTGGAGTCCATTCAAAAGTATCAGACTTCTTCATCAGTCGGTATAAAGGCAGTGCCTTTTCGCCGAGACGAGAAATGAATCGACTCAATGCTGCCAAGCAACCTGTGAGCTTCTGGACATCGTGCACACGCTCAGGGCTTTTCATTCGGACGATGGCGCCGATCTTTTCAGGGTTAACGTCGATTCCTTTTTCGGAAACGAGAAAACCGAGTAATTTTCCACCGGGAACGCCGAAAGTGCATTTAGTCGGATTTAACTTAATATCATATCTCCTCAAATTGGCGAATGTTTCAGCCAAGTCAGACAACAGGTCGGAACCTTTGCGAGACTTGACTACGATATCATCCATATACGCTTCAATGTTCCGAGGAATCTGATCGAGCAAACACTTCTGAATCATGCGCATGAAAGTAGCGCCAGCATTCTTCAAACCAAAAGGCATGGTGATATAGCAGAAACACCCGAAAGGGGTGATGAAGGCTGTCTTTATTTCATCCGGACCAAACAGACGGATCTGATGGTAACCAGAATAAGCATCAAGAAAAGATAGACGCTCACATCCCGCAGTTGAGTCGACAATCTGATCAATGCGGGGGAGTGGGAAATGATCTTTCGGGCAGACCCGATTGATATGTTTGAAATCAATACACATGCGGAGTGACTTGTCCTTCTTAGGGACCATGACGACGTTCGATAACCACTCGGAGTGGTAAATCTCACGTATAAACTTAGCCGTCAAGAGACGAGCCACCTCTTCGCCGATTGCTCTTCGCTTCTCTGTTGCCGACCGACGCAAGTGCTCCTTCACAGGCTTGGCCTTCGGATCAACCCTCAAACGGTGCTCAGCCAGTTCCCTGGGTACACCAGGCATGTCAGCAGGCTTCCATGCGAAGATGTCCCAGTTCTCACGGAGGAACTGGATGAGCTCTGCTTCCTATTTGCTGTCGAGTGTTGTTGAAATGTTGGTCGGGGCAGCAGTTGGATCCGTCGGGTGAATGTTCACCTTCTTCACATCTCCTGCCGACTGAAAAGCTGACTCAGAAGCGGGCTTCTTAGCACGCAACAGATCGGCGGGATCAGCATTTCTCTTGTATTCTTCCAACTCAACCATAGCCATCTGCTGGTCGGCGATCTTGGAGCCCTGCTGGAGGCACTCCTCAGCCCTCTGTCGGTTGCCGGTGACTGTGATCACACCCTTTGGTCCAGGCATCTTCAACTTGAGATACACGTAACATGGCCGGGCCATGAAACGGGCATAAGCTGGTCGACCAAGGATGGCGTGGTAAGCACTCTGGAAGTCTACCACTTCAAACGTCAGTTTTTCCTTGCGAAAATGCTTGTCATCACCAAACACCACATCCAACGCTATCTGGCCGAGTGAACGGGCCTTCTTCCCAGGGATTACTCCATGAAATTGCATGTTGCTTTCATTGAGCCGGGACATCGGAATGCCCATCGCATTAAGGGTATCTGCATACAGGATGTTCAGACCGCTCCCGCCATCCATCAAAACTTTACGGAGTCGAGTGTCCCCTACAACTGGGTCCACCACCAGCGCTTGCCGCCCGGGGGTAGCAATGTGCGCAGGGTGATCTGACTGATCGAAAGTGATAGCAGTCTGAGACCACTTGAGATATGCTGGGGTAGAGGGAGCTGCCATGTTAACCTCCCTGTTGATAACTTTCAGTCGACTCTTGCTCTCAACATCAGCAAAAATCAACAAGGTGGCATTGACATCAGGGAACTCTTCTTTTTCTTCTTCAGTTTCTTTCTCACTCGACTGACTCTCTTTGAATGACTGGATCAGCAAACGGCACTGTCGAGTGGTATGCTTTGGCAATATTAAATTGCCCTCTTCATCTTTCCTCGTGTGGATTGCACACGGTAAATCCAAAACATCAGTACCCGACTGATTCTTTGACTTCTTTGGGGTGAACTTAGCCTTGGACTTTCTTGAACTCTTGCCTTGTGCCGCCACGGCGACCGCTTCTGCCTGAGCAGGAGGATCCGCTTTGCGCTTCTGTTTCCGACTGGAATTCCCACCTGCGTTATTGTCGACTATTTTGGCTTTACCGCTTCGGAGGCGGTCTTCTTCTTCTCCATTGGCGTACCGAATGGCAATCTCCATCATCTTGCTCAGAGAAATATCACCGGTGCGACCAAACTTCAGATAGAGCTCTCTGTATCTAACCCCAGCCTTGAAGGCACAAACAGCTTGATGTTCGGAAACATTCTCCACCGTGTGATGCAAGGTGGACCAGCGCTGAATGTAATCTCGCAAGGTTTCATTGGGCTTGTGGACACAGTGCTGCAAATCAATCAAACCAGCTGGACGTTTACAAGTGCCTTCAAAGGTTCTGATAAACACTCGGGCCAAATCTTCCCAGCAATAGATGCTAGAGGGAGCCAAACGATTCAACCAAGCTCTGGCCGAACCATCCAACATCAAGGACAGATGCTTCATGGCTATGTTGTCGTTACCTCCACCAATCTGTACAGCCACTCGGTAATCATCCAACCAAGTTTCAGGCTTTGACTCGCCCGAAAACTTGCCAATTCCAGTCGCCAACCTGAAGTTGGGGGGAATCTCTGCAGAGCGAATGGCTCTGCTAAAACACTCGGGCCCAGAAACAACGGCACTGCTTCCACTCGGATAGTCTCCGTTATAACCATCTCTGTGGGCTCTGCCTCTGTCGACCCGCCTTTGAGCAAGGATGTCCCTTGCGTCGAACCCAGGGTTCCGCTCATCGCCGAACGGGCGCCTATCATCATTGTGCCGGGACACATATGAACCATTCCGCGGAGGAGAAAACACTCGACGGCGGTCATCGCGGTGATAACGGGGAGCAGACTGATCTCGCCCCTGATCTCTGTACCGATCTTCACGGTATCCTCCGCCTCTCTGACGCGAAGGTGGCCCAGGACTGTGAGCCGATTGAACTGTTTCTGCCCTGGGAGAATTGCCGTGTAACCTGTTCTGCGACTGAGAAACAGCCGCGTTTTGCTGCTGCGCTGCCTCAAGCAATGTCTTGATCTGCTGCAGGCCTCTACCAGCCTCTGATCGAGACGGTTGAATAGACTCTGCAATCCTAGCAGCCGCTGCAACATTCAAAACTGGAGTACGAAATACCTCGACGTTATTTCGAGATCCACTCGGGAACAACTGTCGCTGTTGTCGATTGGGATGTGGTGGACGCTGCCCAGCACGCTCGTCAAGTGCCTCCTGCATCTCTTTGAGCCGAAGGCGTGTAGCCTCCATGGCCTGGGCCTCAGCAGTCATACCGACGATGGGAGTATGGAGAACATCCTCATCCCGGCGCTGCTGTTCATTCGACGTTCCTCCAATCTCACGCCTGGAGAGGTTGAAGCCAGGCGGCGGACTCTGATGAGAGCCAGCCATAAAAACTTCTGCCGCAGGGTCGCGGCTCTCGCACTCGGAAGGAATGTCGGATCGGTCCGACGCCGAGTCGAACACGCCGTGAAGTGACTCGGCGGGCTCGATGGCTGCAATCTGCGGGGACGAAACCTGGCGTGCCGCCGCATGCCTCACCCAACGCTGTAGCCGCGAGCGACCGGATCGCTTGCGACGACGAACAGCAGGAAGGGCCGACACATACGGGGTCGACGGCTGAAGGAGAAGAACACCGCAGGAGCTTGCATAGAAGTGCGTCGCCCCGCGAATCGGGAGCGCCTCCACGTCCAAAGGCGCTTCCTGGAGCCATGCCGAATCGTTGGCGATGAAGGTGAGCGCTCCGAGACGGATCTCGCGGCCCAGGAACGAATCGCCGCCGGAAGACATGACGAAGGAGAAAATATGCAACCTCGCCGGAAGTCGCTTAGACGCCTGCCCCACGGTGGGCGCCAACTGTCGTGGGAACAAGCCTGACAGTAGAAGGTAGGGGTACGAATGGAGAGGGCAGAGTCCTAGCTACGGCGAGGATGTACACACAGATGTATGAGTTCAGGCCTCACTCGGAAGTGATAACAGCCCTACGTCTCAGTGCTCCGGGGAGCTCTCTACTCTGTCGAGTGAAATATGTGTGTTATGTTACAAAAGGTTGCGAACCCTTGTGCCAGAGGGGAGGGGTGGCTTATATAGAGTGCGCTGCCCCTCATAACGTCTGGCATTAAGGGGTTTAATCGTGGTCATAAAAGGTGTGAACGTTACTGGTAACGTACACAATAAATGCTATTAAAGGTCTTGATGAATGCCCGCCCGTTAGCCTCCCTGGAGTGACTTCTGGGCTTCTGTGGTCGACTGTCTTCTGGTCCTTCCGAGTGAAAGGGTAAGCGTCGAGTGAAAGACATCTCCGAGTGTATATTGTCGAGTGACTCATGCGTCATGGCGATTCCAGTCGGAGACTTACTCGTAGCCTTAAAGCTTTCCGGGGCAGTGTCCTTAGGTGGGGTATGTAGGTCAGGCCTATGACCCTACCCTAAGTACATATCCCCATCACTAACCTTAGACATGAGTTGTCATTTGATAACGGGATCACATCATTAGGAGAATGATGTGATGGACAAGACCCATCTATTAGCTTAGCATATGATCGTTCTGTTTATTGCTACTGCTTTCTTGAATGTCAAATACATGTTCCTCCGACCATGAGATCATGCAACTCCCGGATACCGGAGGAATACCTTGTGTGCTATCAAACGTCACAACGTAACTGGGTGATCATAAAGATGCTCTACAGGTATCTCCGAAGGTGTCTGTTGAGTTGGCATGGATCGAGACTGGGATTTGTCACTCCGTGTTTCGGAGAGGTATCTCTGGGCCCTCTCGGTAATGCACATCATAAGAAGCTTGCAAGCAAAGTGACTAAGGAGTTAGTTACGGGATGATGTATTACGGAACGAGTAAAGAGACTTGCCGGTAACGATATTGAACTAGGTATGGAGATACTGACGATCGAATCTCGGGCAAGTAACATACCGACGGACAAAGGGAATTACGTATGTTGTCATTGCGGTTCGACCGATAAGATCTTCGTGGAATATGTAGGAACCAATATGAGTATCCAGGTTCCGCTATTGGTTATTGACCGAAGAGGCGTCTCAGTCATGTCTACATCATTCCCGAACCCGTAGGGTCCGCACGCTTAACGTTCGTTGACGATATAGTGTTATATGAGTTATGTGAATTGGTAACCGAATATTGTTCGGAGTCCCGGATGAGATCCCGGACGTCACGAGGAGTCTCGGAATGGTCGAGAGGTAAAGATTTATATATGGGAAGTCATATTTTGGGTTCCGGAAAAAGGTGCAGTTTTTTCGGTATTGTACCGGGAAGCTTCCAGAAGGTTCCGGAGGATTCCGGAGGGGTCCGGAAGTCCATAAGTGGGTCCACCACGTCCCAAGGGCTGGCATGGGCTAAGGGGAGGCGCCCTGGCCTTATTGGGCCAGGCGCACCAAGTCCTCAAAAGCCTACGCATCTAGGGAAGGAAAAAGGGAGAGTCCTAGTAGGAATAGGATTGGACTTTGGAGTCCAAGTCCACGTGTGTACTATTCACGTGGCACTGTTCACGTGATACTATTCACGTGGTACTGTTCACGTGGCACTATTCCTTCTACTCCAAGCCCCTACACATATATAAATAGAGGAGAGGGGGCACCCCAAACAAGACACAACATTGTCTTAGCCGTGTGCGGCGCCCCCCTCCACAGTTCCGTCCCTCGGTCATATTTTCGCAGTGCTTGGGCGAAGCCCTGCGGAGATAGCATCACCATCACCGTCACCACGCCGTCGTGCTGCCGGAACTCATCCACTACCTCTCCGTCTTGCTGGATCAAGAAGTCGAGGACGTCACCGAGCTGAACGTGTGCTGAACGCGGAGGTGCCGTACGTTCGGTACTCGGTCGGTTGGATCGTGAAGTTGTTCAACGACATCAACCGCGTTGTTCTAACGCTTCCGCTTACGGTCTACGAGGGTACGTAGACACACTCCCCCTCTCGTAGCTATGCATCTCCATGGATAGATCTTGCGTGTGCGTAGAATTTTTTTTGTTTTCCATGCAACGTTCCCCAACAGAAGGGTCCACGAAGAAGCAACGTTGTCTATTCCACCATGGCTTACATCCACGAAGGACTAGCCTCACTCGGGGTAGATCTTCACAAAGTAGGCGATCTCCTTGCCCTTACAAACTTCTTGGTTCAACTCCACATCATGTCGGAGGCTCCCAAGTGACACCTAACCAATCTAGGAGACACCACTCTCCAAAAGGTAATATATGGTGGAAGAAGGATTTGAGTGGAAAGCAACTTGGGGAAGGCTAGAAATCAAGGTTCAAATGGTAGGAATGGAATCTCTTGATCTCAACACATGAGTAGGTGGTTCTCTCTCAGAAAATGAATGGTGGAAGTGTAGGCACGTTCTGATGGCTCTCTTACTTGGTAAGAGGGTGGTGGAAGGGTATATATAGCCTCCACACGAAATCCAACAGTTACACACTTTTGACCCAACTCGGAGGTATTTGGACATATTTGGATGGAGAAAGTGGTTGAGGGTTTTGGAGCAATGTCACTAAGCACTTGAGCAAAAAGATCATTAAGCAACAACTCATCCCCTTTTAATAGTATTGGCTTTCCTATGGACTCAATGTGATCTTGGATCACTTAACAAAAATGTAGAGTCTTGCGCTTTTGCCAATCCATGTCCTTAGCATTTTGAAGGGTTCCACATCTTCTTGTCCTTGCCACGCCATTGTTGAACTTGTCTGAAATTCACTAGATAGAGGCATTAGTCCAACAACATGTATGTTGGCATAAATTACCAAAACCACCAAGGGAGCAAATGTGCTTTCACACAGGCTGCAGCTCCAGCTGATGCTGCAGTGCAGCAAGATGATGATGACTTGCAGATCGTCGCCCCACTAGCACTGCTGGCTTGCCACCGTCCTCCTCCCATCATCGTCATCGACGAAGACGAAGAAGAGGAGGAGGTGCATGAGCTGCCAAATCCAAGCGAGGACAAGCAAGAGAAACGCCGCTCAGCACGCTTAGAGGGGCAGTCACCTAAGTGATTCTATCTCTGAAACCGTAATTTTCAGATTCAGTTTTGTCAGTTATCGTCAGTGTTAGCAAATTTAGTCAGTTTTAGTTTAGTCAGATTCAGTTTCGTCAGTCTGTGTCAGTGTTAGCAAGTTTCAGATTCAGTGTCTTTGCATCAGTTTCAGACTATCTGTGCTATCTATGTAAGCCTAAATGCTATCTACGGTGGCTACCTAAATGCTATGTAATGTATGTTTTCATGCTATTTAAATTTCTTGCAGGCTTTTATGCTACAATTCTGTAAAATAAGATATACCATAGCAGCTTCAGCAACAAATTGTAATTAGGGGATGCAACCAATTAGGATAACAAAGACAGAAATAAACATCATCATACTTAGATAATATGGTTCTTGACTTAAAGTAATATCTGTACTTACCATCAGGGCCATTACACCTTGGATAATCTTAGTGCATTACAGATCAGTGGCATTACAGCAGCCCCCCCCCCCCCCCCCTTACCCACATTGATCTGAAACCATGGCAGTTCATAGATAATATGTGATACAGGGCAAATGTTTCCTACAACCCGGTGGTAGTTACCACCACTTGCATTTTGTATGTTGTATATAGTATCTATCAAATCGGAGAGTATGTATGCGTAGTATGTAGTATATAATAATGTTTAGGTAGTATATGTATTACTTTTTTTGGTAGTATGTATCGTATTTTGAGTATGCTCCTTTTTAAGTACAAATATGTACATATTTCACAAATATAATAAAATCCATGGGCCAACTTGCAATTTTTTCATGTAACTCACTTTGAAGTATCTTATATATAGTATATGAACATACTTGCAATAATAAAGTAGTATATATACTAGTATATGAGACATGAGGATAATATATATATGCGACCGAGCGCTGGCTCTAACGGCCGCCAGGTGAGCGCTGTTAGCCGTTAGGGCGGCCGTCCACCTGACATGTGGGCCACAGCTGCCATAAACGCACTTAAAATCGTTGAAATGGTCATCAACTCAACTTGGTAGTTTTTAGTTACAAAATTAGAAAATTTTGGTAGTTTTTGGCCACATTTAAAAATGTGGTAGTTCTGTGGGACTCATACCCAAAATGTGATAGTTTTTTTTGTCAAATACTCAATTCAAAGTCACTGCACCCGAAGGTTTTAGCAGCGCCCTATACATATATTGGGAATACGTTTAACTTGTTTTGTTGCGAGTAATATTTTCTTGCGTTAACAATTTAGCTCTAATTTCTGTAAAAAGAAGTGATAAATGTATGTACATCCCTTTTTGCTAAATGGAATAGTGGTTCTGATTGGAGTATGTAGAGCTCATGCATTATATATACTAGTAGTTATTCTGCTAGGGCATACATAATTAGAGGTTTTTGTGTGCCTATTTGCTCCGTTGAAAAATGTAAAGCGTATTTTGAGTGTTCAAATTTTCAGTTAACCACAATTTATTTCGCACTATTCTTCTCACTGTGCACAAGGTCACAATAACAATAAAGAACTTTGAAAGATGGATCCATTGATATGAATTTTGTGTCACATAACCCGTATATTATTGCATTCAAATGTTGGCTAAGGCATGTATTTGTTGGATGATCGAAATATCACTTAATTTCAATGGAGAGAGTAGTTAAGAGAGAACTAAATGAACCTTTTGTGAAACCATGCAAATCATTTCCCTAGTTAATCTCAAAATGTGTTGCCTATCACATGCAAGGTTTAAACCAATAACATAAAAATTTCAGACCTCACCGAAATATTCAAATTTTCAGAAATTCTTTCAGATTCAGATATATTAAAATTGACTGGATTTTAACGAAATTTCACCTACTTTACAGTTGGTTCTTAACTATTTTGAATCTGGCACGAAGTTTCGGGGTTACAAACATTCTTGTACCCAGACAAAGTCCTTTGTCTGTATGTATATTTAGGAAGATATCCATTTGGATGGAAGCTGGACCATGACATGCGTACTGGATCACATTTTCATGTTCAGGTTACAATATTAGGTGTCACGTTAGGTTGATTTTAAGTGCATGACTTATGGGATCATAATTAACCACTCCCGCGAACTAAGCATATCTTCGATGGTTAGCTTCCTTGTGGTGAAACCAGTCCATCCAGGTTCAAGTGTTAGACTTGACACATGTGCTCGCATATTTCTTAGATTTATTCAGGTCTTCCGACGATATTCTTTTTCTTTTGGAGGGGGTCTTCCGACGATATTCTATCAATGGTTTCTAAAGAACCATTCGCAAAAAAAAAAAGGTTTCTAAAGAAAATAATTAACTGCTCCCGAAAGATGCAATGTACGTGCCCTGAAAAGAGGAAGAACGTGAGGAAAAGGAAGAGATCGGGACGTGGATTTGCCTATGATACTTGTACTACGAAAGAGGCACTTCTAGGATTATACCCTGTCCCACTGTAAATAGTTGTTTGCGCGTTCTAAAAAGCACTTGGTGCTCGTGACAAAATGCAGTTCACCTTTTTCTTCTAAAAAGCACTTGGTGGACCATTTTTACTTTTAGCTCCCTGGGTCCATGAAAGTGCAAAACCCATTCGGCTGCAGATTTTAGTTTGGCAGGTGCCTAATTTAGAGTCAGCATTTCACCATATATCACAATTGCATATTCAACTATATGAGTAGACTCCCCTAAAAAAAATATGAGTAGTAGAATTTCGCAAAAAAAAGACTATATGAGTAGAAGGTAAACCGATGAGCTTTGCATACTTAAAATTTGGGACCGCCTATTGGTCAGGTGCCTTTTTTTCTGCGTCGGTCCAAATTCTGGAGTGTTAGATCTTCATTCAACGAGCATCAACCGACCGCACAGTGTTCTTCTTCTTCCTCCCCTGCGCTGCCAACCGACGCCACCCTAACCACCTGCTCCCATCTCTCATGGCTGGCGGCGCTACCGCACTCGCCTCCCGCTGTCACCTGCTCCCATCACCCTGACCTGAACATTCAACCATCGGACTCGCTCCCGCTGTCGACGATGTGGTGTCATCGGCTCCCACTCGCTCATGAGCCGCACTCGCCGTGGAGTCCATAGCCAGCTGCGGCCCGTCTCGCGCTCGAGACAAAGCTGAAATCGATTGATGCGTCGAAATTTTTTAGGCACATGATGTTTAGCAAAAGCTGGGCCGGAACAAAAATTTGGGAGCTTAACTAAAAATTAGTCTAGGGCCATTTTTCTGTTTTCGCGCACAAGTTACTGAGAATCTGATGGAATGACAAGTGCAATATGATATCTAATTTAACAGATCAGTGGATGTCTAAGCAACTCCAAGAAGCTAGGATAGCAAATTAGAGTATTAGACTAGGTAGGAGTGACGCATGTACTAAATTAAATTCCCTGTAAGGAACTAGTACCCTTGCTATCAAGTTCCATGGTTAAGAAGAACACGGAGGGTATCATCCCTCAATTGCCTTTGCTACTCTCTCATGGGACTTGAGAGACAATTATTGAACCAATTAGGTATCAAATCTTCACTTTTCGAGAAGACTAATCTTACCCGGTCTAGTTATACTATCACTACTATATGTCGCCTATGCTAACTAGTCGTCCTGGAAACCACATCCTCTTAGTGCGGATTACCTACGGCAAGAATGAGAATATCTAGATGTTCTTCCGGAACAAATCAGAATTACATGAGTGAGTTGTCGGTGTGAAAGGGTGGCCAACAACTTCCAATAGAACTTTGAACTTTCACAAAATGGATATGATAATCAACTCGATTTGGAGACGCGTGGCTTCACACTTGAATATATGATAGGCATGTTCGTCTACGAATTCGCGGAAAAACAACATTTGACAATACTATTGTAGATCGACTATGATTCAGTGCACATAACCGGGACAAGTGCAGTATACGTTTGCTTTTATTTACTCTTTGATCTGATACTATGTAGTTACTTTTGACGTCTGCCAAATCCAGCACTCTTGAATTATTTTGTACCGATATGCTAATTAACCACGTACTGTTTGGCTCAGAAACACTCTTAACAGCTGGAGACAGTGCAGCTCCTGGAGACTAAAATGGTCACCGTCTTGGATGAAAAGCTTGGAGCCCGATTGTGCGCATGATAAAAAGGAGTTTCTGCTTCTCAAATCCTCTGGCAAATAGTTAGTAAGGGCATTTCCAACGCTCACCCTCAAACCGTCCGCAACCGTCCGGATCAAACGGTCCGGACATAGTTTGCCCATCAAACGCGGTACCCATCTGTCCGTCGAGTGGTCCGGACGTCCGTTTCCAGGAGGGCTTTGCGGTCGTCCGGACCGCTATCGCGTACGCGTCCGTCATCCTGGTCCCACCCAAAAACCTATCCCACGCCCGCGCCCTTTTCCGCCCCATTCATGTTGGCCAGTGCCGCCTCATTTATGCCGGCACAGAGCGGACGCGACGTCTCACTGAAGCCGGCATTGAAGCAACGCACTGGCCAAGAGCACCGCTCGCTCTTCGCACATGTTCCAAAACCGGAGATGTGTGACCGGACGGGACTGGACGGCTGTGCACGGCATTCAAACAACCTGCCTGCAGTCCACCTGCCAGCATTAAACTGGTGTGCTGGCCGAGAAACCTACTCCGGTCTCCGGCGCCCGCATTGACACACTATGTCACGTGTCCCGGCCGGTGCCCGCGTGTCCCAGCCGGTGCCCGCTATTTAAATGTTGCCTCCTTGCCCGACATGACTGAAAGCACATCCAAATTCCTTGGTGGTTTTGGTAATTTATGTCAACATACATATCCTTGAACTAATGATCTCCTTGGGTATATTTCAAGAAAATTCAATTTAGGTACAAAAGGGAAGTGAAAATGGACCCCTCAAAATGCTAAGGACAAGTGTTGGATCAAGTCTCAAGACTATTCATTTATGTTTAAGTGATAAAAAATCACATCAAGTCCATAAGTATGTGAAAGTGCTAGTTATCGACTAGAGGGGGGAGGGGAGTGAATGAAATTTTAATCAAACTCTTCGAAAGAGGCTGAGTCTTCAAAGATGCAGAAGCAATAGCAGTACAAAGCAATACTAAATAGAAGTAAAACTAAGCTAAGTGTGCAATCAATGAGAAGACAAAGTCATCGAGACTAAAGATAGCATGCAAACCAGATAGCAGTACAAGTAAAACATGCGAACATACAAGTATACAGATTTGAGAACTGCGAGGCTGAAGACAACGCAGAACATGGAACAGAAAGTCTTAAGGCAAAGTCTTCGAACATAGGAGCAAGCAAAGTCTTCACAATATAGAACAAAAGTAAAGTAGTGAAGAGACAGAACCAGTCTCTCGGAGAAGACTCAGGATTTGTTGCACCAGTTCCAGTTGCTTTGACAACTATACGTCTGGTTGGAGAGGCTGAGATTGAACTCAGAAGACCAAGTCTTCACCTTATTCTCCTTGAGCTAAGGTCACTTCAAGGTAGACTTCCGAAACCTTATAGACTTGTTTATCGACACTCCATAATGAACTCTTGGATGCTCAGAACATGACGCCTAACCGTATGAAAGATCACAGTCTTCAAGTATAATCAGTTCACTCAGTTAAGATTCTTCAGTGATGCTCAATCACTTTGGCTCTTGGGTGTTTGGGCTTCCTCACTTAGGGGTCTTCAAGTTAAGTCTTCACGGGAGACCAAGGTCTTCAATGTCCTCAGACATTTTTAAGGGTCGTCTACGACGGTTAAACCAAATCCCCATGGACTTTCTTCTGTGTTATCCTGTGTACACTCACAAACACACCAGTCCCTTAATCAAGTTTGTCGTCAATACTCCAAAACCACAAAGGGGGGCACTAGATGCACTTACAGTATGCCAATACTATCAAACATGGATGAGGTTGAGAAGATGAGTTCTTTGCTCAAGTGCTTAAAGATCAAACTCCAAAATCCTCATACACTTTCATAAGCTCCCATTATATCAGTTCCCAAATATTCAACTTGGACTCACCGAACCATTCCTATCATAGTCAGTGAGCCATCTTGATATAGCCTTGTCCAAACCCTAGCTGCATCGGTCTCAACGAGTCGACCATTCAGTCTCACCGAAGAGCACTTGCTAACCTTCTGTAACCGTCTGTAATTCAATCAGAATTCACTCAGTGTCACAAAGTATGTAAAGTTCTTAGGACAACATCGCTCGGAGTCACCGGTCAGCTTCATTCGGAGTGTCCGAAGGATCCAAAGTTCTCACCTTTTGTATAGATCGGTTTGACCAAGTATTTTCAGTCGGTCTCATCGATATGTGCAAAAAGGTGTGTAACGGTCAGATTTTTGGTCCTGCCTATATATACCCCACCCACTCCACCAGTGTCTCTCAAAGCAAACACCACTCATATCCATTTTTCTAAGAGAGAGAGAGAGAGAGAGAGAGAGAGCTTCCACTTCTTGTGCAGATTTCAAAGGAATTCCACTCCAACCATTGATCCTTTGATTTCTAGTCACCTCAGTGATTTCCACCTGACGGTGTTCTGGACTAAGGGGTACCAACCTAGTTGGCCCACCGTCCATGGGTTGAGCTTATGGCCCACCGATCTCATAAGGAAGGACTCTGGAAGCCTCGAACCTAGGCGTGGTGAAGATGGACTCTGTCGAAGACTTGGTGTGTACCCCAAGGATTGCTCCGGCTGTTGGCATGTGTTTCTCCAGCTAGCAACCGACCATATGTAACCCTAGATACCCCCAGTGCCTATATAAGCTGAGGGGTTTAGTTCGTAGGGCAAGATGCATCATTACTCACCTTAGGATTAGAACACAACATACGATCTCGAGGTAGATCAAGCCTGTACTCGATACATCATCATCAATACAATCAAAGAAGGACATAGGGTTTTACCTCCTCGAGAGGGCCCGAACCTTGGTAAATACTATCCCCTTCATCTCCTGTTACCCATCGATCCGAGGTCTACAGCTCGAGGCCCCCTACCCGAGGTCTGCCGGTTTTAGTACCGACACTGGTGCTTTCATTGAGAGCCCCGCTCTTCTATCGAAGAAAAGATCGATGGAAGTTTCGGTTAACGATCAAGACCTTCACGGCGTAATCTATATGCCTGAATCCCCAGTCAGCGGATCGCACCTCCTTCATCGAGAGTTGAGGCATGATAAGCTAGAGCTAACTCCAGAGCCCCGCGCTCTCTCTTCTACTTCGGCCAGAGATCTCTGCATGAAAGAGGATCAGTCGCCGAAGAGTCAGCTATCGGACGGCCGAAAGGTTGGCCTATCGGGAAGAGCCGAGGACTCGGATCTCACAACTAATTCGGCTGGCTCATCGTCGTCCCATCCCACTAGAGATAAACTCGTTGGAGCCTCGAGCCCGCAGGCAGCAGGGATTGAATTTTTGATCCCACCCACCCCCACATCGAGTACTGCCCGAGTAACCCAGGGCCTTCTGATGTCTGGGATCTAATCTACATAAAACAGAAGTCTGATGAGATAGTGCGACAATTCTGGACTAGGTTCCTGTTCGTCAAGAACAAGATACCAGACTGTCGCGATTCAGATATCCTGGCAACCTTTCAGCTTAACTATAAAGACGAAGGCGTCTTAAACGCCCTCGCCCGATGTCACGTTCAGACCTTCTCCGAGTTATCAGACCTGGTGTCAAAAATTTGTGCCATCGAGGACGCTTGGCTTGCCCAAAAGGAGCAAGCAGACTTGATCTGCGCTGAAAGACTAAAACGTGATAGGCAAACGCGCCAAAGGGATAGTCTCCTTTGCCCCACGCCGATCGAGCTATCACGGAAAAGAAAAAAACCTGTCACAAGAACCAAAACGGCCCTCGACGATCTGCTGGACAAGCCATGCCCAATCCACTCTGTCCTATTAAACACCAGTCCAAACCACATCCTTCGAGACCGTTGGGTGGTGCAACAGGTGGCTAAGAAAGGCGAGGCCCTCTTAGCGAACACGCAGAGCCATACACTACCGACATCATCTTCGGACGAATACGAGGTCCTAATGATCTACGAAACCTACACGTCAAAAGGCCAGAGGAAGAGAGCCCTTCGGGAGCTAAACCAAGTCTACCAGCTCGCGAGCGCGGATTCGTGGTTAGACACATTGATCACTTTCGAATAACGGGACAGGCCGAAGTACAGCTTAAACCGATGTCCGGCCGCCCTGGTCCTCGACCCCATCGTAGGTGGGTGTCGACTCCGCAAGGTTCTAATGGACGGCAACAGTAGTCTAAACCTCATCTACGAAGAAACTTTAGACAAGATGCAAATCGATAAATCGCGCATCGAACAAAGTCATACTACATTCAAAGGGATAATCCCTGGAAGGAGGCGCGATGTAGTGGAAAAATCACCCTTGATGTGGTCTTCGGAACTCCCGACAACTATCGATCCAAGGAGTTGACCTTCCACATCGTAACCTTCCAAAGTGGTTACCGTGCCTTGCTAGGGCGTGATGCTTTCTCAAAATTCCATGACATCCCACATTATGGGTACATGAAGCTCAAGATGCCAGGCCCCAATGGAGCGATTATCATAGCAAGCAACCCTGACAGGGCACTCCGAGCCGAAAACAAAACGGCGTCACTTGCACTTGAGTCATTGTACGAAGCCTTAGCGGCCGAGGAGTTAACAGCACTTTGCTCCACTGTCAACAGGGACGACGTCATCCTGGATAAAAGATCCAAGTCCACCTCGTTCAAGCCAGCCGACAAAATCATTAAATTTCAGGTGCACCCAACAGACCCGAATAAAACGACGTCCGTAGGAGCAAAGCTGGAACCAGAGGTTGACCAAGCCCTGCGTAATTTCCTTAGGGAAAATTGGGATATTTTTTCTTGGCACCCTTCTGACATGCCAGGAATCCCACGTAACCTAGCCGAGCACAGCCTAAACATAATCAAAGGCTCTAAACATGTTAAACAGGCGCTCTGGTGATTTTCGGAGCCCTGGCGTCAAGCTATGGGTGGAGAATTGGCCAAGTTACTAGAGGCCAAATTCATTAGAGATATCAAGCACCCTGACTGGCTGGCCAACCTGGTCATGTTACCGAAAAAGGACAAGTCCTGGCGCCTGTGTGTCGATTTCAAAGACCTCAACAAGGCTTGCCCGAAGGACCCCTTCCCCTTGCCGCACATCGACCAGAGTGTGGACGCCACTGCAGGACACGACTCCTTATGCTTCCTGGACGCCTACTCGGGGTATCACCTAATCAAAATGAAGGAATCAGACCAGTCAGCTATGACATTCATTACTCCTTACGGGCCGTTCTGTTTTAACACAATGCCCTTCGGACTAAAAAATGCAGGTGCAACTTACTAGCGCATGATTCAAACATGGCTGGAAAAGCAAATTGGGAAAACCGTGGAGGCTTACGTGGACGATGTGGTTGTTAAATCCAAAAACATCCAACAGTTAGTAGACGACCTCTGGGAAACATTTTCAAACCTCCGAGCATATCATATCAAGCTCAATCCGGAGAAGTGTGTTTTCGGGGTACCCGCAGGCAAACTGCTCGGATTCATCATTTCCCATCAAGGAATAGAGGCTAACCCTGCTAAAATCCGAGCACTAGCTAGGCTGGAAATACCTACCAAACTCAAGCACGTCCAAAAACTGGCACGTTGTGTAGCTGCACTGAGCCGATTCATTTCACGGCTCGGGGAAAAGGCTCTACCCCTCTATCGGTTGCTTAAATTAACCAAAAATTTCACATGGACTAGCGAGGCTGGAGCCGCTTTAGAGGAAATTAAAACCCTCCTCGCTACCAACCCCATACTGGCAGCTCCCGGGGTAAGTGAACCGATGTTGTTATACATTTCGGCCACCAACCAAGTAGTCAGCGCCGTCCTCGTAGTCGAGTGCGATATGGAGGGCCACAAATTCCAGGTTCAAAGACCTGTCTACTATGTTTCCGAAGTACTTACCCCGTGTAAAACGCGGTATCGTCACTACCAGAAGATAGCTTATGCGGTCTTTATGGCATCTCGGAAGCTTCGGCACTACTTTGAAGATTGCTCAGTCACAGTGGCGTCCGAAGTACCCCTCAATGACATAATCAATAATAGGGACGCCACGGGATGCATTGCCAAGTGGGCGATCGAACTCCTCCCCTTGGAAATAACATATAAGCCATGTCGAGCTATTAAATCTCAGGTACTGGCGGACTTCGTAGCGGAATGGACGGAAGCCGAGCTCCCTAGAGAGCACAACACGTACTCACATTGGACCATGTACTTTGACAACTCTAAAATGCTGGCCGAACTAGAGGCTGGAGTAGTCCTCACGTCACCAACAGGCGACAACATTCGGTATGTACTGCAAATTATGTACACTGACTCCAACAACACAGCCGAATACGAGGCTCTGCTACACGGACTTCAGATAGCAATCTCAATGGGGGTCCGACGCCTTGAGGTCTGAGGAGATTCTAACCTCGCCATCTCTCAAGTCAACGGTGAGTTCGATGCCAAGGACCCTAAGATGGCAGCATACCAAAACGCCGTCCTAACAATCTCAGCTCGTTTCGACGGGCTGGAATTCCATCATATCCCAATGGACAGCAATCAAGCTGCCGACGTCCTTGACAGAATGGGCGCCAAGCGTGACAAGGCACCCGAAAATACCTTCCTTGAGCGGCTTTTCAAACCGTCCATGGTTTGGCAGGACGGGATTAACACACCGGCATCGACCGACACAGGAAGGGTCACCTCCCCGGCGGCAGAGGAAGACGAGGACATAATTGGGGGCTCGGCCATCCAGGAGACACCCTCGGCTCATGAAATAATGGCAGTTATCGCGCCATGGACTGAACCCCTCCTCACATACCTACTCCGCAAAGATCTTCCCGAGGATCAAGTAGAAGCACGACGGATCATTCGATGGTCCAAGGCTAATAAGGTCTACGAAGGCGAGCTCTATAAGCAAAGTGCCACAGGAGTCCTCCAATGATGCATATCCAAGGAGGAGGGAAAAGAGCTCCTTACGGAGATACACTCCAGCATGAGCGGCCGTCACGCCGCAGCTCGGGCCTTGGTCAGCAAGGCATTCCGAGCAGGGTTCTACTGGCCAACCGCCAGCGCAGACGCCAAGGCATTGGTGCAGCGTGATACGTCCCAAACGTATCTACTTTCTCAAACACTTTTGCTCTGGTTTTGGACTCTAATTTGCATGATTTGAATGGAACTAACCCGGACTGACGATATTTTCAGCAGAATTGCCATGGAGTTATTTTTGTGCAGAAATAAAAGTTCTTGGATGGACCTGAAAATTTACGGAGAATTATTTTAGAATATATAAAAAATACTGGCAAAAAGATCTACTAGAGGGGGGCCACCCAGGAGCCACAAGCTTAGGGGGCACGCCCCCCAGGCATGTGGGGCCCTGGCAGCTCCGTTTACCCTAATTCCAACGCTATAAGTACCTATTTGTGGAGAAAAAAATCAAGGAGAAAGAATCATCACATTTTACGATACGGAGCCGCCGCCACCTCCTGTTCTTCATCGGGAGGGCTGATCTGGAGTCTATTCGGGGCTCCGGAGAGGGGGATTCGACGCCGTCGTCATCATCAACCATCCTGCATCACCAATTTCATGATGCTCACCACCGGGCGTGAGTAATTTCTTCGTAGGCTTGCTGGAGGGTGATGGGTTGGATGAGATTTACCATGTAATCGAGTCAATTTGTTAGGGCTTTGATCCCTAGTATCCACTATGTTCTGAGATTGATGTTGCTATGACTTTGCTATGCTTAATGCTTGTCACTAGGGCCCGAGTGCCATGATTTCAGATCTGAACCTTTATGTTTTCATGAATATATTTGAGTTCTTGATCCTATCTTGCAAGTTATATGCACCTATTACGTGTTATGATCCGCATACCCCAAGGTGACAATAATTGGGATTCTTTCCGGTGATTACCGTAGTTTGAAGAGTTCATGTATTCACTATGTGTTAATGCTTTGTTCCGGTTCTCTATTAAAAGGAGGCCTTAATATCCCTTAGATTTCCGTATGGACCCCGCTGCCACGGGAGGGTAGGACAAAAGATGTCATACAAGTTCTTACTACAAGCACGTATGACTATATACGGAATACATGCCTACATTACATTGATGAATTGGAGCTATTGCGTATCGCCCTAGGTTGTGACTATTACATGATGAATGTCATCCAACATAATTGTCCATCACCGATCCAATGCCTACGCTTTTCGCATATTGATATTTGCTAAGTTACTTTTGTTGCTATTGCTGTTACAATCACTACATAACTGCTTCTGTTACTATTACTGTTACTGTTGCTATTGTTACTATTGCTATTGAAACTATCATACTACTGTGCTACTAAACACTTTGCTGCAGATATTTAGTCCTCCAGGTGTGGTTGAATTGACAACTCAACTGCTAATACTCGCAAATATTCTTTGGCTCCCCTTGTGTCGAATCAATAAATCTGGGTGAAATACTACCCGCGAAAATTGTTGCGATCCCCTATACTTGTGGGGTTATCAAGACCTTTTTCTGGCGCCGTTGCCGGGGAGCATAGCTCTATCTATTGAGTCACTTGGGATTTATATCTGTTGATCACTATGAAGAATTTGAAAGATGCTAAGACCAAGATCGTCCCCTCTATGACTAGAGGAGGTAAGGAACTGCCATCACACTCTGCACTTGATTCACCTTCTGTCTTGAGTAGGCTTGCAACACCACCACCTGCTATTCATTCTGATATTTCGCAAGTTATTGATGATACTACTTCTGCTATGAATGAAACTATTGATGATGCTAGTACTATGCTTGATAATACTGTGCCACTTGGTGAATTTCTTGATGAACAAATTGCTAAAGCTAAGGGAATTGAAAATGTTGAAACTCTTGAAAATTATGATTCACCTATTATGCCTAGCTCTCCTACTATAGTTGAAATGCCTGAGACATCTGATGGTCATGCTTTTGATAGGGAGACAGCTAGGGCAATTCTTGCTGGTAATGATAGAGATGAGGTTAGAAAATTGCTTGCTGAGTTGAAAGAAAAATCTATGAGGGAGAGAATGAAATATGATCCTAAGTTTGCTACCTCTCCCATATTTGTTACTGATAAGGATTATGAATTCTCTGTTGATCCTGAGTTAATTACTTTGGTTGAATCTGATCCTTTTCATGGTTATGAAACTGAAACTGTTGTGGCACACCTTACTAAGTTGAATGATATTGCCACCCTATTTGCTCATGAGGAAAAAATTCGTTACTACTATATTCTTAAGTTGTTTCCTTTCTCATTAAGGGGTGATGCTAAGAAATGGTTTAATACTCTTGCTCCTGGTTGTGTGCGTAGTCCCCAGGATATGATATATTACTTCTCTGAAAAATATTTTCCTGCTCATAAGAAACAAGCTGCCTTACAGGAAATATTTAACTTTGTGCAAATTGAAGAAGAGAATCTCCCTCAAGCTTGGGGGAGGCTTCTCCAACTACTTAATTCTTTGCCTGATCATCCTCTTAAGAAAAATGAAATACTTGATATCTTTTATAATGGACTAACCGATGCTTCTAGGGACTACCTAGATAGTTGTGCTGGTTGTGTTTTCAGGGAACGCACTGTTGGACAGGCTGAAGAACTATTGAATAATATGTTGAGAAATGCTGATGATTGGACACTTCCTGAACCACGACCTAAGCCAACTCCGAAGAAAAGAGGTATTCTATTCCTCAGTCCAGAAGATATGCAAGAAGCTAAGAATCTATGAAGAAAAAAGGTATTAAAGCTGAAGATGTTAAGAATTTACCACCTATTGAAGAAATACATAGGCTCGACATCCCGACACAGGTAGTGGAGGTAAATTCTCTCACTAGATTCGATGAAGGTGATATTCCGTATAATAAATCTGCTAGACAATGCCTGTATGAATTTGGTAATTACATCATTAAACAGGAACACTTTAATATGTATGTTAGCAATCAACTAAAACGGAATGCCATCATGATTGAACTCTTGAGTGATTTGATGTTTAGAACTGCTAATGATGTTAAATGCTTGAGTAAACATGCTTCTATGGTTCAGACTCAGTTAGAACAAATAGCTAAGTCACAAAATGATTTGCTTGATGAGATGAATAATAAAATGAATGATCATGCTGTTAGAGTTGTTACTAGAGGAGGTAGAATGATTCAGGATCCTCTATATCCTAAAGGTCATCCTAAAAGAATTGAACAAGATTCTCAAAGAAATAATATTGATGCACCTAGTCCTTCTAAGAAGAAAAATAAAAATAAAAACGATAGGACTTTGCATGCTTCTAGTGAACTTGAGATAGAAAAACCTCCTGAGAACCAAAATGATGTTTCTATTTCTGATGCTGAGACACAATCTGGTAATGAACATACACCTAGTGATAATGATAAGGATAATGACAATGATAATGATAATGATAATGATAATGTTGATGCTCAACCAGATAATGATGTAGAAATAGAACCTGTTGTTGATCTTGATAACCCACCTCCTAAGAATAAAAGATATGATAAAAGAGACTTTGTTGCTAGAAAACATGGAAAGGAGAGAGAAGCATGGGTTAAAAAACCTATGCCTTTCCCTACTAAACCATCTAAATGTTGGAAATATGCCCTAGAGGCAATAATAAATTGGTTATTATTATATTTCCTTGTTCATGATAATCGTTTATTATCCATGCTATAATTGTATTGATTGGAAACTCAAATACATGTGTGGGTACATAGACAACACTGTGTCCCTAGTAAGCCTCTAGTTGACTAGCTTGTTGATCAAAGATGGTTAAGGTTTCCTAGCCATGGACATGAGATGTCATTTGATAACGGGATCACATCATTAGGAGAATGATGTGATGGACAAGACCCAAACTGTAAACGTAGCATTTGATCGTGTCAGTTTATTGCTATTGTTTTCTGCATGTCAAGTATCTGTTCCTTTGACCATGAGATCATGCAACTCACTGACACCGGAGGAATACCTTGTGTGTATCAAACGTCGCAACGTAACTGGGTGACTATAAAGGTGCTCTACAGGTATCTCCGAGGGTGTCTGTTGGGTTGGCATGGATCAAGACTGGGATTTGTTACTCCATATGACGGAGAGGTATCTCAGGGCCCACTCGGTAATACAACATCACAATGAGCATTGCAAGCAATGTGACTAAAGTGTTAGCCACGAGATCTTGTATTACGGAACGAGTAAAGAGACTTGCCGGTAACGAGATTGAACTAGGTATAGTGATACCGACGATCGAATCTCGGGCAAGTAACATACCGAAGAACAGAGGGAACAGCATACGGGATTAACTGAATCCTTGACATAGAGGTTCGACCGATAAAGATCTTCGTAGAATATGTAGGAGCCAATATGGGCATCCAGGTCCCGCTATTGGTTATTGGCCGTAGAGGTGTCTCGGTCATGTCTACATAGTTCTCGAACCCGCAGGGTCTACACACTTAACGTTTGGTGACGATTAGTATAATTGAGTTATTATGTTGGTGACCGAAAGTTGTTCGGAGTCCCGGATAAGATCCCGGACATGACGAGGATCTCCGGAATAGTCCGGAGGTAAAGATTGATATATGTGATAATAGTGTTTTGATCTCCGGAAGGGTTCCGAAGTTCACCGGAAGGGGTTCCGGATGTTTACCGAAGTGTTCGGGTGCAGCAACACTTTATATGAGCCAAAGGGATAAAGCCCACGAGGTATTGGAAAGTGCAAAAGTAGTTTTGCTGCCGCGTAAGCGGTACTACCGCTTGGTGAAGCGGTACTACCGCCGGAGCGGTACTACCGCTTGTATGAAGCGGTACTACCGCCCAAGCGGTACTACCGCTTGTGTGAAGCGGTACTACCGCTTGTGCGCGGCTGTGCACGATTCGGGAGGGTCCGAATTGGACTCTTTTCCTGCGGGCCAAACCGACCTTGTGCGGGCAAAACCGACCCGGAGAAGGCTTTTACTCCAAGTTTAGACCCCAAGGCTCAACATATAAATAGAGGGGCAGGGCTAGCACACGGGACACATCAGGATTTCCCAAGCCGTGTGCCGGCAACCCTAGCCCTCTAGTTCCTCCGTCATAATCTCCGTAATGCTTGGCGAAGCCCTGCAGAGATTGTTCCTCACCACCATCACCACGCCGTCGTGCTGCTGGAACTCAACCACTACTTCATCATCGCTCGCTGGATCGAGGAGGTGAAGGCGTCATCAAGCCGTACGTGTGTTGAACGCGGAGGTGCCGTCCGTTCGGCACTAGATCGGAAGGATCGTGATTGGATCGCGGGACGCTCGGCGATTTGGATCGCGAAGACGTTCGACTACATCAACCGCGTTTATTAACGCTTCCGCTTAGCGATCTACAAGGGTATGTAGATTCACTCTCCCTCTCGTAGATGCTCATCACCATGGATAGATCTTGCGTGTGCGTAGGAAAATTTTTGTTTCCCATGCAACGTTCCCCAACAGTGGCATCTGAGCTAGGTCTATGCGTAGATGAGATCTCGAGTAGAACACAAACGAGTTGTGGGCGTGGGTGTATACATATTGCTTGCCGTTACTAGTTGATACTTGATTCCGCGGTATTGTGAGATGAAGCGGCCCGGACCGACATTACGCGTACGCTTACGCGAGACTGGTTTCACCGCTGCGTGCACTTGTTGCATAAAGGTGACTGGCGGGTGTCTGTCTCTCTCACTTTAGTTGAATCGGTTCAATGAAGAGGGTTCTTTTAGAAGATCAAAAAGCAATCACTACACCACGTTGTGGTTTTGCGTAGGTAAGAATCGTTCTTGCTAGATACCCGTAGCAGCCACGTAAAATTTGCAACAACAATTAGAGGACGTCTAACTTGTTTTTGCAGGGTATGTTGTGATGTGATATGGCCAATTACATGATGAGATATATGTGATGTATGAGATGATCATGTATTGTATAGAATATCACGACTTGCATGTCGATGAATACGGCAACTGGCAGGAGCCATAGAGTTGTCTTTAATTATTGTATGACCTGCGTGTCAATCATTAAGCGCTATGTAATGCTTTACTTTATCGCTAAACGTTAGCTATAGTCGTGGAAGCAACAGTCGGCGCGACAACCTTATGGCGACACGTTGATGGAGATCAAGATGATGGAGATCATGGTGTCATGCCGGTGACGATGGAGATCATGCCGGTGCTTTGGAGATGGAGATCAAAAGCACAAGTTCATGGCCATATCATGTCACTTATGATTTGCATGTGATGTTAATCCTTTTATGCATCTTATTTTGCTTAGGACGACGGTAGCATTATAAGGTGATCCCTCACTTAAATTTCAAGATAAATTGTGTTCTCCCCAAGTGTGCACCGTTGCGAAAGTTCGTCGTTTCGAGACACGCCGTGATGATCGGGTGTGATAGACTCTACGTTCGCATACAACGGGTGTAAGCCATGTTACACGTGCGGAACACTCGGGTTAAACTTGACGAGCCTAGCATGTACAGACATGGCCTCGGAACACAAGAGACCGAAAGGTCGAACATGAGTCATATAGTAGATATGATCAACATGAAGATGTTCACCATTGAAACCACCTCAACTCACGTGATGATCGGACTTGAGTTGGTGGATTTGGATCATGTTACACTCGAATGATCGGAGGGATGTCAATTTGAGTGGGAGTTTTTAAGTAATATGATTAACTAAACTCATTATCTAAGAACAATAGTCTAAGTTGTCTTTGCTATATTTATGTTGTAGATCATGGCTCGCGCAGTAGCACCCCTGAATTTTAATGCGTTCCTAGAGAAAGCTAAGTTGAAAGATGATGGAAGTAACTTTGTGGACTGGGCCCGTAATCTAAGGATTATCCTTACGGCTTCCCAGAAGGCTTATGTCCTTGATGCACCGCTTGGTGATCCACCCGCTCCAGTTGAGTCTCTAGACGTTGTGAACGCCTGGCAGGCTCGTTCTGATGATTACTCAATAGTTCAATGTGCAATGTTGTATGGCTTAGAACCGGGACTTCAAAGACGTTTTGAACGTCATGGAGCATATGAGATGTTCCAGGAGTTGAAGTTTATCTTTCAGAAGAATGCCCGGATCGAGAGATATGAGATCTCCGATAAGTTCTATGCTTGCAAGATGGAGGAGAACGGGTCTATCAGTGATCACGTGCTCAGAATGTCTGGGTACTCCACCCGTCTGGCTGAGTTAGGGATGCCCCTTCCGCCAGAGGCTATCACTGACAGAGTTCTTCAATCATTGCCACCTAGCTACAAGAGCTTCGTGTTGAACTATAACATGCACGGGATGAACAAGTCAGTCGCCGAGCTGTTTGCGATGCTGAAAGCCGCTGAGTCTGAAATTCAGAAGGAGCATCAAGTGTTGATGGTCAATAAAACCACTAGTTTCAAGAAAAATGGCAAGGGTAAGAAGGGTAACTCCAAGAAGAGTGGCAAAGCAGTTGCTCCTCTCATGAAGAAACTCAAGGCTGGACCCAAACCAGAAACTGTGTGTTTTCATTGCAAGGGAACTGGACACTGGAAGCGGAATTGCCCCAAGTATTTGGCTGACAAGAAGGCGGCCAACAACAAACAAGGTATATATGATATACATGTTATTGATGTGTACCTTACCAACTCTCGTTGTAGTGCCTGGGTATTTGATACCGGTGCGGTTGCTCATATTTGCAACTCAAAACAGGAACTGCGGAATAGACGGAGGCTGGCAAAGGACGAAGTGACGATGCGCGTGGGAAATGGTTCCAAGGTTGATGTGATCGCCGTCGGCACGCTCGCTCTTCGATTACCGTCGGGATTAGTGATGAACCTAAATAAGTGTTATTTGGTGCCTGCGTTAAGCATGAACATTATATCTGGATCTTGTTTATTGCGAGACGGTTACTCATTTAAATCAGAGAATAATGGTTGTTCTATTTATATGAGTAATATCTTTTATGGTCATGCACCCGATGTGAGGGGTTTATTCTTGTTGAATCTCGATAGTAATGATACACATGTTCATAACATTGATGCCAAAAGATGTAGAATTGATAATGATAATACCACTTTCTTGTGGCACTGCCGTTTAGGTCATATTGGCGTAAAACGCATGAAGAAGCTCCATGCTGATGGACTTTTGGAGTCACTTGATTTTGAATCACTTGACACATGTGAGCCATGCCTCATGGGCAAGATGACTAAAACGCCGTTCTCTGGAATAATGGAACGGGCAAGTGACTTATTGGAAATCATACATACTGATGTGTGCGGTCCGATGAGTATTGAGGCGCGCGGTGGTTATCGTTACTTTCTCACCTTCACTGATGACTTAAGTAGATATGGGTATGTTTACTTAATGAAACACAAGTCTGAAACATTTGAAAAGTTCAAACAATTTCAGAGTGAAGTTGAGAATCATCGTAACAAGAAGATTAAATTCCTACGATCTGATCGAGGAGGAGAATATCTGAGTTATGAGTTTGGCAGTCACTTAAGACAGTGTGGAATTGTTTCACAATTGACACCGCCTGGAACACCACAGCGTAATGGTGTGTCCGAACGTCGTAATCGAACCTTATTAGATATGGTGCGATCTATGATGTCTCTTGCCGATTTGCCACTATCGTTTTGGGGTTATGCATTAGAGACAGCTGCATTCACTTTAAATAGGGCACCATCGAAATCCGTTGAGACGACGCCATATGAACTTTGGTTTGACAAGAAGCCAAAGCTGTCGTTTCTTAAAGTTTGGGGATGTGATGCTTATGTCAAAAAGCTTCAGCCTGAAAAGCTGGAACCCAAAGCGGAGAAATGCGTCTTCATAGGATACCCAAAAGAGACAGTTGGGTATACCTTCTATCTCAGATCCGAAGGCAAAGTGTTTGTCGCTAAAAACGGAACATTTCTTGAGAAAGAGTTTCTCTCGAAAGAATTGAGTGGGAGGAAGATAGAACTTGATGAGGTTGTTGAACCTTTACTTCAACCTGAGAGTAGCGCGGCGCAGAAAGTTGTTTCTGTGGAGCCTACATTAGCTGAAGAGGAAGTTAATGATGATGATCATGAAGCTTTGGATCAAGTTGCTATCGAACCTCGTAGGTCGACAAGGACGCGTACTGCTCCCGAGTGGTACGGCAACCCTGTCTTAGAGGTCATGTTGTTAGACAACGATGAACCTACGAGCTATGGAGAAGCGATGATGGGCCCGGATTCCGAGAAGTGGTTAGAGGCCATGAAATCCGAGATGGGATCCATGTATGAAAACAAAGTATGGACTTTGGAAGTATTACCTGAAGGGCGTAAGGCCATTCAGAACAAATGGATCTTTAAGAGGAAGACGGACGCGGACGGTAATGTCACCGTCTATAAAGCTCGACTTGTGGCAAAGGGTTTTTCACAAGTTCAAGGAGTTGACTACGATGAGACCTTCTCACCCGTAGCGATGCTTAAGTCCGTCAGAATCATGTTAGCAATAGCTGCCTTTTTCGATTATGAAATTTGGCAGATGGATGTCAAAACAGCGTTCCTTAACGGTTACCTTAAGGAAGAGTTGTATATGATACAACCAGAAGGTTTTGTCGATCCAGAGAATGCTGACAAAGTTTGCAAACTCCAGCGATCCATTTATGGACTGGTGCAAGCATCTCGGAGTTGGAATCTTCGTTTTGATGAGGTGATCAAAGCGTTCGAGTTTATACAAGTTTACGGAGAAGCTTGTATTTACAAGAAAGTGAGTGGGAGCTCTATAGCGTTTCTAATATTATATGTGGATGACATATTGCTGATTGGAAACAATATAGAAATGCTGGAAAGCGTAAAGGAATATTTGAACAAGAGTTTTTCAATGAAGGACCTAGGAGAAGCTGCTTTCATATTAGGCATCAAGATCTATAGAGATAGATCAAGACGCTTAATAGGACTTTCACAAAGCACATACCTTGATAAGATTTTGAAGAAGTTCAAAATGGATCAGTCCAAGAAGGGGTTCTTGCCTGTTTTGCAAGGTGTGAAGTTGAGTAAGACTCAATGCCCAGTGACTGCAGAAGATAGAGAAAAGATGAGTGTCATCCCCTATGCTTCAGCCATAGGCTCTATCATGTATGCAATGCTGTGCACAAGACCCGATGTCAGCCTTGCCATAAGTATGGCCGGAAGGTTTCAAAGTGATCCAGGAATGGAACACTGGACGGCGGTCAAGAATATCCTGAAATACCTGAAAAGGACTAAGGACATGTTTCTCGTTTATGGAGGTGATCAAGAGCTCGTCGTAAAGGGTTACGTCGATGCAAGCTTTGACACTGATCCGGATGACTCTAAGTCGCAAACCGGATACGTATTTATTCTTAATGGGGGTGCGGTTAGCTGGTGCAGTTCCAAGCAAAGCGTGGTAGCTGATTCTACATGCGAAGCGGAGTACATCGCAGCCTCGGAGGCGGCGAAGGAAGGTGTCTGGATGAAGGAGTTCATGACAGATCTTGGAGTAGTGCCTAGTGCGCTTAACCCAATGACTCTGTTTTGTGATAATACTGGTGCCATTGCTCTAGCCAAGGAACCAAGATTTCACAAGAGGACCAGACACATAAAACGACGTTTCAATTCCATCCGCGATTACATCAAGGAGGACGACATAAATATTTGCAAAGTACACACGGATCTAAATGTTGCAGATCCGTTGACTAAACCTCTTCCAAGGGCTAAACATGAACAACACCAGAACTGCATGGGTGTTCGATTCATTACAATGTAAATCACATAGTGATGTGAACTAGATTATTGACTCTAGTGCAAGTGGGAGACTGTTGGAAATATGCCCTAGAGGCAATAATAAATTGGTTATTATTATATTTCCTTGTTCATGATAATCGTTTATTATCCATGCTATAATTGTATTGATTGGAAACTCAAATACATGTGTGGGTACATAGACAACACTGTGTCCCTAGTAAGCCTCTAGTTGACTAGCTTGTTGATCAAAGATGGTTAAGGTTTCCTAGCCATGGACATGAGATGTCATTTGATAACGGGATCACATCATTAGGAGAATGATGTGATGGACAAGACCCAAACTGTAAACGTAGCATTTGATCGTGTCAGTTTATTGCTATTGTTTTCTGCATGTCAAGTATCTGTTCCTTTGACCATGAGATCATGCAACTCACTGACACCGGAGGAATACCTTGTGTGTATCAAACGTCGCAACGTAACTGGGTGACTATAAAGGTGCTCTACAGGTATCTCCGAGGGTGTCTGTTGGGTTGGCATGGATCAAGACTGGGATTTGTTACTCCATATGACGGAGAGGTATCTCAGGGCCCACTCGGTAATACAACATCACAATGAGCATTGCAAGCAATGTGACTAAAGTGTTAGCCACGAGATCTTGTATTACGGAACGAGTAAAGAGACTTGCCGGTAACGAGATTGAACTAGGTATAGTGATACCGACGATCGAATCTCGGGCAAGTAACATACCGAAGAACAGAGGGAACAGCATACGGGATTAACTGAATCCTTGACATAGAGGTTCGACCGATAAAGATCTTCGTAGAATATGTAGGAGCCAATATGGGCATCCAGGTCCCGCTATTGGTTATTGGCCGTAGAGGTGTCTCGGTCATGTCTACATAGTTCTCGAACCCGCAGGGTCTACACACTTAACGTTTGGTGACGATTAGTATAATTGAGTTATTATGTTGGTGACCGAAAGTTGTTCGGAGTCCCGGATAAGATCCCGGACATGACGAGGATCTCCGGAATAGTCCGGAGGTAAAGATTGATATATGTGATAATAGTGTTTTGATCTCCGGAAGGGTTCCGAAGTTCACCGGAAGGGGTTCCGGATGTTTACCGAAGTGTTCGGGTGCAGCAACACTTTATATGAGCCAAAGGGATAAAGCCCACGAGGTATTGGAAAGTGCAAAAGTAGTTTTGCTGCCGCGTAAGCGGTACTACCGCTTGGTGAAGCGGTACTACCGCCGGAGCGGTACTACCGCTTGTATGAAGCGGTACTACCGCCCAAGCGGTACTACCGCTTGTGTGAAGCGGTACTACCGCTTGTGCGCGGCTGTGCACGATTCGGGAGGGTCCGAATTGGACTCTTTTCCTGCGGGCCAAACCGACCTTGTGCGGGCAAAACCGACCCGGAGAAGGCTTTTACTCCAAGTTTAGACCCCAAGGCTCAACATATAAATAGAGGGGCAGGGCTAGCACACGGGACACATCAGGATTTCCCAAGCCGTGTGCCGGCAACCCTAGCCCTCTAGTTCCTCCGTCATAATCTCCGTAATGCTTGGCGAAGCCCTGCAGAGATTGTTCCTCACCACCATCACCACGCCGTCGTGCTGCTGGAACTCAACCACTACTTCATCATCGCTCGCTGGATCGAGGAGGTGAAGGCGTCATCAAGCCGTACGTGTGTTGAACGCGGAGGTGCCGTCCGTTCGGCACTAGATCGGAAGGATCGTGATTGGATCGCGGGACGCTCGGCGATTTGGATCGCGAAGACGTTCGACTACATCAACCGCGTTTATTAACGCTTCCGCTTAGCGATCTACAAGGGTATGTAGATTCACTCTCCCTCTCGTAGATGCTCATCACCATGGATAGATCTTGCGTGTGCGTAGGAAAATTTTTGTTTCCCATGCAACGTTCCCCAACACTAAAAACAAGGATGAGGAAGATTTTGAGCGCTTTGTTGAAATGCTTAGACCTGTCTTTTTGCGTACTCGCTTGATTGATATGTTGAAAATGTCTCCCTATGCTAAATACATGAAAGATATTGTCACAAATAAAAGAAAGATACCTGAAGCTGAAATTTCCACCATGCTTGCAAATTATTCTTTTAAGGGTGGAATACCTAAGAAATTAGGAGATCCAGGAATACCTACTATACCATGCTCCATTAAAAGAAGTTATGTTAAAACTGCTCTATGTGATTTAGGAGCCGGTGTTAGTGTTATGCCTTTCTCTTTATATAGAAGACTTGATTTGAATAAGCTTACACCTACTGAAATATCCTTGCAAATGGCTGATAAATCCAATGCTATACCTATTGGAATTTGCGAGGATGTCCCCGTTGTTGTTGTTGCAAATGTTACTATCTTGACAGACTTTGTTATACTTGATATGCCCGAGGACGACAACATGTCGATTATCCTTGGAAGTCCCTTTTTGAATACTGCATGGGCAGTTATTGATTGCAACAAAAGCAAGGTTACTTTTCATGTCAATGGTAATGAGCATACGGTTTATTTCCCGAAGAAACAAAGTTCGGTGAGTGGTATCAATTGTATTGAAAAAGTTTCAACAATTACTATTGGAGGCTTCAAATTTCCTCTTCCTACTGTCAAAAAGAAATATGAAATTTTTATTGTTGGGGAGATGCATATCCCCATTGAGGTAACTTAGTGTTTGATGTCTACTACACAACTTGTTCTTGTAGACTCGTGTTGGGCCTCCAAGCGCAGAGGTTTGTAGGACAGTAGCAATTTTCCCTTAAGTGGATGACCTAAGGTTTATCAATCCGTGGAAGGCGTAGGATGAAGATGGTCTCTCTAAAACAACCCTGCAACCAAATAACAAAGAGTCTCTTGTGTCCCCAACACACCCAATACAATGGTAAATTGTATAGGTGCACTAGTTCGGCGAAGAGATGGTGATACAAGTGTAGTATGGATAGTAGATATAGATTTTTGTAGTGCGAACAATAAAAAACAGCAAGGTAGCAAGTAACAAAAGTGAGCATAAACGGTATTGCAATGCTTAGAAATAAGGCCTAGGGTTCATACTTTCACTAGTGCAATCTCTCAACAATGCTAACATAATTGGATCATATAGTCATCCCTCAACGTGCTATAAAGAATCACTCCCAAGTTCCTATTAGCGGAGAACATAAGATAGTAATTGTTTGTAGGGTACGAAACCACCTCAAAGTTATCCTTTCCGATCGATCTATTGAGCTATTCCTATAGGTGTCACAAACAGCCCTAGAGTTCGTACTAAAATAACACCATATGACACACATCAAGCAACTCTAATGTCACCTAGATACTCCAATGTCACCACAAGTATCCGTGAGTTGATTAGACGATATGCATCAACAACTTCATAATCATAATATTCAATCCACACAAAGAACTCCAAGGAGCACCCCAAAGTTTCTATCGGAGAAAAGATAATGAAAACGTGCATCAACCCCTATGCATAGATTACCCCAATGTCACCACGGGAATCCGCGAGTTGAGTGCCAAAACATATATCAAGTGAATCAATATAATACCCCATTGTCACCATGGGTATTCATATGCAAGACATACATCAAGTGTTCTCAAATCTGAAATATTCAATCCAACAATAACGAAACCTCAAAGGGAAAAGATTCGATTCATCACAACAAGGATAGAGAGGGAAGAAACACCATATGATCCAACTATATTAACAAAGCTCACGATACATCAAGATCGTGCCAAATTAAGAACACGAGAGAGAGAGAGAGAGAGATCAAACACATAGCTACTGGTACAAACCCTCAGCCCCGAGGGTGAACTACTCCCTCCTCGTCATGGAGACCGCCGGGATGATGAAGATGGCCTCCGGTGATGCTTTCCCCCCTCCGGCAGGGTGCCGGAAAAGGGCTGTAGATGAGATCGTGGAGGTACAGAGGCTTGCGGCGGCGTAAAAACTCATCTAGGTTAACTTTCGGGGGTTTATGAATATATATGATTTTTTGGCATTGGAATCACGCGAAGAAGGGCCACAGGGGGCCCACGAGGCACCAGGGCGCGCCTGGGGGGTGGCGCACCCTGGTGGCTCGTGGAGCCCCTATGGGTCTTCGGGCCTCCTCCCAAAGCTTCTAGTGTCTCTTATGTTCCAGAAAAAATTGTCAAAAAGTTTCGCTGCATTTGGACTTCATTTGATATAGATTTTCTGGAAAACTAAAAACAAGCAGAAAACAGTAACTGGCACTGGGCACTAGGTCAATATGTTAGTCCATGAAAATCATATAAAAGCCATAGAAAAGTGCACCAAAATCATACAAAACTATAATAAACATGGCATGAATACTTCATAAATTATAGATACGTTGGAGACGTATCAGCATCCCCAAGCTTAATTCCTGCTCGTCCTCGAGTAGGTAAATGATAAAAGAAATAATTTATAAAGTGTGAATGCTAGCATAGTGCATAAGTTTGATCAATGGTAATTTCAATCACTTTTTCTAGCATCAATATATATCATAATCAGTAGTGAATCTCATAAAACTTCTCATGATCAAGTAGCAAGCTATTCACATGTTTAAAGTATAGGCCATAAACTTTCTTGAAAACTAACAAACTATGTTCTCAGTCATCAAACAATTGCAATTCACCTTATTTTCAGGAAGGGTCTATGTAAGAGCTTTGATCTAGCAAATTCCACATACTCAACCATCTTTTAGTCTTCCATGATTGCTAACACTCAAAGCATATTTTTAGAACAAACTGTTTCAGTCAAACACATAGGAAGATAGGAGCTTAATGTTTCACCTCCCAACTTATTTATCTCAGGGATAATGTCAACAATAATAACTCATGATCACCTATATTCAACTGGATATATGTGCCTGGATCTTTCCCTACCACATAATGCTTGCCAAGTAAAGAATAAATAGAGCGGAATAGGGATGAACATTAATGACTCTTGCATAAAAGTAAATACAGAAAAGTAAAAGATAGGCCCTTCGCAGAGGGAAGCAGAGGTTGTCATGCGCTTTTTGTTTTTGAATGCACAAGCCCTTAATGCAAAGGAACGTCACATTATATTGCCCCTTGTGATAGCAACCTTTATTATGCAGTCCGTCGCTTTTATTTCTTTACCATCACAAGTTCGTACAACGCTTATTTTCCCTTACAATAAAATATCATACATATTTTAGGAGCAATTTTTATTGCTTTTTGCACCGATGACAACTTACTTGAAGGATCTTATTCAATCCATAGGTAGGTATGGTGGACACTCATGGCAAGAAACTGGGTTTAAGGGTTTTTGGATGCACAAGTAGTATCTCTACTTAGTACGAATTTTTGGCTAGCAAAAGATCCTAAGCAAGCACCACATGTTAGAGGATCCATGACAATATAACTTCTATGTGAATATAAACAAACATAACTCATTACGTTGTCTTCCTTGTCCAACGTCAACTACTTGATCAAGCTTGAAAATAATTAATGGGGGCTCACAATCATAGAAGATGTCCAAGATAGTATATTTATATGTGAAATTTCTCTTCCGTCAAAATTCTTTCATGAATTGTTCAAGTGACCAATGCTATGTTTGTTAACTTTCAATAAATTTAACCACTTATACTTCTTGTATGTGAAGTCACTACTCCCCAGGGGACAAGCATATGAAGTATATAAATTTCAACTTTATGATATTCAATTCATTTCAACAATTTACTCTTTGGATATAAGTGAAGCACGAGAGTAAACGAGAAACTACTCCAAAAAGATATAAGTGAAGATCATTGAGTAGTTAAACAATTAAGTAGCTATGTGAAGACTCTCCCCAAATAAAGATTTCAGATCTTGATAATTTTATTAAAACAGCAAACAATGAAAATAAAAGGACACTCCAAAAATAGCACATATCATGTGAAGAAGCAAAAACTTAGGCTAACCGATAGGTGTTGATGAAGAAAGGTGGGATGCCAACCGGGGCATCCCCAAGCTTAGTTGCTTGAGATTTCTTGGAATGTTATCTTGGGGTGCCTTGGGCATCCCCAAGCTTGAGCTCTTGTGTCTCCTTAATTCCTCTCATATCATGGCTTCTCCTAAATCTTAAAAACTTCATCCACACAAAACTCAACAAGAACTCGTGAGATAAGTTAGTATAAATCAACTCAAGACCTTAACATTTTCTACTGTAGCAAATCACAAAAATTATAATTAAACATTGCATACTAAATGCCTCTTCATATTTAATACTCCTATCCTCAAATAGAAACATTAAACACGCAAACATATGCAAACAATGCAACTATAACAGCAATCTGCCAAAACAGAACAGTCTGTAAAGGGTGAATAAGAATCCATACTTCCCTAACTCCAAAAATTCTGAAAAATTACCACATGACAGAGAACTCATGCATGCTTACTGTGTAAAAATTTCAGATTTTTATCATGTTATTACTATTCAGGAATATTCTGGACATAACAGAAAACTTTCTGTTTTCAAACAGCAACACATTAACTTGCAAACTGAGCATGGTAAAGGCTATAATTGGCATTTTATTGAACTAAAAGATACAAAACATGATTATTGATAACAAAAAGCAAATATCAACAGAAGAAAATGATGCTCCAAGCAAAACTCATATTATGTGACGAATAAAAATCCGAGTGAGGTTACCGATAGTGTTGAAGACGAAAGAGGGGATGCCTTCCGGGGCATCCCCAAGCTTAGTTGCTTTGGTATTCCTTTAATATTACCTTGTGGTGCCTTGGAAATCCCCAAGCCTCGGGTCTTGCCACTCCTTATTCTCCTCATATCGTTATCTCACCCAAAACTTGAAAACTTCAATCACACAAAACTTAACGGAACTTGTGAGATAGAGTAGTATGATAAAAATAAATCATCCACTTAGGTACTATCAAGACAAGATTCATAATTGTTATCACATAATTCCTACGGTAGTATATCATTTCCACAATTTATATTGCTCAATATAAGCTATGGAAACACTAAAACAAGCAAACTATGCATCGAAGACAGAATCTGTCAAAAACAGAACAGCATGTAGTGAGCGATTTAAAAACCATACTTCTGCACCACAAAAAATTCTGAAAAATTAGGAAAACGTAAAAAATTTGTAACCAAATACTGTGTAAAAAATTAAGAATTTTCTCACGCTCCAGTATAGAATAGAAATTCCATCACTGGACGCAAAAGTTTCTGTTTTTGCACAGAATCAAATCAACAAGCATCTACACTATCCCAAAGGCTTTACTTGGCACATTATTGAAAGAAAACATATAAAACATGATTACAACAGTAGCTTAATAATGTGAACACACAAAAACAGAAGGTATAAGTATTGGGTTGTCTCCCAACAAGCGCTTTTCTTTAATGCCTTTTAGCTAGGCATGATGATTTCAATGATGCTCACATAAAAAGTGAAGAATTTAAACACGAAGAGAGCATCATGAATCACATGGCAATCTCATTTAAGTCTAACACACTTCCTATGCATAGGTATTTTGTGAGCAAACAATTTATGGGAGCAAGAATCAACTAGCATAGGAAGGCAAAACAAGTATAACTTCAAAACTTTCAAAGCATAGAGAGGAAACATGATATTATTGCAACACCTACAAGCATATGATCCTATCTCATAATAATTTTCAGTAGCATCATGAATGAATTCAACAATATAGCTATCACATAATGCATTCTTTTCATGATCCACAAGCATAGAAATTTTACTACTCTCCACATAAGCAATTTTCTTCTCATTCATAATAGTGGGAGCAACCTCAACAAAATAACTATCATGAGATACTTGATTGGCATAATCCAATTGAAAATTAAAATCATGATGAAAAGTTTTATGGTTATCATTATTATTTATAGCATACATGTCATCACAATAATCATCATAGATAGCAACTTTGTTTTCATAATCAATTGAAACCTCTTCCAAAATAGTGGAATCATCATTAAATAAAGTTGTGACCTCTCCAAATCTACTTTTATCAATATAATCATCATAAATAGGAGGCATTCTTTCATCATAATAAATTTTCTCATCAAAACTTGGGGGACTAAAAATATCATCTTCATCAAACATAGCATCCCCAAGCTTGTAGCTTTGCATATCATTAGCATCATGGACGTTCAAAGAATTCATACTAGCAACATTGCAATCATGCTCATCATTCAAATATTTTATGCCAAACATTTTATTGAATTCTTTTTCTATCAATTGAGCACAATTTTCCGATCCATCATTTTCAAGAAAGACATGATAAAGACGAATAATATGAGGCAAACTCAATTCCATTTTTTTGTAGTTTTTTTTTATAAACCAAACTAGTGATAAAACAAGAAACTAAAAGATTTGATTGCAAGATCTAAAGATATACCTTCAAGCACTCATCTCCCCAGCAACGGTGCCAGAAAAGAGCTTGATGTCTACTACACAACTTGTTCTTGTAGACTCGTGTTGGGCCTCCAAGCGCAGAGGTTTGTAGGACAGTAGCAATTTTCCCTCAAGTGGATGACCTAAGGTTTATCAATCTGTGGGAGGCATAGGATGAAGATGGTCTCTCTAAAACAACCCTGCAATCAAATAACAAAGAGTCTCTTGTGTCCCCAACACACCCAATACAATGGTAAATTGTGTAGGTGCACTAGTTCGGCGAAGAGATGGTGATACAAGTGTAGTATGGATAGTAGATATAGGTTTTTGTAGTGCGAACAATAAAAAACAGCACGGTAGCAAGTTACAAAAGTGAGCATAAACGGTATTGCAATGCTTAGAAATAAGGCCCAGGGTTCATACTTTCACTAGTGCAATCTCTCAACAATGCTAACATAATTGGATCATATAGTCATCCCTCAACGTGCGATAAAGAATCACTCCCAAGTTCCTATTAGCGGAGAAAATAAGATAGAAATTGTTTGTAGGGTACGAAACCACCTCAAAGTTATCCTTTCCGATCGATCTATTGAGCTATTCCTATAGGTGTCACAAACAGCCCTAGAGTTCGTACTAAAATAACACCATATGACACACATCAACCAATTCTAATGTCACCTAGATACTCCAATGTCACCACAAGTATCCGTGAGTTGATTATATGATATGCATCAACAACTTCATAATCATAATATTCAATCCACACAAAGAACTCCAAGGAGCACCCCGAAGTTTCTATCGGAGAAAAGATAATGAAAACGTGGATCAACCCCTATGCATAGATTACCCCAATGTCACCACGGGAATCTGCGAGTTGAGTGCCAAAACATATATCAAGTGAATCAATATAATACCCCATTGTCACCACGGGTATTCATATGCAAGACATACATCAAGTGTTGTCAAATCTGAAATATTCAATCCAACAATAACGAAACCTCAAAGGGAAAAGATTCGATTCATCACAACAAGGATAGAGAGGGAAGAAACACCATATGATCCAACTATATTAACAAAGCTCGCGATACATCAAGATCGTGCCAAATCAAGAACACGAGAGAGAGAGAGAGAGAGAGAGAGAGAGAGAGAGAGAGATCAAACACATAGCTAGTGGTACAAACCCTCAGCCCCGAGGGTGAACTACTCCCTCCTCGTCATGGAGACCGCCGGGATGATGAAGATGGCCTCCGGTGATGCTTTCCCCCCTCCGGCAGGGTGCCGGAAAAGGGCTGTAGATGAGATCGTGTGATATGGGGTGTCCCGATCTTCTCAGTAAGCGGCGGTGGTGATGATGATGGTGTAGGATAACTTGTATGTCGCCGATGAACTCTCCCTCGCTTGATCCCTGATGCCAATGCAAAAGGTCTCAACCCTTTGGATATTCACAATGTCACACACTTGCGCACGCAGCCGTCGACCACGAATGGTATAATTGCAATATACTAATTCCCAATGGAACAGCAGATCACACTTGACTTGCAGTATATAATCACCAGATCGATATGAATTGGTGATGAGGATTCAAGATGAATGCTTACAAGCAATCTCATGAACTAGGGTTTATCTTAAACGTGGTCTAACCTTAACTAACTCTAGGGGACGGGTATTTATAGTTTAAAACGAGATCGAAGGGGTACACGGGCTGGACAGCCCAAAACCTGCGCGCAGGCAGAGCGGTACTACCGCTTATGGCAAGCGGTACTACCGTGATAAGCGGTACTACCGCTCGTACCAATATCAAGTGCCGCTTTAGTACCGCTTGGGGTCGCTCGATTCCAGAAGAAATTTCCTAAGCGGTACTAGGACGGTAGTACTGGAGCGGTACTACCGCTAAAGCGGTACTACCGCTTGTGTGGGCGGTACTACCGCCCTGGAAACTGCAGGGTCTTCCTCCCTTTCCAGCTGCAATGCCTCCTTGCTCCCCTCCTTGCTCCCTTGTGCCATGCCTTCCTCTCCAATGTACCTAATGACACATACACACAAGGATTTAGGCAGTATAAAGCTCTCATTAAAATAAATAGCATTATCAACTAAGAGAGAATTCACCTGTTGTTCTAGTAACTTAGCACGAGCTCTTGTAATTGGGCCAATCCTGATTTCATCATTGGACATCTTCTTTGCAGCAACAGGTTGTTTATCTTCATGAGGTAGAGAGGGAACCATAGTAGGGATATCCTCATCATCCTCCCCCCTTCAAAAGGCGTCGACCCCGACGCTCCAAGGTCATCGACATCACATGGGGACAAATCAGCAAAGTTGAAACTATTGCTAACGCCACCAAAGTCAGCAATAGGAATATCAATCGAGTAGGCATTGTCATTTATCTTGGCTAACACCTTGTAAGGGCCAGCACCACGCGGCCGAAGTTTAGAACGTCTCAACTGTGGAAACCTGTCCTTGCGAAGATGCACCCACACCATATCGCCAGGCTGGAACAAAACTTTCTTTCTTGATTGGTTTTGTGCAGCAGCAATGTTCTTGCCTTGCTTCTCAATAGCCTCCCGTGTCTTCTCATGAATCTTCTTCACATAATATGCTCTGTTTGATGCCTCCATATCAACCCTCTCATGCAATGGAAGAGGCAGCAAATCTAGTGGTGTAAGTGGTTTGAAACCATACACCACCTCAAAAGGACAAAGCTGGGTGGTAGAATGCACAGCCCTGTTATAAGCGAACTCAACAAGTGGCAAACACTCCTCCCACTCACGCAGATTTTTCTTGATCATAACTCTCAGCAATTGGGACAATGTGCGATTCACCACCTCCGTTTGACCATCAGTTTGTGGGTGACATGTAGTGCTGAACAACAACTTTGTTCCTAGCTTTCCCCACAATGTCTTCCAGAAGTAGCTCATAAACTTCACGTCCCTGTCAGAAACAATTGTCTTTGGCACTCCATGCAAGCGTACGATGTCCCTGAAAAACAGGTTAGCAATATGCGATGCATCGTCGCTTTTGTGGCATGCAATAAAATGTGCCATCTTAGAAAATCTATCCACTACCACAAATATAGAATCATGACCTCTTTTAGTGCGTGGCAAACCTAACACAAAATCCATACTTATATCTTCCCATGGTGTGGTAGGTGTAGGTAGTGGCGTATACAAACCGTGAGGCTTCAGTTTTGACTTGGACTTGTGACATGTAATGCAGCGCCGAACAAACCTGTCCACGTCGCGCCTCATCTTGGGCCAATAAAAGTGATCAGCCAGCATGAGCAGCGTCTTCTCACGCCCAAAGTGACCCGTCAATCCACCTGCATGTGATTCCTGCAACAATAGCAAACGGACGGACGATTCTGGAACACAAAGTTTGTTAGCTCGAAACAAGTATCTATCATGGATGTGGTATTTCTCCCATGCATTTCGAAGCAAACATAAACGATATGGTTCAGCAAAATCATGATCAGTTGCATACAAATCACACAAACGTTCTAAACCAGGAATTTGAATATCGAGACGTGTCAAAAGCATGTTCTTCCTAGAGAGAGCATCAGCAACAATGTTATCTTTGCCCTTCTTATGCTTAATGATATATGGAAAAGACTCAATAAACTCAACCCATTTAGCTAAGCGTCGATGCAGATTGGATTGAGCTTTCAAATACTTCAATGCTTCATGATCAGAATGTATGATAAATTCTTTTGGCCACAAATAATGTTGCCAAACCTCAAGAACTCTAACAAGCGCATACAATTCTTTATCATAAACAGGATAATTCAGTCGAGCACCAGAAAGTTTCTCGCTGAAATAAGCAATAGGTCTACCTTCTTGCATCAACACACCACCAATACCGATACCACTAGCATCACATTCAACTTCAAATTGTTTGGAAAAATCTGGTAGTGCAAGTAATGGTGCAGAAGTAAGCAAACGTTTCAGCTCGTCAAAAGCATGATCTTGGGCTGCGCCCCACACAAAATGCACACCTTTCTTCGTTAATTCATTCAATGGTGCAGCAATAGTACTAAAGTCTTTCACAAAACGGCGATAGAAACCAGCAAGACCGTGAAAACTTCGTACTTGACTAACATTCATGGGAGTAGGCCAATCTTGAATTGCTTCAATCTTAGATGAATCTACTTCTACCCCATGCTTAGATACAATGTATCCCAGAAATATCACTTTATCTTTTGCAAATGTGCACTTCTCAAGATTAGCATACAATTTATTATCACGCAACACTTGCAAAACTGGTCGAATATGATCACAATGTTCAGATTCATTGCGGCTGTAAATAAGTATATCATCAAAATATACAACCACAAAGCGACCAATAAACTTTCTCAAAACATGATTCATTAATCCCATGAAGGTACTAGGTGCATTAGTAAGACCAAAAGGCATAACTAACCACTCATATAAACCAAATTTAGTTTTGAAAGCAGTTTTCCATTCATCCCCTTCCTTCATCCGAATTTGATGGTAACCACTACGCAAATCAATCTTAGAGAAAACAGCAGCACCACTCAATTCATCTAGCATATCCTCTAAGCGTGGAATAGGATGACGATATCGAATAGTGATGTTGTTAATAGCTCTACAATCTACGCACATGCGCCATGTACCATCTTTCTTAGGCACCAAAATAACAGGAACATCACAAGGACTAAGAGAAACACGAATATACCCTTTGTCTAGTAGCGCTTGCACTTGCTTCTGTATTTCCTTCGTTTCTTCGGGATTGGTCCTGTATGGCGCTCGGTTGGGGAGGGTGGCGCCGGGTATGAGATCAATTTGGTGCTCAATTCCACGCAATGGTGGCAGCCCCGATGGTACCTCCTCCGGAAACACATCGCCATATTCCTGCAAAACAGTAGACACACCAAGAGAAACAGATTGCGTATCATTAGAAACTAAAACCTCGCCTTTGTACATAAGCACAAGAGGCAGGGCTGTAGGATCCTCTCGAAATTCTCTCATGTCTTCTTTGGTGGCTAATATAAGCAAACTAGGCTCTCTCACACTTTTCGTTATATTATCACTCACGGCTTTTACATTGTTCTCTCGTGTAGGTGGCTGTTCGATATTCACTTCTGTTTTCTGACGAGACTCATTGACAATTTGCTGTGGTGACATAGGCTGCAGATTTATTTTCCTGCCCTTGAAATCCAAGTGATAAGTATTGGCACGGCCATTGTGTTGCACATGGCGGTCATAGAGCCATGGCCGACCCAATAAAAGATGACAAACAGTCATAGGCACCACATCAAATTCAATGGAATCCGTGTATGGTCCTATCTCAAAATTCACGCGCACCATATGACTCACCTTCATCTCACCATTGTCACTCAACCATTGTACGTAATATGGATTGGGGTGAGGTAAATATTTCAGATTTAGCTTGGCACATAACTCCTTGCTTGCAAGATTGCGGCAGCTACCTCCATCAATGATCACTCTGCAAGCTTTGTTGGGGCCAACTAGTGCTTTTGTTTGGAACAAATTGCAGCGCTGTGAATCAACATGTGGCTGCACACTAAGAGCACGCTGCGAGACAACAATAGTAGGTGCTGGAGAGGCGAAAGCATCTATGCCGTCGTCACGTGTGTACCCATCGTCATCTGAAGCATATGGATCAGCATCATCGCCAGTCTCATACTCATTGTCATCGTTTACAATCATCACTTTTCTATTGGGGCACTCTCTCTTGAAGTGTCCCTTGCCTCCACATGTATGACATAACATATCTCTATTACGGGCTGTAGACATATTGGAACCTGAGCTAGCAGCAGGAGCAGCAGGTTGCTTTGATTGTGGAACTGTGAAGGCTGGTTTGGTTGCAGAAGAAGAGGGGCGGCTGGCAGCGCCCTCAATAGGGGGCGGCGGTGTTCTGTTAGAGAACCGCCCAGCTGTAGTATAACGTCCTTTAATTTGAGCTTCTTCGGCCAACTGGGACTCAGCTTCTCTTGCATGATGGAGTAGCTCATTCATGGTATTGTATTGGTGATGCCGAACAATACCCTTAATGTTATATTTCAGCCCATGGAGAAAACGTTGCATAGTCATCTCAACAGACTCTCGCACTCGAGCACGCTGCATCAACATCTCCATCTCCATGTAATATGCATCAACCGTCAGGGAACCTTGCTTCAATTGTGTCAATTTATCATAAACTGTGCGCAAGTAATTAGTGGGAACAAAACGAGCTTTCATAACCGCCTTCATCTCACGCCATGTACGAACAGGAAGCTCATTGTCATCGCGACGGGTACTCACAACACTATCCCACCAACGCAATGCATAGCCATCAAATTCAGAAGAAGCAAGCTTGACCTTCCTATCTTCAGTATAATCATGCAAACGCCATAATTTCTCCATCTTAAGCTCCCAAGTGAGATACTCTTCGACATCAGTGGAGCCTTCAAATCGAGGAATCGTGAACTTGGGCTTGCCCAAAACATCATCCTCCTGAAACGGTACACGCCGAGCACCAAGTGGTGGTGGTAGGCGACCATGCCCTTGAAAGCCACGCCCACGGCCATGATTGCCCACCATGTTGTCATTGTCGTCATGGACACTATCAGCATCGTCATGGTCGTCATGTTGGCGTTGCTCAATCGCGACACGTAACCCATTGACTGAAGTTGTCAACTGCTGTATACTTGTTTGGAGAGCATTGACTTGTGTTTGCATAGCATTGACGGTAGTGTCAGTTGCGTCCACTTTCATTTGTATAACTTGAATATCAGCCTCAATTTTTCAGCGGATCGATCAATAACCCCTGTCAAATGAACGCGGAGAGCTTCATGGTCCTTCCATGAAACACACTCGTCATCAGCCTTTTTCTGCAGCACATCAACATCACTAGAAGACATGATTAGTAGGTTAGCGCAAAAATCAAAATCTGTGTGGTGGCACACTCACAACTCACTCAAAACTGACAAGAAAAGGAAATCTTACCGTTCCAAAGTGAATAGTAATGCTTACCCGTTCAGATGGATGACTAATGCACGGATGTGATGAAGTGAATACCCGGGTATGAGAACAATCACACGACAGAGCAGGATTATATGGTGGAGCTAGGTATGATATCCTATCTACACCGAAGACAAGTCCTAGTGCTGATCGTGTGAGCCAACAACCAAGGAAAACACACACAGTGGAGAAAAATGTGGCAGAGCAACTATCAAAACAGGAGGTGTTGCAATGCACTCGAGAGACACTAGCAATGCTCAATGTAAACAGGCACAAGATTGCTCAATTCTACTAGTGCACAATCGCAAGAAGCCAACAGTGCAATAGATAGCAACCACGTCCAGCCACTGTTTCTCTCTTTTCTTTCTTTCGCTCTGTTTCTCCTCTTTTTTTTTAGGCCACAATAGATCGCAAGCAGCGGCAACTGTTCTTGGGTCACGTCCAGAAATTGCAAAGCACCAAAACCTATATGAGCAGCCTGTAGAGCGGAAACTAGTCTCGTGGGTAAGTTCCTAACACCTTTTGTGTAGACAGGCTGTGGCTATGGATTGGAATTTGCAAAACAGGATAGCTGATCGAACAACAATCCAATCTACGATGCAATCTACGATGGAAACTAAAAACCAACGGATTCGAAGGAAAAAGCTACGCAAAAAGAAAGACACAACGACCAGCAACTAAAACCAATCTACGATGCAATCTAGGCTATGGCAAAAACCCTAACCCGAATCTTTTTGTGAGGCTTTTTCTGGATAGGATGAAAAACACAACTAATCTACGGATGATTTGGTGGATGCTTACCGAGGCAACGCTGGATATCTGATACCAAGATGATATGGGGTGTCCCGATCTTCTTAGTAAGCGGCGGTGGTGATGATGATGGTGTAGGATAACTTGTATGTCGCCGATGAACTCTCCCTCGCTTGATCCCTGATGCCAATGCAAAAGGTCTCAACCCTTTGGATATTCACAACGTCACACACTTGCGCACGCAGCCGTCGACCACGAACGGTATAATTGCAATATACTAATTCCCAATGGAACAGCAGATCACACTTGACTTGCAGTATATAATCACCAGATCGATACGAATTGGTGATGAGGATTCAAGATGAATGCTTACAAGCAATCTCATGAACTAGGGTTTATCTTAAACGTGGTCTAACCTTAACTAACTCTAGGGGACGGGTATTTATAGTCTAAAACGAGATCGAAGGGGTACACGGGCTGGACAGCCCAAAACCTGCGCGCAGGCAGAGCGGTACTACCGCTTATGGCAAGCGGTACTACCGTGATAAGCGGTACTACCGCTCGTACCAATATCAAGTGCCGCTTTAGTACCGCTTGGGGTCGCTCGATTCCAGAAGAAATTTCCTAAGCGGTACTAGGACGGTAGTACTGGAGCGGTACTACCGCTTGTGTGGGCGGTACTACCGCCCTGGAAACTGCAGGGTCTTCCTCCCTTTCCAGCTGCAATGCCTCCTTGCTCCCTTGTGCCATGCCTTCCTCTCCAATGTACCTAATGACACATACACACAAGGATTTAGGCAGTGTAAAGCTCTCATTAAAATAAATAGCATTACCAACTAAGAGAGAATTCACCTGTTGTTCTAGTAACTTAGCACGAGCTCTTGTAATTGGGCCAATCCTGATTTCATCATTGGACATCTTCTTTGCAGCAACAGGTTGTTTATCGTCATGAGGTAGAGAGGGAACCATAGTAGGGATATCCTCATCATCGTGGAGGTACAGAGGCTTCCGGCGGCGTAAAAACTCATCTAGGTTAACTTTCGGGGGTTTCTGAATATATATGATTTTTTGGCATTGGAATCACGCGAAGAAGGGCCACAGGGAGCCCACGAGGCACCAGGGCGCGCCTGGGGGGGTGGCGCACCCTGGTGGATCGTGGAGCCCCTGTGGGTCTTCTGGCCTCCTCCCGAAGCTTCTAGTGTCTCTTATGTTTCGGAAAAAATCGTCAAAAAGTTGCGTTGCATTTGGACTTCATTTGACATAGATTTTCTGGAAAACCAAAAACAAGCGGAAAACAACAACTGGCACTGGGCACTAGGTCAATATGTTAGTCCATGAAAATCATATAAAAGCCATATAAAAGTTCACCAAAATCATACAAAACTATAATAAACATGGCATGAATACTTCATAAATTATAGATACGTTGGAGACGTATCAGTGTTATGCGAAGATTCTTTGGTTTCATGCCATTCGGAAATAGTTTGTTAATAAGACTTGATCAACCTTATTAATGGATTCTTTTTGAGGGGCATGTGGTCGATAAATTTAGTAAGCACAACCTTCTGTACCCACCTTTTGCTCTCTGTTATTTGTAGTTGGATAAAATAAAATGCCATGATTATCCTGTTTTCTGAATTTTCCATGTATTAAAAAAATGGCCCAAAGATAAAAGTTTTCAGAATGCCATGAAAATTTAGTATGATTTATTCTAGAATATTTGGCACTGAACACACCCCGTTGGAGTAGGTCTCCTAGAGACGACGAAGTTCCCCGGGGGAGGCGAAGGCATTGCCCGGGTGGATAACAGGAGCGGGCCCCGTGGGCTCGATCGGTCTCCCGAACAACACTATCGGGGTGTCGGTGGCGGGTGCGGCCTCTCTTCTCACTGGGGTCAGGACAGCAAGCGTCCAGTGGTTCGCAATCTGATCATTGGTGACCTGATCGAAGAGTGCCTCTTGTGCTCTCAGGTAGCACACCAGATGCACTAGAGGAGGATCCGTCTCATGGTCTCCGTTGGCGACTTGGGTTGGGCTACCATAGCCTTCACGACTAGGGTAGTAGTAGAAAGGGCGGATGTTAACCCTCGGCGACAAATGCCGGAGGTTAACTACAACCTCTCGGGCTGCAAGCTGGATGGCTTGGCCTCGTCGGAGGTCGTCCTTCCGGTGAACCGGTGGGGGCGTTTTGATGTGATGCCCCTCCCGTAGATGTGCACCGTGGCCCAGAAATGATGGATGGCATCACTCGTGTGCTCCTGGTACACAACATACTCCGGGGGCTCTTCTATTCCAACGACACGACAAGTGAGATTGGCGAGGATGACTACAAAGTCTCCAAGCTCGGCTGCGGTGGTCTCGTTACGAACGATGGGACCAGGCATCTTGGTGGTGGAAATATCGAACTGAGGGTGAAAGCTATGTTGTGCTGAGTTGGGGCAAGGCTTTCTTTATAGACTAACTGAGTCTTCCATCGCACGCTTGTGGATGGGATAACTCAGGTGTCGACCACAGGCACACGACCTATGGGTTAGGTTGATAGGTTGGGCACCGACGGTCAAATGATGTCAGCTGGCCACTGTGCAGGCTATCAGATGAGATGTGCTTGGCTATGGACATAAAACATTTTTGATGGTGTGGAAACCTAGGGATAGCGACCAGGCTAAGATAGGATTAGCCAGTGGTCAGCCTGGGCTCTGATACCAAGGCTATCGGGGCCGGATTTCCGGGACACAATATCCCAGCAAATGACCCCTCGTGTCGTCACCAGCCCCAGGATTACTGTTACTGGTGGACACGTCCTTGTTACAGATTACCAAGCAATTACAAGAATTGGATACAAGAACATAAAGGTCTGATGATACAACAATGATTTCTAACAGTGGATGGCGGAAGCAGGTAGCGGATCTCCATCTCTGGTGGGGCTCCATTCCCACAGGAACAGCTGACCTGGATAACTCCTATCCCGTGTGGCTGCTATTCCGATTCCTAGGTTGCGGGGTGTGCCTTCGTAGTGCTCTGCACCTAATCGTGATCTGGCCAAGACAATAGCCAGGGACGAGCCATTGAGTACGTTTGAATGTACTCGCAAACATCATGAACAAAAGATATACCGAATGCAACAGAGAACATATGATCATGATGAACTAAATTATATGCATATGCTGACTGATATTAAAGCATGGCATGATAATTATCAATACGGTGTAGATGGCTAAATATATCATTCTAGTAAATAAACCAAGGAAATAGAATGGAACATCGGGCGTTGGACCGCCCGAAGATTCCAAGAAAATGCCAAACGGGTGTCTGAATGCGAGGCCTCGAGAGGTCCTTAAAAGAAATGCCAAACGGGTGTCTGAATGCGACGCCTCGAGAGGTCTTGAAAAGAAATGAGTATCGAGGTGGATTAACCATCCCAAGTGATACTCAGAAAAGAAAACAGAACTGAGTATCCAGGTGGACTAGCCATCCCAAGTGATACTCAGAAAAGAAAATAAAACTGAGTATCCAGGTGGACTAGCTATCCCAAGTGATACTCAGAAAACAAAATAAAACTGAGTATCCAGGTGGACTAGCCATCCCAAGTGATACTCAGAAAATAAAATAAAACTGAGTACCCAGGTGGACTAGCCATCCCAAGTGATACTCAGAAAATAAAATAAAATTGAGTATCCAGGTGGATTAACCATCCCAAGTGATACTCAAGGTTGCACATAGAAGAAAAGAAAAGTTAGTCCACAATAATATTCATGTTAACAATAATATTCATGCTGGCATAAGTAGTGACAATAATTATCCTGCAAAAATGGATCATGCTCAATTTAATTATTTCCTCCAGAGACCGACACTTGACCAACCCAGACTGTAGTCCTTAACCGCGGACACGGCTATTCGAATAGGTTTGAAAACTTTGCTGAGGGTGTACTCTTTACCCACAAGTAAAAGATTTCTTTAGCCAGCACCGAGACGCTGACTAATTCCCATTATGGCCTTTGGGTTGAAAACACACCTAACCAGCACACACCAGATTAACTTTCCTGATGCCAGGAATCACCCAAAGCATCGTTCAAGAAAAACTCTAAGACGGGGAGACCATCGTCTTGAATAGCATGGGATCACTATTTATAGCGTGCGGATTACAAGGGGTGCCCCCCTCTCGGCCCAGCCGGATACACCCATGCCCCCTGACCCGATGACTGGCATTATACCTGGATCCTGGAAACCTTCATCGCGGCCCCACTGTACGGTGTGTGCAGGAAAGGGGATAACAACTTACTGAACCGTACCCTACCTATGGCAGGGACTAGTGGCAGCACGAAACAAGTATGGGGGTTACCTGAACAAGCCTCGATCTACGGTCGACTCAGGAGATTTAAGTTTTCCTGCAGTGGTTAGCAAAATATATTTCCTCGTTAGTACCCAACAGGGTCACCATCTGGCACGTCCCAACATGCCCTCACTGGTCATTCTTGTCACCACGAGATTTTTGTTTCACGGTCACTTTTCTCTCGTGACTGATTCTTTCCTGCAGGTTAGTTCAGGACCAACATAGACATCTGTGGCATGTGAGAATAATCACCCTTACCCATATTTCATGTTTAAGTCAGGTTAACGAAATATCAATGGATCATGCATGCAAAAATAGCAATATGCAAGTTTCATTCAAAATTACCATAATCATGATTCTAATACTCTAGCTAGAAAACTACCAAACATTCACCATTTCAAGTGTCCAAGATGCTTGCCTTGAGCATGCAGAAGGGTTGGGTGCACTCCAACAGTTTTAAAAATTCTTTTCCCTCCATTTTTCCTATTTTCAAAATATTGCAATAATCACATAATTTGAAAATAGTACAAAAAAAGTTGTTTGGAAATTTTTGAAATAAATAGTAAAATAAACTATATGAAAAATGATGAATTTCAGAAAAAGAATCAAATGATTTGGAGTTGTGATTAAAAAGTTAGAGGCAGTCAAAGTTTAGTCAAATTTCTGTTTTTATTAAATTATAAAAAGAAAACATTTCCGTACTGTTTACGCCTTACAATGGGGAATACGTATTCTGAAGAAACCATTTCCACTTAAACAACACGGCGTGACCCGGGAGTCGCTGACAGTGGGCCCCACCTGGCCCACTGGTCAGGTTTGACCCCGGTCGTCCGCGTCTTCTTCCTCGCCGAGCGGAGGAGGCCGCTCCGGTGGCCCTCGCCGGCGAATGGCGGCGCCTCCCGCGGAACGGAGCCCACCATCGTACTCAGGAGGACGAGGCGGTCCTTTTGGTGCTTGGCGCGGTCGGCGGGGCGGACGGAATCGCCGGCGGCGAGGTTCTCCCAAGAACTTCGGTGGGGCTAAATCGAGGATTTCATCCACGGTGCATCTCCGATGGAATTGGCGAGAGGGATGGAATCGTGGGACCGAGGAGAATTTACTGGAGAAGGAATGGAGGAGAGGGAGGCTCTGGAGACATCAGATTCAACCGAATGGTGGCGGCGGTTGTTTTGGCCGGAGACGGGGAAGATGGCCATCCCCGGCTCAGTTGCCTGCCACAGAGGGCTCGTGGAGGGAGGAGGAGAGGTGGTGGTCATGGGAGAGTGCCCCGGTGGGCTTTTATAGGTGGGGAACGTCGGTTCCCGTGGCTTCCCGGAGAAGGCTCGATTTTGGGCGGCCATTACTGTGCCGGGGAAGTAGTTGTGGGCGGTGGCATGGTCGGTGAGGGCGGTGAAGGTTGGTAGATAAGCTCGGGGTGCTGGCGTTCGCTGGTTGGGCCAGGTGCCCGTGTGATAGCGACGTGCGGGGTCGGTGGCGGCGCTGGACGGTGGGTGGCCAGTGGGTGGCCGGTGGGTGGCCGGCGCTAGAGGCCAAGGTGAGGTGCAGGCGGAGTGCGGGCGGTCTGCAGGTGCTAGCTGAGGCGGGGAAAAGCTCGGGGGAGGCAACAACGAGGGTGGTAGGGCTCGGGTGCAGGCGCGGTGCTCTGGCCTGCAGTGGGCGCGCCCTGGCCGTGCTCTGGACATGCACGCCAGCTATTTGGTGAAATGCCAAGAGGTTCCATAGGGGTTGGATGGGTTTGAAACTTGGTAGGGTGGTTACTACTGGTCTAATAGAGATGCTAGACATGCTAGTTGAGCAGAAGAAGCAGGTGTCCATTGCAGTTTGGAGTGTTGCATGATTTCAGCCATGCACATGAGGTGCTTGATGAAATGAAATGGTCACTTAGGGGGTTTTGTTGGACTTGGGAATTGACAGGTGGAGGTCTCCTTGGATGTTAAAGATGGTGGTGGAGTTAGTTTGACAAATAGAGAAACTTTCTAGTGCAAGTTTTGGAGGAATTCAGTTCTGGACCATATTTTGAGGGAATTATTTGGAGGTCTTCCAAGATGCAAATGGAGTTGATCTTTTGGACTTAAGGGTTTGGTTGGAAGGACTATAAGGTGGAAAAATTTGGGAATTGTTTGAGTAACAGAAAATTGGGTTGCAGTTCAAAGCTGAATCTGGACCAGAAATGAAAAGAGGATGTTTTGCTCGAAATTTTCAAAGGACCATGATGGTTTTTTGCACAAAAGTGATCTATAGGCATCAGATGACCCCTCATAATTTTTGTGGAATTTTAAAAAGAATTATTTGAAATAGTTGTAGTGCAATAGGAGCTTTTCAAAGCTTGAAAATGCTATTAAAAGAATTATTATGGGCTAATTTTATTATGAAAATATTTCCTACTGTTATTTAAAATATAAATGAAATGATTTAAGAAAACTGCCAAAGCCCACAATATTTTACAAAAAATTCTATATGGAGGGAAGAATTTTGGAAAACAGAAAACAGAAAAGATTCTGAAATTAATAAAAGACCTAGTATAATTCAAAATTTTATTTCTGGCAAAATTTTACTTAATAAAAATATGATTAAATTTTTGGGGTGTTACAAACTCTACCCCCCCTCCCTTAGGAAAATCTCGTCCTCGAGATTTGTTAAGGTTGTTTTGGCAGTCTCGTCTAGAATTACTCTACCTCCACACGCAAACAATTTACGCTAGATCACGCATACTACTATTAAGACAATGGCACACAAGTAATTTACAAACTTACTACGCCATACAACTGCTACTACGAAAATACAGGGCAGCAGGGCCACTAAGGTTCTACAACAATTCTGGTGGACTCAGTCCACCTCGCTGACATCTAGCCGGGCGTGTCCGCAGATGTCGAGGCTTCTCCGTGTGCTTCAGTTTCGGAGCTGGCCGGGGTCAGATGGGGAGCTACAGGGCTGGGGTAGCGGTGGTACCCCTCGCGGTGTGTCGAGGTCACCGTCCCGTTGGAGTAGGTCTCCAAGAGACGATGGAGTTCCCCGGGGGAGGCGAAGGCATTGCCCGGGTGGATAACAGGAGCAAGCCCCGAGGTCTCGATCGGTCTCCCGAACAGCACTATCGGGGTGTCAGTGGCGGGTGCGGCTTCTCTTCTCACCGGGGTCAGGAGAGCAAGCGTCCTATGGTTCGTAATCATATCATTGGTGACTTGATCGAAGAGTGCCTCTTGCGCTCTCAGGTAGCACACCAGATGCACTAGAGGAGGATCCGTCTCATGGTCTCCGTTGGCGACTTGGGTCGGGCTACCATAGCCTTCACGACTAGGGTAGTAGTAGAAAGGGCGGATGTTAACCCTCAGTGACAAATGTCGGAGGTTAACTACAGCCTCTCGGGCTGCTAGCTGGATGGCTTGGGCTCGTCGGAGGTCGTCCTTCCGGTGAACCGGTGGGGGCGTTCTGATGTGATGCCCCTCCTGTAGATGTGCACCGTGGCCCAGAAATGATGGATGGCATCACTCGTGTGCTCCTGGTACATGACATACTCCGGGGGCTCTTCTATGCCAACGACACGACAAGTGAGATTGGCGAGGATGACTACAAAGTCTCCAAGCTCGGCTGCGGTGGTCTCGTTACGAATGATGGGACCAGGCATCTTGGCGGTGGAATATCGAACTGAGGGTGAAAGCTGTGTTGTGTTGAGTTGGGGCAAGGCTTTCTTTATAGACTAACTAAGTCTTCCATCGCACGCTTGTGGATGGGATAACTCAGGTGTCGACCACAGGCACACGGCCTATGGGTTAGGTTGATAGGTTGGGCACCGACGGTCAAAAGATGTCGGCTGGCCACTGTGCAGGCTATCGGATGAGATGTGCTTGGCTATGGATAGAAAAGATTTTAGATGGTGTGGAAACCTTGGGATAGCGACCAGGCTAAGATAGGATTAGCCAGTGGTTAGCCTGGGCTCTGATACCAAGGATGTCGGGGCCGGATTTCCGGGACACAATATCCCAGCAAATGACCCCTCGTGTCGTCACCAGCCCCAGGATTACTGTTACTGGTGGACACATCCTTGTTACAGATTACCAAGCAATTACAAGAAATGGATACAAGACCATAAAGGTCTGATGATACAACAATGATTTCTAACAGTGGATGGCGGAAGCGGGTAGCGGATCTCCATCTCTGGTGGGGCTCCATTCCCACAGGAACAGCTGACCTGGATAACTCCTATCCCGCATGGCTGCTATTCCGATTCCTAGGTTGCGGGGTCTGCCTTCTTAGTGCTCTTCACCTAATCGTGATCTGGCCAAGACAATAGCCAGGGACAAGCCAGTGAGTACGTTTGAATGTACTCGCAAACATCATGAACAAAAGATATACCAAATGCAACAGAGAACATATGATCATGATGAACTAAATTATATGCATATGCTGACTGATATTAAAGCATGGCATGATAATTATCAATACGGTGTAGATGGCTAAATATATCATTCTAGTAAATAAACCAAGAAAATAGAATGGAACATCGGGCGTTGGACCGCCCGAAGATTCCAAGAAAATGCCAAACGGGTGTCTGAATGCGACGCCTCGAGAGGTCTTGAAAAGAAATGCCAAATGGGTGTCTGAATGCGACGCCTCGAGAGGTCTTGAAAAGAAATGAGTATCCAGGTTGATTAACCATCCCAAGTGATACTCAGAAAAGAAAATAGAACTGAGTATCCAGGTGGACTAGCCATCCCAAGTGATACTCAGAAAAGAAAGTAAAACTGAGTATCCAGGTGGACTAGCCATCCCAAGTGATACTCAGAAAAGAAAAGAAAACTGAGTATCCAGGTGGACTAGCCATCCCAAGTGATACTCAGAAAAGAAAATAAAACTGAGTACCCAGGTGGACTAGCCATCCCAAGTGATACTCAGAAAAGAAAATAAAATTGAGTATCCAGGTGGATTAACCATCCCAAGTGATACTCAAGGTTGCACATAGAAGAAAAGAAAAGTTAGTCCACAATAATATTCATGTTAACAATAATATTCATGCTGGCATAAGTTGTGACAATAATTATCCTGCAAAAATGGATCATGCTCAATTTAATTATTTCCTCCGGAGACCGACACTTGACCAACCCAGACTGTAGTCTTTAACCGCGGACACGGCTATTCGAATAGGTTTGAAAACTCTGCAGAGGGTGTACTCTTTACCCACAAGTAAAGGATTTCTTTAGCCAACACCGAGACGCTGACTAATTCCCATTACGGCCTTTGGGTTGAAAACACACCTAACCAGCACGCACCAGATTAACTTTCCTAATGCCAGGAATGACCCAAAGCATCGTTCAAGAAAAACTCCAAGACGGGGAGACCATCGTCTCGAATAGCATGGGATCACTATTTATAACGCGCGGATTATAAGGGGTCCCCCCTCTCGGCCCAGCCGGATACACCCATGCCCCCTGACCCGATGACTGGCATTATACCTGGATCCTGGAAACCTTCATCGCGTCCCCTCTGTACGGTGTGTGCAGGAAAGGGGTTAACAACATACTGAACCGTACCCTACCTATGGCAGGGACTAGTGGCAGCACAAAACAAGTATGGGGGTTACCGGAACAAGACTCGATCTACGGTCGACTCAGGAGATTTAAGTTTTCCTACAGTGGTTAGCACAATATATTTCCTCGTTAGTACCCAATAGGGTCACCATCTGGCACGTCCCAACATGCCCTCACTGATCATTCTCGTCACCACGAGATTTCTGTTTCACGGTCACTTTTCTCTCGTGACTGATTCTTTCCTACAGGTTAGTTCCGGACCAACATAGACATCTGTGGCATGTGAGAATAATCACCCTTACCCATATTTCATGTTTAAGTGAGGTTAACGAAATATCAATGGATCATGCATGCAAAAATAGCAATATGCAAGTTTCATTCAAAATTACCATAATCATGATTCTAATATTCTAGCTAGAAAACTACCAAACATTCACCATATCAAGTGTCCAAGATGCTTGCCTTGAGCATGCAGAAGGGTTGGGTGCACACCAAAAGTTTTGAAAATCCTCTTCCCTCCATTTTTCCTATTTTCAAAATATTGCAATAATCACATAATTTGAAAACACTACAAAAAAGGTTGTTTGGAAATTTTTGAAATAAATACTAAAATAAACTAGATGAAAAATTATGAATTTCAGAAAAAGATTCAAATGATTCGGAGTTGTGGTTAAAAAGTTAGAGGCAGTCAAAGTTTAGTCAAATTTCTGTTTTTATTAAATTATAAAAAGAAAACGTTTCGGTACTGTTTACGCCTTACAACGGGGAATACGTATTCTGAAGAAACCGTTTCCACTTAAACAGCACGGCGTGACCCGGGAGTCGCTGACAGTGGGCCCCACCTGGCCCATTGGTCAGGTTTGTACCCGGTCGTCCGCGTCTTCTTCCTAGCTGAGTGGAGGAGGCCGCTCCGGTGGCCCTCGCCGGTGAATGGCGGCGCCTCCCGTGGAACGGAGCCCACCATCGTACTCAAGAGGCCGAGGCGGTCCTTCCGGTGCTTGGCGCGGTCGGCAGGGCGGACGGAATCGCCGGCGGCGAGGTTCTCCCGAGAACTCCGGCGGGGCCAAATTGGGGATTTTGTCCATGGTGCATCTCTGATGGAATTGGCGAGAGGGATGGAATCGTGGGATCGAGGAGAATTTACTGGAGAAGGAATGAAGGAGAGGGAGGCTCTGGAGACGTCGGATTCGACCGAATGGTGGCGGCGGTTGTTTTGGCCGGAGACTGGGAAGATGGCCATCCCCGGCTCTGTTGCCTGCCACAGAGGGCTCGTGGAGGGAGGAGGAGAGGTGGTGGTCATGGGAGAGTGCCCCGGTGGGCTTTTATAGGCAGGGAACGTCGGTTCCCGTGGCTTCCCGGAGAAGGCATGACGGCGGGCGGCCATTACTGCGCCGGGGAAGTAGTTGTGGGTGGTGGAGGTTGGTAGATAAGCTCGGGGTGCTGGCTTTCGCTGGTTGGGCCAGGTGCCCGCATGACAGCGACATGCGGGGTCAGTGGCGGCGCTGGACGGTGGCTGGCCGATGGGTGGCTGGCGCTAGAGGCCTGGGTGAGGTGCAGGCGGAGTGCGGGCAGTCTGCAGGTGCTAGCTGAGGCGGGGAAAAGCTCGGGCCAGGCAGCAGTGAGGGTGGCAGGGCTCGGGTGCAGGCGTGGTGTTCTGGCCTGCAGTGGGCGCGCCCTGGCCGCGCTCTGGACATGCACGCCAGCTGTTTGGTGAAATGACAGGAGGTTCCAGAGGGGTTGGATGGGTTTGAAACTTGGTAGGGTGGTTACTACTGGTCTAATAGAGATGCTAGACATGCTGGTTGAGCAGAAGAAGCAGGTGTCCATTGCAGTTTGGAGTGTTGCATGATTTCAGCCATGCACATGAGGTGCTTGATGAAATGAAATGGTGACTTAAGGGGTTTTGTTGGACTTGGGAATTGACAGGTGGAGGTCTCCTTGGATGTTAAAGATGGTGGTGGAGTTAGTTTGACAAATAGAGAAACTTTCTAGTGCAAGTTTTGGAGAAATTCAGTTCTGGACCATATTTTGAGGGAATTATTTGGAGGTCTTCCAAGATGCAAATGGAGGTGATCTTCTGTATTTAAGGGTTTGGTTGGAAGGACTATAAGGTGGAAAAATTTGGGAATTGTTTGAGTAACAGAAAATTGGGTTGCAGTTCAAAGCTGAATCTGGACCAGAAATGAAAAGAGGATGTTTTGCTCGAAGTTTTCAAAGGACCATGATGGGTTTTTGCACAAAAGTGATCTATAGGCATCAGATGACCCCTCATAATTTTAGTGGAATTTTAAAAAGAATTATTTGAAATAGTTGTAGTGCAACAGGAGCTTTTCAAAGCTTGAAAACGCTATTAAAAGAATTATTTTGGGCAAATTTTATTATGAAGATATTTCCTACTGTTATTTAAAATATAAATGAAATGATTTAAGAAAACTACCAAAGCCCACAATATTTTACAAAAATTTCTATATGGAGGGAAGAATTTTGGAAAACAGAAAAGATTCTGAAATTAATAAAAGACCTAGTATAATTCAAAATTTTATTTCTGGCAAAATTTTACTTAATAAAAATATGATTAAATTTTTGGGGTGTTACAAGTAGTTGCTATCAATTTTGTTGAGTTTCGTTCACTTTTATTTTGAGTCACTAGAATTTTAGAAATTTTCAGAGAAAGAAAATGTTTAGGAAGATGTTCCATGGTGGTTCCTCGAGCAAGAGTGCTCCTAGGCCCGCAATACGCGAGCCGGATACCGAACCGCCGCGGGTGGCTTCGGTTTTGCCATGCGAGTGGCCGTCGGATGCCTTCATGATTCGAGCCGGCATCAAGGAAGAGTTTGATATGTACGTGCGCAATGCCGAGCTCACAGAGTTCTTGACAGATAAGTGCCCGCAGTACTATGATCTCACTGACTCCTTTGTGCGGAGATTCAAGTATGTATACCAGGGCACTGCACATGATGTTATTTTCAACTTATATGAAAAGCCTTTTCGCATGTCTGTTGAGGAATTTAGTAGTGTTTGTAAAATTCCATTTTGGGGGACTTGCACTGAACCTCGTAAATCTGACTGCAATGAATTTCTCATGAACATTACTAGGGGTGAAACTAGAGGCATTACGCAAGCTACTATGAGGAGCATTCATTTTCCTGCTATACATTATTTTGCTCTGTTCATTGGTAGATGCATTAATGGTAAACATGACCCTAGTCATTTATGCGCTCCTGATTTGAGCATTCTTAAGAGTGCAGTGCCGAGAGATAGACAATTTAACATGGGGGCTATTGTTGCACGTCGTTTACATAATAATGCCTTAGTTGGTGATTTCTTTGATGGAATTTATGCTACTCGCTTAGCCACTTATCTTGGTGTGCCCATAAAACGTAATGATACCCTGTTGCCACTGAGTTTTCTTGATTATGATGCTATGGAACGCCACCAGTTCCTTGAGAGAGGTGACCCCCCATTCAAATACAGGCTAATCTTCAACATGTGTCGTGTTTTCCATATTGTTTTGCCTGCTCCTGCCTTCTTTGATTTCCAGGAAAAACATAGATATTTCATACTTGAGGAGGAGGCTGAGGAGTACGAGAGGGCGGCGAAGACCGAGCGCCTCAATGAGACAGCTCGCCAAGCTGTGGCAGCTGCACTTCGGTATAACCCGGACTACCATCACGGGCATTATCCAGGCCAGGAGTGGCCATAGACCAACTTAGGCCAAAAGCCTAAGCTTGGGGGAGTGCGTATTTCTCACCAACATTACATTCATGTTCACACACTCATTCCGGTTGTCGGTGTTCATCCTTTTTCATTTGTATATCCATGTTAGTTTTATTTTCACTTTCTTCTTGTGTGTTTGAAAAACTTTCGAAAATCCAAAAAAATTAGTTGTAGTTTCTTTCTTGTTTAGTTAATTCGTAGTAGTAAAACAAAACCCAAAAAGATTTCTCGTTTCTTCTTTTACTTGTTGGGAGCTTTCCTGTGTAAATAGTTTTCTCCTTTTTCGTTTTCCTTCGTTAATTTGCTTTCTTCAGAAAAACTAAAAACTCCAAAAATATTTCAGTGTGTTTCTCTAAATTTCTTTTCCTCTTTGTTGAGTTGTAGTGAGGAGAAAGACCATGATGAAAATTTTGAGTGGCTCTCATGTGCTTTATTGTTGATCTAACAAAGAGCCACTATTACTTTGTCTTCTCCTTTGAATAAATGTTTGTAGCTTCCAGCTTAATCCATGGCACCCTTGCACCATTATTATTATTATCACATCATTCGGTCGTGCAAGTGAAAGGCAATAATGACAATATTTGATGAAGTGATTGCGGTGAAGAAAAGCTGGTATGAACTCTTCTTGTTTTTGTGTTTGTAAATATGTTTAGCTCAGTATTCATGATTCAACATTATTATGAGTAACCATGTTTGTGATGACAATTAGAGATTATAGTTTCTCATGCCATGCTTAAATAGCTAGGAGCGGATAATGATTTATCTTGAGTGTCAACATGCATTAAAATGGTTGTGATGTAGTATGTTAGCATGGTATCCTCCACTGAGTAATTCGAGTGGCTTGACTTGGCACATGTTCATACATGCAGTTGAATCAAAACCAACATAGCCTCCATGATATTTATGTTCAGGGTGTTGATATCCTACTCATGCTCGTATTCAATGTTAATTATTCGCAATGCATGCCTATAACCGTTTTCGCTCTCTAGCTGGTCGCTTCTCAATCTATTTGCTAGCCTTCGCCTATACTAAGCGGGAATACTGCTTGTGCATCCAAATCCTTAAACCAAAGTTGTTCCAGATTAGTCCACTATATCTACCTATATGCGGTATTACTCTACCGTTCCAAGTTAATTTGCATGTGCCACCTCTAAACATTCAAACGAACATCTGTTTTGTGTGCCCGTACCGCTCATGGAGCGATAGGGGGCAGTCAGTATCTTCCATGCTAAGTGGGTTAGTCTCAGATGAGTGTTTATTCACTTGTCATTGCACGAGAGAGGCTGGTAATCGGGATGCCCAGTCCTACGCTCAAATCGAAATTATATAATGCAAACAAACTCCCCCGGAAAGTTTCTGCTATGGAGGGCACCCGTGAATTCGGCTAGCCATGGCTTGTGTTGGTATGGTGGAGGGGGAGTAAACTTTACCTTTCCGCTTGGGAACCGCCTATAATGTGTTTAGCATGGAAAATATTGAAAACTCTCGGTCATGACGTTGACAGGAAAATCATACCTCTCAAAATTATTTTCATCTCTGTTTTAAGCTTCGAGCTCTGGCACCGCTGCAAATCCATGCTTCCCTCTGCGAAGGGCCTATCCATTTACTTTTATGTTATTTTATTTTTATTGTTGAGTCATCACCCTCTCATTTAAGCACCAGTTGGAGAGCACTATTGTCATTTTTATGCATTGAGTATAGTTAATGTTGGGTGTGACCATGACTGGGTATCCTCTACCCTGAATTACAATGTTTAGTCATTGCTTGAATCTCAGAGGTGGTCTGCATTTATGTTTTGCGGTCTCAGAAAGGGCTAGCGAGATACCATGTTATCATATTATATCATGATTGTTTTGATAAAGTGTTGGCATCCGAGATATCTTATTATTGCTCGCTAGTTGGTTATGTTATTGCCATGGGTAAATGTGAGACCTAAGTGTTATCATTCATATGGTTAGTTCATAATCTTTGCTGAAAACTTGGATGCTAGTTAAGTATATATACAGACAACAAGAACAAAAGAGTTTGTAAAAGTTTTTTCTGTCACTTTCAGTTTGTCAACTGAATTGCTTGAGGACAAGCAATGAGTTAAGTTTGGGGGAGTTGATACGTCCCAAACGTATCTACTTATCCAAACACTTTTGCTCTAGTTTTGGACTCTAATTTGCATGATTTGAATGGAACTAACCCGGACAGACGCTGTTTTCAGCAGAATTGCCATGGTGTTATTTTTGTGCAAAAATAAAAGTTCTCGGTTGGACCTGAAAAATTATAGAGAATTATTTCAGAATATATAAAAAATACTGGCAAAAAGATCTACTGGAGGGGGGCCACCCAGGAGCCACAAGCTCAGGGGGCGCGCACCCCAGGCTTGTGGGGCCCTGGCAGCTCCGTTTACCCTAATTCCAACGCTATAAGTACCTATTCGTGGAGAAAAAAATCAAGGAGAAAGAATCATCGCATTTTACGATCCAGAGCCACCGCCACCTCCTGTTCTTCATCGGGAGGGCTGATCTAGAGTCCGTTTGGGGCTCCGGAGAGGGGGATTCGACGCCGTCGTCATTATCAACCATCCTCCATCACCAATTTCATGATGCTCGCCAAGTGGATTGAAGCAAAACCAGTAACCTCGGCCAGAGCAGAAATAGTTATCGAATTCATTTCCGGAGTGGTACACCATTATGGTGTCTCCCATAGCATAATAACGGATAATGGAACCAATTTCATGGCCAAGGAAGTAAAAGCGTGGTGCGCCAAGATGGGCATTAAGCTTGATTACGCATCCGTATATCACCCCCAGTCCAATGGACAGGTCGAACACACCAACGGACTAATCCTCAGTGGCATCAAGCCAAGGTTAGTAGGTTCTCTCAAAGAGGCGGACTGTCAGTGGGTAGAGGAACTCGATTCCGTACTATGGGGCTTGCGCACTAGTGAAAATTATGGCCCCCGGGTCTACCTTTATCATATATTGAAAATTCTAAAAATACCTTGCTGCACTTTTACTTTATTTATTTTATTTTGTATTTTTGTTCGATCTATCTATCTATCACCATACAATTTAATCTAGCAATTGACCGCCAAGGGATTGACAACCCCTTGTTCGCGTTGGGTGCGAGGATTTGTTGTTTTGTGTGCAGGTACTGCTAATGAGTTGTTGCGTGATTCTCCTACTAGATTGATAACCTTGGTTTCATAACTGAGGGAAATACTTATCTCTATTGTACTGCATCATCCCTCCTCTTCGGGGACATCCCAACATAGCTCACAAGTAGCAAGGAGCCAGTCGAAGAAGAATCGAGCATGGTTTGATCATCATGAGAAAGCCGAGCATAAAAATTCTGTAAGATAATTTCTATTGAGAGCTCATGATTAGGGCATGTGTACATCATGTACTTAAGCCTCCCCCAAGCTTGAGCGATGATTTCTCCTTCATGAGGCCAAAAATTATATATATAATTCCGATCACGATGAACCAGATGCATAGGATAAAACTTTTGATGAAATTCCAATTTCAATCGATTCCAATCCCACGTTCCAATACCATCACATAGCCTATACCATGTCAATGCATTTCCCTTCAAAGATAAAGGGAAGACCTTCTTCTTAACTTCATCTCTGGGTAAACCTGCAAGCTAAAATAATCCAGAAACTTCATCCACATAGATTAGGTGCATATCAGGATGTAGTGTTCCATCTCCTGCATAAGGATTAGCTAGCAGTTTCTCTATCATATCTGAAGGAATCTCATAATAAATATTTTCAGTAGGTGCAGTAGGTTGAGGAGCAACTCTTTGTGCATCCAGTCGAGGTGAAGATACCCCGAACAAGCCCCTCAAAGGATTACTTTCCATAGTGACAAGTGACAATAAATTTCAGCACGTAATATAAATGTTTCCTTACCAAATTCCACTCACCAAAGGCACTTCACTCCCCGGCAATGGCGCCAGAAAAGAGTCTTCATGACCCACAAGTATAGGGGATCAATCATAGTCCTTTCGATAAGTAAGAGTGTCGAACCCAATGAGGAGCAGAAGGAAATGACAAGCGGTTTTTAGCAAGGTATTTTCTGCAAGCACTGAAATTATCGGTAACGAGTAGTTTGATAGCAAGATAATTTGTAACAAGTGACAAGTAGCAATAGTAACTAAGGTGCAGCAAGGTAGCCCAATCCTTTTGTTGCAAAGGACAGGCCGGAACGTTCTCTTATAATAAGCAAAGCGTTCTCGAGGATACATGGGAATTTCATCTAGTCACTTTCATCATGTTTGTTTGATTCGCGTTTGCTACTTTGATAATTTGATATGTGGGTGGACCGGTGCTTGGGTGTTGTTCTTACTTGAACAAGCCTCCCACTTATGATTAACCCCTCTCGCAAGCATCCGCAACTACGAAAGAAGAATTAAGATAAATCTAACCATAGCATTAAACATATGGATCCAAATCAGCCCCTTACGGAATAGCGCATAAACTAGGGTTTAAGCTTCTGTCACTCTAGCAACCCATCATCTAATTACTACTCCACAATGCATTCCCTTAGGCCCAAAGATGGTGAAGTGTCATATAGTCGACGTTCACATGACACCACTAAGAGAATCAGCAACATACATATCATCAAAATATCGAATGAATACCAAATTCACATGATTACTTATGACAAGACTTCTCCCATGTCCTCAAGAACAAAAGTAACTACTCACACATCATATTCATGTCCAAGATCAGAGGGGTATTGAATAGCATAATGGATATGAACATATAATCTTCCACCAAATAAACCAACTAGCATCAATTACGAGATGTAATCAACACTACTAGCAACCCACAGGTACCAATCTGAGGTTTTGAGACAAAGATTGAATACAAGAGATGAACTAGGGTTTTAGATGAGATGGTGCTGGTGAATATGTTGATGAAGATTGGTCCTCCCATGATGAGAGGATCATTGGTGATGACGATGGCTTCAATTTCCCCCTCCCGAGGGAAGTATCCCCGGCAGAATCGCTCCGCCGAAGAACAAAAGTGCTCCTGCCCAAGTTCCGCCTTGAGACGGCGGTGCTCCATCCCAAAAGTCTTATCCTTATTTTTTTTTCTAGGTAAAATGGGCTTATATACCAGAAAATGGGCACCGGAGGCTGTCCAGGGGCCCCACAAGCCACCAGGGCGCGCGAAGGGGGGTGGTGCGCCCTGGTGCCTCGTGGGCACCTGGGTGGCCCCCTCTGATACTTCTTTTCTCCAGTAGTTTTTTATTTATTCCAAAATAAATCTCCGTGAAATTTCAACTCATTTGGAGATGTGTAGAATAGGTATCCCTGACATAGCTTTTTCAGGTCCAGAATTCCAGCTGCCGGCAATCTCCCTCCTTATGTAAATCTTGCATATTAAGAGAGAAAAGGCATTAGAAGTGCTCCACAAGGTGTTATATTGATTAAAACACTATAAATAACTGTAGGAAAACATGATGCAAAATGGACGTATCAAGCATGAACATGTTGCACAATCTTGGGAGAGAATGAAATTAATGATAAGAAATTGCCCAACTCATGGCTTGAATTTATGGATGATCATACAAAAAAATTATGCGGGACCAAACTTTGTCTCTAGAAATTTGCTAGACTCTGCCGCAGATGGTACTTTTATGGAAATTACATTGGGAGAAGCTACAAGACTTCTTGATAATATCATGACAAATTATTCTCAATGGCACACTGAATGAACTCCAACTGGTAAGAAGGTAAATTTTGTTGAAGACATTAATACTTTGAGTGATAAGATGGATGCTTTATTGAAATTGGTTGCTAGTAAAAATGCTCATATTGATCCTAATGATGTGCCATTGTCTACCTTGATTGAGCAAAATAATGATGCTATTGATGTGAATTTTGTCTCTAGAAATAATTTCAACAACAATGCTTATAGGGGTAATTTCAATCCTAGACCGTTTCCTGGAAATTCCTCTAACAATTATGGCAATCCTTATGGTAATTATTATTATAATAATAGGATACCTACTGATCTTGAAATTAATATTAAAGAATTTATTAATTCGCAAAAGAACTTCAATGCTATGATAGAAGAAAAATTGAATAGACTTGATGAATTGGCTAGGAACATGGATAGAATTGCTCATGATGTGGAAAATCTCAAAACTAAAATTTTGCCACCCAAGCATGATATAAATGAGTCTATTAAAGCTATCTATGTCTCCATTAATGAAAGTAAAGAAAGGACCGCTAGGTTGAGAGCTAAGCGAGAATTTCTAGAAAAAGCGATTCCACCCGGTTTCTATCGTAGTAATGATGAAGATATTAAAATGATTGGTGTCACCCCTATTGAATCACTATTTAGTAACATAAAACTTGATGAAAAAGGGACTGAAGAAGAGTCAACTTTACATAGAAGGAGTCCCACTTGCTTGGAGGGTGATAATCTTAATGATAAAAAATAAAAATAAAGTGGGTTTGGAGAGGTCAAAACTTTAAATAGTAATGCACCCACTACTTTGGATTACAAGGACTTTAATTATGATAGTTGTTCTTTAATTGAGTGTATTTCCTTGTTGCAATCCATGATTAATTCACCAAATGCATATGAACAAAATAAAGCTTTCACTAAACATATTGTAGAAGCCATGATGAAAGCACATGAAGAAAAACTTGAGTTGGAAGTTTCAATTCCTAGAAAATTACAAGATGAATGGGACCTACTATTAAAGTAAAAATTAAGGATTATGAATGTAATGCCCTTTGTGATCTTGGTGCTAGCGTTTCCACTATACGAAAGTGTTTGTGTGATGTGCTAGGTCTCACCGACATGGATCCTTGTTCCCTTAATTTGCATCTTGCGGATTCCACTATTAAAAAGCCATTGGGTAGAATAAATGATGTGCTTATTCTTGAAAATAGAAATTATGTGCCTGTGGACTTTATTGTTCTTGATATTGAATGCAATCCTTCTTGCCCCATAATACTTGGTAGGCCTTTTCTACGAACAATAGGTGCTATTATTGATATGAAAGAAGGTAATATAAGATTTCAATTTCCATTAAAGAAAGGGATGGAACACTTCCCTAGAAAGATAATTAAAGCACCTTATGAATCTATTATGAGGGCCACCTATGGAATTAACTTGAAGGATGACAACACTTGAAACTATGCATTATGCCTAGCTAGGGGCATAAAACAATAGCGCTTGTTGGGAGGCAACCCAATGAATAAAATAAATTTTTGCTTTTACCTTCTGTTCTTGAGTGTCTACAAAATTATAGCCTCTGTTATGATGGTATTTTTATGTTTTAATTAGTGCTTGTGCCAAGTAATGCCTTTGGGATGATGTTGATGATAGTATAATTGATGCTGTTTGGAAAACTAAAAGTTTTGCGTCCAGTGCTGGAATTTTAATTCTGTACTGGAGCGTCAGAAAAATCTGAAAATTTTACACAGTATTGGTATATGAATTGTTTAATTCTATATTGGAGTTACAGAAGTATGGCTTTTAAATAGATATTTACAGACTGTTCTGCTTTAGACAGATTCTGTTTTTGTTGCATAGTTTGCTTATTTTGATGAATCTATGGATCGTATCGGGGGGTATGAGTCATGGAGAAGTTGCAGTATAGTAGCATTATGCCAATATTAAATATGAATCAATTTACAATAGTACCAAAAGTTTAAGATTTGTTTGTTATACTAACGGATCTCACGAGGTTTCTGTTGAGTTTTGTGTGCTGAAGTTTTCAAGTTTTGGGTGAGACTACGTTGGATAAAGGAATAAGGAGCGGCAACAGCCTAAGGTTGGGGATGCCCAAGGCACCCCAAGGTAATATTCAAGGAAGACTCAAGCGTCTAGGCTTGGGGATGCCCCGGAAGGCATCCCCTCTTTCGTCTACAATCTATCGGTAACTCACTCGGTGCTATATTTTTATTCATCACATGATATGTGTTTTACTTGGAGCGTCTTGTGATATAGTTTGTTTGCTTTTTAGTTTGTCACAATCATCTTTGCTGAACACACCTTTTTGAGAGGGACACACATTATTCGTGATTTGTTAGAATACTCTATGTGCTTCACTTATATCTTTTGAGCTAGGCAGTTGCTCTAGTGCTTCACTTATATCTTTTAGAGCACGGCGGTGGTTATATTTTAAAGAAACAGTTGCAGTCTCAGGCTTCACTTATATCTTTTTGAGAGTCTAATGATTAGCAATGGTAATATGCACGGGTTATGAATTTGGTCCTGATATGATAGGTATTCAAGAGGGATATAATAAAAACTTTCATGTAGATCACTGAATATGATAAGTTTGATTCCTTGAAATAGTTTTGCGATATTAAGATGGTAATATGTGGGAGGTATTAGTAGATAATTGTGGTTTAGTAATAATATTGGTGTTAAGGTTTGTGATTCCCGAAGCATGCACGTATTATCTGTTGTTATGCTAAGAAGTTGGAGCATGATTTACTATTGATTGTCTTCCTTTGTGTGGCGGTCGGGGGCACGCGATGGTTAACTGCTACCAACCTCCCCCCTAGGGGCATGCGTAGTAGTACTTTGCTTCGAGGGCTAATAAACTTTCGCAATAAGTATGTGAGTTCTTTATGACTAACGTGAGTCCATGGATTATACGCACTCTCCACCTTCCGTAATTTGCTAGCCTCTTCGGTAGCGTGCATTGCCCTTTCTCACATCGAGAGTTGGTGTAAACTTCGCCGGTGCATCCAAACCCCGTGATATGATACGCTCTATCACACATAAGCCTCCTTATATCTTCCTCAAAACAGCCACCATACCTACCTATCATGGCATTTCCATAGCCATTCCGAGATATATTGCCATGCAACTTCCACTGTTCCATTTTTATGACACACATCGTCATTTTCATATTGCTTTGCATGATCATATAGCTGACATAGTATTTGTGGCTCAGCCACCGTTCATCATTTTTATACATGTTATGCTAGCATCATTGCACATCCTGGTACACTGCCGGAGGCATTCATATAGAGTCGTATTTTTGTTCTAGTATCGAGTTGTAATATTGAGTTGTAAGTAAATAAAAGTGTGATCATCATCATTATTAGAGCATTGTCCCAGTGAGGAAAGGATGATGGAGACCATGATTCCCCCACAAGTCGGGATGAGACTCCGGACAAAAATAATAAAAAAAGAGAAAAAAAGAGGCCAAAAAGAGCCATCAAAAAATAAAAATAAATGAGAGAAAAAGAGAGAAGGGGCAATGTTACTATCCTTTTTCCACACTTGTGCTTCAGAGTAGCACCATGTTTTTCGTGTTAAGAAGATGGAGCATGACAGGATCATATGATTTTGTAGGGATAACGTTCTTTAGCATTTTTATTTTGAAAGACATGATTGTTTATTAGTATGCCTGAGTATTGATGTCTTTATATCAAATTATAGACTATTGCTTTGAATCATTCGGATCTTATTATTCATACCGTAAGAGAGAGATTACATGATGAAACATGATAGGTAGCATTCCACATCAAAAATTCTGTTTTTATCATTTACCTACTCGAGGACGAGCAGGAATTAAGCTTGGGGATGCTTGATACGTCTCCAACGTATCTATAATTTTTGATTGTTCCATGCTATTATAGTATCAATCTTGGATGTTTTATATGCAATTATATGCCATTATATATCATTTTTTGGGACTAACCTATTAACCCAGTGCCCAGTGCCAGTTGTTGTTTTCTGCTTGTTTTTGCCTTTTCAGAAAATCATGATCAAAAAGTGTCCAAACGAGAAAAAAACTTTGGATTAATTTTTTCTGGACCAAAAGAGACCCACGAAGCTTCGGGAGAAGACCAGAAGAGCCACGAGGAGGCGACAAGCCTGGAGGGCGCGCCCAGGGGGGTAGGGCGCGCCCCCAGGCTTGTGGGCCCCTTGTTGCTCCTCTTGACCTAATTCCAGCGCTATAAATTCTAAAATATTCCCAATATACCAGAGAGACAGAAGAGAAAACCTTTCCGCCGCCGCAAGCCTCTGTTCTTCCATGATCCCATCTGGAGGCCTTTTTCGGAACTCTGCCGAAGGGGGATCGATCACGGAGGGCTTCTTCATCAACCTTGCTGCCCTTCCGATGATGTGTGAGTAGTTTACCACAGACCTACGGTTCCATAGCTAGTAGCTAGATGGCTTCTTCTCTCTCTTTGATCTTCAATACCATGTTCTCCTCGATGTTCTTGGAGTTCTATCCGATGTAATCTTCTTTTGCGGTGTGTTTGTTGGGATCCGATGAATTGTGAGTTTATGATCAGATTATTCATGAGAAATATTTGAGTCTTCTCTAAACTCTTTTATGCATGATTATTATAGCTTTGTATTTCTCTCCAATCTATCGATTTGGTTTGGCCTACTAGATTGATTTGTCTTGCAATGGGAGAGGTGCTTTGTGATGGGTTCAATCTTGCGGTGCTCAATCCGAGTGACAGAAGGGGACATGACACGTATTTGTATTGTTGCCATTAAGGATAAAAAGATGGGGTTTAATCATATTGCTTGAGTTTACTTTGTCTACATCATGTCATCTTGCTTAAGGCGTTACTCTGTTTCATACTTAATACCCTAGATGCATGCTGGATAGCGGTCGATGGGTGGAGTAATAGTAGTAGATGCAGGCAGAAGTCGGTCTACTTGTCTCGGATGTGATGCCTATATACATGATCACTACCATGAATCTGTCATAATTATTTGCTTTTTTATCAATTTCCCAACAGTAATTTGTTTACCCACCGTATGCTATGTGTTCGAGAGAGAAGCCTCTAGTGAAAACTATGGCCCCCGGGTCTACTTTATCATATATAAAAAACCTAAAAATACCTTGCTACAATTTATTTACTTTTATTTTAATTAGTATTTTAGTTTATCTATTTATCTCTATAAGATTTAATCCTTGCAAATAACCGCTAAGAGGATTGACAACCCTCTTATTTGCGTTGGGTGCAAGTGTTTGCTCTTGTGTGTGCAGGTGCGCTTAACGGAATTTTGCTTGGTTCTCCTACTGGATTGATAACCTTGGTTCTTAACTAAGGGAAATACTTATCTCTACTATACTGCATCATCCTCTCCTCTTCGGGGAAATACCAACGGAGAGGAAGATTTTCTGACGCCGTTGCCTGGGAGACATCATCAAAATTACCAAGTACCTTCGCACAAATTATCATCCACTTGCATTTATTTTATTTGCCTTTTATTTACATTTGCCTCTCATTTTCATCTCCCTCACTTCTAACTTTTTTTTAACAAAAACACAAAAATATTTTTATTTGCTTGTTTGCTAGTTTGCTTGCTTCGTCCCGATGTCTCAAGAAAATACAAAATTGTGTGACTTTTCCAGTACTAATAATAATGATTTTATTAGTACTCCTATTGCTCCTCCCACCACTAGTGCGGAGTCGTGTGACATTAATGCTGCTTTGCTTAATCTCGTTATGAAAGAACAATTTTTTGGTAGTCCTAATGAAGATGATGCATCCTATCTAAATACTGTCGTTGAGCTTTGTGATATTGTAAGTGCATCAAGTGCTCCCTTAGTCATTTTGGAGTATTGAAGACAAATAGGTTGAGAAACTAATGTGTTTGTGAGTATACACAGGAGACAAAGTCCCTGAAGATTTGGTTTAACACATGGAAGTCGACCCCTAAAAATAGATTTCTTCAACTGAAGAATTTGGTGATGAAATTGGTACGGCCTTTGAAGAAATTGATGTGAAGACCTTGAAGCTTGAAGACTTTGGTTTTCGTAGTTTCTTTTCTTCTTATTTGAGTCATAGGAAAAACCGTACTGTTAAAGGGGGTCTAGGTGAAACATATTTCACATTGACAAAGTGATGCTCAAACTTTCTCAAACCTATACACACAAAAGCCGCTTCGAGTGAAGCCTTTGGAAATCTCCAGTACAGCTGACGCATTTGCTAGCGACAGTGACGAAGTTCATCTGGTCGCTGACGAATTTGGTCAAACTGAGGAGTTAGGAGTTCGCCAGTGCGAGCTGCCTACTGTGAGGAAATTGAGTGCCCTGAAGAAATTAAGAGTTCAATTTTCTGACCGTTGCTGCGTCGCGTGCCAGCTGTCGAGTGGATCCTTATCCTGACAACGGTCGAATCAGACAAGGGCATTTATGACAATTCATGTCGGGTTGCCCCTGGCTATAAATAGCCGCCCCCCACAACCACTTGTTGGTTGGATGCTCCGAGAGAACTTGACACTTGTCATTTGAGAGCAACCCATCCTCTGACGACTTTGTGAGAACCCAAGTGAGGAAAAACCCAACCAGACCAGAGCCTAAGTGACTGAGCATCACTGAAGAGATTGATCTGTGTGATCCGATGCTTGTTACCTTTGAGGACTGTCATTCCTCCAGACGGTTAGGCATCATGTTCTGAGCACCCAAGAGTAATTGTGGCGTGCCGGTGAACAAGTCTGTGAAGGTTTTGGAAGTCTACCTTGAAGACTTACCACGAGTGATTGGGCAAGGTCTAAGTGACCTTAGCTCAAGAGGAATACGGTGAGGACTAAGTGTTCTCTGAGTTGCGACTCAGCCGCCTCAACCAGACGTACAGTTGATACAACAACTGGAACTGGTCTACCAAATTCCATTGTCTTCACCGAGCCAACCTGGTTATCAAATTCCTCACCCTTCCTTACTTTATTCCACTGCTGAAGAATTTGTGATCTATCCTCTAACGAATTTGACCTGAAGTATTTGATCATGCTATCTTTTATTTCCTCAGTTCATATTCTTCATGCGTGTATGATTGTATGATTGCATGTTCTTCACCCTTATGTATTCTGTTCGGATGTACTCTAATTCTGTGATGACTTAGTTCCCCTTGCATTTCTATTTATTCACTCTGATCTTCGTCAAATTCATCAGAGTTTGATGAATTTCTAATAATCTCCCATTCACCCCCCTCTGGGAGATAACCTGCGCTTTCGATTGGTATCAGAGCAAGGTACTCCCTTGTTCTGTCTGATTGTGGTTTAACCACCTGGAGTTTTAGTTATGTCGACCGCAGGTATGATCAAGGTCTCCGCTGCTTGCCCCATCTTCGATGGCACAGACTATCCCCACTGGAAGAACAAGATGCGAATGCATCTTGAGGCTATTGACAACGATCTCTGGTTCGTCATCGAGAACGGCATCCCCACCATTTCACCAAGTATCAATGCTGCTGACGTGAAGCGATTCAAGCAACTGGACTCTCAAGCGAAGAACATCATTTGTGCTCATCTCAACAAAGGACAGTATGGCAGAGTGAGTGCACTGGAAACCTCGAAGCTTATCTGGGACCGGCTTTCAAAAGTGAATGAGGGTGTTTCTACTCAACGTGACTCCCGAGTTGATGTTCTGCGCAATCTCTTCAAAAGACTCGACAACAAAAATGTGCAGCAAACCTTCGACCGCCTCACTGATATCTCCAATGAGTTTCAAGCTCTTGGTGCTGCTGACATCACCGATCATCAGGTGGTGAAGAAATTGCTGAGGTCTCTGGACAGTTCCTTCGATACTTTGGCTCTAATGATTCAAGAGCGCCCTGATTACAAGTCACTGGATCCGGCTGACATTCTTGAGAGGCTCAACACACATGAATTTCAGCAAGCAGAAAAGAGAGATATGTATGGACCCAGCTATGGTCGCCCTCGCGCTCTGAAGGCAAAAGCAAAAGCCAAGGCTATTTCCTCATCTGAAGAAGAAGAGGAATATGAGAGCAGTTCTGACAGTGCTGAGGAAATTGGCAGAGAACTGGCTATGTTGGTGAAGAAGTTCTAGAAGTTTTCCAAGAAGAACAGATTTGTAAAATCTTCAAAGTATGACTCGAAGAACACTGGAGAAGCGTCTGCTCGAGACTACAACAAAAGAACCTGTCACAAATGCAAGAAGCCAGGCCACTACATCGCCGACTGCCCACTTTGGCAGAAGAAGAAGAAGAAGAGAAGGGATGATGATGAGTCTGATGGGAAAAAGAAGAAGTCCTCAAAGTCTTCATCAAAGTCCTCATCTCACAAGAAATCTAGTTCTAGCAAAGCTCGTGCATTCCTTGGGAAGGAAATGGATTATAAAGAAGAATCTGATGATCAGCAAGCTAAGGAATCTGAGGAGGAGTCAGACACTGGTGTGGCTAGCCTTGCTCTCGCCACTGAATACGTCAGCAAGTCCATCTTCAACATGGAGGATAACGGTATCTCCACCAACAATGATGACTGTGCTGATGACTACACTCCGACCTATTGCTTCATGGCATGAGGCGCAAAGGTAATATCATGAGAAGCTTACTTTGAAACTTTCAGTGATGATGACTCTGAGTGTGAATCTAAACAAAGCTATAAGAAACTTGCTAAAATTGCAACTGAGCAACAACATGCCATGGAAAAGATTCAAAAACTGCTAGATAAAAGCGATGACCTATTGGATGAGGAAATGGATCGTAGTCAAGCCTTGTCTGAGGATCTCAGAAGGCTCAAGTCTCCATATGACGAACTTGAAAGTCGTCATGTGTCCCTCTCAGCTGAACATGAGAAGCTATCCTATGAATTTCTTCAAAGGAAGCAAGATCTCGAGAAGCTGAGAGCGTCTCATGATGACCTTCAAAAAGAAAACGATTCACTCCTTGCTCAATAGATCAGTACCGCTCAGGAAGAATTTGTTGCACCATGCTTAAAATGCCTTGAACATGATAATGCTAATTCTTCAGCTGAATGTTCAAATGCTTCTGTACTTGCAATTGCTTCAACTGCTACGGTGGCCACTAACCCCTCATCTGAGGAGGCCACCCATGATACTAATTAAAATGCAGGGCTGAAGGAATTGTATGTCACTAGCATGTACAAAAGCCTCAAAGGGCATCAAACCCTATGTGACATGCTCAAAAAGCAAATTCTTCATAGGAACCCTAGGAAAGAGGGTATTGCCTTTGAGAGAAAGCTCAATGCTGATGGTTCGTATTGGAAGCCTGAGCAGTATCCCAAAACCACATGGGTTGATGCAAAGGGACCTCTAGTAGACCCATCCTCGTTATCTGGCTATACTTGTGATTCTTCATATTCTTCAGATGAGTCATTTGACTCCAACTATAAACTGTTCAAGAATCAGAATGGTGAAGTCTTTGCCAGATTCATTGGTACTAACTGCGGGAACGGTCCACCTGTGAAGAAATCTGGGTTCCTAAAAGCCTTCTGGAAAATCTTCAGGTGAATGTCATCATGACACCACCGATGAAGAAGAAACTTCCCAAGGCAAATTCTTCACAGGGATCAAAGTCGTCAAATGGACGCAGACCCACTTATGGTCGCACTCATGCCTCTGTTTCGCAGGGAAACAAACAGCGCGTTGATGAATATGAGCATTATTCTTCGAACCACTATGTTCACAAATCTTCGAGGAATTTCTCTGCTTATTCATTCAATTACTATAACCCTCATGTGAAGAGAAATGCATATTCTTCAATGCCTAAGTTCTCTATAAATGCACTTCGCCACATTTCTTCTCAGCCACCCATTCAGATGTGGGTGGTTTGAGAAGCAATGTGGCGAAGTGCATTTATGGAGAAGTTAGGCATTGAAGAATATGCATTTCTCTTCACAGGAGGGTTATAGTAATTGAATGAATAAGCAGAGAAATTCCTCGAAGATTTGTGAACATAGTGGTTCGAAGAATAATGCTCATATTCATCAACGCATTGTCTGTTTCCCTACGAAACAGAGGCATGAGTGCGACCATAAGTGGGTCTGCGTCCGTTTGATGACTTTGATCCCTGTGAAGAATTTGCCCTGGGAAGTTTCTTCTTCATCGGTGGTGTCATGCTGACATTCACCTGAAGATTTTCCAGAAGGCTTTTAGGAACCCAGATTTTCTTCACAGGTGGACCGTTCCCGCAGTTAGTACCAATGAATCTGGCAAAGACTTCACCATTCTGATTCTTGAACAGATTATAGTTGGAGTCAAATGACTCATCTGAAGAATATGAAGAATCACAAGTATAGCCAGATAACGAGGATGGGTCTACTAGAGGTCCCTTTGCAGCAACCCATGTGGTTTTGGGATACTGCTCAGGCTTCCAATACGAACCATCAGCATTGAGCTTTCTCTCAAAGGCAATACCCTCTTTCCTAGGGTTCCTGTGAAGAATTTGCTTTTTGAGCACGTCACACAGGGTTTGATGCCCTTTGAGGCTTTTGTACATGCCAGTGACATACAATTCCTTCAGCCTTGCATTTTCATCAATATCATGGGTGGCCTCCTCAGATGAGGGGTTAGTGGCCACCGTAGCAGTTGAAGCAATTGCAAGTACAGAAGCATTTGAACATTCAGCTGAAGAATTAGCATTATCACGTTCAAGGCATTTTAAGCATGGTGCAACAAATTCTTCCTGAGCGGTACTGATCTGTTGAGCGAGGAGTGAATCGTTTTCTTTTTGAAGGTCATCATGAGACACTCTCAGCTTCTCGAGATCTTGCTTCCTTTGATTAAATTCATAGGATAGCTTCTCATGTTCAGCTGAGAGGGACACATGACGACTTTCAAGTTCATCATATTGAGACTTGAGCCTTCTGAGATCCTCAGACAAGGCTTGACTACGATCCATTTCCTCGTCCAACAGGTCATCGCTTTTGTCTAGCAGTTTTTGAATCTTTTCCGTGGAATGTTGTTGCTCAGTTGCAATTTTAGCAATTTTCTTATAGCTTTGTTTAGATTCACACTCAGAGTCATCATCACTGAAAGTTTCAAAGTAAGCTTCTCATGATATTACCTTTGTGCCTCGTGCCATGAAGCAATAGGTCGGAGTGTAGTCATCAGCACAGTCATCATTGTTGGTGGAGATACCGTTATCCTCGGTGTTGAAGATGGACTTGCTGACGTATTCAGTGGCGAGAGCAAGGCTAGCCACACCAGTGTCTGACTCCTCCTCAGATTCCTCAGCTTGTTGATCATCAAATTCTTCTTCAGAATCCATTTCCTTCCCAAGGAATGCACGAGCTTTGCTAGAACTAGATTTCTTGTGAGATGAGGACTTTGATGAAGACTTTGATGACTTTGATGAAGACTTTGAGGACTTCTTCTTTTTCCCATCAGACTCATCATCATCCCTGCTCTTCTTCTTCTTCTGCCAAAGAGGGCAGTCGGAGATGTAGTGGTCTGGCTTCTTGCATTTGTGACAGGTTCTTTTGTTGTAGTCTCAAGCAGACGCTTCTCCAGTGTTCTTCGAGTCATACTTTGAAGATTTTCCAAATCTGTTCTTCTTGGAAAACTTCTGGAACTTCTTCACCAGCATAGCCAGTTCTCTGCCAATTTCCTCAGCACTGTCTGAACTGCTCTCATATTCCTCTTCTTCTTCAGATGAGGAAATAGCCTTGGCTTTTGCTTTAGCCTTCAGAGCGTGAGGGCGACCATAGCTGGGTCCATACATATCTCTCTTTTCTGCTTGCTGAAATTCATGTGTGTTGAGCCTCTCAAGAATGTCAGCAGGATCCAGTGACTTGTAATCAGGGCGCTCTTGAATCATTAGAGCCAAAGTGTCGAAGGAACTGTCCAGAGACCTGAGCAATTTCTTTGTGATCATGTGCTGAAGGGAGACATCGTCATCGACCATGTGAAGACTGAAGACCAGCTTGCAGATATCTTCACTAAGCCCTTGGATGAGAAAAGGTTTTGCATGTTGCGGTGTGAGCTAAACATCTTAGAATCTTCGAATGTCCTTTGAAAAGGACACACATCCTAACGCTTATGCATTCTTGATGACTTTGATGAACAACACATGAAGTAACGTTTTTCTTCAATCAATGAAGACTAACCCTCTAAGTGTGAAGAAATTAATGAAGAATTTGATTCTCAGAACCCTACGACAATTGTACGCGGTGTCTGAAATCATCATAGTTCTTATACGGTGGGTAACGCCACCACCTCTTTTTGACATTCTTCAAATTTGAGTTTTTCGTCATTTGCAATTTTGTCAAACTTTTCAAATTCGTCATTTGAGGTTTTTCTTCACTACTTGTTATATATATATATATATATATATATATATATATATATATATATATATATATATATATATTTGAGTTTTTCTTGTCCTCAATAGCATCCACATATAGCTATTTCTTCAAACAGTGTTTTTCGTCATCTATGAGGATGTGATCGAACCCGCTCCCCTCTGTGCTAAACTCAACCCACTCTGTTCACAAATTCTTCATATGCGTTCTACTTGACACTGTTCAAAGTCTTCACTGTGTCCTTGATAGCTGAAGAAATTGCGAACACATTTTGAAAATATTCTAATCAATTTTTGGCGGTTGCCACAGTAACTTCATCCCGCGCTTCACACGCATGGATAAAGATGAAAATGCATGTGTGACATGTGTCACTCAGATGCAAAATGCCAGGGGCTTATCCGTCCAAAATCTTCGGACCTCTCAGTTTTTACCGCGCCTATATAAAGGCTTGACCTCGTCAACCCTATCTCATTTCACTCTCGCGCCCCTGTCGCTCTCCAACCCTGGCGCCGCCGCTGGAACTCATCGTCGCCGGAGAGGAAGAGCTTCACTGCCTCGACTTCTTCGCCATCGTACTCGCGCCGGCCGCAGATTTCTTCACCTCCGCCGCCGCCGTAGACGTCTTTCGTCGCCAAGTTAGGGCACGGAAGATCTGAACTGACGATTTCCTTTGCCTCATCGTCCAGTTCGTCGAGTTCATCCTTGGGGTAATTAAAATTTATTTTTACCGCCCAAGTTTGATCTTTTTACTGCCACAAAATCTTCAAGTGCTGTTTTTACCACTCTTCCATTTCTTCAGCACTTCCTTCAGGCCAGTCTTGAGTATTTTCATCTAAGTTATACTTAACAACTAGATTCCTCAATTGTGCAATTGCTTCAATCTGTACAACTCTGGAACCTATGTCAAGAACACTTAGTGAAATGCGTCAAGATGAAAAGGGTCAATTTCTTCACCTGGTTTATTTTTAAAAATCTCTGAGAACGCATGTGACTCTTCTCTATTTCCTCGCAACTATACTCTATTCATAGGTACAATGTCTGCCGACGAATCTCTAGGTTCTCATCAAATTAATTCATTTGCAGCATTGCTTGAGGAAAACGTTCAAACATCTTCAGAGTCCTCACATGTTCAAAAACCTCAGCTGAAGAAAATGGCTGATGGCAAAAGGCCTCAGAAGGGAGGCAAGAGGAAGGAGGAACATAGAGCTTTCGAGATACCAGATGATCTGTATGAAGGATATTGCACTCCAGATGAGGAAACTCATGGAAAAGAAACCAAGGAGCAGCGCAAAACGTGCATGCAAAAGATAAAGAGATACTGGACCTATCAATGGAGAGATTACAATTTCGTCACCTCCAAATACATGAAGGGATTTGCTGTGTAGCCTCCGTGCAATAGGCCACCGCTTGCTGAAGGTCAAACTGCTCATCCTACAAGCATCAGAAGGGGTGAAGAATTCCCCAAAGAATGGGCAAAGCAACAAGCTAAACTGCAGAAACAGGCCAAAAAGGCTGTTGAGGAATTCAACAGAGCCACAAAGGCCTCAGCTGAAGCAGATGCCAGTGGTAGTGCCAGTGCTCCGAAGAAGGCTATGCAAAAGAAGCCCGCCACCAAGCCAAAGCCATCTGTCCCAAAGCCCTCAGTGGCCCAGCCGGCTGCTTCAAAGGCTTCAGCACCCAAGATCTCAAAATCTTCAGTGCCTCCTCCTGCTACAAGTTCATCAATGGCAGCAGCAAAAGCTTCAACACCGGTCGTGCTCGCATCTTGCCAGCGCACCGAGGTCTTTCCAACAGCCCCAATTGCTGCATAAAGTGCCTCAGCTAGTGGGCAACCATCGTCTTCACTGCCCAAGCTGAAGAAAAAGGTCACTGCTGGCCGTGGAACCAGGCCAAGTCCCAAGAGCAAGGCCGTTGTGCCACAGGCTGATGAACATGGGCTGGCTGACGAAGATGAGCTCGCCGTGTTCCTCAGAAGGAAGCAATAGCAAGCTGCTATTGCTAAAAATTCTTCAGTTCCAATGATGCTGGACCCCAAGAAGCTTCTGGACTTCATTGACATCTGGTGCACCAAGCCAGATACGCCTCTTGACGAATTGAATCTACCTCCTGGCCCAAGTCATGTCTTATCTGCCTTCATCTTGAATGAGAAACACAAAATTGCTCAGGACAAGTTAGTGAGGAAACAGTAGCTGCAGAAAGAAAAGGAGTTGCGGAAGAACATGATGTCTATTTCCCCTCAGCAGCTTGTGTCTTTGCAGTCTGAAATTCAACAGCTGTCTGAAGAATTTGAACGCCAGTCAAGTCACTGTTGTGGGGGTGCATGATAGATTCATCCAAGCCAGCACCAATGTGGTCAATGAGCACAACAAGCGTGAGGCTGCCAAGTTTAGCATCGTGCCTCCTTCAAGTTCTTCAGCTCCTCCACCATCTGCTCCAACCAGTGAGACTGCCAGGGCAACTGACGATGTTGTGCCTGAAGAAACTGCCAGGGCGACTGCATCAGTCGTTCCTGAAGCAATTGAACCATCAAGTTCCTCAGTAGCAGCACCACCAACGACTTCATCTGTCAAGAGTATCAACCTTCCTTCTGCATCAGAAGTGAAGAGGACCAAGGCTGCTGAGAAGGAAGCGAAAAAGAGAAAAGCTTCAGCCCCACCTACCATCACAGCAGCTGTGAAGAAAGTGAAGATGACTCCATTGTCTTCAGATGTTCCAATTGATGCCATTCCTATCTCATCAGCGGCCCCTGCTCCTGCCAATGAAGATCTTCAGATTGTTCCGTATGGGGTGCATTATGTAATCCCTTAGGCTGATGAAGATGACACTGAAACCCACTCTGCTGCTACCACAGAGCAAGTAGATAAAGAAATTGAAGTCGAAGAAGATGCTTCGCTTCACCAAGTCCTGTCTCGGAAGCCCTCACAGGTTCCGGTGATTGAAGAACATGCCACTGCTTCATCTAGAAGTAGTGAAGAAACTGAAGAGGATGTGGACATTGATGGTGCAACTACCCCTCCTATCATTGACAAATTTTGGGAAGCTTATCATCCAAATTCGCCCCTCACCACTCCTCTGACGCAAGTGCCACAGTCACCCGCCGTCACTGAAGAAATTCACACGGGCTCTGAGGAAAAACAACTATCACCACTCCAAAGCATTCCTGAAGAAATTCCAGCTGCAGCAGCTGATGAAATTGCTCAAGATGAGCCAATGGTTGATGTCGTCAATACATCCCCTCAGCGCGATGACTCAATTCCTTCAGCAGATACCGACACAGTTCCAACTGCCACTGCTGAGGAAATTGCCAAATCACTTGCTGTGACAGATCCGAATGATTCCACTGGGTCCCCACGACCAGTGTTTGATGTACGCAAAAAGATGCATAACCTTCACCTAGTGCCTGTGATGCCAAAGATTGGCAGAGCCCTCAGGCGGCCTTAGTTTGATAATGCCAAATTCTTCGAAGAGAAGAACTTCTTCATTGGTGAGTCCCCATATGACTCAGCCAAGATTTGGCGCCTGCGATTCTGGACAAGGACACAGATGAATTTTTATGCATCACTTTTATTTGACAAGGACAAAGTATTTCCGCATCGCCATATTCCTCACGTGGATATGGAGTCATTACCGTGCTTTCGGCCAGTTCTGGCTGTTCTTCACGATGCTGGCTTACTCAGCTTCTGCTCTGACGTCTGCGATTGGAATGAAGAACTCATTCTTCAATTCTACGCCACAGTGCACTTCTCTGGAGACACTAACGACATTGCAACATGGGCTCTGGACTGGATGAGTGAAGACACTCACTACAAAGCTCCAATTGAAGAACTTCTTTGAGCTCTCCCAGTTAAACCACCCCATGAAGAAGCAAGGAGAATTTATGAAGAAACTGAGCTGCCCAACCACCTGATGCAAGTGCTTATGAAGCCAATCGCTAAAGGAGAAGCACCAAGGACAACCTTCCTAGTGAAGGATTTTCTCTATGTGCCAAAGACAGTATACCGCATTCTGGCCAAAACCCTCAGTCCAATCAAGGGACACAACTCCAATACTGAAGAAGTTGTGGGAATTATGAAAAATTTGCTGTTCCATATAATTCATGGTACTCCCATCAACATTCATGATTTCTTTCTGAGGACTTTGGTCACAGTGGCACAGTCGCCTTTTGATCTGAAGCCATATGCTCCATGGATCATGAGATTCATCAGATCCCGATCTGCAATTCACTACAAGGCTGACAGTCAAAATCATTTGAGCTATTTGCCTGAAGTAGAAGTTCTTCAGAGCACCATCTCCTCAGTTCCTGGCAAGGGCAAGGCTGCTGTAGATGAAGGAATTCGTCCCCTTGATGGACAATTTCGTCAACCAATCTCCAGCTCCAATGCTAATGAATCTGCTAGCCAGGATACTGCTGCAAAAGCTTCAAGGCCAACTTCTTCACCTGAAGCACCACGTGTCATGACGGACCGTGAGCTGCTCATAAGTCTTCACCAGAAAGTGGACAAGAATCACCGATGGGTTAAGCGTTAGTTTGCAGCCATTCAAGCCAACATAACTGTGACGCATAACGCCGTCTGCAAAAATCGCTATTATCTTCATGAGATATTTGACAGATCATGGGCCATCCTCTCACACCTCAAGACAGATGAAGAACTTGCAGATCTGGATTTTCAAATGAACTTTGACTGGGCAGAACCGCCAAGGAAGAAGTGCAAAAACACCAAAGTTCCTCCTCTTATGCCAAGTTCAGGGTCTTCATCACGCACCACTGGCACAAATGAAGCTGTTGAAGACACTGCGGCTGGTCCATCTGCATCACGCGACCCCAACAACGCAGGCGCTCCCTCGTCTTCACCGCGATGATTTTCTTCAGGGGCGTTAGTCCTCACCCTTGTCTCCTTTTGGTCATTTGATGACAAAGGGGGAGAAGTGTGAGTTAGTCTTCAAGCGGGTCGTTATATGGGCTGCTTTTGCTTAAGTTGCAACTCTTGAACCTTGTTGAACTTTGTTGGATTTGCTCTTTGATGAGTTGTAACTTAATAACTGTTGGATGTCTGACTCTTTTGCAATGTTCTATATGCATGCTCTGATCTTAAATATATCTGCTCATTCATGCACAATTTCGTCAGACACCAATTCTCATCATGCATTCATGTTCCTCAAATATCTTATGATCATGCATGATTGGATTCCAAGATATAGGGGGAGATCTCCACAATTTTAACCTGCCATGTGCATTTGCAATCCAAAGCAAATTCCTCATATGCACATCTTCAGGGGAAGTTCCTCAATATCTTGTAATCAATTTCTTCAAACTCTGTACTTACACTTCAATTATTTTTACTCCCGTTGAAAGCCTAACCAATTTGTCATCAATCACCAAAAAGGGGGAGATTGTAAGTGCATCAAGTGCCCCCTTAGTGGTTTTGGAGTATTGAAGACAAATAGGTTGAGGAACTAATGTGTTTGTGAGTATACACAGGAGACAGAGTCCCTGAAGATTTGGTTTAACATATGGAAGTCGACCCCTAAAAATAGATTTCTTCAAGTGAAGAATTTGGTGATGAAATTGGTACGGCCTTTGAAGAAATTGATGTGAAGACCTTGAAGCTTGAAGACTTTGGTTTTCATAGTTTCTTTTCTTCTTATTTGAGTCATAGGAAAAACCGTACTATTAAAGGGGGTCTAGGTGAAACATATTTCACATTTCCAAAGTGATGCTCAAACTTTCTCAAACCTATACACACAAAAGCCGCTTCGAGTGAAGCCTTTGGAAATCTCTAGTACAGCTGACGCATTTGCTAGCGACAGTGACGAAGTTCATCTGGTCGCTGACGAATTTGGTCAGACTTAGGAGTTAGGAGTTCGCTAGTGCGAGCTGCCTAGTGTGAGGAAATTGAGTGCCCTGACGAAATTGAGAGTTCAATTTTCAGACCGTTGCTACGCCGCGTGCCCGCTATCGAGTGGATCCTTATCCTGACAACGGTCGAATCAGACAAGGGCATTTATGACAATTCATGTCGGGTTGCCCCTGGCTATAAATAGCCGCCCCCCACAACCACTTGTTGGTTGGCTGCTCCGAGAGAACTTGACACATGTCATTTGAGAGCAACCCATCATCTAACGACTTTGTGAGAACCCAAGTGAGGAAAAACCCAACCAGACCAGAGCCTAAGTGACTGAGCATCACTGAAGAGATTGATCTGTGTGATCCGACACTTGTCACCTTTGAGGACTGTCATTCCTCCAGACCGTTAGGCGTCATGTTCTGAGCACCCAAGAGTAATTGTGGCGTGCCGGTGAACAAGTCTGTGAAGGTTTTGGAAGTCTACCTTGAAGACTTACCACGAGTGATTGGGCGAGGTCTAAGTGACCTTAGCTCAAGAGGAATACGGTGAGGACTAAGTGTTCTCTGAGTTGCGACTCAACCGCCTCAACCAGACGTACAATTGATACAGCAACTGGAACTGGTCTACCAAATTCCATTGTCTTCACCGAGCCAACCTGGTTTCAAATTCCTCACCCTTCCTTACTTTATTTTGCTGCTTAAGAATTTATGATCTATCCTCTGACGAATTTGAACTGAAGTATTTGATCATGGTATCTTTTATTTCCTCAGTTCATATTCTTCATGCGTGTATGATTGTATGATTTCATGTTCTTCACCCTTATGTATTCTGTTTGCATGTACTCTGATTCTGTGATGACTTAGTTTCCCTTGTGTTTCTATTTCTTCACTCTGATCTTCGTCAAATTCATCAGAGTTTGACGAATTTCTAATAATCTCCCATTCACCCCCCCCTCTGGGAGATAACCTGTGCTTTCAGATATGCAAAAGAAAAAAAGATGTGGATAATGATATTGTCAAATTAAAATTATTTCCGTTCTCACTACGAGATCGTGCTAAAAGTTGGTTTTCATCCTTGCCTAGAAATAGTATTGATTCTTGGGATAAGTGTAAGGATGCTTTTATTACCAAGTATTTTCCTCCCGCTAAAATTATTTCTCTAAGAAATCAAATTATGAATTTTAAGCAACTTGAGCATTAACATGTTGCACAATCATGGGAGAGAATGAAATTAATGATAAGAAATTGCTCAACTCATGGCTTGAGTTTATGGATGATCGTACAAAAAAATTATGCGGGACTAAACTTTGTCTCTAGAAATTTGCTAGACTCTGCCGTAGTTGGTACTTTTATGGAAATTACATTGGGAGAAGCTACAAAACTTCTTGATAATATCATGGCAAATTATTCTCAATGGCACACTGAACGAACTCCAACTGGTAAGAAGGTAAATTTTGTTGAAGAAATTAATACTTTGAGTGATAAGATGGATGCTTTATTGAAATTGGTTGCTAGTAAAAATGCTCATATTGATCCTAATGATGTGCCATTGTCTACCTTGATTGAGCAAAATAATGATGGCATTGATGTGAATTTTGTCTCTAGAAATAATTTCAACAACAATGCTTATAGGGGTAATTTCAATCCTAGACCGTTTCCTGGAAATTCCTTTAATAATTATGGCAATCCTTATGGTAATTATAATAATAATAATAATAATTGGATACCTACTGATCTTGAAAGTAATATTAAAGAATTTATTAATTCGCAAAAGAACTTCAATGCTTTGATAGAAGAAAAATTGAATAGAGTTGATGAATTGGCTAGGAACATGGATAGAATTGCTCATGATGTGGAAAATCTCAAAACTAAAATTTTGCCACCCAAGCATGATATAAATGAGTCTATTAAACATATCTATGTCTCCATTAATGAAAGTAAAGAAAGGACCGCTAGGTTGAGAGCTAAGCGAGAATTTCTAGAAAAAGCGATTCCACCCGGTTTCTATCGTAGTAATGATGAAGATATTAAAATGATTGGTGTCACCCCTATTGAATCATTATTTAGTAACATAAAATTGATGAGAAAGGGACTGGAGAAGAGTCAACTTTAGATAGAAGGAGTCCCACTTGCTTGGAGGGTGATAATCTTAATGATAAAAATGAAAAAAGTGGGTTTGGAGAGGTCAAAACTTTAAATAGTAATGCACCCACTACTTTGGATTACAAGGACTTTAATTATGATATTTGTTCTTTAATTGAGTGTATTTCCTTGTTGCAATCCATGATTAATTCACCAAATGCATATGAACAAAATAAAGCTTTCACTAAACATATTGTAGAAGCCATGATGAAAGCACATGAAGAAAAACTATAGTTGGAAGTTTCAATTCCTATAAAATTACAAGATGAATGGGAACCTACTATTAAAGTAAAAAATTAAGGATTATGAATGCAATGCCCTTTGTGATCTTGGTGCTAGAGTTTCCACTATACGAAATGTTTGTGTGATGTGCTAGGTCTCACCGACCTCGATCCTTGTTCCCTTAATTTGCATCTTGCGGATTCCACTATTAAAAAGCCATTGGGTAGAATAAATGATGTGCTTATTCTTGCAAATAGAAATTATGTGCCCGTGGACTTTATTGTTCTTGATATTGAATGCAATCCTTCTTGCCTCATAATACTTGGTAGGCCTTTTTTACGAACAATATGTGCTATTATTGTTATGAAAGAAGGTAATATAAGATTTCAATTTCCATTAAAGAAAGGGATGGAACACTTCCCTAGAAAGATAATTAAAGCACATTATGAATCTATTATGAGGGCCACCTATGGAATAACTTGAAGGATGACAACACTTGAAACTATGCATTATGCCTAGCTAGGGGCATAAAACAATAGCGCTTGTTGGGAGGCAACCCAATGAATAAAATAAATTTTTGCTTTTACCTTCTGTTCTTGAGTGTCTACACAATTATAGCCTCTGTTATGATGGTATTTTTATGTTTTAATTAGTGTTTGTGCCAAGTAATGCCTTTGGGATGATGTTGATGATAGTATAATTGATGCTGTTTGGAAAACAGAAAGTTTTGCGTCCAGTGCTGGAATTTTAATTCTGTACTGGAGCATCAAAAAAATCTGAAATTTTTAAACAGTATTGGTATATGAATTTTTTATGTTGTCCTATCTTTTCAGAATTTTTTGAGTTACAGAAGTATGGATTTTAAATAGATCTTTACAGACTGTTCTGTTTTAGACAGATTCTGTTTTTGTTGCATAGTTTGCTTATTTTGATGAATCTATGGATCGTATCGGGGGGTTATGAGTCATGGTGAAGTTGGAGTACAGTAGAATTATGCCAATATTAAATATGAATCAATTTACAACAGTACCTATAGTTTAAGATCTGTTTGTTATACTAACGGATCTCACAAGGTTTCTGTTGAGTTTTGTGTGTTGAAGTTTTCAAGTTTTGGGTGAGACTACGATGGATAAAGGAATAAGGAGCGGCAAGAGCCTAAGCTTGGGGATGCCCAAGGCACCCCAAGGAAATATTCAAGGAAGAATCAATCGTCTAAGCTTGGGGATGCCCTGGAAGGCATCCCCTCTTTCGTCTACAATCTATCGGTAACTCACTCGGAGCTATATTTTATTCATCACATGATATGTGTTTTACTTGGAGCGTCTTGTGATATAGTTTGTTTGATTTTTAGTTTGTCACAATCATCTTTGCGGAACACACCTTTTTGAGAGGGACACACATTATTCGTGATTTTTTAGAATACTCTATGTGCTTCACTTATATGTTTTGAGCTAGGCAGTTGCTCTAGTGCTTCACTTATATCTTTTAGAGCACGGCGGTGGTTATATTTTAAAGAAATAGTTGCACTCTCATGCTTCACTTATATATTTTTGAGAGTCTAATGATTAGCAATGGTAATATGCACGGGTTATGAATTTGGTCCTGATATGATAGGTATTCAAGAGGGATATAATAAAAACTTTCATGTAGATCACTGAATATGATAAGTTTGATTCCTTGCAATAGTTTTGCGATATTAAGATGGTAATATATGGGAGGTATTAGTAGATAATTGTGGTTTAGTAAGAATATTGGTGTTAAGGTTTGTGATTCCCGAAGCATGCACGTATGATCTGTCATTATGCTAAGAAGTTGGAGCATGATTTATTATTGATTGTCTTCCTTTGTGTGGCGGTCGGGGGCGTGCGATGGTTAACTCCTACCAACCTCCCCCCTAGGGGCATGCGTAGTAGTACTTTGCTTCGAGGGCTAATAAACTTTCGCAATAAGTATGTGAGTTCTTTATGACTAATGTGAGTCCATGGATTATACGCACTCTCACCCTTCCGCAATTTGCTAGCCTCTTCGGTACCGTGCATTGCCCTTTCTCACATCGAGAGTTGGTGCAAACTTCGCCGGTGCATCCAAACCCCGTGATATGATACGCTCTATCACACATAAGCCGCCTTATATCTTCCTCAAAACAGCCACCATACCTACCTATCATGGCATTTCCATAGCCATTCCGAGATATATTGCCATGCAGCTTCCACCGTTCCGTTTTTATGACACACATCGTCATTGTCATATTGCTTTGTATGATCATATAGCTGACATAGTATTTGTGGCTCAGCCACCATTTACAATTTTTATACATGTTATGCTAGCATCATTGCACATCCTAGTACACTGCCGGAGGCATTCATATAGAGTCATGTTTTTGTTCTAGTATCGAGTTGTAATATTGAGTTGTAAGTAAATAAAAGTGTGATGATCATCATTATTAGAGCATTGTCCCAGTGAGGAAAGGATGATGGAGACCATGATTCCCCCACAAGTCGGGATGAGACTCCGGACGAAAAAAAAGAGAAAAAAAGAGAGGCCAAAAAGAGCCATAAAAAAATAAAAATAGATGAGAGAAAAAGAGAGAAGGGGCAATGTTACTATCCTTTTTCCACACTTGTGCTTCAGAGTAGCACCATGTTTTTCGTATAGAGAGTCTCCTATTTTGTCACTTTCATATACTAGTGGGAATTTTCATTATAGAACTTGGCTTGTATATTCCGATGATGAGCTTCCTCAAATGCCCGAGGTCTTCTGTAGCGACCCGACCCAATAAGGATCGAAGTCTGTGTGCTTACCATGCTAGTCCCTGGATCGACTTGCTAGCACACACAGTACTCGATGAAATAACAGAAATAACACACATCTTTATTACATCGATAGTCCAGGAGTAATACAATTATTACAAAAATATGGCATAAGGCCATTAAACAAAATACTGTGGAAGCAAAGAAGTAAATGAGTCCATCAACTCCATGAGCAAAGCTGAGTGCAGAACATCGACCTATCGCACCTTAATCCTCGTCGGATATATCTGCAACATGATAGGTTGCAACCATGTAGGCTAGTACATGGAATGTACTGGCAAGTCACATCACAAGTATAATGAACCTATTTGTACATGCAAATTGGGCTGGTGGAAGCTCTAAGTTTAACTTTGCATAAAGCTGGTTTTTCCCTACTGTAAACAAAATTATTCTACTACTACAAAGTAGTATAGGATGAGTTGGCACCCCAACTCAATCCATTCCCAAAGTTTATTTAAAACCCACTGATTAAATTAAGGGTGATGAGATCTCCCAGGATTTCCACTACTAAAAGCTCAAATTGTCCGTAACCGGGGACACGGCTAATTGATTAGGTTGACACTCTGCAGAGGTTTGCGCACTTTTCCCCACAAGGCTCGGCCACCTCCTTGATCAGAAGATCGAGACATAGTCATTCAAAAGCATTCCCTCTTAACCCACGAATAGGCCGGTACACCTACTCATTCTACATCTGCTAGCCTATCCCGGAAGAGGTCACACTAACTACTCAACTAAGCCAGAGCCCATATTGGCTTGTGGCTGCACACGTAAGCTTCTCGACATGAAAACATGTTTGATCCCTTTGAGCCTGGGCGGTAGACCACTAGTGGTGCACCACCATGGATTTCCCATGCATGCTCCCACTGTACTTCGCCACCATTCAAACCAATTCCGCCCAGGTAGTTCATTTAGAAGTCTTGGTCCTGATTACTACTTTGTCACTCATGTCTCACCATGAACACTCCCCAATCCACGTCTACATTAGCGAGGCAAAAATAAACTTACACGGTGGTGACAAAGGTTGTATAGTTCAGACTTACCTCATACGAACTACTAGGTAAAAGCATAGCCATCCAGCATAAATTCCTACCATGCAATCCTACCACAAAGGACTAAGTGCATATATAAAACATAGGTAATTGAAAGAATGGTCAAATGTGAACTTGCCTTGGTACTGCTGGTTCAACTCTAGAGACTGATAATATTCTGCCTCGCACTCCGGACAATCTATCGTCAAAGTAAATAACTCACATATAAGCAATCATATCAGAGAATAAAAATAACATGCAACAAGAAAAAGACTCGGAAAATCCAAATGAAGATCCAACACACTCAACTATCACAAAAATATTCTAAGTGTAAACCAACATATGACATGGGTTCAAAAATGTGATGCGAACTATAGTGCATACAAGGCATACGAGTAAAATATTCATGGACACATCCTAGTTGTGTGAAAAGTGTCATGATAAAGTTCAGATCATAGGATTTGGCTACGGTGACATATTGCAAAAAGAATTAATTTAAACGGAGCTACGGTTTAGGAGATATGGCCAAATAGGGTTTGAATTTCAATTTAACACAATTCAAATTTTACATTGGCAAAAGTTTGCAAGGATGGGTTCTCTGGATAGATCTAATCAAGATGAACATTTTGCCGCTGGTTTCATCTAATTTGGATCTACGATTAAAAAGTTAGGGCTAATCGAAGTTTAGGCACTAATCTGCAATTTTTCAGGGACTAAACAGTGAAACAGAAAAGAAAATATAACTGCGAACAGGTCCTTGGCCACGTGGCGGGTTCCTACTGGTGCATACCCGTTCGCTACATAGCTAAACCAGTGGACAGCCGCAATCTAGCACATACCAATTTGAAAAATAAAAAAAAACAACCTAACTAATCTGAGTCGTTGATCTACGATCTAACGGATGGGAGACGGGGCGGTGGCTCACCGTGGGGCGACGGCGACGAACGACGGAGGCGTGGCGTCGGTGACGGAGAGGACGGCGGCTACGGCGGGTTCCGGTGTCAGGGAAGTAGTTGGGGAGGACGAGCGCGACGAGGCGGTCACGTTGGTGGTGGCGACGTGCGTCGAGGTGGCCGGGACGGAGTGGAAGGAGGCGGCGGAGCTCCGGCGTTCCGGCGGTTCGGACGTCGTCCGTTCGGCGGCTCTGGCATCCCCTAGGCAAAATTTGTTGTCAAAACGGTGCGCGTGGAACCGAGCATTCGATTGACGAAGAAAACGGGGGCTGGGGTGGCTTACGAGCGACGGAAAGCACCGGCGAGGTCGGCTCGGCCGGCGAGATGTAAACGGGCGGCGCGGCGGCGGTGAGCGGCGTGGGGAGGGGCGAGTATGCGAGATTGAAAGAGGGGCGTCGGAGGCTTATATAGGCGAGGGCAGGGGGCTCGGGAGCTACGGATAAGCTCTATCCCGAGCGGAGCGGCCGGCGGTTGCGGGCAGCGCGCGCGCGAGCTCGTCCCGAGCGGCGTGGCGGGAGGTTGGGGGCGACCTGGGGCTGTGTGACACCCTGGTTTTCGCTCCTTGTTTTTTTTCCTTCGCGGGATTTGACTCCCATCTTTTTTTTCGGTGTTATTGGATTTTCTCTCGCTCTTGGGTATATGAAGATGGTCATTTAGCCTTGCCTATCCTATCCAACCCGAGATTCTCTCCAGTCCAACCTTGCCACCCAAGATATATTCTCAGGATTTTGCTGCCGAGACCCTACCTTCCGAGTCACCGGAAGGGAAACCCAAATTCCTTCCGTTACAAAGGAACCCCAATTTTCTTTGATCTGTTGCCTCCCAAACTTTTCCCAGTGATCATCCCACATCTATAAACCCTGGATATGCAAAAATATTGCCAAGTCATTTGCAATATTTTTGATTTAAAATTACTTCCTTTTTCTACTGTTTAAAGGAATTAAATCCAGAAAAATATCTATCCATCTCCAAAGTCAATATTGAGCTCCAATAAAAATATTGGCCATAATTAAATAAGGGAAATTGCCTTTTCCAATTTAAAGTCAATATTGCACTTTGGGCACTTTCCAAAGGAACTACCATTTTGGTAGCCAGGAAAAATCCCAAATAATTTTTGGAGCTTCTCCTATCCATATATTCACCATTTCCATCAAAATCCCAAGTTCCACAGTTCAATTTTTGAGCACATCTTCCAATTCTTGTTTCTGGATTTATTTTGAGGTTGTGAAGCAACTATATTTTATATTGCTTCAAAAATCTTGAAATTAATCCAGGACCTCACATTCCCTATATGATGTGACTATGCAAAAATTCACATTATTTTATCTAGCCAATTTCTCCCAAAAATTCCATCAAGTTTCTGTCCAAATTCTAGCTCTGTGAAGGAAGTACCATTTTGGCATTTCCAAATGAGCTGAAATTTTCCCAGTACCTCCATACTTTCAAATCATCCCTCTACACAAAAATTCAGCTCATTTCACCAAGCCAGTTGAGCACAACATCAAAATCCAGTTTCTGGACCAAATTCTGCATTGTGAAGGAAGTGCATGCAAACTTGGTCCAAATGCCTTCAAATTTTTCCAGCAGCTACTCCTTCCTACCCCATCTTATTTTGACAACATTTCAATCTCACTTGCTAAGTCATTTCACCTCAGCTTGGTCCCCAAGTTTCTGTTCAGAAACTGTTTTGGATCCCCTCGATCAACCTAGACCCCTCCTGGTCTATCCAGTGGCAAGCAGGAACGTGCCAGAATGGCCGGTGCGCATGGTGACCGCGTGAACTGCACGCAGGAACAGCGCTCTACGCGTCCATCGCGTCGGACAGGCCAGCTAATGCTGCCATGGCGTGTCCTAGCATGCCGACCTGACTCCCCGTCGTCCTCGCACCCCTCTCTGGTCATTTCCCCCTTCGTCTGCTTCCTCCTCGCGCCACGGCGAGCTCCGCCGTCCTGTGCACTCGTCACCGTCATCGCCTTCCTCTCTGTCCTCTTCTTCTTCTTTCTCTCTCGAGCGCTCCCGAGGTCTCTCCCCTCCCCGCGAAGCCGCTCGACGCCGCAACTGTCCAGCCACGTCGCCCGGAGCTCCAGTATGCGGCTAAGATCGCCACCGCGGCCGTGCTTAACGCCTCGTCCTCGGCCGGCTATAAATAGCCGAGGCCGAGCCCTCCCCGAGCATCACCACCACCCCCACAGCATTTCCCCCTCCCTCTGGACCTCCCCTGCACCCTTGCCCAGCCGAATACCTCGCCGGAGCACCCCAATTTCCGGCGAGATCCACCCCCCTGCCCGCCCTCAATCCCCGTGTCCGGCCATCCCCAGGGCCCATGAACCTCACCCCTAGATGCCCCACTCCTCGGCGACTCCAGCCACGCCGTTTCCCAGCCTCCCCACCCACCGAAGCTCACACAGCAGCCGGAGCCGCCGCCCTCGTCCATGCCGTGGAACCCCACCTCTGGCCGCTCCCAACCGTGTCCGAGACCCCCAGTCGATGGGGCACTCACCGGCGCAACCATTCGTCCATTCGGCCGCTGGAGCCACTCACCAGAGCGACGGGACTTCGCCGGGGCCGAGCCCTCTATAGCCGGCATCGGGGAGAGGAGAGAGGAGGAAGAAGGAGAGGAAGGAGAGAGAAAGGGGACCTGACGAGTGGGCCCCGACCCCACCTGTCAGTGAGAGGGCACCACCACCTCAGATTAGTGGAGACATATTCCGCTGGAATACGTTTTCCGCTTTCAAAAGCGTAAATCCCCACCACAGCAGGCAGAAATGCGCTTCCCCTTCCCGGAAAGCGTATTTCACTAAATGCGCTTTTGTTTCTCAGCCGACGGCCGAAAGAGTTAAATTGCGGACGTTCAATAGATAAGAGCAGAAAAGCACAGTCAATGTTTGTTTATCTGCCTATCGAATGAACGGCCGTTTCTCTTCAACCGTAACTCCGAATCAGGTGATTCCAAAGCCCACTTCTTCAGTTCGTCGAGCCCGTTCCGATGATGTCACGTCCACCATGTTTAGACTTTCCGAAAATGCCCATTTTGCCCCTGCTCTATATCCAGCCCCTCCGAGAGAGAAACTTTTCCGGCGAATTTTCCGCGAGGTGATCGCACTTCTCTCCGGTGAATCCGTCGACCTCCAGGCAAGCCGACCATCTGATATGTGCCCTAAAGCATTGCTCTATGTTATTCTTGCGTGTTTAAATTAATATGCTTATGCTTGTATGCGTAGTGGTGAGCTGTATGTGACGCTAATGAACCCTTGCCTCCCTTTCTTTGGTGACGGCACCACACCTGTGTTCTGAGCTGCTTCCGGCCGTCCGGGGTGGATGCCGACTTTATGTTTCTCTTTTCAACAACTGGCCCATGTTCTGAGCTGCTTTTCGGCCGTCTCGAGCAGCTGTTGAATTTCTTTCTGTAGCGGTAACCCTATGCTGTTTTTCGGCCGTCTTAGGGGACCGCCACACTCTTTTTATCAACACCGTCTCATGCTCTGAGCTGCTTTTCAGCCGTCTTGAGCCGGGGTTGAGTTATTCTGGTAACGTCCCAGATCTGAGTTGTAAAGACCGTTCTGGTGGCGACTGGTTTATTTGCCGGTTTCATGCAAGGGTTCAGATGGTCGTCACTTACACTAGAACTTGTAAAGTGATAACTTGCCATTTAAATATTGTTTCACTAATGACTCGTTGTGATATTGTATGGAGATAGGTTGTTATGTTTTCATAATTGTTATATCATGCATGGTTACCGTTATTGCAATATTATGAAATGTGACTTAATAATGACAACAACCTCCTCCGTCGACTGGATCGAGTCATAGTGCCACCGAACCGAGCTCATCAAGTGCAACCACATTTGCCGGTATGGGACGGCCCTGACTTAGTCTATTGTCTTGCCTCTTGTCGGTACCACCAAAATAGGGAGGATTATGCGTGCGTGCTACCTTGGCCCGGTAGGCGGCGATAATCCTGTGAGCCCAGTTTGGTTTATGTGCGCACGTCCCCGTTTGGGACAGTTTTGTTTGGCCACGACGGTGGCAGGTGTCACGGGGTGACACAGGGGCCACCCAGGACATGACCCTGGGAGGGTATGATTGTCGGTGGGGCCGTAAGAGTGCCAGGCAATAGACATGTTTTGTTGGAGCAGCACCGGTCCACCCGAATGGGAGCACGACGCCAGGAGCTCCATGGTGTGGGTAAAGTGCGCAACCTCTGCAGAGTGTGAATCTATTCGAATAGCCGCGTCCTCGGTCATGGGACACAGTTCGTATTAGGTCACACTATTTGGTCTCTGTCGAGTCTGGAGGAACAAACTATATAATGTTATGGCTAAGACTGAACCATAGAATGGTAAGGTTTGTCAGACTTGCAGTACGGATGCAGGGACATCGGATGATGTCAGGTATATGGAATGTTGGCCATGCGATGGCTATGAGATGAGTGGTCGGATGACCGCGTGACTTGGATATGATTTGGATTGGGTTTGGATTGGATCCTAAGATTATTCGGAGTATGGATTAATTACTTGATATGTTGTATCTTCGTCATACTACAGTTACACTGATAGTTAACATGCTAGATAATTCCTGTTATAATATGATATTGCTAAGTAATCCTGCCATGACATAATGATTAATGTTGCTAGATGTTTAATCTTGCTAGATAATCCTGTTATAACATGATAGATAATACTATTAATATAACTAGTGCATGCTTGAATGCCATGGATTGCTTTGCTTGGTGTATATGTTGGTTTGGTTTGCTTGCGAGTACATTCAAAAGTACTCAGCGGCCTTCAATGTGGCCAGGTTCACCTAAGGATCCGACGTCCACTAGCGAGGAGCCGGAGTGTTCGCGGGCTAGAGGAGTAACCCAGTCAGATCCCTGTGGATTGGAGCCGCACCAAGACCCTGCTGCCTTAGATAGAGCTTTTTCGCTACCATCACCCTTGTAATACATCATGTAAGACTTATATATCCATTAATAGAAAAGCTTGTGTTCATGATACTTGTTGTAAAAGCGCATGCCAGAGTGATTTTCCTGGGCTGGTATGTGCGGCGACCGTCTGGCTACAGTGGTATTCAGGCGGGGCGCCACAACGGATGGTATCAGAGCCAGGCTGACTGTAGGTTACCCTAGCCAGACTTCATTGCCTCTTGATCAGTAGAAAGCCCAAATGGATTTCATCCATCTTTTCCAAACAGGCACGGCTACTATTGATCATAAGGCAATCCCATAGGATTTTGGCTCCATCAGACCCCAACTCTCGTGGTCTTTGTCTTCGGAATGAAATGTCTGCACCAGGCAACGACCCGTGAGCCCTGAACCCCAAGGTGAACCAGATATCCCCACCTTGCTTGCTAACCATGGCATATGAAGGGATATTTGAACAAGAGTTTTTCAATGAAGGACCTAGGAGAAGCTGCTTTCATATTAGGCATCAAGATCTATAGAGATAGATCGAGACGCTTAATAGGACTTTCACAAAGCACATACCTTGACAAAGTTTTGAAGAAGTTCAAAATGGATCAGTCCAAGAAGGGGTTCTTGCCTGTATTGCAAGGTGTGAAGTTGAGTAAGACTCAATGCCCAGTGACTGCAGAAGATAGAGAAAAGATGAGTGTCATCCCCTATGCTTCAGCCATAGGCTCTATCATGTATGCAATGCTGTGCACAAGACCCGATGTCAGCCTTGCCATAAGTATGGTCGGAAGGTTTCAAAGTGATCCAGGAATGGAACACTGGACGGCGGTCAAGAATATCCTGAAGTACCTGAAAAGGACTAAGGACATGTTTCTCATTTATGGAGGTGATCAAAAGCTCGTCGTAAAGGGTTACGTCGATGCAAGCTTTGACACTGATCCGGATGACTCTAAGTCACAAACCGGATACGTATTTATTCTTAATGGGGGTGCGGTTAGCTGGTGTAGTTCCAAGCAAAGCGTGGTAGCTGATTCTACATGCGAAGCGGAGTACATCGCTGCCTCGGAGGCGGCGAAGGAAGGTGTCTGGATGAAGGAGTTCATGACAGATCTTGGAGTAGTGCCTAGTGCGCTTAACCCAATGACTCTATTTTGTGATAATACTGGTGCCATTGCTCTAGCCAAGGAACCAAGATTTCACAAGAGGACCAGACACATAAAGCGACATTTCAATTCCATCCGCGATTACATCAAGGAGGACGACATAAATATTTGCAAAGTACACACGGATCTGAATGTTGCAGATCCGATGACTAAACCTCTTCCAAGGGCTAAGCATGAACAACACTAGAACTGCATGGGTGTTCGATTCATTACAATGTAAATCACATAGTGATGTGAACTAGATTATTGACTCTAGTGCAAGTGGGAGACTGTTGGAAATATGCCCTAGTGGCAATAATAAATTGGTTATTATTATATTTCCTTGTTCATGATAATCGTTTATTATCCATGCTATAATTGTATTGATTGGAAACTTAAATACATGTGTGGGTACATAGACAACACTGTGTCCCTAGTAAGCCTCTAGTTGACTAGCTCGTTGATCAAAAGATGGTGAAGGTTTCCTATCCATGGACATGAGATGTCATTTGATAACGGGATCACATCATTAGGAGAATGATGTGATGGACAACACCCAAACTACGAACGTAGCATATGATCGTGTCAGTTTATTGCTATTGTTTTCTGCATGTCAAAGTATCTGTTCCTATGACCATGAGATCATGCAACTCCCTGACATCGGAGGAGTACCTTGTGTGTATCAAACGTCGCAACATAACTGGGTGACTATAAAGGTGCTCTACAGGTATCTCTGAGGGTGTCTGTTGGGTTGGCATGGATCAAGACTGGGATTTGTTACTCCGTGTGACGGAGAGGTATCTCAGGGCCCACTCGGTAATACAACATCACAATGAGCCTTGCAAGCAATGTGACTAAAGTGTTAGCCACGAGATCTTGTATTATGGAACGAGTAAAGAGACTTGCCAGTAACGAGATTGAACTAGGTATAGAGATGCCGACGATCGAATCTCGGGCAAGTAACATACCGAAGAACAAAGGGAACAGCATACGGGATTAACTGAATCCTTGACATAGAGGTTCGACCGATAAAGATCTTCGTAGAATATGTAGGAGCCAATATGGGCATCCAGGTCCCGCTATTGGTTATTGATCGTAGAGGTGTCTCGGTCATGTCTACATAGTTCTCGAACCCGCAGGGTCTACACACTTAACGTTTGGTGACGATTAGTATAGTTGAGTTATTGTGTTGGTGACCGAAGGTTGTTCGGAGTCCCGGATAAGATCCCGGACATGACGAGGGTCTCCGGAAGAGTCCGGAGGTAAAGATTAATATATGTGATAATAGTGTTTTGATCTCCGGAAGGGTTCCGGAATTCACCGGAAGAGGTTCCGGATGTTTACCGAAGTGTTCGGGTGCAGCAACACTTTATATAGGCCAAAGGGGTAAAGCCCACGAGGTATTGGAAAGTGCAAAAGGAAGTTTTGCTGCTGCCTTAAGCGGTACTACTGCTGGTAAGGCAGTACTACCACGTAAGCGGTACTACCGCTGTAAAGCGGTACTACCGCTCAAGCGGTACTACCGCTTGTGCGCGATACTGCTGGAATCCGAGTTGGACTCTTTCCCTGCGGGCCAAACCGACCTTGTGCGGGCAAAACCGACCTGGAGGAGGCTTTTACTCCAAGTTTAGACCCCAAGGCTCAACATATAAATAGAGGGGAAGGGCTAGCACATGGGACACATTAAGATTTCCCAAGCCGTGTGTCGGCAACCCTAACCCTCTAGTTCCTCCCGTCATAATCTCCGTAGTGCTTGGCGAAGCCCTGCAGAGATTGTTCCTCACCACCATCACCACGCCGTCGTGCTGCCGGAACTCATCTACTACTTCATCATCGCTCGCTGGATCGAGGAGGTGAAGGCGTCATCAAGCCGTACGTGTGTTGAACGCGGAGGTGCCGTCCGTTCGGCACTAGTTCGTGATCGGATCGAGGGACGACTTGCGATTTGGATCGCGGAGACGTTCGACTACATCAACCGCGTTTCTTAACGCTTCCGCTTAGCAATCTACAAGGGTATGTAGATTCACTCTCCCTCTCGTAGATGCTCATCACCATGGATAGATCTTGTGTGTGCGTAGGAAAATTTTTGTTTCCCATGCAACGTTCCCCAACATTATTTCAGTCAGTGGGGTGAACCTTGAGTCTTTCTCAATGGACTCAAGAATCATTTATTACCCCGGAAGCCATATTTCAAGAATGTGAAGATACCGAGAGAAACAACAAAAACCCGGTATGTGGATACACATTTCAAAGTATATTTTGGAAGTTACCGGTGCACATACAAAATTTTCTGGGCAAAGTGAACAAGGGTTGCGAGAAATATGGATGAGTTCATGACTGCCTAGACCCAATGAGAAATCCAAATGCCTGGAAGCTCAGCTGAACCGAATGGAATTATCCGTCAACTGCTCACTACCGGCAACACTTTGTTTGAATGCAAAGGGTATTCCGAATTAATTAACGACATGAAGTCTGCATCAGTTGTGCAACCTCTATAGCAGCAATGATCAGATGAGCAGAAGGACAAGTGGTGTGCATGACCAACGGAATATTTTCAGTCAAGGTATGGTCTACACCAAATTTTGACTCCGCTAGGAGTAAATCAGGATACTTCGGAAGGAGGCCAGAACCGGCCACAGGTCCGACTGCATATCATAGTGAAAGGCTTCTAGTATAAGCGACCCAGCCTTCCTTCGTAAGCTATCGGAAGGAGCTTACAACGCAAGACTCTCAATCTTCCTTGCTACACCACTTGGTGAGAAAATCTTCTGGGATACGGCACTCCCATCTCCCTCAGCATGCTACCGCAGAAAGCTTCCAACATAAGGTACCCGACCTTCCCCAGTAAGCAACCTGAGGGGAAACTTCTGGGGTACGATACCCAGCCTTCTTCAGCACGCTACCTTGGCAAAGCTTTGAGCATAAGGAATTCGGCCTTCTTCAACATGCCATCGTACCCACGAACTAGTCCGAATACACGTCTACCTCAGAACTCACTGGTCATGAAAGGATTTATCCTACCCCTGCATATGTTGTGAGCATGCAGTCCAGTGGATCCGTTCATGCGAGCCACTCGTACACGGGAATGACTGTGTTCAGAGAAACATTGGCCCCACACTTCAAAGAAAGATATGAACGCAGCAATCCCTACGAGATATGCAAGAGTAAGTTATGATACGACCAAGGAGCCGTGTTGGCAGGTCATGACAGGTCTACAAAAAGGAACCCTCAAGAACAAAGAAGTTTTGGATAAACAACCTTCGTGACGATCAATAAAATAAAGCTTCATGGATAAGGTGATATTATCAATCCTTGTCAGACTCTTGCATATACGGCCACAACAATGCAGCCAGCACGTCATACTCATCATGAATACGGGCCATCAACTAATGTAAGAGGCTATGCTCCGGAAGTTACCCAAAAATGATAGCCAAACTATGTTCAGCTCAGCGATCATAGCAAGGACTGCAAAGGATATATTTGGCAGAGCTGCCCCAGTGATCGACAGAGTTCGACCATCTATATGGAATCAAGGTGACATGGAAATAATCACTCAGTCCTGAAAGTAAAGCAAAAATATGGTATATGAGGAATCACTTGTTATGATACATTCCGTGTCAGCTCGGACCTCTGGACAAAGCAGCTAGCTCCAGGTCATGGAAACCAAACTACTTGTCGGTACTACAAGCTACCAACCAACCTCAGGCCACAAACTACCAGGACAAAAGGTTTGCCTGCCAGGAAAGAGAAGGATTCAATGTAGCTGTGTGAAAAGACAACACCTGAGCCATCAGAAGAGGTAGTTAAAAGGACCAACAAATCAATGAAGACAAGACAGTTGATGGATCCAAGTCACACACAGGTAAGTCCCCCCTTAGCCGGGAGGTAAGCCCGGAAATCTTGAGGACGAAATTTTCTTAAGGGGGGTAGGTTTGTGACACCCTGGTTTTCGCTCCTTGTTTTTTTTCCTTCGCGGGATTTGACTCCCGTGTTTTTTTCGGTGTTATTGGATTTTCTCTCGCTCTAGGGTATATGAAGATGGTCATTTAGCCTTGCCTATCCTATCCAACCCGAGATTCTCTCCATTCCAACCTTGCCACCCAAGATATATTCTCAGGATTTTGCTGCCGAGACCCTACCTTCTGAGTCACCGGAAGGGAAACCCTAATTCCTTCCGTTACAAAGGAACCCCAATTTTCTTTGATATGTTGCCTCCCAAACTTTTCCCAGTGATCATCCCACATCTATAAACCCTGGATATGCAAAAATATTGCCAAGTCATTTGCAATATTTTTCATTTAAAATTAATTCCTTTTTCTGCTGTTTAAAGGAATTAAATCCAGAAAAATATCTATCCATCTCCAAAGTTCATGAAAACTTGTGGAGATATTCTTTGTGATCATATTGAGCTCCAATAAAAATATTGGCCATAATTAAATAAGGGAAATTGCCTTTTCCTATTTAAAGCCAATATTGCACTTTGGGCACTTTCCAAAGGAACTACCATTTTGTTAGCCAAGAAAAATCCCAAATAATTTTTGGAGCTTCTCCTATCCATATCTTCACCATTTCCATCAAAATCCCAAGTTCCACAGTTCAATTTTTGAGCACATCTTCCAATTCTTGTTTTTGGATTTATTTTGAGGTTGTGAAGCAACTATATTTTATATTGCTTCAAAAATCTTGAAATTAATCCAGGACCTCACATTCCCTATATGATGTGACTATGCAAAAATTCACATCATTTTATCTACCTAATTTCTCCCAAACATTCCATCAAGTTTCTGTCCAGATTCTAGCTCTGTGAAGGAAGTACCATTTTGGCATTTCCAAATGAGCTGAAATTTTCCCAATACCTCCATACTTTCAAATCATCCCTCTACACAAAAATTCAGCTCATTTCACAAAGCCAGTTGAGCACAACATCAAAATCCAGTTTCTAGACCAAATTCTGCATTGTGAAGGAAGTGCATGCAAACTTGGTCCAAATGCCTTCAAATTTTTCCAGCAGCTACTCCTTCCTACCCCATCGTATTTTGACAACATTTCAATCTCACTTGCTAAGTCATTTCACCTCAGCTTGGTCCCCAAGTTTCTGTCCAGAAACTGTTTTGGATTCCCTCGATCAACCTAGACCCCTCCTGGTCTATCCAGTGCTATATCTTATCTATTCGAGCAACGAGCGATGTGTTGGACAAGGTGTGGCAAGCAGGAACGCGCCAGAATGGCCGGTGTGCATGGTGACCGCGTGAACTGCACGCAGGAACAACGCTCTGCGCGTCCATCGCGTCGGACAGGCCAGCTCATGCTGCCATGGCGTGTCCTAGCATGCCGACCTGACTCCCCGTCGTCCTCGCACCCCTCTCTGGTCATTTCCCCCTTCGTCTGCTTCCTCCTCGCGCCACAGCGAGCTCCGCCGTCCTATGCACCCGTGACCGTCGTCGCCTTCCTCTTTGTCCTCTTCTTCTTTGATCTCTCTCGAGCGCTCCCGAGGTCTCCCCCCTCCCCGCGAAGCCGCTCGCCGCCGCAACCGTCCAGCCACATCGCCCCAGAGCTCCAATATGCGGCTAAGATCACCACCGCGGCCGTGCTTATCGCCTCGTCCTCGGCCGGCTATAAATAGCCGAGGCCGAGCCCTCCCCGAGCATCACCACCACCCCCATAGCATTTCCCCCTCCCTCTAGACCTCCCCTGCACCCTTGCCCAGCCGAATACCTCGCCGGAGCACCCCAATTTCCGGTGAGCTCCACCCCCCTGCCCGCCCTCAATCCCCGCGTCCGGCCATCCCCAGGGCCCATGAACCTCACCCCTAGATGCCCCACTCCTTGGCGACTCCATCCACGCCGTTTCCCAGCCTCCCCGCCCACCGGAGCTCACACAGCAGCCGGAGCCGCCGCCCTCGGCCGCGCCATGGAACCCCACCTTCGGCCGCTCCCAACCGCGTCCGAGACCCCCAGTCGATGGGGCACTCACCGGCGCACCCGTTCGTCCATTTGGCCGCTGGAGCCACTCACCAGAGCGCCGGGACTTCGCCGGGGCCGAGCCCTCTGTAGCCGGCGTCGGGGAGAGGAGAGAGGAGGAAGAAGGAGAGGGAGGAGAGAGAAAGGGGACCTGACGGGTGGCCCCCCACCGCTGGAATACGTTTTCCGCTTTCAAAAGCGTAAATCCCCACCACAGCAGGCAGAAATGTGCTTCCCCTTCCCGGAAAGCGTATTTCACTAAATGCGCTTTCGTTTCTCAGCCGGCGGCTGGAAGAGTTAAATTGCGGACGTTCACTGGATAAGAGCAGAAAAGCACAGTCACTGTTGGTTTTTCTGCCTATCGAACGAACGGCCGTTTCTCTTCAACCGTAACTCCGAATCAGGTGATTCCAAAGCCCACTTCTTCAGTTCGTCGAGCCTGTTCCGATGATGTCACTTCCACCATGTTTAAACTTTCCAAAAATGCCCATTTTGCCCCTGCTCTATATCCAGCCCCTCCGAGAGAGAAACTTTTCCGGCGAATTTTTTGCGAGGTGATCGCACTTCTCTCCGGTGAATCCGTCGACCCCCAGGCAAGCCGACCATCTGATATGCGCCCTAAAGCATTGCTCTGTGTTATTCTTGCGTGTTTAAATTAATATGCTTATGCTTGTATGCGTAGTGGTGAGCTGTATGTGACGCTAATGAACCCTTGCCTGCCTTTCTTTGGTGATGGCACCACGCCTGTGTTCTGAGCTGCTTCCGGCCGTCCGGGGTGGATGCCGACTTTATGTTTCTCTTTTCAACAACTGGCCCGTGTTCTGAGCTGCTTTTCGGCCGTCTCGGGCAGCTGTTGAATTTCTTTCTGTAGCGGTAACCCTATGCTCTGAGCTGTTTTTCGGCCGTCTTAGGGGACCGCCACACTCTTTTTATCAACACCGTCTCATGCTCTGAGCTGCTTTTCAGCCATCTTGAGCCGGGGTTGAGTTATTCCGGTAACGTCCCAGATCTGAGTTGTAAAGACCGTTCTGGTGGCTACTGGTTTATTTGCCGGTTTCATGCAAGGGTTCAGATGGTCGTCACTTACACTAGAACTTGTAAAGTGATAACTTGCCATTTAAATATTGTTTCACTAATGACTCATTGTGATATTGTATGGAGATAGGTTGTTATGTTTTCATAATTGTTACATCATGCATGGTTACCGTTATTGCAATATTATGAAATGTAACTTAATAATGACAACAACCTCCTCTGTCGACTGGATCGAGTCATAGTGCCATCGAACCGAGCTCATCAAGTGCAACCACATTTGCCGGTATGGGACGGCCCTGACTTAGTCTATTGTCTTGCCTCTTGTCGGTACCACCAAAATAGGGAGGATTATGCATGCGTGCTACCCTGGCCCGGTAGGCGGCGATAATCCTGTGAGCCCAGTTTGGTTTATGTGTGCACGTCCCCGTTTGGGACAGTTTTGTTTGGCCACGACGATGGCAGGTGTCACGGGGTGACACAGGGGCCACCCAAGACATGACCCTGGGAGGGTATGATTGTCGGTGGGGCCGTAAGAGTGCCAGGCAATAGACAAGTTTTGTTGGAGCAGCACCGGTCCACCCGAATGGGAGCACGACGCCAGGAGCTCCATGGTGTGGGTAAAGTGCGCAACCTCTGCAGAGTGTAAATCTATTCGAATAGCCGCGTCCTCGGTCATGGGACACAGTTCGTATTAGGTCACACTATTTGGTCTGTGTCGAGTCTGGAGGAACAAACTATATAATGTTATGGCTAAGACTGAACCAGAGAATGGTAAGGTTTGTCAGACTTGCAGTACGGATGCAGGGACATCGGATGATGTCAGGTATATGGAATGTTGGCCATGCGATGGCTATGAGATGAGTGGTCGGATGACCGCGTGACTTGGATATGATTTGGATCGGGTTGGGATTGGATCCTAAGATTATTCGGAGTATGGATTAATTACTTGATATGTTGTATCTTCGTCATACTACAGTTACATTGATAGTTAACATGCTAGATAATTCCTATTATAATATGATATTGCTAAGTAATCCTGCCATGACATAATGATTAATGCTGCTGGATGTTTAATCTTGCTAGATAATCATGTCATAACATGATAGATAATACTATTAAGATAACTAGTGCATGCTTGAATGCCATGGATTGCTTTGCTTGGTGTATATGTTGGTTTGGTTTGCTTGTGAGTACATTCAAAAGTACTCAGCGGCCTCCAATGTGGCCAGGTTCACCTAAGGATCCGACGTCCACTAGCGAGGAGCCGGAGTGTTCGCGGGCTAGAGGAGTAACCCAGTGAGATCCCTGTGGATTGGAGCCGCACCAAGACCCTGCTGCCTTAGATAGAGCTTTTTTGCTGCCATCACCCTTGTAATACATCATGTAAGACTTATATATCCATTAATAGAAAAGCTTGTGTTCATGATACTTGTTGTAAAAGCGCATGCCAGAGTGATTTTCCTGGGCTGGTATGTGCGGCGACCGTCTGGCTACAGTGGTATTCAGGCGGGGCGCCACAGGCTGGGCCCTACTGGTCGGTGAGACAGAGAGAGGGAGGGAGGCAGCGGGCGGCCGGCTCCTAAGAGTTTCGGGCGCGGGGCTGTCCGTGGACCAAAAGGCCGGCTAGTCCGTGCGGTGCGCTCCTGGGCCGAACTCTGTTTCGGTCCAGACGGTGTTTTTTTTAATAGAAACTCTTTGAGGCCCAAACCAAATTCAAATGAATTTCTAAAAATACAACAAAAATTCCTAAATTCATTTCTGAATATCTAGAGCACAGTGAACATTAACTTAAGCACAGAAAATTTTGAAATATTTTCGTAATGCAATTAATGGACTTTTGGCAAATAAAATAAATACCAAATAAACTCCAAAAACTCCAAATAACATTCTAATGAATTTTTCCAACTCCTTTATGTTTGAGGAAGTCATTTTATCCCCTCTCCTTTATTTTTCTTGAGTGGAAAAAAATATTTGAATATTCCAGGAAAACTCCAAAATGCAATAAAATATGATATGCATTGATGATTCTATTAACATCCAAATTTAATAAAATTGGGATGTTACAAACCTACCCCCCTTAAGATGATTCTCGCCCTCGAGATTCAGGTTAGCCAGCAAAAAGGTGTGGATGGTCCTGCCTAAGATCTTCGTCTCGTTCCCAAGTAGCTTCCTCCTCGGTGTGGTGACTCCACTGAACCTTGCAGAACTTGATGATCTTGGTACGAGTGATTCTCTCAGCAGTCTCAAGAATCTTAACAGGCTTCTCCTCGTAAGTCAGATCACTCTCTAACTGAATTGCCTCCAGTGGCACTGTATCTCTCAAAGGAATATCTGCCATCTCTGCATGACACTTCTTCAGCTGGGAAACATGGAACACATCATGAACTCCTGACAAAGCCTCTGGTAACTCCAACTGATATGCAACCTCTCCTCTACGTTCCAGAACTCTGTATGGCCCCACAAATCATGGTGCTAACTTTCCCTTGACTCCAAATCTCTTAATACCTTGAAGTGGAGACACTCGAAGATATGCTCTATCTCCCATTTCATAGGTCACTTCCTTGCGTTTAGCATCGGCATAACTCTTTTGTCTGGACTGAGCTATCTTGAGACTGTCACGAATCAACTTGACCTTTTCCTCAGAATCCCTGATCAAATCTGGTCCAAACAATTTGCGATCTCCAACTCCATCCCACATCAAAGGTGTCCTGCATTTCCTCCCATACAATGCCTCGAAAGGGGCCATCTTCAAACTGGCTTGATAGCTGTTGTTGTACGAGAACTCTGCGTAAGGTAAGTTATCATCCCAACTAGACCCATAGTCTAGCGCACAGGCTCTGAACATGTCCTCCAGAATCTGATTGACTCTCTTTGTCTGCCCATCTGTCTGCGGATGGAAGGCTGTACTGAACTCTAGCCTGGTACCCAAAGTTTCATGTAACTGATGCCAAAACTTTGAGGTAAACTGTGTTCCTCTATCTGATATGATGGTCCTCAGAACTCCATGCATACATACAATCCTGGTCATATATATCTTTGTCAGCTTAGCACTTGTATAGGTGGTTTTCACTGGAATGAAGTGTGCAACCTTCGTCAAACGATCAACTATTACCTAGATGGAATCATAACCTGAATGGGTCCTGGGTAATCCCGTGATAAAGTCCATACCAAGTGTGTCCCATTTCCAATCAGGTATCAGCAATGGCTGGAGTAAACCTACTGGTTTCTGATGCTCTGCCTTTACTCTCTGACATACATCACATATCGCCACATACTCAGTGGTTTCCCTCTTCATACCGGTCCACCAAAAACTTTCCTTCAAGTCCAAATACATCTTGGTGTTGCCTGGGTGTATCGAGTATGGTGAGTCATGAGCCTCCTGAAGAATCAACTTCCTGATCTCTTGATCATTGGGTACACAAATACGCTGCTAAAACCATATGGTTCCATGCTCATCCTCACGGAATCCTTCCGCTTTTCCTTTGCTCATATTTTCCTTTATCTCAGCAATACCTTTGTCCAACTTCTGGGCTTCTATGATTCTTCCCAACAAGGTGGACTGAACCTCGATTGCGGCAACATAACCTCTTGGAACTATTTCCAATTGAAGGTCTCTAAGCTCATCACATAACTCCTGAGGTAAACCTCCTGCTGTAAGGGTGTTAACATAACTCTTACGGCTCAAAGCATCCGCCACTACATTGGCTTTTCCTGGATGATAATGCAAACTCATGTCATAATCCTTCATAAGTTCCAACCATCTCCTTTGCCTGAGGTTCAACTCCTTCTGCGTGAAAATAAACTTCAAACTCTTGTGGTCCGTGTAAACTTCACAATGATTCCCAATAAGATAGTGCCTCCAAGTCTTGAGTGCATGCACCACGGCTGCTAACTCCAAATCATGCGTGGCATAGTTCAACTCATGAGGTCGAAGTTATCATGAGGCATAAGCTACAACCTTTCCCTCTTGCATAAGAACACCTCCAAGTCCCTGACGTGAAGCATCACAATACACCTGAAAATCCTTGTGTATGTCAGGCAGAACTAGCACTGGGGTTGTAACCAAACACTTCTTCAACTCTTGAAAGCTGGCTTCACACTCTTCAGTCCAAACGAACTTGGTGTCCTTCTCCAACAACTCTGTCATGGGCTTTGCAATCTTGGAGAAATTCTCAATAAACCTCCGGTAATATCCTGCAAGTTCAAGGAAACTGCGAATCTCACCGACTGAAGTGGGTGCCTTCCATTCGGTGACGGCTTCAACCTTGGAAGGGTCCACTGCAATCCCTTCACCTGACACAACATATCCAAGAAATCCCACTTCCTTTAACCAAAACTCACACTTGCTGAACTTGGCATAAAGTTGATGTTCTCTGAGCTTCTCCAGAACTAAGCGCAGATGTTCGGCATGTTCCTCCTCATTCTTGGAGTAAACCAATATATCATCAATGAATACCACAACAAACTTATCCAAGAACTCCATGAATACCTTGTTCATCATACTCATAAAATAGGCAGGGGCATTAGTCAAACCAAAGGACATGATTATAGACTCATAAAGCCCATACCTCGTGGTAAAAGCTGTCTTGGGTATATCCTTCTCACGGATCTTCAACTGGTGATAACCGGATCGAAGATCGATCTTGGAGAAAACACTAGCTCCCTCTAGCTGGTCAAACAAGTCATTGATCATTGGTAGAGGATACTTGTTCTTGATGGTCACCTCGTTCAAAGAGCAGTAATCCACACACATCCTCAAGGTTCCATCCTTCTTCTCCACTAAGAGTACTGGGCCCCCCCAAGGTGATGAACTCGGGCGAATATACCCTTTCTCCAGCAACTCCTTAATCTGTTTCTTGACTTGTTCCAAATCATTAACAGGCATCCGATATGGCCTCTTGGAGATAGGTCCTGTGCCTGGCAGTAGATCAATCAAAAACTCAATCTCCCGATCTGGTGGCATGCCTGGTAAATCCTCTAGAAATACATCGGGATAATCCTTCACCACTGGTACCTCCTCCTGGACAACTCCCGTAAGAGAGTTCACCTGAGTCTTCCTAGGTTTAAACCTGGACACATATTTGATCTGTTTTCCCTCTGGGGTGGTGAGAAAAATCGACCTACTGGCGCAATCAAAGTTTCCCTCATACTTGGACAACCAATCCATGCCTAAGATAACATCCAATCCTTGTGACTCAAGTACGATCATATCTGTGGGGAAGACATGTCCCCCTATATTCAGAGGTAACTGGAAACATCCCTGACTAACCATAGACTCTACTCCCGGGGAACTCACTAGGATGGGTGACTTAAGAGCTATGGTGGACAACTTATGCTTATCCACAAATCCCCTTGATATGAATGAATGCGATGCACCAGTGTCAGAAAGAATGAGTGCTGGAAATGAATTAACCAAGAACTTACCAATCACTGCATCAGGCTGCTCATAGACTTCTTCCACATTGACATGATTCACGTGCCCCTTAGTGAAAGGATTAGGCTTCTTACCTCCAGAACTCCCATTGCCATTTCCATTCTGCAGCTCGGGACACTCGTTGGAGTAGTGCCCTGTTTTCTTGCACTTGAAGCAGGTGATATGACTCAGATCCTTCCTCACTGGTGTAGCAGGGCTGGAACGCTGCTGATTGCCATTTCCTCCATTCCCATTGCCATTCTTGTGGCCATTGTGGTTGTGGCCATTGCCTCCATGCTGAAAATGACCACCATGGTTATGATGGTTGTGCCCTACAAACTTACTGGATCCTAAACCAGCATATCCCGGGTGCGGGGTGTATCGGGGCTTCTACTGAGCTCCAGACTGAAACTTGCCCTGACCATATTTCCTCTTGCGGCTCTCTATCTATTGATGCTTGCCCTTGAGAATGATAGCCTTGTCAGCCAACTCTTGATAGTTCTCAAAAGTCGCCACCATCAACTGAACTCCCAGCTCGTCGTTCAGTCCCTCCAGAAACTTCTCCTGCTTGGCTGCATCTGTGGCCACGTCTCCTGGAGCATAACGGGCCAACTTGCTGAACTCATCAACATACTCTCCCACTGAACGGTTCCCCTGGCATAGGTTGCAGAACTCCCTCTTCTTGAGATTCATAGCTCCAGCCGAAACATGAGCAGTGTGGAACGCCTGCTGGAACTGAGTCCAAGTCACACTCTCCATGGGGTAAGTGGTGGTGTAGTTCTCCCACCATGAAGCTGCCGGTCCATCCAGCTGGTGAGTGGCAAACCTCACCTTCTCTGCATCATTGCACCCTGCTGTGGCGAGCTCCCTTCCTATCTTGCAAAGCCAGTCATCTGCGACGATCGGCTCCGTGCTGCTGGAGAACACTGGTGGGTTCAGCCTCAGAAAACGGGTAAGACTGTTGATACGTCTCCAACGTATCTATAATTTTTGATTCTTCCATGCTATTATATTATCAATCTTGGATGTTTTTATATGCATTTACAGCAATTATATATCATTTTTTGGGACTAACCTATTAACTTAGTGCCTAGTGCCAGTTGCTGTTTTCTGCCTGCTTTTGGTTTTACAGAATATCAATACCAAACGAAGTCCAAATGCCACGAAACTTTTTGGAGATTTTTTTTCTGGACATAACCAACACTAGAAGCTTCGAGAGAGGGCCAGAAGACCCAGGAGGTGGCCATGAGCCACCAGGGCACGCCCTGGTGCCTCGTGGGCCCACCTCTGCCCCTTTTGACCTAATTCCACCACTATAAATTCCCAAAAATCAGGAAACTAACAGGGGAGTCCATGAAATACTTTTTCCGCCGCCGCAAGCTTCTGTTCTCGAGAGATCCCATCTGTAGGCCTTTTCCGGTACTTCGCCGGAGGGGGAATTGATCATGGAGGGGCTCTACATCAACATTGCTGCCCTTCCGATGATGCATGAGTAGTTTACCACAGACATTCGGGTCCATAGTTAGTAGCTAGATGGCTTCTTCTCTCTTTTTGATCTTCAATACAATGTTCTCCTCGATGTTCTTGGAGTTCTATCCGATGTAATCACTTTTTGCGGTGTGTTTGTTGGGATCCAATGAATTGTGAGTTTATGATCAGATTATCCATGAATATTATTTGAGTCTTCTCTGATCTCTTTTATGCATGATTATTATAGCTTCATGTTTCTTCTCCTATCTATTGATTTGGTTTGGCCAACTAGATTGATTTATCTTGCCATGGGAAGAGGTGCTTTGTAATGGGTTCGATCTTGCGGTGCTCAATCCCAGTGACAGAAAGGGACATGACACGTATGTATCGTTGCTATTAAGGGTAAAAAGATGGGGTTTATTCATGCATGAGTTTACTTTGTCTACATCATGTCATCTTGCTTAAGGCGTTACTCCGTTCTTTGTGGACTTAATACACTAGATGCATGCTGGATAGCGGTCGATGTGTGGAGTAATAGTAGTAGATGCAGGCAGGAGTCGGTCTACTTGTCTCGGACATGATGCCTATATACATGATCATTGCCTTGGATATCGTCATGATTATTTGCTTTTCTATCAATTGCCCAACAGTAATTTGTTTACCCACCGTATGCTATTTTCTTGAGAGAAGCCTCTAGTGAAAACTATGGCCCCCGGGTCTATCTAAATCATATATTAAAAACCCTGAAAATACCTTGCTGCACTTTTTGTTTATTTATTTTATTTTGTATTTTTGTTTCAATCTATCTATCTATCACATACAATTTAATCTTGCAACTTACCGCCGAGGGATTGACAACCCCTTGTTTGCGTTGGGTGCAAGGATTTGTTGTTTTGTGTGCACGTGCTGCTAACGAGGTGTTGCTTGATTCTCCTACTGGATTGATAACCTTGGTTTCATAACTGAGGGAAATACTTATCTCTACTGTGCTGCATCTCCCTTCCTCTTCAGGGAATTACCAACGCAACTCACAAGTAGCAGGAAGAATTTCTGGCGCCGTTGCCGGGGAGACATCATCAACATCTATCAAGTACCTACGCATAAAACTTTCATCTCCTTGCATTTACTTTTTTTGCATTTGCCTCTCGTTTTCATCTCCCCCACTTCTAAAAAAGTTTTTACAAAAATACAAAAATATTTCCCGTTTGCCTTTTTCTAGTTTGCTTGTTTGCTTGCTTGCTATCTTGTTTGCGTAGCCACGATGTCTCAAGAAAATACAAAATTGTGTGATTTTTCTAATAGTAATAATAATGATTTTATTAGTACTCTGATTTCTCCTCCCGCCGCTAGTGCCGAGACTTGTGATATTAATGCCGCTTTGCTAAATCTTGTTATGAAAGAACAATTTTCTGGTAGTCCTAATGAAGATGCTGCATCCCATCTTAACACTTTCGTAGAGTTGTGTGATATGCAAAAGAAAAAAGATGTGGATAATGATATTGTGAAATTAAAATTATTCCCATTCTCATTACGGGATCATGCAAAATTTTGGTTTTCATCTTTACCACAAAATAGTATCGATTCTTGGGATATGTGTAAGGATGCTTTTATTACCAAGTATTTTCCTCCCGCGAAAATTATTTCTCTTAAAAATCAAATTATGAATTTTAAGCAACTTGATCATGAACATGTTGCCCAATCTTGGGAGAGGATGAAATTAATGATAAGAAATTGCCCTACTCATGGCATAAATTTGTGGATGATCATACAAAAATTTTATGAGGGATTAAATTTTGTTTCTAGAAATCTTTTAGATTCCGTCGCGGGTGGTACTTTTATGGAAATTACATTGGGAGAAGCTACTAAATTTCTTGATAATATTATGGCAAATTATTCACAATGGCATACTGAAAGAGTTCCTACTAGTAAAAAAGTGAATTATGTTGAAGAAATTAGTACTTTGAGTGATAAAGTTGATGCGCTTATGAAATTGGTTGCAAGCAAAAATACTCCTATTGATCCTAATGATGTTCCTTTATCCACTTTGATTGAGCAAAATAATGATCCCGTAGATGTGAATTTTGTCTCACGAAACAATTTTAATAATAATGCTTATAGAGGTAATTTTAATGCTAGACCGTTTCCTGGAAATTCTTCTAATAGTTATGGCAATTCCTATGGTAATCCTTATAATAATAATAGGATGCCCTCTGATCTTTAAAGTAATATTAAAGAATTTATTAATGCTCAAAAGGTTTTCAATACCATGATAGAAGAAAAATTGAGTAAACTTGATGATATGTCTAGGAGCATTGATAGAATTATTCATGATGTGGACAATCTTAAGACTGAAATTATGCCACCCAAAATAGATATTAATGAATCAATTAAGTCTTTATATGTCTCCATGGATGAGAGTAAGAAAAGAACCGCTATGCTAAAAGCTAAACGAGATTTTTTAGAAAAAGCGATTCCTCCCGGTTTTTATCGTAGTAATGATAAGGATATTAAAATGATTGGTGTTTCATCTATTGATTCTTTGTTTAGCAATATAAAACTTGGTGAAAAGGGGGTTGAAGAATAGCCAACTTTAGCTAGTAGGCGTCCCCATAATTCGGAGGGTGGAAATCTTGATAAAAAAATGATAAAAGTGGGATTGGAGAGGTAAAAACTTTAACTAGTGATGTGCCCACTCTTTTGGATTACAAAGATTTTAATTATGATAGTTGTTCTTTGATTAAGTGCATTTCTTTGTTATAATCCATGCTAAATTCACCCAACGCTTATGAGCAAAATAAGGCTTTTACTAAACACATCGTAGAAGCAATGATGAAAGCGTTAGAAGAAAAGCTAGAACTAGAAATTTCAATTCCTAGAAAATTATATGATGAATGGGAACCCACCATTAAAGTTAAAATTAAAAATTATGAGTGCAATTCTTTATGTGATTTAGGTGCTAGCGTTTCCACAATTCCAAAATCTCTATGTGATGTGCTAGGTTTTACCAATATAGATGAATGTTCTCTTAGTTTGCACTTGGCGGATTCTACTATTAAAAAGCCTTTGGGTAGAATTAATGATGTTCTTATTCTTGCAAATAGGAACTATGTGCCCGTTGATTTTATTGTACTTGACATTGAATGCAACCCTTCTTGCCCCATAATACTTGGTAGACCGTTCTTACGAACCATAGGTGCCGTTATTGACATGAAAGAAGGGAATATAAAATTTCAATTTCCATTAAAAAGGTATGGAACATTTTCCTAAGAAGAAAATTAAAGCACCATATGAATCTATTATGAGGGCCACTTATGGAATCAACTTGAAAGATGATAATACTTGAAACTATGCATTATGCCTAGCTAGGGGCATAAAACAATAGCGCTTGTTCGGAGGCAACCCAATGAATAAAATAAATTTTTACTTTTTGTTTCTGTTCTTGTGTGTTTTCACATTTATGCTACTTTTATGATTGAGTTTTTGTGTTTTTAATTAGTGTTTGTGCCAAGTAAAGCCTTTAGGATGATTTGGAAGATAGTATAATTGATGTTGTTTGAAAAACAGAAAGTTTTGCGTCCAGTGCTGGAATTTTGGTTCTGTACTGGAGTGTCAGAAAAATATGAAATTTTTACACAGTATTGGTATATTAATTTCCCACTTTTTCCTAATTTTACAGAATTTGTGGAGTTACAGAATTATGGCTTTTAAATAGATTGCTACAGACTGTTCTATTTTTGACAGATTCTGTTTTTGATGCACTACTTGCTTGTTTTGATGAAACTATGGATTGTATCGGGGTGTATAAGCCATGGATAAGTTAGAATACAGTAGGTATAATGCAAAAATAAAATATGAATGGGTTTGCAACAGTACTTAAAGTAGTGATTTGTTTTGTTATACTAACGGATCTCACGAAGGTTTTGTTGAGTTTTGTATGATTGAAGTTTTCAAGTTTTGGGTGAGATCACGATGGATGAAGGAATAAGGAGTGGCAAGAGCCTAAGCTTGGGGATGCCCGAGGCACCTCAAGGTAATATTCAAGGAAGACTTAAGCGTCTAAGCTTGGGGATGCCCCGGAAGGCATCCCCTCTTTCTTCTACGAACCATCGGTAATTTTACTTGGAGCTATATTTTTATTCGTCACATGATATGTGTTTTGCTTGGAGCGTCGTGTATTATATGAGTCCTTGCTTTGTTTGCTTTTTAGTTTGTCACAATCATCTTTGCTGGACACACCAATTTGAGAGAGCCACACGTTCATCATAATTTATTAGAATACTCTATCTGCTTCACTTAATTTTTTTGAGCTAGGAAGTTGCTCTAGTGCTTCACTTAAATCTTTTTGAGCACGGCGGTGGCTATATTTTGAAGAAATATTTAAACTCTCATGCTTCACTTATATTATTTTGAGAGTTGATAAGATTAAAATTTTGAAGAAATATTTGCACTCTGATGCTTCACTTATATCTTTTTGAGAGTTGATAATAGCAATGGTAATTTGCACAAGATATGAATTTGGTCCCAAAGTGATGAATATTCAAGGGGGATATAATAAAAACTTTCATATAGATTATTGGATATGATAAGTGTGATTCCTTGCAATAGTTTTGCGACATGGAGATGATGATATGTGAGTCATGTTAGTGAGTAATTATGATTTAGTAAGAATATTGGTGTTAAGGTTTGTGATTCCCTATGCATGCACATTAAGTCAATAGTTATGCAAAGAAATTATATCCTACTTATGGTGCATTATTCGGTGTTAGTTATGTTCAATGCATGTTTATGACCATTTTCGCTTTTTGGTTGGTTGCTTCTCAATCTATTTGCTAGCCTTCATTTGTACTAAGCGGAAATACTGCTTGTGCATCCAAACTCCTTAAACCCAAGTTGTGCCAAATGAGTCCACTATATCTACCTATATGCGGTATTTCCATGCCGTTCCAAGTAAATTTGCATGTGCCAACTCTAATTTTCAAAATAATTTTCCGTTTTGTGTGCCCGTACCGCTCATGAAGCGGCAGGGGTGGCCAATATTTTCCATGCTAGGTGTGTTATTCTCACGATGAGTGTTTATTCACTTGTCATTGCATGAGAGAGTGGCCGGTAATAGGGATGCCCAGTCCCACAATGAAATCAAAAATTAATAACAACAAAATTCCTTGGAAAGTGTTGGTATGGAGGGCACCCATGGATACGGCTAGCCATGGATTGTTAAAGAATGGTCGAAAGGAAATAAACTTTACTTTCTATTTGGGAACTGCCTATGATGTATCTAGCATGGAAAATATTGGGAATTCTCGGTCGTTTTCGTTGACAGGAAAAGCATGCCTCTCAAAATATTTTCATCTCTCTAATTTAAGCTTTGAGCTCTGGCACATTTGCAAATCTCTGCTTCCCTCTGCGAAGGGCCTATCTATTTACTTTTATGCAATTTTTATTTTTACTTTGAGTCTCCATCTTCTCTTATAAAGCACCAACTAGAGAGCACTATTGTCATACTTGTGCATTGTGTGTAGCTAATATTTGAGTGTGTTTCATGAATGGATCAATGATTGAGCGTAATGGGCTAGGGATAACTTTCTTTAGCGTTGATATTTTGAAAGACATGATTGCTTGTTAGCATGCTTGAGTATTTATATCTTCATGTCAAACTATAGACTATTGCTTTGAATCATTCAAGTCCAAATGTCCATGCTACAAAAGAAAAGAATATATGACGAATATGATAGGTAGCATTCCACATCAAAAATTCTGTTTTTATCATTTACCTACTCGAGGACGAGCAGGAATTAAGCTTGGGGATGCTGATACGTCTCCAACGTATCTATAATTTTTGATTGTTCCATGCTATTATATTATCAATCTTGGATGTTTTTATATGAATTTACAGGAATTATGTATCATTTTTTGGGACTAACCTATTAACTTAGTGCTCAGTGCCAGTTGCTGTTTTCTGCCTATTTTTGGTTTTATAGAATATCAATACTAAACGAAGTCCAAATGCCACGAAACTTTTTGGAGATTTTTTTTGGACATAACCAACACTAGAAGCTTCGGGAGAGGGCCAGAAGATCCAGTGCGCCCTGGTGCCTCGTGATCCCACCTCTGCCACTTTTGACCTAATTGCACCACTATAAATTCCCAAAAATCGGGAAACCAACAGGGGAGTCCACGAAATACTTTTTCCGCCGCCGCAAGCTTCTGTTCTCGAGAGATCCCATCTGGAGGCCTTTTCCGGTACTCCGCCGGAGGGGGAATCGATCACGGAGGGGCTCTACATCAACCTTGTTGCCCTTCCGATGATGCGTGAGTAGTTTACCACAGACCTTCGGGTCCATAGTTAGTAGCTAGATGGCTTGTTCTCTCTTTTTGATCCTCAATACAATGTTCTCCTCGATGTTCTTGGAGTTCTATCCGATGTAATCACTTTTTGCGGTGTGTTTGTTGGGATCCGATGAATTGTGAGTTTATGATCAGATTATCTAGGAATATTATTTGAGTCTTCTCTGATCTCTTTTATGCATGATTATTATAGCTTCGTATTTCTTCTCTGATCTATTGATTTGGTTTGGCCAACTAGATTGATTTATCTTGCCATGGGAAGAGGTGCTTTGTAATGGGTTCGATCTTGCGGTGCTCAATCCCAGTGACAGAAAGGGACATGACACGTATGTATCATTGCTATTAAGGGTAAAAAGATGGGGTTTATTCATGCGTGAGTTTACTTTGTCTACATCATGTCATCTTGCTTAAGGCGTTACTCCGTTCTTTATGGACTTAATACACTAGATGCATGCTGGATAGCGGTCGATGTGTGGAGTAATAGTAGTAGATGCAGGCAGGAGTCGGTCTACTTGTCTCGTACGTGATGCCTATATACATGATCATTGCCTTGGATATCGTCATGATTATTTGCTTTCTATCCATTGCCCAACAGTAATTTGTTTACCCACCGTATGCTATTTTATTGAGAGAAGCCGCTAGTGAAAACTATGGCCCCCGGGTCTATCTAAATCATATATTAAAAACCCTAAAAATACCTTGCTGCACTTTTTGTTTATTTATTTTATTTTGTATTTTTGTTTCAATCTATCCATCTATCAGATACAATTTAATCTTGCAACTTACCGCCGAGGGATTGACAACCCCTTATTT